>CM039678.1:499598042-501008121 GCA_022496015.1 Hordeum marinum | reverse complement strand
TGTCTTGGTGCCTCCTGTCTGACTTGATTTCTCCTAGGAGTCAAGCTCCAAGCAATTCTTGGCACATCGTTATCATTCAGCTTTCGTAGTATCTCAGGACGGAGATGTTCGGAATTGCTTCAATACTTGTCGTGGTGAGATAAGGTCAGAGTCACCCAATACTGGGGAGGCGTTAGTGGTACCGCCAAGGTTTAGTATCGTTGTGAGTCCAAGGATTCGAGTTAGATGAAGTTGCGAAAGCCTTTGGTTATGTGTTGAAGGATGGATACAGTTGGGGTGTAGGATTGCTAGTTGTGTGAGATATTTCCTCCTTGTATCCCCACACCAGATTGCATAACCAGAAAGTTTTCGGAAGTTCTCTTCAAGATAATTCTATCATCTCCAATATTTGCAAGATCAATTCGCATTCCTTTCTGGAGTTCGTCTCATCTGTTGCAAGTTTTCTTGTTTTCCCCACCCTCCCGCCCTTTTTATTTCAATGATTGAATTCTCATCCAAGTGTCTTTTCTATTCATCTAATGCTTTCTCTATGTTTTCTTCTATCTTGTTTCCGGTGATTCTTTGTGAATATTCTCAGGACTTTCAATTTCAAGATCTATCCTCCTATTCCTTGTTCTCGTTGTTATTCTTCTCCTGTGGATTCAATTCAAGCTTCGGTGATCACCTTATCCTTTCTCATTCGTTTAGTGGTTTTCATGTGGAATTTCTTTCTAAGCCTCTCTTGCTTGTCCATATCTCTATTCTTCCGGAGTGCTGATGTTATCTCCGAAGACTTTCATTTCCATTCATAAACCTTTCAAATTATTTCAAGGGTCTCATATCATCAAGTTCTTAATTTGTACCGGTGCAATCTCTCTTTTAATCAATTGTTTCAACGGTGGTTTCTTTTGAGTGGTCCCATAACCCACAGGTGTTTTCCCGAGGATCCTACCTACCTCTTCTAATCTTTCCGGACATGTTCTAGAGTTCTCTTCAAATATGATGTAGGAATAAATTTCATCTGTCATGTGCCTTCCTGAAGATCGCTTCTAAATCAATTTCACTGTTGGCTCAACCTTTCCTTATTCATTGTTCTGGAGTATGTTAGTAATTCCTGGTGTTGTTTCTCGTCATCATTCTGAGTGTTGAAGACCGAAGGAGAGTTTCTCTTAAATCGTTGTTCGTTCTTCCAAAGATTCTTGGTTTCAGGTTGTTGCTATCATCTCAAATTGTTTTGATCATGAGTTATTCCTCCCATATCTATCCGGTGCATTTCATAATTGTTTTCCTTTCTCGATCCTCGGAAGGCCATCATTTCAGAAGATTTCTTCGTTCTGAGCTTTCAGCTTTCGTGCTCAAATTCTTCTCAATTGTTGTTCCTTCGTTCGTAACTCAATTATTCCAGTGCCTTGTTCAGTTTCTATTAAGCAGATCTTGATCTCTTCATTCTCATGTGTCCTCTTTAGTTTCTAATTCTTTTCGATGCTTCGTTCAAGTTTTCTATTACGTGGATCATGCTCTCTTCGTTCTCATGTTATGTCATCCATTTGCATTATCCTCTTTCGTTTTGAATTCTAACCGGTGTTCTCGTTAAAGACTTCTTCAAGCTTGTGCTTTATATATCTTTCTTATATTTTCCAAAAGAATAAGTGGTGTGCGAAATCCGTTGCTTGTCATCAATTTAACTTGATGAAGGATAGATATATCACAGTTCTTATTCTTCTTTCATCAAGTGATTTCTATCCTTCTTCCGGAGTTGTTCATGATATCAATTCTCGATTTCAAGTGTTCTCATCTTTTCTTTTCCGGAGTTCAAGTTGCTCAAATATCTCTTTTCGAAGCATCATCTAAATCATTGGACGGCCCCAATCTTGTTCTTTTGCATCCTTCAATTATTTCTATCATCCTTTCATTTTAGAGTTCTTTCGGAGGTTCTTCATGGTGGTTCTTCAAGATTTCTTTCATTTTCAAGTGTTCTATAAGATTCTTGTTGGAGGTGCTCAAGTGTTCTTTATCTTGGTTTCTAAGTTCAATTCCTTCTCCATTGTCTTTTCAGATGGTGTTATTAAATTCTTTATTATGTGGAGTCTCGAAGAAATATTGTCAAGAATAAGATAAGTAAACCCATCTTGTCTCCTCGGAGTTATCTTTGATTGTATTTCACCTTAAGCTTTTCCTAAGGATTGTTGCTATCATGGTGTTATAAATGATTCAAGTGTCTCCTCCACCCCTTGGTGAAAGAATTTTTGCATATCTTGGTGCTCTCAAGCAATCAATTGTTTCTGTTGTGGTAGGGTGTCACCTCATAATTTTGAGATGTTTTCCATAAGCCCACAATAAGCTTGTTCTTTTCGTTGTTGGTGTTCCAACAACTTCTTTCATCGATGCTTCTCAAATTCATTGGTGCTAGAAGTTGCCATTTCTTCTCAGTTCTCTTCTTCCCAAGGATCTAGCTTCTATTCTTTTTTTCCGGAGGCAAAGTGGTGTTGCTCTTTTCAACTCTCATCTTGCTTAATTAATATCATGTTCCTTCTTGCTTATTCATTTAGCCGGAGTGCTGTGAAATCTGTTCATGATCCTTCCGTCTTATGAAGTTTTGATTCTAATCCAACCGAAGTTTGGTTTATCTCTTTCAATTTCTTTCCATCATATCTAATTTCGTCCCTCTATCCTACCAAAGTGCTGCCGAAATTTCTTGTGAATTCTTGCTTGTTCCGCATTCTTCATCTCTTTGCATCCTTCAAGATTCATTGGTTTCATTCGTTTGTCAAAGAAGCAGCTAAGTTTTACCTCTTGCTCTTTCTCTCCCCGTTTTTCATTCTAAATCTCGGGACGAGATCCTCGTGTAGTGGAGGAGAGTTGTAACAGCCCGGGACCGACACTCCAGAATATTCCAGAAGATTCCCCTTTTCTTTCCATTCTCGTCTGTGTTTCATCTGATTGTCGCATTCATCATTGCATCATTCGCATCATCTGCATGGCATCATCACTTGTTTTTGAAAACTTGCATCCGTTCGTAGTTGCCGGTTCTCTCCGTTCTTGTCGTTGCCCATTTCGAGACCAACCACACACGCACGCGCCCGCGACATCGTTGAATAAAACTGTTTTAAAAGTGCCTTTAAAAATGTTCTTGGAGTGGGTCAAAACTTGACGTGCGGTCTTTTTATATTGTAGGTAGACCGCCCGTCGAATTTCGTCGCATTCCGAGATAGTTTGATACCCCGTCGGTCATCCGTAGTAGTGCGGTCATCGGTTATTCGTCGGACGTTTGTCGGTGTTTTAAAACTTCGTGTCACGGGCCGCAAACCTCCCTCTCTTCCCCACCTAGCCCATCTACACAGCCTGCTAGCCAAACTTAGCCCCTCCTACGCTCGTGGTCATCGGATCGCGATCGGACGGACAAGGTCCAACCCCCAGCCCCTAGTGCATCCCCTATATATAACCCCATGGAGAGATCTCCCACTCTCTCTAGGGTTTCCCCCATGTAAAATTGCAGCCACACCCCTAGAAAGCCCCACCTGCTAGCCCTCCTCCTCCAGATCCCGCAGTCCCAACCATCTGCCCGTTTTCGTCCCTCGGATCGCGATCTAAGGGCTGAAAATCGCCCAGATTCCCACCTACCGGACATGTCCGACGGCCAACCAGACGTGTCCGGCGACCGCAGAGCCCCGCAGCTCCCATGGTGCCCGAGCCCGCAGTTGCCTCCCCGGCTGGCCCCTCACCGGAACCCACACTGGCCCTCGCCGGAGCAGCGGCTGCTAGCGACCGGAACCCCTCACCGCCCTCTCTCTTCCCTCTCCTTCTCGTCCCTCTTCCTCTCTCTAACCCCCGCTCCATCTCTTCCCGCAGGAGCTCTGCCATGGCCCGATCTCCGCGTCGGGGACGTCCCAGGCCACCTCGCCGCCGGGAACCGGTTGCCCTCGCCGGATCCGGCCCTCCTCCGGCCGCCTCGCCTCCCATGGCCTCGTCGTCGCCGGTAGCCACCGGAGCCGCCGCCTCCCTCCTCGGCCCCGAGAACGGGAGGACGGGGTCGAGCCCCGTTGAGCGTGCCTGGCCTCGCTCGCCGCTCCCAGCACCAGCGCCAGCCGTCCCAGCTTCGCCTAGCCGCCTCCCTGCCGAATGGGCTTGGCCCATGGTGAGCCAGCCAGCCCCCCTCCGCGCGTTGTATTATTTTTTTTCTTGTGTAGGCGTTGCATATTTTAAATCATTAATAAATAATTAACCGTGCATCGTAATAAAATCTTTTATATATGAAAAATGCTTAGAAAAAGGTGTAGATTGATTATATGCCAATTTCATCCACGTTTAAAATTTTTAACATGCTATTTTCTGCTATTTTGCATAATCGCCATATGTTGCATTGACATATTCATTTAACGTGCATCGGGATTTAATCCTACTGTATATTAAAATGTTCATCTCATCGACATCGCATTTTCATGCATGATAAAGAAATGTTGGCATGATGTTTGCATTTTATTTTTCATAAATGCCTTGCTAATAAATTATGCCATAAACTTGCATAATTAATTGTGACTTATTTTCCCAAATGAACCTATGCATATTATATATGTTTTCGGGATAGAATAATCCATAGAAATTATCCGTGAATTTAGTTTTGTCAATTGAGCATTTTCTGTGCATGTCATTTTTGCTGTGATGCCCTTTTGTTATTTTCGTGTTATTTAATACATGCATGATATGAAATAATTTTGAACATGAGATATGCCCTTTGATATGTGTCCTAGCCCCTGGACATTTTGCTTGCCATAGAAATGCATGTATAGGTGTTATTTTGTTGTTGTCAACTTGCTATAAAATTCTGCTGTTTTGAGGGTCCAAAATACTTCTAAGTCTGGAATCTGTAATATTTTGTTGCTGTCTTGCCATGTGTTTTGCTAGTGATCTAGAACCCTTTTGTGGTAAGTGTAATGGAGTTATTTGTAGTTGATATTGTACTTTAGTATGCTATTAAGTTTCATGCCATAATATGCTCTGTAGCATATAGTTTCACTGCTGTCAATATGCCTTCTTGATAAAAACTACATTGTCAAAAACTGCTATTTTCACTAAGTCTGAAACTGTTTTCAAGTAGCCATCTTGTGAGCTTCCTACCATGTGATCCATGCATGTTTTGTATATGATATGTGAACATGAAATGAAGGGTGTGTTATATACTACTGCCCCATGATTAGTTTGTGGATGTTAGAATCTTGTAGCTTGTTGTTTTCATGCGTGCAATATGCTAAGTTGTTGTTTTGGGCAGATTTCAACTAAAACTTGTCTTGGTGTTTGTGGTTGAACCGTAGCTCCGTTTTGGACATGCCATATATGAACTTTGCTTAGAATCTCATGTAGTTTCACAATAACTTATTGCAGTCATGATTTGAAATGTTTGTGATTGTATTTTCTATGTATTTGCATTCATGACATGTGCATCTTGTGTTGCTCATATCTTTTAGGCCGTAGCTCCGTTTGAGATGTTCCATATATGTAAATCGACTAGAATGACGTGTAGATTGCCTTGGTGACATTTATTTCGCTTTTTAACAAATATAAAATATGACAAGTTCAGATCTGGACCAATTTCGAAATTAACATATAAGGTCGTATCGGAAATACTATAAGTTGTTTCCGGCCTCATTTAAGATGCCTAGATAGATAGTTAACTTATGCTTCACCTCTTGCCATGTTTAAAAACATTTAATGTTGTCGTGTACCTAACAAGAGTGAACTAAATAATTCAAATGCGCAGTTTCGTCAATATGCAACTCGTTGCATAATGTGTAGTATTTGATTGTTTCGATTTGACATGCCATGCATATTTAAACCGGACATGCATCATATTGGTTGCACATCGTGTCATACATATGTTGTGGTGTATATTGTGTTGATTGTTTGTTTCGGATTGCTTCTTCTCGATAGAGTTCCGAAAGCGTTCGGAGTGTGAGGATTCGTTCGACTACGTTGGCTCGTCTTCTTCATGGACTCGATCTTATTCTGAGCGAGATCTCAGGCAAGATGACACATTTCCCTAGATACCATTACTATCATTGCCATGCTAGTTGTCCCGTTTTTATCATTATGTCTCGCTACCTACCACTTGTTTGACAAGCCTCCCAACATTGCCATGAAAAGCCTCTAACCCTTTCACATCCCAGCAAACATTGTTCGGCTATGTTACCGCTTGATCAGCCCTTCTTATAGTGTTTCTAGCTGCAGGTACAATGGCTTCCATGTGACAACATGGATATTCTTTTGTTATATCACAATGTTGCTGCCATTTAATTTAATGCACATATATACTTGGTAAAGGTGGAAGGCTTGGCCTTTTGCTCGGTGTTTTGTTCCACTCTTGCTGCCGCTGGTTACTTGTGAACCGGTGTTATGTTCCATAATTGAGCGCTCCTAACATGCTCGGGGTTGTTATGGGGACCCCCTTGATTTTCGTTTTGGGATAAAACTTGTCTGGCAAGGCCCAACATTGGTACTTGATACGTCTCCAATATATCTATAATTTTGTATTGTTCCATGCTATTATATTATAAACTTTGGATGTTTTATATGCATGAATATGCTATTTTATATTATTTTTGGGACTAACTTATTAATTTAGTGCCGATGCCAGTTCCTGTTTTTTCCGTGTTTTTTACCTTTTTCAGATAGGAATATCAAACGGAGTCCAAACGGAATAAAACTTTCACCGTGATTTTTGATGGAAAACATCACAAATAGCAGAAGGAAAAGATACCGGAGAGGTGGCCCAAGGGAGTCACGAGCCTGGGAGGCGCCCCCCTGGCCGTGGCTAGGGGGCTCGCGACCTCCTCGTGGCACCTCTTTACTTGTTCCCGACGCTATATGGTCTTATAAATACGAAAACCCTCAGAAATAAACCTAGATCACAATTTCCGCCACCGCAAACCTCCAGAGCCAACAAAAACCAATCGGAAGACCGTTCCGGCATCCTGCCGGAGGGGAATTCATCTACGGTGGCCATCTTCATCAACACCATTGCCTCTTCGATGATGCGTGAGTAGTTCAGCACATACCTTCGGGTCCATAGCTAGTAGCTAGATGGCTTCTTCTCTCTCTTTGATCTTCAATACAAAGTTCTCCATGATCTTCATGATGATCTATCCGATGTAATCTTCTTTTGCGGTGTGTTTGTTGAGATCCGATGAATTGTGGATTTATGATCAGATTATCTATGAATATTATTTGAGTCTCCTCTGATTTTTTATATTCATGGTTGCGTATCCTTGTAATTCTCTTCGAGTTATGGATTTCGTTTGGCCAACTTGATCTATAGTTCTTGCAATGGGAGAAGTGCTTGGTTTTGGGTTCATACCGTGCGGTGTCCTCACCTAGTGACAGAAGGGGTAGCAAGGCACGCATCGTGTTGTTGCCATCAAGGGTAAAAATATGGGGTTTATATCATATTGCATGAATCTATCCCTCCACATCATGTCATCT
Organism: Hordeum marinum; assembly: GCA_022496015.1. Taxonomy (NCBI): domain Eukaryota; kingdom Viridiplantae; phylum Streptophyta; class Magnoliopsida; order Poales; family Poaceae; genus Hordeum; species Hordeum marinum. Next base: position 501,000,669 of record CM039678.1, on the reverse strand, counting down.
TGCTTAAAGTGTTACTCCATTTGTTATGAACTTAATACACTAGATGCATGCTGGATAGCGGTCGATGTGTGGAGTAATAGTAGTAGATGCAGAGAGTATCGGTCTAATTTTCTTGGACGTGATGCCTATATGTATGATCATTGCCTTAGATATTGTCATGACTTTGCGCTATTCTATCAATTGCTCAACAGTAATTTGTTCACCCACCGTAATATTTGCTATCATGAGAGAAGCCTCTAGTGAAAACTATGGCCCCCGGGTCTATTTTACATATTATATATTCAAATATAAACACAAAAACACCAAAAATACCTTGCTGAAATTTTATTTACTTATTTATATTCATCTACTATCACTATCAGATCTCACCTTGCAAGTAATCGTAAAGGGATTGACAACCTCTTTATCGCGTTGGGTGCAAGTTTGTTTGTGTTTGTGTAGACTCCTTGTTGCCTCATCTTGATACTCCTACTAGATTGATACCTTGGTTCTCAAACTGAGGGAAATACTTATCTCTACTTTGCTCCATCACCCTTTCCTCTTCAAGGGAAAAACCAATGCAAGCTCGAGAAGTACAGGAAGAATTTCTGGCGCCGTTGCCGGGGAGTATTCAAGTGAAGCATATCTACCAAGTACCTATCGCAAACTCATCTCTTGCATTTACATTATTTGCCATTTGCCTCTCATTTTCCTCTTCCGCACTTCAAAACCAAAAATTCCAAAAATATTTGCCTTTCTTTATTTGCCTTTTTTGTTCACCCCACTTATCTTGATATCTTAAGAAAACCTATCATCACTAAAGATTATCTTTGTTGCCTATTTAGGAGTATAATTATTGATAAAATGAAAGAACTCCCTAATAATGATGACGGCATGAGTGGTTTGAGCACTAAAGATGACAATACTTGATTCTATTGCCTTATGCCTAGCTAAGGGCGTTAAACAATAGCGCTTGTTGGGAGGCAACCCAATGAATAGGTTTATTTTTTGCTTTTTACTTTCTGTTTTGTTGAGTCCACACCATCGTGATTCTGTTATTATTGTTTTTTTATGTTTTAATTAGTGTTTGTGCCAAGTAGAACCTTTATGATTAGTTTTGGTGATAGTTGTTTAATCATGCTGGAAAAAGACAGAAATTTTGTGCTCACGAAATTAATTTTCATTCCTATCTAGAAAGAGCTTTTGATATTATTATTTTTTATGCTGATTGATATGCAAATTTCCCTAATTTTCATAATTGTTTCAGAATTTTTGAGTTAGCAGAGGTATACGAAATATACAGATTGCTACAGACTGTTCTGTTTATGACAGATTCTGTTTTTGTTGTGTTGATTGCTTATTTTGATGAAACTATGGGTATACAGATTCTGTTTATGACAGTAATATAACATCAATATAAATGGAAATTAAAGTTTGCTACAGTACCTAAAATGTTGGTGGTTTGTTTTCTTATGCTAATGCTATCATGAGTTTCTGTTTAAGTTTTGTGTTGTGAAGTTTTCAAGTTTTGGGTGATGTTCTTATGGACAATGGAATAAAGAGTGGAAAGAGTCTAAGCTTGGGGATTCCCAAGGCATCCCAAGCCAAATTCAAGGACACCAAAAAGCCTAAGCTTGGGGATGCCCCGGGAAGGCATCCCCTCTTTCGTCTTCAATCCATCGATAACGTTACTTGGAGCTATATTTTTATTCACCACATGATATGAGTTTTGCTTGGAGCGTCGCGTATTATAGGAGTCTTTGATTTTGTTATCACAATCATCCTTGCTGCACACCTTTTGAGAGAGACATGCACTCATCATGAATTTGTTAGAATACTCAATGAGCTTCACTTATACCTTTTGAGTTAGGCAATGTTGCTCACATATGCTTCACTTATATCTTTTTAGCTTGGTAATTTTGATCACATGTGCTTCACTTATATCTTTTGAGCTTAGTAATTTTCATCCCATGTGTTCACTTATATCTTTTGAGATTGGTAATTTTGCTCCCATGTGCTTCACTTATATCTTTTGAGCTAGATAATTTTGCTCTAGTGCTTCACTTAAATCTTTGTAGAGCACGGCGGTGTCATATTTTGTAGATATAAAAACTCTTGAATCTTCAGTTATATCATTTTGAGAGTGCTCTCTCTAAGTAACTTGGCAATTAGCGTGTGTTATGAAATTAGTCCTAAATATGATAGGCATCCAAAGTGGATATAATAAAAACTTTCATATTCAAGTGCGTTGATTAGTAAGATAAGTTTGATTCCTCGCAATTAGTTTTGAGATATGGATATGGTAATACTAGAGTTATGCTAGTAGGGTGTTGTGAATCTAGAAATACTTGTGTTGAAGTTAGTGATTCCCGTAGCATGCACGTATGGTGAACCGCTATGTTAGGAAGTCGGAGCATGATTGATTTACTGATTGTCATCATCCTTTGTGTAGAGGTTGGGATCGTGCGATGGTTAACTCGTACCAACCCTTCCCCTACGAGTATGCGTTTAGCACTTTGTTTCGATTACTAATAATTTTTTTGCAATAAGTATATGAGTTCTTCATGACTAATGTGAGTCCATGGTATAGATGCACTTTCACCTTCCACCATTGCTACCCTCTCTAGTGCCGCGCAACTTTCGCTGGTGCGCAAACCCACAATATGCCTTCCTCAAAACAGACACCATACCTACCTATTATGGCATTTTCATAGCCATTCTAAGATATATTGCCATGCAACTCCCACCGTTCTGTCTCATGACATGTGCCATCACTTTCGTTCATATAGAGTCATTATTGTTCTAAGTATCGAGTTGTAAGTAAATAAAAGTGTGGTGATCAACATTATTAGAGCATTGTCCCATGTGAGGAAATAAAAGAGGCCAAAGATGCCCACCAAATAAAAAATAAAAAAATAAAAAAAGAGGCCAAAGAGCCCAAACAAAAAAAACGAGAGAAAAAGAGAGAAGGGACACTAGTGGAGAACAGGCCTATAGTCCCGGTTCGGATGGTCCTTTAGTACCGGTTCCCCAACCGGTACTAAAGGGTCAGGACTAAAGGTCCAGACTAAAGGGTCAGGACTAAAGGTCCAGACCTTTAGTACCGGTTGGACCACGGACCGGTACTAAAGGCCCTCCACGTGGCTGCCTGCGTGGACTGGTGGTGGAAGACCTTTAGTACCGGTTGGTGATACCAACTGGTACTAAGTGTTCTGTTTTTTTTGTTTTAGCTTTTAATTAGGTTTTAGTTTTCCTCTCTATTTTTTGTGTTTTCCATTCATTTCAAATTTATTTTACGGTGCTACATACTGTAAACAGTACACAAGTTCATGCATAAATATATATGTAATATAATATACAATATCTCATACACAGTATATAATAGATACAAATGGAATTACACATCCATATAAATTCGGGACTTATAATTAACTTAAGGCCCAAAACTACTGATTTGCTGGCATTATTGAGGCGGCGGTAAGGAATAGTGCTCTCCATTTACATCAATGACATGTCAAAGAAGAAATGCTGCAAGTTCCTCTTGAAGTGCTAAGCGTTTCTGGGGTGAGAGCTTCGACGACATCTGCCAAAGCTGGAGTTGTCTTTCACGTGCTTCTCGGCGACGTATACGGCCTTCGGTCTAGATGCGAATGTCCGCGCACTTTGCAAAATAATAAAATTGAATAAGATAATTAATAATCAAGCATGATAATGGTATTGAAAATAGAATTAATGAGATGCGTGGACCTAGTAGTACTACTTAATTACCTCCATCTTTTTCCACTTCACCTTCGGTTTCCATTGACGACCGTGATGGTTTTTTTCTATCATCTTTTTCCAAACACAACCCGGTAAAGAAAAAGAACGAAAGAGTTATTATGATTACTTTTGATATCAGGAAATAATGAAAGAAAGCGAGGTCGATAAAGATTGAAATTACCGTTCTATCATAAAATACAAGTCCACGTATGATTGTTCTGGTGTATCTAGTGAGTCGTACACTTGAACAAGTCCATCTGCGAGGATAATATATAGGAGGATATAGTGGTCTCTACGCAGAAGTTGATATAATTATGCAGGCATGCGCATATAAATCAACTACACTTGACAGCGAGCTAGTAAGCAAAAATAGAATTTGTAGTATATACAAGAGAGTAAACACTCACCCCATGTTGTAAGGAAATATTATATTAGATTTGGTATTCATTAGTGCCTCTAGAAAATTTTCCAACAGTTCTTCTATATCCTTGGCATAATGTTTTACCACATGACCATTAATGGTACTTGCGTCGATGAACCCAATGTCATTGATTCCCTCTTGTTTCAATTCCCACATCTTCAATCTACATAATAGTGTAAAAAGAACATATGTATAGTGAGGATAAAGCCAATGAACGATATCTTAGCTAGAGACTTAAATTATTAAAGATATAAATCACTTACAGACAATAGCAACTGATGAGAGATTTGTCGATAGAGTCCATGTGGTATAACTGGAAAAGCTCTAAGAATTCAAGACATATGTCACATTCAATGACGTAATGCTCTTTCCTTACTTTGACCATGACCGCCTTCTCCCCTCGCTTTGATTCACGCATGTACCAATCATGCAACCGTCGCATCGCAGTTGGTAGTTCCTTGTATTGCTCAGGTGTGACAAGAGGTTTTCCAACGGCATATTGCATTGTGTACTCAGTTTTACCGAGCCCGTGGATTTCCTCGGTGCCAAGGATTTGGTCAAGAGTGAGACCTACAGCCTCTACTTCTTCGAGGTCGATTGGGTTGCCTTGCACGACTGGTTGGATCGATTGCTTGCTTGGATTGGTACTCACCTTGAGCGGAGAGATCGATTGCTTGGATTGTTCTCCGACCTGGGGAACTGTTTTCCCACTAGTTGATGCCGTACTTCTAGACTTCTTCCTTGGGCTGAGCCGACTTCTCTGCTCTCTCGCCTTCTGAATCTGTTGCTCATAGTCTGTCGGCATACGCTCGACATATGCCGGGGGTCGATCAATAAAGTGTTCCATAAAGTGCTCTTGGACTTCCTTCGGTATTACCTCCTTTGGCAGCACGGCCTTCTTCGCAAAAAAGGCTTTCACTTGGAGATCGCATTCAATTTTGTTTTCCTCTGGTATCATGTCATAAGGCAGCTTCCTTTTGGACGGAGGCTCAGGTTTCTTCTTTGCTTTCTTCCGAAGAGGACTACTGGTGGCCTTCCTCTTTTGGGAGCCCTGCTGGCAGGACCGCTGTCGGGGTGGAGTCGGCTCCCGCGGCGGAGATCGATATCGATGATGATATGGACTCGCGTCGTGCTCCGTCCCGAGGTTGGGAAGACTTCTCATGGCGAGGTGGGACGCCTCTCGAGGTGGGGACGACTGTGGGGGAACTCGAGGTGGGGAGGACTGCTGGCAAGGTGACTGCTGCCGAGGTGACTACTGGCGAGGTGGGGAGGACTGCTGGCAAGGTGGGGAGGACTACTGGCGCTGCGATGCCTCTGGCTGGGATCCCTCGCATTGCACATCGATACTCAGAGGAGCCGGTGGCCTTAGCGCCGAGTGTGGAAAGACGATGCAGTCCTTACTCCATAGAATGAGACCATGGCCGGCTTCTGCCAATGTGGACTCCCCCTCACCTCCAGGGATGTCAAGCAATAGTTCATCATATCCTGGCTCTATTGCGTCCACCGCGACACGAGCATACCCAGCTGGAACCGGATTGTAATGCCAGAGAACACCAGGTGTATTCGGTAAAGCATAGCCCGTCGCGACCCGCACGGGTATGTTCTTCATTTTCTGGATTAGCTCACAAGATGTCTTCTCGGTGATATCATCCATGGGGGTGTGACCGAGCGGTGCCCCCGTGGAACCCATGCTGCTTTTCGGCATTGTATATGGGACGGGTTCTTCCCCTGCCTCCTGCTGCGGAGTTTCCCTTTGCTGGGTCAGTACCTGTATCTGCGGCTGCTGCTGCTCGTACTTCTATTCCAACTTCGAAAGTCGGTCTGCTTCCACCTTCTTTTTTTGAACGGCTTTTATAACTGTCCTACCATCCCGCAAACCCCTCGTACCACGAAACAACGCCCATGCCTCGTGTTCGTCCTTCGTGTTCGGCGTTCCCAAGGGAGCATGTAAGCTCGTCGTTCTCTCTATCGGGGTGAAACCGTCCTTCTTGGGCATCTTTTATTGCTTGAATCAACTCACCTGATGCATACTTCAGACTCGCCAGTGCAATAATCTTCCCTGTGGCTGGGTCCAACTTTTCCCCATGCGCAAAAAACCAATTCTTGCACCTCTTGGGCCAGTTGAAGGTTACTGGAGTGATCCCTTCAGCAAGCATCTTATTCTCTAATGCATCCCACTTAGGAATGGCTGACTTGTATCCACCTGTCCCTAGTTTATGGTGATACTTTTTTTTCTCAGCATTTATCTTATTCTTTTCCGACTTCTCCATAGCAGCTATCGATGTCTTGTACTCGATAAATCCGTCCCAGTGATCCCTTACCTTCTCGTATATTCCTTTGAATTCGGGCGCCTTCTTGCCTTTAGCGTTGTACTCGGTCCATAATCTTTTCTTCCAAGTCTGGAACATGCCGGCCATCTTATGCAGAGCAAACTCCTTGACTTTGTTCCTTTGACGCTCCGAGAGAGAATCTGGTAGGGTGAAATGCTCCATGATCTCTCGCCAAAGGGCATCTTTAATTCTTGTATCGACATAATTCACTCCTGGTTTTGGTTCGTTTGGCTGAATCCATTCATGCATTGTGATCGGGACTCCGTCCCTAACAACCACTCCGCATTGACTCCCAAAAGTCGGTTCGCCATTATGTTTGGAAGCATCAAGATTGAGCTTTATGTTGTCGTCCAATATTTTGGCAGCGCCTCGTACATTTCTACTAGATTGGCTCGATCCGGAGGGCTGATAATTAAAATAAGAAAGATTTGTTAATATATATATATATATACAAATCAATTAATACACATGTAATGATCACCAGAGGATAATATGTGTATATACCTCGCCGAACATTGTTGGTTGTTCCGGGTTTTGGAACATAAGTTGTTCTTCCTCGGTCTCACATCCATCACCGTGATCGTTCAGATATGGTGAGCCATCACCATGATCATGTGATTCACCTCGAAGGTCCGCTGGGTTTTCGGAGGAGCGTATCATGTCAAAGATGTCCTCTTCATGAGCTCTACCGGTGTTGTCCATAGCTTAATAACTAGTCCATAATAATATAGATAAAACAAATTAGTATTTAAATTAGCATGCATTCAAGAAGCAAAATAACTGATAGTTAATTAATAATGCATCATCGAATACATATATAGTAGTTATTAGAAAAGATCTCATCTGCATAATCTTGGATAATTTTCAATACATCGGCTAATCTCCATCGATCTAGCTAATACATCATAATAATACATCATAATAGTAGCTAGCTAATATATCGATCTAGCTAGAACCCTAGCGCTCGGCGGATATCGGGGCAGGCGGTGGACACCCAAAGAGAAGGAACCATCACAGGAACATAGCTCCAGTGAGATCCCTGAAGAATCTGCCAGGTATTGTCGGACCCGGCCTCCAAAGCTGCCATGTAGCGTCGGACGTGCTCGTTCTCCTTGCTAACATGGTATTGTACCACCTCCGCGGGGGACTCAAGCCTCTCGATCGTCTGTGGCCCATGCGGCCACCACCACAGAACCTCCGGGTCTACGATGGGCTGGCTCCTCACCAAGCTGCGCCGCCCGGAAGGCAGCACCTCCCAGTACCCGCCCGGCGGAGCCCAGTCCCTGACAGGGCCCCTCGGCTCAAGCAAGTGACCTCCTCTGGCGACTCGACGACGAGGATGCGGGATCGGCATTGTCGACGTCGAGAAGAAACACTAAATTACGAAAACAAATTAAATAAAACTTAGCAAAATTAACACTTAACAAAATTAACACTTAGCATCTACAAAATAAAGAATTACGGCACACTTTGGATCCTAATGCGTGTGTGACTATCGGTATGTCGAGACTTTCCTTAAATAACTCTCATATCTCATGGTGTGTTGGTGCGCACTCTCTCACATTGATACGGTGGTGTATATATGTTGGTGGACACTCTCTCGCAGTAATAGGTTCGACCGCCGGTGATGGACGCTTACCCTCTCCTCTTCTTGCACAATAGATCGATGAGTATATCGCAAAGAAGAGGAGAAAGAGGAAGCGCCCCCCACGAAAACAGTCGGGATTCACACACATGAAACCCTAAACTAAATTAGGATCGACGACAGACCGAAAGTCACACACGCATTAGGATCCAAACTAAATTAGACCTAAAACTAAACTAAACATAAACTAAACTAAACCTAAACTAAACCTAAACTAACACATACCCTAATAACCTGATAACCTAACTAACTAACTAACTAAATAGGGGTGTTGTGTCGTGGTCGGGGTCGGGTGTCGGGAGTGTCGTGTCGGGGTGTCGGGGTTCGACGTCGAGGGACCCTAGATACCCTAGAATCATTTTGTGGTGGTTTTCGACATCGAGGGACCCTAGATACCCTAGCATCTACCCACTAGTCTGGCGATCATCGGGGTGATCGTCGGGGAGATGGGTCGGCCGGGGGATCTCACCTAGCCTCCTGATCCGGAGGTGGCGTCGGCAACGGGCTTGGGGCGGCGACAACGGGATCGCGGAGCGGTGGCCGGAGTGAGCGGGCCGGTGGCGACGGGGCCGGCGACGAGGGGCGGCGTACGGGAAGGCAAGGGTGACGGCGGCGGTGGTGAGGGCGATGGCGGCGAGGGCGACGACGGCGAGGGTGACGGTGGCGAGACCGACGGCGGCGAGGGCGACGGCGGTGATGGTGCGACGGCGGCGGTGGTGGTGAGAGCGACGGCAATGGTGCGGTAGTGGTGCGCCGGTGGCAAGGGCGACGGCCGTGAGACCGAGGGCGACGGCAATGGCGATTTCGGCAGCCTAGCGACGCAAGTTGGAGCTCTCCCGGTGCGTTGCTCGGCACGGGACGACGAAGTCCTCATTTTATACCAGACAAACCTTTAGTACCGGTGCGTGGCTTGCGCCGGTACTAAAGGGTCTTTAGTACCGGTGCGAGGACCTTTAGTACCGGTGCGTGGCTCGCACCGGTACTAAAGACCCTTTAGTACCGGCGCAAGCCACGCACCGGTACTAAAGGTCCTGCCAAAATGCGCGGGGGCGGTGGACCTTTAGTACCGATGCGTGGCTCGCACCGGTACTAAAAGTGTTTTTTAATTAAATATTAGTTATTATTTTCAGAAAACCCCGTAAACTTTAGAAAATCGTAGAAAAAAACGTAGGATTCCAATGGAAATAAATAATATATGAAAAAATATCAGAAAATTATAAAGAATCCGTTTATGGCATTTCCATGCATGTTTGAACAACTTCAAGCGCTGTATAAGATAATTTGATTAAATGGCATTTGAAATGTCATATCTCGAGTTTGAAAAGCAGTACAAATGAACTCTGAAAAGGTTGTAACTTGGCATGACATCATAATTTCACCCACATAGCAACTTCTAGAGAGTTGAGAGGGTTACGGCAAAAACTGGATGCACTTCGTGTACAAATTGGACAATCTCATAAGAAGTATGTTGGTTTCGGACGAAAACTCATCTATTACAAAGGGATTTCATTTTCAATAACTTATTTTAACTCCATACTTTTTGTGTGTTCAATATGCACAATTCAAAGGCACATCATCAATTTTCAACCCTTTCTGACTTCATTTGATATTTGTTTAGGCATTTAATGATTTATTTTGAGCTAAATGACCCTGTTGAAAAGCAGTACAAATGAACTCTGAAAAGGTTGTAACTTGGCATGACATCATAATTTCACCCACATAGCAACTAGTAGAGAGTTGAGGGGGTTACGACAAAAAGTGGATGCACTTCGTGTACAAATTGGACAATCTCATAAGAAGTATGTTGGTTTCGGACGAAAACTCATCTATTACAAAGGGATTTCATTTTTAATAACTTATTTTAACTCCATACTTTTTGTGTGTTCAATATGCACCATTCAAAGGCACATCATCAATTTTCAACCCTTTCTGACTTCATTTGATATTTTTCGGGCATTTAATGATTTATTTTGAGCTAAATGGCCCTGAATTTGAAAAGCAGTACAAATGAACTCTGAAAAGGTTGTAACTTGGCATGACATCATAATTTCACCCACATAGCAAATTCTAGAGAGTTGAGAGGGTTACGGCAAAAACTGGATGCACTTCGTGTACAAATTGGACAATCTCATAAGAAGTATGAGGGTTTCGGACGAAAACTCATCTATTACAAAGGGATTTCATTTTTAATAACTTATTTTAACTCCATACTTTTTGTGTGTTCAGTATGCACCATTCAAAGGCACATCATCAATTTTCAACCCTTTCTGACTTCATTTGATATTTTTCAGGCATTTGATGATTTATTTTGAGCGAAATGACCCTGAATTTGAAAAGCAGTACAAATGAACTCTGAAAAGGTTGTAACTTGGCATTAAATCATAATTTCACCCACATAGCAACTTCTAGAGAGTTGAGAGGGTTACGGCAAAAATTGGATGCACTTCGTGTACAAACTGTTACAAAGATACCATGCTAGCTAGGAAATGCATGCATGTCCTTCACATATATAGAAAGTGACGACGGTGTAGCCGGTCACATCCCAGAGTGGGATCTCGTGATGTAAGACTTTTTCTGCGTGTTTGTCCCTTTCTTATGATTGCGCCATAACCATGGATAATCTTCATCATTTAACAGGATGCTTGGGTCAGTCTTCACTCTGAAGGGAGGGATTTCATGAAACTTTTCATAATCTTCGGACATGTCTGTCTTGTCCTCCACTCCCACAATGTTTCTTTTCCCTCAAACAACTATGTGGCGCTTTGGCTCATCGTATGATGTATTCGCTTCCTTATCTTTTTTCTCCTCGGTTTGCTAGACATGTCCTTCACATAGAAAACCTGAGCCACATCATTGGCTAGGACGAATGAGTCGTCTGTGTATCCAAGATTGTTGAGATCCACTGTTGTCATTCCGTACTGTAGGTCTACCTGTACCCTGCCTCCAGTATATTTGACCCATTTGCACCGAAACAAAGGGACCTTAAGATCAGGTCCATAGTCAAGTTCCCATATCTCCTCTATGTAACCATAATATGTGTCTTCAAAGTTGGTTGCATCATAGTGGACACCACTATTTTGGTTGGTGCTCTTCTTATCTTGGGCGATCGTGTAAAATGTATTTCCATTTATCTCGTACCCTTTGAAAGTCGTTACAGTCGAACTTGGTGTCTTGGCCAACAAGTACAGTTCATCTGGAACATCATTGTCATTGATGAGCTTTGTTTGCAACCAACTGGCAAAATTCTCCATGTGTTTACGTTCAATCCAGGGGTCAGACTGCTCCGGGTTCTTGGACCGTACAATATCCTTGTGTTCCTCCATATATGGAGTCACCAAGGTGGAATTTTGTAGAACCGTGTAGTGTGCTTGAGTGAAAGAATGCCCGTCCATATTTATTGCTTCTTTCTTTCCTAATGTGCCTTTTCCACCCAGTCTCCCCTCATGTCGTGATTCAGGAAGACCAATCGGCTTAATGTGAGGAAAAAAGTCAACACAAAACTCAATAACCTCCTATGTTCCATATCCCTTGGCGATGCTTCCTTCTAGCCTAGCACAGTTATGAACATATTTCTTTAAGACTCCCATGAACCTCTCGAAGGGGAACATATTGTGTAGAAATGCAGGACCCAGAATGTTAATCTCTTCGACTAGGTGAACTAGAAGGTGCGTCATAATACTGAAGAAGGATGGAGGGAACACCAACTCGAAACTGACAAGACATTGGACCAAGTCATTCTGTAACCTTGGTAGGATTTCTGGATCGATTACCTTCTGAGAAATTGCATTGAGGAATGTGCATAGCTTCACAATGGCTAATCGAACATTTTCTGGTAGAAACCCCCTAAGTGCAACCGGAAGTAATTGCGTCATAATCACGTGGCAGTCATGAGACTTTAGATTTTGAAAAAATTTCTCTGCCATATTTATTATTCCCTTTATATTCGACGAGAAGCCAGACTGGACCTTCATACTGAGCAGGCATTCAAAAAAGATTTCCTTCTCTTCTTTCGTAAGAGCGTAGCTGGCAGGACCTTGATACTGCTTTGGAGGCATTCTGTCTTTTTCATTAATTCTTTGCTTGTCCTCCCGTGCCTCCAGTGTATCTTTTGTCTTTCCATACACTCCCAAGAAGCCTAGAAGGTTCACACACAGATTTTTCGTCACATGCATCACGTCGATTGCATTGCGGACCTCTAGGGCTTTCCAATATTCAAGTTCCCAAAATATAGATTTCTTCTTCCACATGGGTGCGTGTCCGTTGGCGTCATTCGGAACAGATTGCCCGCCAGGACCCTTTCCAAAGATTACCTGTAAATCCTTGACCATATCAAATATATATTCACCAGTACGGAGGCCAGGCTTCTTCCGGTTAGCTGGCTCAGCTTTGAAATGGTTGCCTGCCTTTCTTAAGATATCCTTGATCGGTAGAAATCGACGATGTCCTAGGTACACATTCTTCTTACATTTATCCAAATATATACTTTTAGTATCATCTAAACAGTGCGTGCATGCATTGTATCCCTTGTTTGTATGTCCTGAAAGGTTACTAAGAGCAGGCCAATCATTGATGGTTACAAACAGTAACGCTCGTAGGCCAATTTCCTTCTCTGTGCGCATCCCACACACGCACACCTGGTTTTTCCACAACTATATAAGTTCATCAACTAGTGGCCTTAGGTAGACATCAATGTCGTTGCCGGGTTGCTTAGGGCCTTGAATGAGTACTGGCATCAAAATGAACTTCCGCTTCATGCACAACCAAGGAGGAAGGTTGTAGATACATAGAGTCACGGGCCAGGTGCTGTGACTGGAGCTCTGCTCGCCAAAAGGATTCATGCCGTCTGTACTAAGACCAAACCATAAGTTCGTTGCGTCAGCTGCAAAGTCCTCAAACTCCCTCTCGATTTTTCTCCACTGCGACCCATCAGCGGGTGCTCTCAACATCCCATCTTTCTTATGTTCTTCTCTGTGCCATCACAACAACTTGGCATGCTCTTTGTTTTGGAACTTACATTTCAACCGTGGTATTATAGGAGCATACCACATCACCTTGGCAGGAACCCTCTTCCTATGGCGTTCGCCCTCCACATCACCAGGATCATTGCAGGGGATCTTATAGCGCAGTGCACCGCATACCGGGCATGCATCCAAATTATCATACTCCTCACGGCGGTAGAGGATGCAGTCATCAGGGCATGCATGTATCTTCTGCACCTCTAATCCTAGAGGGCACACAACCTTCCTTGCTTCGTACGTACTTTCAGGCAATTCGTTTCCTTTGGAAGCATCTTCTTTATCATTATCAGCAATTCTTGAAATCCCTTGTCAGTTACACCATTCTTCGCCTTCCATTGCAGCAATTCCAGCATGGTACCCAGCTTTTTCTGGTCATCTTCACAATTTGGATACAATAATTTCTTGTGAACCTCTAACATGCGTTTCAACTTCAACCACTCCGTATAATTTTCGCAGTTTATCTTTGCATCAGCAATGACCTGACCCAAATCATCAGCGGGCTCATCTGATGCCTCTTCTTTAGCTTCCCCCATTGATGCCTCTTCTTCAACTTCCCCCATTGTTGTATCAGCGAAAGGATAGTTGTCATCATCCTCTTCTTCTTCTTCATTGTCTTCCATTACAACCCCTCTTTCTCCGTGCTTGGTCCAACAGCTATAGCCGGACATGAAACCGGACTTCAGCAGGTGGTAGTGAAGGGTTTTTGAGGTAGCGTAATTCCTATCATTCTTATAGTCACGAGATGGACAACACATGAAACCATTCTGCTTGTTTGTCTCAGTCACACGAATAAAATCATGCAGGCCATTAAGAAACACTGGACTTAGTCGGTCATCGTACATCCATTGCCGGCACATGTTCACTACACAACATCGAAGTGACCAAATTAATACAACTTCATCATCACATTACAACCAAAAGTAGAGCTAGCAGTGACCAAATGTTATTACTGCAAATAATGGATACTTATAGTTCATACATATACATCTCATAAAACAACACTAACTATCTAAAACATGTGAATACAACAACAAATGCGATCATAATCGCAACTAAAGTAACAATTGAGCCAACAGCATAATGATACCAAGCCTCTTTATCAATGGCATATTTTCTAATCTTTCTAAGATTCAAGTGGATTCCAGCCATCTTGTTCTTGTGATCATCGATGATATCGGCAACATGCAACTCCAATCCCATCTTCTCATCTTCAGTTCTTTTCAATTTTTCTTTCAAATGATTAATTTCTCGAGCAGAATTGCATAGTCGGTTGGAATTTCTGGTTCAACTACTTCCTATAGATAAAAATATCTACGTCAATTTGGTGGCATAATTAATTGTCATATACATTACATGATGTGTGAAATAGTTATAAAAGATGATTAACGACACACCACATCTGAATCATAGACTGGACGAGGGCCGGCGTGGGCGGATACCATAACCATGACACTATAGAATAACTAATAATAATACAAGTAAGTAAATCGTACACACAACTATCTAAATCATACAAGTAATTTTTTTAAAATATTTTAAGAAGAACAAGAGGCTCACCAGGTGGCCGGTGCCGCGACGAGACGGTGCGAACGATGAACAGTGGTTAGGACGGCCGGGGATGGGAAGGCACACCAAATAAACCACACCTACACATATGCAACCTAACAAGTTAATTTGAGCTCATATTGGATATAAATCAAATAAACTCCCACAAATCACATATCACATACCTTTGAGCATACCATAAGCTAATCTAGCAAGAGATGAAGGAGCAAAGTTGCTAACCTTTATGAACACTTGGATAGATGGGGTGCCTTTAAATCTTGACAAGTCCTTGGCAAAATGGAGGATGAGCTTCGAGCAAGAAGAAGAACATGGGAAGGCACACCAAATAAACCACACCTACACATATGCAACCTAACAAGTGAATTTGAGCTCAAATTGGATATAAATCAAATAAACTCCCACAAATCACATATCACATATCTTTGAGCATACCACAAGCCAATCTAGCAAGAGATGAAGGAGCAAAGTTGCTAACCTTTATGAACACTTGGATAGATGGGGTGCCTTTAAATCTTGACAAATCCTTGGCAAAATGGAGGATGAGCTTCGAGCAAGAAGAAGAAAAGGGGAGAAAACAGAGCTCTTTCGATCGGCTGTGGATGGATGTATATGTAGGAAGTCTTTAGTACCGGCTGGTGTCACCAGCCAGTACTAAAGGTTGCCCTTTAGTACCGGTTTGTGTAACCAGCCGGTACTAAAGGTGCAAGCGGGGCCCATGTCTGACCAAAATCCTGCCACGCCCCCTTTAGTAAAAGGTCCCTCATGAGCCAGTACTAAAGGTCGCCCTGCTCCTAGCCGTTGTAGCCGGCATGAACCGGGACTAATACCATCTTTAGTACCAGTTCGTGACCAGACCGGGACTAAACCTCGGGACAAAAGGTCTGTTTTCTACTAGTGGGACACTGCTACTATCTTTTTCCACACTTGTGCTTCAAATAGCACCATGTTCTTCATGACAGAGAGTCTCTTGTTTTGTCAATTTCATATGCTAGTGGAAATTTTCATTATATAACTTGGCTTGTATATTCCAATGATGGGCTTCCTCAAATTGCCCTAGGTCTTCGAGAGCAAGCAAGTTGGGTGCACACCCACTAGTTTTCATTTGTGAGCTTTCATACACTTACAGCTCTAGTGCATCTGTTTCATGGCAATCCCTACTCATTCACATTGATATCTATTGATGGGCATCTCCATAACCCATTCATACGCCGAGTCGATGTGACCATCTCCTCCTTTTTGCCTCACAACCTCCACCACACTCTATTCCACCTATAGTGCTATATCCATGGCTCATGCTCATGTATTGCGTAAGAGTTGAAGAAGTTTGAAAAAATTAACAGTGCGAAAACAATTACTTGATCAATACCAGGGTTGTGCATGATTTAAATTCGTTGTGTGGGGATGATGGAGCATAACCAGACTATATGATTTTGTAGGGATAACCTTCTTTGGCCTTGTTATTTCGAAAGTTTATGATTACTTTGCTATTATACTTGATGTATTATAGTTTTCATGTCAATGTTAAACTATTGTTTTGAATCTTATGGATCTGAACATTCATGCCACAATAAATAAGTTACATAGAAAAAACATGTTAGGTAGCATTCCACATCAAAAATTCGTTCTTTATCACTTCCCTACTCGAGGACGAGAAGGAGTTAAGCTTGGATATGCTTGATACGTCTCCAACATATCTATAATTTTTTATTGTTCCATGCTATTATATTATCAACTTTGGATGTTTTATATGCATGAATATGCTATTTTATATTATTTTTGGGACTAACTTATTAATTCAGTGCCCAGTGCCAATTCCTGTTTTTTCCGTGTTTTTGACCTTTTTGAGATAGAAATATCAAACGGAGTCCAAACGGAATAAAACTTTCGCTGTGTTTTTTTATGGAAAATGTCAAAAAAAGAAGAAGGAAAAGATACCGGAGAGGTGGACCGAGGGAGTCACGAGCCTGGGAGGCGCCCCCGTGGCCACGGCTAGGGGGCTCGTGACCTCCTCGTGGCACCTCTTTACTTGTTCCCGATGCCAGACGGTCTTATAAATACGGAAACCCTCAGAATTAAACCTAGATCATAAGTTCCGCCGCCGCAAACCTCCAGAGCCACCAAAAACCAATCGGGAGACCGTTCCGGCATCCTGTTGGAGGGGAATTCATCTACGGTGGCCATCTTCATCAACACCATTACCTCTCCGATGATGCGTGAGTAGTTCACCATAGACCTTCGGGTCCATAGCTAGTATCTAGATGGCTTCTTCTCTCTCTTTGATCTCCAATACAAAGTTCTCCATGATCTTCATGGTGATCTATCCGATGTAATCTTCTTTTGCGGTGTGTTTGTTGAGATCCAATGAACTGTGGATTTATGATCAGATTATCTATGAATATTATTTGAGTCTCCTCCGATTTCTTATATGCATTATTTCGTATCCTTGTAATTCTCTTCGAGTTATGGGATTCGTTTGGCCAACTTGATCTATAGTTCTTGCAATGGGAGAAGTGCTTGGTTTTGGGTTCATACCGTGCGGTGTCCTCACCTAGTGACAGAAGGGGTAGTGAGGCATGCATCGTGTTGTTGCCATCAAGGGTAAAAAGATGGGGTTTATATCATATTGCATGAATCCATCCCTCTACATCATGTCATCTTGCTTAAAGCGTTACTTTGTTTGTTATGAACTTAATACACTAGCTGCATGCTGGATAGCGGTCGATGTGTGGAGTAATAGTAGTAGATGCAGAAAGTATCGGTCTACTTGTCTCGGACGTGATGCCTATATGTATGATCATTGCCTTAGATATCGTCATGACTTTGCGCTATTCTATCAATTGCTCAACAGTAATTTGTTCACCCACCGTAATATTTGCTATCATGAGAGAAGCCTCTAGTGAACACTATGGCCCCCGGGTCTATTTTACATATTATATATTCAGATCTAAACACAAAAACACCAAAAATACCTTGCTTCAATTTTATTTACTTATTTATATTCATCTACTATCACTATCAGATCTCACCTTGCAAGTAATCGTAAAGGGATTGACAACCTCTTTATTGCGTTGGGTGCAAGTTTGTTTGTGTTTGTGCAGGCTCCTTGTTTTCTCATCTTGATACTCCTACTGGATTGATACCTTGGTTCTCAAACTAAGGGAAATACTTATCTCTACTTTGCTGCATCACCCTTTCCTCTTCAAGGGAAAAACCAACGCAAGCTCGAGAAGTAGCAGTACTACATTTGCCTAATAACTAATAAACTTGCATAGGACCCGACGGCACCCGTGGATAATTAATCAACCCCCAGGCCAGTGCTCCTCATGAGTGTTGGTCCAACCTGTCAACCGTCGGTGGCTACCAGGGGCAACTTTGTGTTTGGCCTACCGAAAGTTTGGACAATCCGTCGTGTCCTGAGAACGACATATGCGGCTCCTATCGGGTTCGTCGACACGTCGGGCGGCCTTGCTGGATTTGTTTTACCTTTTTAGAACGTCTTGAGTGAGGAATTCTGATCTTCTTCGGGCTATATCGAGGTGTTGGATTTCCTTTGGAATTGCCTAGGAAGATCACGAGATCCGTGGTCGAGGTTATTCCCGCTGCGTGTGGTTAATTTATGATGGATGAGTTGGAGCACCCCTACAGGGTTAAATCTTTCGGAAAGCCGTGCTCGCGGTTATGTGGCAAACTTGGATACTTTGTTTAACACCCGGTCATAGCAAACTTGAAGTAAACTCAAATAAAATACACCAACTATGTGCGTAACCGTGATTGTCTCTTCTCGTGAGTCCTTATCCGAGAGAGAACACGGTGGGGTTATGTTTGACGTAAGTAGGTGTTCAGGATCAGATAGTGATCTTTTCTAGGTCAAGTCCGTTATGCGTAGACCATCATACTTTAATTTATGTATTCATAAGTTGGCCACTCAAATAAATGCTTAGTCGCTTGCTGCAGCCTCACCACTTAACCATACCTCACCCATTAAGCTTTAATAGTCTTGATACCCTTGGAAATGAGATTGTTGCGTCCCTGTGGCTCACAGATTACTACAACAATAGTTGCAGGTATAGGTAATGCGATGATTTGACATGAGAGCGATGTATGATTTGATTTGGAGTTATTCTTCTTCTTCTTCATCAATCTTGGATGGGTTCCAGGCGGCAGCCTGGGATAGCAAGGATGGATGTCATTTTATCGTTTGATTTCGTCCGTAGTCGGACCCTGCTCTTCTGTATGATGTTTGAGTGTGTTGTTGTATTGATGTGACTCTGATGTAGCTTGTGGCGAGTGTAAGACAATTACATATAGTCATCTCTTCTATACATGTACTTGTAATGATATCCATTATTGCAACACGACGAGATGCGCATCTATCCCTTGCGAGGCTCTCGTGCCTTAATATGGATAGGCGCGCATCTTGGGTGTGACATCACTATGTTCTGAGATTGATGTTACTATGGCTTTGCTATTCTTAATGCTTGTCACCAGGGCCCGAGTGCCATGATTTCAGATCTGAACCTATTATCTTTTCATGAATATAAGAGTGATTTGGATCCTATCTTGCAAGTTATATGTACCTATTACGTGTCTTGATCGACATACCCGAAGGTGACAATAATTGGGATTCTTTCTGGTGATTGTCGTAGTTTGAGGAGACCATGTGTTAATGCTTTGTTTTGGTTCTCTATTAAAAGGGGGCCTTAATATCCCTTAGTTTCCAATAGGACCCCGCTGCCATGGGAGGGTAGGACAAAAGATGGCATGCAAGTTCTTACCGCAAGCACTTATGACTATATACGGAATACATTCCTACATTATATTGATGAATTGGAGCTAGTTCTGTGTCGCCCTAGTGTGTAACTATTATATGATCAATATCATCTAAATCATTATCCATCACCGATCCATGTGCCTACGCGTTACATATACTGAATCTTGCCAAGTTACTATTGCTATTGTTACCATCACACTTTCTACACAACTCCGACTGTCACTATTACTATTACTTTTGCTACTACTATTTGTTGTGCTACTAAATCTTTGCTGCAGAGAGATATCCTCAGTGCGGTTGAATTGACAACTCAACTATCAAGGCCAATAAATATTATTTGACTGCCTTGTGTCGAATCAATAAATTAGGGTGAAATACTACCTATGAAGACTGTTGCGATCCCCTACACTTGTGGGTTATCAGTTGTCGGTAAGGGAGGTGGCACTTGGTGTGTCATCTCTGTATCAATGCTCTTCCGCATTTCCTTAGGATTGTTGGTAGCCCAGTCTCTATGGAGCTAGGTCTTCGTCTATGGATCAGTGCTCTTTTGCATTTCCTTAGTGTTGCTCGAAGCCTGGTCTCTACCTGCTTGCTCGTCCGTTGGTCGATGGTATTGTCTTTGGTAGGGAGATGATAGGGTTCCTCTCTCTTGCTATCAGTGTCACGACGTGGTAGCATGGACTCGATGCTGAAGCCTGTGGGCATACTCTTTACCAATTATGGCTACAACATCTCCTTTTATGTATGTTTGTGCAGCCTCACCCTTGTGCGCCTTTTCCTCTTTGTGTATGAATAAGTGGGCCTTGGTTTGGCTATTTGTTTGGTATTGTCCCCTGGTGCCCAGAACTGTGACCAATCCTTGCTCTGGTGTGAGATGATCCATCTTCCCAGGGTCTGGCGCCTTTCAAACCAAGGCGAGGGGCAGAAGGGCCTTCAGATTTGTAGAGGAGTGGTACGATTAAGGTGTTCACCTTTCTGTGTTGATGAGGGTGTCGTTCATCATTGTTGGGCTAGGCCTCCATCTGAAGATTCACTATGTTTGCTCTGTTGGGTTTATTACTTTTGAAGGACTCGGTTAACTGCAAGCTAGTGCATTGTCTGCCAATTTTTAGAGGGATTGCAGTCTTTACTGCCTGCTAGTTGCTTCAACAATGTTTGTATCTACCTTTTTTGGCTTCTTGTTGTATGTGATTGATGTAATTCCTCGGTTGATGGCTTTATTAATTCAAAGTTGGGCTCTCCTTGAGCTTTCGCTCTAAAACTGTGATAACCTGGCTTATTAGGGATGATAGACTACTCATATCAATAAGGAATTCTTTCTTTTCCGGGAGCCCATTCGAACAGAACTCCCAGGTTAAGCGTGCTTGGCTTGGAGTAGTTCTAGGATGGATGACCGACCGGGAAGTTGGTCCCGGGTGCGCATGAGTGAGGACAAAGTGCGCAGAAAAGACTAGTATTGATCTGTGAGGCCAGTCTAGATCCTTCCAGGAGTAACGACTACCGGCCGGTGTGTCCGGAGCGTTACAAGTTGGTATCAGAGCGGACCCTCGCGGTTACACGGATGTTTGCCGACAGGTGTGCGGTCATGTTGTTCACAAAATTGGTGACCCGTCGTGGCACACGGAATGACACATGTATCGGACTAGAAGTACAGACGTTTGTGCCAAGAGGGAACGTTCCTATGACCCGATGAGGACATCGGTTCCTCTGAGTGGTGGTGTATGTGATAGCCTGGCTTATTAGGGATGATAGACTACTCATATCAATAAGGAATTCCTTCTTTTCCAGGAGCCCATTCGAACAGAACAGAACTCCCAGGTTAAGCATCCTTGGCTTGGAGTAGTTCTAGGATGGGTGACCGACTGGGAAATTGGTCCCGGGTACGCATGAGTGAGGACAAAGTGCACAGAAAAAACTAGTATTGATCTGTAAGGCCAGTCTAGATCTTGTCAGGAGTAACAACTACCGGCGGGTGTGTCCGGGGCGTTACAAAAAAACCCTACCTTATTGTTGCCTCTGCAATGGTGACGATGCGGGCAGCCGCTTTGTACCCATCTCCGGCATGATCTTGGTGAGCTAGGGATGCTCTGGCTGGTCACCCGCTCCCGTCTCAACCCCATACATCTCGGCCACATCCTCTTCTTATCTACAAACGTGAAATTTTATTTTAGGCAACATAGAAAAAGATAAATACACTGGCGTTCACTAAAGTTGAGTATGAAGCACACTACGGTCACTGGTCACTGCACTTTCAAAATATGCTAGTTACGGTCCTTAAATAAGATTTGACGTGATTATGCGATCATTGGCTCACCGTAGAGTTTTGTATTCCACTGATTTGACAGGTCAACCTCTTCACGTCAGCACAAATTGACCGGTCAAGCATGCATATGCGGTAAAATAGTGCAACCAGTCACACCAGTACCTCTAAGTATGTTGGTCCTACCCCTTAGACTAGTCACAATGGGGAGTAACATAGAATAGTAACATGCATATGTTACTAGTCTAAGTTACTACCTCCATAGTGGATAGTAACATAGGGATAGTAACATAGAGCCTTTCAATTATTAGCTTATAGACTCATTTTGTCTTGGTATGCGCTATGTTAATCATAAAGGTAGTAACATGCCAAGTTACTCAATTTCTCTCTCTTCTCATTAATTAGCTGTCACATCATATTTTTTGCTTAGGTGGCATCTATATTACTACCTATTTTACTCCCTTTGTGACTAGTCTTAATGAGCACACATAAGGCAAACTAAAACCATTCGTTCTTCCTGGGTAAAATAGTGCAACCGGTCACACCGCTGTCTCTAACTATGTGGGTCCTGCGGGTCAGTGAGCGAATCAAAGAAGTAAGAAAAGCTAAAACGATGCATGCTGCCGGGGATTCGAACCGAGGATCTCACGTTGACAAGCTAGTCGGATGTGTCCACGTAGCTTTGTGTTAACATATGGGCATGTATTTACCCAAAACAGGTATATTTGAGGCTAGGATAACAACTTTGTACTACATTTGAGGCAAGACACAAGGAACCACCATCTTTGCACCTAACGAATAATGAAGAGTACTGGTTGTCTAATAAGCTCGTGAAAATAGTGAAACTGAAAAATTGGGCCCACCTGTCAGGCTGACGTGATAAAACAAAACCCACGTGGACAGGTTGACTAGTGTCTTTCTCCTCTCTTCTTTCCCATGTTGTGATAAGAACAAAAGTCACCGGCCCTGCTCGTCTCGCTCCCGTCGGCCATGGTGAACCTTGGTTGCTCCCGCACATGCTTTGCAGCGAACCTGGCACACACACACACACACACACACACACATGCCTTGCAGTCGCCTTGGTCCTGATACGCACCCACGCCTGCAGTCGCCCCTGGTCCTGATATGCACCCACGCCTGCAGCTGCCCTGGCCGCCACCGCAGGCAAGACCGGGCGCGTGCGCGACGGCGCGCTAGTTGTGGTCACTAGTCTTGTCCTCGATCCGGACCAGGGAGAATGGGGGCGTGGAAGTCGAAGTGGCCACAACCGAATCCTGCACCTACAACGACGAGCGCGACAATGCTCGCTTGAGAGAGCCGCTGGTCAAGGCTTGTGAGGTGTGTTCGTCGATCGTGACCCAATGGCGATGCCGAAGATGGGAGGGGAGGGGAGCCGGATCTAGGTGGGGATGGTGTGCGTGCTACTAATGCTTGCCTATACGTGTTGCCTTCCATTTGTGCTCGCGGCCGACGCTTACAAGTTGGTCGATTATTTCCTCCATAGGAAGAGACATGGGTTGAAGATGAATGTTTGATGCTCAATCACAATTCACTTTAAGGCTCTTTTGTTTTTCCTGATCTAGAATTTATCTTGAAATCCGTGTGAGAAAGGGTTGCTCAGACAACACTTCTTAAAATATGCGGAGCAACCAACCATAAATGGTTGATGTAGGGGGGCATTTGTAGCCGGCCAACAACCCAAGGGGGTTAAAATGACGCTGGGAGCACATTCACTAACGTACACACACACGGCTAATGGTTGGATTTCAATGCATATCACACGTGGCTAACAGTCGGATTTCAATGCACATTGCATGTGGACTGACTTGTAGAGCAAGACATCCAACTCCTCGGCGAGGAATTTAACCAAGTGTCCCTAAATAACTTCGAAACTTGAGCTAAAAGGCTCTCTTAGAAAGGATATTTCCAAGTCTTCAGATCTTCACTCTCTGAAGAAATAGTTTACGAAAAAAGTTATTGATGCAGTACACTAAATCACAACAACAACAACAACAACAACAACAACAACAACAATATACTGACGGTTCAGCTAACGAGTCAGTGATGACATATTTTGAGCAGTCAAGGCTAACTAGCACATCTTTTTTTCTCTCTGATTGCAAGTAAAACTAACACATGTGTCCGTCAAACCATATAAGTAACTTATAAGGTGATATTTCACCAAAGTGGACGACTATCAATTCAGAAGTAAAAAGAACCAAATCAAATTTGTAGCCGTCAACTAAACCCTATGATAAGTTCATGGAAGCAACCTGAACTTCTCTCTCCAATCTGTCGTTTGAATATTTTTTTGAAATTTCAGTTCCAGCAAGTTAATATTGACATATTCTCTTACGAAGAACCCTAAATGCACATCCAAGTCGGTGTATCTTGTAATGCTTATTTTGGCTCACTTTCCCTGTCTTTGTCTCATGGTCCGACGCAATGCTCGCTCCCTCTCTCGAGGTAAGGAAGAAGGAAGCTCAATACCAAAACAGATCGAAGTGCACATGTTAATCAAACCATTCACGTAAGAGATAATGATATAAATCAACACTGATGTTAAAGAAACAACTGCTGCATATATGGGGGGAGTCCCTACTCAAAGGGTAAATTGTGTGTAGCAAACTGGAGCTTTATATATCTATGTATAAACGGTTGACAAAATGACAAGATACTGACCCAACTACTTGACAACTGGATGCATGGCCTCCGAAGATACGCCGGATCCTTGGCACTAACTACTGGCAGTCCATCTACTAATAAGTTTAAGCTAGATTAGTTAACTACTTATCCCCCGTATGTCTTCCATGAGTCCATCATCTCTCCTTCTCGTTCTGCAGAAGGCCAGAACAATGTGCAACTACACCAGTCAGGATGCAGATTGATCACCAGTAAATAAACAAGTATACAAGCAGTCCCATTTCAAGAAAATGCAGCCGAGCAGTCCAGCAGTGTGTTCATACGCACGACCTTAATTGCCCCAGCCGGGAAGCTGCTGCCGCCACAGCCGGAGCGACGTGGATGCCCCCTCCTCCTCCACCTCCGGGAAGAAGCCACCGAACAGCGTCGCCGGCTGCATCGGCGGCGCCATGAGCTCCGCCACCACCGCCGACGCCTCCACGGCAGCACGTTGCCGCCCCTCCTCGCTCATCTGACAATGAGTAGAGACGCATTCAGGAAGCCAGATTATATAGGAGTGTCATGCAGTGATGCCGAAACTAGTCCTACCATGTGGCGAAGGAAGCTGTTCTGGTCCTCCAGGATGTGCACCTGCATCACACACACACAGAGATCATTCACAATTGCTTGTCTGCATCTTAAATCATTCCAGTTCCCATACGGCTACAGCTTCTTACCCTGTGGTATGATTCGTCCAACTGCTGCTCCAGCAATTTGTCCTGCACACAACAAAGCCATGTAATCTCTCAAACACTGACAGTGACAAACTGTCATACTGACATGTGAGCCGAAGTGAATATTGTGCAGGGCGTGGTGTGTATGTAATGTATACCTTCGTCTCACGGACTTTACCCAGTGCACGCTCTATCTGCTCCTCCAGATCGCCGAGGTCCGCGGTTGCCGCGGATGGCAGGTCGTCTCCGGTCTGCCTCCTCACGCTGGCCTCGAGGCGGTCACGCTCACGCCTCAACCTTGAGATTTCGGCCAACAGCTGCTTTGTGCAGGAACCACATAATTCAATCAGAATGCAATCATGCAGTTAACTCTAAGTGTACAAATGTACTGTATGTATGTAGCTAGTACACGACCAGATGATGTGTTTGTTCATTAACCTGATGGTCATCATCACGATTTATCCCTTGGAAGTTGTCGTTGGTGATGCTCTTGTAGCGCTGCATTAGCTCGCTCCAACTTAACAAATGACAAGTGAATCAGTTTGTCAGCACTACATAACAGCACTATTGTACAGTGGATTTATACTTGTCTAGTACAAAATTATGCATCATGTAGTACAAGTTTCAGTCACTGCGTGTTGTTCATGTTATGCTACGATTATGCATGTAGACGAGGAATGCCGGCGACTAGTATTACCTCTGTATCACAATACTTGTAGCTGGGGGAACTTGTATTAGTTCTCCCCAACAACAAGTATTTAGGTACAGAGGGAGCACTTGTTTAACTTGACAGTCAGTGCTTGCTTAAGAACCAATCAATGGCTAATTACTTGTGACTGGTCGACCACTGATGAAATTGTGGGCTTTTATACTGAGGGAGGTACAGTGGTATCTGAATCTGACCATGAATCTTAATCTGAAGATACCACACCACACGGTTAAAATCAGAGCTACATAAAAAACGCATACTTGAGCATGGAACACGATGGGAGCATCCCAATACTGTAGGTACGTACGATGGCATGGCAGAGTTGGTTCTCATCTTTTATTACGCACAAATCAATTGCGCACGGCAAGGGAAGGAATGCAGATTCAGTAACTGGTAAGTTCATTAAAACATGACGCAGAACAGCCTCGGTCCGGAACGAGTCACCACGCACATTTACACAGGAGTGTTAATCCTGAAGTAAACAGGGCAGAGAGGCACCTAGCTAGCCAGCCAGGGCAATGCAGGATCGATCAAATCGAAACGAAAATGGGCGTGACAGGATATCCGAAATCAGCGCACGACCGGAATGCGTCCAGATCGGGAGAAGGAGATGGAGGAAGGAGCGGACGGACGGACCTGGTGTGGGGGCTGCAGTAGTCGATCTGCCTGCCGGCGCTGTCGAAGACGAGGACGCCGACGTCGGCCTCACAGAGCGCCGCGAGCTCCTGCGCCTCCGCCAGCAGCCCGCCGCTGCGCTCGCCGAAGGTGGCCCGCCGCGGGACGTCGTCGTCGTCGACCATCCCGCGCCCCGTCTCCTCTTCTCTGGAACCTTGGAGCTCCTCTCTCTCTCTCTCTCTCTCTCTCTCTCTCTCTCTCTCTCTCTCTGTTCCGGTGATTGTGCGGCCCTCTGTGTATCAGCAGCGTGTCCCGCCGGCGTGTGTGGCTGTAGCAGCAGCGCTTGAGGTGCTGTGACCGACGGGAAAGCAAGCGGTGCGCGTGGCGCGGAACAAAAGCTGGCGCCCGCGGGGCTTCGCGGCGGCTTCGTGCGTTGCCGATCTCGGCAACTCCTCGGGTCGCCGTGCCTCTTTCCGGGTGGTGGAATATTGCCGTTTACGGCCTAGAGCGAAAGTCATGGCCCGACCGTGACCGACTACGCGGCGACAGTTTATTCGCCCGTGCGCGTAGGCGTAGATCACCAGGGAACGAGATTCTGCACACACTTAGGCCCCGCTTGGATTGGGTGTAGTGTAAATTTATACACCCGGATTAAATCTACAAGTATATATTACCTGGCGTAGTGTTATTTCCGTCCGGATTGAAAACGAAGGCGGGAGGTCTGTATTGATTACAGGGGTATTCACGAGCAAACCGACCATCCAAGCAGAGCCTTAGAGCAACTCCACCCGACGACGACGCAGACTGTCCGCATGTGTGTTCGTTTGAATTAAAACGGACACAAAAATCACGGTTTAATTTTGTTCGCGCGCGATCATTTAGGGTCAAGTTTGCGTCGGCCAGGACACGGAGCCGGCCGTGCGCAACGCCTGCCCTTGTCTAGGTTCGTCTTGTTTCTCCAGTAGCACACTAATCTCTTTTTCATGCTTCATATGGCTTTTCTTGAGTTCCTCTTCCAGCTCGATCTTGCAGGTCATCAGTCTCTTGGCGGTCTTCATGTTGCGAAACATCTGCATCTCCATTCTACGGATGTGCTCCTTCAGATCTTGGATGTACAAGGCAGGGCCGGCCCATAGGCCGGGCAAACGGGGCGCCCGCCCTGGGCCGCCGGAAGGCAGGGGCCTCAGCCCAGGTAATATTTTCCCATATCCCAGCCCAAGTTATACTAGCGAACGCAGCCTGAGCGAGAGACCGAGAGTAAATCTTCTCGTTCCTTCTCGAGACAGACTCTCCTCCCAAATCCCAGACTCCCAGAATAGCGCCGCCGCTCCCGTCATCCCATGCCGTCTCCGATTCCAAGATCACCGCCGGCCATTAATGGAGACTATTGGCGCAAATCAGATCCCCGATCTGCTCGCCTTCCTTCTTCAAAGATCTTCCCGTTTCTCACTTCCCCATCAGCTAGACGTTGGAGTCTTGGAGACAGGGAGATCTGCCCGTTCATCACTTCCCGGTGATCCCATTCCTCCTTTCAGATAAATAGATGACCCTGACCCTGCCCGCATCTCTAATATCTCTCTTTCTCCGTTTCAGTGGACAGGGGGCAAGGGGAGGGGCCGAAGGTGATCTGTTTGGCTGTTGCTGTTCGCTGCTGCCTGCTGATCTGTTTGAAGCCTTGAAGGCTGAAGGTGAAGCCAGGGGGAGGGGCCGAAGGCAGACAGGAGAGGGGCCGAAGGGAGGGGCCGAAGCTGATTTGTTTCAGCTGATCTGTTTCAGGTAATCAGGTTCTTCACTTTCTTTTAGAACAGCTTTTTTCTTCTTGGTGAAACGAATCAGCTGAACATCGAACAGTTGAACTGCAGAACTGGAGAAGGGTCCTGCTGACTGCCACTCACGGATCTGCTGATTTGGCCGCCTACATCAACATTCAGGTGCCTTTGTTCCCTATTTTAATCATTTTATGCTGCTTGTTCTTGATAAGTGACATGTCCTTTAGAAAGCATTTATCTGGTAGTAACAAAAGGAAGATAAAAAAGCAAAAAGATGAAGAGGTAAAATCTCTAAAAGGATCACTTAACAGATTTTTCAAACCTGGTAGTTCTTCTAGAGGTCCCCTGGAATTGGCCATAGTATGTGTTGAAGAACAACCAACTGAGAATACAAATGCTACTGATGATGATATGGATGTGGGTAATAGTAATTCTAGCGAGCATGAAAATGTAACTTGTTCATCAAATTGTGAATCACCGAGTGTCGATAAACAACAACGATTCGCTGTTGATATTTTTGACCCACGAAACTGGGATAATCTGGATGATAAGGCAAGGGATATTTTAGTTGAGAAGGTCCCTGTAAGGAATGATGATATTGTGTTCCCTCCAGATAGTAATTCTAGACATTTTTCACTATCTTATTATTCCAGAAAGTTGAGGAATGGAGAGGTACATGCCAGGAAATGGTTGGTTTACTCTGAACATGCTAACAAAGTGTATTGTTTTTGTTGCAAGATTTTCAAATCCCATAGCAACAAGAGTGTGTTAGCTGGTAATGGGTTGAGTGACTGGAAGCATCTTAGCGAGAGGCTTAAAGAACATGAAAATGGTGTAGAACACATTAAAACCATGAACACTTGGAATGAGTTAAAAGTTAGACTGGCCAAAAATAAAACCATTGATAAGGATTTGCAGCAGCAGATTAATAAGGAGAAAGAACGTTTGAGACAAGTGTTAGTGAGATTAGTAGCAATTGTTAAATATCTTGGTAAACGTAACTTGGCTTTCCGTGGATCTAGTGAGAAACTTTATCAACACAACAATGGTAATTTTTTGGCATGTGTAGAGATGATTGCTGAATTTGATCCAATAATGCAAGAACATCTTAGAAGAATTCAGAATGATGGGATTTATCATCACTATCTCAGCCACAAAATTCAGAATGAGTTGATTTCTCTATTGGCCTCTAGTGTTACTAGTTCTATCTTACAAATTATTAAAGAAGCTAAATATTTCTCCATAATTCTTGATTGTACTCCAGATGTTAGCCATCAAGAGCAAATGACCCTAATTATTCGATGTGTTAACATGTCAAATAGAAAAATAAAAATAGAAGAATTTTTTATGGAATTTTTGACCGTGGATGACACTTCTGGTTTGGGTCTTTTCAATGTACTTCTTGATACAATTGAGTCTTATGGCTTAAATATTGATAATGTAAGGGGCCAAGGGTACGATAATGGTTCCAACATGAAAGGAAACAAACAAGGGGTACAAAGTCGTTTACTTGAAAAAAATCCAAGAGCTTTATATATGCCATGTGCGTGTCATAGCCTCAATCTTACTTTGTGTGATATGGCAAGTTCTTGTAGTAAAGCTATATCCTTCTTTGGAATTGTGCAACGAATTTATGTTTTATTTTCAAGTTCCACTAAAAGATGGAAAGTTTTACTTGATCATATTCCTAGTTTTACCGTAAAAGGTTTGTCTAATACTCGGTGGGAGAGTCGAATCAAAAGTGTAAAGGCTATTAGATATCAAGCTCCAGAATTAAAGATCGCTTTGTTCGAGTTATGTAAAATTTGTGATGATGCCAAGTCAAAGAGCGATGCAAAAAATTTATTTGATGCGCTTGGTAGTTTTGAGTTTTTACTTGGCATGGTTATTTGGCATGATATATTATTTGCTGTAAATATGGTGAGCAAGAAGTTGCAGTCTGCATCTATGTGTGTTGACTCTACCTTGCAGCAAATTGAAGGCGTAATGCAGTTTTTTGATAAGTATAGATGAAGGATTTGCATCTTGTTTAACTATCGCCAAAGGTCTTGCAATTGATATGGGCATAGAACCATCATTTCCAATAAAACGTAATGTTACTAGGAAGAAGCAATTTGATGAACCTGATAATGATGAAAAAGTTCTAAAAGCTGAGAAGGCGTTCGAAGTTAATTACTTTTTAGTTGTGGTTGATATTGCAAAGGTCTCTCTGAGAACTAGATTCACAGAACTCCAAGTTTTCAAAAGTATATTTGGCTTCTTACTTAGCTCAAAAGACATGAAGTTATTGGATGATGTCGAACTACGCAAATGTTGTGCTAAGTTTGTAGAAACATTTTCGCGAAATGGTTCATGCGATGTTGAGTTAGATGATCTTTTTTCTGAAATAAGATTGTTGCAATTGACTTTACCAGAATCAGATTTGCCACTACATGCTATGGAGATTTTTGAGTTTGTTAGAGATATTGACTGTTTTCCAAATATTTTAATTGCTTATCGAATTTTGTTCACTATACCAATGACCGTAGCATCAGCGGAGCGTAGCTTTTCCAAGTTGAAATTGTTAAAGAACTACTTGAGGTCAACAATGTCACAAGAAAGATTAAATGGTCTTGCTACTTTATGTATTGAGAAAGATAAGTTGGATGAAATAAATGTTGATGCAATAATTGATGACTTTGCTTCAAGAAGCGTTAGAAGAATTTCCAAGTTCTAGTATAGACGTGAAGTTCTCAGTTAGCTTTACTATGCCTTGAGCAGGAATGTTTGGAAGAATTGATTTACTATGC
Source organism: Hordeum marinum (assembly GCA_022496015.1). NCBI lineage: Eukaryota > Viridiplantae > Streptophyta > Magnoliopsida > Poales > Poaceae > Hordeum > Hordeum marinum. Next base: position 500,969,682 of record CM039678.1, on the reverse strand, counting down.
TGTGAAGAATTTTGGAGTGAAGAACATGGGCGATTGGCGAGGATGGAGAAACAAATGTAAGTTCATGCCTAACTTTTTATTTGATGGTAACACAAAAGATTTAAGTAGCAACCAGTTTTGACAAGAATTTTTATTTTGCAGAACAAAATGACAGTCTCCATTCAAATTTAGGAATGCAAGCTTTTGTGAAAAGAGAGCTTTTGTCAAACTTCATCTCCTTACTATCATGATGTAATTCACTTGATCGACAAATAATTGTACTGTCAGTTTTAGAGTCCAAATTAAAATCATCAGACTGCGCTATGTATTGAATATTACTTTGGTTTTGAAATACAAAATATTTTGAGCTTTTGAGTAAACAAGGGCCCCTTATTGTTGTCTCGCCCCAGGGCCCCGTATATCTATGGCCCGGCCCTGGTACAAGGCTATTGAGTCCCTTTTGACTATGCGTATTATCTTTGCGTGATGGTCTCGGCGTTCATACGTGATGAAAGGGGTGTCTTTGAGTTCCATACGATACTCCACTCGGATACGTCCGAGTGCGGCGTGTGCGGCAATACTCCTGCCTAAGCTCCGGGTTGGCACATCCAGGGAGAAGTTATTGGACTCCATGGTCCTTCCGAAGGTCCGTCTGGAATGTGAACTGTGATCCTTCAAAGTGTTGGAAATATGCCCTAGAGGCAATAATAAAATGGTTATTATTGTATTTCCTAGTTCATGATAATTGTCTATTGTTCGTGCTACAATTGTATTAACCAGAAACCATAATACATGTGTGAATACATAGACCACAACATGTCCCTAGTAAGCCTCTAGTTGACTAGCTCGGTTTCGTGACCATGGACATTGGATGTCGTTGATAATGGGATCACATCATTAGGAGAATGATGTGATGGACAAGACCCAATCCTAAGCATAGCACAAGATCGTGCAGTTCATTTGCTAAAGCTTTTCAATGTCAAGTATCGTTTCCTTAGACCATGAGATTGTGCAACTCCCGGATACCGTAGGAATGCTTTGGGTGTGCCAAATGTCACAACGTAACTGGGTGGCTATAAAGGTGCACTACGGGTATATCCGAAAGTGTCTGTTGGGTTGGCACGAATCGAGACTGGGATTTGTCACTCCGTGTGACGGAGAGGTATCTCTGGGCCCACTCGGTAAGACATCATCATAATGAGCTCAATGTGACTAAGGAGTTAGCCATGGGATGATGTATTACGAAACGAGTAAAAGAGACTTGCCGGTAACGATATTGAACAAGGTATATGGATATCGACGATCGAATCACGGGCAAGTATCATACCGATAGACAAAGGGAATTGTATACGGGATTGATTGAATCCCCGACATCGTGGTTCATCCGATGAGATCATCATGGAGCATGTGGGAACCAACATGAGTATCCAGATCCCGCTGTTGGTTATTGGCCGGAGAAGTGTCTCGGTCATGTCCACGTGTCTCCCGAACCCGTAGGGTCTACACACTTAAGGTTCGATGACGCTAGGGTTATAGGGAAATGGTATATGTGATTAGCGAAGGTTGTTCGGAGTCCTGGATGAGATCCTGGACGTCACGTGGAGCTCCGGAATGGTTCGGAGGTAAAGATTGATATATAGGAAGTCCATATTTGGTCACTGGAAAGTTTCCGGGCTCATCGCTATTGTACCGGGAGTGTCGGGAGGGTACCGGAGGATCCCCGGGAGGGGTGTGACGACCAGAGGACCTCATGGGCTGTTATATAAAGTGTGCCAGCCCTTATTGGGCTGGGAAAGACTTTTGCTAAAGGCCCATGCGCATAGGGATCAAGAGATAAGGGCAAAAGGAGTTTAAAAGAGGAGATCCACCTCTCTTGTGGGAGGTGGACTCCTCCCCACCTTCGGCCGAACCTCTCCTCCTTGGAGGAGGGGCCAAGGCAGCCCTCCCTCTCCCTCCTCCTATATATACTTGAGGTTTTGTCCTTTTGAGAAGATCTGATCTCTCTCTCTCACGGCGAAGCCCTACCTCCTTTCTTCCTCCTCCGCAGCACTTAGGCGAAGCCCTGCCGGAATACCTTGCTACTCCACCACCACCACGCTGTCGTGCTGCTGTTGGAGCCCTTCCCCATACTATCCTTCCTCCTTGCTAGATCAAGGCGTAGGAGACGTCACCGGGCTGCACGTGTGTTGAACGCGGAGGCGCCATTGTTCGGCGCTTAGATTGGAATCCACCGCGATCTGAATCGCTGCGAGTACGACTCCACCAACCGTATTCTTGTAACGCTTCCGCTTAGAAATATTTAAAGGTATGAAGATGCAATCTCTCCCCATTCGTAGCAGGTTTCTCCATGGATAGATCTTGGTGATCGTAGGAAATTTTTTGATTTACTACTACGTCTCCCAACAGTGGCATCATGAGCTAGGTCTATGCGTAGAATCTATTGTACGAGTAGAACACAAAGCAGTTGTGGGCGTCGATTTTGTTAATTTTCTTACCACTACTAGTCTTATCTTGATTCGGCGGTATTGTGGGATGAAGCGGCCCAGACCAACTTTACACGCACGCTTATGTGAGACCGGTTCCACCGCCTGACATGCACTAGTTGCATAAGGTGGCTAGCGGCTGTCTGTCTCTCCCACCTTAGTCGGATTGGATTCGATGAAAAGGGTCCTTATGAAGGGTAAATAGCAATTGGCATATCACGTTGTGGTTTTGGCGTAGGTAAGAAACGTTCTTGCTAGAAACCTATAGCAGCCACATAAAAACTTGCAACTACAAATTAGAGGACGTCTAACTTGGTTTTGCAGCATATGCCTTGTGATGTGATATGGCCAAAGGATGTGATGTGATGCATTGTGATGTATGAGTTTGATCATGTTTTTGTAATAGGATTCATGACTTGCATGTCGATGAGTATGATGATACGTCTCCAACGTATCTATAATTTTTGACTGTTCCATGCTATTATGTTATCAACTTTGGATGTTTTATATGCATTTATATGCAATTTTATATTATTTTTGGGACTAACCTATTGACCTAGAGCCCAGTGCCAGTTCCTATTTTTTCCGTGTTTTTGACCTTTTTCAGATAGGAATATCAAGCGGAGTCCAAATGGAATAAAACTTTCGCTGTGATTTTTTATGGAAAATATCAAAAATACCAGAAAAAAAGATACCGGAGAGGAGTCCCGAGGAAGCCACGAGCCTAGGAGGCGTGGCCGCCCCCCCCACTGGTCGTGCCTGGGAGGCTCGTGACTCCCTCGTGGGTCCTCCTGACTTATTCTCGACGCCATCTAGTCTTATAAATACAAAAACCTCCAGAACTAAACTTAGATCGGGTGTCCCGCCGCCGCAAGCCTCTGTACCCACCAAAAACCAATCGGAAGCCCATTCCGGCACCCTTTCGGAGGGGGAATCCATCACCGGTGGCCATCTTCATCATCCCGGCGATCTCCATGATGAGGAGGGAGTAGTTCACCCTCAGGGCTGAGGGTATGTACCAGTAGCTATGTGTTTGATCTCTCTCTCTCTCTCGTGTTCTTGAGATGTCTTGATCTCTATGTACCGCGGGCTTTGCTACTATAGTTGGATCTTATGATGTTCTTCCCCCTCTCCCTTCTTGTAATGAATTGAGTTTTCCCTTTGAAGTTATCTTATCGGACTGAGTCTTTAAGAACACTTGATGTATGTCTTGCACGTGTCTATTTGTGGTGACAATGGAATATTCATGTGAGTACTTGATGTATGTTTTGGTGATCAACTTGCGGGTTTCATGACCTCGGGAACCTATGCATAGGGGTTGGCACACGTTTTGACTCTCCGGTAGAAACTTTGGGACACTCTTTGAAGTCCTATGTGTTGGTTGAATACATGATTCTGAGATTGTGTGATGCATATTGTATAATCATGCCCACGGATACTTGAGGTGACAATGGAGTATCTAGGTGACATTAGGGTCTTGGTTGATATGTGTCTTAAGGTGTTATTCTAGTACGAACTCTAGGATAGATTGAACGGAAAGAATAGCTTCGTGTTATTTTACTACGGACTCTTGAATAGATCGATCAGACAGAATAACTTTGTGGTGGTTTCGTACCCGACAATAATCACTTCGTTTGTTCTCCGCTATTAGTTACTTTGGAGTGACTCTATGTTGCACGTTGAGGGCTAGTTATATGATCCGATTATGTTATCATTGTTGAGAGAACTTCCACTAGTGAAAGTATGAACCCAAGGCCTTGTTTCCACGCATTGCAATACCGTTCGTGCTCACTTTTACTATTAGTTACCTTGCTGTTTTTATATTTTCAGATTACAAAAACCTATATCTACTATCCATATTGCACTTGTATGACCATCTCTTTGCCGAACTAGTGCACCTATACAACTTACCATTGTATTGGGTGTGTTGGGGACACAAGAGACTCTTTGTTATTTGGTTGCAGGGTTGCTTGAGAGATACCATCTTCATCCTACGCCTTGTTGGGGAATGCGACAGAAAACAAAAATTTCTGGTATAGCGAGCACTCCCAGGACGACTATGGAGACTGCATACAAGGTTTGATCTGATACGTACCGACTCGAAGCGCAACGGTAGAAGAGTCGGTGGAGATCGTTGGAGCAGATCCCCGCAGCTAGGATTTTACAACCTCCCAACTGCGAGGATGTACTCTCTCGTCGGACAGCCCTCCGGGAGGCGGTCGGACAGTCCCTCGGACGATGTCGCGGACAGCCCTTCGGGAGGACCCTCGAAACTCGAACGGAGACTCGGACAGCCCTTCGGGAGGACACTCGAAACTCGAACAGAGACTCGGACAGCCCTTCGGGAGGACACACAAACAGCCCCTCGGGCAAAAGATCGAAACTATGACCTCTCTACGGGGTTGCACACATACGGTGTGATCTATCCGGCAGGGCTTCGCCGTCCAGAACTAGTTCCTGCCGGAACCCAGACAGCCTTTCGGCTCTACGAAACAATTTCGCTGGGAGGGAGAGAAGAAGCCAGATCATTGCAATGGCACTTGTATGTGAGAAGGAGTGAGTTTTTGGGCTGCCTCCTCACCCCTATTTATAGGTTGAGAGACTATGGTAAAAATACCAAAATGCCCTCAGATATTTTCACTATTCATAATAGTGATTCCACTATTCATAAATAGTCTTTCCCACTATTCACAATAGTGTTTTCCACTATTTTTCGTAATAGTGTTTTCACTAGTCATGAGATATTTTCTCCCAATAGTGTTTCCCACTATTCATAATAGTGTTTCCACTATTCACGGGATATTTTCTCCCAAAAAGCACTTTCACTATTCACGACGACATTTTTCTGTGTCCGTTCGAACTGAAAATATTTATGTGGGCTTAGAACATTCCAGCACCCACTAAAATAATTTTCAATGCGATCCGGAACAATTCCGGATTAGTGATTTTCATATGCGAAATGCATCTGAAGAAATTCGGGCAGCTCCGGAACATCTCCCGTTTTTCTTCCGGGAAATTCCCAGAAGTTTCCAGAATGATTCTGGCACCCTACAAGAATTATCAGGCATGTGCCGAAACCAATTTGACTTAATGGTATCCCCTGAAACAACTTTTCAGTTTTACCGAAACTGTTCCGGTGTTCTCTTTGCGGAACTTTTCCGCTGTCCGAAACTTTTCCGGTGTCCGAAACTTTTTCGGTGATTTTCTCTCAGACTCCCTGTCTAGTATTCTGCAAATAGATGACCCTTAAGCGTGTGACCCTATAGGTTCGGTGAAGCATAGACATGACCCGGAACCCCTTCCGATCAATGATCAACATCGGAGCCGTGGACACCCATATTGACCCCTATACCCACACGAATGAATATTCGAGTGAACCTCCACTTGCCGTGTTCTATTCCTGTTGCTTCATGATATGTTACAAATACCCAAGGTGAGACATGTTGGCATCCCCGTGGATCAACAACTTGTCCATTATGCCAGTTACCTCGTTACCGGTATTGTTCTCTTTTCTCGTTCCCGTGTTTCGGCATCCCCGTGATCAAATCACAAAAGGTCTGGCCAGACGATGATGGACACCGTAACACTGAGAGGGCCCAGAGATATCTCTCCATCATCGGAGGAGAAAATCCCATTCTTGAGCTATCAAGTTACTTGACATACTTTTCCATGAACCCGTAAGCCGCCGTAATAGCCACCCATTTACGGATGACGTTTAACAAACCCCAAAGTTCATGAAGCAAGCATGATGAAACTCGATACTCTCATGGTCTAAGGAATTATGCAAACGTAAACCATCTCTGTGTTATTAACCATTAACTTGTGATGAATGTATCTCATAGCATAACATCAATTCGGATCGATTCAACACAAGTGTTCTACCAACATCGTGCCCTCAAAATTGCCGGCATAGCCATGCCCATCATCAGGAAAACAGGATCATCATGCAATACTTGAGCCACTCTTAGAGGCAAGACTAGGAATACAATTTGCCGTTTATTATACCACACGTGCACATGAGTTTCCCTCCAAGCCTCGTGGATATTGCAGACTCGAGAATCATTGCAGTTATAGCATGGATCATAAACATTCATTACATACTTGGAGATACAAAAGTAACTGTTATTACTGCCTCTAGGGCATATCTCCTACAAACTCCCACTTGCACTAGAGTCATAATCGAGTTACATGGCTTCCCTAACACCAATGGCTATCCGGTGTTGCTCATGCTTTGCTCGTGGTAGAGGCTTTGTCATTGGGTCTGACACATTCAGATCCGTGTGAACTTTGCGTACTTTCACTAAACCTTCTTCGACATGATGTCGAATGAGTTTATATTTGTGTTGAATATGCATTGTCTTATGGTGCGAACGTGGCTCCCTTGCCTGAGCCACGGCGCCATTATTATCACAGTAGATCTCCACCGGGTCCAAAGCACTTGGAACCACACCAAGGTCTTCAACAAATTGCTTGATACCGACAGCTTGCTTGGAGGCTTCAGAAGCAGCAACATATTCTGCCTCCGTCGTAGAATCTGCCACAGTCTTTTGTTTGGAACTTTTCCAATCAACTCTGCCGCCATTCAATATGAAAACATAGCTAGATTGAGATTTGAAGTCATCTAGTTCAGTCATGAAGCCTGCATAAGTGTAACAACTTACAATGATCTCTTCATCACCTCCGTACACAAGGAGTAAATCCTTGGTCCTTCTAAGGTACTTAAGAATACCCTTGACTACGGCCCAGTGTTCCAATCCTGGATCACCTTGGTACCGGCTGCTAACACTTAGCGCATAGGAAACATCCGGTCTTGTACATAGCATGGCATACATAACAGAACCAACTGCCGAAGCATATGGAATATCATTCATTTGTACTCGCTCATCGAGGGTCTGAGGACTTTGATTCATGCAAAGCGCTGTGCCAGGTGACATGGGGAGTAGGCCTTTCTTGGAGTTCTCCATGTTGAACCTTTTCAACACCTTGTCAATGTACGTGCTTTGGCTAAGCGCTATTAGGCGTCTTGATCTATGTCTATAGATCCAGATGCCCAATACTTATGCCGCTTCACCTAAGTCTTTCATTGAAAAACTCCTTTTCAATGAGTCTTTTATTTCGCTAAGAAAATTCACATCATTTCCAATCAACAATATGTCATCCACATACAAGATTAGAAATGCTTTTGCACTCCCACTAAACTTCTTGTAAACACAAGATTCTTCATCGTTCCTGATGAAGCCAAACTCTTTGACCACTTCATCAAAATGAATGTTCCAGCTCCTTGATGCTTGCTTCAGACCATAAATGGCTTTCTGAAGCTTACATACCTTTCCAGCATTCTTAGGATCGACAAAACCTTCTGGATGTATCATGTATACATCCTGTTCAAGGTTTCCATTTAGGAAAGCCGTTTTGACATCCATCTGCCAGATTTCATAATCGAAAGAAGCATCAATTGCTAGTAATATCCGAACAGACTTAAGCATAGCTACGGGCGAGAAATTCCCGTCGTAGTCCACTCCTGGAACTTGCGTGAACCCTTTCGCAACAAGTCTAGCTTTGTGGATAGTACTGTTACCATCCGCATCTGTCTTTCTTTCGAAAATCCATTTACAACCAATGGGTTTTACGTCATCTCGAAGTTCTTCCAAGTTCCAAACTTGGTTTTCGTACATGGATTCCATTTCGGATTGTTGGGAAACAAAAAATTTCCTACACACACGCAAACCTATCAATGGTGATGAGCATCTACGAGAGGGAGAGTGGATCTACGTACCCTTGTAGATCGCTAAGCGGGAAGCGTTAAGAAACGAGGTTGGTGTAGTCGAACTTCTTCGCGATCCAAATCGCCGAGCGTCCCGCGATCTCATCACGATCCGTCCCACGATCCAATCATGATCCGTCCCGCGAACTCATCGCGATCCGTCCCGCGATCTCATCACGATCCGTCTCACGATCTTGATCACGATCTGTCCCGCGAACTCATCATGATCTGTTCCGCGATCTCATCACGAACCGTCTCGCGATCTCGATCACGGTCCTTCCGATCTAGCGCCGAACGGACGGCACCTCCGCGTTCAGCACATGTGCAGCTTGATGACAATCTCCACCGTCTTGATCCAGCAAGAGGAGGTGGAGGGGAGAGAGAGTTCACCGGCAGCGTGACGGTGCTCCGGTGATGGTGGTGTAGCAATTCCGGTAGGGCTTCGCCTAACCATTGCAGAAAACCGATCTAGAGGAGCACCGGTGAAATGGGTAGCACGTGGTCATAAACTGTGTCCAAACAGCACCCAATCAACCAGTATATAAAGGAGGGAGAGGAGGGCTGGCGCAAGGAGAAACTCCAATAGGAGTCGGCCGAACTAGAGGGGGAGGAGTCCTACTCCTCCTTCACTCCTAGTAGGAGTAGGACTCTTCCTTTTACCCTTTTTTTCCACCTTTTCCTTTAGGACTTTTGCCTCCTGCCGAAATACCCTTCCCGGAGGTCTCCCGGTACACTACCGGCACTCCCGGTACACTACCCATGAGCCCGAAACTTTTTCGGCGACCAAACTGGGACTTCCTATATATGAATCTTTACCTCCGGACCATTCCGGAGCTCCTCGTGACGTCCGGGAACTCATCCAGGACACCTAACAACCTTCGGTCACCACCATACATAACTCTACACTACCGAAACGTTACCAAACCTTAAGTGTGCAGACCCTGCGGGTTCGAGAACTATGTAGACATGACCGAGACACCTCTACGGTCAATAACCAATGGCGGGACCTGGACGTCCACATTGGTTCCTACATATTCTACGAAGATATTTATCGGTTGAACCTCTATGTCAAGGATTCAGTTAATCCCGTATAATGTTCCCTTTGTTCTTCGGTAGGTTACTTGCCCGAGATTCGATCGTCGGTATCTCCATACCTAGTTCAACCTCGTTACCGGCAAGTCTCTTTACCCGTTCCGTAATACAAGATCCCGTGACTAACACTTAGCCACATTGCTTGCAAGGCTTGTTGTGATGTTGTATTACCGAGTGGGCCCTGAGATACCTCTCCGTCACACGGAGTAACAAATCCCAGTCTCGATCCATGCCAACTCAACAGACACCATCGGAGATACCTGTAGAGCACCTTTATAGTCACCCAGTTACGCTGCGATGTTTGATACACACAAGGCACTCCTCTGATATCTATGAGTTGCATGATCTCATGGTCATAGGAACATATACTTGACATGCGGAAAACAGTAGCAGTAAACTGACACGATCATATGCTACGTTTGTAGTTTGGATCTTGTCCATCACATCATTCTCCTAATGATGTGATCCCGTTATCAAATGACATCTCATGTCCATGGCTAGGAAACCTTAACCATCTTTTGATCAACGAGCTAGTCTACTAGAGGCACACTAGGGACATGGTTTTGTCTATGTATCCACACATGCATTTAAGTTTCCGATCAATACAATTATAGCATGGATAATAAACGATTATCATGAACAAGGAAATATGATAACAACTAATTTATTATTGCCTCTAGGGCATATTTCCAATAGTCTCCCACTTGCACTAGAGTCAATAATCTAGTTCACATCTCCATGTGATTCGCATTGTTATGAATCTAACACCCAATGAGTTCGCTCGATCATGCTTTGCATGTGAGAGAGGTCTTATAGTCAACGGGTCTGCGATATTCAGATCCGCGTGTACTTTGCAAATCTCTATCTCAAACACTGCTACCACAATCCACTTGGTACTATTTCCAAATGGCTGCTCCACTATACGTATCCAGATTGCTACTACGAGCCATCCGGATTGGTGTTTAAAGCTTGCATCGACGTAACTCTTTATGACGAACTCTTTATCACCTCCATATTCGAGAAATATCTCCTTAGTATGTAAGATACTAAGGATAATTTCGACCGCTGACCAGTGATACACTCCTGGACCACTCTTGTACCCCTTGAAAGACTCATGGCAAGGCACACACAGGTGCGGTACACAGCATGGCATAATATAGAGCCTTAAGGCATAGAGGACGACGTTCGTCCTTTATCTTTCTTCTGCCATTGTCGAGCTTTGAGTCTCACTCAACTTTCACACCTTACAAATCAGGCGAGAACTCTTTCTCTGACTGATCCATTTTGAACTCTTTCAAAATCTTGTCACGGTATGCACTCATTGAAAGTCTCATCAAGCATCTTGATCTGTCTCTATAGATTTTGATGCTCAACAATTAGGTAGCTTTATCCAGGTCTTCCTTTGAAAATCACTTTTCAAACAACCGTTTATGCTTTCCAGAAATTCTACATTATTTCCGATCAACAATATGTCATCCACATATACTTATCAGAAATTCTATAGTGCTCCCACTCACTTTATTGCAAATACAAGTTTCTCGTAAACTTTGTATAGACTCAAAAACTTTGATCACCTCATCAAAGTGTATATTCCAACTCCGAGATGCTTGCTTCAGTCCATGGAAGGATCACCGAAGCTTGCACACCTTTTAGCATCCTTAGGACTGACAAAACCATCCGGTTGTATCACATACAACCTATCCTCAAGTAAACCGTTTAAGGAAACGATGTTTTGACATCCATCTACCAGATTTCATAATTGAAAATGCAGCAACTGCTAACATAATTCCAACAGACTTTAGCATCGCTACGAGTGAGAAAGTCTCATCACAGTAAACTCCTTGAACTTGTCATAAACATCTTTGCAACAAGTCGAGCTTTACAAATGGTGACAATTACCATTAGCATATGTCTTCATTTTAAAGATCCATTTGTACTCAACGACATGCCGTCCAACGAGCAAGTCTACCAAAGTCTATACTTGGTTTTCATACATGGATCCTATCTCGGATTTCATGGCCTCCAACCATTTTTCGGAATCCAGGCCCATCATCGCTTCTCCATAGCTCGTAGGTTCATCGTTGTCCAACAACATGACTTCCAAGACAGGGTTGTCGTACCCCTTAGGAGCAGTACACATCCTTGTCGACCTACGAAGTTCGATAGTAACTTGATCCTGAAGCTTCCTGATCATCATCATTAACTTCCTCTTCAACTAACGTAGGCTTCACAGAAACATCTTTCTGCGCTGCGCTACTCTCTGGTTGAACAACGGTTCAATAACCTCATCAAGTTCTATCTTCCTGCCACTCAATTCTTTCGAGAGAAACATTTCCTCGAGAAAGGATCCATTTAAGCAACAAACACTTTGCACTTGGATCTGAGATAGAAGGTTCACCCAACTGATCTTAGGGTATTCTATGAAGATGCATTTGTCCGCCTTGGGTTCGACCTCATTAGGTGAAAACATTTTTCACACAAGTGTCGCCGCCCAAACATTAAGAAATGACAGCTTAGGTTTCTATCAAACCATAATTCACACGGTGTCATCTCAACGGATTTAGATGGTGCCCTATTTAAAGTGAATGTAGTTGTCTCTAATGCATAACCCCAAATTATAGTAGTAAAATGATAAGAGACATCATAGCACGCACCATATCCAATAGAGCATGACTATGGTGTTCGGACACACCATCACACTATGGTGTTCCAGGTGGCTTTTAGTTGTGAAACAAGTTTCACATTGTCTTAAGTTCTATGCCAAACTCGTAACTCAGATATTCACCTCTACGATCACATCGCAAACATCTTTATCTTCTTGTCACGATGATCTTTAAACTTCACTCTGAATCTGCTTGAACCTTTCAAATGATTCAGACTTGTGTTTCATTCAGTAAACATACACTATATCTACTCAAATCATTACTGAAGGTAAGAAAATAACGATATCCACTGCACGCTACAAGATTTACTGGATTGCATACATCAACATGTATCATTTCCAATGAATCATTTGCCCACTCCATCCAACGGGGTTTTAAGTCATATTGCCCAAGAGACATGGTTCGCATGTCTAAACCGATTCGAAATTGAATGAGTCCAAAGATCCATCAATATGGAGTTTCTTCATGCGCTTTATACCAATATGACATTTAGCGGAAGTGCCACAAGTATGTGGTACTATCATTATTAACTTTGTATCTTTTGACATCAGCGTTATGAACATGTGTATTACTACGATCAAGATTTCAAAAAACCATTCTCACTGGGTGCATGACCATTGAAGGTATTATTCATGTAAACAGAATAACCATTATTCTCTAACTTAAATGAATAACCGTATTGCAATAAATATGATCTAATCATGTTCATACTCAACGCAAAACACCAAATAACATTTATTTAGGTTCGTCACTAATCCTGAAGGTAGAGAGAGCGTGCGATGTTGATCATATCAACCTTGGTAACATTTCCAACACATATCGTCACCTCACCCTTAGCTAGTTCTCCGTTTATTCCGTAGCTTTTATTTCGAGTTACTAACATTTAGCAACCGAACCGGTATCCAATACCCAGGTGCTACTACGAGTACCAGCAAGGTACACATCAATAACTCGTATATCAAATATACTTCTCTCGACGTTGCCAGCCTTCTTATCTACCAAGTATCTAGGGTTGTTCCACTTCAGCGACCGCTCTCCTCATAATCGAAGCACTTAATCTCGGGTTTGAGTTCAACTTCGGGTTGCTTCACTGGAGCAGCAACTGACTTGCTATCCATGAAGTTTCCCTCCTTGCTCTTGCCCTTCTCGAAACTAGTGGTTTGATTAACCAACACTTGACGCTCCTTCGATTTCTACCTTCGTGGTGTCAAACATCGCGAATAGCTCAGGAATCATTATTTCTATCCCTAGCAATTTATAGTTCATCACTAAGTTCTAGTAGCTCTAGTGACAGTGACTTGGAGAACTATATCAATCACTATCTTATCTTGGAAGATCAACTCTCACTTGATTCAAGCGATTGTAGCACCCAGACAATCTGAGCACATGCTCAACGATTGAGCTATTCTCTTTCATCTTGCAGGCAAAGAATCTTGTTGGAGCTCATATCTCGCAACACGGGCACGAGCCCGAGATCCTAATTTCAGCTCTTAGAAACATCTCATATGTTCTGTGACGTTCAAAACGTTTTGGAGCCTCAATTCTAAGTCGTAATGCATGACGCTCTGAACTATCAAGTAGTCATCAGAACGTGCTTGTCAGATGTTCACAACATCTACAGACGACGCTAGAGGGGTTGGTGCACCGAGCGGTGCATTAAGGACATAAGCCTTCTGTGCAGCAACGAGGACAATCCTCAGATCACGGACCCAGTCCGCAATATTGCTACCATCATCTTTCAACTCTATTTCTCTAGGAACATATAAAAATTAAGGGAGCTACAGCGCGAGCTAGTAATCTACAACATAATTTGCAAAGACACTATTGACTATGTTCATGATAATGAGTTCAATTAATCAAATTACCTAAGAACTCCTACTCAAATTGACATCCCTCCAATCATTCGAGTGATACATGATCCAAATTCACCAACTCAAGTCCGATCATCATGTGAGTTGAGGTGGCTGCAATGGTGAACATCATTGTGTTGATCATATCTACTATATGACTCATGTTCGACCTTTCGGACTCTTGTGTTCCGAGGCCATGTCTGTACATGCTAGGCTCGTCAAGTTTAACCTGAGTGTTCTGCTTGTGCAACACTGGCTTGCACCCGTTGTATGTGAACGTAGAGTCTATCACACCCGATCATCATGTGGTGTCTCAACACGACGAACTTTCTCAACGGTGCACACTCGGGGAGAACACAATTTATCTTGAAATTAAGTGAGGGATCACCTTATAATGCTACCATCGTCCTAAGCAAAACAAGGTGCATAAAAAGGATTAACATCACATGCAAATCATAGGTGACATGATATGGCCATGAACTTGTGCTTTTGATCTCCATCTAGAAAGCACCTGCATGACACCATGATCTCCATCAACGTGTCGCCATCGGGGTTGTCACGCCCTGCATGCTTCTACTACTATTGCTACCGTTTAGCGATAAAGTAAAGCATTACATAGCGCTTAATGATTGACACGCAGGTCATACAATAATTAAATACAACCCTATGGCTCTTGCCGGTTGCCGTATTCATCGACATGCAAGTCGTGATAATCTATACATCACATGATCATCTCATACATCACATATATCACATCATGTAATTGGCCATATCATATCACAACATACCCTGCAAAAACAAGTTAGACGTCCTCTAATTGTTGTTGCATGTTTTACGTGGCTGCTACAGGTATCTAGCAAGAACAATTCTCACCTACGCAAAAACCACAACGGTGATACACTAGTTGCTTTTCAACCTTCTCAAGGACCGCCTTTGTCGAATCCGATCCAACTAAAGTGAGAAACTGTCACCCGCAAGCCATCTAGGCAACAAGTTGCGTCGAGGGAACCGGTCTCTCGTAAGCGTACGAGTAATTTTGGTCCAGGCCGCTTCATCTCACAATCCTGCTGAACCAAAATACGACCAAGGGAGGAAGCAATCTAAGCATCAATGCCCACAAACCTTTTGTGTTCTACTCGAGATCTCATCGAACCATCAACCTAGCTCTTGATGCCACTGCTGGGGAACGTCGCATGGGAAACAAAAAATTTCCTACGCACACGCAAACCTATCCATGGTGATGAGCATCTAAGAGAGGGAGAGTGGATCTACGTACCCTTGTTGATCGCTAAGCGAGAAGCATTAAGAAACGCGGTTGGTGTAGTCGAACTTCTTCGTGATCCAAATCGCCGAGCGTCCCGCGATCTCATCACGATCCGTCCCGCGATCCAATCACGATCCGTCCCGCAAACTCATCGCGATCCGTCCCGCGATCTCATCACGATCCGTCTCACGATCTTGATCATGATCTATCCCACGAACTCATCACAATCTGTCCGTGATCTCATCACGAACCGTCTCGCAATCTCGATCACGGTCCTTCCGATCTAGCGCCGAACGGACGGCACCTCCGCATTCAGCACACGTGTAGCTTGATGACGATCTCCACCGTCTTGATCCAGCAAGAGGAGGTGGAGGGGAGAGAGAGTTCACCGGCAGTGTGACGGTGCTCCGGTGATGGTGGTGTAGCAATTCCGGCAGGGCTTCGCCTAAGCACTGCAGAAAACCGATCTAGAGGAGCACCGGTGAAACGGGTAGCACGTGGACGTAAACCGATCTAGAGGAGCACCCAATCCACCAGTATATAAAGGAGGGAGGGAGAGGAGGGCTGGCGCAAGGAGAAACTCCAATAGGAGTCGTCCAAACTAGAGGGGGAGGAGTCCTACTCCTCCTCCACTCCTAGTAGGAGTAGGACTCTTCCTTTTAGCCTTTTTTTCCACCTTTTCCTTTAGGACTTTTGCCTCCTGCGCCATGGGCCTTATTGTGGCTGTTCCTCCAGCCCAATAAGGGCTGGATATCACTCTCCACAGCCCATGGACCCTTTGGGGTCGAAATACCCCTCCCGTAGGTCTCCTGGTACACTACCGGCACTCCCGGTACACTACCGATGAGCCCGAAACTTTTCCGACGACCAAACTGGGACTTCCTATATATGAATCTTTACCTCCGGACCATTACGGAGCTCCTCGTGATGTCCAGAATCTCATACGGGACTCGAAAAAATCTTCGGTCACCACCATACATAACTCTACACTACCGAAACGTCACCAAACCTTAAGTGTGCAGACCCTGCGGGTTCGAGAACTATGTAGACATGACCGAGACACCTCTACGGTCAATAACCAATGGCGGGACCTGGAAGTCCACATTGGTTCCTACATATTCTACGAAGATATTTATCGGTCGAACCTCTATGTCAAGGATTCAGTTAATCCCGTATAACGTTCCCTTTGTTCTTCGGTATGTTACTTGCCCGAGATTCGATCGTCGGTATCTCCATACCTAGTTCAACCTCGGTACCGGCAAGTCTCTTTACCCATTCCGTAATACAAGATCCCGTGACTAACACTTAGCCACATTGCTTGCAAGGCTTGTTGTGATGTTGTATTACCGAGTGGGCCCTGAGATACCTCTCCGTCACACGGAGTAACAAATCCCAGTCTCGATCCATGCCAACTCAACAGACACCACCGGAGATACCTATAGAGCACCTTTATAGTCACCCAGTTACGTTGTGACATTTGATACACACAAGGCACTCCTCCGATATCTATGAGTTGCATGATCTCATGGTCATAGGAACATATACTTGACATGCGGAAAAGAGTAGCAGTAAACTGACACGATCATATGCTACGTTTGTAGTTTGGGTCTTGTCCAACACATCATTCTCCGAATGATGTGATCCCATTATCAAATGACATCTCATGTCCATGGCTAGGAAACCTTAGCCATCTTTTGATCAACGAGCTAGTCTACTAGAGGCACACTAGGGACATGGTTTTGTCTATGTATCCACACATGCATTTAAGTTTCCGATCAATACAATTATAGCATGGATAATAAACGATTATCATGAACAAGGAAATATGATAACAACTAATTTATTATTGCCTCTAGGGCATATTTCCAACACGGATCTCATGGCCTTGTGCCATTCCCTTGAGCTAGGCCCCGCCATCGCTTCCTTGTAGCGCGCAGGTTCATCGTCTTCAAGAATGTAGATTTCGTTATGAAACCACTCAGGTGGCTCGATAGCCCTACCTGATCTGCGTGGTTCAGTTACAACATTGCCTGAAGTTTCCGCATCACATGCGACAACTTCCGGCCCAGTTGTAGGGATAATTTGCGGAATTACTTCCGGTTCCTTAGCCATATCAACGGTGGCCAAAGATTCACTAATCTCATTAAGTTGTACTGTCCTCCCACTACCTTCTTTAGCGAGAAACTCTTTCTCAAGAAAGACTCCGCCTTTAGCGACAAACACTTTGTGCTCCGAGGGTAGGTAGAAGGAATACCCAATAGTGCTTGTTGGATAACCTACAAAGTAACATTTGTCTGATCTGGGATCGAGTTTGCTAGGCTGTAAATGCTTTACGTATGCCTCACAACCCCAAATTTTAAGATGCGACACACAAGGTTTCTTCCCATGCCACATCTCATGTGGTGTCGTTTTAACAGACTTAGATGGTGCTTTGTTTAGTGTGTGAGCGGCAGTTTCTAGTGCATGACCCCAAAAAGATATCGGTAGATCTGTAAGAGACATCATCGACCTTACCATGTCTAACAGGGTTCGGTTATGTCGTTCTGACACTCCGTTTCTCTGTGGAGTTCCAGGAGGCTTAAGCTGTTAAATGATTCCACGATCACTCAGATGTTGGCCAAAATCGTGACTAAGATATTCGCCTCCGCGATCAGACCCCAGAAACTTAATCCTTTTGTTACGATGATTTTCTACCTCATTTTGAAATTCTTTGAACTTTTCAAATGTTTCCGACTTATGCTTCATCAAGTAGATATATCCATACCTACTTAAATCATCAGTAAAAGTTATGAAGTAGAAATACCCACCGCGTGCGACTGTGCTCATTGGACCACATACATCACTAT
Organism: Hordeum marinum; assembly: GCA_022496015.1. Taxonomy (NCBI): domain Eukaryota; kingdom Viridiplantae; phylum Streptophyta; class Magnoliopsida; order Poales; family Poaceae; genus Hordeum; species Hordeum marinum. The sequence goes on along the minus strand of CM039678.1, from coordinate 500,951,741 downwards.
GTATTATTTCCAATAATTCACTCGCCCATTCAGGATGACCCGTGAACGGCGTCTTGGTCATTTTTCCCATCAAGCAAGCTTCACATGTGTCAAATGATTCAAAATCAAAAGACGGTAAAACCCCATCTTTATGGAGTCTTTGCATGCGTTTCTTTCCGATGTGGCCAAGCCGACAGTGCCACATGAAAGTGGTAGTGGTATCAGCCTTTTTAAGGCGTTTAGCATTCACGTTAAAGACATCATTTTTACTTTCAAGATTTAGTATGAAAAGGCCCCCAACAATGGGTGCAAATCCATAAAACATATCCTTACAATAAATTGAACAACCGTTGTTCTCAGACTTGTAGGAGTACCCATCGTGTACTAAACATGATCCAGAGATAATGTTTCTACACAACAACAGAACAATATAATAGTTACTAAGTTCCAAAATAAATCCTAAAGGGAGACGTAGAGGCATAATGTCGATGGCTTGAGCGGCGATCCCAACGCCGTTCCCGACACGCATCACGACTTCATTCTTTCCCAGCTTCGCACCTTCTGAAGCACCTGTATCGAGTTGCAAATGTGAGCAACCGATCCGGTATCAAATACCCAAGACTTATTTTTGCTAGCGAGCAAAACTTCAATGACATTAACTTGTATAACAATTATACCTTTTTCGGTTTTTCCGGACTTCTTATCTTCCACATACTTCTTGCAGTTTCTATTCCGGTGACCTGTGCCCTTGCAGTAGAAGCACTCAGTTTCATTCGTGGCTCCGCCCTTAGATTTGCATTGGAAACCGGTCTTACCGGCGCCCTTGCCCTTCTTTGGCTTGCCTTTCTTTTTGAAACTGACAGTTTTATTCACAAGCAACACTTTCTTGCGATTTTTCTGCAGTCCTCCTTCAGCAGTTTTCAGCATGGCAAGCACCTCATTTGCTGTTTTGTCCATCCCATTCATGTTGTAGTTCATGATAAAACCGCCATAAGACGAGGGGAGTGAACCTGGGAACATGTCCATAACATGCTCTTCTGGAAGTGGGAATTCCAGGATTTTAAGCCTTTCATCGTAGCCAATCATATTGACTACGTGCTCGCCAACTGAACTGCCCTCAGCAATCTTGGTCTCCGCCATCATTTTCATGATGTCAAAACGTCCAGACCGTGCATTAAACTTGTAAAGAGCATCCAGATCTTTGATCATATCAAAGGAGTTATGGAATTCAAAACGTTTTTGAAGCTCTGAACTCATGCAAGACAACATGAGGCACTGCACTAAGTTGTAATCATCATCCTTAGTGACCCAGACATTTTGTATGTCTGCCATAGCAGTTGTCGCCGGTTTAGGAGGAAGAGGTCCGTCAAGCACGTACACTTTCTTAGCACCCCTGAGGACAATCCTCAGGGTGCGGACCCAGTCTGCATAGTTGTTTCCATTCGCAGCTAACTTCTCTTTCTCTAACATCGAGCCTAAGTTGAACGTGCTATTGCGAGCCATTTGATCTACAACGGAAAACACAAATTCACTTAGACTTTGTTCATAATGATATTAGCACTAGTGAATAAAACGTTTTTATTCCAAGGTGCGCTCCCACTCAAATCAATATCTCTCAGAATTGATTATGAGTGATTCAAGACCCAGACTTCAATTCATCGTCATAGAATCATCATCTCATGACGGGAATTTTAATCGGTAGGCTAACTTGTCGATCACATCTCCATGTGACTCTTGTTCATATTTCGATGCGTGTGTTCCGAGCTCATGACTTTCATGCCTGAACATCAAGACAACCAAGTGATTTGCTGCGAGGTCTTTACTCACCCGCCTCACACATCCCTAATCATTCGTACCCATGCATCCATGGCGCACCCCGAAAATTTAGGTGCATTGACGGTGCTACACTTGGGAGAACACTAACTACTTGATATTTTTGTGAGAGATCACCCTAATAAAAAGTGACTATCGCGCAATCAAGAAGGGTGTAACATAAGGGATAAACATCTCAGGCAATTCATAATTAGCATGGTATGGTATAGCCCCTTCTGACGGAGAAGTCAAGTATTTCTTCGTCTTCGGCATTCGCGTCGGTGTTCACCTTTGCAAAGATTGCCACCACCTTGTCGATGCACCAGATAATATTGCTATCTCTATAGATAATAAAATAAGTAAATTACATAAGGTTGACATGTAGGTCATTAAAGTGCAATCATATGGTTCCAGCCATCATGCCGAATCATGACACGCAGGTCATGTTAATTACACCATATAGCCATCTCATACATAATCAAAATTGAATATGAGCTTTGCTATACCACATCACATGCAAACCATCCTGCAAAACCAAGTTAGACGACTCTAATCGGTTTATACAAAATTTTATTTTACGTGGCTTCTATGTTTTGACTCAAACCGCAGCTACCAACGTTTATCATCAAGTATGATAATTCAAGTTGCTAGATTAACTTTCCAGGGTGTATGAAACACGATATGATAAAATCTCGAGCCCCATACTAAACTTCGTCATACACGTGACCCCCGTGCAAATCATATATGCATTGCCCTTTTGTCTCCGAAACATCCATCTTTCTTTTGACTATGGTGGAACCCAAAGAACTGTTAGCACTTCGTTGATCTATCAATCAACATACTCAGGAGTAGCATGAAAGGATCGCGGATTGCCAGAACTTTGTAAGATTCCACCATTCCGTCAAGATATGGACTACGCAAATTCACGGGAAGCAACAGGAACATCGGGTAACAGATTTCATCTGCTACCCGCACAAATAATTTTCAGCAATAGATCTCATCTACTACAAAATTATACTATGCAATACCCATCCATCTCATGTATTCTAGATCATAACATGCATCTACTCATAGCCTAGCTTTGATACCACTATTGGGGAACGTGGCAGAAAAAAAAATCCGGTATAGCGAGCACGCCCAAGACTACTATGGAGACTGCATACAAGGTTTGATCTGATCCGTACCGACTCGAAGCGCAGCGGTAGAAGAGTCGGTGGAGATCGTTGGTGCAGATCCCCGCAGCTAGGATTTTACAACCTCCCAACCGCGAGGATGTACTCTCTTGTCGGACAGCCCTCCGGGAGGCGATCGGACAGTACCCCGGACGATGTCACGGACAGCCCTATGGGAGGACCCACGAAACTCGGACGGAGACTCGGACAGCCCTTCGGGAGGACACTCGAAACTCGAACGGAGACTCGGACAGCCCTTCAGGAGGACACATGAACAGCCCCTCGGGCAAAAGATCGAAACTACGACCTCTCTACGGGGTTGCACACATAGGGTGTGATCTATCCGACAGGGCTTCGCCGTCCAGAACTAGTTCCTGCCGGAACCCAGACAGCCTTTCGGCTCTACGAAACTATTTTGCTGGGAGGGAGAGAAGAAGCCAGATCATTGCAATGGCACTTGTATGAGAGAAGGAGTGAGTTTTTGGGCTGATTCCTCACCCCTATTTATAGGGTGAGAGACTATGGTAAAAATACCAAAATGCCCTCAGATATTTTCACTATTCATAATAGTGATTGCACTATTCATAAATAGTGTTTCCGACTATTCACAATAGTGTTTTCCACTATTTGGTAATAGTGTTTTCACTAGTCATGAGATATTTTATCCCAATAGTGTTTCCCACTATTCATAATAGTGTTTCCACTATTCATGAGATATTTTCTCCCAAAAAGCACTTTCACTATTCACGACGACATTTTTCAGCGTCCTTTCGAACTGAAAATATTTATGTGGGCTTAGAATATTTCCAGCACCCATTAAAATAATTTTCAATGTGATCCGGAACAGTTCCGGATTAGTGATTTTCATGTGCGAAATGCATCTGAAGCAGTTCCGGCAGCTCCGGAACATCTCCCGTTTTTCTTCCAGAAAATTCCCAGAAGATTCCAGAATTATTCTGGCACCCTCCAAGAATTATCAGGCATGTGCCGAAACCAATTTGACTTAATGGTATCCCTTGAAACAACTTTTCTGTTTTACTGAAACTGTTCCGGTGTTCTCTTTGCGGAACTTTTCCGCTGTCCGAAACTTTTCCGGTGTCCGAAACTTTTTCGGTGATTTTCTGTGAGACTCCCTATCTAGTATTCAGCAGATAGATGACCCTTAAGCGTGTGACCCTATAGGTTCGGTGAAGCATAGACATGACCCGGAACCCCTTCCGATCAATGATCAACATCGGAGCCGTGGACACCCATATTGACCCCTATACCCACACGAATGAATATTCGAGTGAACCTCCACTTGCCATGTGCTATTCCTGTTGCTTCATGATATGTTACAAATACCCAAGGTGAGACATGTTGGCATCCCCGTGGATCAACAACTTGTCCACTATGCCAGTTACCTCGTTACCGGTATTGTTCTCTTTTCTCGTTCCCGTGTTCCGGCATCCCCGTGATCAAATCACAAAAGGTCTGGCCAGACGATGATGGATGTCGTAACACCGAGAGGGCCCAGAGATATCTCTCCATCGTCGGAGGAGCAAATCCCATTCTTGAGCTATCAAGTTACTTGACATACTTTTCCATGAACCCGTAAGCCGCCGTAATAGCCACCCATTTACGGATGACATTTAACAAACCCCAAAGTTCATGAGGCAAGCATGAAGAAACTTGATACTCTCATGGTCTAAGGAATTATGCAAACGTAAACCATATCTATGTTATTAACCATTACCTTGTGATGAATGTATCTCATAGCATAACATCAATTCGGATCGATACAACACAAGTGTTCTACCAACATCGTGCCCTAAAAATTGCCGGCATAGCCATGCCCATGATCAGGAAAACAGGATCATCATGCAATACTTGAGCCAGTCTTAGAGGCAAGACTAGGAATACAATTTACCGTTTATTATACCACACGTGCACATGAGTTTCCCTCCAAGCCTCATGGATATTGCAGACTCGAGAATCATTGCAGTTATAGCATGGATCATAAACATTCATTACATACTTGGAGATACAAAACTAATTGTTATTACTGCCTCTAGGGCATATCTCCTACACGCCTCCCGCGCATTGATAAACCTTAGGTCACCCACTTAAGGGAAAATTGCTACTGTCCTACAAACCTCTGCACTTGGAGGCCCAACAACGTCTACAAGGAGAAGGTTTCGTAGTAGACATCAAGCTCTTTTCTGGCGCCGTTGCCGGGGAGGTTAGCGCTTGAAGGTATATCTTTAGATCTTGCAATCTTATCTTTTAGTTTCTTGTTTTATCACTAGTTTAGTTTATTAAAATAAAACAAAAATATGGAATTAAGGTTACCTCATATGCTTCATCTTTTTAATGTCTTTCATGAAAATGATGGAAAAGAAAATTGTGCTCAAATGCTAGAAGAAGAATTACATAGGATGCTTGGCATAAAATATGTGAATGATCAGCATGATTGCAATGTTGTTAGTATGAATACTTTGAATATCCATGATGCTAATTGTAATTGCACAATTAATGATGAGAGTGATTATGTCTATGATATGCAAAACCACAAGCTTGAGGATGCTACGTTAAATGAAGATGATCCTTTTAGTCCCCCCACTTTGAGTGATCAAATTTACTATGATTATTGCATACCTCCTATCTATGATGATTATTGCGATGATACTTATGCTTTAAAGAAGAATGATGATAAAACTTGTCACAATTATGAGTACCCTTTTGCTAAACATCACTCTTTTAATTTGGAAACAATTTGTAGTGCTCAAGTCTTTTACGATACTCCCACTATTAATCATGAGAATAAATTTTCTTATGTGGAGAGTAGTAAAATTTCTATGCTTGTAGATCATGAAAAAAATGCTTTAGGTGCTGGTTATATTGTTGAATTCATTCATGATTCTACTGAAAATTATTATGAGAGAGGATCATATGCTTCTACATATTGCAATAATGTCAAGTTTCCTCTCTATGTGTTGAAATTTTTAAAGCTATGCTTGCTTTGCCTTCCTATGCTAGATGATTCTTGCTCCAATAAGTTGTTTGTTCAAAAAATCCCTATGCATAGTAAGTGGGTTAGAATTAAATGTGCTTGTAATATGCCTCATGATGCTCCCGTTATGCTTCAATTCTTATCTTGTATGTGAGCATCATTGAAATCATCATGCCTAGCTTGAAAGGCATTAAAGAAAAGTGCTTGTTGGGATACAACCCAATATGTATCCTTACTGTTTTTGTGCATTCACATGATTAATCTTCTGTATTAATCATGTTTTATAGCTTTTATTTCAATAAAGTGCCAAGTAAAGCCTTTATGATTAGTTTGGGTGATAGTTGTTTGATCATCCTGAAAAAGACAGAAACTTTGCGCTCACAAAATTATTTTTAATTCCTATGAAGAGAGTGATTTTAGGTTGATTATTTTTTCTTCTGATTGATATACAAATTTACTTAATTTTCATAATTGTTTCAGAATTTTTGGAGGTGCAGAAGTACGGTTATCATTCAGATCATTACAGACTGTTCTGTTCTTGACAGATTCTGTTTTCAATGCATAGTTTGCTTGTTTTAGTGTTTCCATAGATTATATTAAGTGATATAAATTGTGGAAATGAACAGATACAGTAGGAATTGTGTGGGAACATTTATGAATCTTGTATTGACAGTACCAAAATGAATGATTTGTCTTTATTATACTAACCCATCTCATGAAGTTCCGTTAAGTTTTGTGTTGTGAAGTTTTCAAGTTTTGGGTAAAGTTCGGATGGACAACGGAACAAGGAGTGGAAATAGCCTAAGCTTGGCGATTCCCAAGGCATCCCAAGTCATATTCAAGGACAACAAAGAGCCTAAGCTTGGGGATGCCCCGGGAAGGCATCCCCTCTTTCGTCTTCAATCGATCGGTAACTTTACTTGGGGCTATATTTTTATTCACCACATGATATGTGTTTTGCTTGGAGCGTCATTCTATTTTATTAGTACTTAATTTATTTTATTTATATTAATGTTAATGTTTTTCAACATTTAGTTCAATAAAAATGTCAAGGATAGCCTTTACCATGCTTAATTTGTAAGTATAGGAGTTGCTGTTCCAAAAATGAAAGTTTGCTTGTAGTGCAAAAATTCCCTAGAATTTTCTGTATGTCAGAATAACTTGAAATTTGGAAACTGTATTCTTTTATAAATTACATACAGCTTGGAATGTTTTCAGATTTTTATGAGTTAATTAATTATGGATCTTTCTGCAGTCTTCACAGACTATTCTGTTTAGGCAGATTGCTGTTATGTTTGCATTGTTCGCATATGTTTGCTTGTTTAATGATTCCATTTGATGATGTGAGTTTTAAATATGCAGAGTAATTTAGTGTGCAATGTCAAATAATAATCTTAGTGATTTTATACAGTATAGTATGATATAGTTTTGCATTGATTCATACTAACCTATCTCACGAGTTCCTGTTAAGTTTTGTGTGGATGAACTTTTTAAGATTTTGGAAACCACCATATGAGAGGAATTAAGGAGACACAAAAGCTGAAGATTGGGGATGCCCAAGGAACGCCAAACCATATTTCAAGAAGTCTCAAGCATCTAAGCTTGGGGATGCCCCGGTTGGCATCCCAGTTTTCTTCTTCAACAATTATCGGTTAGTATCGGTTGAACCTATGTTTTTGCTTCTTCACATGATTCGTCCTATCCTTGGAGTGTCATTTTATGTTTTTTGAATATGGTACTTAGTATATGAAATTCTTAGATGTGAGAGTCTTCACACAGCTAAATAATCATTCAACTACTCATTGAGCTTCACTTATATCTTTTGGAGTAGTTTGTCTTTTGCTCTAGCGCTTCACTTATATCCTTATAGAGCATTGCAATGTTTATATTTTAGAGAAATTGATGAACTCTCATGCTTCACTTATATAATTTTGAGAGTCTAAAACAGCATGGTAATTTGCTTAGGTTATGAAACTAGTCCCAATATGATAGGCATCCAAAAGGGATATAATAAAAACTTTCATATTCAAGTGCATTGATTAGTAAGATAAGTTTGATTCCTCGCAATTAGTTTTGAGATATGGATATGGTAATATTAGAGTTATGTTAGTGGGGTGTTGTGAATCTAGAAATACTTGTGTTGAAGTTAGTGATTCCCGTAGCATACACGTATGGTGAACCGCTATGTTGGGAAGTCGGAGCATAATTGATTTATAGATTGTCATCCTTTGTGTGGCGGTCGGGATCGTGCGATGGTTAACTCCTACCAACCCTTCCCCTAGGAGTATGCATTTAGAACTTTGTTTTGATTACTAACAAAACTTTTGCAATAAGTATATGAGTTCTTCATGACTAATGTGAGTCCATGGTACAGATGCACTTTCACCTTCCACCATTGCTACCCTCTCTAGTGCCGCGCAACTTTCGCCGGTGCACAAACCCACCATATACCTTCCTCAAAACAGCCACCATACCTACCTATTATGGAATTTTCATAGCCATTCCGAGATATATTGCCATGCAACTTCCACCGTTCCGTCTCGTGACATGTGCCATCACTTTCATTCATATAGAGTCATTATTGTTCTAAGTATCGAGTTGTAAGTAAATAAAAGTGTGATGATCATCATTATTAGAGCATTGTCCCATGTGAGGAAATAAAAGAGGCCAAAGATGCCCACCAAATAAAAAAAAGAGGCCAAAGAGCCCAACCAAAAAAATGAGAGAAAAAGAGAGAAGGGAAAATGCTACTATCTTTTTCCACACTTGTGCTTCAAAATAGCACCATGTTCTTCATGACAGAGAGTCTCTTGTTTTGTCACTTTCATATGCTAGTGGGAATTTTCATTATATAACTTGGCTTGTATATTCCAATGATGGGCTTCCTCAAATTGCCGTAGGTCTTCATGAGCAAGCAAGTTGGGTGCACACCCACTAGTTTCTATTTTTGAGATTTCATACACTTATAGCTCTAGTGCATCCGTTCCATGGCAATCCCTACTCATTCACATTGATATCTATTGATGGGCATCTCCATAGCCCATTTATACGCCGAGTCGATGTGACCATCTCCTCCTTTTTTCCTCACAACCTCCACCACACTCTATTCCACTTATAGTGATATATCCATGGCTCACGCTCATGTATTGCGTGAGAGTTGAAAAAAGTTTGAGAAAGTAAGAGTGCAAAAACAATTACTTGACCAATACAGGGGTTGTGCATGATTTAAATTCGTTGTGTGGGGATGATGGAGCATAGCCAGACTATATGATTTTGTAGGGATAACTTTCTTTGGCCTTGTTATTTCCAAAGTTCATGATTACTTTGCTAGCATGCTTGAAGTATTATTGTTTTCATGTCAATAATAAACTTTTGTTTTGAATCTTATGCATGTGAACCTTCATGCCACAATAAAGAAGATTATAAGAATAAATATGCTAGGTAGCATTCCACATCAAAAATTCTGTTTTTATCACTTCCCTACTCGAGGACGAGTAGGAGTTAAGCTTGGGGATGCTTGATACGTCTCCAACGTATCTATAATTTTTGATTGTTCCATGCTATTATGTTATCAACTTTGGATGTTTTATATGCATTTATATGCTATTTTATATTATTTTTGGGACTAACCTATTGACCTAGAGCCCAGTGTCAGTTCCTGTTTTTTCCGTGTTTTTGACCTTTTTCAGATAGGAATATCAAACGGAGTCCAAACGGAATAATACTTTCGCTGTGATTTTTTATGGAAAATATCAAAAATACCAGAAGAAAAATATACCGAAGAGGAGTCCCAAGGAAGCACCGAGCCTGGGAGGCGCAGCCAGGGGGTGCCACCCCCCTGGTCGCGCCTGGGAGGCTCGTGACTCCCTCATGGGTCCTCCTGACTTATTCTCGACGCCATTTGGTCTTATAAATACAGAAACCTCCAGAACTAAACCTAGATCGGGAGTTCTGCTGCCGCAAGCCTGTGTACCCACCAAAAACCAATCAGGAGCCCGTTCCGGCACCCTGTCGGAGGGGGAATCCATCTTCGGTGGCCATCTTCATCATCCCGGCAATCTCCATGATGAGGAGGGAGTAGTTCACCCTCGGGGCTGAGGGTATGTACCAGTAGCTATGTGTTTGATCTCTCTCTCTCTCGTGTTCTTGAGATGGCTTGATCTCTATGTACCGCGGGCTTTGCTACTATAGTTGGATCTTATGATGTTCTTCCCCCTCTCCCTTCTTGTAATGAATTGAGTTTTCCCTTTGAAGTTATCTTATCGGATTGAGACTTTAAGAACACTTGATGTATGTCTTGCACATGTCTATCTGTGGTCACAATGGGATATTCATGTGAGTACTTGATGTATGTTTTTGTGATCAAATTGCGGGTTTCGTGACCTCGGGAACCTATGCATAGGGGTTGGCACACGTTTTGACTCTCCGGTAGAAACTTTGGGACACTCTTTGAAGTCTTATGTGTTGGTCGAATAGATGATTCTGAGATTGTGTGATGCATATTGTATAATCATGCCCACGGATACTTGAGGTGACAATGGAGTATCTAGGTGACATTACGGTCTTGGTTGATATGTGTCTTAAGGTGTTATTCTAGTACGAACTCTAGGACAGATTGAACAGAAAGAATAGCTTCGTGTTATTTTACTACGGACTCTTGAATAGATCGATCAAAAAGAATAACTTTGTCGTGGTTTCGTACCCGACAATAATCACTTCGTTTGTTCTCCGCTATTAGTTACTTTGGAGTGACTCTTTGTTGCACGTTGAGGGCTAGTTATATGATCCGATTATGTTATCATTGTTGAGAGAACCTCCACTAGTGAAAGTATGAACCCTGGGCCTTGTTTCCACGCATTGCAATACCGTTCGTGCTCACTTTTACTATTAGTTACCTTGCTGTTTTTATATTTTCAGATTACAAAAACCTATATCTACTATCCATATTCCACATGTATCACCATATCTTCGCCGAACAAGTACACCTATACAACTTACCATTGTATTGTGTGTGTTGGGGACACAAGAGACTCTTTGTTATTTGGTTGCAGGGTTGCTTGAGAGATACCATCTTCATCCTACTCCTCCCGCGGATTGATAAACCTTAGGTCACCCACTTAAGGGAAAATTGCTATTGTCCTACAAACCTCTGCATTTGGAGGCCCAACAACGTCTACAAGGAGAAGGTTGCGTAGTAGACATCATATGAGAACCGGCAGGAGCCATAGGAGTTGTCTTATTTTGTTGTATGAACTGCGTGTCAATCATAAACGCCATGTAATTACTTTACTTTATTGCTAAATGTTAGCCTTAGTAGTAGAAGTAATAGTTGGCAAGGCAACTTCATGAAGACACGATGATGGAGATCATGATGATGGAGATCATGGTGTCATTCCGGTGACAGTGATGATCATGGTGCCCCGAAGATGGAGATCAAAGGAGCAAGATGATATTGGCCATATCATGTCACTATATTGATTGCATGTGATGTTTATCATGTTTATATCTTATTTGCTTAGAACGACGGTAGTAAATAAGATGATCTCTCAATAAAATTTCAAGAGAAGTGTTCACCTTAACTATGCATCGTTGCTAAGGATCGTTGTTCCGAAGCACCACGTGATGATCGGGTGTGATAGGTTCTAACGTTCGCATACAACGGGTGTAAGCCAGATTTACACACGTGAAACACTTAGGTTGACTTGACAAGCCTAGCATGTACAGACATGGCCTCGTAACACGGAAGACCGAAAGGTCGAACATGAGTCGTATAGAAGATACGATCAACATAGAGATGTTCACCATGGATGACTAGTCCGTCTCACGTGATGATCGGACACGGGCTAGTTGACATGGATCATGTATCACTTGGATGACTAGAGAGATGTCTATCTGAGTGGGAGTTCATTAAATAATTTGATTATGTGAACTTAATTATCATGAACTTAGTATAAAATTGTCTTTACAATCTATATTGTAGATCCAATGGCCAACGCTAATGTCACCCTCAACTTCAACGCGTTCCTAGAGAAAACCAAGCTGAAAGATGATGGAAGCAACTATGCGGACTGGGTCCGTGGCTTGAGGATCATCCTCATAGCTTCCAAGAGATTGTATGTCCTTGATGCACCGCTAGGTGACCCACCCATTTTCCCAGCGGACCAAGATGTTACAAACTCTTGGCAGTCGCGCTGCGATGATTACTCCCTTGTTCAGTGCAGCATGCTTTACAGTTTAGAAACGGGGCTCCAAAAGCGTTTTGAGAAATTCATATGAGATGTTCCAAGAGCTGAAATTGGTTTTCCAAGCTCATGCCCGTGTCGAGAGATATGACGTCTCCGACAAGTTCTTCAGCTGTAACATGGAGGAGAATAGTTCTGTCAGTGAGCACATCCTCAAGATGTCTGGGCTACACAACCGCTTGACTTAGCTGGGAGTTAACCTCCCGGATGACTCGGTCATTGACAGAATCCTCCAGTCGCTTCCACCTAGCTACAATTGCTTTGTGATGAACCACAACATGCAAGGGATTGAGAAGTAAATTCCTGAGTTGTACTCGATGCTGAAATCAGCGGAGGTCGAGATCAAAAAGGAGCATCAAGTGTTGATGGTGAATAAGACTACTAGTTTCAAGAAAGGCAAGGGTAAGAAGAAATTCAAGAAGGATGGCAAAGCTGTTGCCGCACCAGGTAAGCAAGTTGCCAGGAAGAAGAAGAACAAGAATGGACCCAAGCCTGAGAGTGAGTGCTTTTATTGCAAGGGTATCGGTCACTGGAAGCGGAATTGCCCCAAGTACTTAGCGGATAAGAAGGATGACAATATTAAAGGTATATGTGATAAACTTGTTATTGATGTGTACTTAACCAGCGCTCGTAGTAGCTCATGGGTATTTGATACCGGCGCAGTTGCTCACATTTGTAACTCCAAGCAGGAGCTGCAGAATAAGTGGAGGCTGGCAAAGGACGAGGTGACGATGCGTGTCGAGAATGGTTCCAAGGTCGATGTGATCGCCGTCGGCACGTTACCTCTACATCTACCTTCGGGATTAGTTTTAAACCTTAATAATGGTTATTTAGTACCAGCTTTGAGCATGAACATTGTATCTTGATCTCGCTTGATGCGAGATGGCTACTCATTTAAATATGAGAATAATGGTTGTTCTATTTATATGAGAGAAATGTTTTATGGTCATGCCCCGCTGGTCAATGGTTTATTGTTGATGAATCTCGAACGTGATGTTACACATGTCCATAGTGTGAGTACCAAAAAGTGTAAGGTTGATAACGATAGTCCCACTTACATGTGGCACTGCCGCCTTGGTCATATTGGTGTCAAACACATGAAGAAGCTCCATGCTGATGGACTTTTGGAGTCTCTTGATTTCGAATAATTTGACACGTGCGAACCATGCCTCATGGGCAAGATGACCAAGACTCCATTCTCCGGAACGATGGAGTGAGCAACTGACTTGTTGGAGATAATAAATACTGATGTATGCGGTCCAATGAGCGTCGAGGCTCGCGGTGGCTACCGTTATGTTCTCACCCTCACTGATGACTTGAGCAGATATGGGTATGTCTACTTAATGAAACATAAGTCTAAAACCTTTGAAAGGTTCAATGAATTTCAGAGTGAGGTAGAGAATCAGCGTGATAGGAATATAAAGTGCCTACGATCTGATCGTGCTGGCGAATATTTAAGTCACGAGTATGGCACGCACCTAAGGAAATGTGGAATCGTTTCACAACTCACGCCGCCTGGCACACCTCAGCGAAACGGTGTGTCTGAACATCGTAATCACACTCTATTGGATATGCTGCGATCTATGATGTCTCTGTTGGGGAACGTCGCATGGGAAACAAAAAAATTCCTACGCACACGCAAACCTATCCATTGTGATGAGCATCTACGAGACGGAGAGTGGATCTACGTACCCTTGTAGATCGCTAAGCGGGAAGCGTTAAGAAACGCGGTTGGTGTAGTCGAACATCTTCGCGATCCAAATCGCCGAGAGTCCCACGATCTCATCACGATCCGTCCCGCGAACTCATCACGGTCCGTCCCACGAACTCATGACGAATCGTCTCGTGGCCTTGATCACGATCCTTCCGATCTAGTACCGAACGGACGGCACCTCCGCGTTCAGCACACGTGCAGCTTGATGACGATCTCCACCGTCTTGATCCAGCAAGAGGAAGTGGAGGGGAGGAAGAGTTCTCCGGCAGCGTGACGGCGCTCCAAAGATGGTGGTGGAGCTATTCCAGCAGGGCTTCGCCTAAGCACTACAGAAATCCGATCTAGAGGAGAAGCCATGCACTAGAGGAACGGGTGGCACGTGGCTGAAAATCTTGTGCAAAACCCTAGATATCCACCACTATATATAGGAGTAGAGGAGGAGGAGGAGGGCTGGCACACCAAGTCCTCTTAGAGGATTCGGCCGGCTAGGAGGAGCAATCCTACTCCTACTCCAATCCTAGTTGGAGTAGGATTGCTTCCTATTGGCTGAATTTCCCTTTTTTCCTTTAGGACTTCCTCTCCTGCGCCATGGGCCTTTGTGGATGGTTTTCCCAGCCCCCTAAGGGCTGGTTAACACTCTCCCACAGGCCATGGACCTTTTGGGGTCGAAATACCCCTCCCGGAGGCCTCCCGGTACACTACCGGCACTCCCGGTACACTACCGATGAGCCCGAAACTTTTCCGGTGACCAAACTGGGACTTCCTATATATGAATCTTTACCTCTCGACCATTCCGGAGCTCCTAGTCACATCCAGGATCTCATCCGGGACTCCAAACAACCTTCGGTCACCACCATACATAACTCTACACTACCGAAACGTCACCGAACCTTAAGTGTGCAGACCCTGCGGGTTCGAGAACTATGTAGACATGACCGAGACACCTCTACGGTCAATAAGAAATGGCGGGACCTGGACGTCCACATTGGTTCCTACATATTCTACGAAGATCTTTATCGGTCGAACCTCTATGTCAAGGATTCAGTTAATCCCGTATAACGTTCCCTTTGTTCTTCGGTATGTTACTTGCCCGAGATTCGATCGTCGGTATCTCCATACCTAGTTCAACCTCGTTACCGGCAAGTCTCTTTACTCGTTCCGTAATGCAAGATCCCGCAACTAACAATTAGTCACATTGCTTGCAAGGCTTATTGTGATGTTGCATTACCGAGTGGGCCCCGAGATACCTCTCCGTCACACGGAGTAACAAATCGCAGTCTCGATCCATGCCAACTCAATAGACACCATCAGAGATACCTGTAGAGCACCTTTATAGTCACCCAGTTACGTTGCGATGTTTGATACACACAAGGCACTCCTCCGATATCCGTGAGTTGCATGATCTCATGGTCATAGGAACATATACATTGACATGCAGAAAACAGTAGCAATAAACTGACACGATCATATGCTACGTTTGTAGTTTGGGTCTTGTCCATCACATCATTCTCCTAATGATGTGATCCCGTAATCAAATGACATCTCATGTCCATGGCTAGGAAACCTTAACCATCCTTTGATCAACGAGCTAGTCCATTAGAGGCATACTAGGGACATGGTTTTGTCTATGTATCCACACATGCATTTAAGTCTCCGATCAATACAATTATAGCATGGATAATAAATGATTATCATGAACAAGGAAATATGATAATAACTAATTTATTATTGCCTCTAGGGCATATTTCCAACAGTCTCCCACTTGCACTAGAGTCAATAATCTAGTTCACATAACCATGTGATTCACATTGCTATGAATCTAACACCCAATGAGTTCTGGGCTCGATCATGCTTTGCATGTGAGAGAGGTCTTATAGTCAACGGGTCTACAACACTCAGATCCGTGTGTTCTTTGAAAATCTCTATGTCAAATCGCAAACACTGCTACCACACTCCACTTGGTACTATTTTCAAATGGTTGCTCCACTATACGTATCCAGACTGCTACTACTAGTCATCCGGACAGGTGTTAAAGCTTGCATCGACGTTACTCTTTACGATGAACTCTTTATCACCTCCATAATCGAGAAACATCTCCTCAGTCTCTTAGTTACTGAGGATAATCTTGACCGCTGTCCAGTGATCCACTCCTGGTTCACTCTTGTACCCCCTAACGGACTCATGGCAAGGCACACACAGGTGCGGTACACAGCATGGCATACTATATAGAGCCTATGGCTAAGGCATAGGGGACAACGTTCATCCTTTCTCTTTCTTCTACCGTTGTCGAGCTTTGAGTCTCACTCAACTTTCACACCTTACAAATCAGGCGAGAACTCTTTCTCTGGCTGATCCATTTTGAACTCTTTCAAAATCTTGTCAAGGTATGCACTTATTGAAAGTCTCATCGAGCATCTTGATCTATCTATATAGATTTTGATGCTCAACAATTAGGTAGCTTTATCCACGTCTTCCTTTGAAAATCACTTTCCAAATAACCGTTTTATGCTTTCCAGAAATTCTACATTACTTCTGATCAACAATATGTCATCCACATATACTTATCAGAAAATCTATAGTGCTCCCACTCACTTTATTGTAAATACAAGTTTCTATTAAACTTTGTATAAACTTCAAAAAACTTTGATCACCTCATCAAAGTGTATATTCCAACTCCGAGATGCTTGCTTCAGTCCATGAAAGGATCACCGAAGCTTGCACACCTTTTAGCATCCTTAGGACTGACAAAACCTTCTGGTTGTATCACATACAACCTTTCCTCAAGTAAACCGTTAAGGAAACGGTGTTCTGACATCCATTTGCCAGATTCCATAATTGAAAACGCAGCAACTGCTAACATAATTCCAACAGACTTGTAGCATCGCTACGAGTGAGAATGTCTCATCGCAGTCAACTCCTTGAACTTGTCACAAACAACTTTGCAACAAGTTGAGCTTTTACAAAGGGTGACATTTACCATAAGTGTTTGTCTTCATTTTAAAGATCCAGTTGTACTCAATGACCTGCCGTCCAACAAGCAAGTCTACCAAAGTCTATACTTGGTTTTCATATATGGATCCTATCTCGGATTTCATGGCCTCCAACCATTTGTCGGAATCCGGGCCCATCATCGCTTCTCCATAGCTCTTAGGTTCATCGTTGTCCAACAACATGACCTCCAAGACAGGGTTGTCGTACCGCTTAGGAGCAGTACACATCCTTGTCGACCTACGAAGTTCGATAGCAACTTGATCCTGATGCTTCATGATCATCATCATTAACTTCCTTCTTCAACTAATGTAGGCTTCACAGAAACATCTTTCTGCGCTGCGCTACTCTCTGGTTGAACAAAGGTTTTAACAACCTCATCATGTTATATCTTCCTCCCACTCAATTCTTTCGAGAGAAACCTTTCCTCGAGCAAGGATCCATTTTAAGCAACAAACACTTTGCACTAGGATCTGAGATAGAAGGTTCACCCAACTGCTCTGAGGGTATTCTATGAAGATGCATTTGTCCGCTTTGGGTTCGACCTCATTAGATGAAAACATTTTCCACAAAAGTGTTGCAGCCCCAAACATTAAGAAATGACAGCTTAGGTTTCTATCAAACCATAATTCACACGGTGTCATCTCAACGGATTTAGATGGTGCCCTATTTAAAGTGAATGTAGCTGTCTCTAATGCATAACCCCAAAATTATAGTAGTGAAACGATAAGAGACATCATAGCACGCACCATTTCCAATAGAGCATGACTATGATGTTCGGACACACCATCACACTATGGTGTTCCAGGTGGCGTTAGTTGTGAAACAAATTTCACATTGTCTCAAGTTGTATGCCAAACTCGTAACTCAGATATTGACCTCCACGATCATATCGCAATCATTTTTATCTTCTTGTCACGATGATCTAAAACTTCACTCTGAATTTGCTTGAACCTTTCAAACGATTCAGACTAGCGTTTCATTAAGTAAATATACACCATATCTACTCAAATCATCGGTGAAGGTAAGAAAATAACGATATCCACTGCATGCTACAAAACTCACTGGACTGCATACATCAACATGTATCATTTCCAATGAATCACTTGCCCGCTCCATCCAATGGGGTCCTTTAGTCATCTTGCCCAAGAGGCATGGTTCGCATGTCTCAATCGATTCGAAATCGAATGAGTCCAAATATCCATCAGCATGGAGTTTCTTCATGCGCTCTATACCAATATGACATTTTGCGGCAGTGCCACAAGTATGTGGTACTATCATTATTTAACTTTGTATCTTTTGACATCAATGTTATGAACATGTGTATTACTACGATCAAGATTTCAACAAACCATTCTCACTGGGTGCATGACCATTGAAGGTATTTATTCATGTAAACAGAATAACCATTATTCTCTGATTTAAATGAATAACCGTATTGCAACAAACATGATCTAATCATGTCCACGCTCAACGCAAAACACCAAATAACATTTATTTAGGTTCGTCACTAATCCTGAAGGTAGAGAGAGCATGCGATGTTGATCACATCAACCTTGGAAACATTTCAAACACACATCGTCACCTCACCCTTAGCTAGTTCTCCGTTTATTCCGTAGCTTTTATTTCGAGTTACTAACATTTAGCAACTGAACCGGTATCCAATACCCAGGTGCTACTAAGAGTACTAGCAAGGTACACATTAATACCTCGTATATCAAATATACTTCTATCGATGTTGCCAGCCTTCTTATCTACCAAGTATCTAGGGTTGTTCCGCTTCAGCGACCGCTCACCTCATAACAGAAGCACTTAGTCTCGGGTTTTGAGTTCAACTTTGGGTTGCTTCACTGGAGCAGCAATTGACTTGCTATCCATGAAGTTTCCCTCCTTGCTCTTGCCCTTCTCGAAACTAGTGGTTTGATTAACCAACACTTGATGCTCCTTCGATTTCTACCTTCGTGGTGTCAAACATCGCGAATAGCTCAGGGATCAATATTCCTATCCCTGGCATTTTATATTTCATCACCAAGTTCTAGTAGCTTAGTGACAGTGACTTGGAGAACTATATCAATCACTATCTTATCTGGAAGATCAACTCCCACTCGATTCAAGCGATTGTAGCACCCAGACAATCTGAGCACATGCTCAACAATTGAGCTATTCTCTGTCATCTTGCCGGCAAAGAATCTTGTTGGAGATCTCATATCTCGCAACACGGGCATGAGCCTGAGATCACAATCTCAGCTCCTAGAACATCTCATATGTTCTATGACGTTCAAAACGTTTTGGAGCCTCAATTCTAAGCCGTAATGCATGACGCACTAAACTATCAAGTACTCATCGAAACGTGCCTGTCAGATGTTCACAACATCTACAGACGACGCTAGAGGGGGTGGCACACCGAGCGGTGCATTAAGGACATAAGCCTTCTGTGCAGCAATGAGGACAATCCTCAGATCATGGACCCACTCCGCAATATTGCTACAAACATCTTTCAACTCTATTTCTCTAGGAACATATAAAAATTAAGGGAGCTACAGCGCGAGCTAGTAATCTACAACATAATTTGCAAAGACACTATTGACTATGTTCATGATAATGAGTTCAATTAATCATATTACTTAAGAACTCCCACTCAAATTGACATCCCTCCGGTCATTCGAGTGATACATGATCCAAATTCACCAACTCAAGTCCGATCATCACGTGAGTTGAGGTGGTTTCAATGGTGAACATCATCATGTTGATCATATCTACTATATGACTCATGTTCGACCTTTCGGTCTCTTGTGTTCCGAGGCCATGTCTGTACATGCTAGGCTCGTCAAGTTTAACCCGAGTGTTCTGCATGTGCAACACTGGCTTGCACCTGTTGTATGTGAACGTAGAGTCTATCACACCCGATCATCACGTGGTGTCTCAACACGACGAACTTTCGCAACGGTGCACACTCGGGGAGAACACAATTTATCTTGAAATTAAGTGAGGGATCACCTTATAATGCTACCGTCGTCCTAAGCAAAACAAGGTGCATAAAAAGGATTAACATCTCATGCCATTCATAAGTGACATGATATGGCCATGAACTTGTGTTTAAGATCTCCATCTTCAAAACACCGGCATGATCTCCATCGTCACCGGCACGACACCATGATCTACATCATCTTGATCTCTATCAATGTGTTGCCATCGGGGTTGTCACGCCCTGCATGCTTCTACTACTATTGCTACCGTTTAGCGATAAAGTAAAGCATTACATAGCGCTTAATGATTGACACGCAGGTCATACAATAATTAAAGACAACCCTATGGCTCCTGCCGGTTGCCGTATTCAACGACATGCAAGTCGTGATAATCTATACGTCACATGATCATCTCATACATCACATATATCTCATCATGTAATTGGCCATATCATATCACAACATACCCTGAAAAAACAAGTTAGACGTCCTCTAATTGTTGTTGCATGTTTTACGTGGCTGCTACGGGTATCTAGCAAGAACAATTCTCACCTACGCACAAACCACAACGGTGATACACTAGTTGCTTTTCAACCTTCTCAAAGACCGCCTTTGTCGAATCCGATCCAACTAAAGTAGGAGAAACTAACACCCGCTAGCCATCTTTTGCAACAAGTGCAGTTGAAGGAACCGGTCTCTCGTAAGTGTACGAGTAATGTTGGTCCAGGCCGCTTCATCCCACAATACCGCTGAACCAAAACACGACCAAGGGAGGAAGCAATCTAAGCATCAACGCCCACAAACCTTTTGTGTTCTACTCGAGATCTCATCGGACCATCAAC
Source organism: Hordeum marinum (assembly GCA_022496015.1). Classification (NCBI taxonomy): domain Eukaryota; kingdom Viridiplantae; phylum Streptophyta; class Magnoliopsida; order Poales; family Poaceae; genus Hordeum; species Hordeum marinum. The sequence continues at coordinate 500,931,034 of CM039678.1, read as the reverse complement.
CTAGCTCATGATGCCACTGTTGGGGAACGTCGCATGGGAAACAAAAAAATTCCTACGCACACGCAAACCTATCCATGGTGATGAGCATCTACGAGAGGGAGAGTGGATCTATGTACCCTTGTAGATCGCTAAGCGGGAAGCGTTAAGAAACACGATTGGTGTAGTCGAACATCTTCACGATCCAAATCGCCGAGCGTCCCGCGATCTCATCACGATCCGTCCCGCGAACTCATCACGGTCCGTCCCGCGAACTCATCACGAATCGTCTCGTGGCCTTGATCACGATCCTTCCGATCTAGTACCGAAGACGGCACCTCCGCGTTCAGCACACGTGCAGCTTGATGACGATCTCCACCGTCTTGATCCAGCAAGAGGAAGTGGAGGGGAGGAAGAGTTCTCCGGCAGCGTGACGGCGCTCCAGAGATGGTGGTGGAGCTATTCCAGCAGGGCTTCGCCTAAGCACTGCAGAAATCCGATCTAGAGGAGAAGCCATGCACTAGAGGAACGGGTGGCACGTGGCTGAAAATCTTGTGCAAAACCCTAGCTATCCACCACTATATATAGGAGTAGAGGAGGAGCAGGAGGGCTGGCGCACCAAGTCCCCTTAGAGGATTCGGCCGGCTAGGAGGAGCAATCCTACTCCTACTCCAATCCTAGTTGGAGTAGGATTGCTTCCTATTGGCTGAATTTCCCTTTTTTCCTTTAGGACTTCCTCTCCTACGCCATGGGCCTTTGTGGATGGTTTTACCAGCCCACTAAGGGCTGGTTAACACTCTCCCACAGCCCATGGACCTCTTGGGGTCGAAATAGCCCTCCCGGAGGCCTCCCGGTACACTACCGGCACTCCCGGTACACTACCGATGAGCCCAAAACTTTTCCGGCGACCAAACTGGGACTTCCTATATATGAATCTTTACCTCTCGACCATTCCGGAGCTCCTCGTGACATCCAGGATCTCATCTGGGACTCCAAACAACCTTCGGTCACCACCATACATAACTCTACACTACCAAAACGTCACTGAACCTTAAGTGTGCAGACCCTGCGGGTTCGAGAACTATGTAGACATGACCGAGACACCTCTATGGTCAATAACCAATGGCGGGACCTGGACGTCCACATTGGTTCCTACATATTCTATGAAGATCTTTATCGGTCGAACCTCTATGTCAAGGATTCAGTTAATCCCGTATAACGTTCCCTTTGTTCTTCGGTATGTTACTTGCCCGAGATTCGATCGTCGGTATCTCCATACCTAGTTCAACCTCATTACCGGCAAGTCTCTTTACTCGTTCTGTAATGCAAGATCCCGCAACTAACAATTAGTCACATTGCTTGCAAGGCTTATTGTGATGTTGCATTACCGAGTGGGCCCCGAGATACCTCTCCGTCACACGGAGTAACAAATCCCAGTCTCGATCCATGCCAACTCAACAGACACCATCAGAGATACCTGTAGAGCACCTTTATAGTCACCCAGTTACGTTGCGACATTTGATACACACAAGGCACTCCTCCGATATCCGTGAGTTGCATGATCTCATGGATATAGGAACATATACATTGACATGCAGAAAACAGTAGCAATAAACTGACACGATCATATGCTACGTTTGTAGTTTGGGTCCTGTCCATCACATCATTCTCCTAATGATGTGATCCCGTTATCAAATGACATCTCATGTCCATGGCTAGGAAACCTTAACCATCCTTTGATCAATGAGCTAGTCCATTAGAGGCATACTAGGGACATGGTTTTGTCTATGTATCCACACATGCATTTAAGTCTCCGATCAATACAATTATAGCATGGATAATAAACGATTATCATGAACAAGGAAATATGATAATAACTAATTTATTATTTCCTCTAGGGCATATTTCCAACAGTCTCTTACCGACTTACCACTATCATTTTGGGGATATGTATTAGAGACTACCGCATTCACTTTAAATAGGGCACCGTCAAAGTCCGTTGAGACGACACCATATGAATTATGGTTTGGAAATAAACCTAAGCTGTCATTTCTAAAAGCTTGGGGATGCGATGCTTATGTGAAGAAACTTCAACCTGAGAAGCTCGAACCCAAAGCGGAAAAGTGCGTCTTCATAGGATATCCCAAAGAGACTATTGGGTATACCTTCTACCTACGATCCAATGGCAAAGTCTTTGTTGCCAAGAATGGATCCTTTCTCGATAAATAGTTTCTCTCGAAATAAGTAAATGGGAGGAAAATAGAACTTGATGAGGTAATTGTACCTCCACTCGAACCGGAGCGTAGCGCAACACAGGAAGTTGTTTCTGTGGAGCCTACACTGGCTAGAGAGGAAGTTAATGATGATGATCATAAAACTTCAGATCAAGTTACTATTGAACGTCGAAGGTCCACTAGGACACATTCCACACCAGAGTGGTACGGCAACCCTGTCCTGGAGATCATGTTGTTGGACAACGGTGAACCTTCGAACTATGAAGAAGCGATGACAGGCCCGGATTCCAACAAATGGCTTGAGGCCATGAAATCTGAGATAGGATCCATGTATGAGAACAAAGTATGGACTTTGGTGGACTTGCCTAATGATAAGCGAGCCATTGAAAATAAATGGATCTTTAAGAAGAAGACTAACGCGGATGGTAATGTGACCGTCTATAAGGCTCGGCTTGTCGCTAAGGGTTATCGACAAGTTCAAGGAGTTGACTACGATGAGACTTTCTCACCCGTAGCGATGTTGAAGTCTGTCCGAATCATGTTAGAAATTGCCGCATTTTATGATTATGAGATCTGGCAAATGGACGTCAAAACGGCATTCCTTAACGGCTTCCTCAAGGAAGAATTGTATATGATGCAGCCGGAAGGTTTTGTCGATCCTAAAGATGCTAACAAGGTATGCAAGCTCCAGCGCTCCATCTATGGGCTGGTGCAAGCATCTCGGAGTTGTAACATTCGCTTTAATGAGGTTATTAAAGCGTTTGGGGGTGTACAGGTTTATGGAGAACCCTGTGTTTACAAGAAAGTGAGTGGGAGCACTGTAGCTTTTCTCGTATTATATGTGGATGACATACTGATAATGGGAAATGATATAGAACTCTTGGAAAGTATAAAGGCCTACTTGAATAAGTGTTTTTCAATGAAGGACCTTGGAGAAGCTTCTTACATATTAGGTATTAATACCTATAGAGATAGATCGAGACACCTCATAGGTCTTTCACAAAGCACATACCTTGAAAATATATTGAAGAAGTTCAATTTGGATCAGTCCAAGAAAGGGTTCTTGCCTGTGTTACAAGGTGTGAGATTGAGTACGACTCAATGCCCGACCACGGCAAAAGATAGAGAAGAGATGAATGCCATCCCCTATGCTTCAGCCATAGGCTCTATTATGTATGCCATGATGTGTACCAGACCTGATGTGAACCTTGCCATAAGTTTGGTAGGGAGGTAGCAAAGTGATCCCGGAGCGGAACACTGGACAGCGGTCAAGAATATCCTGAAGTACGTGAAAAGGACAAAGGACAAGTTTCTCATATATGGAGGTGCCGAAGAGCTCGTCGTAAAGGGTTACGTCGATGCTATCTTCGACACAGATCCGGACGACTACAAGTCGCAAACCGGATACGTGTATATTTTGAACGAACGGGTAGTCAGCTGGTGCAGCAGCAAGCAAAGTGTCGTGGCGGCATCTACATGTGAAGCGGAGTACATAGCTGCTTCGGAAGCAACAAAGGAAGGAGTCTGGATGAAGGAGTTCATCACCGACCTAGGAGTGATTCCCAATGCGTCGGGCCCGATGACTCTATTCTGTGACAACACTGGAGCTGTTGCCCTTGCGAAGGAGCCCAGGTTTCACAAGAAAACAAGACACATCAAGCGCCGATTCAACTCCATCCGTGATTACATTCAGGAGGGAGATATAGATATTTGTAAAGTGCATACGGATCTGAATGTCGCAGATCCGTTGACAAAACCTCTCTCACGAGCAAAACATGATCAACACCAGAATGCTATGGGTGTTCGGTTCATCACAATGTAACTAGATTATTGACTCTATTGCAAGTGGGAGACTGTTGGAAATATGCCCTAGAGGCAATAATAAAATGGTTATTATTGTGTTTCCTAGTTCATGATAATTGTCTATTGTTCGTGCTACAATTGTATTAACCAGAAACCGTAATACTGTTGGAAATATTCCCTAGAGGAAATAAATAAAGTGTTTATTATTATATATCCTTGTTCATGATAATCGTTTATTATCCATGCTATAATTGTATTGATTGCAAACACATTGCATGTGTGGGTAAATAGACAACACTGTGTCCCTAGTATGCCTCTAGTGAACTAGCTCGTTGATCAAAGATGGTCAAGGTTCCCTAGACATTGACATGTGATGTCATTTGATAACGGGATCACATCATTAGGAGAAGGATGTGATGGACAAGACCCAAACTACAAACGTAGCATATGATCGTGTCAGTTTATTGCTACTGTTTTCTGCATGTCAAGTATATGTTCCTATGACCATGAGATCATGCAACTCACGGATATCGGAGGAGTGCCTTGTGTGTATCAAATGTTGCAACGTAACTGGGTGACTATAAAGGTGACCTACAGGTATCTCTGATGGTGTCTGTTGAGTTGGCATGGATCGAGACTGGGATTTGTTACTCCGTGTGACGGAGAGGTATCTCAGGGCCCACTCGGTAATACAACATCACAATGAGACTTGCAAGCAATGTGACTAATTGTTAGTTACGGGATCTTGTATTACATAACGAGTAAAGAGACTTGCGAGTAAGGAGTTTGAACTAGGTATGGAGATACCGACGATCGAATCTCGGGCAAGTAACATACCGAAGAACAAAGGGAACGTTATACGGGATTAGCTGAATCCTTGACTTAGAGGTTCGACTGATAAAGATCTTCGTAGAATATGTAGGAACCAATATGGATGTCCAGGTCCCGCCATTGGTTATTGACCGTAGAGGTGTCTCGGTCATGTCTACATAGTTCTCGAACCCGCAGGGTCTGCACACTTAAGGTTTGGTGACGTTTCGGTAGTGTAGAGTTATGTATGTTGGTGACCGAAGGTTGTTTGGAGTCCCGGATGATATCCCGTACATCACGAGGAGCTCCGGAATGGTCCGGAGGTAAAGATTCATATATAGGAAGTCCCAGTTTGGTCGCCGGAAAAGTTTCAGGCTCATCGGTAGTGTACCGGGAGTGCCGGGACTGTACCGGGAGACCTCCGGGAGGGGTAGTTCGACCCAAGAGGCTTCATGGTCTGTGGGAGAGTATTAACCAGCCCTTAGTGGGCTGGTGGAATAGCCACACAAGGCCCATGCGGCAGGAGAGAAAAAGCCCAAAGAGAAAAGTGGAGAAAAAGGCAAAAAAGGGAGAGTCCTACTCCTACTAGGAGTGGAGGAGGAGTAGGACTCCTCCTCCTTAGCCGGCCGACTCCAAGAGGGCCTTGCCCTTGCGCCAAGGCTGCCACTCCTCTACTCCTATATATACTGGTGGAATAGAGGGTTTTTGCCCAGAATTTACGGCCACATGCTACCCGTTCCACCGGTGCTACTCTAGATTGGTTTTCCGCAGTGCTTAGGCGAAGCCCTGCCGGAATCACTCCACCACCATCGCCGGAGCGCCATCACGCTGCTGGTGAACTCTTCCTCCTCTCCACCTCCTCTTGCTAGATCAAGACGGTGGAGATCGTCATCAAGCTGCACGTGTGCTGAACGCGGAGGTGTCGTCCGTTCGGTACTAGATCGAAAGGATCGTGATCAAGGCCACGGGACGTTCGTGATTGGATCGCGGGACGGATCGTGACGAGATCGCGGGACAGTTTGTGATTGGTTCGAGGGACGGTTCATGATTAGATCACGGGATGCTCAGCGATTTGGATCGCTAAGAAGTTCGACTACACCAACCGCGTTTCTTAACGCTTCCCACTTAGCGATCTACAAGGGTACGTAGATCTACTCTCCCTCTCGTAGATGCTCATCACCATGGATAGGTTTGCGTGTGCGTAGGAAAATTTTTGTTTCCCATGCGACGTTCCCCAACAAATACATGTGTGAATACATAGACCATAACATGTCCCTAGTAAGCCTCTAGTTGACTAGCTCGTTGATCAATAGATGGTCACGGTTTCATGACCATGGGCATTGGATGTCATTGATAACGGGATCACATCATTAGGACAATGATGTGATGGACAAGACCCAATCCTAAGCATAGCACAAGATCGTGTAGTTCGTTTGCTAAAGCTTTTCTATGTCAAGTATCGTTTCCTTAGACCATGAGATTGTGCAACTCCCGGATACCGTAGGAATGCTTTGGGTGTGCCAAACGTCACAACATAACTGGGTGGCTATAAAGGTACACTACGGGTATATTCGAAAGTGTCTGTTGGGTTGGCACGAATCTAGACTGGGATTTGTCACTCCGTGTGACGGAAAGGTATCTCTGGGCCCACTCGGTAAGACATCATCATAATGAGCTCAATGTGACTAAGGAGTTAGCCACGGGATGATGTATTACAGAACGAGTAAAATAGACTTGTCGGTAATGAGATTGAACAAGGTATATGGATACCGACGATCGAATCTCGCGCAAGTATCATACCGATAGACAAAGGGAATTGTATACGGGATTGATTGAATCCCTGACATCGTGGTTCATCCGATGAGATCATCATGGAGCATGTGGGAACCAACATGGGTATCTAGATCCCGCTGTTGGTTATTGGCCGGAGAAGTGTCTCGGTCATGTCCACGTGTCTCCCGAACCCGTAGGGTCTACACACTTAAGGTTCGATGACGCTAGGGTTATAGGGAAATGGTAGACGTGATTACCAAAGGTTGTTCGGAGTCTCGGATGAGATCCCGGATGTCACGAGGAGCTCCTGAATGGTCCAGAGGTAAATATTGATATATAGGAAGTCCAGTTTTGGTCACCGAAAAGTTTTCGGGCTCATCGGTAGTGTACCGGGAGTGCCGGGAGGGTGTCGGAGGACCCCCGGGAGGAGTGTGACGACCAGAGGACCTCATGGGCTATTAGATAAAGTGTGCCAGCCCTTATTGGGATGGGAAAGACTTTTGCTAAAGTCCCATGCGCATAGGGATCAAGAGATAAGGGCAAAAGGAGTTTAAAAGAGGAGATCCACCTCCCTTGTGGGAGGTGGACTTCTCCCCACCTTCGGCTGAACCTCTCCTCCCTGGAGAAGGGGACAAGGCATCCCTCCATCTCCCTCCTCCTATATATACTTGAGGTTTTGGCCTTTTGAGAAGATCTGATCTCTCTCTCACACGGCGAAGCCCTACCTCTCTTCTTCCTCCTCCGCAGCGCTAAGGCGAAGCCCTGCCGGAATACCTTGATACTCCACCACCACCACGCTATCGTGCTGTTATTGGAGCCCTTCCCCAACCTCTCCTTCCTCCTTGCTGGATCAAGGCGTAGGAGACGTCACCGGGCTGCACGTGTGTTGAACGCGGAGGCGCCGTTGTTCGGCGCTTAGATCAGAATCCACCGTGATCTGAATCGCTGCAAGTACAACTCCACCAACCGCATTCTTGTAACGCTTCCGCTTAGAGATCTTCAAAGGTATGAAGATGCAATCTCTCCCCACTCGTAGCTGGTTTCTCCATGGATAGATCTTGGTGATCGTAGGAATTTTTTTGATTTACTACTACGTCTCCCAACAGAAAGTGCATGTAGTCCCCATGTGTGGTTTTCGTAATTGATGACAATTCTAATGGACTAATATTTGCATTAAGTTATACATTTGAAGGGAAGTTCCATTTGCAATGCATTAAGAATATTGGATGAATTGAAAGATGTTTGTTCCATGGTTGATGCAAGAAGGAGATTGAATTGATTCAGAATGAATGGTACATACATATAGTTGTGCATCAAGGTTGAGCCATGAATGATCATGGTCTTGAGAGAATGATTAAAGAGAAGAATTCTACATATGGCTTGAAGATAGGATCATGATGTGCTCATATGTTGAGTCATGGATGATTATGTCTTGAAGCAAGTAATTCATGTGAAGAATTCGTTGTGCCTCTCAAGAGGTTGTGATGGAGCATGAAGAATAACAAATGATGACCACTATGGTATTCATGGATAAACTCTATATGGTCATATGATAATTGAGATATGGGTAATCATGTCTTCAAGAAATGAAGCATAGTGAAAAATTCAATATGGCCTTCAAGGCATCAAGATTAAGCATGAAGTAAATATAAATGTTGACCAAGATAAACATCAAAGAATCAAACTTTAAATGGCCAACACACAATTGCAAATGATGCATCACATAGGATCTTGTGGTATGATAAGAAATTGTCAATTACACTTTGTGTACTAACCCATGCTATGTGTTGTCTATGTTTATGAGGGTTAGGTTATTCTCATGGGCTCGCATCAAGAGAGAGATTCCAAGGGTCCATGAGAGGATCACATCAAGTGTTCATGATCATGGTTGACAAGGGCAAGTTCAAGATAACCATCCCAAAGGATCACATGCTTGAAGCTTGTGGATGATCACATGATGGACAAAATGAAGATGAATACAAAGCAAAGCTTCCCACATTGTGTATGAAAGAGCTACTTGAAGACTTCACCAATGTCTTGCCTTCAACTTGAGCCAATAAGAAACATCAACATCAAGCTCAAGTGAAAGGCTCGAGTCAAAGGTATTAGTTCCTTTGGCGTTAGTGTTGTGGGGTGATGACCTCCGAAGAAACATATACACTCAAGTATGGATTCTCGATAGCTATGTACTGTAGCCCTTTTATGATTCTTGGGTTATAGGGATCCCGCACTATTAAGAGGGGATCAAAGGGGTTCGTGATGGACTTGCTCAAGTCAACATCGTTTATACACAATTCCACTCCTATCCTATTTACCGAAGCAATACATAGCCCACTAGGTTCCCCAAAGTATATGATATAACATGTGCATACTTTGCACCTTTCATTTTGTCTTATCTTGGGTGGTTCTCTATGTGAGGACCTGGAGTTTTTCACTAGCTTCAAAACGAGCCCAAGATCATCAAAATCGGAGTCCGTATGAGAAAGTTATGCATGTTTTACTTTTGGGGTGCCGGCAGTTTTGTGTCCTCCGGATATCTGGGATCTTCCCCGGAAATCCAGGCCGCCGATGTCCAGAAACTATAACGAAATGTTGTTTCTATCCCCTGGATGTCCGGGGACTCAACTTTGGCCAGATGTCAGGGCCTTGTACCTTGACTCTGTTTTTCTGTGTTCGTGCGCACACTTCAGAGCCACCGGATGTTCGGGCCTTGGCCCGGATGTCTGACCCAACACAGCCACTTACACTACAACGGTCATATTTTCACCCACGCTATATATACCCCTTCACCACTTCGTGGAGGGGTTGACCATTCAATCCAAAAGAACCCTAGAACACCAAAGTGGCTCCTTCCCACTTCTCCTACACCAAATCTCAGATCCTCGAGAGATTAGTGAGAGTTCTTGAGAGATTTTCCAATCAAGTGATAGATCTGCTCCCTCTCCCTCTCTTGACCAAAGGAATTCGTGATTTGAGCAAGTCTTGAGCATTTCCCCCTTGATCTTGTTACTCTTGGAGGTTGGAGACTCCTAGGCAGTAGGAGTGCTCCGGTGAGGAATCAACTTGTGATTTATCCCCCGGAAAGTTTGTGAAGGTTTGGAGGCCGCCACAAGGTCTATCACTAGTGGTTGAGAATCGCCTTCGTGGTGATACCTCAAGGGTAGAATAGGGTGAGCCTTCGTGGCGTTGGTGTGCCTTCGTGGTAACATCCACCTCTCTAACGGTGACTAGCTTCCCTCGAAGGAAGTGAACATCAGGATACATCATCGTCTCCGTGTCTTCGGTTATTTCTAACCCTAGCCACTACTTATGGTTTACTTTGGCCACTTGACCTTGCATTCACTATATATATTGTTGTCCTCATTATATGGTGTTGGTTACCATATCGTAGAGATTATTTAGGCCAACACTTTATAGTCCGCAATTCATACTTGCTACTATTGATATATCTTGTGCTTAGTGTGAATTGCTAGCTTGTAACATTCATTTCCATATCTTGTGATATACATTGAGTAAGTTTGTGTAACTTACTCGTGCTTACTCATATCCTCGTTGTTTTTATCTTGTTTATCCTATGTTTTTGGTGCACTTAGTGAGCCTAGTATATTTAGGATTTGTGCTTGAAAAGTATCCGCTTAGTTATTTCCGCATTGGGATATATCCAAATCCGTAAAAGATTTTACAATTCCTATTCACCCCCCCCCCTCTAGGCGACATCGTGGTCCTTTTAGTCCTCCAACGTGTTTCCCCTGGCATCATGGATGTGAAGGTTCCGATCATACTGGGCAATGCGATCTTCAGGTGCTTCGTGATCTTCATCAGGCATCGTCCGAAGGGCATGGTCTCGTCGGGTTGAGAAAACTCGGTGATAGTACTCGACATCTATAGATTGAAAAGAAAAGGAGTTAGAAGTGAATTGAGAAGAGTATGAGATCAACGGGTATATAGGGAACTTGTAAAATAGGTTTTCATCCTTTCGTTTTCCATTTGTAGTGGTCGCGTCCTACAGTTAGCGTGTGCTCTAATATCATCCTGTAACGACCCGATCCTCAATTGATCGAAGTCTCCGTTCTTTCGTGCTAGTCCCTAGATCGGCTTGCTAACACACACAATACTCGACGAAATAACATAAGAAAATCACACTTTATTGCATCAAAAATCCTCATACCGAGTATTTATTACAATAATATGGTTGATGGCCATCTAAAGAAAAGAGCTACAGAAGCAAAGCAGATAAATGAGTCGATCCAACTTCACGGGCAAAAATATAGTGCAGAACAATGACATGTCGCACCTTAATCCATGTCGGAGAAGTCTGCAACATGAGACGTTGCAGCCATCTATCTCAGTACATGGAATGTACTGGCAAAGTTGCACCATCACGGAAAAGATGAAGAACCTATCAACAAAGAAATAACTCTACAATTCTCGCTGGTGAGGGGTTCTAAGTTAAATTCACATAAAGTTGTTTTATCCTATCAACAAAGAAATAACTCTACAATCTATAAGACAACCTCTGATTGAGATTGTTCCTCCTTTCAATCCTTACCCAAAATTAATTAACCCACACAATTATTAGGTGATGAGATCTCTCGGCATTTCCAATTCTAGACGCTCAAGTTGTTCGTAACCGGAGACACGGCTAATCGATTAGGTTAAACAATTTACAAAGGTTTGAACACTTTTTTCACAATACTCAGTCAACTCATGTATGGGTCGTCACACTCAGGCTGTTGGAACTAGAAAAACCAGGACAAGGTCTTTCAGAAGAGTTTTCCTTAATCTGGTGCTGCCCAGCTCACCTACTCTCAACTACATTTCGTAGCACCATCAATTAAGAATCACTACAACTAATCAACCCAGAGCCCATAATGACGTATGGCTGCATAGGTAAGCTTTGAGTCATGAAAACTTGATAAATCTCTTTGAGCCTGGGTGGCATTCCACGGTAATCATTGGCCATCTCCAAGTCACTCGGGCAAAGCAACCGCCTTGTACATGGTCTTTACCAACGAGTTGGAAGCTCTGTCGGTTTACCAGGTACATAAAATAGCTTACTAATCTTTTTGTAGACATTTTCACGGTTGCTCATCCATTTTTCCATAGGTTAAATGGTGGCCATATCAAGACCGAGAGTGGGGTTTCGAGCTAAACTCGATGTGCCAGGAGGACAGGCTTGCCTAGCAATGCATTGTGCTCATGATATGTGTGTATGTCATCGACTGGCACTTGCCACATTACGTGGCCGCGCAATTTGGTATTCTATATACCTAAAAAGTTCATCCCCACTAACTATTTATCTAAGCATGCAAGCTATCCACCTCAGCATAGCTGCCAACTCAGCCAAAAGAGAATTAATCTATGCGCCAGGTCATCCTTTTCCCTGCCGCAACCCACAAGATCAAGGAGTCGTTTGCCATCCCCTGAACACACGGGCGTCAACAACATTTGGATAGTGGCATGTGTTCAGTTACCAGCGTAAAAAATGAACCGTCTCCATTTCCAACTATACTTATTGTCCCCTAAATTACTCCCCATCGATTGGTTCCTACCATTGTTCTGTACACCTTCTCCACTAAATGTCTTTCCTTTATTTTGCAACTGATTGATCTATGTTTCCTTATACATCTTCTCTCCGAGGGTTCTCCTTTTAAACAGTTGCTTCATTCCCGTCTCCTACACCAAAGAGGATACTACCAATGTCCCTCTTGAAGATTTGCTAGGTTTAGCCTTGAAATCGTTTGCTTGAGGGAGGAACTTGAAAGCCAGCATCGTCATCGGCATTGCCTGCTGGTACTGCACTACTACCCCTTTTGATTTGCAACCAACGTGCTTTTGGGATGCCCCCGACCATCCTCCCGAAGGTCTCTTCTTGGACGGCATTCCCCTCGCCGTCGAGGACACCTCCTTGGGGTCCTGATTCCCCATCACACACTGATCGTGGCCTTCTTCTTTAGTTTTGGTGTGTTGTGAGGCATGTGCTATAGCGTCGTGTCTAAATTTTGCAGCACCGCCCGCATAACTGATCTGATTATTGAATGGCATTCGCTGGATGCAGTGGTGCTGACATATGCGTGGGACATTGGAACGACTTAGTTTGTTCTGGATTCCAAGCTCCGACGCATCCAGGTGATGTTGCCTACATCCTCCCATCCTCTAATTGGTGGTGCTAGATTGAACGAGTCATCATTGACGATGTTACTTTTGTGTTGAACTGTCCATCAGGTGAAGGCGCTGGTGATCGTGATGGGATTCAAGATGGGCCTAATGTGAACGAGTCATGCCTGCTAGATGTGTCACCTCGTGGATTCGTGTGTCCATGGCCATGACACATGGCACCGCTGGGAGGCTGGGAGCACTAGCTGGCTGTGACGACCTCAGCTTTTTCTGGTTTATGGCTCTATGCCAGCAGGTTTGGGCTGGGCTATGTGTAATTTTTTGTTTATTCAAACCCTGGCCGGGCCACGCACCAATCGGCCAGTGACCGTGAGGTTATCACATAGGATTTTTCACTATCTACAACCATAGATTCTGTAAATATGTTCATAGATGAGTGAACGTTTTTGCATTACTTGCCATCTAACAATGCTGTTTGTTGGTCTTTTACAATGTTTTCAAAATGTGCCATCTAATTTTCTATATCAGAACAACGAAGCATACGTTTTTTAGGGGAAGCATACAATATTATGGTACATGGATTTAACTTACTGTAAATTGTAACTTCTCATGTCTAATGAAAAAGTGATAAGCTCGCTGCTCACTCTACCTCTCCTATCATATAGCCATACCTTCGTATTTTGTTATCCAGCGGTTACAACTTGACAGTCACTAAAAGCCAGTTGAGTGTACTAGAATGGTTTTACAATGCTAACGTGAATATTGAGGATGTGAATTCCATGATAATGCCAACTCTTTGCAAGTTTGCACTACAGTGTATAAATTGAACATAAATATCAATATTTCATTGGATCTTTAATTGCCATTTTTATTTTTATCAGATTATTCTTTTTGGCTAAAACTGCTTATGAAAGGCAAAAAGTTCCGCAGCAACGCGCGGGGTATCATCTAGTATTCCAACATACCCCACCAGCAATCCCCAGTGACATAGGCGGCTCCGACATACACTCGTGAGTGCTGCAATTTTTATGATGATGTTTTATTGTTCACTCCGTTCGACGTTAGATGTTTTATTGTTGCTTATGCCTCTTGGAAGAGTAGGCAGTATTGCCAGGGGATCACAGACTAGGCAGAGGAGCACAAGGACCACATGACCGAGTTGAAGGAGATGAGGTATCACAAAGATAGGGAGAGGAAATGCCTGACACAAATGATTACACGGAGCACATGCTTTGGTACGACGACGGCGCGAAGCACCGTGTGCGCCTGAGGCCCCAGTGGGCGACACAAGATATCACGGAGCTGCAGGAGGATGACTCCGAGGATGAGGCCTACCAAGACACCATCAGAGACATGAGGGGTAGATTTAGGAAGTATGCACCCCTGATGAACAAAATGGTAAGTTGTGTTCGTCTGTTTTGAACCGGTGATTGGATGTAATCTATTTTAGTCGTCAGTGTGACTCAATTATTTCTTTGCAGGCTTCGGAGCTGAACATAAGCATTTTTTATGACTCCGATGCGCTAAGTTCTGTGCCTGGGACCCGGGCCTTTGAGAACAAGTTGAGAGAAATGATGAAGGTAACATCGAGCCTCAAATTGATTCATGTCATGTTATCGTTTCGTTTATTTGTAATTGCAAATTTGATCCATCAAGCCTCAAATTAGATCATGCCATATTTATGTTTTTGTTTATTTGTTATCGCAGAAGTTCATGATCCATTGTCGCAAGCTAGTGTGCCTGCTTGGGTGTGCTACGTCGGTTGATGGTCATGTTTCTGGAGGCGCTACGCGTACCCTCGCTTTATCTAGCCACGCAGTCGGAGCTTCCTCTAGCCATGCTGTCGGATCATCTCGGTTTGTTGATGAATAAGATTATGAGGAAGAAGATGATGAGGACGAAGAGGAATATGGTGATGATGAGGGGAGGAGGAGGAGGAGCAAAGAGAGGAATAAGAGGAAGATGATGAGGAGGAGGGTGAGGATGAGGAGGATTACAACGATGATGAAGGACCTCCACCAAATAAGCCAACTCAGGACAACAAGAAGAGGAAGAAGCCGAAGAAAGATTGGGCAAGTCTATCCCTGTTTAAGAAACTGCGTCCTCGTATCCCAAGGATGAGACCCATTCGAAGAACAACGAGGACCGTTTCTCCAAGAGGGGAAGGAAGAAGTGAAGTAACTGCCGTTAAACTACTCGCTTAGTTAAACTATTTGATATGCCGAACTACGTGTTATTGTCGAAAGGTATGTTATTTGCTATGTCAAATCATTTGCTATGTGTGACATCTGCATGTTTTTTGTTTTGCAAACTATAGTATTGACGTGCAAATGTTTTTAATTGAAGCATACAACTTCTGAACAAAAAATGAACTTGGAGCAAACCCTATCGTCACATACCCTCGCGGTAGGGTGTGTACCCTGTCATATTTTTTGAGCAATTTCAGGTTACAATATTTTGAACAGGCACCGACACCTTACCATTGGAAACCATATTGATAGGGTATTACAACCTACCGCCAAACTCCTCGGCGGTACGGCCGTTACGCCACATCAGCTTCAGATAGTTGAGCAGACGTCCACTGTCGTTAACCTACCGCCTAGCACCTTGACGGTGTGCTATGAAACCCAACCACCAGTCATCCCGACGATAGAAAAATGGTTAGATCCTGAATTTTGTTCGAACCGGGTCAGATCTCGCTAAACTACCCCCAAAGGGTCAAAACATGAAAATTTAGCCTGGTGTGGCACGTTTACTGCGCTTGATCGGACGCGGTTGGTACCAGGCCAAGTCTGAAACCGTAATTCTGAAACAAGCCGCAGAGGTGTCTAGGTACGGTAGGTAGCTCCTCTCTCTCTCTCTCACTCTCATATAGCCGTACTGGAGTGGAGTGGCTCTGACCACTCTGCTCCCATGCGGATCAGCGGCCCTCTGTGTCCCTACCAATGGCTGTATCAGCGGCGTGTCCCGCCGGCGTGTGTGACTGTAGCATCAGTAGCACTTGAGGTGGTGTGCTGTGACCGACCGGAAAGCAAGCGGCGCGCGGGGAGCAGAACAAAAGCGGGCGACTTGGTGCGTTGCCGATCTCGGCACCTCCTCCGGTGGCCGTGCCTCTTTCCGGGCGGTGGAATATTGCCGTTTCCGGCCTAAAGCGACAGAGTAGATGAGATTGATCGGGCCCGCCGTCGATTGACGGACCTCGCCTCGCCTCGCAGTTGCAGCACCGGAAATCGGCTAGCGCGCGGGCGGCCCCTCGTAGCTTGGACGGATGAGTACTCGGGCAAGCTAGCATGGAGGCCATGAGTGAGTGACTCGGGCAACAGCGCACGCAGCTAGCACTGACCATGGCTGTGGCTCTGCTGGCTGCTGCATCAAGTGGCCGGAAACGGAACCCGCCTCAACCATGGTGGAAGAGGACACACCGGCGGGATGGACGTGGTGGTAGGTAGTACGCGCTTTTGCCTCAACCATGCAAGCATCTGTTCTGTTCTGCTGCATCTATCCACCATGCAAGCATCTGTTCTGTTCTGCTGCATCTATCCACCATGCAAGCAGCTAGTCTACTCAGCTGGCCAAAGCCAAGAGACGTCTGTCTCAACCCCATCACATTAAAGCATCTCCAACAGAGGCATTGCGGAGAAACTGATGAGCTATGATCGGTTTTTTCAGAAAATGAGGAATGCCGTCGGAGAACTCGGGCATAGTACCTTTCAAAAGATGACAGCCGCTTTGCGTATGTTGGCATACGGTATTCCGGCTGGTCTAGTTGATGACCAGTTGGTCATGGGTGAGTGTCAAGCCATCATGTGTGTCAAGCGCTTCACAGTCAGAATAGTGCAAGTGTTTGGTCCGGAGTATTTGAGATCTCCCAATTCTAAAGACATCGCAATGCTTTTGGAGATGAACAAAGCTCGCGTGTTCTCAGGTATGCTTGGCTTAATAGATTGCATCCATTGGAGTTGGAAGAACTGTGCTAAGGCATGGTATGGACAATTTCATGGTCAGAAAAAGGTTCCACTATAATCCTTAAGGCGATGGTCGATCAAGAGACTTTGATTTGGTATGCTTTTTTTGAAATGACTGGATCTTTGAATGACATCAACTTTGTTAATCGATCATCACTCATGAATAAGATTGCAAATGATGAACTGCCACCGAAATAGTTTGTAGCAAATGGCCATACATACAACTATGGCTACTATCTTGTGGATTGCATGTACCCAAAATGGCAAACATTTGTGAAGTCGTTGAAAAAATTGAAAGGTAAGAAAAATCTAGATTTCCATAATGTTCAGGCGGTGGTTAGGAAAGATGTGAAGAGAACTTTTGAAATTTTGCAAGCTCAATTTGCTATTGTGAGAGGACCGGCTAGATTTTGTGATCAAAAGATTCTTTGGTACATCATGCATGCTTGTGTGATCATGCATAACATGATCATCGAGAATGAGCGTGGCCAAGATTTAGACTACTCTCAGTATGTTGGGATATCCCATGCGAGTGTGGCGGAGGGCTGCGAGGGTGGCCCGATTTGTTGCCTCCTATCATGCTATTCGACGTGTCGAAACGCATGATGATCTTCAGAAGGACCTCATCGCGGAGTGATGGGCATGGAATGGCTGACAAAACGCATGATTATTTGTATGTTTGACGTTATAAGTTTGATGTTGTATTGTTGAACTATTTGTTGTATTGAAAATAAAGTATTTGTTTGAGTTGTAATAAATTTGAACTATTTATTGCTGATTTATTTTTTATGTGTTTGATTTTTTTTTGTTTTGTTTGAAATGCATATGTTGTTTACACTGCACGAGCGTTTTTTTGCAACCCCTGTCGAGCGGCTCGCTGAAGCCAGCGCTCATCTACACGCAAAAATTGAGTATTTCGACGATGTAAAAACATTTTTTGCTCGTATTGGAGATGCTCTTACTGCCTCTCTTTTCTTGTCTGCATGCAGCTATGGCTACAGCGGAAATCGAATCAAATCACCGCCAGCAAAAAAGGGGATCGAACCAGGCAGGGCATAGTGCACGCGGATGCCACTTCTTCAGCCCCACATTGTCTGATCAAGGGTAGGCTCGAGTGAAAATCATACAGTTCGAAAAAAAATGTGGAAATCATACAGTTCTTCGTCCTTTCTAGCCTGCCTGAGATGCCGATGATCTTCGGGTGACCATGTCAGATGGTTTTTCGGGCCGTTGGGGTTGGGGTCCATGGATCGGGGAACCCTTGACCAGCAGCGGCGATCATGATGCCGGCGGTGCTCTAGGCCCCGTTCTTCTTCTTGTAGGCGGCATCGAGTTCTATCCTCCGCCCCCACCTCATGGTCCTGGGTGAAAGCCCCAAATCCCATGGATGGGGTAGCCATGGCGCCTCATTGTCATTTTCTTCCTGAAGACGCCACCATGGGACACATGAGTGGTGGTCGAAGCTTCGGCGTGTGTGGTAGTCTGCCGGTGGTTCTTCAGTGGCGTTATTGCTCGGTAGCTTGCGGTGGGCTTCTTGGTCTTGACCGGCGATGGTGGCGATTTAGGGATTAGCTTTGCGAGGTGATGTCGTCTCCGAGCCTATTAGCTATGCTCTTGGTTGGTGCTTACTTTATAAAGCAGGGTGAAATTTGTTTTCTGTAAATGTTTGCATTACCTCTTGGGCCGGCCGGGTGTAATTTGTACTCCCTCCGTTTCACAATGTAGTGCATATAGATTTTTAGAAAAGTCAAACCTTACAAATTTTGACCAAATTTATAGAGAAAACTATTTATATCTACAATACCAAATATATACAATATGAAAGTACGTCTTGTGATGTATCTAAGGATATGTATTTGGTACTGTAGATGTATATATTTTTTCCTACAAACTTGGTCAAAGTCTATAAAGTTTGACTTCTCAGAAAATCTATATGCACTACATTATGGAATGAAGGGAGTATTACTTACATGATATTTATTCATTCATCGCACTGTATGAAAAATTTGCAATAATAGTAAGTGGCAACAAGAAACTAGACACTTGGATTGGTTGGGTGCATAAGGCGTTGACTAGTGATGCAACTAATCCAAGTGCTCATCGATGGCGCTCAACGATCATACTACTTAATGGCATATACGATTACCAAGCAGGGCAAATTAAGTCCCTAGAGATCTTCTATAGGAAGGTACTTGAAATTAGCCTGGTTAATTCTACCATGAGCGCTACGTAGGATTAATAGGACACTAGCTAATGGTTTCTCCTCTCCGGCCGATGTGCGCGAGGCTCTTCGCCACCGTGCCGTAGTAGAAGCTCTCTCTCGCGGTGGTAGCTCTTGCAGACGAAGAACACCACCACCTGCGCCACCAACCCTGCCATCAACGCCGCCCACAGTGCCACCGCCATGACCACACCCGTGGCAACCCGGAGCCAGACGCCGAGGCCCAACCTGTCGTCTACCACGAGCGGCCCGAAAGCCAGCTGCAGGGCGACGACGCAGCCGTCGATCATCGAGAAGACTGCGGCAGCGGCCCAGGACTTGCCGACGAGGAGCTCGTCGCTTATGTGCATGGCTTGGAAGAAGCCCCCGACGTCCTCCAGCACCAACATCACGCAGGCGACGCGCCACCACACCGCGCCGATGTACACCGCCCCGGCGAGGTACGCGGCGCCGCCCAGGAGCAGCGCCGCCCGCGGAAGCTGTACGCTGCTCTCCTTACCGGGAGCAGCGTTGACGAGGTGGCCGTGCGCGAGCCAGGCGGCGGCGGCAAAGGAGGCTGTGTAGCCGAGGAGGAGGAGGAAGACGCGGAGCCAAGAGGCCACGAGGCGCCAGGCGACCTTGGGCCCCGTCCTGATGAGGCGCGCGGCGCTGCGGGAGTCGCCTCCGAAGACGGACACTAGGAACGTGGCCACGAACCTGGGTACGGTGCGGAGGTCGCGCGCGATTGAGCGGGCGTCGCGATCGTCGGTGACGCCGTAGCGCGGGGCGATGGAGAAGACGCAGAAGGCGGCGTCGGAGAGCAACTGGACGACGATGTCAATGAGGAAGGCGGCCTCTAGGAGGAAGAAGGGCGCCCAGTTGGTGGCGAGACGGCGGAGGCCGGCGCCAGCGTCGGCGGAGGCGAGGGCTTCAAAGAAGAGGGCGCGGGAGATGGCTCTGTGGGTGAGCAAGGACAGAGTGAGCATGACCACCTCACCGGCCAAGATGGCGAAGCCTGGGGGACGGGAACGGGCGACGCGGAGGGTCTCCCGGCAGATGCCGGCGATCCCAAGAGCCCCGAGAGCGGCCTCCCTGTACCAGCTGCTGAGGGGAAAGAGAGAGCTGAGCCGAAGCAGGGGTGAGATAAAAGGAGGGACGATGGACTGGCCAACACAAGATGCCATCCTACTATTTGTCACGACTTCGCTTTTTCTTTTCTTGATCTCTATTTGCTAGCATCACTAATTAGTTACTACTGTACTTGATGCAAAGTTTATGCCGTTGTGCTTGTTACTACTAGCAGCTAGCACTGTTATGATACCAAAATCGCACATGTTCACCTTAACACCAGTGACCCGCTGTCGCCGAGGGATGGATCATTTAACAGTGAATACATCTCAAGACCTTCTCTTTTATATGGAATACAGCTAGGAGTAGTTTGTGTGTTTTAATAAAAACGCATCATGCTAATGCCAGCTTGTTCACCATGCATAAATTTTGGTGCAAGGACACGAAAAAGGACAAAGTTGCCGATCTCGGCAGGCCAGCGCATGGGCCACGCCCCGGCTGAGCTAGCTTGCCGTTCGCGGCGAAAAGCCAGTAAGCCACTGCAGAACACTGCCGCAATTGATATGCATGTCATCGATCGAGCGTCGTGAGCGGGTCTCGGAATTGTTCGGCTGGGCACGATGCAAGCATAGCATGTAGAGATACTGGCACCCCACATGACCGGCCGCCCGGCTACTCACAGAAGTGTGAGAGGTGTGGACAGAGTCATTATTGAGGCTAAGAAAAATACATGTGCCTGCCGCCAATGTCTATGACAGTAGGATAACACAGCCTATCGTCAATGACACTAATGATAGGGTATTTTTCATATTAAACGGATGCCATGCCGCAGTTAAGCCTTACCGCCATCGATTTTGGTGGTAGGCTGTGTTATCCTACCGCCAAAGACGAGGACGGTAGGAAATAGGATCAATTACGGAAAAAAAATCAACCAGGTCAAATCTCGCTTAACTTTCGAAAAAGTATCAAAACACCAAATTTTGCCACCCACGGACTCGGATGGTAAGTATACGGTCTTTTTTATACAGCTTTTTTGTCATCACGAATAACCACTGTGCAATTCAGTCACTTCACTTGTCATGCTTCAGCTGAATGACCGAACATCCACTGTAACCTCGCAGAAACACCATTGCTCATTCAGTTCACACAGTTCAGCTAGAGATGCAATAGGATCTGAAACGTCAGTACAAGACGATAGGAGCCGCAAGCAAACGAAAGCACCACCAGATGCCACTAAAAACGTGGCATGCATGCCGAAAATCCATCACCAGATGCCAGCTTCTTTAGTTTCGAGTAACATAATGGACACGCCATGGTAAATTTCAATAAATTGGTCTCTAATCATATAAGTATAACCCTTTTGTGACGAAACCACGACAGAAACAAAATTCCATCAAGTAACTAGTAAATCTCTCCCATATCGCCATCATATAATCTATTGCGAAACCTGAAAATTAGTTTAGAACTTTGGATGTCCTGGCTAACCTGAGGATACCCCAATCTGGTGGTTGCTCACAATGCTGTCAGCCGCTTCCAGATTGCTGCTGCTCCGCATGAGGGCCCTGCTGCTGTTGCTCCTGAGGATCTTGCCACACATACGGCAGATGGCCCTGCGGTACCTGCTGGCCACCGTAACCCATCACCGCACCTGGCACCTGCTGCGGATAGTAGTACGGGTACGACGCGTCAGCTGGAGCGCCCAAGAGCGGCAGCTGCCCGGCCCTAGGAAGCCCAAATCCCTCCTCCCTCATCTCATCCCTTGGGATTATGTCCACCAGGAAGTCGTAGACGTCGGTCCTGGTGATGGCAGCGGCGATGTCATTCTTCTGCAAGGTCCGGCGCTTGTTCTCCTCGGTGTGCATCCACGACCTCAGAGTCAGCTCCAGTATGAATATCTCGCACGCTTTCGCGAAGACCACCGGGGCCTCGGCCGAGATCATGCGGACGTCCTCGTCGGCCTTCATGATCTTCTTTATCCTGGCAAGTGGCAAGGTGTGGTTCTTGAAGTCGGTGGCCTGATCAATCTCTGACAATCGTTTGGCCCAGAACTGCTGCAGCTGCCTCTGCTGCTGCTGCTGGAGCTGCTGGTGAAATTGCTGCGCTTGCTCATAGATAAGCTGGTTTTGAGCATTGAGTTGGGCTGGACTGGCAGGGAATGGTGGTGCTGGCTGTGAAACTGCAGGACCGACACCAGGAGCTACGGCTATTGTTGCTGCAGGTGGATAGGCTGAGGAAGGATACACTTGTGATCCAGCAGCAACGACATCACCCGTTGCAGGATGAGGTTGTGAAGACGGTTCCATGTCCACTGCTTGATCTTGCTTGTCCAAGAACCTATGGTATCTCTTGCACTGAAAAAATAATGAAAATTATTAATCAACTAGATCTTAAAGTAAAACAATCTTAAAAGACAGACAGTGCTAGCCTTCTAGTTCACAGAATAGAACTTTGTGCGGTGTCATTAGATGAATTTGATCATTAGTGGTCCTTTAAGACCAGTTTCACACACTGGATAGATTTCTTTATTACGATCCTCCCAATATCTTTATGAAGATACTTATCTGCTAGTTCAGAAACTGATCAGTTCCTAGTAACAGCATGTGAGCAGAAAATTGCATAGTTAAATTACTGAAAAAATACGCATGCAAAACCAAAATTCACCAGAAAAAACTAACAAACTAATCTTCCTACATTTTAACAACCATTCTATGTCACCACAAATTTAGCATCTTCTCTTCTGTTACATCTTATCTATGGTGCCCCTAAGAGAATGACCTCAAATAAGGTGTATTCCTAAACATACATCTAAATTCAATTACACTCAGCAATAATTGTTCTGATTATTTGATAGGCACGGAACTATGTATAAGATTCTATCATATAAACAGATTTTTGATTGCACAAGCAATCGATAGTGCCAATGGGGATTCCAAACTGCAGACGCAGGTCACACAGGCCAGGTTCTCCATAAAGCACACATAGCTAGAGAGTGGATACCTAAGTTGCATATGCCCACTAGATGAATCCAAAGAAATAAAAAGAAAACCAGATGGTGACAAGGGTGAGAACGGGTGTAATGCAGCTGGATAATTGAAAAATCATATTCGCATCATATCCATATCAAAAGATGAATGAATAGGTTTATTAAAAAAATGGACATACGAATGCCAGCAAAAGACATGAACATACAGATTTTGTACCCATCTCTGATCTGTATGCCAGAAGAATGGAGACGGAGTATATTAATACCATTCATGATTCAAATTTTGTATCCATCTCGGATCTATATGCCAGAATAATGGAGACGGAGTATATTAGTACCAATCTTCAAGAACAAGGAGGGTGTTCACAGTTGTACTAATTACCCTGAAATTAACCTGATGAGCCATACAATGAAACTATGGGAGAGAGTTATTGAGCACCGCTTAAGAAGAACGACAAGCATGACCAAAAATCAGTTTGGTTTCATGCCTGGGAGGTCAACCAAGGAAGTCGTTTTCTTAGTACAACAACTTATGGAGAGATACAGGGGGCAAAAGAAGGACCTGCATATGGTGTTCATTGACTTGGAGAAGGCCTATGATAAGATATCACAGAATGTCACGTGGTGGGCCTTGGAGAAACACAAAGTCCCAGCAAAATACATTACCCTCATAAAGGACATGTACGATAATGTTGTGATAGGTGTTCGAACAAGTGATGGCAACACTAATGACTTCCCGATTAAAATATGATGGCCAACCTTAAGCCCTTATCTTTTTGCCTTGGTGATGGATGAGATCACAAGGGATATACAAGGAGATATGGTGCTAGTCAATGATAGTCGGACGGGGTCAATGTGAAGTTAGAGCTATGGAGACAAACCTTGAAATTGAAAGGTTTTAGACTTAGTTGAACTAAAACCAAGTACATGAGGTGTGGTTTCAATACTACTAGGCACGAGGAGGAGGAGAAGGTTAGTCTTGATGGGGAGGTAGTGGCTCAGAAGGATACCTTTCGATATTTGGGGTTTATGCTACAGAAGAATAGGGATATCGATGAAGATGTGAACCATTGAATCGAAGTAGGATGACTGAAGTTGCGCCAAGCTTCTAGCGTTCTCTGTGACAAGAGAGTGCCACAAAAGCTAAAAGACAAGTTCTATACGACAACGGTTCGACCTACAATGTTGTATGGAGCCAAGTGTTAGCCAACTAAAAGGCGACATGTGCAGTAGTTAGGTGTGACGGAGATGCGCATGTTGAGATGGATGTGTGGCCACAAGAAAGGACCGAGTCCGAAATAATGATGTATGGGATAGAGTTGGGGTAGCACTGATTGAAGAGAAGCTTGTCCAACATCTTATGAGATGGTTTGGACATATTCAGCATAGGCCTCCAGAAGCTCCAGTGCATAGTGAACGACTAATAGCGTCAAAAGAGGTTAGGGCAGACCGAACTTGACATGGGAGGAGTCCGTATGGAGAGATCTAGAGGACTGGAGTATCACCAAAGAACTAGCCATGGACAGGGGATGCGTGGAAGCTTGCTATCCATGTGTGGGAACCTTGAGTTGGTCGCGAGATCTGATGGATTTCACTTCTAGCCTACCCCAACTTGTTTGGGACTAAAGACTTTCTTGTTGTTGTTGTTGTTATTGGTGGTGGTGGTATATTGAGATAATTTGCACATAAATATCAAGATGAGTTAGTTTTTATATCACCATCTGCACTCGCATCACCTTTGGAGATGACATCCTTCACACGAGGTTGACAAAACCCCAACTTCCAATTCATTTAGCAGATCCCGTGGAACCTTTTCGATAGATCATTCAATACCAAGAGAAACATCTGGATTTGGGGTCAAGTTCTTCCTGCAACCTAATCATATGCCAACCTAAGAAGAATCCTACTACCTATCAGACCGTGACAACCATGCTTTGGTGCATCAATTTCTGTGCCCAGTGGTGTCGCAGATGATTGTTAATCGGATTTATGACACCCTGATTAGAAAAGAAATAGCAGCTTAAATTGTATTGAAATTTAGGTCTAGAATTCTAGAGAATAGCAGAGGGATCGGAAAGGTCTAACTAGTTTATACTAGACCAAATGATTAGACTTAGGCAAACACGGATCTACTACATAGCTAGATTGACATGTAAGTGAGAGAAAAAAATCAAACAAACCTGTAAATACTGGTGCAATATAGATTTCTTACGCACCTAAGAAATTATTCTTCGATTTGTGCAAACCTTGGCAAGGAAAACGGTACATATATACCTTGATGGCAAGAGACGACAAGACGGCACAACTGTACGACAAGCATGATGCACAACTATGTTTCCGGAAAGCATAGTTTTGATACATTCACCAAGCATGGATTTGCCATTACTTCACGATAAAAAAATAATCATGTAGAATGCACAAACTTATTTATTTCGATTAGTTACACCTATTGGTGGTTCGCAATCGCAAGGGATTCACGTATTCCCGTTTTTCCATGATAAAGAAGGCAGTCAACAATAAGGTTTGTTATATTCGAGTATTCGACTATTAGCTTGAGATTTGAAGTAGTGTACCAGGCATAAGTAAACTAGAACACAATTGGCCCAACCAGTACAGTAGACACTATCTCATTTTACTCTTGCCACAGTCTCATCTCATAATTGACAGGCTAATAATTCTCAGGAGGAATGTACAGAGATTAGTAAGGTTTCTATCAGTGCATTTCTGAGATAGTTATAAATAACTGTGATTTCGCCATGTAAACTTAAATTTTTATAACAATGTAATTAGTTCAAAAGACAAGATTATTTTGTGAGTATCCTAAAACCTGGCAGTACTATCTCTTGGAAAAGATTCTTCCTACAGAGGTTTAACCAGCCAAGGTTAGCATCAGTAATGTCTACTAATCTCTCTCAAATCTCATATTAGATGCATCGAAATTTCTATATCCAAATTTATTTATTTTAATGGCGATTCATATGATGCTAATTCATTCTAAATTTATTTTGTTTCAGCTGCTTAGCTGGTATAAAAGAAAAGCGCAGCCAAACATCACAAAGTTTAATTCAATTTTTATGCATGTTGATTTGGGTTCTCAACCTACTGATTATTATTAATGGGGCTAATGTGCAAGTTATCAATCCTGGTCCAATTGAAGCCAATCCTGGTCCAATTGAAGCCGTATGCTGAATGCATGATAATCTACACTGAAAAGGAAGTTATCTAGTAATTAGGTCATCTTCTGATGATATTATCAGTAATTTTTTATCTAATTGGCACTTGTAGAGTGAATTTAGTTAATACAAATTGAACTATAGTTTAATTGCATCGAAGCGACACATCAATATAGTATTACACTAAAAAAATCCATTGAGTTTTTCCTTGTATAAGGTTTACTTGCCTCCCCACCCCCCACCCCCACCCCCCATGCCCAAATCCTGGCTCCGCCCCTGATGCCACTGGACACATGAACGTATCGCTTTCGACAAAATGAGCCACGAGAACCATGCATATAGGCATAGGACACAGGCCAGAGTTGAGGTACTGGTTTCGTATAATAATGTGCTTCATATTGTGTGTGCCAACTAACATGTGCATAATTGGATTTTGGAAAAATATCAAGATATAAGATTTTTGAATCTTCAATGACTTTCCTAACTTGCTGCCAACTCGATGATGTTTTGCCTTTGAGTGACCTGAATGTTCTGACATAAGCAACAAGAGGAGAAAAACTTGTGGGGCAAGCTTGGGGTCAAACCACACACACCCAAAATCCTTTTGTGTCGTCCTAAAAAAAGTTTTGTGTCTCTAATTACATTACATGAATTGAGTAGCTAATTAGAAAATCAAAAAAATTACCAAATTACAGATATGTGAGCAGGTGAGTAAACAAATTAAAAAAGAACTAACTAGAAATTAAGAACTAATGTACAGAAGGTGGGAATTTCACTAAGCTGACTGCCTCATTTTGACCTGGACGACAGGGCTTTCAGACAATACTATTTTTTGCAGTCAAGCTGTCTTCAGATTAATTCAACGCACTTTACGTATCCATTGGGGAAAGTAATATATACACCAATCATGCGGACAAGTGTCAAGAGGAGAACTAATCATACTATGAGGGGTTAACAACAGCTCAAAAAATTCATTTCAAGAATAGCAGCTCCAAAAGTTAGATCGGGTATGTGCAGAATAAGATGCCCTAACATTGGCGCAAGCTCTGATCTACACGAAGAACGAATCAACAGGCCTGTTCCTCCACCCTCGTCCAATTCTTCAGCAGACGTGAGGAAGACAGCCCACATAGACATACAGACATGCCCCCCATTCCAGAGAAGCTCTCGCGCACAGAGTAGAAATGCCGGGGAAATTACCCACACCGATTCATAGGAATCAAGAACTGGATATTCGAACATTTATTCGAAAGCGAAGGCATCAGAGATACTAGTACTATCAAAAGACAAAATTATTCTGCTAGTATCCAAAAACCTGGTAAGATACACTAGTACTATTTGTTGGAAAATATGCCTCCTACAAAGGTTTATCCATGGAAATATGGCACCTGTCACGTACCATTATCGGCAAAATGAGGCATGAGAACCATGCATATAGGCATAAGACGCAGCAGCGCAAAGTTGAGGTGGTTGTTTCGTATAAACAATGTGTTTTGTACTGTGTGTGCCAACTAGCATGTGCATATCTGTATTTTTAGAAAAAAGAAATCATCATGTAAATCTTCAATGATTTCCCTAACTTGCTGCCAACTGGATGGTGTATTCCCTTTGAGTGGGCTGAATTTTCTGGCCTATACAACCAGAGGGGAAACACTTCTTTTCATCGTCCCCTTTGGTAGGGATCAAATCAAACACGCCCATCATGCGTCAGTGTTGCTACTTACAGTACATGGATGGGTACAGCAAGGCTCTCCCCTAAATGCAGTTAAATAAGTAGGAAATTAACAATATACCAAACTACAGAGTAAACGAGGGTGTACTAACTGAAGGGGAATTTTTCAGTAATCTGACCGCCCCAATTAATTTGACCATGGAGACAGGGAGTACTATTTTTAGCAGTCAACCTATATTCAGACTAAATTCGAGCGCTTTCTGCAGCAACTGTGAAAAGTAGTAATACACACACCAACCATGCGTACAAGTGCGTACAAGTGTCAGGAGGAGAAGTAATCAGACTATGAGGGCTTCACAACGGCTTAGAAATTTTCCTTTTATTAAGAAGAGCAGCTCCAAGAGTTAGATCGGGTATGGCGAGAAAAGGGAGCCCTGACATTGGCCGGCCGGCTCAAATCTAGGAAGCGACAGGCCAGTTCGTGCTCCCTCTCGTCCGATTCTTCACCGGACGCGCGCGAGTATCACAACCCTCCTCGCACCCGCGGTAAGAAAACACCGGCGAAATCACTACCCACGGCGGCCATAGGTGCAGAACTCCCGAACAGAGAAATCAAGAAGTGGATATTCGAAAACTTACTCAGGAGTTGGCTCCACGCCGCGGCCCCGTCGGAGAGTGAGAGGCGGCGGCCTTCCTTCCTTCCTCGCGGCTAGGGCGCGGATTGGAGAGGCGCCTTCCCTTCCCCCTCTCTGTCTCCTCTCTCTCCGTCCCTCGGGTCTCCCGGCTCTGCCTTGGTGCTTCTTAAATTCTGTTCGGGGCGAGGGCGTGCCTCCCATTGGCAGGAGCACCGGGAGGGCCGCGAGCTCTGCTCGCGGGTACGGCATGGGTACCCGGTAACCGGTGCGGCCTGAAGCTCGTTTGCGTTCGGGTTCCGCCCGCTAAACGAGCGACCCTGGCGTGTGCTCTGGTGGGCTGCGTCCGGCCCATGGCCAGGTGTCGCGTGGGCATTGGACGGGTTTCTTTCGGAAAAAAAAAGACAGTCGATGGGTGGGTGCTGCCGGCGTGCTGGAAGATGCTGCAGCATGATTAGTTTAAATTTTAAAAGTGTTGAGAATATAGGCAATTTTCCGATCAGATTAATCCATGAAATAATAACTAGCATGGCATTGGCATAAGCGCAAACATACTGATACTCAATCATGCAAGCACGTACTACGCTAACAGCAGAAGTATCTACGCATAACGCTAGCAGTGCTACAATTAACATAAACAGGAGCGGGTTAAACGTGTTATACCCTCCAATAGGCCAGTTGGCCGTAGCAGCAGAGTTGGCGACGGCAGCGTCTTCGGCCGCCTTCCTGTCAGTTTCGGCCTTCTCGGCAGCAGCGCGGTCGACGGCGGTTGGGGACGACATGGTGTAGACGCGGACGTAGACGAACGGAAGTGAGCAGTCGCGTAGTCGCTCCCCAAAAACCTAATTGCCCCTCTCCCCGTACAGGACCTGGAGAGGCGTGGTTTCGGAGGCCTGCTCTCCCGTCAACCGTGTACGCGGTGAACGGGACGGAGTCGTCGGTGGCACCAGCAGCAAAAGGAACGACGTGGGTGGAGCTCGTGGAGGCAGATGCGATCTGTTTCCGTGGTGGCTAGGGTTGGCCGAGGCCCTGCTTATATAGGCGGCGTCCGGGTGGAGAGACGTGGGCTGGACCCATGTCCGAGTCGGTAGCCCACGATCCAACGTCTCAGATCGTGGCGTTACGTATTCTTCGTTCCCGACCGGCAAAAATAAGCGCGTAGGTGTGAGCTCGGCTCGGCTCATTCCCACAACCCGCGGCGCGTCGTGGCGTGGCGTGGAAGAAAGACCCTTATAAAGAGGTGCAACTCCTTCTCCACTAGCAAGGTGGGACTAAACTTCCCACTCCACTTGTCATGCCACCTACATGGGCCCTTAGAGATTTTCTGAAATTGTCTTATGGGCCTAAGGCCCATTCTCACATTTCAACAATCCCCCACCAGATCTCAAGGGCCCATTTCGTCCTCTGTTCCAATTACTGTTTTGATATACCAGTATTTCAGTGAAGACCTGTTAAGGTTGAGCTTCACCTAGAACAAGTAGTTACACCCCTTCACAACTGAACAATGGACTATGCCTTGAATTGTCAGTTTGGTGTCAAGAAGTTTCACCACAAGTCCTACTAGTACTAGACTGCCAAAGGCTGACCCCTCGGGTGGAGCATATTAGTCACACTCCTGGCCTATTCGTGAGCTTACTAGAGATCACCCCAATCTCATAGACCGTGACCAGCAGTCGGGCTCATATAGGTGTGTTCCTCCAAAGGTTGCTCTGTAGGACAGCATCTTGCTTACACATAAACTTAAGAACACATTAAGACGGTAGTCATCCTACCATACAGTAACCGAGAGTACTGCATCTTCAACGGAGTGGGTTAGTAAAGTTACTATCCTCAGTTCACCACTGGCTTGTTTTCCCAGGTCCTACTTCACGGGATCTCCGATCACATAGGTTGGGTTACTACCATGGCAACTTATGTGGGTCTCATACCCATCTCCCACGATGCATTATCTATCACAACACGTGATAGCCCTTTAGTAAAGGGGTCTGCCAGATTCTTAGCCGTTTGGATGTAATCCAACGTTATCACTCCGGAGTTTCTTAAACGTCTGACAGATTTCAATCTCATTCTTATATGTTTGTTGGACTTCATGTTGTCCTTTGAACTCTTCACTTTGACAATGACTGTCTGGTTATCGCAGTTCATAAGGATAGCCGGAACCGGCTTTTCAACCACTGGCAAGTCCATCAAAAGATCCTAAAGAAATTCTGCTTCGACACCAGAGGTGTCTAATGCTGTTAATTCTGCTTCCATTGTCGATCTCGTTAAGATCGTTTGCTTGCAAGACATCCAGGAAACAGCGCCACCTCCAAGGGTAAACATATACCCAGTAGTAGCCTTCATCTCATCAGCATCAGAGATCCAATTTGCATCACTATACCCTTCAAGTACCGACGGGTATCCGTTATAGTGAAGTCCGTGATTCATGGTACCTTTCAAATAGCGCATAACTCTCTCAACAGCACGCCAATGAACATCACCCGGATTGGCAACAAACCGGCTCAGTTTGCTCATAGCAAACGCGATATTAGGCCTCGTTGCCCTAGCTAGATACATTAGTGAACCAATGATTTGAGAGTATCTCAATTGATCTTTAGATGTGCCTTTGAATTTTCGAACCAGCACAGTTGGATCATATGGTGTTTGAGAAACTTTGCAGTCCGAATATCCAAAACGACTCAAAATCTTCTCAACATAATGGGATTGCAGAAGTGTAATCCCGCCCTTATCATCTCTCAATAGCTTGATGTTCAAGATAACATCAGCCACTCCAAGGTCCTTCATCTCAAAGTTCCGAGACAGAAAAGATTTAACCTCCTCAATCACTTTGAGATTAGTTCCGAATATCAGTATGTCATCAACATACAAGCACAATATAACTCCTTCGCCCCCACCATGGCAATAGTATACACATTTGTCAGCTTCATTAACAACAAAGCCAACAGATGTCAGAGTTGTATTAAACTTCTCATGCCATTGCTTAGGTGCTTGTCTCAGGCCATATAAAGATTTCAGCAACTTACACACCTTTCCTTCCTGACCATCTATCACAAAGCCATCTGGCTGTTGCATATAAATTTCCTTCTCTAGCTCTCCATTAAGGAAAGCCGTCTTGACGTCCATTTGATGGACGAGAAGACCATGCGAGGCCGCTAAAGAGAGTAGTACTCGAATGGTGGTCAGTCTGGCCACAGGTGAGTAAGTATCGAAGAAATCTTCTTCTTCTTTCTGGGCATACCACTTGGCTACAAGCCTAGCCTTATACTTTTCAATTGTACCATCGGGCCTAAGCTTTCTTTTGAACACCCACTTACATCCCAATGGTTTGCACCCATAGGGATGCTCAGTTATCTCCCATGTTCCGTTAGCCATGATGTAATCCATCTCACTACGGACCGCTTCTTTTTAGTAGTCAGCATCGGGAGATACATAGGCTTCTGAAATAGAAGTGAGGTTATCATCCACGAGGTATATAAGGAAGTCATCACCAAAGGTCTTTATAGTCCTTTGTCTCTTGCCCCTACCAAGGGTTTCCTCGTCATCCTCCTCGGGATTTTCATCATGTGTTTGTTCATAATACTCCATAGGAATGGCTGGCTCAGGAGTCTCCTCTGATTCCTGTCTAGAAGTGCTTTGCATATCTTTCATGGGGAATATATCCTCAAAGAATGTAGCATCCTTAGACTCCATAATTGTATCGACCCTCACGCCAGGTACCTCAGATTTCACTACTAGAAATCTATAGCCAACGCTATTCACAACGTAGCCCAAATTAACGCAGTCCACGGTCTTTGGTCCAAGCTTACGCTTTTTGGGGATCGGCACGTTGACTTTCGCCAAACAGCCCCAAGTACGTAAGTAGGAGAGCGTCGTCCTTCTCTTCGACCATTGCTCATAGGGAGTAACCTCATTATCTTTTGTCGGAACTTTATTCAGGACATGACACGAAGTCAAGATAGCCTCCCCCCACCATGCCTTGGATAAACCCGATGTATCTAACATGGCGTTAACCAAATCAGTTAGATACGGTTTTTCCGCTCCGAGACCCCGTTTGACTGGGGCGAATAGGGAGGCGTCCTCTCATGAATAATGCCATGTTCCGCACAGAAAGAATCAAACTCATTTGAGAAGTACTCTCCACCACGATCAGACCGGACTAGTTTAATTTTCTTTTCAAGTTGGTTCTCAACTTCTGACTTATAGATTTTAAAGTAGTGTAGAGCCTCATCTTTAGTATTTAACTGATACACATAGCAATATCTAGTAGAATCATCTATCAATGTCATGAAGTACTTCTTTCCACCTTTAGTGAACACACCATTCATCTCACAGAGATCTGTATGTATGAGTTCTAGGGGCGCCAGGTGTCTCTCCTCAGCAGCCTTGTGGGGCTTGCGAGGTTGCTTTGCTTGCACACACGAATGGCACTTAGAACCTTTGGCTAAAGTGAAACTCGGGATTAAGTTCAGTTTTGCTAGTCATGTCATAACACCGAAACTAATGTGACAAAGACGTGAATGCCAAACTTCAGATTCATTAACATTCGAATGAATATTGTTCACGACTTTATTACAAAAATCTGCAAGGGAAAGGCGGAACAGACCTCCGCATTCATAACCTTTTCCAACGAAAAGTCCATATTTCGTAACAACTACTTTATTAGACTCGAAAACCAACTTAAACCCTTCTCTACACAAAAGGGAGCCACTAACGAGATTCTTCTTGATGGCGGGGACATGCTGCACGTTCTTCAACTGCACGATCCTTCCCGAAGTAAACTTCAGATCGACCGTGCCAACACCAAGAACAGAAGCACTTGCGCCATTCCCCATCAATACAGACCCTCGGTCTGTGGCCTGATAAGAAGAGAACAATGAGATGTCAGCACACACATGAATATTTGCACCTGTGTCTACCCACCATTCAGTGGACTGACAAACTGAAAAAACAGTAAATAAATTACCGTACCCACATGCACCACTTTCATTGTTGCTCACAATCATATTGGCAGACTTATTGTCCTGCACTGGCTTCTTGTATCTGTTTGGTGGCCCAATGTTCCTCTGAACCACAATTGAAGCAGCCATCATCCTTCTTATTTCTCTTGAAGGTCTTCTTTCCCTTCTTCTTGAAGTCGGTATTCTGTTCGACAGAATTCTTTCCCTTGGGCTTGTGGGAATTGAAGTTCTTCCGTTGTATCATATTGGCCACCAAAGAACCTTCAACCGGTTTTCCATGCGAGTCCTTTGCTCTCGAGTTCTGCTCAACACTCAAATGGCCGATGATATCCTCTACTGAGAATTCACGCCTCTGATGTTTCAGAGTGGTAGCAAAGTTCCTCCAGGAATTAGGGAGCTTAGCAATTATACATCCCGCGACAAACTTGCCCGCTAAATTGCACTTAAGAACCTCTAGTTCCTTAGCAATGCATGTTACCTCATGAGCTTGTTCCAACACAGAACGGTTGTCAACCATTTTGTAATCATGGAACTGCTCCATAACATACATCTCGCTCCCAGCATTGGTGGCCTCGAATTTAGATTCGAACGCCTCCCACAAGTCCTTGGCGACTCTCACATGCAAATATGCATCAACCAGCTTATCTCCGATCATGCTAAGGACTGCGCCAATAAAGTAGATAGTGGCCTCCCTGAACGCCTTCTCCTTTTCAGGAGTGATCGTTCCTGCGGGAGTGACACCGGCTACCCAGAACACGTTCATAGCCGTGAGCCATAAGGTGGTTTTGGTCTGCCAACGCTTAAAGTATGTATCGGTAAACTTGTCCGGTTTCAGCGCAGCAGCAATACCACTACTCGAAAAATTCCTACACAAATTAGGTTTTTGGATTGTTGAGAATATAGGCAATTTTCCGATCAGATTAATCCACGAAATAATAACTAGCATGGCATTGGCATAAGCGCAAACATACTGATACTCAATCATGCAAGCACATACTACGCTAACAGTAGAAGTATCTACGCATAAGGCTAGCAGTGCTACAATTAACATAAACAGGAGCGGGTTAAACGTGTTATACCCTCCAATAGGCCAGTTGGCCGTAGCAGCAGAGTTGGCGGCAGTAGCGTCCTCGGCCGCCTTCCTGTCAGCTTCGGTCTTCTCGGCAGTAGCGCGGTCGACGGCGGTTGGGGAAGACATGGTGTAGACGCGGACGTAGACGAACGGAAGCAAGCAGTCGCATAGTCGCTCCCCAAAAACCTAATTGCCCCTCTCCCCGTACAGGACCTGGAGAGGCATGGTTTCGGAGGCCTACTCTCCCCTCAACCGTGTACGCGGTGAACGGGACGGAGTCGCCGGTGGCAGCAGCAGCAAAAGGAATGACATGGGCGGAGCTCGTGGAGGCAGATGCGATCTGTTTCCATGGCGGCTAGGGTTGGCCGAGGCCCTGCTTATATAGGCGGCGTCCGGGTGGAGAGACGTGGGCTGGACCCATGTCCGAGTCGGTAGCCCACGATCCAACGTCTCAGATCGTGGCGTTACGTATTCTCCGTTCCCGACCGGCAAAAATAAGCGCGTAGGTGTGAGCTCGGCTCGGCTCATTCCCACCACCCGCGACGCGTTCTGGCGTGGCGAGGCGAGCGGCGGAGGAGGAGTGCGCGAGGGCCTCTTCTCTTCTTATGCTCCAATAGCATGTGGAAGAAAGACCCTTAT
The DNA here is from genome assembly GCA_022496015.1 of Hordeum marinum. Taxonomy (NCBI): domain Eukaryota; kingdom Viridiplantae; phylum Streptophyta; class Magnoliopsida; order Poales; family Poaceae; genus Hordeum; species Hordeum marinum. The sequence continues at coordinate 500,895,959 of CM039678.1, read as the reverse complement.
AAAGAGGTGCAACTCCTTCTCCACTAGCAAGGTGGGACTAAACTTCCCACTCCACTTGTCATGCCACCTACATGGGCCCTTAGAGATTTTCTGAAATTGTCTTATGGGCCTAAGGCCCATTCTCACATTTCAACAATCCCCCACCAGATCTCATGGGCCCATTTCGTCCTCTGTTCCAATTACTGTTTTGATATACCAGTATTTCAGTGAAGACCTGTTAAGGTTGAGCTTCACCTAGAACAAGTAGTTACACCCCTTCACAACTGAACAATGGACTATGCCTTGAATTGTCAGTTTGGCGTCAAGGAGTTTCACCACAAGTCCTACTAGTACTAGACTGCCGAAGGCTGACCCCTCAGGTGGAGCATATTAGTCACACTCCTGGCCTATTCGTGAGCTTACTAGAGATCACCCCAATCTCATAGACTGTGACCAGCAGTCGGGCTCATATAGGTGTGTTCCTCCAAAGATTGCTCTGTAGGACAGCATCTTGCTTACACATAAACTTAAGAACACATTAAGACGGTAGTCATCCTACCATACAGTAACCGAGAGTATTGCATCTTCAATGCAGTGGGTTAGTAAAGTTACTCTCCTCAGTTCACCACTGGCTTGTTTTCCCAGGTCCTACTTCATGGGATCTCCAATCACATAGGTTGGGTTACTACCATGGCAACTTATGTGGGTCTCATACCCATCTCCCACGATGCATTATCTATCACAACACGCAATAGCCCTTTAGTAAAGGGGTCTGCCAGATTCTTAGCCGTTTGGATGTAATCCAACGCTATCACTCCGGAGTTTCTTAAACGTCTGACAGATTTCAATATCATTCTTATATGTTTCTTGGACTTCATGTTGTCCTTTGAACTCTTCACTTTGACAATGACTGTCTGGTTATCGCAGTTCATAAGGATAGTCGGAACCGGCTTTTCAACCACTGGCAAGTCCATCAAAAGATCCCGAAGAAATTCTACTTTGACACCAGAGGTGTCTAATGCTGTTAATTTTGCTTCCATTGTCGATCTTGTTAAGATCGTTTGCTTGCAAGACTTCCAGGAAACAGCGCCACCTCCAAGGGTAAACATATACCTAGTAGTAGCCTTCATCTCATCAGCATCAGAGATCCAATTTGCATCACTATACCCTTCAAGTACCGACGGTTATCCGTTATAGTGAAGTCCGTGATTCATGGTACCTTTCAAATAGCGCATAACTCTCTCAACAACACGCCAATGAACATCACCCGGATTGGCAACAAACCGGCTCAGTTTGCTCACAGCAAACGCAATATCAGGCCTCGTCGCGCTAGCTAGATACATCAGTGAACCAATGATTTGAGAGTATCTCAATTGATCTTTAGCTGTGCCTTTGAATTTTCGAACCAGCACAGTTGGATCATATGGTGTTTGAGAAACTTTGCAGTCCGAATATCCAAAACAACTCAAAATCTTCTCAACATAATGGGATTGCAGAAGTGTAATCCCACCCTTATCATCTCTCAATAGCTTGATGCTCAAGATAACATCAGCCACTCCAAGGTCCTTCATCTCAAAGTTCCGAGGCAGAAAAGACTTAACCTCCTCAATCACTTTGAGATTAGTTCCGAATATCAGTATGTCATCAACATACAAGCACAATATAACTCCTTTGCCCCCACCATGGCAATAGTATACACATTTGTCAGCTTCATTAACAACAAAGCCAACAGATGTCAAAGTTGTATTAAACTTCTCATGCCATTGCTTAGGTGCTTGTCTCAGGCCATATAAAGATTTCAACAACTTACACACCTTTCCTTCCTGACCATCTATCAAGAAAGCCATCTGGCTGTTGCATATAAATTTCCTCCTCTAGCTCTCCATTAAGGAAAGGCGTCTTGACGTCCATTTGATGGACGAGAAGACCATGCGAAACCGCCAACGAGAGTAGTACTCGAATGGTGGTCAGTCTGGCCACAGGTGAGTAAGTATCGAAGAAATCTTCTTCTTCTTTCTGAGCATACCCCTTGGCCACAAGCCTAGCCTTATACTTTTCAATTGTACCATCGGGCTAAGCTTTCTTTTGAACACCCACTTACATCCCAATGGTTTGCACCCATAGGGACGCTCAGTTATCTCCCATGTTCCATTAGCCATGATGTAATCCATCTCACTACAGACCGCTTCTTTCCAGTAGTCAGCATCAGGAGATGCATAGGCTTCTGAAATAGAAGTGAGGTTATCATCCACGAGGTATATAAGGAAGTCATCACCAAAGGTCTTTATAGTCCTTTGTCTCTTGCCCCTACCAAGGGTTTCCTCGTCATCCTCCTCAGGATTTTCATCATGTGTTTGTTCATAATACTCCATAGGAATGGCTGGCTCAGGAGTCTCCTCTGATTCCTGTCTAGAAGTGCTTTGCATATCTTTCATGGGGAATATATCCTCAAAGAATGTAGCATCCTTAGACTCGATAATTGTACCGACCCTCACGTCAGGTACCTCAGATTTCACTACTAGAAATCTATAGCCAACGCTATTCTTAGCGTAGCCCAAATTAACGCAGTCCACGGTCTTTGGTCCACGCTTACGCTTTTTGGGGATCGGCACGTTGACTTTCGCCAAACAGCCCCAAGTACGTAAGTAGGAGAGCGTCGTCCTTCTCTTCGACCATTGCTCATAGGGAGTAACCTCATTATCTTTTGTCGGAACTTTATTCAGGACATGACACGAAGTCAAGATAGCCTCCCCCCAGCATGCCTTGGATAAACCCGATGTATCTAACATGGCGTTAACCAAATCAGGTAGATACGGTTTTTCCGCTCCGAAACCCCGTTTGACTGGGGCGAATAGGGAGGCGTCCTCTAATGAATAATGCCATGTTCCGCGCAGAAAGAATCAAACTCATTTGAGAAGTACTCTCCACCACGATCAGACCGGACTCGTTTAATTTTCTTTTCAAGTTGGTTCTCAACTTCTGCCTTATAGATTTTAAAGTAGTGTAGAGCCTCATCTTTAGTATTTAACTGATACACATAGCAATATCTAGTAGAATCATCTATCAATGTCATGAAGTACTTCTTTCCACCTTTAGTGAACACACCATTCATCTCACAGAGATCTGTATGTATGAGTTCTAGGGGCGCCAGGTGTCTCTCCTCAGCAGCCTCGTGGGGCTTGCGAGGTTGCTTTGCTTGCACACACGAATGGCACTTAGAACCTTTGGCTAAAGTGAAACTCGGGATTAAGTTCAGTTTTGCTAGTCGTGTCATAACACCGAAACTAATGTGACAAAGACGTGAATGCCAAACTTCAGATTCATTAACATTCGAATGAATATGGTTCAAGACTTTATTACAAAAATCTGCAAGGGAAAGGGGGAACAGACCTCCGCATTCATAACCTTTTCCAACGAAAAGTCCATATTTCGTAACAACTACTTTATTAGACTCGAAAACCAACTTAAACCCTTCTCTACACAGAAGGGAGCCACTAACGAGATTCTTCTTGATGGCGGGGACATGTTGCACGTTCTTCAACTGCACGATCCTTCCCGAAGTAAACTTCAGATCGACTGTGCCAACACCAAGAACAGAAGCACTTGCACCATTCCCCATCAATACGGACCCTCGATCTGTGGCCTGATAAGAAGAGAACAATGAGATGTCAGCACACACATGAATATTTGCACCTGTGTCTACCCACCATTCAGTGCACTGACAAACTGAAAAAACAGTAAATAAATTACCGTACCCACATGCACCACTTTCATTGTTGCTCACAATCATATTGGCAGACTTATTATCCTGCACTGGCTTCTTGTATCTGTTTGGGCACTTGTTGGCCCAATGTTCCTCTGAACGACAATTGAAGCAGCCATCATCCTTCTTATTTCTCTTGAAGGTCTTCTTTCCCTTCTTCTTGAAGTCGGTATTCTGTTGGATAGAATTCTTTCCCTTGGGCTTGTGGGAATTGAAGTTCTTCCGTTGTATCATATTGGCAACCGAAGAACCTTCAACCGGTTTTCCATGCGAGTCCTTTGCTCTCGAGTTCTGCTCAACACTCAGATGGCCGATGATATCCTCTACTAAGAATTCACGCCTCTGATGTTTCAGAGTGGTATGAAAGTTCATCCAGGAATTAGGGAGCTTAGCAATTATACATCCCGCGACAAATTGCCCGGTAAATTGCACTTAAGAACCTCTAGTTCCTTGGCAATGCATATTATCTCATGAGCTTGTTGCAACACAGAACGGTTGTCAACCATTTTGTAATCATGGAACTGCTCCATAACATACATCTCGCTCCCAGCATCGGTGGCCCCGAATTTAGATTCGAGCGCCTCCCACAAGTCCTTGGCGACTCCCACATGCAAATATGCATCAACCAGCTTATCTCCGATCACGCTAAGGACTGCTCCAATAAAGTAGACAGTGGCCTCCCTGAACGCCTTGTCCTTTTCAGGAGTGATCGTTCCTGCGGGAGTGACACCGGCTAGCCAGAACACGTTCGTAGCCGTGAGCCATAAGGTGGTTTTGGTCTGCCAACGCTTAAAGTATGTACCGGTAAACTTGTCCGGTTTCAGCGCAGCAGCAATACCACTACTCGAAAAATTCCTACACAAATTAGGTTTTTGGATTGTTGAGAATATAGGCAATTTTCCGATCAGATTAATCCACGAAATAATAACCAGCATGGCATTGGCATAAGCGCAAACATACTGATACTCAATCATGCAAGCACATACTACGCTAACAGTAGAAGTATCTACGCATAACGCTAGCAGTGCTACAATTAACATAAACAGGAGCGGGTTAAACGTGTTATACCCTCCAATAGGACAGTTGGCCATAGCAGCAGAGTTGGCGGCGGTAGCGTCCTCGGCCGCCTTCCTGTCAGCTTCGGCCTTCTCGGCAGCAGCGCGGTCGACGGCGGTTGGGGACGACATGGTGTAGACGCGGACGTAGACGAACGGAAGCGAGGAGTCGCGTAGTCGCTCCCCAAAAACCTAATTGCCCCTCTCCCCGTACAGGACCTGGAGAGGCGTGGTTTCGGAGGCCTGCTCTCCCGTCAACCGTGTAGGCGGTGAACGGGACGGAGTCGCCGGTGGCAGCAGCAGCAAAAGGAATGACGTGGGCGGAGCTCGTGGAGGCAGATGCGATCTGTTTCCATGGCTGCTAGGGTTGGCCGAGGCCCTGCTTATATAGGCGGCGTCCGGGTGGACAGACGTGGGCTGGACCCATGTCCGAGTCGGTAGCCCACGATCCAACGTCTCAGATCGTGGCGTTACGTATTCTCCGTTCCCGACCGGCAAAAATAAGCGCGTAGGTGTGAGCTCGGCTCGGCTCATTCCCGCAACCCGCGGCGCGTCGTGGCGTGGCGAGGCGGGCGGCGGAGGAGGAGTGCGTGAGGGCCTCTTCTCTTCTCATGCTCCAATAGCATGTGGAAGAAAGACCCTTATAAAGAGGTGCAACTCCTTCTCCACTAGCAAGGTGGGACTAAACTTCCCACTCCACTTGTCATGCCACCTACATGGGCCCTTAGAGATTTTCTGAAATTGTCTTATGGGCCTAAGGCCCATTCTCACATTTCAACAATCCCCCACCAGATCTCAAGGGCCCATTTCGTCCTCTGTTCCAATTACTGTTTTGATATACCAGTATTTCAGTGAAGACCTGTTAAGGTTGAGCTTCACCTAGAACAAGTAGTTACACCCCTTCACAACTGAACAATGGACTATGCCTTGAATTGTCAGTTTGGTGTCAAGAAGTTTCACCACAAGTCCTACTAGTACTAGACTACCAAAGGCTGACCCCTCGGGTGGAGCATATTAGTCACACTCCTGGCCTATTCGTGAGCTTACTAGAGATCACCCCAATCTCATAGACCGTGACCAGCAGTCGGGCTCATATAGGTGTGTTCCTCCAAAGATTGCTCTGTAGGACAGCATCTTGCTTACACATAAACTTAAGAACACATTAAGACGGTAGTCATCCTACCATACAGTAACCGAGAGTACTGCATCTTCAACGGAGTGGGTTAGTAAAGTTACTCTCCTCAGTTCACCACTGGCTTGTTTTCCCAGGTCCTACTTCACGGGATCTCCGATCACATAGGTTGGGTTACTACCATGGCAACTTATGTGGGTCTCATACCCATCTCCCACGATGCATTATCTATCACAGCACGTGATAGCCCTTTAGTAAAGGGGTCTGCCAGATTCTTAGCCGTTTGGATGTAATCCAACGCTATCACTCCGGAGTTTCTTAAACATCTGACAGATTTCAATCTCATTCTTATATGTTTGTTGGACTTCATGTTGTCCTTTGAACTCTTCACTTTGACAATGACTGTCTGGTTATCGCAGTTCATAAGGATAGCCGGAACCGGCTTTTAAACCACTGGCAAGTCCATCAAAAGATCCCGAAGAAATTCTGCTTCGACACCAGAGGTGTCTAATGCTGTTAATTCTGCTTCCATTGTCGAGCTCGTTAAGATCGTTTGCTTGCAATACTTCCAGGAAATAGCGCCACCTCCAAGGGTAAACATATACCCAGTAGTAGCCTTCATCTCATCAGCATCAGAGATCCAATTTGCATCACTATACCCTTCAAGTACCGACGGGTATCCGTTATAGTGAAGTCCGTGATTCATGGTACCTTTCAAATAGCGCATAACTCTCTCAACAGCACGCCAATGAACATCACCCGGATTGGCAACAAACCGACTCAGTTTGCTCACAGCAAACGCGATATCAGGCCTTGTTGCGCTAGCTAGATACATCAGTGAACCAATGATTTGAGAGTATCTCAATTGATCTTTAGCTGTGCCTTTGAATTTTCGAACCAGCACAGTTGGATCATATGGTGTTTGAGAAACTTTGCAGTCCGAATATCCAAAACGACTCAAAATCTTCTCAACATAATGGGATTGCAGAAGTGTAATCCCGCCCTTATCATCTCTCAATAGCTTGATGTTCAAGATAACATCAGCCACTCCAAGGTCCTTCATCTCAAAGTTCCGAGACAGAAAAGACTTAACCTCCTCAATCACTTTTAGATTAGTTCCGAATATCAGTATGTCATCAACATACAAGCACAATATAACTCCTTCGCCCCCACCATGGCGATAGTATACACATTTGTCAGCTTCATTAACAACAAAGCCAACAGATGTCAGAGTTGTATTTAACTTCTCATGCCATTGCTTAGGTGCTTGTCTCAGGCCATATAAAGATTTCAGCAACTTACACACCTTTCCTTCCTGACCATCTATCACAAAGCCATCTGGCTGTTGCATATAAATTTCCTCCTCTAGCTCTCCATTAAGGAAAGCCGTCTTGACGTCCATTTGATGGACGAGAAGACCATGCGAGGCCGCTAACGAGAGTAGTACTCGAATGGTGGTCAGTCTGGCCACAGGTGAGTAAGTATCGAAGAAATCTTCTTCTTCTTTCTGGGCATACCACTTGGCTACAAGCCTAGCCTTATACTTTTCAATTGTACCATCGGGCCTAAGCTTTCTTTTGAACACCCACTTACATCCCAATGGTTTGCACCCATAAGGACGCTCAGTTACCTCCCATGTTCCGTTAGCCATGATGTAATCCATCTCACTACGGACCGCTTCTTTCCAGTAGTCAGCATCAGGAGATGCATAGGCTTCTAAAATAGAAGTGAGGTTATCATCCACGAGGTATATAAGGAAGTCATCACCAAAGGTCTTTACAGTCCTTTGTCTCTTGCCCCTACCAAGGGTTTTCTCGTCATCCTCCTCAGGATTTTCATCATGTGTTTGTTCATAATACTCCATAGGAATGGCTGGCTTAGAAGTCTCCTCTGATTCCTAGCTAGAAGTGCTTTGCATATCTTTCATGGGGAATATATCCTCAAAGAATGTAGCATCCTTAGACTCCATAATTGTACCGACCCTCACGTCAGGTACCTCCGATTTCACTACTAGAAATCTATAGCTAACACTATTCTTAGCGTAGACCAAATTAACGCAGTCCACGGTCTTTGGTCCAAGCTTACGCCTTTTGGGGATCGGCATGTTGACTTTCGCCAAACAACCCCAAGTACATAAGTAGGAGAGCTTCGTCCTTCTCTTCGACCATTGCTCATAGGGAGTAACCTCATTATCTTTTGTCGGAACTTTATTCAGGACATGACACGAAGTCAAGATAGCCTCCCCCCACCATGCCTTAGATAAACCCGATGTATCTAACATGGCGTTAACCAAATCAGTTAGAGTACAGTTTTTCTGCTCGGAAACCCCGTTTGACTGGGGCGAATAGGGAGGCGTCCTCTCATGAATAATGCCATGTTCCGCACAGAAAGAATCAAACTCATTTGAGAAGTACTCTCCACCACGATCAGACCAGACTCGTTTAATTTTCTTTTCAAGTTGGTTCTCAACTTCTGCCTTATAGATTTTAAAGTAGTGTAGAGCCTCATCTTTAGTATTTAACTGATACACATAGCAATATCTAGTAGAATCATCCATCAATGTCATGAAGTACTTCTTTCCACCTTTAGTGAAAACACCATTCATCTCACAGAGATCTCTATGTATGAGTTCTAGGCGCGCCAGGTGTCTCTCCTCAGCAGCCTTGTGGGGCTTGCGAGGTTGCTTTGCTTGCACACACGAATGGCACTTAGAACCTTTGGCTAAAGTGAAACTCGGGATTAAGTTCTGTTTTGCTAGTCGTGTCATAACACCGAAACTAACGTGACAAAGACGTGAACGCCAAACTTCAGATTCGTTAACATTCGAATGAATATTGTTCACGACTTTATTACAAAAATCTGCAAGGGAAAGGCGGAACAGACCTCCGCATTCATATCCTTTTCCAACGAAAAGTCCATATTTCGTAACAACTACTTTATTATACTCGAAAACCAACTTAAACCCTTCTCTACACAGAAGGGAGCCACTAACGAGATTCTTCTTGATGGCGGGGACATGCTGCACGTTCTTCAACTGCACGATCCTTCCCGAAGTAAACTTCAGATCGATCGTGCCAACACCAAGAACAGAAGCACTTGCGCCATTCCCCATCAATACGGACCCTCGGTCTGTGGCCTGATTAGAAGAGAACAATGAGATGTCAGCACACACATGAATATTTGCACCTGTGTCTACCCACCATTCGGTGGACTGACAAACTGAAAAAACAGTAAATAAATTACCGTACCCACATGCACCACTTTCATTGTTGCTCACAATCATATTGGCAGACTTATTGTCCTGCACTGGCTTCTTGTATCTGTTTGGGCACTTGTTGGCCCAATGTTCCTCTGAACCACAATTGAAGCGGCCATCATCCTTCTTATTTCTCTTGAAGGTCTTCTTTCCCTTCTTCTTGAAGTCGGTATTCTGTTGGATAGAATTCTTTCCCTTGGGCTTGTGGGAATTGAAGTTCTTCCGTTGTATCACATTGGCAACCGAAGAACCTTCAACCGGTTTTCCATGCGAGTCCTTTGCTCTCGAGTTCTGCTCAACACTCAGATGGCCGATGATATCCTCTACTGAGAATTCATGCCTCTGGTGTTTCAGAGTGGTAGCAAAGTTCCTCCAGGAATTAGGGAGCTTAGCAATTATACATCCCGCGACAAACTTGCCCGGTAAATTGCACTTAAGAACCTCTAGTTCCTTAGCAATGCATATTATCTCATGAGCTTGTTGCAACACAGAACGGTTGTCAAACATTTTGTAATCATGGAACTGCTCCATAACATACATCTCGCTCCCAGCATAGGTGGCCCCGAATTTAAATTCAAGCGCCTCCCACAAGTCCTTGGCGACTCCCACATGCAAATATGCATCAACCAGCTTATCTCCGATCACGCTAAGGACTGCTCCAATAAAGTAGATAGTGGCCTCCCTGAACGCCTTCTCCTTTTCAGGAGTGATCGTTCCTGCGGGAGTGACATCGGCTACCCAGAACACGTTCATAGCCGTGAGCCATAAGGTGGTTTTGGTCTGCCAACGCTTAAAGTATGTACCGGTAAAGTTGTCCGGTTTCAGTGCAGCGGCAAAACCACTACTCGAAAAATTCCTTCTCCACTAGCAAGGTGGGACTAAACTTCCCACTCCACTTGTCATGCCACCTACATGGGCCCTTAGAGATTTTCTGAAATTGTCTTATGGGCCTAAGGCCCATTCTCACATTTCAACAAAAAGCAGATGTGTGTTGTTCGTGAATAAAGGACAATGATTGTCGCCTCCGGGACAGCAGGAGCTCGTGCTCAACCCATTTGTATAAATAAACAACCTTGTTATTTGAAGAAGATTTTAAGGACATCTCCGACGTCCATGCTTAAATCGTTCGCGATTTTTCCGATGGCCTGAAGAAAAAAAAATCAGCAATCAACTTTCTAATTCTTCATTTTTCTAAGAAAGAACATGATTATTTCCTTAAATGCGAGCAAAACCGGTTTGAAAAAGCATCCTAGAGTGTCTAGGGTTGGCTAGGAGGACAAACCGGCCCGGATGTATTTTGGCGTTCAACGCGGTACACCGTCGGTCTACGGATGGTCGAGATGTATTTTGGCGTTCAACGCGGTACACCGTTGGTCCATGAATGGTCCGAACGTGTTTTTGCACTCAACGTGGTACATCATCGTTCCATGGATGGTCCAGACGTCTGTTTTTTGCAGACATGACACAAACAAGGAGGGGCTTTTCTGTCATCCGGACTGCTGCTGACGTGTACGTGTTCGTCACAGCGGCCGCAATGAAAACCTTATCTGCATGAAAAAACCTCTTCGCCTGAAGCGCTTGTCGCGCATTCATGTTGCCCAGCCTTGCTCTCAGGAGACGTGACTCCACTGCATTGAAACCAGTCAGACCAACGGAGAAAACCCCCGCCAATAAGAACCTGTAGAACTTCGAAGACCATGAAAGTTAGTTGAATCCATCGAAAATCTAAACCAAGCTAATCGTGGAAGATCCGTCGGTGACAAGGATCCACACGCCATCCATATACAATAAGCACACCAACAAAACGAGGAAAGAGTTGAGAGAATATTATTACTACACTAGAACAGTGTCGTCGTCTTGCTGCCCCAAACCAAACCAAACTAGAAGACTCGCTAGAGGAAACATGGAAAAAATCATGCATGTCGTTGGACGACAAGTCTGGGTCTGATGTCAAGCTTGCTGTACATCCGCAACCATGTGTCGACTCCCTTCTTCGATGACCTAGCCAGTCTGGGCCACCGTTGAATATCTCCGTGTTGGATCACCAACACCACCATTTTCCATCGCCTAATGAAGATTGCCACTAGAGCACACATCTCCTTTCACATCTCGCATTAGTCCTCCAACTCCACAAGCAGGTCGCCCCCAATCAAGGGCTCCTCGCCGCGCAGGGGGTGCCGCATGGGCTTTCCCTAGCGACGTACCCTCGGGGCAAGGGGGGAGTAGATGGGGCAACAACTAGGGGTTGGGTCATCCGTCTAGACCTCTCTCATGAAATAGTTGACTCGCAATCTTTTTCCATGTACCCCTCTATATGATCAATGTGTTACACACAACCCCCCACCATTAGATATATTTGCACATGCATGCTTTCGCATGACCTCAGTTACTGATAATTATCCGATCAAAATTGTATGGCATCAACATGTCATGGATGTACTCATAAGTGCCGCATGCGTGGGGCGAACACATGACAACTCCCAACGTTTTTGTGGCAAATTTAGTGACGCGGGGATGACAATTTTAGTTGTCAAGCATGTCAACTTTCTTTTCGGATGTCAAGTTTTGGGTTTTTATGTGTTTGTTTTTCCTTTTTGGATGTCAACTTTAGTTATAAAAAAGGTCAACATCGAAGTTCCTCATGCCACATGTGTGGCACTTATCATTTTGGTATTTTTTTGCATTAATCGGTCAATGACAATGGCACCTTACCAAGTCATTCATGTTATTTTTTCCATTTTAATCTCCGTGCAAACAATGACACACCCTGCCAAGTCATGCATGTTATTTTTTGCATTTTAAGCTCCATGCAAACAATTCTAACTATGGAAGTTATGCATGTATTTTTTTCCTAAATGATAACACCCACACATGTGGCACGGGGAAACATGGTCCACATGCTTTCATAACCATGCATGCTGCCACATCAAACATATGACATCAGCGAAATCTTTTTTTTGCACTTCAAAATGTTTTACCTCTTAAATAAAATGATCCAATTAAAAATCCATTTTTACCATTAAATCCGTCTTGACGAGATCTTCAAAACTAGATCCCATATTGATATGTTTCGACAACCTCTTTTGGGGCTAAAACTTGTCATGATGTTTACACAGAAGTTATCATAGTGTCTAAATAAAGTTGCCATGACATGCTTCATCTAGTTTTTTCTTCTAGATTTAAAGGTACCATTGTATTTCAACTACATTTCGCGGTAATTTTTATTAATTGACCTTAGAAAATTTTAGTAATTTAGCACGACAAAATTAATTCATGGATCATGGCAATTTTTAGTAATTCATCATGACAAATGAGTTTATAGATCATGTCAATTTTAGTATTTTTGACCATTGCAATTATAGTATTTTGAACATGGAAAATATTTCTTGTATGAATCATGGCAAATTTTAGTGCATATATCATGGTAAATTTAAGTAATTCCCCATGGCAATTTTAGTTTATGGTTCATGGGACAAATTATAGTAATTCATCATGGCAAGCTTATGACGTGGCTTGAGACTGCGTCGGTACATTATGTAAACCAAGGTATCAAACCAGTATGAGGACCACGCAACATTATGTAAACGGTACCTGCACATAAAGAACAAATACTTACAATCCGACGCGTAAGAGAGGTTGTCAATCTGTCCTCGGTAAAAAGATAGATTGGTTTGTGGAAGATTGGAAGGATAGATCGCACAAGAACACAAAATAAAAAATGTAAATAAAAAGGGCAGCAAGGTATTTTTAGGTTTTGGAAATAATAGTCTGAAAACCAAAAGCGGCAAAAGATAGATCGAAAAGCAATATATTAAAAGATAGACCCGGGGCCCGTAGGTTTCACTATTGGCTTCTCTCATGAGTATAGCACACGGTGGGTAAATAAATTACTGTTGGGCAATTGATAGAAGATCAAATAATCATGACGATATCCAGGCAATGATCATTATATAGGCATCACTTCCAAGATTAGTAGTTTGAAACAATTCTGCATCTACTACTATTACTCCACATATCGACCGCTATCCAGCATGCATCTAGTGTATTAAGTTCATGGAGAAAGGGAGTAATGCAATAAGAATGGTGACGTGATGTAGACAAGATATATTAACGTAGGAATAGACCCCATCTTGTTATCCTTAATAGAAACGATACATGCATGCCTCGTTGTTCCTTCTATCATTGGGAGAGGACATCGCAAGATCGAACCCATCACAAAGCACCTCTTCTCATGGCAAGAAAAATCGATCTAGTTGGCCTAACTAAACAAAATATTAGAAGTAGAAATACGAGGCTATAAGTAATTATGCATATAATATATCAAAGAAGATTCAAATAATATTCATGGATAGAAATTGATCATGACCTCAAAATTCATCAGATCCCAACAAGCACACCGCAAAAGTCTTTACATCAAATAGATCTCCAAGATACCATAGTATTGAGAATCAAGAGAGAGAGAGATAGAGATAGAGAGAGATAGAGATATATATAGAGAGAAAGCCATCTAGCTACTGCCTACGGACCCGTAGGTCTATGGTGGACTACTCACACATCATCGGAGGGGCACCTATGAAGAAGATGAACCCCTCCATGATGGTGTCAGATTGGATCTTGCGGTTATGGAACTTGTGGCGCCTAGAATTGTGTTTTGTCAACTCCCCTAGGTTTCTTGGAACATTTGGGTATTTATAGGGATGATAAGCGGTGGAGAGGCATCCCGAGGAGGGCATAACCCATCAGGCCGTGCTAGGGGCCTCTGGCACCTTGGTGGGTTGTGGCCTCCTCAACCCTCTTGTATGGTGCTTCTTTGGTCCTCTAGGTGTCTTCCTGCCCAAAAAAAATCTCCAAAAAGTTTCAACATGTTTGGGCTTCGTTTGGTACTGATATTCTGCGAAGTAAAAAACAAGCAGAAAACAACAACTGGCACTTGGCACTATGTTAATAGGTTAGTCCCAAAAAATGATATAAAGTTGCTACAAATAATTGTAAAATATCCAAGTTTGATAATATAACAACATGGAACAATCAAAATTATAGATACATTGGAGACGTATCAACATCCCCAAGCTTAATTCCTACTCGTCCTCGAGTTGATAAATGATAAAAACAGATTTTTTTGGTGTGGAATGCTGCCTAACATGTTCATCACATATTCTTTTCTTTTGTAGTATGGACATTTGGACTTTTAGATGGTTCAAAGGAATAGTCTAGTTTTGACATGAAGACTTTAATACTCAAGCATACTATCAAGCAACCTTGTCTTTCAAAATATCAACACTAAAAAAGTTATCTCTAGCCCATCATGCTCAATCATTGATCCATTCATGAAACACAGTCAAATATTAGCTACACTCAATGCACAAGTATGGTCATAGTGCCCCTAGTTGGTGCTTTATAAGAGAAGATGGAGACTTGATGTCTACGACGCAACCTTCTTCTTGTAGACTCGTGTTGGGCCTCCAAGCGCAGAGTTTTGTAGGACAGTAGCAAATTTTCCTCAAGTGGATGACCTGAAGTTTATCAATCCGGGGGAGGCGTAGGATGAAGATGGTCTCTCTCAAACAACCCTATAACCAAATAACAAAGATTCTCTGGTGTCCCTAGCACACCCAATACAATGGTAAATTGTATAGGTACACTAGTTTGGTGAAGAGATGGTGATACAAGTGTAATATGGATGATAGATATAGGTTTTTGTAATCCGAAAATATAAAAACAGCAAGGTAACTAATAAAAAAGTGAGCAAAAACGGTATTGCAATGCTTAGAAACAAGGCCTAGGGTTCATACTTTCACTAGTGTAATTTCTCAACAATACTAACATAGTTGAATCATATGTAAATACCTTTTGTGCGACAAAGAGTTCACTCCAAAGTCACAAATAGCGGAGAACTAACAAAGGAATTATTGTAGGGTACGAAACCACCTCAAAGTTATCTTTTCTCATCAATCTTATGAGCTACCCCTATAAGTGTCACGAACAACCCTAGAGTTCGTACTAAAATAACACCTTAAGATAGACATAAACCAATACCCTAATGTCACCTAGATACTCCAATGTCACCACGAGTACCCATGGGCTTGATTATACGATATGCATCAGATAATTTCAGATTCATCATATTCAATCCAACACAAAGAACTTCAAAGAGTGCCCCAAAGTTTATACCGGAGATTCAAGACGAAAACATGTGCCAACCCCCATGCATAGATTCCCAAGGTCACGAAACCCCGCAAGTTGATCACCAAAACGTACATCAAGTGGATCAATAGGACATCCCATTGTCACCATGGATATCCCATCGCAAGACATACATCAAGTGTTCTCATATCCTTAAAGACTCAATCCGATAAGAAAACTTAAAAGGGAAAACTCAATTCATCACAAGAAGATAGAGAGGGGAAAACTCCATATGATTCATCTATATCAATAAAGCTCGTGGTACATCAAGATCGTGCCATCTCAAGAACATGAGAGAGAGATCAAACACATAGCTATTGGTAATACCCTCAGCCTCGAGGGTGAACTACTCCCTCCTCGTCATGAAGACCATCGGGAAGATGAAGATGGCCTCCGGTGATGGTTTCCCCCTCCGACAAGGTGCCGAAAACGGGCTCCCGATTGGTTTTTCGTGGCTCTGGAGGCTTGCAATGGTGGAACTCCCATTCTAGGTTTCTTTTTCGGAGGTTTGGATATTTATAGGAATTTTCGGAGCTGATCTCACGTCAAGGGGGTCACGAGGCGGTGACAAGCCACCCAAGCGAGGCCAGGGTGGGTGGCCACGCCTGGCAAGCTTGTGATCTCCTCGTGGATCTTCTAGCCCAATTCCAATGCTTCAGGGATTTCTTTTGGTCCAAAAAAATCGTACTAAATTTTCAGCCCATTCCGAGAACTTTTCTTTCTACACAAAAAACAACACCATGGTAGTTCTGCTGAAAACAGCGTCAGTCCAGGTTAGTTCTAATTAAATCATACCAAAATCATGTAGAATTATTGTAAACATGGGATTAATAATTCATAAATTATAGATACGTTGGAGACGTATCAACATCCTCAAGTGTAATTCTCGGTCGTCCTCGAGTAGGTTAATGATAAAAGAAATAATTTATGAAGTGTGAATGCTAGCATAGTGCATAAATTTGATCAATAGTAATTCCAAATACTTCTTCTAGCATCATTATATATCATAAATAGTAGCTTATGTCATAAAAATTCTCATGATAAAGTAACAAGCTATTCGCAAGTTAAAGTATAGACCATAAAGTTTCTTGAAAACTAACAAACTATGGTTTCAGTCACCAAACAATTGCAATTCATCTTATTTCCAGGAAGGGTCCATGTAAGAGCTTTGATTTAGCAAATTCCACATACAGAACTATCATATGGTCTTCCATGATTGCTAACACTCAAAGAATATTTGTAGAGCAAATGGCATCCGTCAAACACAAAGAAAGATAGGGGCTTAAAGTTTCGCCTCCCAACTTATTTATCACATAGATAATTGTTAACAATAATAATTCATGATCAAATATATTCGAATGGCCATATATTCTTGGATCTTTGCCCACCACATGATGCTTGCCAAGAGAAAAGGTGAAATATAGGAAGTGGTGAAGATCACCATGAATGTTGTGTAAAGGTAAGTACTAGAAAGTAAAAGATAGGCCCTTCGCAAAGGGAAGCATTGATTTGTAGTGGTGCCAGAGCTCGAGCTTTCAAAACAGAGATGGATAATAATTTTGAGCGGTATGCTTTCATTGTCACCATAACAACCGAGAGATCTCGATATCTTCCATGCTAGGTACATTATAAGAAGTTCCCAAACAAAATGGTAAAGTTTTTACTCCCCCTCTACCAATCAATCACACTCCACGGCGAGCTGAATCCACGGGTACCGTCCATATCAACAACATTCCTGGGGGAGTTTTTTTTAATTATTTGCATTTTTTCTTTGATTTCGGGACTGGAATCCCTATTACCAACCACTTTCTCGTGAATGATAGTGAATCAACACATATCGTGAGAACAACCCACCTAGCATGGAAGATACTGATAGCCCCTAGTTACAATATGACCGATTCAGGCATACAAAACAGAATATTATTTGAAGGTTGAGAGTTTGGCACATGCAAATTTACTTGGAACAGCGGGTAAATACTGCATATAGGTAGGTATGGTGGACTCATATGGAACAACTTTGAGTTTGAGGGTGTTTGGATGCAAAAGTGGTATTTCTACTTGGTGCGGAAGTTTTGGCTAATACGAGGTGGAAGCAAGCACCACATATTGGAGGATCCATAACAATATAACTTCTATACAAATATACCCAAGCATAACTCATTACGTTGTCTTCCTTGTCCAACTTCAACTAATTTGCTCAAGTTTGAAAATAATTAATGGGTATTCATAATCATATAAGATGTCCAAGAGTATAGTTATATGTTAAATCTCTCTTCCTTCAATATTCTTTCATGAATGGTTCAAGTGACCAATGCAGTGTTTGCTAACTTTCAATAAATTTTACCACCTATACTTCTTATATGTGAAGTCATTACTCCCCATGGGATAAGCATATAAAACATATATAATTTCATATTTATGATATTCAATTCATTCAACCATTTACTCATAGGATATAAGTGAAGCACGAGAGTAAATGACAAAACTACACAAAACATATAAGTGAAGATCAATGAGCAGTCAAACAATTAAGTAGCTATGTGAGGAATTACCCACCCTCTCTCAATAAATATTTTCATATATGAAGTATTTTATTAAACAAAAAGCAAAATAAAAAATAGCACTACAAGAATAGCACACATCATGTGAACTAATAAAAATTTAGGCTCAACATAGGCTAACCGATAGTTGATGAAGAGAGGTGGGATGAGTAGCACTCCCAAGCTTAGATTCTTGAGACTTCTTGAAATATTTACTTGGGGTGCCTTGGTCATCCCCAAGCTTGAGCTTCTGTATCTCGTTCAATTCTCTCATATCCCGGTTTCTCCTATTATCAAAATCTTCATCCACACAAAACTCGAAAAGAACTCGTGAGATAGGTTAGTACACATAAGAACAAATCAACACTTCATGTACTTCCAAGGCAAGTTGAAAAATAATTTTCAAACATTATTTACTGTATACTATCATTTCCAGAATTTAGATCTACCAATACAGGCTATGGAAACTATAGGATAAGTAGATAACAAAACTATGACAACAATCTGTCCAAACGGAACAGTCTGTAGAAGTTTATTAAACCAGTGTACTTCTGTGAGTCACAAAATTATGAAAATTAAGTAAATGATATAAAATTTATATGAAAACACTGTGTAAAAATTTCAGAAACTTCCCATGCTCCAGTAAAATATGAAATTCAAACACTACAGCGGAAGTTTCTGTTTTTACACAACACACATCAAACATGCAATTCAAGCATCCTAAAGGCAATTATTGGAACTTTTTATTGAAAAAAAAGATTATAAATAACACCTAACATATAAAAATAAAATAAAATGACGATCCAAGCAAAAACCATATTATGTGACGAATAAAAGTATAGCTCCAAGTAAGATATACCGATAATGTTGAAGACGAAAGAGGGGATGACTTCCGGGGCATCCCCAAGCTTAGACGCTTGAGTATTCCTTGAATATTACCTTGTGGTGCCTTTGGCACCCCAAATATTAGGTTCTTGTCACTCCTTATTCTCTTCATATTGGTGTCTCACCCAAAACATGAAAACTTTAATCACACAAAACTTAACAGAACTTTGTGAGAAGGGGTAGTGTAATAAAGATAGATCATTCACTTAGGTACTGTCAAGACAAGATTCATAATTATTACCACATGATAACTACTGTATTATATCATTCCAACAATTTATATTACTCAATATAAGCTATAGGAACACTTGAAACAAGCAAACTATGCATGCAAAATTGAATCTGTCAAAAAACAGAACAGTCTGTAAAGATCTGTAGTATAGCCATACTTGCCTGTCTCTAAAAATTCTGAAAAATTATCACAACCTGAATAATTTGCATATGAAAACTTTTAAAAATTTCAGATCATTATCGCGCTCCAGTAAAAAATTAATATTCCTGTATTGGAGTGAAAAGTTTCTGTTTTGGTTAAGCATCAATTCTACTCATCTTGTGAGTCATCCCGAAGGCTTTACTTGGCACTTTATTGAAATAAAAGACACAAAACAAGATTAATACAGTATATTAATCATGTGAACTCAGAAAAAAATAAAGTAAAAGTGTTGGGTTGTCTCCCAACAAGCGCTTTTCTTTAATGCCTTTTAGCTAGGCATGATGATTTCAATGATGCTCGTATAGGAATAATAATTGAAACATGCAAAAGAGCATCATGAATCTCATGAAAAGCACATTTAAGTCTAACCCACTTCCTATGCATAGTTATTTTTTTAGCAAACTATTTATGGTAGCAAGAATCAACTAGCATAGGAAGGCAAAACAACCATAACTTCAAAACTTCTAACACATAGAGAGGAAACTTGATATTATTGCAATTCCTAAAAGCATATTTTCCTCCCTGATAATAATTTTCAGTAGAATCATAAAGGAATTCCACAATATAACTATCACATAAAGATTTCTCTTCATGATCCACAAGCATAGAAAATTTGTCACTCTCCACATAAGCAATTTCTTTCTCATTCATAATAGTTGGAGCAAACTCAGCAAAATAACTATCATGAGATACTTGATTGACATAACCACGTTGAATATTAAAATCATGATAATAGGTTTCATGGTTGTCATTACTATTTATAGAATACATGTCATCACAATAACCATCATATATAGGAGGCATGCTATCATCATAATAGTTTCGCTCATCAAAACTTGGGGGAAAAAATATCATCTTCATCAAACATAGCATCCCCAAGCTTGTGGCTTTGCATATCATTAGCATCATGAATATTCATAGAATTCATACTAACAATATTGAAATCATGCTCATCATTCAAGGATTTAGTGTGAAACATTTTAATAACTTCTTCTTCTAACACCTGAGCACAATTTTCCTTTCCATCATTTTCACGAAAGACGTTAAAAAGATGAAGCATATGAGGCAACCTAAATTCCATTTTTTTGTAGTTTTATTTTATAAAACCAAACTAGTGAAAAACAAGAAACTAGAAGATTTGCTTGCAAAATCTAAAGATATACGTTCAAGCACTCACCTCCCCGGCAACGGCGCTATAAAGAGCTTGATGTCTACTACACAACCTTCTTCTTGTAGACTCGTGTTGGGACTCCAAGCGCAGAGTTTTGTAGGACAGTAGTAAATTTCCCTCAAATGGATGTCCTAAGGTTTATCAATCCGTGGGAGGCGTAGGATGAAGATGGTATCTCTTGAACAACCCTGCAACCAAATAACAAAGAGTCTCTGGTGTCCCCAACACACCCAATATAATGGTAAATTGTATATGTGCACTAGTACGACAAAGAGATGATGATACAAGTATAATATGGATGGTAGATATAGGTTTTTGTAATCTGAAAATATAAAAACAGCAAGGTAACTAATAACAAAAGTGAGCAAAAATGGTATTGCAATGCTTAGAAACATGGCCTAGGGCTCATACTTTCACTAGTGCAATCTCTTAACAATACTAACATAGTTGAATCATATGTAAATACCTCTCGTGCGACAAAGAGTTCACTCCAAAGTCACAAATAGCAAAGTACTAACGAAGAAATTATTGTAGGGTACAGAACGACCTCAAAGTTATCTTTTCTGACCAATCTTATGAGCTATCCCTATAAGTGTCACGAACAGCCCTAGAATTCGTACTAAAGTAACACATTAAGATACACATCAACCAAAACCCTAATGTCACCGAGATACTCCAATGTCACCACAAGTACCCACGGGCTTGATTATACGATATGCATCACATAATTTCACATTCATCATATTCAATCCAACACAAAGAACTTCAAAGAGTGCCCCAAAGTTTCTACCGGAGATTCAAGATGAAAACTTGTGCCAACCCCTATGCATAGATTCCCAAGGTCACGAAACCCGCAAGTTGATCACCAAAACATACATCAAGTGGATCAATAGAACATCCCATTGTCACCACGGATATCCCATCACAAGACATACATCAAGTGTTCTCAAATCCTTAAAGACTCAATCCGATAAGAAAACTTCAAAGGGAAAACTCAATTCATCACAAGAAGATAGAGAGGGGAAAACTCCATATGATTCGTCTATATCAATAAAGCTCGCGGTACATCAAGATCGTTTCATCTCAAGAACATGAGAGAGAGATAGAGATCAAACACATAACTACTGGTACATACCCTCAGCTCCGAGGGTGAACTACTCCCTCCTTGTCATGGAGACCGCCGGGATGATGAAGATGGCCTCCGGCGATGGTTTCCCCCTCCAGTAGGGTGCCGGAACGGGCTCCCGATTGGTTTTTTGTGGCCCTGGAAGCTTGCGGTGGCAGAACTCCCGATCTAGGTTTCTTTTCGGAGGTGTGGGTATTTATAGGATTTTTTCGCGTCGATCTCACGTGAAGGGGGGCCACGAGGCGGTGACAAGCCACCCAGGCGTGACTAGGGGGGTGGCCACGCCTGGCAGGCTTGCGATCTCCTTGTCGATCTTCTGGCCCAACTCCAATGCTTTGGGGGTTTCTTTTGGTCCAAAAAAATCATACTAAATTTTCAGCCCATTCCGAGAACTTTTATTTCTACACAAAAAATGACACCATGGAAGTTCTGCTGAAAACAACATCGGTCCAGGTTAGTTCTAATAAAATCATACCAAAATCGTATGGAATTATTGTAAAGATGGCATGAATACTTCAAAATTTATAGATACGTTGGAGACGTATCAAGACTCAAATAAAACTAAAAATTGCATAAAGTAAATAGATAGACCCTTCACAGAGGGAAGTAGGGATTTGTAGAGGTGCCAGATCTCAAGGTTTAAATTAGTAGAAAATAATAATTTGGGTGGCATGCCTTTCTTATCAATCAAAACAACTGAGAGCTTTCAATACCTTTCCATGCTAGATACATCATAGCTGGTTCCCAAACAGAAAATAAAGTTTACTGCTTTTTCCTCCATACTTTCACAATCCATGGCTAGCCGAATCCACGGTTGCCTTCCATACAAACACTTTCCAAGGAATTTATTATTTCACAACATAAAGTAAATTTCCTTTTCATTTCCGGACTGGGCATCCCTATTACCGCCATACTCTCATGCAATGACAAGTGAATAAACACTCATCCGAGAATAACACATCTAGCATGGGGAAAAATCGGTTACCCCCTTCCTCTTCATGAGAGGTAAAAGCACACAAAAAGGAAAATTCATTTTGAAAATTAGAGATGGCACATACAAATTTGCTTGGAACGACATGGAAATACCACATATAGGTAGGTATGGTGGACTCATGTGGCAAAACTGGTTTCAAGGATTTTGGATGCACAAGTAGTATTTCCACTAAGTACAAGTGAAGGCTAGTGATACGTCTCCAATGTATCTATAATTTATGAAGTATTCATGCCATGTTTTCAATAATTCTATATGATTTTGGTGTGATTTTATAACTAACCCGGACTGACACTGTTTTCAGCAGAACTACCGTGGTGTTGTTTTTGTGTAGAAATAAAAGTTCTCGGAATGGGCTAAAAATTTACGGAGAATATATTTGGAAAATATAAACATACTAGAGAAAAAATATATCGGAGAGGAGTCCCGAGGGAGCCACAATCCACTAGGGCGCGGCCACCCCCTTGCCGAACCTTGCAGGCTTGAGGGCCCCTCGAGCACCTCCTTGACGTGATTCTGTTGGGGAACGTTGCATGGGAAATAAAAAATTTCCTACGCACATGCAAGATCTATCCATGGTGATGAGCATCTACGAGAGGCAGAGTGGATCTACATACCCTTGTAGATCGCTAAGCGGGAAGCGTTAAGAAACACGATTGATGTAGTCGAACGTCTTCGCGATCCAAATCGCCGAGCGTCCCGCGATCCCATCAAGATCAATCTCACGATCCAATAACAATTTGTCTCACGATCTGTTCCGCGATCAAATCATGAATCTTCTCACGATCTTGATCACAGTCCTTCCGATCTAGCACCGAACGGACGGCACCTCCGCGTTCAGCACACGTACAACTCGATGACGATCTCCACCTTCTTGATCTAGCAAGAGGGAGCGGAGAGGTAGATGAGTTCTCTAGCAGCATGACAGCGTTGCGGCGATGGTGGTGGAGTTATTCCAGCAGGGCTTCGCCTAGGCGCCATCGAAAACCGATCTAGAGGAGAAACTACGATCTAGAGAGGAGAGGTAGCACGTGGCTATTTTTCTGTGTCATAAAACCCTAAAACCTCTAGTATATATAGGAGGAGGGAGGGAGGAGATTTTTCCCTCAAGGGGCCAGCCCTTGCATGGGCTGAAGTAGGAGGAGGAGGAGTCCTCTTCCAATCCTAGTAGGATTAGGACTCCTTCTCTCCCACATGGAAAACTCCTTTTCCACCTTTTTCCTTTTGAACTTATCCCAGCCACATGGGCCTCTTGTGGGACTTAGGCCATCCCAGTAATGGCTGGTATACCTCTTCCCACATCCCATGTAGACTCTTGGGTCAAAATAACCTCCCGATGATCCCCTGGCACCCTCCCGGCACTCCCAGTACACCACCGATGAGCCCGAAACTTTTCCGGCGACCAAAACAGGACTTCCTATATATCAATCTTTACCTCCAAACCATTCCAGAGCTCCTCGTGACATCTGGGATCTCATCCGCAACTCCGAACAACCTTCGGTCACCACCATACATAACTCTATACTACCGAAAAGTCACCGAACCTTAAGTGTGCAGACCCTGTGGGTTCGAGAACTATGTAGACATGACCGAGACACCTATACGGTCAATAACCAATAGCCAGACATGGATGCCCATATTGGTCCCTACATATTCTACGAAGATCTTTATCGGTCGAACCTCTATGTCAAGGATTCACTTAATCTCGTACGTTGTTCCCTCTGTTCTTCGGTATGTTACTTTCTCGAGATTCGATCCTCGGTATTTGTATACCTAGTTCAACCTAGTTACCGGCATGTCTCTTTACTCATTATGCAATACAAGATCCCATGGCTAACTCTTAATTCACATTGCTTGCAAGGCTTATAGTGATGTTGTATTACCGAGTGGGCCCTAAGATACCTCTCCATCACACGGAGTAATAAATCCCAGTCTTGATCCATGCCAACTCAACAGACACCCTCGGAGATACCTGTAGAGAACCTTTATAGTCACCCAGTTACGCCGCAACATTTGATACACACAAGGTACACCTTCGGTATCAGTGGGTTGCATGATCTCATGGTCATAGGAATAGATACTTGACATGTAGAAAACTGTAGCAATAAACTGACACGATCATATGCTATGTTTATAGTTGGGGTCTAGTCCATCACATCATTCCCCTAATGATGTGATCCCGTTATCAAAGTGATAATGACATCTCATGTCCATGGCTAGGAAACATTAACTATCTTTGATCAATGAGCTAGTCTTTTAGAGGCATACTAGGGACATCGTGATGTCTATGTATCCACACATGTATCTGAGTTTCCAATCAATACAATTCTAGCATGGATAATAAATGATTACAGTGAACAAGGAAATATGATAATAACTAATTTATTATTGCCTCTAGGGCATATTTCCAACAGTCTCCCATTTTCACTAGAGTCAATAATCCATGTCACATCGCTATGTGATTTGTTATGAATCTCACACCCAATGGGTTCTGGGGTTCGATCATGCTTTGCATGTGAGAGAGGTCTTTAGTGAATGGGTTTGCGACATTCAGATCTGTGTGTACTTTGCAAATCTCTATGTCATACTGTAGATACTGTAGATACTGCTACCACACTCCACATGGAGCTATTCCAAATGGCTGCTCGACTGTACATATCCGGATTGCTACTACGAGTCATCTAGATTGGTGTCAAAGCTTGCATCGACATAACCCTTTACGATGAACTCTTTATCACCTCCATAATCGAGAAATATTTACTTAGTCCTCTAGTTACTAAGGATAATCTTGACCTCTGTCCAGTGATCCACTCCTGGATTACTCTTGTACCCCTTGAGAGACTTATGGCAAGGCACACACAGGTGCGGTACACAACATGGCATACTATATAGAGCCTATGTTTAAGGCATAGGGGATGACATTTATCCTTTCTCTTTCTTCTGTCATGGTCGAGCTTTGAGTCTCACTCAAATGCACACCTTACAAATCAGGCAAGAACTCTTCCTTTGACTGTTCCATTTTGAACTCTTTCAAAATCTTGTCAAGGTATGTACTCATTGAAAGTCTTATCAGACGTCTTGATCTATATCTATAGATCTCGATGCCCAACAATTAAGTAGCTTTATCCAGGTCTTCCTTTGAAAAACTCCTTTCAAACAACCCTTTATGCTTTCTAGAAATTCTACATAATTTCCGATCAACAATATGCCATCCACATATGCTTATCATAAACTCTATAGTGCTCCACTCACTTTATTGTAAATACAAGTTTCTCATAAACTTTGTATAGACTCAAAAAATTTGGTCACCTCATCAGAGCGTATATTCCAACTTCGAGATGCTTGCTCCAGTCCATAGAAGGATCACTAGAGCTTGCACACCTTTTAGCATCCTTAGGATTGACAAAACCATCTGGTTGTATCTCATACAACCTTTCCTCAAGGAAGGAAATGATGTTTTGACATCCATCTGCCAGATTCCATAATTGAAAAAACGCAGCAACTGCTAACATAATTCCAACAGACTTTAGTGTCGCTACGAGTGAGAAAGTCTCATCGCAGTCAACTCCTTAACCTTGTTGGAAACTTCTTTGCGACAAGTAGAGCTTTATAAATGGTGACATTCACCATCAGCGTGTGTCTTCATCTTAAAGGTCCATTTGTACTCAACGACCTACCGTTCAACGGGCAAGTCTACCAAAGTCCATACTTGGTCTTCATACATGGATCCTTTCTCAGATTTTATGGCCTCTAACCATTTTTGGAATCCGGACCTATCATCGCTTCTCCATAGCTCGTAGGTTCATCGTTGTCCAACTATATGACCTCTAAGACAGGTTGTCGTACCACTCAGGAGAAGTACACGTCCTTGTCGACCTACGAGGTTTGATAGTAACTTGATCCGAAGTTTCATGATCATCATCATTAACTTCCCCTTCAACTAACGTAGGATCCACAGAAACATCTTTCTGCGCTGCGCTACTCTCTGGTTGAAACAAAGTTTCAACAACCTCATCAAGTTATATCTTCCTCCCACTCAATTCTTTCAAGAGAAACTCTTTCTCGAGAAAGGACCCATTTTTGCAACAAACACTTTGCACTCGGATTTGAGATAGAAGGTATACCCAACTGTTCTTAGGGTATTCTATGAAGATGCATTTGTCCCATTTGGGTTCAAGCTCATTAGGTGAAAGCCTTTTTCACATAAGTCTTGCAACCCCAAACATTAAGAAATGACAGCTTAGGTTTCCGCCAAACCAAAATTCATACGGTGTCATCTCAATGGACTTAGATGGTGCCCCTTTTAAAGTGAATGTAGTTGGCTCTAATGCATAACCCCAAAACAATAGTGGCAAATCGATAAGAGACATCATAGTTCATACCATATCCAATAGAGCACTCCTACGATGTTCGGACACACCATCACACTATGGTGTTCCAGGTGGCGTGAGTTGTGAAACAACTTTCACATTGTCTAAAGTTGTATTCCAAACTCATAACTTAGATAATCGCTTCCACGATCATATCGTAGACATTTTTATCTTCTTGTCACGATGATCTTAAACTTCACTCTGGATCTGTTTGAACTGTTCAAACGTTTCAGACTTGTGCTTCATTAAGAAAATATACTCATATATACTCAAATCATCAATGAAGGTAAGAAAATAATGATATCCACTGCATGCTACAACACTCATTGGACCGCATACATCAACATGTATCATTTCCAATAAGTTACTGGCCCGCTCCATCATACCGAAAATGGGGTCTTTAGTCATCTTGCCCAAGAGACATGGTCCGCATGTCTCAACCGATTCGAAAGCGAATGAGTCCAAAGATCCATCAGCATGGAGTTTCTTCATGCAATTAATACCAATATGAAATTTAGCAGTAGTGCCACAGGTATGTGGTACTATCATTATTAACTTTGCATCTTTTGGCATCAATGTTCTGAACACGTGCATTACTACGATCAAGATTCAACAAAACATTCTCATTGGGTGCATGTGTTGTAAATATGCCCTAGAGGCAATAATAAATTGGTTATTATCATATTTCCTTGTTCATTATAATCGTTTATTATCCATGCTATAATTGTATTGATCAAAAACTCAGATACATGTGTGGATACATAGACAACACCATGTCCCTAGTATGCCTCTAATAGACTAGCTCGTTGATCAAAGATGGCTACGGTTTCCTAGTCATGGACATGAGATGTCATTTGATAACGGGATCACGTCATTAGGAGAATGATGTGATGGACAAGACCCAAACTACAAACGTAGCATATGATCGTGTCAGTTTATTGCTACTGTTTTCTGCATGTCAAGTATTTGTTCCTATGACCGTGAGATCACGCAACTCATTGACACCGGAGGAGTACCTTGTGTGTATCAATCGCAACATAACTGGGTGACTATAAAGGTGCTCTACAAGTATCTCTGAGGGTGTCTGTTGGGTTGGCATGGATCAAGACTGGGATTTGTTACTCCCTGTGACGTAGAGGTACCTCAGGGCCCACTTGGTAATACAACATCACAATAAGCCTTGCAAGCAATGTGACTAAGGGTTAGTCACGGGATCTTGTATTACAGAACGAGTAAAGAGACTTTCCGGTAATGAGGTTGAACTAGGTATGGAGATACCGACGATCGAATGTCGGGCAAGTAACATACCGAAGAACAAAGGGAACATCATATGGGATTAATTGAATCCTTGACATAGAGGTTTGACCGATAAAGATCTTCATAGAATATGTAGGAACCAATATGGGCATCCAAGTCCCTCCATTGGTTATTAACCGTAGAGGTGTCTCGGTCATGTCTACATAGTTCTCGAACCCGCTGTGTCTGCACACTTAAGGTTCGGTGACGTTTCGGTAGTGTAGAGTTATGTATGGTGGTGACCGAAGGTTATTCGGAGTCCTGGATGATATCCCAGACATCACGAGGAGCTCCAGAATGGTCCAGAGGTAAAGACTGATATATAGGAAGTCCTTTTTTGGTCGCCGGAAAAGTTTCGGGCTCATCGGTAGTGTATCGGGAGTGCCGATAGTGTACGAGGGGACCATCAGGAGAGGTATTTCGATCCAAGAGGCTACATGGACTGTGGGAGGAGGTAAACCAGCCCCTAGTGGGATGGCCTAAGCCTCCTCTAAGGGCCCATGTGGCTCGAGTGGTTTGAGAAGGTGAAAATCCAAAGGTGGAGAGGTGGAAAGAGTTTCCAAGTGGAAAGGAGGAATCCTACTCCTAATAGGGTTGGAGTAGGACTCCTCCACCTCCAATTTCGACCAAACCTTGAGGGTTTGAGGCTGCCTCCTCCCCTCGCTCCCTCCTATATATACTAGAGGATTTAGAGGAAAAAGCTAACCCTAATAGCCACGTGCTGCCTCTCCTCTAGATCATAGTTTCTCCTCTAGATCGGTTTTTAGCGGTGCTTAGGCGAAGCCCTGCTGGAATAGCTCCACCACCATCGCCGCAATGCCGTCGCGCTGCCGGAGAACTCATCTACCTCTTCGCTCCCTCTTGCTCGATTAAGAAGACGGATCATGATGAGACCGCGGGACGGATCGTGATGAGTTCGCGGGATGGATAGTGATTGGATCACGGGACGGATCATGATGAGATCGTGGGACGCTCGGCGATTTGGATCGCGAATACGTTCGACTACACCAACCGTGTTTCTTAACGCTTCCCTCTTAGCGATCTACAAGGGTATGTAGGTCCAGTCTCCCTCTCGTAGATGCTCATCACCATGGATAGATCTTGCATGTGCGTAGGATTTTTTTTGTTTCCCATGAAACGTTCCCCAACAGTGGCATCATGAGCTAGGTCTATGTGTAGATGAGATCTCGAGTAGAACACAAAGATTTTTTGGGCATTGATGCTTAGATTGCTTCCTCCCTTGGTTGTGGTTCGGTTCAGCGGTATTATGGGATGAAGCGGCCCGGACCAACATTACTCGTACGCTTACGAGCGACCGATTCCCTCAACTGCAACTTGTTGCAACATATGGCTGGCGGTGCCAGTTTCTCCTACTTTAGTTGGATCGGATTCGACAAAGGCGGTCCTTGAGAAGGTTGAAAAGCAACTAATGTATCACCGTTGTGGTTTATGTGTAGGTGAGAATTGTTCTTGCTAGATACCCGTAGGAGCCATGTAAAACATGCAATAGCAATTAGAGGACACCTAACTTGTTTTTGCAGGGTATGTTGTGATGTGATATGGCCAATTACATTATGAAATATATGTGATGTATGAGATGATCATGTGTTGTATAGAATATCACGACTTGCATGTCGACAAGTACGACAACCGACATGATCCATAGGGTTGTCTTTAATTATTGTATGACCTGCGTGTCAATCATTAAGCGCTATGTAATGCTTTACTTTATCGCTAAACGGTAGCAATAGTAGTAGAAGCATGGTGGGCGTGACAACCACGATGGCGACACATTGATAGAGATCAAGATGATGGAGATCATGGTGTCATGCCTGTGACGATGGAGATCATGCCGGTGCTTTCATAGATGGAGATCAAAAGCACAAGTTCATGGCCATATCATGTCACTTATGATTTGCATGTGATGTTAATCCTTTTATGCACCTTGTTTTTCTTAGGACGACGGTAGCATTATAAGGTGATCCCTCACTTAAATTTCAGGATAAATTGTGTTCTCCCTGAGTGTGCACCGTTGCGAAAGTTCGTCGTGTCGAGACACCACATGATGATCGGGTGTGATAGACTCTACGTTCACATACAACGGGTGCAAGCCAATGTTGCACATGCAGAACACTCGGGTTAAACTTGATGAGCCTAGCATGTACATACATGGCCTCGGAACACAAGAGACTGAAATGTCAAACATGAGTCATATAGTAGATATGATCAACATGATGATGTTCACCATTGAAACCACCTCAACTCACGTGATGATCGGACTTGAGTTGGTGAATTTGGATCATGTATCACTCAAATGACTGGAGAGATGTCAATTTGAGTGGGAGTTCTTCACTAATATGATTAATTGAACTCATTATCATGAACATAGTCAGTAGTGTCTTTGCAAATTATGTTGTAGATTACTTGCTCGTTCTGTAGCTCCCTTGAATTTTTTATATATTCCTAGAGAAATAGAGTTGAAAGATAACGGTAGCAATATTGCGGACTAGGTCCGTGATCTGAGGATTGTCCTCATTGCTGCACAGAAGGCTTATGTCCTTAATGCACCGCTCGGTGCGCCAACCCCTCTAGCATCGTCTGTAGATGTTGTGAACATATGACAGGCATGTTCTGATGACTACTTGATAGTTTAGTGCGTCATGCATTATGACTTAGAATTGGGGATCCGAAGTGTTTTGAACGTCAGGGAACATATGAGATGTTCTAAGAGCTGAAATTAGGATCTCAGGCTCGTGCCCGTGTTGTGAGATATGAGATCTCCAACAAGATTCTTTGCCTGTAGGATGGAAGAGAATAGCTCAATCGTTGAGCATGTGTTCAGATTGTGTGGGTGCTACAATCGCTTGAATCGAGTGGGAGTTGATCTTCTAGATAAGATAGTGATTGATATAGTTCTCCAAGTCACTGTCACTAAGTTACTAGAACTTGGTGATGAACTATAAAATGCGAGGGATAGAAATAATGATCCCTGATCTATTCACGATGTTTGACACCGCGAAGGTAGAAATCAAGAAGGAGCATCAAGTGTTGATGGTTAGTAAAACCACTAGTTTCAAGAAGGGCAAGGGCAAGGAGGGAAACTTCATGGATGGCAAGTCAGTTGCTGCTCCTATGAAGAAACCCAAATTTGAACCCAAACCCGAGACTAAGTGCTTATATTATGAAGACAACGGTCGCTGAAGCGGAACAACCCTAGATACTTGGTAGATAAGAAGGTTGGCAACGTCAACAGAAGTATATTTGATATACATGTTATTGATGTGTACCTTGCTAGTACTCCTAGTAGCACCTGGGTATAGGATACCTGTTTGGTTGCTAAATGTTAGTAACTCGAAATAAAAGCGACGGAATAAACGAAGACTAGCTAAGGGTGAGGTGACGATATGTGTTGGAAATGTTTCCAAGGTTGATTTGATCAACATCGCACGCTCTCTCTATCTTCGGGATTAGTGACAAACCTAAATGTTGTTTGGTGTTTGCGTTGAGCATGCACGTGATTAGATCGTGTTTATTGCAATACGGTTATTCATTTAAGTCAGGGAATAATTGTTATTCTGTTTGCATGAATAATACCTTCAATGGCCATGCACCCAATGAATGGTTTGTTGAATCTTGATCGTAGTAATTCACATGTTCATAACATTGATGCCAAAAGATACAAAGTTAATAATCATAGTACCACATACTTATGGCACTACCGCTGAGTGTCATATTAGTGTAAAGAGCATGAAGAAACTCCATGCTGATGGATCTTTGGACTCATTCGATTTCGAATCGGTTGAGACATGCGAACCATGCCTCTCGGGCACGATGACTAAGAATCCCATTTTCCGGATTGATGGAGTGGGCAAGTGATTTATTGGAAATGATACATGTTGATGTATGCAATCCAATGAGCCTTGTAGCGTGCGGTGGATATCATTATTTTCTTACCTTCACTGATGATTTGAGTAAATATAGTGTATATTTACTTAATGAAACACAAGTCTGAATCATTTGAAAGGTTCAAGCAGATTTAGAGTGAAGTTTAAGATCATCATGACAAGAAGATAAAAATGTCTGTGATATGATCGTGGAGGTGAATATCTGAGTTACGAGTTAGGCATACAACTTTAGATAATGTGAAAGTTGTTTCACAACTCACGCCACCTGGAACACCATAGTGTGATGGTGTGTCCGAACATCATAGTCGTGCTCTATTGGATATGGTGCCTGCTATGATGTCTCTTATCGTTTTGCTACTATAATTTTGGGGGTATGCATTAGAGACAACTACATTCACTTTAAATAGGGCACCATCTAAATCCGTTGAGATGACACCGTGTGAATTATGGTTTGATAGAAACTTAATATGTCATTTCTTAATGTTTGGGGCTGCGACGCTTGTGTGAAAAATGTTTTCACCTAATGAGCTCGAGCCCAAAGCGGACAAATGCATCTTCATGGAATACCCTAAGAACAGTTGGGTATACTTTCTATCTCAGATCCAAGTGCAAAGTGTTTGTTGCTAAAACGGATCCTTTCCCGAGAAAAAGTTTCTCTCGAAAGAATTGAGTGGGAGGAAGATAGAACTTGATGAGGTTGTTGAACCTTTGTTTCAACCAGAGAGTAGCGCAGCACAGAAAGATGTTTCTGTGGAACCTACTTCAGTTGAAGAGGAAGTGGATGATGCTGATCATGAAGCTTCGGATCAAGTTACTATCGAATCTCGTAGGTCGACAAGGATGCGTACTGCTGCTGAGTGGTACGACAACCCTGTCTTCGAGGTCATGTTGTTGGACAACGATGAACCTACAAGATATGGAGAAGCGATGATGGGCCCAGATTCCGAAAAATGGTTAGAGGCCATGAAATTCGAGAAAGGATCCATGTATGAAACCAAATATAGACTTTGGTAGACTTGCTCGTTGGATGGCAGGTCGTCGAGTACAAATGGAACTTTGAGATGAAGACAGACACTGATGGTGAATGTCACTATTTGTAAAGCTCGACTTATCGCGAAGAAGTTTCCGACAAGTTCAAGGAGTTGACTGCGGTAAGACTTTCTCACCCGTAGTGATGCTAAAGTCTATTGGAATTATGTTAGGAGTTGCTGCGTTTTTCGATTGTGAAATCTGGCAGATGGATGTCAAAACATTGTTTCCTTCTTGAGGAAAGGTTGTATGAGATACAACCAGAAGGTTTTGTCAGTCCTAACGATGCTAAAAGGTGTGCATGCTCCAGTGATCCTTCTACGAACTAGAGCAAGCATATCGGAGTTGGAATATACGCTCTGATGAGGTGATCAATGTTTTGTAGTTTATACAAAGTTTATGAGAAACTTGTATTTACAATAAAGTGAGTGGGAGCACTATAGAATTTCTGATTGGTATATGTGGATGACATATTCTTGATCAGAAATAATGTAGAATTTTTGGAAAGCATAAACGGTTGTTTGAAAAATGATTTTCAAAGGAAGACCTGGATAAAGCTACCTAATTGTTGAGCATCAAGATCTATAGAGATAGATCAAGATGGTTGATGAGACTTTCAATGAGTACATACCTTGACAAGATTTTGAAAGAGTTCAAAATGGATCAGTCAGAGAAAGAGTTCTCGCCTGTTTTGTAAGGTGTGAAGTTGAGTGAGACTCAAAGCTCAACCACGGCATAAGAAAGAGAAAGGACAAAGGTCGTCCCCTATGCTTTAGCCATAGGCTCTATATAGTATGCCATGCTATGTACCACACCTATGTGTGCCTTGCCGTGAGTCCGTCAAGGGGTACAAGAGTGATCCAGGAGTGGATCACTGGACAACGGTCAAGATTATCCTTAGTAGCTAAAAGACTAAGGAACTGTTTCTCGATTATGGAGGTAAGAAAGAGTTCGTCGTAAAGAGTTACGTCGATGCAAGCTTTGACACCATTCCACATGACTCTTAGTAGCAATCCGGATACGTACTGTGACAGCCCGGTACCGACGCTCCAGAAGATTCCCGAAGATTCCCCTTTTATTTCCGTTCTCGTCATGTGTTCGTCTGGTTGTCGCATTCATCATCGCATCAGCGCATCATCTGCATAGCATCATCTCATGTTTTCGAAAGCTTGCATCCGTTCGTATTTGTCGGTTCTCTCCGTTCTTGCCGTTGCCCGTTGAGACCAACCACACATGCACGCACCTGCGACATCATTTTAATAAAACTGTTTTTAAGTGTGTGCAAAAAATATTCTCGGATCGAGTTGAATCTTGGCGTGCGGTCTTGTTATATTATAGGTAGACCGCCCATCGAATTTCGTCGCATTCTGAGTTCGATAGATACCCCGTCGGTCATCCGTAGCAGTGAAGTTATCGGTATTTCGTCGGAGGTTGTCGGTGTTTTTAAACCTTCATGTCACGGGCCACCATTCTCTCTCTCTTCTCCACCTAGCCCCTCTGCACAGTCACCATAGCCCCCCCCGCTTCCGGATAGTCGAATCGACAGCCGACAGTCTGAAAACAGACAGCGACCGTAAACCCTAGCCCGAAAACTATATATAGCCCCTCCCCCTTCCTTATTGGGTAGCCAACCCTAATCCCCCTAGAATCCTGTGCCAAACCCTCTCCTTCTCCCTCCTCCAACCGTCAGGCCCGCCCGAGCCCATCTGAGCCCGTCCCTGAGCTCCTCCCGTAGCCCCGCAGCCGCAACTCCACCACCGGCCTCGCCGAAGAGCAGCCCGTCGGCCTCGCCGGAGCCGCCGCGCCACCGGACCAGCAGCCCCTCGCCGGCCCCCTCTTCCTCTTCCCTTCCCCTTCTCCTTTCCTTCGCTGCAGAGCTCACCCCAGAGCTCTCATTCTCGCAGGTGCCGTCGCCATGGAGTCCGCCGGCCGCCTCGTCGCCGAGAACCAGTCCCTCCTCGCCGGATCCGGTCTTCCACGAACTCCCGGCACCGGATCCTCGCCCAGCCGCCGCCCAGCCATCGCTGCCGCCGCTGCCCTCTGCTCAGGCACAAGCAGGAGGGAGGTCAAGCACGTCACCCCTACCCATTGACCCCCGCTGCCCCCGCGTGGGCCAATGCACTCCTCGGCCCAGCTGCCCCCTGCTCCCCTGCCTGCAAGCCGCTGCTCCGAGCCGGGCCTTGGCACATGGGTGAGCCAGCCCCCCTACGTTTGTTTTTATTTTTATTTGTGTGTGCATTGCATATTTTCAAATGTCGTTATAAAATCAACCGTGTGCCGGTTTAAAATATTTTTAACATGTTAAATGGGTAGAAAAATGTGTAGAATATTAATATGTCATTTTCACCCATGCCTAAAATATTTAACATACCATTTTCCGCATTTCGCATCACTGTCATGATTTTGCATTTTCGCATAATTGCTTGACGTGCATCAGGAATTAATCAAAATCATATATTAAAAATATTCATATCATCGACATCGTATTTTTATGCATGATAAAAATATTGGCACGTTGTTTGCATTTTATTTGCATAAATAACTTGCTATTAGGTGATTATTCCATATGCTTGCATAATTAATTGTGATTAAATTTCCACATGAACCCATGCATATTATATATGTTTTCGGGGTAGAAAAATCCATAGAAATTATCTATGCATTTATATTTCTCATTTGAGCATGTTGTGTGCATGTCAATTTTGTCATGATGCCCTTTTGTTAATTTTGTGGGATTTAATCCATGCATGATATGAAATAATTTTGAACATGAGAAATGCCCTTGGATATGTGTCCTAGCCCCTAGATATTTTGCTTATCATAGAAATGCATGTTTAGGTGTTGTTTTCTTGTTGTCAACTTGCTATAAAAATTCTGTTGTTTTGAGGGTCCAAAATATTTCTAAGTCTGGAATCTGTAATATTTTGTTGCTGTCTTGCCATGTGATTTTCTAGTGATCTAGAACTCTTTTGTGGTAGGTATAGTGGAGTTATTTGTAGTTGATAGTGTCCTTTAGTATGCTGTTAAGTTTCATGCCATTATATGACCTGTTTTCAAGTCTGAACTGTTTTCAAGTAGCCACCTCGTGAGCTTTCTACCATGTGATCCATGCTTGTTTTGAATATGATATGTGAAGATGGAATGAAGTGTGTGTTATATACTATGGCCCCATGCTTAGTTTGTGCATTTTAGAATATTGTAACTTGTTGTTTTCATGCGTGCAAGATGCTAAGTTGCTGTTTTGGGCAGATATAAACTAAAACTTGTGTTGGTTGTATTTGGTGAACCGTAGCTCCGTTTGGAACATGTTGCATATGTAACTTGCTGAGAATCTCATGTAGTTTCATAATAACTTGCTGCATTCATGATTTGAAATGTTTGTGTTGGTATTTTCCATGCATTTGCATTCATGACATGTGCATCTTGTGTTGGTCATATCTTTTAGACCTTAGCTCCTTTGAGATGTTCCATATATGTAAATCGACTAGAATGACGTGTAGAATAACATGGTATACTTTATTCTGTTGTTTAACAAATATAAAATATGATTAGTTCAGATCTGGACCAATTTTGAAATTAACATATGAGGTCGTTCCGGAAATATTATAAGTTGTTTCCGACCTCATTTAAGATGCCTAGGTAGTGTAGTTTACTTATGCTTCACCTCTTGCCATGTTTAACAACATTTCATATTGCTGTGTACCTAAACGAGATTGAACTAAATATTCGAACGTGGCGTTTCGTCAATGTGCAACGAGCTCGTTGCATATTGAGCTTCACTTTAATGTGTAGAAGTTGTTTGATGTGAATTGTCATGCATTGCATATTAAGCCGGACATGCATCATATTTGTTTGGGCATAGTGTCATGCATATGTTGTGGTGTATCTTGTGTTGATTGGTTGTTTCGGATTGCTTCTTCTCGATAGAGTTCCGAAAGCGTTCAGAGTGTGAGGATTCGTTCGACTACGTTGGCTCGTCTTTGTCATGGACATGATCTTCTTCGGATCTCAGGCAAGATGACACATTTCCCTGGATACCATTACTATCATTGCCATGCTAGATGTATCATTTTCTTTCGCTATGTCTCGCTACCTACCACTTGTTTGTCAAGCCTCCCAACATTGCCATGATAAGCCTCTAACCCCTCCACATCCCAGCAAACCTTTGTTTGGCTATGTTACCGCTTGCTCAGCCTTCTTAATAGCGTTGCTAGCCGCAGGTGCAATTGCTTCCATGTGACAACATGGACATTCTTTTGTTATCACAATATTATTGCTATTTAATTTAATGCACTTATACACTTGGTAAATGGTGGAAGGCTTGGCCTTTTGCTCGGTGTTTTGTTCCACTCTTGCCGCCCCTAGCTACTTGTGAACCGGTGTTATGTTACATAAATGAGCAC
This sequence comes from Hordeum marinum, assembly GCA_022496015.1. NCBI lineage: Eukaryota > Viridiplantae > Streptophyta > Magnoliopsida > Poales > Poaceae > Hordeum > Hordeum marinum. The sequence goes on along the minus strand of CM039678.1, from coordinate 500,858,442 downwards.
TCGTAACATGCTCGGGGTTGTTATGGGGATCCCCTTGATTTTCATTTTCGGATAAAACTCGTCTGGCAAGGCCCAACATTGGTACTACATTTGCCTAATAACTAATAAATTGCATAGGGACCCGCCGACACCCGCGGATAATTTAATCAACCCCCGGGCCAGTGCTCGTCATGAGTGTTGGTCCAAACTCGGGAGATTTCTATCAGGCCATTGTATGCGTAGCTCATCTGCCATGCCCTGAGAATGAGATACGCGGCTCCTATCGGGATTGTCGGCACGTCAGGCAGCCTTGCTAGATTTGTTTTACCTTTCTCGAACGTCTTGAGTGAGGAATTCTGATCTTCTTCGGGCTATCTCGAGGTGTTGGATTTCCTTTGGAATTGCTTAGGAAGATCGCGAGATCCGTGGTCGAGGTTATTAACACTGCGTGTCGTTAATTTGTGATGGATGAGTTGGAGCACCCCTGCAGGTTAAATCTTTTCGAGAAGCCGTGCCCGCGGTTATGTGGCAAACTTGGATACTTTGTTTAACACCCGATCATAGCAAACTTGAAGTAAACTCTAATAAAATACACCAATGGTGTGCGTAACCGTGACTGTCTCTTCTCATGAGTCCTTATCCGAAAGAGAACATGGTGGGGTTATGTTTGACGTAAGTAGGTGTTCAGGATTAGTTAGTGATCATTACTAGTTCACGTCCGTTATGCGTAGACCACCATACTTTACTTTCTGTACTCGTAAGTTAGCCACTCAAATAAATGCTTAGTCGCTTGCTACAGCCTCACCACTTAACCATACCTCACCTATTAATCTTTAATAGTCTTGATACCCTTGGAAATGAGATGGCTGAGTCCCTGCGGCTCACAGATTACTACAACAATAGTTGTAGGTATAGGTAATGTGATGATTGAACGTGAGCGCGTTGCTTGATTTGATTTGGAGTTCTTCTTCTTCTTCTTCATCAATCTAGGATGGGTTCCAGGCAGCAGCCTGGGATAGCAAGGGTGGATGTCATTTTATCGTTTAATTTCTTCCGTACTCGGACCCTGCTCTTATGTATGATGTTGGAGATGTTGTATTGATGTGACTCTGATGTAGCTTGTGGCGAGTGTAAGCCAATTCCATATACTCATCTCTTCTGTACATGTACTTGTAATGGTATCCATTCTTGCGAACACATAGAGATGCGCTTCTATCCCCATCGAGGCCCTCGTGCCAAAATAAGGATAGGACCGCATCTTGGGCGTGACACGTACAGTAGAGCAGCCATTTGGATTAGCTCCAAGTGGAGTGTGGTAGTAGTATTTACAGTATGACATAGAGATTTGCAAAATACACACGGATCTGAATGTCACAGACCCATTGACTAAAAGACCTCTCTCTCACATGCAAAGCATGATCAAGCCCCATAACTCATTGGGTCTTAGATTCATAACAATGCGAATCACATGGTGATGTGAACTAGATTATTGACTCTTGTGCAAGTGGGAGACTATTGTAAATATGCCCTAGAGGCAATAATAAATTGGTTATTATCATCTTTCCTTATTCATGATAATAGTTTATTATCCATGCTATAATTGTATTGATCGGAAACTCAGATACATGTGTGGATACATAGACAACACCATGTCCCTAGTATGACTCTAATAGACTAGCTCGTTGATCAAAGATGGCTATGGTTTCCTAGTCATGGACATGAGATTTCATTTGATAACGGGATCACGTCATTAGGAGAATGATGTGATGGACAAGATCCAAACTACAAACATAGCAGATGATCATGTCAGTTTATTGCTACTGTTTTTTGCATGTCAAGTATTTGTTCCTATGACCATGAGATCATGCAACTCACTGACACCGGAGGAGTACCTTGGGTGTATCAAATGTTGCAATGTAACTGGGTGACTATAAAGGTGCTCTACAGGTATCTCTGATGGTATCTGTTGGGTTGGCATGGATCAAGACTGGGATTTGTTACTCCATGTGACGGAGAGGTATCTCAGGGCCCACTCGGTAATACAACATCACTATAAGCCTTGCAAGCAAGGTGACTAAGTTTTAGTCACGGGATCTTGTATTACAGAATGAGTAAAGAGACTTGCCGGTAACGAGGTTGAACTAGGTATGGAGATACCGACGACCGAATCTCGGGCAAGTAACATACCGAAGAACAAAGGGAACATCATACGGGATTAACTGAATCCTTGACATAGAGGGTCGAATGATAAAGATCTTCGTAGAATATGTAGGAACCAAGATGGGAATCCAGGTCCCGCTATTGGTTATTGACCATAGAGGTGTCTCGGTCATGTCTACTTAGTTCTCGAACCCGTAGGGTCTGCACACTTAAGGTTCGGTGATGTTTTGGTAGTATAGAGTTATGTATGGTGGTGAACGAAGGTTGTTCGGAGTCCCGGATGAGATCCTGGACATCATGAGGAGCTCCTAAATGGTCTGGGGGTAATGATTGATATATAGGAAGTCCTGTTTTGGTCGCCGGAAAAGTTTCAGGCTCATCGGTAGTGTACCGGGAGTGCCGGTAGTGCACCGGGGGACCATCGGGAGAGGTATTTCGACCCAAGAGGCTACATGGGCTGTGGGAGGAGGTAAACCAGCCCCTGGTGGGATGGCCTAAGCCTCCTCTAAGGGCTCATGCGGCTGGAGTGGTTTGAGAAGGAAAAAAATCCAAAGGTGAAGAGGTGGAATGAGTTTCCAAGTGGAAAGGAGGAATCCTACTCCTAATAGGATTGGAGTAGGACTCCTCCACCTCCAATTTCGACCAAACCTTGAGGGTTTGAGGCTGCCTCCTCCCCTCCCTCCCTCCTATATATACTAGAGTATTTAGAGGAAAAAGCTAACCCTAATAGCCACGTGCTGCCTCTCCTCTAGATCGTAGTTTCTCCTCTAGATCGGTTTTCAGCGGTGCTTAGGCGAAGCCGTGCTGGAATAGTTCCACCACCATCGCCACAACACCATCGCGCTGCCGGAGAACTCATCTACCTCTCCGCTCCCTCTTGATGGACTAAGAAGGAGGAGATCGTCATCTAGCTATACGTGTGCTGAAGGCGGAGGTGCCGCCCATTCGGCGCTATATCCGAAGGACCATGATCAAGATCGCCAAACGGATCATGAAGAGATCGCGGGATGGATCATGATGAGTTCGCGGGACGGATCATGATTGGATTGCAGGACAGATCATGATGAGATCGCGGGACGCTCAACGATTTGGATCGCGAAGACGTTCGACTACACCAGCGACGTTTCTTAATGCTTCCCGCTTAGCGATCTACAAGTGTATGTAGATCCACTCTCCCTCTCGTAGATGCTCATCACTACTCATCACCATGGATAGATCTTGCATGTGCGTACGAAATTTTTTGTTTCCCATGCAACGTTCCCCAACAGCATGAACATTGAAGGTATTATTTATGTAAACATAGTAACCATTATTCTCTCACTTAAATGAATAACCGTATTGTCATAAACACGGATGTTCATGCTCAATGCAAACACCAAATAACATTTATTTAGGTTCGTCACTAATCCTGAAGGTAGAGAGAGCGTATGATGTTTGATCACATCAACCTTGGAAACATTTCTAACACACATCATCACCTCACCTTTAGCCAGTCTCCGTTTATTCCGTAGCTTTTGTTTCGAGTTACTAACATTTAGCAACCGAACCGGTATCCAATACCTAGGTGCTACTAGGAGTACTAGCAAGGTACACAACAATGACACGTATATCAAATATACTTATGTCGACGTTGCCAGCCTTCTCATCTACCAAGTATCTAGGGTTGTTTCGCTTCAGCGACCGCTGTCCTCATAATAGAAGCACCTAATGTCGGGTTTAGGTTCAACTTTGGGTTGCTTCACTGGAGTAGCAACTGACTTTCCATCCATGAAGTTTCCCTCCTTACCCTTTTCCTTTTCGAAACTAGTGGTTTTACTAACCATCAACACTTGATGCTCCTTCCTGATATCTACCTTCGTGGTGTCAAACATCGCGAATAGCTCTGGGATCATCATTTCCATCCCTGGCATAATTTTAGTTCATCACGAAGTTCTAGTAGCTTAGTGACAGTGACTTGGAGAACTATATCAATCACTATCTTATCTAGAAGATCAACTCCCACTCGATTCAAGCGATTGTAGCACCTAGACAATCTGAGCACATGCTCAACGATTGAGCTATTCTCCTTCATCTTGCGGGCAAATAATCTTGTTGGGGATTTCATTTCTCACAACACGGGCACGAGCCTGAGATCCCAATTTCAGCTCTTAGAACATCTCATATGTTCTGTGACATTCAAAACGTTTTGGAGCCTCAATTCTAAGCCGTAATGCATGACGCACTAAACTATCAAGTAGTCATCCGAACGTGCATGTCAGATGTTCACAACATCTACAGACGATGCTAGAGGGGGTAGTGCATCGAGCAGTACATTAAGGACATAAGCCTTCTGTGCAGCAATGAGGACAATCCTCAGATCACGGACCTGGTCCGCAATATTGCTACTATCATGTTTCAACTCTATTTCTCTAGGAACATATAAAAAATTCAAGGGAGCTACAGCGCGAGCTAGTAATCTACAACATAATTTGCAAAGACATTTTGACTATGTTCATGATAATGAGTTTAATTAATCATATTTCTTAAGAAATCCCATTCAAATTGACATCCCTCCGGTCATTCGAGTGATACATGATCCAAATTCACCAACTCAAGTCCGATCATCACCTGAGTTGAGGTGGTTTCAATGGTGAACACCATCATGTTGATGATATCTACTACATGACTTATGTTTGACATTTCGGTCTCTTGTGTTCCGAGGCCATGTCTGTACATGCTAGGCTCGTAAAGTTTAACCCGAGTGTTCTGCACGTGCAACACTGGCTTGCACCCGTTGTATGTAAACGTAGAGTCTATCACACCCGATCATCACATGGTGTCTCGACACGACGAACTTTCGCAACGGCGCACACTCGGGGAGAACACAATTTATCTTGAAATTTAAGTGAGGGATCACCTGATAATGCTACCGTCGTCCTAAGCAAAACAAGGTGCATAAAAGGATTAACATCACATGCAAATCATAAGTGACATGATATGGCCATGAACTTGTGCTTTTGATCTCCATCCTTAAAGCATCGGCATGATCTCCATCGTCACTGGCATAACACCATGATCTCCATCATCTTGATCTCCATCAACGTGTCGCCATCGGGGTTGTGGCGCCCACTATGCTTCTACTACTATTGCTACCACTTAGCAATAAAGTAAAGCATTACAAGGCTCTTAATGATTGACACTTAGGTCATACAATAATTAAAGACAACCCTATGGCTCCTGCCGGTTGCCATACTCATCGACATGCAAGTCGTGATATTCTATACAATACACATACATCACATATATCTCATCATGTAATTCGCCATATCAAATCACAACATACCCCGCAAAAACAAGTTAGACATCCTCTAATTGTTGTTGCAAGTTTTACATCGCTGCTATGGGTATCTAGCAAGAACAATTCTCACCTATGCAAAACCACAATAGTGATACATAAGTTACTTTTCAACCTTCTCAAGGACCACCTTTGTCAAGTCCGATCCAACTAAAGTAGGAGAAACAGACACCCGCCAGCCATCTTTGTGAAATGGAGTTACACGTCAGTCGATGGAACTGATCTCTCGTAAGCGTACGAGTAAGGTTGGTCTGAGCCGCTTCATCCCATAATACTGCTGAACGAAAACACGACCAAGGGAGGAAGCAATCTAAGCATCAACACCCACAAACTCTTTTGTGTTCTACTCGAGATCTCATCTACACATAGACCTAGCTCAGATGCCACTACTGGGGAATGTTGCATGGGAAACAAAATTTTTCCTACGCATACGTAAGATCTATGCATGGTGATGAGCATCTACGAGAGGGAGACTGGATCTACATACCCTTGTAGATCGCTGAGTGGGAAGCGTTTAGAAACGCGGTTGATGTAGTCGAACGTCTTCGCGATCCAAATCACCGAGCGTCTCGCGATCCCATCACGATCCATCTCGTGATCCAATAATGATCTGTCTCGCAATCTCATCACGATCCGTTCCGCGATCAAATCTTGAATCGACTCGCGATCTTGATCACGGTCCTTCCGATCTAGCGCCGAACGGACGACACCTCCACGTTGAGCACACGTACAGCTCGATGACGATCTCCGTCTTCTCGATCCAACAAGAGGGAGCTAAGAGGTAGATGAGTTCTCCGGCAGCGCGGCGGCATTGTGGCAATGGTGGTGGAGCTATTCTTGTAGGGCTTCGCATAAGCGCCGGTTAAAGCCGATATGGAGGAGAAAATATGATCTAGAGGAGAGGTAGCACGTGGCTATTTTTCTGTGTCAAAAAACCCTCAAACCTCTAGTATATATAGGAGGAGGGAGGGAGGAGACTTGGCCCTCAAGGGGCCATCCCTTGCGTCGGCCAAAGTGGGAGGAGGAGGATTCCTCCTCCAATCCTAGTAGGATTAGGACTCCTTCTCTGCCACTTGGAAAACTCCGTTTCCACCTTTTTCCTTTTGGACTTCTCCTCCCAGCCACATGGGCCACTTGTGGGACTTAGGCCAGCCCACTAAGGGCTGTTATACCTCTTCCCCCAGCCCATGTAGCCTCTTGGGTCGAAATACTACTCCCGATGGTCCCCCGGCACCCTCCCGGCACTCCCGAGAAACCACCGATGAGCCCGAAACTTTTCCGGCTATCAAAAGAGGACTTATATATATATCAATATTTACTTCCAAACCATTCCAGAGCTCCTCGTGATATTAGGGATCTCATCCGGGACTCCAAAAAACCTTCGGTCACCACCATACATAACTCTATACTACCGAAACGTCACCGAACCTTAAGTATGCAGACCCTGCGGGTTCGAATACTATGTAGACATGATCGAGACACCTCTACGATCAATAACCAATAGCGGGACCTGGATGCCTATATTGGTTCCTACATATTCTACGAAGATCTTTATCGGTCAAACCTCTATGTCAAGGATTCAGTTAATCCCGGATGTTGTTCCCTTTGTTCTTCGGTATGTTGCCCGAGATTCGATCGTCGATATCTGTATACCTAGTTCAACCTCGTTACCAACAAGTCTCTTTACTCGTTCCATAATAAAAGATCCCGTGGCCTACTCTTTAGTCACATTGATTGCAAGGCTTATAGTGATGTTGTATTAGTGAGTGGGCCCTGAGATACCTCTCCGTTACACGGAGTAGCAAATCCCAATCTTAATCCATGCCAACTCAACAGACACCCTTGGAGATAACTGTAGAGCACCTTTATAGTCACCCAGTTACGTTGCGACGTTTGATACACACAAGGTACTCCTCCGGTGTCAGTGGGTTGCATGATCTCATGGTCATAGGAACAGATACTTGACATGTAGGAAACTGTAGCAATAAGCTGACACGATCATATGCTACATTTCTAGTTTGGGTCTTGTCGATCACATCATTCTCCTAATGATGTGATACCGTTATCAAATGACATCTTATGTCCATGGCTAGGAAACATTAAACATCTTTGATCAACGAGCTAGTGTATTAGTGGCATACTAGGGGCATGGTTTTGTCTATGTATCCACACATGTATCTGAGTTTCCGATCAATACAATTCTAGCATGGATAATAAACGATTATCATGAACAAGGAAATATGATAATAAATAATTTATTATTGCCTCTATGGCATATTTCCATCAGATTCCAACGCCAAAAATTCCTATAAATACAGAAACCTCTAGAAAGAAACCTAGATTGGGAGTTCTGCCGCCACAAGCCTCCAGAGCCGCGAAAAACCAATCGAGAGCCCGTTCGGGCACCTTGCTGGAGGGGGAAACCATCACCGGAGGCCATCTTCATCATCTGGGTGGTCTCCATGACGAGGAGGGAGTAGTTCACCCTCGGTATGTACCAGTAGCTATGTGTTTGATCTCTCTCTCTCTCTCTCTCGTGTTCTTGAAATGGCACGATCTTGATGTACCGTGAGCTTTATTGATATAGATGAATCATATGGAGTTTTCCCCTCTCTATCTTCTTGTGATGAATTGAGTTTTCCCTTTGAAGTTTTCTTATCGGATTGAGTCTTTAAGGATTTGAGAACACTTGATGTATGTCTTGCGATGGGATATCCGTGGTGACAATGGGTTGTTCTATTGATCCACTTGATGTATGTTTTGGTGATCAACTCACGGGTTCCGTGACCTTGGGAATCTATGGATAGGGGTTGGTACATGATTTCGTCTTGAATCTCCGGTAGAAAATTTGGGGCACTCTTTGAAGTTCTTTGGGTTGGATTGAACATGATGAATCTGACATTATGTGATGCATACCATATAATCAAGCCCATGGGTACTTGTGGTGACATTGAAGTATATAGGTGACATTAGGGTTTTGGTTGATGTGTGTCTTAAGGTGTTATTTTAGTACGAACTCTAGGGCTGTTCGTGAGACTTATAGGGATAGCTCATAAGATTGATCGGAAAAGATAACTTTGAGTGGTTTCATACCATACAATAATTTCTTCGTTAGTTCTCCGCTATTTGTGACTTTGGAGCGAACTCTTTGTCGCACGAGAGGTATTTACATATGATTCAACTATGTCAGCATTGTTGAGAGAAATTGCACTAGTGAAAGTATGAACCCTAGGCCTTGTTTCTAAGCATTGCAATACCGTTTGTGCTGAATTTTATCATTAGTTACCTTGCTGTTTTTATATTTTTCAGATTACAAAAACCTTTATCTACCATCCATACTACACTTGTATCAACATCTCTTCGCTGAACTAGTGCACCTATACAATTTACCATTGTATTGGGTGTGTTGGGGACACAAGAGACTCTTTGTTATTTGGTTGCAGGGTTGTTTGAGAGAGACCATGTTCATCCTACACCTCCCACGGATTGATAATCCTTAGGTCATACACTTGAGGGAACCTACAAAACTCCGCGCTTGGAGGCCCAACACGAGTCTACAAGAAGAAGGTTGCGTAGTAGACATCAAGCTCTTTTCTGGCGCCGTTGCCGGGGAGGCGAGTGCTTGAAGGTATATCTTTAGATCTTGTAATTAATTCTTTTTGTTTCTTGTTTTATCAATAGTTTAGTCTATAAAATAAAACTACAAAGCATGGAATGGAGGTTGCCTCATAAGCTTCATCTTTTTAATGTCTTTCGTGAAAATGATGGAAAGGAAAATTGTGGTCAAGTGTTAGAAGAACAAGTTATTAAAATGCTTGGCACTAAATCTTTGAGTGATGAGCATGATTGCAATGTTGTTAGTATGAATTCTGTGAATATCCATAGTACTAATGATGATTGCACTAGTCATGATAAAAATATTTCTTATAAGCATGTCAATTTTTGTGGAGTGCATAGTGTTTGTGAAGATATGCTTAAAAGGGAAGATAGATTTTGTAAGAGGCATAAGTATTTACAAACTAAATGGTTGCAAGAGAGGATATATTTTTGTGCTGAAAGACTTCATATTTCTCGCCGTCCTTGTGAACTTTGCAATGAAAGTGTTCATTTTAATTTCCAATGTGACTTATTTCTTGATCGAATTGTGTCCAAAATTGTGATAACCTCATTACCCTTGAGCATCATAATGAACTTAGTCTATTTTTGGGGTATCAAGAAATGAAACATAAAACTAAGGATGTTCCAGCTTGGGTTCTCATGAAAATGATTGATTTTAATCTAAATGAAATCTATATGTATTTCATGGTAAATTGCATTGAGAATCCTTATATTGCCAATTAATTAAAGACAATAAAACAAATAGAATACAAAGAGAATACTAATGAAGGGGAAGATGTCTCCCAATATCCTCCTATTTTTTCTTATGATGAATCAGGTAACGAGGAGGAGCTTTTTATTCAACCAACCTCTTCAAAAAGAAGCTTGGAGGAATTAAATAATCCCACACATAATGGTGAAGAAGAATAAAACAAGGAAAAGTAAAGGTAAAGAGGTATCTCTCCCAAATATTGTTGCTCCCATTATTGATAGGCCTCATGAGAATGAATCAATAATAGTTGTGGAAGATGATACACTTGAGGATGATTTTGTTATGCCTATTGCTTGTTGTGATAATTAAGAGTGGGAAGATAATGATACTTCTTATAATCTTGAAAATATTTATGGCACCAACTTGGAGGATGATGAAAATAATTGCTATTATATTGGTGCTATTCATACCATTAATGATGAGAGTGATTTTGTTTATGATATGCAAATCCACAAGGTTGGGGATGCTATGTTTGAGAAAATTACATGTTTGAGAATTTATCTGCTACAATTAATGATTGTCCCAAGCTTGGGGATGCTATGCTTAATGAAGATGATCTTTTTATTCCCCCTACTTTGAATGATCCAATTAGTTATAATGATTGCATGCCTCCTACTTATGATGATTATTGTGATGATACTTATGCGATGAAAAAGAGTGATGATTACTATTATGATACTTGTCAGAATTATGAATATCCTTTTACTGAATATTACTCTGTTAGTGTGGAACCAATTTGCAGTATTCGATTCTTTTATGATACTCCCACTATTAGTCATGAGAAGAAATTTTCTTGTGTGGAGAGTAGTAAAATTTCTATGCTTTTAGATCATGAAAAGAATGCTTTATGTGATGTTTATATTGTGGAATTACTTCCTGATTCTACGGAAAATTATTATGAGGGAGGAACATATGCTTGTAGGAAATGCAATAATATCAAGTTTCCTCTCTATGTGTTCAAGGTTTTGAAGTTATGCTTGTTTTGCCTTCCTATACTAGTTGATTCTTGCTCCCATAAACTGTTTTCTAACAAAATCCCTATGCATAGGAAGTGGGTTAAACTTAAATGTGCTTGTCATGAGATTCATGATGCTCTTTTGCATGTTTCAATTATTATTCCTATACGAGCGTCATTAAAATCATCATGCCTAGCTAAAAGGCATTAAAGAAAAGCGCTTGTTGGGAGACAACCCAACACTTTTAACTTCTATTTTTATGTGTTCACATGATTAATCTACTATAGTAATCATGTTTTGTGTCTTTTATTTCAATAAAGTGCCAAGTAAAGCCTTTGGGATAGTGTGGATACTTGCTTGTTTGATTCTGTGCAAAAAATAGAAAGTTTTGCGTCTAGTATATAAATTATAGAGTATGATTTTAATGGAGAGTCAAAAAATTTTGAATTTTTTTATAGAATATTTATATGCCAATTCCTTGAGTTTTGCTAATTTTTCAGAATTTTAGAGTTAGGAAAGTATGGTGATCATTCAGATCTTTACAGACTGTTCTATTTTTGATAGATTCTGTTTTGGATGCATAGTTTGCTTGTTTTAGTGTTCCCATAGCTTATATTCGTTGATATAAATTTCGATAATGATGGAATTATGTGATAAAAATTATGAATCTTGTCTTGACAGTACCTAAGTGAATGGTCTATCTTTATTACACTAACCCTTCTCACAAAGTTCCGTTAAGTTTTGCGTGATTGAATTTTTCATGTTTTGGTTGAGACACCGATATGAGGAGAATAAGGAGTGATAAGAATCTAGGATTGGTGATTCCCAAGGCACCCCAAGGTAATATCCAAGGAATATTCAAGCGCCTAAGCTTGGGGATGCGCCGGAAGGCATCCCCTGTTTCGTCTTCAACACTATCGGTATATCTTACTTGGAGCTATATTTTTATTCGTCACATAATATGAGTTTTTCTTGGCGCGTCATTTTATTTTGTTGTTCTCTTTTAAGTGTTATTGGTAATCTTGTTTTTCAATAAAAAGTTCCAAGAATTGTCTTTATGATGCTTGAATTGCATGTTTGATGTGTGCTGTGTAAAAACAGAAACTTCTTCCGTAGTATTTGAATTTTCATATTTTACTAGAGCATTGAAAGTTTCTGAAAATTTTATAGTGTTTTCATATAAATTTTATACCATGTCCTAAATTTTCATAATTTTTAGAGTTACAGAAGTACGAAGGTTTAATAAATTGCTACAGACTATTCTGATTAGATAGATTGGTGTCATTTTTGTTATCTACTTATCCTATAGTTTCCATAGCGTATATTGGTAGATATAAATTGTGGAAATGATAGTATACAATACCTAATGTTCAAAAATTATTGTGCAACTTGTCTTGGTAGTACATAAAGAGTTGATTTATTATTATGTGTACTAACATATCTGACGAGTTCTTTTTGAGTTTTGTGTGGATGATGTTTTTGAGAATAGGTGAAACCATGATATGAGAGGATTGAACGAGATACAAAAGCTCAAGCTTGGGGATGCCCAAGGAACCCCAACTAAATATTTCAAGAAGTCTCAATCATCTAAGCTTGGGGATGCAACGCATCCCACCTCTCTTCATCAACAATTATCAGTTAGCCTATGTTGAGCCTGAATTTTAATTCGTTCACATGGTGCATGCTATTCTTGGAGTGTTGTGTGTGTCAGAACCGGCAGGTCTTGGGTAGGGGATCCCGAACTGTGGGACTAGAACCGATGGTAACAGGAGACAAAGGGGACATAGATTTACCCAGGTTCGGGCCGTCCTATGGAGGCAATACCCTACGTCCTGCTTGGATGTATTGATGATATGGGGGGTTACAGAGTTGATCTACGTCCAGCTTCAATTGCTTCACACGATCAGAATCTTCGGCTTGCAAGGTGAGTTCTTCCCACCGAACATAGTTCAGCCTCCGATGATAAGTAGTTTTCCGCATAGTGGCACGTCCGAACACTGCAAATTGGCCAGCCTTGAAGGCCAAACGTCAGGGGGTAAACAATATTCCTCTGACGACCTCTCTGATGAAAGGTCATGGCCCACCACGACCGCTAGGCCAGTTACATAAACTTGATTCGCGGTTTGAGGCCGTTTTAATCATCACGATCTATCAATATACCGATTGTGTCCCATTTTATACGGGATATGTTTAATCATGCCAGCGTAACGGCTCACACGTTGCGGGAAGTGGAGGGATTCACGGCGCAGCAAGGGGAAACCGAATCGATAGGCCTCATAAAAAGAGGAAGAAAACCCCGAAGGCTATTCATGCTCTCCATTTGAATTCTCCGCCTCCCATTCCTCTGCGCCTTCGAAGCATAGATCTAGGTCTTCCGCCCCCCACCTCCAATCTCACCCATGGAGGGCTCCAACGTTCAGTGGGAGGCATCCACGATCACCGACCAAGACATCCTCAACCTCAAGAAGGCCGGCTACCTCTCCGCTGACATCCCTCATCACGCACCGGAGGAGGGCCAAGTGATCCCCACCCCTAGCCAGGCAAAAGGGTGATCTTGCTCACCCACTTCATTAGGGGGTTGAGCTTCCGGCTCCACCCCTTTGTTAGGGGGTTGATATTTTTCTACAGCCTCAACTTCCACGACCTCCCGCCGAACAATTTCATGCACATCTCGGCGTTCATCCTCGCCCGCAAGGCTTTCCTACGAGTCAAGCCACACTTTGGGCTATGGCTCAAAGTGTTCAACGTCAAGCCAAAGTGCTTCGGCGGGAAGCAGCGGACTGTGGCGGAGCTGTCATCGGCAAGCTCACCTGTGTCGTGTGGCCATCGGGCGGCTTCATTGACCCCATCAAGGCGTGGAAGAAGGAGTGGTTCTATATCACAGAACCACGAGAAGAAGGTCAAATCCCTCCTGCCAAATTCAGATCTGGTCCCCCCACCAGACTAGCTTCATGGTTCAAAAAGGGCCTTAACTAGGGACCAAGCAAGGAGGTGAACGACCTGCAGAAGTGCATCGGCTCCATGGTCGAGAAGGACATCAAGCTGACCAGTGTGGTATAGGTGATTCTCCGGAGACGCATCATCCCCTGCCAATGCCGGGACACTCCCTTGTGGGCTCATCGGCTTGACGGTGCGCCCACAATCCGTAACCTCTTCCGCACTACACGAGAGAAGTTATGGAAGGCGCACTTCAAGTCACAGGAGAGCTGGCCATTCGAGGAGTAAGATAGAGCCTGCAGGCCTCCAAGCCTACCACCGAGGTACGGGACACCTTTGCTTGATCGGCTCCACCTTTCCCAAAGAGGATCCATAATGTTTTCTTCCGATCATTCTCTTGCAGAAATGGCTAAAGAAAGCCGTTAATATCAGTAGTCCGACACCTCAGCCTGAGGACACCAGGTCTGGGCTGTTGGCGGAAATCCTCGTGGCGACGCCTTATGAGGCCCCCACAAAGAAGGAGAAGAAGAAGAAACCAGGTCGAAGCGGCCTTCGCGTCTGGGACCAGTCAGAGATTGTGTCCGGGGAAACTCATGCCTCCTCGAATCAGGAGGAGCATGAGGAGGAAGAGGAAGAGGAGGAACAGGAGGAAGAAGAGGACGAAGAAGCCGAGGCAGAAGGCAATTCCCCTTCGCAAGGAAAACGACAGCATCATCGGACACCCCGGAGGAGGTACCCCCCTCGGCCCGGAAGAGGACGCGTCGGGCACAAGTGATCCTGTTCGATGACAGCTCGGACTCACATACTGAGTCCGATGACCTTGAGGTGGTTCCACAAAGGAACCTCAGGGTCAAGCCCCCGACCCGAAGGTTAGTATCCGAATACCCCTTGTTCATCCTTTAACAGGTTAAGAGTTCATTAACACGCCAGTGCTTATTTTGATTTTGTAGCCCCCCCGTGCATCCTTTTCATCGATCAAATATCGGAAGGGGAGACCCCACCCGTCAAACTAGCGGAGAGCAGGAATGCCTCACATCCCTCCACTCCGGGCACCGCGAAGGACACCGCTGAGGTGTCATCCCAACATGCTCTTATGGATCCGGGCACCGGCGACGGGGGAGATGCCATAATGGCCGAGGCTAGCACCCCGGTCACCGAAGACCGAGGGGAGGAACCCCGCCCGGACACCGAGGAGTCAGGATGAGCGGATGCTCAGTCCCCTCCAAGGGCATTTCTTCAGCGTGCCACACCTCCGGTGCTGCTGGCCAATGGGTGGCCGGTCATGGAGGAGGCTCTATCGAGAACCTCCGTCTCCGAGGAGCACCGCACCCTCATGGGTGCGGTATGGGTGCGGTATTGTAGAGCATCCAGTTCGTTGACAATGGACTGAAGGAGGCCTTCAAGGGTCTCCTGACGGGTTTTCAAGTAAGTCACCTAATACTCTTATTTGCAAAGTTTTTATTTATTTCTATTATATACATGGTAGCCCCCAAGCCCTAGGTGAGTTTGAAAAAACTTACCTAGGGGTCAATCTTGTGTCTGATACTGGACTAGATACAATTTATGTATCTAGCATGTTAGGGTAGCCCCTAAGAAGGTCCAACATATGATCGGATTGATTATAATGCGGGAGTTGAGAAACCATGTAACATGTCCATTGTATGTGTACTGTAGGCGTCATCATCGGCGGCATCAATAAATGGCGCCGAGCTGGATGAGCTGAATCGGAAGCTTAAACGCTCCAAGAATGAAGTTTAAGCCCTCAACCGAAGATTCGACGAGGCACAAGGTAGGTCAAAACGAAATCCAAATACCTTTGCCCGAACTCCTTTGTCCGAACACCTTTAGCCGAACATTGTCCATGCAGTTTTTCATAATGTCTTAATGTTTAAACAACTTCAGCAAAAGAGGTGGAGAGGCTCAAGGCTGATATCCAACAAGCAAAAGACCACTCAGTCGTCAAGAGGGCGGCAGCCAAAGAAGCGGCTACCGCCCTATACGCCCTGCGAGCCACCAGCTAGAAGCACGAGGCTCGTGTGGCGGAGGTCCAACACGTGCTCAAGGACGCTGCCAGAAGTGCAAGGCCTTTGAGCAGAATGGCAAGGCCAGCACAGCCGAACTGTCCACCCTGAAGAACGATCTTCAGAACGAGCAGGTGGATAGGCGGTTTTATGAGGAGCAGGCCCGCCAAGCGACAAACATAATGGATGGTAATCCATACTTACTACAGTGCGTCTTCGGGGATAGAAAATTCAAATTACTTATCCAGGTGTGGCATTCTTCAAGCGCGTCCTCTGATCTTCAGAAGAGTGTGGCGGATGCCAATCAGCTGTTCACCTCGAGGGAAGAAGGAGACGAAGCTCGTCTGTTCTTGCACAGTTCGGAGCCCCTAAGCGCTCACCTCTTCTCGTGGAGCAGTCAAAGCAGCTGATGGAGCTACATCAGATGGCGGAGCCGGCCATGAAGGACCTTTGCGTCCGCCTATGGCCCAGCAAGCTGCTGCCAGGTAGCTACTTTGGCCTGGTGCAGAAGGTAATTGCCGCATTGCCCCGCTTCCACACCTTTAAGCGCTCTTCCTGCATCGAGGGAGTTCGGATGGCCCTTGCCATGGCCAAGGTGCACTTGCTGGGGCTAGACCCAATGAAGGTAGCCACTGCCCCGCCGCCTCCCAGGAAGGACCATAGACGCCCCGAGCTATACTTTGCCGAAGTGATGGAAGGTGCGCGGGTGATAGCTTCTCAGTGTTCAGGCGATGATGTATTTGAATGAATTATAATGCATCCGAAGCCTTTTCAAAGTTTGTAATGTTACAAGTTATTTATTCTGCTTTGATTTTTTTGCATTCCTTTATAACTCCTGTGTGGCCGTTTAAAACTGAAAGATGCGAGTATTCGGCTTTAGCCCCCGTGTAGATACTACATGGGGTGTCTCTGCCAATGCACAATATTCCTTAGCCAAGAGATCGGAACCCAAAGGCGGTATAGTGCGGCGGACTAGTCAATCAGATTATAGTGCCATATTTCTTTCACTTAGCCGTAGGGGCGCAAAAAGGATTGCGGGGGACTAAGGACTAGCTTCTGAAGAGTTGTGATGTTTGGATGAACTGTGACTAAGTCTAGCCTCACGTGGTTTGTATAGAGAGCAAAACCCTTTGCACAACGCAGAATATCCTTTGACGAGTATGGAAGTATAATACTTCAAGCTCGGATTCACAGACCGGCTCTCGCATACCATGATGATCAATTTTCGGCTTTCTCCCCCGAGGTGTTTGACCAGACTATCCAGAAACACAATCGCAGGGGTTCTCCCTTTGCCCTTTTAGCCGAACGAGCGGAACGTAAAGGGGCAAGCACATGAGTCGGGCAACCCAACCATTGACCCAAGACATAGTTCAGAACAAATGCATATAAAGTGAACTCCAAGACGCCAAACATATAATGAACAATACGTAAGGTGATTTGTTTGTAAGTTCAAGCCCCCTGTGTATTATCCGTTTGCGTCGTAGCAGGTCAAATTATTTTGCAAGAAGAGGGAGAAAAGGCAGATATGTGCCAAGAAGGATAACCAGAAAAACATGTAAAATGATGATGTATTTTTTCTCACCAACTCTTATTACTCGGAATGCCGAAGCAACTGCTTGCAGGTATGTGAAGAAAAGAGATTACAGGAGCGGTTGTACCAGGGGTCTTCGATTGATGACCTTACATCCTCGATATGCCCTGTTGCTAGTTTACTCCTGATCTTTGGTGTACCTCGATGGGTGGCATTATTTGGCGAGCGGATCTTGCCAACAAGGTATTGAGAAGTCGTCAAAGTATGGATAAGCTTTACGCCCTTGGTGGGCCCTTCAATGGTCCCTGCATTGTGTCCGAAGACATATTTAGTTGTAGTAGTCTGGTCCAGCCGGACTCCCACCTTTGTTTCCCCACCGCTGCCCATGGAATTTTAAGCGTAAAGTTGTGCCTTCTTGGCACGTGCTTCATGGTCCTAGAGGCGTGCGATGGGGTGCGAGTCCCTATTTGAGGGTAGAGGAGGGCTCTGAGAGTTTGGCCTGCAGTCGAGCTCGCTTCCCAACCTTTCGTGACTTTACGGAAGATGCCGGAACCTGCCGATCATCTTTGTAACTATATTCGGCCGCCAGGGCCAGCGCATGCTCCTCAGTTCATAGAGATCGCTCTGTATTGCCGTTGACAGTGATTACCCCTTTGGGTGTAGGCATCTTGAGCTTTAGGTATGCATAATGCGGGATGACGTTGAAACGAGCGAACGCTGCCGGCCTAGCAGAGCGTGATAGCCGTTGCGGAAGGGTGCGATGTTGAAGATCAAGTCTTCACTACGAAAGTTATCGGGCGAGCCGAACATAACTTCCAGGGTTATGGAGCCCGTGCACCGGGCTTCGACGCCTGGAATTGCCCCTATAAAGTGGTGTTACTGGGTTTAATCTGTGACGGGTCTATGCACATATTTTTCACCGTGTCTGTGTAAATCAGATTAAGGCTACTTCCTCCGTCCATTAGGACTTTTGTGAGGTGAAACCCATCGATAATGGGGTCACGTACGAGTGCGGCCGAACCCCCATGACAGATACTGGTCGGGTGGTCCCGCCAATCAAAAGTGATCGGATATGCCTACCATGGGTTATACTTCGGGGCCACATGCTCTACAGTGTAGACCTCTCAAAGGGCGCGCTTCCTCTCCTTCTTGGGTATATGGGTGGTGTCGTGGATTTGTCACGGCAGATGTCTGGGTGAATGGACTTAGGTTCGGGGTGGTCGCAACTATGTGGCGGCTTGAAGGGGTTGGTTGAAATCGAGAGACGCGAGCTTTACCTAGGTTGACCCCTTGAGATGAGGTAAAAGCCTACGTCCTGCTTGTCTGGTATTGATCATGAGGAATATCTCTCGATTACAAGGGTGTTGTCTAATCTCTAAAACTTGTAGCTTGTCTATTGAGACGTCTAAAACCTTGTCCCTCTTGGGGTGCCTTACCCCTCCTTATATAAGTGGAGAGGATAGGTTTACATGTAGAGTCCTACTCCCAGTAGGACTAGGACTAGTATTTCATGAATCCTAGTCCGAGTCTTGTTTCTCTTGTAAATGAATCCTTTCTCTCCTTTGGGCCTTCTCTTTTGAGCCACCTCGCGCCGTCTTACACGCTGTGTCTTTGGACTTGTCATCCTGTGACCCGCCTGACGGGTCACCAATACAACGCCATGTCTTGACCAGGTCTCCTATGAGTCGCCAGGTTGGGTCATACCGCGGGGTATATACCCGACATTAGCCCCCATGTTAGCTTGAATTTATTCATGCTAATTGTTGGGTAACGCAGCAGAATTTTTTTTTCCAACCTACGCACCAGCCCAGGACCACTATGAAGACTGCATACAAGGTTTGATCTTTTCGTTACCGACTCGTAGCGCAGCGGAAGTAGAGTCGATGACGATCGGCGGTGTAGATCCCCGCAGCTAGGATTTACAACCTCCCAACCGCGAGGATGTATACCCTCATCTTCCCTTCGTACAACACTCCGGGAGGCGGTCACACAGTCCCCCGGACGGTGTCGCGGACAGCCCTTCGGGAGGACCTCCAAAACTTGGAGTATCACTCGGACAGCCCTTCGGGAGGACCTTCAAAACTTGGAGTATCCCTCGGACAGCCCTTCGGGAGAACCTTCGAAACTTGGACGGTCACACGGACAGCCCTTCGGGAGGCACTCTCGAACTAAGACCGAAACTACGATCTCTCTACAGAGTTGCACACATACGGTGTCATCTATCCGGCAGGGCTTCACCGTCTAGAACTAGTTCCTATCGGAACCTAGACAGCCTTTCGGCTCTACGAAACTATTTCGCTAGGAGGGAGAGAAGAAGCCAGATCATTGCAATGGCATGTGTATGAGAGCAAGGGATGAAGAAATGGCAGCCCACATCTCCTCTATTTTTAGGAAAACCAAGGGGTAGGGTGGGACTTGAAAATACCAAACTACCCCCACTTTATGTCACAGATAAAAAAACATAAGAAGGAAAAAGGGTGCCATGTGGAGCTCCATGGAGGAGCCTCACCCTTGGCTGGCCACCCCTTGGGGGGGGGGCGTGATGAGCTTACTTGCTCCCCAATCCCTCCTAGAAGGCCTTTTGGAATTATCCAAAAGGTGTTTTTCCATAAAAGTCCAAAAAGCACTTTCATGTGGTCTTAGAACAATTCCAGTACCCACAACAATAATTTTCACCGCGATCTGGAAGAATTCCGGATTAGTGATTTCCATCTACGAAAAGCATCTGAAGTGGTTCCCGCAGCTCCGGAACATTTCGGTTTTCATCCCGGAAAATTCCAGAAAGTTTCTAGAACGATTCTGGCACCCTTCAAGAATTATCAGGCTTGTGCCAAAACCAATTTGACTTTTTGGTATCCCTTGAAACAACTTTTTAGTTTCACCGAAACTGTTCCGGTGACCTATCTGCGGAACTTTTCCGGTGTCCGAAACTTTTCCGGTGTCCGAAACTTTTCGGTGATTTTCTCTCAGACTCCCTGTCTAGTATTCAACAGATAGATGACCCTTAAGCGTGTGACCCTATAGGTTCGGTGAATCATAGACATGACCCGGAACCCCTTCCGATCAATGATCAACATCGGAGCCGTGGACACCCATATTGACCCCTATACCCACACGAATGAATATTCGAGTGAACCTCCAGTTCCCGTGTGCTATTCCTTTTGCTTCATGATATGTTACAAATAGCCGAGGTGAGACATGTTCGCATCCTCGTGGATCAACAACTTGTCCACTATGCCAGTTACCTCGTTATCGGTATTGTTCTCTTTTCTCGTTCCTGTGTTCCGGCATCCCCGTGATCAAATCACAAAGTGTCTGGCCAGACAATGATGGATACCGTAACACCGAGAGGGCCCAGAGATATCTCCCCATCGTCGGAGGAGCAAATCCCAATCTTGAGCTATCAAGTTACGTGACATACTTTTCCATGAACCCGTAAGCCGCCGTAATAGCCACCCATTTACAGATGACGTTTAACAAACCCCAAAGTTCATGAAGCAAGCATGAAGAAACTCGATACTCTCATGGTATAAGGAATTATGCAAACATTAACTTCTCTGTGTTATTAACCATTAACTTATGACGAATGTATCTCATAGCATAACATCAATACGGGTCGATTCAAAACAAATGTTCTTCTAACATTGTGCCCTCAAAATTGCCAGCATAGCCATGCCCATGATCAGGAAAACAGGATCATCATGCAATACTTGAGGCGGTATTAGAGGCCAGACTAGGAATACATTTTACCGTTTATTATTCCACACGTGCATATGAGTCTTCCTTCAAGCCTCGTGGTTATGGCAGACTTGAGAACCATAACAGTTATAGCATGGAACATAAACCTAATTATGAACAGGGAGATAATCAATAAAATTTATTATTGCCTCTAGGGCATATCTCCTACAGACTCCGACTTGAACTAGAGTCAATAATCTAGTCAATGCTGATGCACTTTACACCTATGGCATACTGGTGTAAAATATGCTTCGCTTGTGGTATAGCCTGATGTCCAACGGATCAGACAACTTTAGTTCCGTGTGTAACATCTCATATCCTCGCGTTTTCACGCTATCACAAAATTCGTATTTTGTGTGAACTTGGCTTTGCATATGTGTGAATCATTGGTCGAAACCTGATTCCTCAGACTGATCTATGGAGCAACTATCTGCAATAGTGTCTCATAGACCAAATCCATCTTGGAACCATACTAATTTCATGAATGAACTATATGATTCAACAACTTCTTTATCGCTTCTAAAGCGTCAGCATACTTAGCCTTTGTTACAGAATTCACCACAGTATCTTGTTTGGAACATTTGCCAACTACCGTGCCACCATATTGTGTATCATACAAAACCCTCAATCAAATCAAAAATCGCATGGAGAAATGGTGAAGACTGTATCGATGTAACATATTACAACGAACTCTTCATGATTTCTGCTTCTGAGAAAACATGTCATCACTACTACTCTAGTACTCAATGACATCTTTCACTGTTGTACTATGATCAGTACTTTGATCACTTTGGTTATCCATACTCACAACAACTTTGGAGTATCGGACATATCTGGTTGTTTTACATACCATGGAATACATGATTAATCCAAACACAAGAGTGTGTGGAATCTCCATCATGTATTTCACTCATCAGTGTTTTGGGACACTGAGTCTTGCAAAACCTCTTTCCATGTGACTTTGGTAAGAATCACTCCTTGGCGTTTAAAATGCTAAAAGGTTTTAACATCTTTTCAATATGTATTCATTGCTTAACCCTATTAGGTAAATCTATCTCCATAGATCATCATGCCTAATATTGAGGCTATTTAACCCAAGCACTTCATCGAAAAACTATTTTCTAATGAAGTCCTAATTCGTGTCAAGAAATTTATTTCCAATTAACAATGTGTCAAGTACACAAGGTTTTTAGAAATAGTATTATGCTCCCACTTAATTTCTTGAATCACAAGCATCTTCGATACCCATTTGATGAAGTCAAACCCCTTTGACCATTCCATCAAAACACGAAGATTCCAACTCCATTTTGCTCTCTTCTGTCCATTGCTAGAACTCTGAAGTTTGCATACTAACTAGCGTCCTCTGGATCGACAAATTACTTTGGACTATATCACATACAAGTCCTAGGTTTTATTTGCATCAGATGCAAATCCTTTTGTCATCCATATTTCATATCTCATGATTGATATATGTATTAATTGCTAGTTCAACCCGAACCGACTTTAAGCATCGCTACGGTGAAACAACCTCATCGTAGTCAACTCCTTGAACTTGTTATTTCAACAAGTCGAGCTTTATGGATAAAACATTTTTATCCATATTAGTTTTTAGTTCCATAAATATTCGTTAGTCTCTAAGACTTATGAAAGGTGTATCAAGATTTTAATCTTGAAACATTTATATGGAAACTATCTCGGATTGTATTGGCATTTAGCCAATTCCGGAGTCAGGGCCCATCACCGCTTCCTTGTGTATCGTAGGTATACTGTTGTCCAACAACAATATCTCGTTTGCGCACCTGATATGTTTGCACGAGCTTTTCCTACGTGGTTCAGCTGCAAGTTCGACCGAAGTCCATACATTTGATTGTAGAGACTTCCGTATCAGTCGTAGTAGGAAACTCCGGAATCACTTCCAAGGTTTCTTTCGTTTCATCTGATGACGAAGATACTGGTTATCTCGTCGAGTTGCACTGTCCTCCAACTTACTTCCTTGTAAGGACTATTCTCTTTAAAAGCATACCATTTTGTGGCAAAACTCTTTGCCTCGGTATAGTGGTGGGGGAATACCCAATGACTTGGGATAACCATACAAAGTAGCACTTGTCTGATTTCGAATAGGTTTGTAACCTTTTACACAAGCCCCATATTCCAAATGTTAAGAAAAGATTTAACATGGTTGGGCGTACCATACCATGGCATCATTTCAACAGACCTGACGGATCTCTTTTCAGTGTAAAAGCCACAGTCTCTAAAGCATCACTCTATAAAAGGGATAATGGCAAATCTATTTATGTCATCTTTGATCTTACCATGTCATAAATGGTTCGATTACATCTTCACGGACTTTCCACTTGCAGTGGTGTTCCGGGAGGTGCAAGTTATGAAACTCTTTTCACAACTCATCAAACATTCGCTAAACTTGTAACTCAGAAATTCCTTTCTGCAATCGAATTGTAGAAACATAATTTTCTTGTTACAATATTTTCTTCTTCATTTTGAAAACCTTTCGAATGATTTCAAAAGATCCAGACTCACATCTTATCAAGTAAATATCCATATATCTACTTGAGTCATTTCTGAAGAAAGATAAATACACTACTTGCAATAACATTTATTGGACTACACACATCATAATGTATGATCACCAATATGTTCTATGCTTGTTCCTTATGGCCTGTGAATGGTATTTCAGTCACTTCACTTTTCAGAGGAAAGTTGCAAGTGTCATATGATTCAAAATCAAACGACCTCAAAATCCATCACAATGGAATTTTCCATGCGGGTTTCTCCAATGTGACCAAATGCAGTGCCACACTTGTGTGGTATTCTTTTAGTCTTGCGACATTTAGCGTCAGTGTTATGGATGTATCATATTTCCATCAATATTCATAACATACATCCAATCCAGGATGGAAGCATGGACCTTCATGTTATTCATAATACTGAACAACAATTGTTGTTTTTATGAACAACTCTTTTGCAACAAACATTGTGCAATGGGATAGAGTGTATGAAACTCTAAATGAATTATGAAAGGAAACCCGGAGGCAATGTATTATTAGCAATATTCATAACATACATCTCATTCATAATGAAAGTATGGCCCTTATGTTATTCATAACACCGAACATCAAAAGTTCTCTTATGAACAACCTTCTTGCAAGATACCTTATGCAAAGGGTTAGAGTGTGAATTTCTAAAATGAATTATGAAAGTAAATACATAGGGAATACACAGATGGAAGGCATAGTAACATTTACTATGTTCCCTACGTGTATCTAAACCTCATTCCTGGCTAGTCTTTCAGGCCATAGTAGTTCTTATATTGAGTTGCAACAGAATGCAATTGAGCGGGTATCTTTGCGATTAACTCACAATACCAGAAAATTAGTGATTAACATGTTTAACCATAATTCCCAAGAACTATATCTTTGACCAGCCTTCTATACATCAAAAACTTGTATGACATTCATACATGAGCTGGATATCCCAGTCTTCTTTCCTTTCGCCATTATACTTCTCACAATTTAACTTTCAGTATTTCTCCTACTCTCAGAAGAAGCACCCAACTTAAGAGTGGCATTTAGCCCCGGACTTCCTAGGCGTGAAAGTCTCACTAACACCCTTCGGACACTTCCTTTCTCTTTAAGTTGTTGTTTTATTCACCATCATCATATGACAGGCGTTCTTCTGGATCCCTCTCTTATCAGTCAAATGCATAGTAAAAACCTTTACTAATAGTTTGCAAACAAACATTGCTTTCGATATATCATATCTTTTAGCCTTTGTCTGTCTCTGAAAATGATTTTCAGATTCCATGAATATCACATAACTATCCAAACTTTCGAAGTTCGGGTCTTATGGAAGCAAACATATTGCACTTGACTGAAACGAAATTCTAGATTTTGGATCAAAGGACGAGAGTCACATGATCCATAGCATTAGCTGGAGAATATTGAAAACATGCGATAGGACAAGTCCTTCTCGGCACTCTAGAGGACAATCCTCACAATTACGTTACCAACCGTAATGTTTTAACCAGATATTTAACAGCTATTCAATTTTAATAGGGAAGGTGGAAACGCGAGCCATTATTCTACAAATATTTTGCAAACCACACTTAGACAGCGTTCAAAATTAATTGCATTGAGAATAAAAAAAGTTAATTCTACAGTGCGCTCCCACTCAAATCAATATCTCTCATAACTGAATTTGAGTGATACAAGATCCAGACTTCAATTCATCGCCATAGAATCATCATCTCATGACGGGAATTTTAATCGGTAGGCCAACTTGCCGATCATATCTCTATATGACTCTTGTTCATCTTTTGATGCGTGTGTTCCGAGCTAAGGACGATCCTGCCATGAACGTCAAGACAACCAAGTGATCTTGCTGCCAGGTCTAACCTCACCCGCCTTACATTTCTCCAATCCTTCGTACCCATGTATCCATGGCGTACCCCAAAAGGATAGATGCTGTGACGGTGCTACACTTGGGAGAACACTAACTACTTGATATTTTTAGTGAGAGATCACCCTAATAAAAGCGACTACCGCACAATCAAGAAGGGTGCGTCATGAGGGATAAACATCTCAGGCAATTCATAATAGCATGATATGGTATAGCCCTTTCTGATGGAGAAGTCTTTCATTTCTTCATCTTCGGCATTAACGTCGGTGTTCACCTTCGCGAAGATTGCAACCACCTTGTCGATGCACAATATAATATTGCTATCTCTATAGCTAATAAAATAAGTGCATTACATAAGGTTAACACGCAGGTCATTAAAATGCATTCATATGGCTCCAGCCATCATGCCGAATCATGACACGCAGGTCATGTTAATCAATTTACATTATATAGTCATCTTATACATAATCAAATTATAATGAGCACTGCTATACCACATCACATGCACATGCAAACCATCCTACAAAACCAAGTTAGACGCCTCTAATCGGTCCATGAAAAACTTGTTTTTCGTGACTTCTAAGGTTTCGAAACAAACCGAATCTACCAACATCCATCATCAAGCATGATATTCCAAGTTGCTAGATTAACCTTCCAGGGTGTATGAAACACGAGATAATAAAATCTCGAGCCCCATACTAAACTTCTTCATACGCGTGACCCCCATGCAGATCACATTTGTATTTCCCTTTTGTCTGCGAAACATCCGTCTTTCTCAACTATGGTGGAACCTAAAGAACTGTTAGCACTTCGTTGATCTGTCAATCAGCATACTCAGGAGCGGCATGAAAGGATCGCGGATTGCCAGAACTTTGTGAGATTCCACCATTCCGTTAAGATCAGGACTACGCAAATTCCAGGGAAGCAACAAGAACATCGGGTTACAGATTTCATCTGCTACCCGCACAAATAATTTTCAGTAATAGATCTCATCTACTACCTAATTATATTGTGCAACACCCATACATCTCTATGTATTCTAGATCGCAACCTTCATCTATGCATAGCCTGGCTCTTGATGCCACTGTTGGGTAACACAGCAGAAAACAAAAATTTTCCAACCTACGCACCAGCCCAGGACCACTATGAAGACTGCATACAAGGTTTGATCTTTTCGTTACCGACTCGTAGCGCAGCGGAAGTAGAGTCGATGACGATCGGCGGTGTAGATCACCGCAGCTAGGATTTACAACCTCCCAACCGCGAGGATGTATACCCTCATCTTCCCCTCGGACAGCCCTCCGGGAAGCGGTCACACAGTCCCCCGGACGGTGTCGCGGACAGACCTTCGGGAGGACCTCCAAAACTTGGAGTATCACTCGGACAGTCCTCGGGAGTACCTTCAAAACTTGGAGTATCACTCGGACAGCCCTTTGGGAGGACCTTCAAAACTTGGACGGTCACACGGACAGCCCTTCGGGAGGCACTCTCTAACTAAGAACGAAACTACGATATCTCTACAGAGTTGCACACATATGGTGTCATCTATCCGGCAGGGCTTCGCCGTCCATAAGTAGTTCCTGCCGGAACCTAGATAGCCTTTCGGCTCTACGAAACTATTTCACTAGGAGGGAGAGAATAAGCTAGATCATTGCAATGGCATGTGTATGAGAGCAAGGGATGAAGAAATGGAAGCCCACATCTCCTCTATTTATAGGAAAACCAAGGGGTAGGGTGGGACTTGAAAATACCAAACTACCCCCACTTTATGTCACACATAAAAAAACATAATAAGGAAAAAGGGTGCCATGTGGAGCTCCATGGAGGAGCCCCACCCTTTGTCTAGCCACCCCTTCGGGGGGCCCCCATGAGGAGCTTACTTGCTCCCCAATCCCTTCTAGAAGGCTTTTTGGAATTATCCAAAAAGGTGTTTTTCCATAAAATTCCAAAAAGCACTTTCACTATTCATGACAACATTTTTTAGCGTCCGGTCGAACTGAAAATATGCATGTGGTCTTAGAACAATTCTAGTACCCACAAAATAATTCCCAACGCGATCCGGAACAATTCCGGATAAGTGATTTTCATCTGCGAAAAGCATCTGAAGTGGTTCCGGCAGCTCCGGAACATTTCTGGTTTTCATCCCAGCAAATTCCAGAAAGTTTCCAGAACGATTCTGGCACCCTTCAACAATTATCAGGCATGTGCCAAAACCAATTTGACTTTTTGGTATCCCTTGAAACAACTTTTTAGTTTCACCGAAACTGTTCCGGTGACCTGTGTGCGGAACTTTTCCGCTGTCCGAAACTTTTCCGGTGTCCGAAACTTTTCGGTGATTTTCTCTCAGACTCCCTGTCTAGTATTGAACAGATAGATGACCCTGAAGCGTGTGACCCTATAGGTTTGGTGAAGCATAGACATGACCTGGAACCCTTTCCGATCAATGATCAACACCGGAGCCGTGGACACCCATATTGACCCCTATACCCACACGAATGAATATTCAAGTGAACCTCTAGTTGTCATGTTCTATTCCTTTTGCTTCACGATATGTTACAAATCCCGAGGTGAGACATGTTGGCATCCCCGTGGATCAACAACTTGTCCACTATGCTAGTTACCTCGTTATCGGTATTGTTCTCTTTTCTCGTTCCCGTGTTCCGGCATCCCCGTGATCAAATCACAAAGTGTCTGGCCAGACAATGATGGATACCGTAACACCGAGTGGGCCCAGAGATATCTCTCCATCATCGGAGGAGCAAATCCCAATCTTGAGCTATCAAGTTACTTGACATACTTTTCCATGAACCCGTAAGCCGCCGTAATAGCTTCCGATTTACGGATGACGTTTAACAAACCCCAAAGTTCATGAAGCAAGCATGAAGAAACTCGATACTCTCATGGTCTAAGGAATTATGCAAACATTAACTTCTCTGTTTTATTAACCATTAACTTATGACGAATGTATTTCATAGCATAACATCAATTCGGGTCGATTCAACACAAATGTTCTTCTAACATTTTGCCGTTAAAATTGCCGGCATAGCCATGCCCATGATCAGGAAAACAGGATCATCATGCAATACTTGAGCCAGTATTAGAGGCCAGACTAGGAATACATTTTACCGTTTATTATTCCACACGTGCATATGAGTCTTCCTTCAAGCCTCGTGGTTATGGCAGACTTGAGAACAATAACAGTTATAGCATGGAACATAAACCTAATTATGAACAGGGAGATAATCAATAACATTTATTATTGCCCCTAGGGCATATCTCCTACAGAATCCCACTTGAACTAGAGTCAATAATCTAGTCAATGCTGATTCACTTTACGCCTATGGCATACTGGTGTAAAATATGCTTTGCTTGTGGTATAGCCTGATGTCCAATGGATCAGACAACTTCAGTTCCGTGTGTAACATTGCATATTCTCGCATTTTCACGCTATCACAAAATTCGTATTTTGTGTGAACTTGGCTTTGCATATGTGTGAATCATTGGTCGAAACCTGATTCCTCAGACTGATCTATGGAGCAACTATCTGCAATAGTGTCTCATAGACCAAATCCATCTTGGAACCATACTAATTTCATGAATGAACTATATGATTCAACAACTTCTTTATCGCTTCTAAAGCGTTAGCATACTTAGCCTTTGTTATAGAATTTTCCACAGTATCTTGTTTGGAACATTTTCCAACTACCGTGCCACCATATTGTGTATCATACAAAACCCTCAATTAAATCGAAAATCGCATGGAGAAATGGTGAAGACTGTATCGATGTAACATAATACAATGAACTCTTCATGATTTCTGCTTCCGAGAAAACATGTCATCACTACTACTCTAGTACTCAATGACATCTTTCACTGTTGTCCTATGATCAGTACTTTGATCACTTTGGTTATCCATACTCGCAACAACTTTGGAGTATCGGACATATCTGGTTGTTTTACATACCATGGAATACATGATTAATCCAAACACAAGAGTGTGTGGAATCTCCATCATGTATTTCACTCATCAGTGTTTTGGGACACTGAGTCTTGCAAAACCTCTTTCCATGTGACTTTGGCAAGAATCACTCCTTGGCGTTTAAAATGCTAATAGGTTTTAGCATCTTGTCAATATGTATTCATTGCTTAGCCCTATTAGGTAAATCTATCTCCATAGATCATCATGCCTAATATTGAGGCTATTTAACCCAAGCACTTCACCGAAAAACTATTTTCAAATGAAGTCCTAATTCGTGTCAAGAAATTTATTTCCAATTAACAATGTGTTAAGTACACAAGGTTTTTAGAAATAGTATTATGCTCCCACTTAATTTCTTGAATCACAAGCATCTTCGATACCCATTTGATGAAGTCAAACCCCTTTGACCATTCCATCAAAAAACGAAGATTCCAACTCCATTTTGCTCTCTTTTGTCCATTGCTGGAACTCTGAAGTTTGCATACTTACTAGCATCCTCTGGATCGACAAATTACTTTGGACTATATCACATACAAGTCCTAGGTTTTAGTTCCATCAGATGCAAATCCTTTTGTCATCCATATTTCATATCTCATGATTGATATATGTATTAATTGCTAGTTCAACCCGAACCGACTTTAAGCATCGCTACGGTGAAACAACCTCATCGTAGTCAACTCCTTGAACTTGTTATTTCAACAAGTCGAGCTTTATGGATAACATTTTTATCCGTATCAGTTTTTAGTTCCAGAAATATTCGTTAGGCTCTAAGTCTTCCAAAAGGTGTATCAAGATTTTAATCTTGAAACATTTAAATGGAAACTATCTCGGATTGTATTGGCATTTAGTAAATTCTGGAGTAAGGGCCCGTCACCGCTTCCTTGTGTATCGTAGGTATACTGTTGTCCAACAACAATATCTCGTTTGCGCACCTGATACGTTTGCACGAGCTTTTCCTACGTGGTTTAGCTGCAAGTTCGACCGAAGTCCATACATTTGATTGTAGAGACTTCCGTATCAGTCATAGTAGGAAACTCCGGAATCACTTCCAAGGTTTCTTTCGTTTGATCTGATGACGTAGATACTGGTTATCTCATCGAGTTGCACTGTCCTCCAACTTACTTTCTTGTAAGAACTATTCTCTTTAAAAGCATACCGTTTTGTGGCAAAACCCTTTGCCCTCGGTATTGTGGTGGGGGAATACCCAATGACTTGGGATAACCATACAAAGTAGCACTTGTCTGATTTGGAATAGGTTTGTATCCTTTTACACAAGCCCCATATTCCAAATGTTAAGAAAAGATTTAACATGGTTGGGCGTACCATACCATGGCATCATTTCAACAGACCTGATGGATCTCTTTTTAGTGTAAAAGCCACAGTCTCTAAAGCATCACTCTACAAAAGGAATAATGGCAAATCTATTTATGTCATCTTTGATCTTACCATGTCATAAATAGTTCGATTACATCTTCACGGACTTTCCACTTGCAGTGGTGTTCCGGGAGGTGCAAGTTATGAAACTCTTTTCACAACTCATCAGACATTCGCTAAACTTGTAACTCAGAAATTCCTTTCTGCAATCGAATTGTAGAAACATAATTTTCTTGTTACAATATTTTCTTCTTCATTTTGAAAACCTTTCGAATGATTTCAAAAGATCCAGACTCACATCTTATCAAGTAAATATCCATATATCTACTTGAGTCATTTCTAAAGAAAGATAAATCCACTACTTGCAATAACAATTATTGGACTACACACATCATAATGTATGATCACCAATATGTTCTATGCTCGTTCCTTATGGCCTGTGAACGGTATTTTAGTCACTTCACTTTTTAGAGGAAAGTTGCAAGTGTCAGATGATTCAAAATCAAACGACCTCAAAATCCATCACAATGGAATTTTCCATGTGGGTTTCTCCAATGTGACCAAATGCAGTGCCACACTTGTGTGGTATTCTTTTAGTCTTGCGACATTTAGCATCAGTGTTATGGATGTATCATATTTCCATCAATATTCATAACATACATCCAATCTTGGATGGAAGCATGGACCTTCATGTTATTCATAATACTGAACAACAATTGTTGTTTTTATGAACAACTCTTTTGCAACAAACATTGTGCAATGGGCTAGAGTGTATGAAACTGTAAATGAATTATGAAAACAAACCCGGAGGTAATGTTTTATTAGCAATATTCATAACATACATCTCATTCATAATGAAAGTATGGCCCTTTATGTTATTCATAACACCGAACAACAAAAGTTCTCTTATGAACAACCTTCTTGCAAGATACCTTATGCAAAGGGTTAGAGTGTGAATCTCTAAAATGAATTATGAAAGTAAATACATAGGGAATACACAGATGGAAGGCATAGTAAAATTAGTGATTAACATGTTTAACCATAATTCCCAAGAACTATATCTTTGACCAGCCTTCTATACATCAAAAACTTGTATGACATTCATACATGAGCTGGATATCCCAGTCTTCTTTCCTTTTGCCATTATAATTCTCACAGTTTAACTTTCAGTATTTCTCCTACTCTCAGAAGAAGCACCCAACTTAAGAGTGGCATTTAGCCCCGGACTTCCTAGGCATGAAAGTCTCACTAACACCCTTCGGACACTTCCTTTCTCTTTAAGTTGTTGTTTTATTCACCATCATCATATGACAGGCGTTCTTCTAGATCCCTCTCTTATCAGTCAAATGCATAGTAAACACCTTTACTAATAGTTTGCAAACAAACATTGCTTTGGATATATCATATCTTTTAGCCTTTGTCTGTCTCTGAAAATGATTTTTAGATTCCATGAATATCACATAACTATCCAAACTTTCGAAGTTCGGGTCTTATGGAAGCAAACATATTGCACTTGACTGAAACGGAATTCTAGCTTTTGGATCGAAGGACGAGAGTCACATGATCCATAGCATTAGCTGGAGAATACTGAAAACATGCGATAGGACAAGTCCTTCTCGGCACTCTAGAGCACAATCCTCACAATTACGTTACCAACCGTAAAGTTTTAACCACATATTTAACAGCTATTCAATTTTAATAGGGAAGGTGGAAACGCGAGCCATTATTCTACAAATATTTTGCAAACGACACTTAGACAATGTTCAAAATTAATTGCATTGAGAATAAAAAAAGTTAATTCTACAGTGCGCTCCCACTCAAATCAATATCTCTCATAACTGAATTTGAGTGATACAAGATCCAGACTTCAATTCATCGTCATAGAATCATCATCTCATGACGGGAATTTTAATCGGTAGGCCAACTTGCCGATCATATCTCTATATGACTCTTGTTCATCTTTTGATGCGTTTGTTCCGAGCTCAGGACGATCCTGCCATGAACGTCAAGACAACCAAGTGATCTTGCTGCGAGGTCTGACCTCACCCGCCTTACATTTATCCAATCGTTCGTACCCATGTATCCATGGCGCACCCCGAAAGGATAGATGCTGTGACGGTGCTACACTTGCGAGAACACTAACTACTTGATATTTTTAGTGAGAGATCACCCTAATAAAAGCGACTACCGCGCAATCAAGAAGGGTGCATCATGAGGGATAAATAGCTCAGGAAATTCATAATAGCATGATATGGTATACCCATTTCTGATGGAGAAGTCTTTCATTTCTTCGTCTTCGGCATTCACGTCGGTGTTCACCTTCGCGAAGATTGCCACCACCTTGTCGATGCACAAGATAATATTGCTATCTCTATAGCTAATAAAATAAGTGCATTACATAAGGTTGACACGCAGGTCATTAAAGTGCATTCATATGGCTCCAGCCATCATGCCGAATCATGACACGCAGGTCATGTTAATCAATTTACATTATATAGCCATCTCATACATAATCAAACTATAATGAGCACTGCTATACCACATCACATGCACATGCAAACCATCTTGCAAAACCAAGTTAGACGCCTCTAATCGGTCCATGCAAAAACTTGTTTTTTGTGGCTTCTAAGGTTTCGAAACAAACCGAATCTACCAACGTCCATCGTCAAGCATGATATTCCAAGTTGCTAGATTAACCTTTCAGGGTGTATGAAACACGAGATAATAAAATCTCGAGCCCCATACTAAACTTCGTCATACGCGTGACCCCCATGCAGATCACATCTGCATTTCCCTTTTGTCTGCGAAACATCCGTCTTTCTCAACTATGGTGGAACCCAAAGAACTGTTAGCACTTCGTTGATCTGTCAATCAGTATACTCAGGAGCAGCTTGAAATGATCGCGGATTGCCAGAACTTTGTGAGACTCCACCATTCCGTTAAGATCAGGACTACGCAAATTCCAGGGAAGCAACAAGAACATCGGGTTACAGATTTCATCTGCTACCCGCACAAATAATTTTCAGTAATAGATCTCATCTACTACCTAATTATATTGTGCAACACCCATACATCTCTATGTATTCTAGATCGCAACCTGCATCTACGCATAGCCTGGCTCTTTATGACACTGTTGGGTAACGCAGCAGAAAACAATAATTTTCCAACCGACGCACCAGCCCAGGACCACTATGAAGACTGCATCCAAGGTTTGATCTTTTCGTTACCGACTCATAGTGCAGCGGAAGTAGAGTTGATGACGATCGGCAGTATAGATCCCCTTAGCTAGGATTTACAACCTCCCAACTGCAAGGATGTATACCCTCATCTTCCCCTCAGACAGCCCTCCGGGAGACGGTCACACAGTCCCCCGGACGGTATCGCGGATAGCCCTTCGGGAGGACCTCCAAAACTTGGAGTATCACTCGGACAGCCCTTCGGGAGGACTTTTTGGAGTATCACTCGGACAGCCCTTCGGGAGGACCTTCGAAACTTGGACGGTCACACGGACAGCCCTTCGGGAGGCACTCTCGAACTAAGACTGAAACTGCTATCTCTCTACAGAGTTGCACACATACGGTGTCATCTATCCGGCAGGGCTTCACCGTCCAGAACTAGTTCCCGCCGGAACCTAGACAGCCTTTCGGCTCTACGAAACTATTTTGCAAGGAGGGAGAGAAGAGGCCAGATCATTGCAATGGCATCTGTATGAGAGCAAGGGATGAAGAAATGGCAGCCCACATCTCCTCTATTTATAGGAAAACCAAGGGGTAGGGTGGGACTTGAAAATACCAAACTACCCCCACTTTATGTCACAGATAAAAAAACATAAGAAGGAAAAAGGGTGCCATGTGGAGGTCCATGGAGGAGCCCCACCCTTGTATGTCCACCCCTTGGGGGGCCCCCATGAGGAGCTTACTTGCTCCCCAATCCCTTCTAGAAGGCTTTTTCGAATTATCCAAAAAGGTGTTCTTCCATAAAAGTCCAAAAAGCACTTTCACTATTCATGACGACATTTTTCAGCGTCCGGTCGAACTGAAAATATTCATGTGGTCTTAGAACAATTCCAGTACCCACAAAATAATTTTCAACGCGATCAGGAACAATTCCGGATTAGTGATTTTCATCTGCGAAAAGCATCTGAAGTGGTTCCGGCAGCTCCGGAACATTTCTGGTTTTCATCCCGGAAAATTCCAGAAAGTTTCCAGAACGATTCTGGCACCCTTCAAGAATTATCAAGCATGTGCCAAAACCAATTTGACTTTTTGGTATCCCTTGAAACAACTTTTCAGTTTCACCGGAACAGTTTGCGGAACTTTTCCGCTGTCCGAAACTTTTCCGGTGTCCGAAACTTTTTGGAGATTTTCTCTCAGACTCCCTATCTAGTATTCAACAGATAGATGACCCTTAAGCATGTGACCCTATAGGTTCGGTGAAGCATAGACATGACCCGGATCCCCTTCCGATCAATGATCAACATCGGAGCCATGGACACCCATACTGACCCCTATACCCACACGAATGAATATTCGAGTGAACCTCCAGTTGCCGTGTGCTATTCCTTTTGCTTCACGATATGTTACAAATACCCGAGGTGAGACATGTTGGCTTCCCCGTGGATCAACAACTTTTCCACTACGCCAGTTACCTCGTTATCGGTATTGTTCTCTTTTCTCGTTCCCGTGTTCCGGCATCCCCGTGATCAAATAACGAAGTGTCTGGCCAAACAATGATGGATACCGTAACATCGTGGGGGCCCAGAGATATCTCTCCATCGTCGAAGGTGCAAATCCCAATCTTGAGCTATCAAGTTACTTGACATACTTTTCCATGAACCCGTAAGCCGCCGTAATAGCCACCCATTTACGGATGACGTTTAACAAACCCCAAAGTTCATGAAGCAAGCATGAAGAAACTCGATACTCTCATGGTCTAAGGAATTATGCAAACATTAACTTCTCTGTTTTATTAACTATTAACTTATGATGAATGTATCTCATAGCATAACATCAATTCGGGTCAATTCAACACAATTGTTATTCTAACATTGTGCCCTCAAAATTGCCGGCATAGCCATGCCCATGATCAGGAAAACAGGATCATCATGCAATACTTGAGCCAGTCTTAGAGGCCAGACTAGGAATACATTTTACCGTTTATTATTCCACACGTGCATATGAGTCTTCCTTCAAGCCTCATGGTTATTGCAGACTTGAGAACCATAGCAGTTATAGCATGGAACATAAATCTAATTATGAATAGGGAGATAATCAATAACATTTATTATTGCCTCTATGGCATATCTCCTACAGATTAAGCTCCTGAAATAAGAATAAATATGTTATGTGGCTAGCTTGCTCTTTTGGCCGGCTTATGAAGTGGCTCCTTAGAAATCCGGGTCTTCTCTTCATATGAATGAGTTGTTTTGACAATTGTCTTGCTTGTCAGTGTCGTTTGAAAAATATTGGGAATAGAATACCCATATGCCATTGAGTCAGCTTCCAATACTTTGGCTTAATGAAAATCTTGAAAATAAGAAATCCTCATGATGTAGATCCAGACTTCAATTGTTGTGAAGTAGGGCGGCTTATATAACTGGCGGGTTATGATCTTTTGATAACGCCGGGTCATGAATGTTGGTGATGCCGGGTCTAACAACTGAACTCCATAATTAACATCTTGAAAATTCTCCTCAAAGTTTTTGATATATCCATATTACCTGTATCCCCCAAGCTCCGAGATTATCCATGATAACTTGGCGCTTTGCAATAATATCTGTGATTGTGTAGCCCCCAAGTACCAGGTTGTCTTGCCTGCAGCAGCCTGGACTTTGTAATTGTCTTATACTTTATAAAGCATCAACCGGTGTAGCCCTCAAGGGCCGGCTCATCAAAATGTGATGCGTCGGGTCTTAAATTTGAACTATATAATCTATTTGAAAACCTGAATAATGTAGCCGCCAAGTGCCGAGTCGCACGCTTGCAGCAACTTAGGACTTTAGAAAATTTGATCTGAGCAGTGTAGCCCCCAAGTGCCGGGTCACTAAGAATTACGGGGCTGGGACTTAGAAAAATATAGAAAGGCCGGCTCATCTCCATGAGATAATAGGGTCTTGCTATCAATGTAATGATTTCAAAACCGGCTTGCATTAGCCCCAAGTGCCGTGGTGCGTGCTTGAAGTGACATTGAACTTGCATATTTGATATAAACTGGACTTGAATAGTGTAGCCCCCAAGTGCCGGGTCATCTGCCTGTGGCGACTCGGGACTGTGTGAGAGTAATATGACTCACCATAATTTGTTGCATGAATCCTTGGCCGTGGTTGTAACCCGGTATTTGGTCAGATATCCTGGAATAATGCCTTTTGTCTTTGACATGAAATCTCTGCTCGTGGTTGCGTTGCAACCCAGCAAATATGTGTTGGAGAAATCCATGAGTGTTGTACATTACTATAGAGCACAATTGAAGAAATCCAAGAACCGGTCAAGTAGATGACACGACATTATATCTGATAGGGCGGCTCTTCAAGAATAATCAATTTTCCAATCTGGTTTGATAAAACCACAATCACTAGTAGAAAACAGGGTTTGGTTCAGGCCTGGTCAGCCCATTAGTCCCGGTTCATCCACTAAGCGGGGCCAATGGGGGCAACGGTCCCGGTTCGTGAGGCCAGGGGGCCAGGCGGGCCACGTGGGGCATTGGTCCCGGTTCGTAGGTAACCTTTGGTTCCGGTTGAAGACACGAACCGGGACCAATGTGCCTCGTTCCTGGCCCACAACCATTGGTCCCGGTTCGAGGCTGGAACCGGGACCAAAGGGGCGAACGTTCACCTGGTGCGAGCCCTTTAGTCCCGGTTGGTGGCTCAAACCGGGACTAAAGGTTCGAACGTTCTGTATCCCACGACATTTCGCGCTCCGAGAAAGAGGCAACTGTTTCCCTCTTCTTCTCCTCGGCGAGCGCTATAGCAACTTCTTCCCCTCTTCTTCTCCTCTCTTCTCCTCCATTCTCCTCTCTTCTTCTCCTCCATTCTCATCTATTCTTCCCCATATCATCTACCATGAGTACTCCAATCACTCGCTACGGGGATGTGCTCGCACATGGCATGACAAATCTCGATGCCGTCTATACGAACGACAGCTCCATGGTGCCGGATTTTCTTTCCCATTTTCAGAAATGGCTTCAAGTGGCGGATGAGAATGACAAGTTCATAGGGCTTGATTTCGAGTACACTGCCAACCAAGAAGATGTTGCCGTCATCCAGCTATGCTTCAAGCAACATGTCATGATCTTCCAATGGGCAAGGTGAGTTTTGAGGGTTTTCTTTGATCAATTAACAATTTATAGATTATTATGAAAATTGCATAGGATAGAAATATCTTTTTAGTGTAAATTATGATGATTTGTTGACTTGAACTTGCCTTGTGATACATGTTATTGACTTCTGATACATGTTATTTGTTGTGATAATTGTGATGATTTGTGATACATGTTATTGACTTGTGATAATTGTGATCATTTGTTGACTTGTGATACATGTTATTGTTGGATACAAAAAAATCAAATGCAGTGTGGTCTAATATAAAAACAGGCCCCAACAATTATTGGTGGCATATAAATCTAGTAACGAATGGGAACAACTTTGGATATGAAAATTGCATATATATAGGATATAGCAATATATATGTTCTATTTTGGATCCTATGGCAAAGATCAATTTCTCTTAAGTTGTAGTAATATTTAACATTTGTTCCACTTTAATTTGTTGATGTTGCAGTAGTGACAAGCACTGCCCAACACTCATGGACTTCCTACGCAGCGGCATAACTTTTGCTAGCGTTGATGTAAGGAATGACAAGCTGAAGATGAGGCGCAGCTTCGGTATTGAGATACCAGCTGGCTGCCTTATTGATATCCATGACATATTCAGGCTTGACTATGCGAGGACTTCGATGGCTTCTATGGCAGTCGCCTTGATCGACGATGACAATAAAGATATGAAGACCAAATTTCCCCGGGCACAGCACAAAGAGTGGGAGAGGACCCCACTTTAGCTTATCAACATTGAGTATGCAGCAAAAGATGCATACGTTGCATATGAGGTGTACCGCAAGATTCGAACCGTGAACCATGGGCAGCGTCACCTCGCACCACCACCACCACCATCGGAATATAGTTCTGATTCAGACTAGCTTTGTAATGGATATCTGAAGTATTTTTTGTAGTAGGATTTCTGTAATATATATGTTCTAGCTATTATATATTTGTAGTGCTTCTCCATTCAGGTTTTCTTACATTTCGATTGTGGCTGAGAACAAAATGCAGCAAAAAAGTAAAGCAAAAAATAAATAAAGCAAAAAACAAAAATAAAGAATAAATAAAGCAAAAAAAAAACAAAAATAATGGAAATTATGCAACTAAAATTATCAAAGTATTGTTTGTTCGAAAAATTAATAGGAAAAAGAATATAATGATAAAACACACTAAGCCACCATAAAGTATTTTTTGTTAAGAACTTTTAATATGCAAAAAAATAACATAAAAAATGCCCACCTACTAAGCCACCATGGCCTGCATACGACTAGTAACCCAATATACTAAGCCACCAGTTCGATCGGATGTTAGAGGATCACAAAAAAGGGTTGTACCCCAATTGCGAAGATGGCAACACAAAGCTCGATACCATACTGGAATTGCTGTAGTGGAAGGCAAAGTATGGTATACCTGACAAGGGATTTGAGGATGTACTGAAAATATTTAAGAAGAGGCTTCCAAAGGATAACGAATTGCCCGACAGTACGTACGCAGCAAAGAAGGTCGTATGCCCTCTAGGATTGGAGGTGCAGAAGATACATGCATGCCCTAATGACTGCATCCTGTACCACGGTGCATACGAGGATTTGAACGCATGCCCGGTGTGCGGTGCATTGCGGTATAAGATCATACGAGATGACCCTGGTGATGTTGACGGTGAGCCTCCCAGGAAAAGGGTTCCTGCCAAAGTGATGTGGTATGCTCCTATAATACCACGGTTGAAACGTCTGTTCAGGAACAAAGAGCATGCCAAGTTGATGCGAGGGCAGAATGAAGACCGTAAGAAAGACGGGAAGTTGAGAGTACCCGCTGATGGGTCGTAGTGGAGAAAAATCGAGAGAAAGTAACGGGCTGAGTTTGGAGATGACCCAAGGAACGTATGGTTTGGTTTAAGCGCGGATGGCATTAATCCTTTCGGGGAGCAGAGGAGCAATCACAGCACCTGGCCCGTGACTCTATGTATGTATAACCTTCCTCCTTGGGTGTGCATGAAGCGGAAGTTCATTATGATGCCAGTTCTCATCCAAGGCCCTAAGCAACCCGGCAACGACATTGATGTGTACCTAAGACCATTAGTTGAAGAACTATTACAGCTGTGGAATGGAAATGGTGTACGTGTGTGGGATGAGCACAAACAGGAGGAATTTGACCTGCATGCGTTGCTGTTTGTAACCATCAATGATTGGCCTGCTCTCAGTAACCTTTCAGGACAGACAAACAAGGGATACCACGCATGCACGCACTATTTAGCTGACACCGAAAGTATATACCTGGACAAATGCAGGAAGAATGTGTACCTGGGGCATCGTCGATTTCTTCCGACCAACCATTAATGTCGTAAGAAAGGCAAGCATTTCAAAGGCGAGGCGGATCACCAGAAGAAGCCCGCCATGCGTACCGGTGATCACGTACTTGCTATGGTCAATGATTTACAAGTAATATTTGGAAAGGGTCCCGACGGACTATTTGTTCCGAATGACGACGAGGGACGCGCACCCATGTGGAAGAAGAAATCTATATTTTGGGACCTACCCTACTGGAAACACCTAGATGTCCGCTCTTCAATCAACGTGATGCACGTGACGAAGAACCGTTGTGTGAACCTCCTAGGCTTCTTGGGTGTGTATGGGAAGACAAAAGATACATCGGAGGCACGGGAGGACCTGCAATGTTTGCACGAAAAAGACGGCATGCCTCCAAAGCAGTATGAAGGTCCTGCCAGCTACGCTCTTACCAAAGAAGAGAAGGAAATATTCTTTGAATGCCTGCTCAGTATGAAGGTTCCGTCTGGCTTCTCGTCGAATATAAAGGGAATAATAAATATGGCCGAGAAAAAGTTTCAGAACCTAAAGTCTCATGACTGCCACGTGATTATGACGCAACTGCTTCCGGTTGCATTGAGGGGGCTTCTACCGAAAAACGTTCGATTAGCCATTGTTAAGCTATGTCCATTCCTCAATGCAATCTCTCAGAAGGTGATCGATCCAGAAATCCTACCAAGGCTAAGGAGTGATGTGGCGCAACATCTTGTCAGTTCCGAGCTCGTGTTCCCACCATCCTTCTTCAATATCATGACGCACGTCCTAGTTCATCTAGTCGACGAGATTTTCATTCTGGGCCCCGTATTTCTACACAATATGTTCCCCTTTGAGAGGTTCATGGGAGTTCTAACGAAATATGTCCGTAACTGCGCTAGGCCAGAAGGAAGCATCTCCATGGGCCATCAAACAGAGGATGTCATTGGGTTTTGTGTCGACCTCATTCCTAGCCTTAAGAAGATTGGTCTACCTGAATCGCGGTATGAGGGGAGACTGACTGGAAAAGGCACGATTGGAAGGGACTCAATATTATGCAGGGATGGACATTCTTGGTCTCAAGCACACTACACAGTTCTACAAAACTCTATCTTGGTGGCCCTGTATGTCGATGAACATAAGAACAGTCTGCGCTCCAAACACCCGGAGGAGTGTGTCGACTGGATTACACATGAACACATCAGGACTTTCGGTGATTGGTTGGAAACACGTGTCAGAGGTGACAACACTGTTTGTGATGAGTTGTTCTCGTTGTCCAGGGGACCATCTTCAACTGTATTGACTTACAAAGCAATAGAGATAAATGGGAATACATTTTACACGATCGCCCAAGATCAAAAGAGCACCAACCAAAACAGCGGTGTCCGCTTTCATGCAGCAACCAAGAGGGGAAAGGAAACATATTATGGTTGCATAGTGGACATATGGGAACTTGACTATGGACATGATTTTAAGGTCCCTTTGTTTAAGTGCAAATGGGTCAATCTGTCAGGAGGCGGGGTACAGGTAGACCCACAGTACGGAATGACAACACTGGATCTGAACAATCTAGGGTACACAGACAAACCATTCATCCTAGCAAATGATGTGGCGCAGGTTTTCTATGTGAAGGACATGTCTACCAAACTGAGAAAAAGAAAAGATATGGAAGCGAATACATCATGCAATGAGCCAAAGCGCCACATAGTTCTTTCAGGAAAAAGAGACATCGTGGGATTGGAGGGCAAGACAGATATGTCTGGAGATTATGAAAAGTTTCATGAAATTCCTCCCTTCAAAGTCAAGGCTGATCCAAGCACCATGTTAAGCGATGAAGAATATCCATGGTTACGAAGCAATAAGCAAAGGACACAAGCGAAGAAAAAGTGAAGACTAATGAAGTCAGAAAGGGTTGAATTTTAGTATGTGGCTTTGAATGGTGCATATTGAATGCACAAAAATTCTTGAGTTCAAATAAGTTTAGAAAAATGAAATGCCTTTGTAACAGACAAATTTTCGTCCGAAACCCTCGTACTTCGAAAGAGATGGTCCAGTTTGTACACGAAGTGCATCCACTTTTTGCTGTAATCCTATCAACTTTTGCACACATGTTATGTGGGTCAGATGATGATACCATGCCAAGTTTGAACCTATTCTGAGTTCATTTGTAGTGCTTTCCAATTTCAGGGTCATTTAGCTCAAAATAAATCATTAAATGCATGAAAAATAGCAAATTA
Organism: Hordeum marinum; assembly: GCA_022496015.1. Classification (NCBI taxonomy): domain Eukaryota; kingdom Viridiplantae; phylum Streptophyta; class Magnoliopsida; order Poales; family Poaceae; genus Hordeum; species Hordeum marinum. The sequence goes on along the minus strand of CM039678.1, from coordinate 500,815,806 downwards.
AGTCAGAAAGGGTTGAAATTTTAGTATGTGGCTTTGAATGGTGCATATTGAATGCACAAAAATTCTTGAGTTCAAATAAGTTTAGAAAATTGAAATGCCTTTGTAACAGACGAGTTTTCGTCCGAAACCCTCGTACTTCGAAAGAGATGGTCTAGTTTGTACACGAAGTGCATCCACTTTTTGCTGTAATCCTATCAACTTTTGCACACATGTTATGTGGGTCAAATGACGATACCATGCCAAGTTTGAACCTATTCTGAGTTCATTTGTAGTGCTTTCCAATTTCAGGGTCATTTAGCTCAAAATAAATCATTAAATGCATGAAAAATAGTAAATTAAGTCAGAAAGGGTTGAAATTTTAGTATGTGGCTTCGAATGGTGCATATTGAATGCACAAAAATTCTTGAGTTCAAATAAGTTTAGAAAAATGAATGCTTTTGTAACAGACGAGTTTTCGTCCGAAACCCTCGTACTTCGAAAGAGATGGTACGTTTTGTACATGAAGTGCATTTGTAGTGCATTTTGAACACACAAAAAGTATGGAGTTCAAATAAGATCAAAAAATGAAATCCCTTTGTAACAGATGAGTTTTCGTCCGAAACCGTGATACTTTGAAACAGACTGTCCATTTTGTGCACGAAATGCATCCAATTTTTGTCGTAACCCTCTCAACTTTTTAGCACATGCTATTTGGGTGAAATGATAATACCATGCCAACTTTCAACCTTTTCTTATTTCATTTGAAGTTCTTTTTAATTTCTTTTAAAACATCGTGGGAGTGGAGTTCAAAAAATAATCAACTAAAAAGCTTTTATAAACCTCTATTATTTCTGAAACAATAATTATATAAAAATTATGGAACTAAAATTATCAAAGTATTTTTTGTTCAAAACATTAAGAGCAAAAGGAATATAACGATAAAACACACTGGAAATAAATAAAGCAAAAAACAAAACAAAAATAATGGAAATTATGCAACTAAAATTATCAAATTATTGTTTGTTCAAAAAATTAATAGCAAAAGGAATATAATGATAAAACACACTAAGCCACCATAAAGTATTTTTTGTTAAGAACTTTTAATATGCAAAAAATAACATAAAAAAATGCCCACCTACTAAGCGACCATGGCCTGCATACGACTTGTAACCCAATATACATAGGCCAGGACGCAGGCCCACGGGGCAAGTAGGCCCAACAGGCAGAGACAATTAGGCATGCACTGCCTACGGTACAGAATAGTTCGAGACAGTGAGTTCAGCCGCGCTTATAAACTAGTTTGTGCGCTCCTCGCTCGGCGAGGTGGGACTAAACTCCCACCGCATCAGGAATAAGGCTTTGGTTCAGGTTGGTGGCACCAACCGGGACCAATACCCCCCTTTCGTCCCGGTTGGTGCCACCAACCGGGACCAAAGGTCTCTGCTTTCCGCCCTTTGGGCTGACGAAAAGGGACCTTTGGTCCCAGTTTGTGCCACCAACCGGGACCAAAGGTCTCTGCTTCCCGCACTTTGGGCTGACGAAAAGGGACACTTGGTCCCGGTTGGTGGCATCAACGGGGACCAAAGGGGGCATTGGTCCCGGTTTGTGCCACCAACCGGGACGAATGCTTTTAATATATAAGGAAACACTTAGAAAATTTCAGTTTTCACCCGCCAGTTGCCCTGAGCCCGTCATCCTCATCCCCGTCGCCGCATCGTCACCTCCCCGAGCCCGCCGTCCTCGTCGCCGGCATCCCCGACGCCGCGCCCCTCCCCGATCCCGCCGTCCTCGTCGCCGTCAGGCTGCCAGACCGCACCCTCGCCGTCACCGACGCGCTCCCCTCCCCTCGCCCTCGCCCTCGCCACGCGCCGTTCTCGTCGCTGGCCTCGAGCCCGCCGTCGTACTCGCTAACGCCCTCGACCTCGCTGCGCCCTCGCCCTTGCCCTTTCCCGCGCCCTCGACCTCGCCACGCGCCGTCCTCGTCGCCGGCCTCGAGCCTGCCGTCCTTGTCGCTCCCTTGCCCGCTCGAGCCCGTCATCCTCGTCGCCGGCCTCGTCACCGATCAAGCCATCGCCGCCCCCCCACAGTGAGCCCCCCTTCCAATGTCCCCTGCTCCCCGTCGCCACTGCTACATGGTCGCCGGCCGGCAGCACCATCGGCTCTATCATGTATATGTTCATGTATATATATGTGTGTATATGTTCAAGTTGGCATTGGCTCTATCATCAAGTTGGTGAAGCAAATCTTTTTTTGATATGTTCATGTTGGCGAAGCAAGTCTTATTTTGAAGTTGTTTTTTTGTTAAATGAAAATGTTGGCATCGACTCTATCATCACGTTGGCATCGGCTCCGCGAGAGATTTCCAACGGATCCGGAACGTATGTCATTGTCGATATACCCCCTCTCCGATAACTTCGACATGAGGGGGGGGTGCCGATATACCCCCTCCTCGATAACATTTTTTTCTAAGTTACTAAGGTAAAATGTTCACCCCCGTCTCAATATCTGGGCGACCAACTCTCGAGGCCCATCACGTTTTCCATCCCTAGTCACGTCCTCTCCGATATACCCCCTCTCCGATAACTTCGACATGAGAGATTATCCGTCCGAATCCGATCCGGTTTCACCCCTAGTCACGTTTTCCATCAGACATCGATTGCACGGGTGTTTGGCTCCGGGAGCCATCTTATATAGGTTTATTGTCGTGCCAAAAACTGCTGTCAACACATGCCCTCGTGTTTTTCGGCAAAACTTGTATGTTTGGCACACTAATATATCCATGCTATATCATGTTTGTATATTAAGTGTCAGGTTGTAATTAATATTTTGCAGAAACTATGGACGATCGTCAAAGAAACTTAGAAGAAGAAGATATGTTGAGGGAAATGATCCGCGAAGGACCGTTGTTGGTTGGCGACATGGTCTGGGAAGGAGTTAACCCCTTGGACTATTTGAACGACACCGATGGTCTGGAAGAAGAGGGTGAAGCAGGCTCCGGTGATCGGACAGAGGTGGAAGGACATGCTTATGATGGCTCCTATGAGTGAATGGAGGAAGGAGACCGTGATGACGGCTCCGGTGAGCGAACGGAGGAAGGAGTTGTTGGAAAGTCCGGCAAGGTATATATAATAATTAAGCCTGTGCTGACTAGCTAATTGATGCATTAATTGTTTTGGTATGTGTACACCGATAGATAGAAAGATGATCTTTGGACCGCGCTAAAGGCAAATTTCACCCTACCGGAAGAGGAGCATCCGAAAAAGACAGTTATAGAGCAAAAGGTCAAGACTCATGCTCTTAAGAAGATGGCAGAGCTATTCAGGAGGTGGAAGAATGAGTTAAAAACAAAGTTTGTCGACAAAGAGAAGACTCCAATATTCGAGGGCCGATTTGAGAAGATAAGAGAACAGTGTCCCGCATTTGTGGCCCACAAGACATCGGAGAAGAGTAAGAAGATGTGAGCGATAAACAAACTAAATGCTGCAAAGAAGAAGCATCGCCATCGCACGGGGTCAGGTGGCTACCACAAACACCGACCGTTGTGGGAGAAGGCTGAAAAGGACCTTGTTCACAAAGGGATCGTACCAGCGACATTGAACTGGCCAGAGCGTGGAAGGAATTGGTTCTTCGGGGTTGGGAGAACCTTGGACCCTGAAACAGGGAAGTGCTGTTGGACGAACGAACAACTGGCAGTACCGATCACCAAGCTTGAGGAGTTAATCGCCAAAACGGAGGAAGGGATGTTCGTTCCCGACAGAGAGAACGACGAGCTCACAATGGCCCTCGTGAATCCTGAGCACCCAGGACGAACACGAGGCACGACAGGCTCCGTTCCGTGGAAGCATGGGTTTCCCGACGTAGGCGGTTACAAAAGCAGGGAGAGGAAGAGGAAAAAGAAGCAAAGCGAAATATAGAACCTGAATGCAAGAGTACAAGCGCTAGAGGAGAGACATCAAGCTGACGAAGCTACCCTAGAAGCTACCCCGCCATCTCAGCGGAGAAGCAGCGTGGCTTCCACCAGCCTCATTGAGCAGCCTGATTTGACGGCTCCCAGGTACCCCGTGGATGAAATCATGGAGTCTCAAGAATGCCACCTTAAGAAGCAATTGATGATGCACCTCAAACCCATGGTGGCTATCGGCCATATTGCACCTCCTCGACCCAACGACACTTATCACTGTCATCCGATTCCACAAGGCTATGTTGTTGTCATGGTCGAAGAAATAGTGGACGGATATGAGGACCTCGAACTTGACTACCCTCCGGCGAAGGGGAAACTCTCGTGAAGAATACTCTGAGGACTACATGTCTTTGGCCGAAGGAATTCATCAAGCTTCCGAACTGGACGGCGCCTCCGCCTCCTCCTCCTCCGGCGAGTAAGGGCCCGCCTCCTCCTCCGCCTCCTCCTCCGGTGAGTAAGGGCCCGCCTCCTCCTTCGCCTCCTAATCTGGCGAGTGATCAGGGCACGCCTCCTTCTCCGCCTCCTCCTCCGGCGAGTGATCGGTGCACGCCTCCTCCTCCGCCTCCTCCTCCGCCTGCGTCGGCGCGTCCGAGCAGCCCATCTCCTCCTCCGCCTCCTCCTCCGCCTCCTTCTCTGCCTGCGTCGGCACATCCGAGCAGCCCGTCTCCTCCTCCGCCTCCTCCTCTGCCTCCTTCTCCGGCTGCGTCGGCGCGTCCGAGCAGCCCGTCTCCTCCTCCGCCTCGTCAGCAAGAGCATAAGAGAGCCGCTACCGCCGCTCCGGCTGCTCCGGCGCCTCTTAAGCAACAAAGGAAAATAGCAGCCGTCGCTTCGGTGTCTAGCACTACAACCAGTGGCCGGAGTGATGAGGAAAACGCGAAGATCTCTAAAGGTGAAGTGGATGCCTTTTTAAGAAGAAAAATCCACCTCCAGAGGAGAAGATAGATGAGGTGAAATTGAAGCGCACTTTGGATGCCCTAAAGCGACCAGCACCGGCTCCGCTGGATGACTGCCATGTCCGCGTTCTTAAAAAGAAAGTGCAAGAAGCGCGCCGGTCCGGAACCACTGCAGCTAACAAAAGGAGAGAACAACAAAGGGCAAAAAGGAAAACAATTCCCCAGCTCGGCGAACAGGCAAAACAATCGTGCCCCCCGCTGCAGATGTCTAGCGATATCGTCGTCGCAAATCTGCCGGCCGGGATGGTGGCCGGTACCAATCCTGGTGATTACCTGCCCGACGATACACATTTTGATGCACTGAAGGTGGACGAACACAAATTCCGGCACGGGTATCCTCTCGTCAGACGTGATCAACAGCTACCAACGATGATGCGAAAATTCCATCAGTGGTACATCGACACCTGCAAGAACTCTGGGTCGGATAGGTTGATGATCATGATTAAAGACAAGCACGACCTCGTTGGAATTGACGTGTTCTGTGTTCCATTTGAGGAGGTATTCCAGCTTTTCAATCAAAAGGCCATCGATAAAATAATCGTCACTTGCTACTGTCTATAAGTACTACTTCTTTAATTTAGTCTATATATAGCTCAGCTCTTTCATTGCATGTACATATAATTCACTATATCATGCATGCAGATTGAAGATCGTCAAATGCAAGCACAGAGAAATCTATAATATTGGGTTCATTAACCTAAATCTCTTTAATGAATGGGAGATGAAAAAGGATCCCAAACAAGCCGAGGCCAACTTGCTACAATCGTTGCTTCAACATCAAAACAAACAAAAAATAATCTTTCCTTACAACTTCGAGTGAGTGTTATACTGTGCATATTCGGTTTTTCCTTTATTTACTCGAGGTTATAGTAATGTAATTGATGAGTTATGCGTGCGTGCGCAGCTTCCACTTTATTCTCCTAGAGATTATGCTTTTGGAGTGACTAGTAACCGTCTTAGACTCAAGACGAAAAGATCCCAAGACGTATGAGATCATCACTAAAATGCTTAAGAAGTAAGTTTAATCGATCATTATCACACCATTTCGGCAACTTTGTTCATTTCCTGATATCAGGTAATAATTATTTCTATGTCTGGTAGGGTTCGGATACCGTTCACCAATAAATCTCCGGGACTGCCGAAGGAGCTGAAATTTACACGCCCGAAAGTAAGTACTAATAGCTAGTTCCGTGCATCTCCCATTATATTGATTCTAGCTAGTTTCATCAATACCATTTATATAATGCTTGATTATCAGTTTGATTGACCTCTATTTCTCGTAAAGTGGTTGTGGCAGCAACCAGGGACTAATCTTTGTGGATACTACGTATGCGAGTTCATCTACAACGCGACGATCTCTAAGCAGTGCGACTACTCTAAAAAAGAATTTGATGTGCATAAGCAATAATATTCACAATTTTATTTTATTAGTGTTGAGTTTCATTCATATATATGTATTGACCCCCTTCTTCGAATTAGCTTTGGGAGCTACAGGAACAACTCCTACCACAAGATCGCATAATAGGTATTCGAGAGGAATTGGCGGGATTCTTTCTTGAACATGTCATCAGGAAAGGGGGGAATACCATATGGAACTTGGTTTCAGATGTTAAGGTATGGTAAGAGATCTTATATTGTATATATGTAGCCAGTAGCGTCAGATAGATATACGAAAACTTGTTGTTCGAACAATCTCACTTCTCTCTGTATATGTTCATGACGATCTTCTGTACTTAATGGTTTAATTCCTTCATTTGCTTACTAGCTAGCATGTCGAGTCCTCTCTATACATATAGTACGTAGCATCGACCAAGCACGGAGATAAGAGAGGACACCTCTCTCTATTAGCTTGCTAACACAATATATTAAACCCCAAAATTAATCCTACAAAACCCCCATCCCCCCTCTCAAAAAAAACCCCAACCACGGAACTGCTGACGCGTGGATGCATTTTGGTCCCGGTTGGTGCTCCCAACCGGGACAAAAGGCCCTCCTGCCCGGGCAATCTGCAGAGGCCACGTGGAGCCCCATCTGTCCCGGTTCGTGGGCAAACTGGGACTACAGGTCCCCCCACTCAAAAAAAAACCCAGCCCCGGAACTGCTGACGCGTGGATGCATTTTGGTCCCGGTTGGTGCTACCAACCGGGACAAAAGGCCCTCCTGTTGGAAATATGCCCTAGAGGCAATATATAAAGTGTTTATTATTATATTTCCATGTTCATGATAATCGTTTATTATCCATGCTATAATTGCATTGATTAGGAAAGACATTGCATGTGTGGGTAAATAGACAACACTGTGTCCCTAGTATGCCTCTAGTGAACTAGCTCGTTGATCAAAGATGGTCAGGGTTTCCTAGCCATTGACATGTGATGTCATTTGATAACGGGATCACATCATTAGGACAATGATGTGATGGACAAGACCCAAACTACAAACGTAGCATATGATCGTGTCAGTTTATTGCTACTGTTTTCTGCATGTCAATGTATATGTTCCTATGACCATGAGATCATGCAACTCACGGATATCACAGGAGTGCCTTGTGTGTATCAAACTTCGCAATGTAACTGGGTGACTATAAAGGTGCTCTACAGGTATCTCCGATGGTATCTGTTGAGTTGGCATGGATCGAGACTGTGATTTGTTACTCCGTGTGACGGAGAGGTATCTCGAGGCCCACTCGGTAATGCAATATCACAATAAGCCTTGCAAGCAATGTGACTAATTGTTAGTTGCGGGATCTTGCGTTACGGAACGAGTAAAGAGACTTGCCGGTAACGAGATTGAACTAGGTATGGAGATACCGACGATCGAATCTCGGGCAAGTAACATACCGAAGAACAAAGGGAACGTTATATGGGATTAACTGAATCCTTGACACAGAGGTTCGACCGATAGATCTTCATAGAATATGTAGGAACCAATGTGACATCCAGGTCCTTCCATTGTTTATTGGCCGTAGAGGTGTCTCGGTCATGTCTACATAGTTCTCGAACCCGCAGGGTCTGCACACTTAAGGTTCGGTGACGTTTCGGTAGTGTAGAGTTGTGTATGGTGGTGACCGAAGGTTGTTCGGAGTACCGGATGAGATCCCGGACGTCACGAGGAGCTCCGGAATGGTCGAGAGGTAAAGATTCATCTATAGGAAGTCCCAGTTTGGTCGCCGGAAAAATTTCGGGCTCATCGATAGTGTACCGGGAGTGCCGGTAGTGTATCGGGAGGCCTCCGGGAGGGGTATTTCGACCCCAAGAGGTCCATGGGATGTGGGAGGGTGTTAACCAGCCCTTAGTGGGCAGGGAAACCCAGCCACAAAGGCCCATGGCGCATGAAGTGAGTTTCCTAAAGGAAAAATAGGAAAAAAAGAAAATCAGCCAATAGGAAAGCAATCCTACTCCAACTAGTATTGGAGGGCAACTAGGATTGCTCCTCCTCCTAGCCGGCCGAACCAAGAGGCCTTGGCTGCCTCTGCTCTCCTCTCCTCCTATGTATATTGGTGGATAGCTAGGGTTTTGCACATAGTTTACGGCCACGTGCTACCCGTTCCACCGGTGCTCCTCTAGACTAGATTTCCGCAGTGCTTAGGCGAAGCCCTGCCGGAATTTCTCCACCACCACCATCACCGGAGCGCCGTCACGCTGCCGGTGAACTCTCTCTCCTCTCCACCTCCACTTGCTGGATCAAGACGGTGGAGATCGTCATCAAGCTGCATGTGTGCTGAACGCGGAGGTGCCGTCCGTTCGGTACTAGATCGGAAGGATCGTGATCAAGGCCACGGGACGTTCGTGATCGGATCGCGGGATGGATCATGATGATATCGCGGGACGGTTCGCGATTAGTTCACGGGACGGTTCGTGATTAGATCGCGGGACGCTTGGCGATTTGGATCGCGAAGAAGTACGACTACACCAACCGCGTTTCTTAACGCTTCCCGTTTAGCGATCTACAAGGGTATGTAGATCCACTCTCCCTCTCGTAGATGCTCATCACCATGGATAGGTTTGCGTGTGCGTAGGAAATTTTTTGTTTCCCATGCGACGTTCCCCAACACCTCCTGCCCGGGCAAGCCGCAGAGGCCACGTGGAGCCCCATCTGTCCCGGTTCGTGGGCAAACCGGGACTAAATGTTCTGGGCATTAGTAACGACCCTTTAGTCCCGGTTCCGGAACCGGGACAAATGGCCCTCTAGAACCGGGACAAATGGGCCTGTTTCTACTAGTGAATCACTTAATACTGGTTATGATAAACCATGATGAAGATCCAGCCATTTTGGCTACCAAAGATCTGTTTGTTCCTGTAGAAGTTCTTTCATCATACTTAATGGCGGCTCATCTTAAGAGACCAGACCTGCGAAAATAAACAACACAATATATATTCTGCGTTGTTGTGAGCGCGGCTTGAAGAAGCACAACCAAGAGATCTTAATATCTACATAGCCTTGCTTCTTCTTTCATAATCCTGCTCTGACCCGGTTTGGAAAACCGGCATGATATATATGTATGATGCAATTTATGATGTAATGTATGATGTAGTGTATGATGTAATGTATGATGCAATGTATGATGCAATATGTAATGCATGATAGTCTTGCTTCTTCTATAACTCATATGCTGGTTCTGTTGGGTGGCTCGCTACTAGAACTCTTTAACAGTATAGGGTCTGTGTGGAGATTGACCTCAATTTCTTTGAACGGCTCGGGGTCTCTAGGCGAGATTAACTGATAAGAGCGTAATGAACCAGAAAGAGACGCAGCAGGGTATGAGCATCCTTAAGGCCCATAAGCTACCTCTCACATGACATAAATCCGTCGTTTGAACCTTAAACAGTGCAGGGTCTTTAAAAGAGTAATTGTTTTAAGAGTACGATCGGGCCACATAGCGGAGAGTCGGCAGCAGATGGGTGAGTTTGTCCTTGATTTTCGTATGCCATCCCTCACATGACAAGAGCCACGAGTTTAACCTTGACCAGTACAGGGTCTCTAGTGAGAGTGACTGCCAAATGTGTTTGAACAGTTCAGGCTCTCTAATCGAGATTAACTGGCAAGAGTTTGGTGGGTCACATAGCGGAGCAACATCAGCATACAGACATGTTTAACTCCAATTTACGATGGATTAAGGGCTAATCAAGAGGGTGTGTAAGCTAAACCCGGTGGGTTGGAAGCCCCCAAATGACCTTGTTGACGGAGTCTACTTTTGGGTATACAACCCGCCTTACGGTGGCTGAAGAGCTGATCAAAAGGGTGTGTAAGCTGAATCCTGTGGGTTAGAAGCCTCCAAGTGACCTTGTCGATGATATCAACTTGCGCACCATCTTGTAAGCCGCAATCTTGTAAGCTGCCAATTTTTTGAACATATGATAGAAACTCCAAGTGACTTTATGATGATCCGATAAATCCGGGCACCCATGTTTGAACGGTCGCATCATGGCGGATCGTCCTCTTAGGCGTCTTTAACTCTTTCGCCGATGAGGTAGCAGCCCCCAGGATCAGGTTAACTTTGCAACGACCCAGGGTTCTCGTTGAAAACGACCAAATGTGTCTCGCCATGTCTGTAGCCCCCGAGTCTTAAGTTGACTCGAAGAGGTGTCTTGAGAATCTCCTCTGAAGGTTGAGGTTGACCGTGGTGGATTATAGACGATCCCGTATGAATTGTTTCGATGATCCGTTCGACGGTTCGTCTTGGCTGGTTGTTAAAGTTAACCAAACTGTAGTGGTGCAGACTTGTGCGCCTGTCCGTCGGACGGCTCGTGTAGGTGAACACTGCGCCGATATGCCAATGTAAATTGGACCGCAGGGGCGGCAACTTGCGCTCATTCGTTGGGCGCCTCGTACAGACGAGCACCACACTGATATGTTGATGTAGAATCAGACTGTGGGCGACGTCTTGCACGCGTCCGTTGGGCGGCTTGTACAGGCGAGCCAATGTAGATTAGACTGCGTGGCAGTGATTTAGAACCGTCCATTGGGTGGCTCGTATTGACGTATGCAGCCACTGGCGTGTTGATGTAGACGTAGAAACCAGCCGCAGCATTGTAAGCCGGTGCTATTGTGAAAGAAGCCACGGTGTTGGAAACCGGTGTGGATGGCGAGATACGACCACGGCGTTATAAGCCGACACGGATGGCGAGAGACAGCCACGGTGTTGTAAGCCGGTTCGGATGGCGAGAGACGTCCACGGCGTTGTAAGCCGACGCGGACGGCGAGAGACGGCCACGGCATTGTAAGCCGGCACCGATGGCGAGAGATGGACACGGCGTTGTAAACCGGTGTGGATGGCGAGAGACGGCCACGACATTGTAAACTAGCGCGGATGGCGAGAGACGGCTGCGATGTTGTAAGCCAGCGCGGATGGCGAGAGACGGCCACGACATTGTAAGCCGATGCGGATGGCAAGTCGGCTGTGGCATTGTTGGTGAAAACCATATCGCGAATGTGGCTCGTACTGGTGGGTGAGCGCGCACGGTACTGGCGTGTTGATGTAAATCGGGCCACCGGGGTGGCGAATCACGCACGTCCATTGAGCAATGCGACACGGGTGAACACGACTACAGAACAATGCTGGGGTGCGCTCCACCTCCACGGTATAATGCCACTTGAATAATTGTCCCGCGTAAAACATTACAAGCCAAAGTAATTGTTCTGAAAAAATTAATATGTGTTAAACAAAATAGACTGAACGGATATGACCTGATGTATTTGGACTGTAGACGAACTAGCCGTGCCTCTCGTAAAAAGTCACACTTTTGGTAAGTTGGGTGCTCCTGGACGATTGTGTCACAGTGGACGTAGTAATTAACCATTTGTTCAAAAACGGAGCTTGCAACAATGTGTTGAAGCTCTGGCGGGGGTGGCTTAGCTAGCCGTGAGTTCAGGGGCAAGGCGCTGGAGGGCAGACGCAGTGGCAGCCGAGGCGTGCGTGGCGGAGGCCGGCCGTGGTGGCTGCGGCTGGGCGACTCAGGACCAGCCGAGGTGACTGAGGCCGGCCCACCGCGCCTCACAGTAGTGGCGGAGGTGGCGGCTCGGCGATGGTGCAGTAAGGCGGATGGAGCAGAGAGAGCCGCCCCATCGCGATTCACGGCAGAGGCGGACACGCTCGAGGGAGATGCGGTGACGAGGCCACAGCGGCGGCGCAGGAGGAGCGGAGGTGTAAGGTGACGGCTGTGGCGGCACAGGCATGGTGTAGCAAGCGTGACTGCTGCTAGGAGGCAGCCGACCGGCCGGGGCGCGGTGGTGAGGCGAAGGCGGCCCTAACGCAGCGGCGACCAAGGCGCAGACCGAGTCCGAGCCGGCCATGGCACTATAGCGGCTGAACCGCGTGGACGACACTGCAGCGGGCAGGTCAAACCTGCGGGGGCGCAGCGACGACGTTGGCCGAATCATCGTGAGCCCGAGTCGGCTCTCGTGCGACGTCAACGCACGCGTGTCACAATTGGGGGCGAGGCCGCACTGGCGGACGTGCGGACAGTGAGGCGAGCCGGGCGTCTTTGCATAATCAGTTGTGTCCAGGTTTCTTTTTCTCTGCCTCCATACAACATTGCGTAACTAGCAAGTCATCTCGGCATCAGAATTGGCTTCTTGATTCTGATCGACTCTTGACAATATATATATTTGACAGCCACTTGAATTCCCTTGTGCCACCACTCAGCAGCAAAAAGTCATACTTTATCGATGTCATGCGTCCATAAAGTCTACACGCAAACAATACAAATCAAAGTAGAATAACTTTATAGAATGAATTTGCAGAGCAAACGAAACAAGATAAATAGCACCTGATAGTATCCACCACTGGACGTGGTAGTTCAAAACCAAATTGTGATTTCTAGACTTGACAATGAATTTGTTTACACGAGCGTAGCAGTAGCCATGACTAATCAATTTTCTCGGGAGTCGCTCCCATCGCTGCTGTTGTTTTATTCGTCCCACGAGTATCCCAGGAGAATCTGACAAGGAGACCGGCGACTCGCTGACGTAGATGTCGTATTGGTTTGCATGGCGGCCTCTACAACAGGTATCGTCTTGGACTCGACAATCGCATGAGCTGACGACGTACAGATGCAAACCCTAATATGTCGATCTTAATATCGTATCTGCCAATCCGACTGCTCGTTGAGACGATGTTGATCCTTATGCACCGGGTTTTTCTTCATCCGGCTCATCGTGAGCTTCTCGATCCCAGAGGAGATCCCTTCAAGAACATAATACCACTATGCGCCTCGCCCCACGGTGGGCGTCAACTGTCGTGGATTTGTCACGAAAGATGTTCGGGTGAATGGACTTAGATTTGGGGCGGTTGCATCTATGTCGCGGCTTGAAGGGGTTGGTCGGAATCGAGAGACGCGAGCTTTACCCAGGTTCGGCCCCTCGAGATGAGGTAAAAGCATATGTCCTGCTTGTCTGGTATTGATCATGAGGAAGATCACTCGGTTACAAGGGTGTTGTCTAATCTCTAAAACTTGTAGCTTGTCTATTGAGATGTCTAAAAACTTGTCCCTCTTAGGGCGCCTTACCCCTCCTTATATAAGTGGAGAGGGTAGGTTAACATGTAGAGTCCTACTCCCAGTAGGACTAGGACTAGTCTTTCATGAATCCTAATCCGGGTCTTCTTTCTCTTGTAAAGTAATCCTTTCTCTCCTTTGTGCCTTCTCTTGTGAGCCGTCTCATGCCCTCTTACATGCCAGGTCTTGGGCATGGTCGTCCTGTGACCCGCCTGCCGAGTCACCAATCCAACACCATGTCTTGACCAGGTCTCTTGTGAGTCGCCAGGTGGCATATATCATGTTTACCGTCTTGACTTATAAAGGAAATATCTTTTGGTTGCCACCGATCGGACCCCGAGGCTCATCCTCGTCCTTGCTGTGAGGGCTCTTGCGTTGGTCCTCGGGTGGTAGCTGGCCGACCCGCTTAAATGACCAACAATTATGGTGTGTGTGGTTGGCGGGCTTCTCTTGTCCCGTGGATTTGGCAAGTCCGCTCCATTATTTTTTCCATCGGAGTGGGTCCGTCACGATTTACTTTAGGAGGCTTCTTCTAGTGCCCAGGATGGGAGTTGGGGAAGCCAGCGTTAACGGCCATATCATCGGCATCACTGTTATTGTGCCGGTGCTTGTTCCTGTTGCGTTTTGGCTTCCCGTTGCCGTTCCGAACTTCGGAAGTTCCGAGCTCTTCGGAGTTGTGGCTACATCTTGCCAGCCAATTGTCTTCGCCCGCACAAAAGCGGGTCATCAGGGAAGTAAGGGCGGACATAGACGAGGTCTATCCTAGCCGAGCTGGTTGGCCAACCCTTCGTCTCGAATATTGTGCCGAAAGGAGGTTATGGCCTCAGCGTCCGGGCAGTCGATGATCTAGTTCTTCCTGGTTAAAAACCGATTCCAGAATTGTCGAGCAGACTCTCCAGGATTCTGAACAACGTTACTTAGGTCGGAGGAATCCGACGGCCGAACATAGGTTATTAGGGATGTCTATGTCATCGGCCTCTCGGATTTCCTCCTCCTCGATAGGGGGGAGGCAATTGTCTTCCTCGGAACCGTTGAAGTCGTCGGGGTTGCTCTGGTCTCAGGCCTTTCCTGACCCTCTAATGGGTGTTCGGGATTATCAGGCCCGCCGCGGTGTTCGGGGGTAACTCTGTCCCTGGTGTCGATAATAGCTTTCCTTCCCTTTTTGCCTTTGGACCGCTTATGCAGCTTTCAACACCTTGACGGTGCATCGCCCGACTTATCACCATCATTATTAGGCATTTTTTCGCCATTAGGAGTGCCTACCATGTAGAGATCGTATGTAGAAGTGGCGGCCCATTTCCCGGTGCTATCATGGGTGGGGGCGCAGTCCTCTTTATCCATATATTCTGCCTCCTTGGAGGCATAGTCCAACATGTAGGTTAAATCTTCGACTGTGGCTATCAAGTGGGTGGTGGGTGGGTCGAAAAATTCGTCCCAACCCATACCATAACTGATCTGAGCGTAGATCGGGGCTGAGTCATTGAAAATTGTCATCGACGAGATCCGATCTAAGGTCTCGTCGAACGCCGGGGTCTCAATCGGATCATACTATTCGGAACTTGCGGAGCTTAGACCTCCGAAGAGTCCGTACGAGAAGGGTGTTAGGCAAGAATGAATGTCCGGCCTTCCGACACTATGGCCGGATCCGGACCAAGAGCGGGCACACCAACGTGGTTAACCCTACCGGTGTGACCAGAGAAGGAGTTCGAGGTTAAAACCTCAGTGTCTTCGGGCATGGCAGGTGAATTCGCAAGCCCGGTTAGTGACAAGTCGCCCCGAGAGTCTACAGAGAACTCTAGGTTCCCGTATCCGACCTGTCGATCAGGGGCAAATATCTCAACATGGCCTAGATGGCCAGTCGGGTCAGCGTGCAGCACAACGCTGCAAAAGGCAAAGATCTGTCCGGGGACGAAAGTGTCCATATTGCGGACCTCTTCGTTGATGACAAGGCGAGGTATCGATTCCTTGGGTGCTCACAGAGGAACTCTAAATGAAAGCACCAATGTCGGTGTCAAAACCGGCGGATCTCGGGTAGGGGGTCCCAAACTATGAGACGAAGGGGACACAGATTTACCCAAGTTCGGGCCCTCCTATGGAGGTAATACCCTACGTCCTGCTTGGATGTATTGATGATATGGGGGGTTACAAAGTTGATCTACCTCGAGATTGGATAGCTAACCCTAGATGAGTTGTTTTGCCTCTACACCCTAAAACCCTCCGGCTTATATAGACGCCAAGGGTATTAGGGTTTACACATGGTCGGTTACACGCCGAAGAGATAAACATGTCTATTAGCTACATCAAACATGGAGCGCAAGCCGTACTTCTCGAAGCTTCCATATCGGAGATAAGGTCTTCAATTAATCCTTGTGTTCGGTTTGTGGCCCATATAGTCTGGCCCATTGAGATAGGTCGGCCTCCCAAGGACCCCTTAATCCAAGACTCCCTCAAGTGCTATTTTTCTTTTGCTTGTTATCGAATAAAATACTCAGATATGAAAATATTTATTGAGAGAGTGAGCCCTGACATAGCTACTTGATTTTTTGCCTACTCATTGATCTTCACTTATATCTATTTGGAGTAGTTTGTCAATTTTCTCTAGTGCTTCACTTATATCTTTGTAGAGCACAGAAGTGGTTTTATTTTATAGAAATTGATGAACTCTCATGCTTCACTTATATTATTTTGAGAGTCCCTAAACAGCATGGTAATTTGCTTAGGTTATGAATTTAGTCCTAATATGATAGGCATCCAAGAGGGATATAATAAAAACTTTCATATAAAGTGCATTGAGTATTATGAGAAGTTTGATTCCTTGCATAAAGTTTTGAGATATAAAGTTGGTAACATTAAGAGTCATGCTAGGAAGTAATTGTGAATTGGTAAAAACACTTGTGTAAAGGTTTGTGATTTCCGTAGCATGCACGTATGGTGAGCCGTTATGTAAGGAAGTCGTAGGATGATTTGTTTATTGATTGCCAACCTTTGTGTGAGGGTCGGGAGCACGCGATTGTTTACTCCTACCAACCTCTCACCTAGGGGCATCCGTCCAATACTTTGCTTCGATGACTACTAGACTTTTGCAATAAGTATGTGAGTTCTTAATGACTAATGTGAGTCCATGGATTATACACACTCTCACCCTTTCACCTTTACTAGCCTCTCTAGTACCGTGCAAATTTCGCTGATGTGATAAACCCACCATATATTCTTCCTCAAAACAGCCACCATACCTACCTATTATGGCATTTCCATAGCCATTCTGATATATATTGCCATGCAACTTCCACTGTTCCGTTTATGACATGCATCATCATTGTCATATTGCTTTGCATGATCATGTAGTTGACATCATATTTGTGGCAAAGCCACCGTTCATATTTTTTATAGATGTCACTCTTGACTCATTGCACATCCCGGTACACCACTGGAGGCACTCATATAGAGTCATATTTTGTTCTAAGTATCGAGTTGTAATTCTTGAGTTGTAAGTAAATAAGAGCGTGATGACCATCATTATTAGAGCATTGTCCCATGTGAGGAAAGGATGATGGAAGCTATGATTCCCTCACAAGTTGGGGTGAGACTCTGGACTTTATGAAAAATAAAAGAGGCCAATGAAAGCCGAAATAAAAAAAGAGTCGATAGATGCCCACCAAAATAAAATAATATATATAAAAAGTAAAAGAAAGAGAGAAAAGAGAGAAGGGACAATGCTACTATCTTTTGCCACACTTGTGCTTCAAAGTAGCACCATCATCATTATGATAGAGAGTCTCCTATTTTTTCACTTTCATATACTAGTGGGAATTTTTCATTATATAACTTGGCTTGTATATTCCAATGATGGGCTTCCTCAAATTGCCCTAGGTCTTCATGGACAAGCAAGTTGGATGCACACCCACTTAGTTTCTTTTCGAGCTTTCATACACTTATAGATCTAGTGCATCTGTTGCATGGCAATCCCTACTCGCTCACATTGATATCTATTAATGGGCATCTCCATAACCCATTGATACGCCTAGTTGATGTGAGACTATCTTCTCCTTTTTTCTTCGCAACCTCCACCATATTCTATTCCATCTATAGTGCTATATCCATGGCCCGCGCTCATGTATTGCGTGAGATTTGAAAAAGTTTGAGAACATAATAAAAGGTGTGAAACAATTACTTGAATTGTCATCGGGGTTGTGCATGATATAAATACTTCGTGTGGGGAATATGGAGCATAGCCAGACCATATGATTTTGTAGGGATAACTTTCTTTTGCCATGTTACTTAGAAGAGATGCAATTGCTTTGTTAGTATGCTTGAAATATTACTGTTTTTATGTCAACATTAAGATTTCGTTTTGAGTCTTATGGATCTGAACATTCTTGCCACAGTAAGAAGATTGCATTGATAAATATGTTAGGTAGAATTCACACTTCATAAATTATTTCTTTTATCATTTACCTACTCGAGGACGAGCATGAATTAAGCTTGGGGATGCTGATACGTCTCCAATGTATCTACAATTTATGAAGTATTCATGCCATGTCTATAATAATTCTATATGATTTTGGTAGGGTTTTATTAGAACTAACCCGGACTGATGAGTTTTTTAGCAGAACTACCATGGTGTTGTTTTTGAGAAGAAATAAAATTTCTCGGAATGGGCTGAAAATTTATGAAGAATATTTTTGGAAAATATAAAAAATAATGGATCAAAAATATGCTAGAGAGGAGTCCCAAGGGAGGCACAAGCCACCAGGGGGCGACCACCCCCTTGGCTGCAATTAGCAGGCTTGTTGGTCCTTCGAGCACCTCCTTGACGTGACTCCAACACCAAAAATTCCTATAAATACAGAAACCTCTAGAAAAAAACCTAGATCGGGAGTTCCGCCACCGCAAGCCTCCAAATCCACGAAAACCCAATCAGGAGCCGGTTTCGGCACCCTACCGGAGTGGGAAACCATCACCGGAGGCCATCTTCATCATCACGACGGTCTCCATAATGATGAGGGAGTAGTTCACCCTCAAGGCTGACGGTATGTACCAGTAGCTATGTGTTTGATCTCTCTCTCTCTCTCTCTCTCTCGTGTTTTTGACATGGCACGATCTTGATGTACCGCGACCTTTATTGATATAGATGAATCATATGGAGTTTTCCCCTCTCTATCTTCTTGTAATGAATTGAGTTTTCCCTTTGAAATTTTCTTATCGGATTGAGTCTTTAAGGATTTGAGAACACTATGTATGTCTTACTATGGGATATCTGTGGTGTATGTATTGATCCACTTGATGTATGTATTGGTGATCAACCCACGGTTTCCGTGACCTTGGGAATCTATGCATACGGGTTGGCACATGTTTTCGTCTTGAATCTCCGGTAGAAACTTTGGGGAACTCTTTGAAGTTCTTTGTGTTGGATTGAACATGGTGAATCTGAAATTGTGTGATGCATATCGTATAATCAAGCCCATTGGTACTTGTGGTGACATTGGAGTATCTTGGTGACATTAGGGTTTTGGTTGATGTGTGTCTTAAGGTGTTATTTTAGTACGAACTCTAGGGCTGTTCGTGACACTTATAGGGATAGCTCATATGATCGATCGGAGAAAATAACTTTGAGGTGGTTTCGTACCCTACAATAAATTCTTCGTTAGTTCTCCGCTATTTGTGACTTTGGAGCGAACTCTTTGTCGCACGACAGGTATTTACATATGATTCAACTATTTCTAGGGTTGTTTGAGAGAGACCATCTTCATCCTATAGCTCCCACAGATTGATAAACCTTAGGTCATCCACTTGAGGAATTTTTTTCACTAACCTACAAAACTCTATGCTTGGAGGCCTAACACGAGTTTACAAGAAGAAGGTTGCGTAGTAGAGATCATCTATCAAATAGATTGAGAAGCAACCAACCAAGAAACGAAAATTCTCATAAACGAACATTAAGCATAACTAACATCAAATAATGCACCATAAATAGGATATAATTTCATTGCATAACTATTGACTTTCGTGCTTGCATAGGGCATCACAAACCTTAACACCAATATTCTTCCTAAATCATAATTACTCACCAACATGACTCACTTATTACTATCATCATGTCTCAAAACTATTACAAGCCAGGAATCAAGTTTAATTTGTCCAGTGATCTTCATGAAAGTTTTTATCATATCCCTCTTGAATATCTATCACTTTTGGATTAGTTTAATATATTGCCATTGCTTTTGACAAGCTCAAATAAATTTAAGTGAAGAACATGAGCATAAAAATTTCATGTCTCAAAATAGTATAAGTGAAGCATGATATAATTTCTTCAAAAAATTTACTAACCCTCAAATTAATCTAAGTGAACTATGAGAGTATTTTTCAGAAATTGTGAAGCATTTAGTGCTCAGAAAGATATAAGTGATGCACTAGAGCAATTCCGTAGCTATTTTTTTAAGTGAACCATATAGAGAAATTCTAACAAATCATAGCATAATTTTGGCTCTCTCAAATAGGTGTGTCCAGCAAGGATAATTGTGACAAAATAACAAGAAAATCAAGCAAAGACTCAGATAATACAAGACGGTCCAAGCAAAACTCATGATATGTGATGAATAAAATTATAGTTCCAAGTAAAATACCGATGGTCGTTAGAAGAAAGAGGGGATGCCACTCGGGGCATCCCCAAGTTTAGTTGCTTGTTTCTCTTTGGATATTACCTTGCGGTGTTGTATCATACACAAGCTTAGGCTCTTTCACTCCTTATTTATTCATCCATCATGATCTCACCGAAACCTTGAAAACTTTAGTCACACAAAACTCAACAAAATCCTTGTGAGATTCGTTAATATAATAAAGCAAATTACCACTCTAAGTACTATTGCAAACCCATTGATATTTTAATATTGCATTATATATACTGTATTCTAAATTTAACATGACCGATACCCTCTAATACAAGTCACAAATTCATCAAAATAAGCACAAAATGCAATGGAAACAGAAACTATCAAAAAAAGAACAGTTTGTAGTAATCTGTACTCTACCCATACTTTAGTAAGTTAAAAAAATTCTGAAACATTAGGATAACGTCAGAAATTTGTATATAAATATTGTGTAAAATTTCATAATTTTTCATTGCCTCTGTGATTTTTAAGAATTTTTTTACTACACGCAAATGTTTCTGTTTTTCAACAAGATCAAATCAACTATCACTCAACATCATCCCAAAGGCTTTACTTGGCACAAACACTAATTAAAACATAAAAACACAATCATAACATTAGAATAATTGTGTAAACACTCAAGAACAGAAAGAAAAAGGTAAAAATAAAGTTTATTCATTGGTTTGCCTCCCAACAAGCTCTTTCTTTATAGCCATTAAGATAGGCTTGAGATTTCAATGATGTGCTCATGAAAGATTATAATAGAAACACAAAGAGAACATCATGAAGCATATGGAAAACACACTTAAGTCTAACATACTTCCTATGCATAAGCATTTTATAAGAAAACAAATTATCATGGCAAGCAAAAACTAGCATATCTCAACATGAAAAGAGGTAATTTAGTATCATGAAAATTTATACAACCATAATTTCCTCTCTCATAATAATTACATGTAGGATCATAATAAAATTTCTGAATATAGCTATCATAAACAATACTCTCTTTATGATAAACATGCATAAAGTTTTATCATCTTCAAAAATAGTGGGATTATCATCAACTAAAGTTATGATCTCTCCAAACCCACTTTTATCATAAAATTCATAAAATTGAACACTCTCCAAATATGTGGGATTCCTTTTACGTAAAGTTGACGCTCTCCAAAACCCACTTTCGAGAATTGCAAACATTATTATCAATAACATATTCAACATGAGGCTTAAATAAATTTTCAAGATCATAAGAAGCATTATAACCCGAATCATGATGATTGCAATAAGAAGTGGACATGACAGAATTATCATCCCCAAGCTTGTAGTTTTGCATATCATTAACATATTTGACATTAGTAGAGTTTATAGTAACATCATTGCAATCTTGCTTTTCAATCAAGGAGCTATCATGAATCACCTTATAAATTTCTTCTTTCAACACTTCATCAAATATTTTAGATTCATGATTTTCAAACAAAACTTCATAGAGATAATCAAGTTCACTCAACTCTCTAGCAATTGTTTCATCATAATTTGGGCTTTTTTATTGATTATAAAGTGGATGAGGATACATATCAATAGATTTTTAGCAAGCGAAGATGCAAACAAATAAAAGGCACATGGCATCACAAGCAAATATAGCAAACAAGCAAAAAGGCAAACGAAAAACAGGGCGAATAAAATGGCAATTTTTTGTGAAGTGGGGGAGATGAAAACGAGAGGCAAATGACAAATAATGTAAATTGCAAGGAGATGAGATTTGCGATTAGAAACCTGATAGATGTTGATGATGTGTCCCCGGCAACGGTGCCAGAAATTGGCAAGTTGACAGGAGACTAGTTTCGTTCCTCCTCCTTGGCAATGGCGCTAGAAATTCCTTTGACGTGGCTTGAGACTGCGTCGGTATTTCCCCAAAGAGGAAGGGATGATGCAGCATAACGACATCAAGTATTTCCTCAGCTATGAAAGCAAGGTATTGAACTAGTACGAGGTCCACACAACACTATGTACACAGTACCTGCACACAAAGAAGAAATACTTGCAACCCGACGCGTAAGAGAGGTTGTCAATCTCTCCTCCATAAAAAGATAGATAGGTTTGTAGTAGATTGGAAGGATAGATCGCACAAGAACACAAAACAAAAGATGTAAATAAAAAGGGCAGCAGGATATTTTTGGGTTTTTGGAATAAAAGATCTGAAAACAAAAGCAACATAAGATAGATCGGAAAGCAATATATTAAAAGATGGACCCGTGGGCCGTAGGTTTCACTAGTGGCTTCTCTCATGGGTGTAGCACATGGTGGGAAAATAAATTTCTGTTGGGCAATTGATAGAAGATCATATAATCACGACGATATCCAGGCAATGATCATTATATAGGCATCACATCCAAGATTGGTAGACCAAAATGATTCTACATCTACTACTATTACTCCTCACATCGACCACCATACATCATGCATCTAGTGTATTAAGTTCATGGAGAAATAGAGTAATGCAATTAGAACAGTGACATGATGTAGACAAGATCTATTCATTTAGGAATATACCCCATATTGTTATCCTTAATAGCAACAATACATGCGTGCCTTGTTGTCCCTTTTGTCACTGGGAGAGGACACCACAAGATCCAACCCATCACACAGCACCTCTTCCCATGGCAAGAAAAAATGATCTAGTAGGCCTAACTAAACCAAAGATTCAAAGAAGAAATATGAGGGTATAAGGTTTTTTTTAACAATTAATGGCACTGAAGTGCCAATTCCATTGAGCTCATATAGAAGTACATAGTGAACTACATAGATATGATGAAGATAAGGAGAGGAGGAGGAGCAGAATCTAGAGAAGGGAGCTAACGAAAGACCCTATATGAGGCAAAGTGGAACTAACCACTACACCATGATCAATATGGTCAAAACAAGCAGAGGAACACTCTGAATCTGAAACTATGACCTGCTGATGCCTATAGCTATCTTACTGCTAGACCATCAAAGTATAAGCAAGGAGAGAAAGGTCCTGAAGAAACAACAAGATACATCTGCAACCAAGATGAAGCTAAGGAGCAACCTTTTCAGCAAACAAAATATTGCACGCCAAGAGTCTTGAGAAGTGTCTCGCAAGGTAGCAGACAATGCTAGACACTTGTGTGTCCAGGCACGCCAGAGTATAGCATTTACCCATAACTGAATCTGCATAGAAATGAATAAAGGCCCCAAATCCTTGTAGTACCCAACCTGCAAGGAAGAATTTTTCCAGAGCAAACCTACAACTTAGTTTGGTGCCCTGAATATGAAAGTGAGAAAGAAGGGAAAGCACTGGACACGAAGAATGATCATGAGAATGAGCAAAACAAGAGATTTAGGCATCACCATGAGACCGATAAACCTGTTGAGCAAGATTGTGAGCAACACCATTGATGTTACGGGAAATATGAAAACTTGAGTATTCATGCCAATGGTGATTTCAAAAAACTGAGCTAGTTCCTTTCTAATATTCGAGGGAATTGAGATGTCAGAGATATTTTTTAAAACAACAAATTTAGCATGAAAGAGGCAATCCAATAAGAAACTAGGCCTGGCAATATTGAGCTGAGAGGCATAAGTAGCTGCACAATAGAGAGCAAGGGTTTTAGCCTGAAGGGGAGTAAGAGTAGGCGGAGCAGAAGACTCTCCTTGTTGAGATGGCACCGAGATAAAAACACCAATTCCTGTAGCTACTTCACCTGCCTTTAACCCCAAGACTTTCTTGGACCTGACGGCTGCATTAGAGAAGATCTTTGCTCTAGATACTAGCAAATCTATCCTAAGAGTATTACCTTGAGGAGGAAGCATGTTATCTCAAATAATATTCATGGATATTACGAGGCTATAAGTAATCATGCATATAAGATATCAAAGAAGACTCAAATAATATTCATGGATAGAACTGATCGTGAACTCAAAATTATCGGATCCCAACAAACACATCGCAAAAGTCATTACATAAAATAGATCTCCAAGAGACCATTGTATTGAGAATCAAGAGAGAGAGAGAGAGAAAGCCACCTAGCTACTGTCTACAGACCTGTAGGTCTATGGTGGACTACTCATGCATCATCGGAGAGGCACCTATGAAGAAGATGAACCCCTCCGTGATGGTGTTAGATTGGATCTCGCGGTTATGGAACTTGTGGCGCCTAGAATTTTGTTTTGTCGACTCCCCTAGTTTTTTTGAATATTTGGGTATTTATAGAGCAGATAGGCAGCGGAGGGGCATTCCGAGGAGGGCACAACCCATCAGGCCGCGCTAGGGGGCTCTGGCGCGCCCCGGTGGTTGTGGCTTCCTTGACCCTCCTCTCTGGTGCTTCTTTGGTCGTCCAGGTGTCTTCCTGCCCAAAACTAAATCTCCAAACAGGTTCGAGGTGTTTGGGCTTTGTTTGGTACTGACATTCTGCGAAGTAAAATACAAGCAAAAAACAACAACTGGCACCTGGCACTATGTTAATAGGTTAGTCCCAAAAAATGATATAAAGTTGCTAAAAAATGATAGTAAAACATCCAATATTGATAATATAACAACATGGAACAATAAAAAATTATAGATATGCTGGAGACATATCTGCTTACTTTCCTAATTCTTTTTTATAACATGTCAAAATTTACTTTAAACATAGAAAAAAAGTAGTTGAAATATATCATGAAAACTTGAGTGTAATCATGATGGCAATATATGTGCAATGGACATGACAACTTTTAACACCCCCTCCCCCCCCAAAAAAACAAAGTTATCGAAACATATCGATATGAGATCTATTTTCGAAGATCTCGTCACGATGGATTGCATGTGGTGACATGGTCCAATTTGATTCACGGGGCGTGTGGTCTGGTGTTGCTCCCACCACATGTGTGATGGTTATCGACGTTCTTTGTTTCTTCTTATTCTGAGATAAAAAAGTCATGCACGTTAGCCACACATTTATTTTATTTTGTGTGTGGTCATGGATGATACTTGTTGGATTCTTATAGCAAAAATATGTAGCCCACGGTTTTATTCTAAAATATGGCCTCTCGTTAAGTTTGGTTCAAAAAAGAAATTCTTTTTATACGTCATTTTGTCAAATAATTTGTAGATTTATTTTTATTTTTATTTGTAAACAGAGAACACTATTGTACTTGTTTTCATTATTAGTTTTAGTTGTTTTCTACATTTACTTATGCATTTGTTCTCTAAAAATATAGTTCCCTAGACAACGCATGTGGCATCATCTTGTCAATGGAATGGGAGGGGATGGAAGTATCCTACAATTTTTTTATGGGAACCAATATTTTTTGTTCCGTTGAGAACAGAATAGAAGACGTTTTTTAACATTATAAACGTGACAATTTTATAGGTAACTGAGAATCCCAAGAAACAACATGTGCCATCTGATTCCCATGGGATCGATGAGACCGTGAAGCACACATCTGATCCGATGTCCACGCCTCAATGTGGCTGCTGCATGCATCTCATAGCATATTATGAACGAAACATCTATACATCAATCTCCTCTCTATATATTTTTCATTTTCGGATTTTCCACACCACAATCATCGTGCATCGCCAATATTTTTATTGCTGACACTTTGGAATGAGGATAGTCATGGCTTATGTTGTATTTTCTTCTTCTTTTGATGTAGTAAAGTCATGCACGTTAGTCACCCATTATTATTTTCGTGTCTCTAGTTCCTTAGTTGTGCTCAGTTTTGTCCAAGCCAACTAACTTTTATCACTTTGGCCCTCCCCCTTCACCACCTACTCTCAGAAGGCCAAATGCAACACCATTGTCTAGTCAAAGGCTTCGACCGTTACCTCCTAACTAGTGGGCCGACCTGATATCCTGACATGTGGGGCAACTTACCGCCCGCATAGTATTTATAAATTTTTAATGGAAGGACAATAATGAAGTTGGGAAAGTTGTTAAGGCTGGTTCAACCGGGCGATAAAACGGTCATCAAAGGAATGGGCTTATGTTAAGGCTGGTGGGTATAACTTAATTTGGTAGCGCATCAAGTGAGATGTTCCCCCGTGCTAGACCAAACCCTCCCTGCTCCCCTCTTCATTCTCGGTGGCAGGCTGCAAGTGGCGGAGCTATCATTCTCGGATGCGGCACAAATGAGGTGAGTGAATTCGAAACCCTACTCCGTGTCGATTTAGATCTGACCAATGACCAACATTGAGATGGCAAATTCTATTGGCATTCGGGTAGATGATAGAGATAAGGAGGAGAGAGGTGAATCTAGTTCGCATGCTGATGCTAACAGAGATTCATCTGAAGATGTGAATGGACAATTGATGGAAGACGGTGTTGATGATGCACACGATCAGTGGCGGTGCCAGGAGTCAAACCTTGTGATGCCAAGCTTTACTAATATTCTTTTTACATACAACTAAAATGAACCAGAAAGATCATACTTTATTACAAAAGTACAAAACATATTTATGGTAGCAGCTCTCCGCGATCATGCATACTTTGATATGTATGCATAATAGCGTGAGTACAAATAGATTGGAATACATCAGTTTCAACATATGTAATGAAACAATGGTACGAGAAATCATCACCTATTCTATTACGCAAATCAGACTTGATATACTTCATTGCAGAAAATGATCTCTCAATTGTTGCCATTGCAACCGGCAAAATCAATTCTAGCTTCACCAAAAGAAACACTAGAGGAAAACTAGTATACTTCTTTGTTTCAACCAGTTTTCTGCAAAGATCATTGACCAGTTTTAAATTGAAGAGTCTTTTATCATCACCAACATTTTCAAGGAATTTGTCAAGTTGGATGCTAATATCTTTGTTCTTGCTTTCACTTTCAAAATTATCGGGATACAAATGAGCCATTGCTAATATTTTGTCCTTATAAAAGTTAGATAATGAATAAGAAGGATCCAAAGAAGACATGCCAAGAAGCAAGTTGTGCTGATCTCAATAAAGCGGTCATAAAGCTCTACATAATAGATCGATAACAGCATACATCACACTTTGGTAGTAATCCTTATTCGATATGCGATGAATCTGAGCTTTATGCTTTGATTTTGATCGTCGAGGAATATGCATATCATTCATATTTGTAAGCTCAATATCATGTTTAAGGCAAAAATTAGTAACCTTTGTAAACATACCTTCCCAACCTTGGTTTCTCATTTCTTGTAGCCTTCTTTTTGTTATACAAAGATATGACACGTAATTGACAATATCTTGATCCTTCCATTGCAAAGCAAGATTCAAATCATTAGTAATCCTGAGTATAACCTTCATCAAGTGCATCATGAAAACAAAGTCAAATGTCTGAATAGCATCAAGAACTCCTTTTGCTTTAATCCTATATCTAGAGCTTTGCTGGCATTTTGTGCATTATCATCAAGATCTTCAATTATGGAAGGAAACATAAAAATCATATTCAATGAGGAATTGAAATGAAAACCCCAACGAGTATCGCTGGTTCTTTTAAGTCCAAGTTCTTGATTCAAACCTCTCCCAGTTTCAAGTTCACCATTTTGTAGTGCATTATGAACCCTTTTTTCTTGCTTTTCTCTAAGCATATCCCTATTATTATAAGAATTTCCCACCGTGGATAGAACAACACTCACCCACTCAAAAATCCATACCACATCTTCATGTTTTTTTGCAACTGCAACTAATGTCAACTGAAGTTGATGAGCAAAACAGTATGCTATGAGCTGACCTGGAATCTTCCATTACTAAAGTGTTCAAACCATTCAAGTGTCGTTGCATATTACTAGCTCAATCATATCACTGGTCACGAATCCGAGAAGGGCTAAGGTTATGATGTTTAAGCACTGCATAAATAGTTTGCTAGAGAGCAAGATAAGTTGTTTGAGTAACATGAGAAAGTCCAATAACACGTTCCACTGAAAACCCCCTTTTATCGACATATCTTATAACAAGAGCCATTTGTTCCTTGTGAGATACATCACGAGATTCATCAACAAGTATAGCAAAGTATTAATCTCCAAGATCTTCTATGATTGCCTTTACTATTTGTCTAGCACAAGCTTCCACAATATCTTTCTGGATTGTAGAAGAACTAACCTTTAAATTCTTAGGACAATTCTTCAAAGCAACATCAGCCACATCTGGAAAACGTGCAACAGACCACTCATAAAAAGTTAGGAAATTACAGTTCCTCAAAGAATTCTCACTTTCATCATGACCTCGAAAAGACAAGCCCGGAATAAGATGCAACCTTGCAATATCTATTGATGCAATCATCCGAGTTTTGTACCATATCTTGGATTTTTTTTTGTTTGCTTGCGTACAACAGCTGCAATTGATTGATTCTGGTTCATTTAGATTATCATGTCGCTTCATATTCTGATTATGAGGGCTGGAAGGGCCGCCGACATGAACATCCAATCTCTTTAGGTTATTCCAATTTCTCTAGCCCTTCACTACTAGGGAAAAGCCTAGCAGCAACGCTGCCTTTGGGTATAGCAGTAGTGCGGGGCAGTGCGCTACTACTACGGCGCTACAGCAAAAGTGTAGCAGTAGCGTGTGTTAGCCCGCGCTACTGCTCTACCTGCTTAGAAATAGCGCTTTTAGTAGAAAAGCGCTGCTCGTAGTTACTAGCAGCACGCCTCTCCGCCCGCGCTACAACTATTATTATGTATTTCTTTTCTATGTCGTATATTCATATGCCACTATACAAGTTTTCATACAATATCGTCATAATACATCATTTAACAACTCATCCTCATCATCATTTTTGTCCATGAGACATCATATAACAACTTGGTCACTAGTTATAACAACTCCTCATCATCATAGTACTCATAATCACTACTCCTCCTCCTCAGCATCAGCATCAACTCTAACACATTGTAGAACATAATAAAAACTTCTCATCATCATCATAGTCATATATAATCAACATGAACTAATTGTTTTTAATATCTAGGACCTACTCCTGCTGCTCTCTCTCAGCTAAAATAGCACAAAACATGTGTAGCACTCCTACTTCATCATATTGGAGAATGCAGATGAACCTGTCTCCTAATTGTGGGGTGTGCTTTCGATTGCTGCCCCCTAGTACTTCTCTGCGATCCTTCACAATTTTGCTTGAGTCTTTGACTATTAAAACTTGCTCGCTTTGAGAAATGATGAATGCACTCATGTGCAATGTAGGATATCTTGGTCGTAAGCTAACCATTGTCATGCGACCTTTCGGCTCGATCCAACGAGGAACAACACTCATCGGGATTCCCTATTGAAGAACATCGTAGTAACATACTTATCAATGAAGTTTAGCTTAAAAATTAATGTATGCAAAAGATGCATTAAGGACAAATAGTAAAAATCTTATCATCTTTCCTAAATAGATTTGACCGTAGTTCAATACGCACACTAGTGGTCGCACGTTTTGAGTACTAATATCTCGATGTCTAGGAAAATAACCTGTCTTGATAGTATCGAGATCCTTAAGCCATGAAACATAATGACTTATCTCCTCGCAGTTTAGTTCAGCCCCGGGACAGTAGTACGTGTCGTCTACCAAGCGCTGGACTTATTTGCTTGAATGGAAATAAGCTGGCAATAGAAATTAGTTGTCTACTATTTTTGAATAAACAATATAAATTAGTTAATAAATATGGTTTAGAAACTCACATGATGGTAGAACTGGAGGCGTCTCCACATCAACCCCGATGTCGATATTACCTTCAATTTCATCTTCCGGACGAATATCAAAGGTGATAAGCATATTAGGCTCAAATGCATAAGCCTTGCATAGTGCTCACCATTTTTTGCATTCAAAATAGGAGTAGGTGTCTGCATTGTACAATATAACGACAAAAGTATAATCATGCTCGGTCCTCAAGTGAACTCTGTTTACCTTCATATTGTCCTTAGTACTGAAACCAATCTTATCCAAGACAGAAATTCTTGCATGGCAGGGAATACGCTAGTAGAATAGTAAAAAATTAAAATTATAAGTTGAAGCAAAAGAAGCAGAAGACATGCTTAATTATGAAAAAGACTAGTTGTTGTGACTTACTATATCCACTTCGAACTTATCCAACATGATGCTGAAGCGCCTACCACCAACTAGGTAAGGCTTGTCGCATAGGCCACGCTCGTCTTCGCAGTATTCGCACATAACAAATTCCCTTTCATTGTCAGACATTTCCTATGTTCATAGTTGAAACATTTAAAATCGATCGAAGAAAACTATCAGGAAACTACTAGGGAGGAGACACAAATATGGTTGAGAAACAAATTAGTATTCAAATTAGCATGCATTCAATAAGCAAAACTAAATCATCTCTTGCATCCGTACATCGTCGAATATTATCACTAATACATCTCGAATAGTATCATACATATAACATCACTAATACAGTTAGAACCATAGAGAACGACGGGTATCGGCGCGGGCGGTGGACACCCAAAGAGAAGGAACCATCACAGGATCATAGCTTGGGTGAGATCCCTGAAGAACCTGCCAGGTACTGGAGAACGTGGCGTCCAATGCAGCCATATAGCGTCGGACGTGCTCGTCCTCTTCCCTAACACGGTGACGTATCACCTCCGCGGGGGCTGGCTCCCTCTGCACCCATAGTGGCCCATAAGACCGCCACCAAATAACCTTCGGGTCGACGACTGGCTGCCTCCTCACCAAGTTGTGCCGCCGGAAGGTAGGACTATTGGAAATATGCCCTAGAGGCAATAATAAATTAGTTATTATCATATTTCCTTGTTCATGATAATCATTTATTATCCATGCTATAGTTGTATTGATCGGAAACATAGATACATGTGTGGATACATAGACAACACCGTGTCCCTAGTATGCCTCTAGTGAACTAGATCGTTGCTCAAAGGATGGTTAAGGTTTCCTAGCCATGGACATGAGATGTCATTTGATAACGGGATCACATCATTAGAAGAATGATGTGATGGATAAGACCCAAACTACAAACGTAGTATATGATCGTGTCAGTTTATTGCTACTGTTTTCTATATGTCAAGTATCTCTTCCTATGACCATGAGATCATGCAACCCACTGACATCGGAGGAGTGCCTTGTGTGTATCAAACGTCACAACATAACTGGGTGACTATAAAGGTGCTCTACAGTTATCTCCGAGGGTGTCTGTTGAGTTGGCATGGATCAAGACTAGGATTTGTTACTCCGTGTGAGGGAGAGGTATCTCAGGGCTCACTCGGTAATACAACATCACAATAAGCCTTGCAAGCAATGTGACTAAGTGTTAGTCACGGAATCTTGTATTACGAAACGAGTAAAGAGACTTTCCGGTAACGAGGTTGAACTAGGTATGGAGATACCGACGATCGAATCTCGGGCAAGTAACATACCAAAGAACAAAGGGAACATCATACGGGATTAACTGAATCCTTGACATAGAGGTTCGACCGATAAAGATCTTCGTAGAATATGTAGGAACCAATGTGGAGATCCAGGTCCCGCCATTGGTTATTGACCATACAGGTGTCTCGGTCATGTCTACATAGTTCTCGAACCCGCAGGGTCTGCAGACTTAAGGTTTGGTGACGTTTCGGTTGTATAGAGTTGTGTATGGTGGTGACCGAAGTTTGTTCAGAGTCCCGTATGAGATTCCGGACGTCAGCAGGAGCTCCGGAATGGTCTGGCGGTAAACATTCATATATAGGAAGTCCTATTTTGGTCGCCGGAAAAGTTTCGGGCTGATCGGTAGTGTACCGGGAGTGCCGGTATTGTACCGGGAGACCATCGGGAGGGGTATTTCCACTTAAGAGGCTACATGGGCTGTGGGATAGTAAATACCAGCCCTTAGTGGGCTGGTGGAAATCCCACACATGGCCCATGAGGCTGGGAAGAAAAGCCCAAAGAGAAAAAGGTGGAAAAGGGGAAAAAATAGGGTGAATCCTAGTCCTACTAGGACTGGAGGTGGATTCCACCTCTCCCACTTGATTTGGCCAAGCCTCCTCCTCGCTTCCTCTTATATATAATAGAGGTTTTAGGGTTTTTTGGCACCAGATTTTAGCCACGTGCTACCATTCCTCCAGTGCATAGTTTCTCCTCTAGTTGGATTTCTGCAACGCTTAGGCGAAGCCCTGCCGGAATTGCTCCACCACCATCTCCGGAGTGCCGCCACGCTGCCGGAGAACTCTTCTACCTCTACACTCTCTCTTGTTGGATCAAGACGGTGGAGATCGTCATCAAGCTGCACGTGTGCTGAATGCTGAGGTGCCGTCCGTTCGGTACTAGATTGGAAGGATCGTGATCAAGGGCACGAGACAATCGTGACGAGATCGCGAGATGGATCGTGATGATATCGCGGGACAGATCGTGATGAGTTCGTGGGACGAATCATGATGAGATCGCGGGACGGATCGTGATTGGATCACGGGACGGATCATGGAGATCGCGGGACGCTCGGCGATTTGGATCGCGAAGACGTTCGACCCACCAACCGCGTTACTTAACGCTTCCCGCTTAGAGATCTACAAGGGTATGTAGATCCACTCTCCCTCTCGTAGATGCTCATCACCATGGATAGATCTTGCGTGTGCGTAGGAAATTTTTTGTTTCCCATGCAACGTTCCCCAACAGTGGCGTCATGAGCTAGGTCTATGTGTCGATGAGATCTCGAGTAGAACACAAAAGGTTTGTGGGCATTGATGCTTAGATTGCTTCCTATCTTGGTCGGATTTTGGTGCGGTATTGTGAGATGAAGCGGCCCAGACCAATAGTACTCATACGCTTACGAGAGACCGGTTCGCTCAACCGCAACTTGTAGCATAGATGGCTTGCGGGTGACAGTTTCTCTCACTTTAGTTGGATCGGATTCGACAAAGGCGGTCCTTGAGAAGGTTGAAAAGCAACTAGTGTATCACCGTTGTGATTTTTGCGTAGATGAGAATTGTTCTTGCTAGATACCCGTAGCAGCCACGTAAAACATGCAACAACAATTAGAGGACGTCTAACTTGTTTTTGCAGGGTATGTTCTGATATGATATGGCCAATTACATGATGTGATATATGTCATGTATGAGATGATCATGTGATGTATAGATTATCATGACTTGCATGTCGTTGAGTACAGCAACCAGAAGGAGCCATAGGGTTGTCTTTAATTATTGTATGACCTGTGTGTCAATCATTATGCGCTATGTAATGCCTTACTTTATCGCTACGGTAGCCATAGTAGTAGAAGCATGTTGGGCGCGACAAACCCCGATGGCGACACGTTGATGGAGATCAAGATGATGGAGATCATGGTGTCGTGCCGGTGACGATGGAGATCATGCTGGTGCTTTCATGCTGGAGATCAAAAGAACAAGTTCATGGCCATATCATGTCACTTATGATTTGCATGTGATGTTAATCCTTTTATGCACCTTGTTTTGCTTAGGACGACGGTAGCGTTATAAGGTGATCCCTCACTTAATTTCAAGATAAATTGTGTTCTCCCCAAGTGTGCACCGTTGCGAAAGTTCGTCATGTTGAGACACCACGTGATGATCGGGTGTGATAGACTCTACGTTCACATACAACGGTTGCAAGCCAGTGTTGCACGTCCAGAACACTCAGGTTAAATTGACGAGCCTACCATGTACAGACATGGCCTCGGAACACAAGAGAACGAAAGGTCAAACATGAGTCATATAGTAGATATGATCAACATGATGATGTTCACCATTGAATCCAGCTCAACTCACGTGATGATCGGACTTGACTTGGTGAATTTGGATCACGTATCACTCGAATGACCGGAGGGATGTCAATTTGAGTGGGAGTTCTTAAGTAATATGATTAATTGAACTCATTATCATGAACTTAGTCAATAGTGCCTTTGCAAATTATTTTGTAGATTACTAGCTCGCGCTGTAGCTCCCTTGTATTTTTATATGTTCCTAGAGAAATAGAGTTGAAACATGATGGTAGCAATATTGCGGACTGGGTCCATGATCTGAGGATTGTCCTCATTGCTGCACAGAAGGCTTATGTCTTTAATGCACCGCTCGGTGCGCCAACCCCTCTAGCATCGTCTGTAGATGTTGTGAACATCTGACAGGCACGTCCTGATGACTACTTGATAGTTTAGTGCATCGTGCATTACGGCTTAGAATTGAGGCTCCGAAATGATTTGAACATCACGGAACATGTGAGATGTTCTAAGAGCTGAAATTAGGATCTCAGGCTCGTGCCCGTGTTGCGAGATATGAGATCTCCAACAAGATTCTTTGCCTGCAGGATGAAAGAGAATAGCTCAATCGTTGAGCATGTGCTCAGATTGTCTGGGTGCTACAATCACTTGAATCAAGTGGGAGTTGATCTTCCAGATAAGACAGTGATTGATATAGTTCTCCAAGTCACTGTAACTAAGCTACTAGAACTTGGTGATGAACTCTAAAATGCCAGGGACAGAAATAATGATTCCTGAGCTGTTCGCGATGTTGGACACTGCGAAGGTAGAAATTAAGATGGAGCATCAAGTGGTGATGGTTAGTAAAACCACTAGTTTCGAGAAGCTCAAGGGCAAGGAGGAAACCTTCATGGATGGCAAGTCAGTTGCTGCTCTAGTGAAGCAACCCAGAGTTGAACCCAAACCCGAGACTGGGTGCTTCGATTAGGAGGAGAGCGGTCGCTGAAGCGAAACACCCTAGATACTTGGTAGATAAGAAGGCTGGCGACATCGATAGAAGTATATTTGATATACGTGTGATTGATGTGTACCTTGCTAGTACTCCTAGTAGCACCTGGGTATTGAATACCGGTTCAGTTGCTAAATGTTAGTAACTCGAAGTAAAGCTACGAAATAAACGGAGAACTAACTAAAGGTGAGGTGACGATGTGTGTTGGAAATATTTCCAAGGTTGATGTGATCAACATCGCACGCTCTCTCTACCTTCGGGATTAGTGACGAACCTAAATAAATGTTATTTGGTGTTTTGCATTGAGCATGAACATGATTAGATTGTGTTTATTGCAACACGGTTATTCATTTAAGTTAGAGAATAATGGCTATTCGATTTACATGAATAATACCTTCAATGGTCATGCACCCAATGAGAATGGTTTGCTGAATCTTGATCGTAGTAATACACATGTTCATAACATTGATGCCAAAAGATACAAAGTTAATAATGATAGTACCACATACTTGTGGCACTACCGCTAAATGTCATATTGGTATAAATAGCATGAAGAAACTCCATGCTGATGGATCTTTTGACTCATTCGATTTTGAATTGGTTGAGACATGTGGACCATGCCTCTTGGATAAGATGACTAAAACCCCATTTTCCGGTTTAATGGAGCGGGCAAGTGATTTATTGGAAATGATACATGAGTGATGTATGCAATCCAATGAGTCTTGTAGCGTGTGGTGGATATCGTTATTTTCTTACCTTCACTGATGATTTGAGTAGATATAGTGTATGTTTACTTAATGAAACACAAAGTCTGGATCGTTTGAAAAGTTCAACAAAATTTAGAGTGAAGTTTAAGATCATCGTGACAAGAAGATAAAAATGTCTACCATATGACCGTGGAGCTGAATATCTGAGTTACGAGTTTGGCATACAACATTAGACAAATGTGAAAGTTGTTTCACAACTCACGCCACTAGGAACACCATAGTGTGATGGTGTGTCCGAACGTCATAGTCGTGGTCTATTGGATATGGTGCATGCTATGATGTCTCTTATCGTTTTGCTACTATAGTTTTGGGGTTATGCATTAAAGACAACTACATTCACTTTAAATAGGGCACCATCTAAATCCATTGTGGTGACACCGTGTGAATTATGGTTTGATAGAAGCCTAAGCTGTCATTTCTTAAAGTTTGGAGTCATGACACATATATGAAAAAGGTATTCACCGAATGAGCTCGAACCCAAAGCGGACAAATGCATCTTCATAGAATACCCTAAGAATAGTTGGGTATACCTTCTATCTCAGATCCGAGTGCAAAGTGTTTGTTGCTAAAATGGGTCCTTTCTCGAGAAAAATTTTCTCTCGAAAGAATTGAGTGGGAGGAAGATGGAACTTGATGAGGTTGTTGAACCTTTGTTTCAACCAGAGAGTAGCGCAGGACAGGAAGTTGTTTCTGTGAAGCCTACATTGGTTGAAGAGGAAGTTGATGATGATGATCATGAAGCTTCAGATCAAGTTACTATCGAACCTCGTAGGTTAACAAGGACATGTACTACTCCTGAGTGGTACGGCAACCTTGTCTTAGAGGTCATGTTGTTGGACAACGATGAACCTACGAGCTATGGAGAAGCGATGATGGGCCCGGATTCCGACAAATGGTTAGAGGCCATGAAATCCGAGATAGGATCCATGTATGAAAACCAAGTATAGACTTTGGTAAGACTTGCTCATTGTACGGCAGGTCGTTGAGTACTAATGGATCTTTAAAATGAAAGACAGACGCTGATGGTAAATGTCACCATTTGTAAAGCTCGACTTGTTGCAAAGATGTTTGTGACAACTTCAAGGAGTTGATTGCGATGAGACTTTCTCACTCGTAGCGATGCTAAAGTCTGTTGGAATTATGTTAGCAGTTGCTGCATTTTTCAATTATGAAATCTTGCAGATGGATGTCAAAACATCGTTTCCTTATCGGTTTACTTGAGTAAAGGTTGTATGTGATACAACCAGGAGGTTTTGTCAGTCCTGAGGATGCTAAACGGTGTGCAAGCTTCAGTGATCCTTCTATGGACTGAAGCAAGCATCTCGGAGTTGGAATAAACACTTTGATGAGGTGATCAAAGGTTTGAAATTTATACAAAGTTTATGAGAAACTTGTATTTACAATAAAGTGAGTGGGAGCACTATAGAGTTTCCGGTAAAGCATATGTGGTTGACATATTGTTGATCGGAAATGATGTAGAATTTCTGGAAAGCATAAAAGGTTATTTGAAAAGAGTTTTTCAAAGTAAGACCTGGATAAAACTACCTAATTATTGAGCATCAAGATCTATAGAGATAGAACAAAGATGCTTGATGAGACTTTCAATGAGTACATACCTTGACAAAGATTTTGAAAGAGTTCAAAATGGATCAGTCAGAGAAAGAGTTCTCGCCTGATTTGTAAGGTGTGATGTTGAGTGATACTCAAAGCTCGACCACGGCAGAAGAAAGAGAAAGGACGAACGTCGTCCCCTATGCCTTAGCCATAGGCTATGTATAGTATGCCATGCTGTGTACCGCACCTATGTGTGCCTTGCCATGAGTCCGTCAAGGGGTACAAGAGTGATCCAGGAGTTGATCACTGGACAGTGGTCAAGATTATCCTGAGTTACTAAAAGACTAAGGAGATGTTTCTTGATTATGGAGGTGATAAAGAGTTCGTCGTAAAGGGTTACGTCGATGCAAGCTTTAACACCAATCCGGATGACTCGGAGTAGCAATCTAGATACGTATAGTCGAGCAGCCATTTGGAATAGCTCCAAGTGGAGTGTGGTAGCAGTGTTTATAGTATGACATAGAGATTTGCAAAGTACACATGGATCTTAATGTTGCAGACCCGTTGACTATAATACCTCTCTCACATGCAAAGCATGATCGAGCTCCAGAACTCATTGGGTGTTAGATTCATAACAATGCGAATTACATGGTGATGTGAACTAGATCATTGACTCTAGTGCAAGTGGGAGACTGTTGGAAATATGCCCTAGAGGCAATAATAAATTTGTTATTATCATATTTCCTTGTTCATGATAATCGTTTATTATCCATGCTATAATTGTATTGATCGGAAACTTAGATACATGTGTGGATACATAGACAACACCGTGTCCCTAGTATGCCTCTAGTGAACTAGCTCGTTGCTTAAAGGATGGTTAAGGTTTCCTAGACATGGACATGAGATGTCATTTGATAATGGGTTCACATCATTAGAAGAATGATGTGATGGACAAGACCCAAACTACAAACGTAGCATATGATCGTGTCAGTTTATTGCTACTGTTTTCTGCATGTCAAGTATCTTTTCCTATGACCATGAGATCATGCAACCCACTGACATCGGAGGAGTGCCTTGTGTGTATAAAACGTCACAACATAACTGGGTGACTATAAAGGTGCTCTACAGTTATCTCCGAGGGTGTCTGTTGAGTTGGCATGGATCAAGACTAGGATTTGTTACTCCGTGTGAGGGAGAGGTATCTCAGGGCCCACTCGGTAATACAACATCACAATAAGCCTTGCAAGCAATGTGACTAAGTGTTAGTCACGGGATCTTGTATTACGGAACGAGTAAAGAGACTTGCCAGTAACGAGGTTGAACTTGGTATGGAGACACCGACGATCGAATCTCGGGCAAGTAACATACCAAAGAACAAAGGGAACATCATACGGGATTAACTGAATCCTTGACATAGAGGTTTGACTGATAAAGATCTTCGTAGAATATGTAGGAACCAATGTGGACATCTAGGTCCCGCCATTGGTTATTGACCGTAGAGGTGTCTCGGTCATGTCTACATAGTTCTCGAACCGGCAAGGTCTGCACACTTAAGGTTTGGTGACGTTTCAGTAGTATAGAGTTATGTATGGTGGTGACCGAAGTTTGTTCAGAGTCCCGGATGAGATTCCGTACGTCACGAGGAGCTCCAGAATGGTCTGGAGGTAAAGAGTCATATATAGGAGGTCCTATTTTGGTCGCCGGAAAAGTTTTGGGCTCATCGGTAGTGTACCAGGAGTGCCGGTAGTGTACCGAGGGACCATTAGGAGGGGTATTTCGACCCAAGAGGCTACACGGGTCGTGGGATAGTAAATACCATCCCTTAGTGGGCTGGTGGAAATCCCACACAAGGCCCATGAGGCTAGGAAGAAAAGCCCAAAGAGAAAAAGGTGGAAAAAGGCAAAAAATAGGGTGAATCCTAGTCCTACTAGGATTAGAGGTGGATTCCACCTCTCCCACTTGATTTGGCCGACCCAATTGCTGGTACTTTGAGGGCCAAGCCTACTCCTCTCTTCCTCTTATATATACTATAGGTTTTAGGGTTTTGTGGCACCAGATTTTAGCCACGTGCTACCCGTTCCTCCAGTGCATAGCTTCTCCTCTAGATTGGATTTCTGCAGCGCTTAGGCGAAGCCCTGACGGAATAGCTCCACCACCATCTCAGGAGCGTCGTCATGCTACCGGAGAACTCTTCTACCTCTCCACTCTATCTTGCTGGATCAAGACGGTGGAGATCGTCATCAAGCTGCACGTGTGATGAACGCGGAGGTGCCGTCCATTCGGTACTAGATCGGAAGAACCGTGATCAAGGCCACGAGACAATCGTGACGAGATTGCGAGATGGATCGTGATGTGATCGCGGGACGGATCGCAATGAGTTCGCGGGACAGACCATGATGAGATCGCGGGACAGATCGTGATGAGTTCGCGGGACGGATCGTGATTGGATCGCGGGACGCTCGGCGATTTGGATCGCAAAGACGTTCGACTACACCAACTGCGTTACTTAACGCTTCCCGCTTAGAGATCTACAAGGGTATGTAGATCCACTCTCCCTCTCGTAGATGCTCATCACCATGGATAGATCTTGCGTGTGCATAGGAAATTTTTTGTTTCCCATGCAACGTTCCCCAACAAGGACCTCCCAGTATCAGCCCGACGGAGCCTAGTCCCGGACATGGCCCCTATAATCAAGAAGGCCTCCTCCGTCGAGTCGACGACAAGGATGCGGGCCAGGCATCGTCGATGTCGAGAACAAATGGTTAATTATGAAAACAAAATTAATAAACACTTAGATGACATAGAAAAAAATTCACAAGTCATGCTAAAATTCATGAAAAAATTTGGCATGACCTTTGCTTAAAACAGGACATATCGAGCGCCTGAAATTTGTCGGAACGGAAACGAATCAACATTCTGGCAAAACATAGGCCACTCGGAGGTACATTGCAAACAAGAACACCAAGACTTCCTCTATATTCAGAATGCATCATCATCGACAATAATGACATCAACGAGACACCAAGTTTACTTACTAAATAA
This sequence comes from Hordeum marinum, assembly GCA_022496015.1. Lineage (NCBI taxonomy): Eukaryota > Viridiplantae > Streptophyta > Magnoliopsida > Poales > Poaceae > Hordeum > Hordeum marinum. The sequence goes on along the minus strand of CM039678.1, from coordinate 500,775,772 downwards.
ACTAAATAAACTAGTTATGCTAAGTACTTACTAAATATAAAAAACTAGTTCTATTAACTACTTACTAAATAAAGTAGTTCTATTAAGCACTTACTATAAATAAAGTAGTTCTATTAAGCACTTACTATCAATGCCGTTGAGTCTTTCTTCCTAAACTCTTATCTCACGTATATGGTGGACACTCCCTCACCGATTTTTCGACCATCGATGATGGTCGCTACTCCTTCTTCCCCTAGTGCATAACAAATATGTAGCACAAGGAGAAGAAGGAGAAGCGACCCCCACGACAACAGTCAGCATTCTTCTTCTCTTATATATGGTGGACACTCCCTCACCAATTTTTCGACCGTCGATGATGGTCGCTACCATTATACAAGTTCTATTAAGCACTTACTATAAATAAACTAGTTCTATTAACCACTTCCTAAGTCATAGTTCCTCACCAGAGCATAGAAGAGGAGTAAAAAGAATCCTACTCTCCGATATAACTAGACTCAAAATAGTTGTTCTACTAGACTCGACTTGGCCAAATTCGATCAATCAAGGGGGCTCCTAGGTCGGTACAGGCTCTGATACCAACTTGTCATGCCCAAGATGCGACCCTATCCTTATTTTGGCTCGAGGGCCTCAACAGGGATAGGAACGCATCTCGTCGTGTTGCAAGAATGGATATCATTACAACTAGATGTACAGAAGAGATGAGTATATGGAATTGCCTTACACTCACCACAAGCTACATTAATATCACATCAATACAACAACATATTCAAATATCATACTAGGTAGCGGGAATAACGTCGACCACGGATCTCGTGATCTTCCTAGGCAATTCCACACGAAATCCGCCACCTCGAGATAGCCCGAAGAAAAATCGTAATTCCTCACTCAAGATGTTTGAGAAAGGTAAAACAAATCCAGCAAGGCCTCCCGGTGAGCCAGATCCGCATCTAGAGCCATGCGCTTTGTATCCACGGGCATCATCCGTCTATGCGAAGTGGACGGTAGCCTGAAAATGCCTCGAGTTGCCTCGAGATGGTACCGCCGACTACTAGTTAGGTGGACCAACGCTCATGAGGAGCACTGGCCCGGTTTGTTGATTAATTATCCACGGGGTCCGGAAAGTCTCTATGCAAGTTTTATTAGGTTGGCAAATGGTAAAACCAATGTTGGGCCTCGCCAGATAAGTTTTGTCCGAAAACGAAAATCAAGGGGGTCCCCATAATAACCCCGAGCATGTTAGGAGTGCTCAATTATGGAACATAACACCGGTTCACAAGTAACTAGGGGCGTCAAGAGTTGAACAAAACACCGAGCAAAAGGCCAAGCCTTCCACCCTTTACCAAGTGTATAAGCGCATTAACTTAAATAGCAATAATATTGTGATAACAAAAGAATGTCCATGTTGTCACATGGAAGCAATTGCACCTACATCTAGAAACGCTATAAGAAGGGTTGATCAAGATGTAACATAGCCAAACAAAGGTTTGCTAGGAAGGTGGAGGGTTAGAGGATTTTCATGGCAATGTTGGGAGGCTTGACAAACAAGTGGTAGGTAGCGAGACATAACAATAAAAGTGGGACAACTAGCATAGCAATGATAGTAGTGGTATCCAGGTAAATGTGTCATCTTGCTTGAGATCCCACTTGGAAGAAGAACGATCCATGAAGAAGATGAGCCAATGTAGTCGATCGAATCCTCACACTCCGAACGCTTTCGGAACTCTATCGAGAAGAAGCAATCTGGAACAAACAATCAATACAAGATACACCACAACATATGCATGACATGATGCGCAAACAAATATGATGTATCTCCGGTTTAAATATCCAAGGCATGGCAATTCACATCAAACAACTACTACACATTAAAGTGAATCTCAATATGCAACGAGTTTCATATTGACGAAACTCCATGATCGATTAGTTAGTTCACTATCGTTTAGGTACTCATCAATATTAAATGTTTTTTAACATAGCAAGAGGTGAAGCATCAGTGAACTAAACATCTAGGCATTTTAAATGAGGATGGAAGCAACGAATAACAATTCCGGAATGACCTCATATGCATATTTTAAGTTTGTTCCAGATCTTAACAAACCATATTTTATAGTTGTTAAACCGCAAAATAAATGTCACCATGAAATTCTTCACATTTTTCTGGTCAAGTTACATATGTGGAACATTTTTATCGGATATTCGTCCGCCAGCTCTTTGCCGTCTGCTAGCAGACGGCAAAGAGTGTCTTTGCCATCAGCTAGCACAAAGCAGACGGCAAAGAGCTAGCGGACGGCAAAGAAGGGCTTTGCCATCTGCCAGCTCTTTGCCGTCTGCTAGCGTACGACAAAGATTCTTTGTCATCAGCTAGCGGACGACAAAGAGGTTGGTGGGGTCCAGTTGACGGCAGTACTGTAACGGCCCCCACCCCACCTCTTTGCCGTCCGCTAGCGGACGACAAACTAACGGCGCACCCCCCGCCTCTATCTCCCATCTCCCCCCCGACCGCACGCACGCACGCTGCCGTGCCCCAGCCCTCACCCTTACCGTGCCCCTGCGCCGGCTGCCGCACCGCCCGCACGCCGTCGCGTCCCCGCCGCTGGCCCACGTCGCGCCCCCACTACCCCCACCGCCTCCACCCCCGCCGCCCGCGTCCACCGCCGACCACCGGCCGCCCTCCCCCCCGACTGCCGCCCGAACGCCTGACCGCCCGTGCCCCCCGCCAGCCGCCGTACGCGCCCTTACCCCCACCGCCGCCCACGCCCCTCACCCTCACCGCCACCCGCGCCCCTCACCCTCACCACCGTGCATCGCCCGCGCCCCCCCGCCCGCCGCTGCCCCAGTCCGGTGAGCCCCCTCCCCCTCTTTTTTTTCATTTTTTAATATTCTAGTTATAGTGATTTAGTTAGTTAATTAGTTGTAGTTAGTTAGTTGTAATTTAGTTAGTTGTAATTTATTTAGTTGTAGTTTAGTTAGTGTCGTGGTTTTGTCACGGCAGATGTTCGGGTTACCAGACTTGAGTTCGGAGCCATTGCCATGGTAGTGGACTCAAAGGGGTTAGTCGAGACGAAGGACACGAGTTTACCCAGGTTCGGCTCCTCAAGTCGAGGTAAAAGCCTACGTCCTGCTTGTGTTGTTATTGCTTGATGTACCGATTACATGGAGCTAGAAGCTTGCCCTACTTTTCGATAACCTACCTCTAAGCCGCCCCGGCTCTGCCTTTATATAAGAGGTCAGAGCCGTCGGGTCTTATAATTGTACAACTGGATCGTGTTTACATCTCCGAATCTATCTCTAACTTACTAGCCAAGTTATCTTTTGGAAGGTCTTGCGCATCCGGGTCTCTGCCGTCCGGCCCACATCAAGAGCCGCCAATCATCTTGGGCCTCCAGCTAGTACATGTCTTCGTGGGCCGGCTCATAACAAATGCTATCAACCGGAACCTTCCAGCCGGGTCATAGCACGGGGTTATATTTGAGTCGCGACTTTCGTAGTTTGAGTAAAAGCGTAGTGTAGCCCCCAAGGGCCGGCTCAAATTTATTTGAGTCGGGAATTTTGAGATTAAAAAAGAGCCAATATGTAGCCCCCAAGTTTCGGGTCAATTTCTAGGAAGACGAGCCGGAACTGTAGATGTAAACAGATCAAATATACATTAGCCCCCAAGTGTCAAATATTCTGCTTGCAATCTATTTGAGACTTGTAGAAATTGAACTGTGAACCCTTATGCATATGAATACTCTTGTTGCTGCAATAGCTTATAATTCGCCTTTGATGTGCACAGGACGCTCTGAATGCCGCCAGCTCTCAGTTGGCGGAACTCAAAATCAACTTAGCAGCTCAACAGGAAGCACGAGGTCTTGCTGACGAGAGATGCTGGCTCTTAGCCGAAGAAGTAGCCAAGATCACCGCCGAGCTAACAACTGTGAAAGAAGCAGCTGAGTCGGAAAAAGCTGCACTAATCAAGCGGGCAGATGATGCCGATCAGCGGCTCATTGCCATAGCCGAGGAGCTGCAAGGGCTCAAACGACACATCGCTAAGATGTCTGCCGCCTTATTTGGTAAGTCAATCGTTTCTGCACTCCTTACTTAACATCTTTATGAAACAATTGATGACTGACATGTCTCTTCCGGCTCATGCAGGACCTTTGAGCCGGCAACTTGCAGAAGACAGCATCCTATCGCTGAAGGTTGTATACACCTTCAGTGAACAATTGTATTGCGGTGCAATGTTCACCATCAAAAGCGTACAGTACAAGGAAAAGATCCCCAAGGCCCTGAGAGAGGTGTTAGAGCTGCTCTCGGCGGTACCCAAACAAATCCAAGAGCTGAAGAGGTCGGCATTCCACTCTGGAGCCGTCGTGGGCTTGAGCCGGGCCATGGCCTTTGCGCCGGATCTCACAGCAGAGGAGATGATGGGTTGGTATCCTTCGAAGAAGGTGGATGGCTCAGAATTCTCTGAGGAAGACTACTTCAAAGTCGTCAAGGACTCTTGCTATCTGGCATCTGTAATGGATGACGAGGCGGAGGATGATTTGAAGAGCTACCAAGCCGCATACGACCAGGAAGATAAGCGGATTCGCGGGCCTCTTTACGAGTTTCAAGATCTAATACCCGCCCGAAGCAAAGATCTCTTCCCTAGTGAGCTCAACGCCGTGCCTTTCTTTGAAGGGTCATTTGATGCCATCTCTAACTGCAACTCGGAACTTGGCAATCTTCAGATCTGAACCGTCGAAGACCCGGAGCAGGATAAGCCGACCGAGTGACCAAACCTTGTAACAGTCAGAGCAAGTATCGGCTCTTGTAATTACCCGCCCATGGCATTTTAAAACTTTGTCAGAAACATCGTCTGTTCCCTATGAGAACATCTTTCGTAACAGCCCTTTAATATTGAAATTCATTCGCCGGCTGTTTTACTTTATAGTACTTGTGAATCTTTTCCAGCTCTTTACTTCCAGGTTTAATAAGCCTGCCAATGATTCATGTGAGATACTTGTAAATCTTCAGAGCTCTTTTAGAGCCGGATAGCACCTCTATTGGTAATCAGCCCCCATGAATAAAACGCAGCTGTTGATAAACCAACACGTAATCTTTCTGAAACGTGTGTCCTTCACCCGGACTCATTAGAGCCGGGAAGTTTACTCCATCAGCCGAAGCATTATAACTCCTTCTCTTTATAATAAAAGGCCATGGAAGAGCCGGCTGCCATAGGATAAAGTAAGCTATACCTAACGGTAGGAAGCCTCTATGTGACAACGACGACTCTTGAGAACTTTAAAGCGGCCTACAGCCAGCTGTATGAAGGGTGATGTAAGCCGTACCATGATGGTAAGAAGCCTCCTTTTAACAGTAAATGCTTATCCATTGTATGCCAACACCGGTTGTCAATAGGTTTATGTAAGCTATACCAAAGGTAAGAAGCCTCTACTGACAATCGCAACTCAAAGAGCCTGCTGTTGGAGGGTGATGTAAGCTATACCCGAAGGCAAGAAGCCTCCTCCAATCTGCCAATGTTGAATAGGGCCGGTTGCTGATGGTATTATGTAAGCTATACCTTATGGCAAGAAGCATCCATTCGACAGCCGCGACTAGTAATTGTACTAGCCGGCTACGTGAAGGGTTTATGTAAGCTATACCCAAGGGCAAGAAGCCTCCTTCCGCAACTATTTTTGACGTAAACGCCGGTTGTTAGGGTGAGATAAGTGAACCAGTCGATAAGGAGCCCCCTTCGACAACCGCGGTTAATAAGTAATCGGAAGTGGCATAAAGCCGACAATTAGGGTGAGATAAGCGATACCCCTCAGTAAGAAGCCCCCTTCGATGGCCACAGTTGATAAGCAACTGGAATTTGATGTACACGTTGCTGCCTTAGGGGGATTTTTTAAGCTATACCAAAGGTAAGAAGCCTCCATCAACAACAGCGCTTAATGTACTCAAACTATGCATCATACCAGTTCAGGGTCTCTAAAGTGAGATTGGCCGTCAACTATGTGAGCCGGCTCAGGGTCTCTAAGGCGAGATTGACTGATAAGAGCTTTAATTGTTTAACTTACAACAGTTCAGGGTCTCTAAAGCGAGATTGGCCGTCAACTCTGCGAACCGGCTCAGGGTCTCTAAAACGAGATTGACTGGTAAGAGTCACAACAATTCAGGGTCTCTAAGGCGAGATTGGCCGTCAACTCTGTGAACCGGCTCAGGGTCTCTAAAACGAGATTGACTGGAATAAATTCAACTTGGCACTTTAACCGGTTCAGGGTCTCAAAAAGAGATTAACCGGCAAGACTTCGGCGGGTCAAAGAATCACAGGAACCGCAAATTTGCTGGTATTGAAGAATTTCCTCCTTAAATCATGAAGATACATATAAGAGACAGAGCTCAAGTATTTGGTAGTAGTACTACTCTATGTAAATATGATATGTACAATGATAACAGATCTGCATCATCTCTTAAGTATAATATGGCTGCAAGTGTGCCACGTTCCATGGTCTTAAAGTCTCCTGACCTGCCGTATCCGACTCATCACGAATATCAATGAGATAGTATGACCCGTTGTTGAGGTTTCTGCTGACCACAAAGGGCCCTTCCCACGGCGGAGAGAGTTTATGCATCCCAGTTTGGTCTTGAATAAGCCGGAGCACCAGGTCACCTTCCTGGAACATCCGGGTCTTCACCCTGCGGCTATGATAGCGTCGCAGGTCTTGCTGGTAAATTGCTGATCTGGCTGCTGCTAACTCTCGTGCTTCGTCCAAGGCATCCAACGCATCTTAACATGCCATCTCATTGTCCGTCTCAACATAAGCCGCCACCCTTGGTGAATCATGCCGGATGTCACTGGGTAGAACCGCCTCAGCTCCGTAGACCATGAAAAAAGGTGTAAAACTTGTAGACCTGTTAGGTGTAGTCCGGATACTCCATAAGACGGAAGGCAACTCATCAACCCAACACCCGGGCATCCGTTGCAAAGGGACCATGAGCCGAGGTTTAACCCCTCGCAGGATTTCCTGATTAGCCTGCTCGGCCTGGCCATTGGACTGTGGATGTGCCATGGCTGAAACATCAAGCCAAATATGCTCCTTCTCACAGAACACCTTCATAGCCCCCTTAGACAAATTTGTACCATTATCAGTGATAATACTGTGTGGATAGCCAAAACGATAGGACTTGATAAACTCAACCGCTGTAGCCGCATCACACTTGCTTACTGGCTCAGCCTCCACCCACTTGGTAAACTTGTCAACCGCCACCAAGAGGTGCATTTTCTTATCTTTGGACCTCTTTAAGGGTCCTACCATATCAAGCCCCCAGACCACAAACGGCCAAGTGATAGGTATCATCCTTAAATCTTGAGCCGGAATATGAGCACCTCGGCCAAATTTCTTACAAGCATCACACTTACGGACCAGGTCCTCTGCATCCTTGTGAGCCGTCAACCAGAAGAAACCATGCCGAAAAGCTTTGGCCACTAAAGATCTTGACCCGGCATGATGCCCACAGTCGCCAGCATGAATTTCATTTAAGATCTGCTGGCCCTCCTCTGGTGACACACAACGTTGGAAAACACCTGTCACACTACATTTGTGTAACTTGCCATTGATAATTGTCATGGACTTGGAACGGCGAACGATCTCCCGAGCCCGGCTCTCATCATCCGGCAACTTGCCGCGCGTCAAGTACGCTAAATAAGTAGTCCAATCTGGAATAACATGTAGAGCCGCCACTAGAGCCGCCTCCGGGTCAGGAATATCCAGATCCTCCTCAGAAGGCATCTTGACAGTCAGATGATATAACACATCAAGAAAAACATTACGCGGCACCGGCTTACGCTGAGACCCGAGTCATGATAATGCATCAGCCGCCTTGTTCCGTCGACGATCAATATGATCCACCTGATATCCCTTGAAATGACCTACAACAATATCAACTGCCTGCCGATAAGCCGCCATTCGTGGGTCCTTAGAATCCCAAGTACCCGAAACCCTCTGAGCCACAAGATCTGAGTCGCCCAGGCATCTAACCCGGCTCAAATTCATCTCCTTAGCAACTCTCAAACCATGGAGCAAGGCTTCACACTCAACAACATTATTAGTATAGGGGAACATCAACCGGAGCACATACCAAAATTTGTCACCTTTGGGAGAGGTGAGAACCACACCAGCACCAGACCCCTCAAGCTGTTTAGACCCATCAAAGTGTATAGTCCAATATGTGTTATCCGGCTTCTCTTCAGGCGCCTGGCACTCTGTCCAATCATTTATGAAATCCACCAAGGCTTGAGACTTAATTGCTGTATGAGGGGTGTAATTAATGTTAAGAGGTCCCAACTCTAAAGCCCACTTAGCAATCCGCCCTATAGCCTCTCTGTTCTAAATAATATCTCCCAACGGGGCAGAGCTTACCACAGTTATTGGACGGCCCAAAAAGTAGTGCTTCAGCTTATGATTAGCCATAAAGACCCCGTATACAAGCTTCTGCCAATGCGGATACCGCTGCTTGTACTCAGCCAAGACCTCACAGATGTAGTAAACAGTCCTCTGAATAGGATACTCCTTCCCTACATCCTTGCGTTCAACCACAATCGCCACACTGACCACCCGGCTGTTAGCTGCTACATATAAGAGTAACGGCTCCTTCTCAGCCGGAGCGGCTAATACTGGTGGCTCAGTCAATTGCTTCTTAAGAGCTTCCAGCGCCTCTGCGGCTGCCTTGCTCCACTTAAATTTGTCCGTCTTCTTCATCATCTGATATAAGGGGATGGCTTTCTCCCCAAGCCGGCTTATGAACCGGCTCAGCGCAGCAATCCGCCCTGCAATACACTGAACATCATTGATGCACGTCGGCTCTCGCAGAGAAGTAATAGCCTTGATTTTATCTGGGTGAGCCTCGATGCCACGCTCAGAGACCAAGAACCCCAAAAGCTTTCCTGCTGGAACACCAAAAACGCATTTTGCCAGGTTAAGCATCATTTTATAGACCCGGAGATTGTCAAAAGTTTCCTTGAGGTCCTCCAAGAGAGTTTCCTTCTTCCTGGATTTCACCACTATGTCATCCACATAGGCATGAACATTACGACCAATCTGACTATGGAGACAATTCTGCACACACCGCTGCTAAGTCGCCTGGGCACTCTTGAGCCCAAAAGGCATGGAGACGTAGCAGAACGCCCCAAAAGGTGTAATAAACGATGTCTTCTCCTAGTCCTTGACCACCATCTTGATCTGATGATATCCTGAGTAGGCATCCAAAACGCACAAATTCTCACAACCGGCTGTTGCATCGATAATCTGATCAATGCGAGGGAGTGCAAAGGGATCTACCGGACAAGCCTTGTTAAGGTCCATGTCATCTATGCACATACGCCAATTACCATTTTTTTTAAGCACCAACACTGGATTAGCCAACCACTCCGGGTGAAAAACTTCGACTATAAAGCCAGCGGCCAAGAGCCGGGCAACCTCTTCCCCAATGGCCTTGCACCTCTCCTCATTAAAACGCCGCAGAAACTGCTTGATCGGTTTGAACTTTTGATGCACATTAAGATTGTGCTCAGCGAGCTCTCTCGGTACACCCGACATGTCATAAGGTTTCCATGCAATGATGACCCGATTCTCACGGATGAATTCGATGAGCGCGCTTTCCTATTTGGGGTCCATGTGAGCCCCGATGATGAACTGCTTAGATGAGTCGCCCGAAGTAAAGTCCACTGTTTTAGTATCATCCGCCGAAAACTTGAGTGGCGGCTCTGCCTCTGTGTTTGGCTTCTTCAACAGAGTCATGTCCTCCGGGTCAACGTTCTCCTTATAGAACTTCAGCTCCTCCTGTGCACAGCTAGCCTCAGCATAAGCCGCATCACCTTCCTTGCACTCAATAGCCGTCTTTCGATTGCCATGAACCGTAATCGTGCCATTTAAGCCAGGCATCTTAAGCTGCAGATAAACATAACAAGGCCTAGCCATGAACTTGGCGTAAGCCGGCCGACCGAACAATGCATTATACGGGCTCTTGATTTTAACCACTTCGAACCATAAGGTCTCCACCCTGTAATTATACTCATCGCCGAAAGCCACCTCCAAAGAGATTTTACCTACCGGGTACGCCGACTTACCAGGCACCACACCATGAAATACAGTAGATGAAGTTTTGAGATCCTTGTCTAGCAACTTCATCCACCGGAAGGTGTCATAATATAAGATGTTGATACTGCTACCTCCGTACATGAGCACTTTATTTACTCCATAACCATGTATCTGAGGGGCCACGACCAGAGCTAGCCGGCCCGGGTCATCCACCCACGGCGGATGATCTTGCCTGCTCCACGTTATGACATACTCTGACCACGACAGGTATCGTGGGAGAGCCGGCTCGACCGTATTAACCACTCGCCTCCATAGTTTGTCATCTTGCTTGCTGTTACCAGTCATAAACACATGATACTGCCCCGAACTAAGCTGCTTCGGGTTACTCTGGAACCCAGACTGACTGCGCTGCTGCTGCTGTTGCTGCTGCTGCTGATTATTATGATTATTGTTGCCAGGGTGCTGTTGATGCTGCTGATTATTATGACCCGGATGACCTGCTCCTGAGCCGCCAGCACCAAAGCTAGCACCTGACCCGCCGTGGCCTGACCAACCAGGCCCTGAGCCGCCAGGCGGCCCACCGCCCTGATTATGAGGTGGTTGAAAGTGTTGATTCTTAAATCTCTGCATGATAAAACAGTCGCCCCACGCATGCATGGATGGCTTCTCAGGTGTGCTATGCTCCGGGCAGGGCTTCCTAAGCACCGCTTCCAAATTGAAAGGGGGCCTGTTATCACGCTGGTATGGATTATAACGCCCGTTGCCCTTAGGAACATTCGGCCCTGTGTTAGCATTTGCCACCAGCTCTGACCCGCCACCAGCGTTCTTCTGTCTGTTCTGATTCCCGTTGTTCACAAAACTCTTGCCTTGGTTGTTCTTCTTTCCTTGATTTGACTTCTCCTCATCTGAACCCGGATCTTTGGTGTTGTCTGAGTCGGCGTACTTCGTGAGAGCCATCATGAGCTCTACCATGTCTTGACACATATGTTTAAGCCGGCCAAGCTTCTGCTTCAGCGGAACGAAATGACAATTCTTCTCCAAAATAAGCACCGCTTGAGCCGCCATGATGTGTTCCGACGAGTGAATGATGGTCGACACCCGCCGAACCCAATGATGAGCCGACTCATTCTCCTGCTGAATGCAATGATCCAAATCCACAATGGTCATAGGCTGCTTGCAGGTCCCTTGGAAATTTTTAATGAACTTCGCCCTCAATTCGGCCCAAGAACTTATAGTGTTGGGTGGCAAACCCTTTAACCATGTGCGAGCCGGACCCTCGAGCATCATGATAAAATACTTTGCAAAAACAGCTTCATTGACGTCTAGCATCTCCAAAGCTAGCTCATAGCTCTCAACCCAAGCCTCAGGAGGGAGATCTACCGTGTAATTGGGAACCTTCCGGGGCCCCTTGAAATCTTTCGGCAACCTCTCGCTCCGTAGAGCCGGAGTTAAGCATGGAACTCCCACGGCTCTAGCGCTAACAACCGCTCCGGCCTCTGTCAACACTGAGGGCCCGTAACCCGGAGTAATCATTGCCGCTTCTTCTTCTCGCCTGTTTCTTGCCCGGTCCACCAGGGCCTGCGCGTCCAGCATTGCACGTCCCCCTTCTGGCCTACGATGCGGACCACTGCTGGAAATCGCCAACGACTCATAGCACCGGCTAAAACTTCGACTATGGAGAGGGGTGGAGTGGACCCGGCTCCGTTTGTGAGTGTACTTCTCTTGTTGAGCCCCGGCCGTCTGTAAATATCCGATGGCGTTCCTCACCTCCTCCGCAAAGGGTGCTTCATCCGGGATAGGGATCGTCCCAAGATGAGTAGCCGCTGCTACCATGTTCTCGGCTGGGTTAGAATAATGACCCGCCGGTGTCGTAAACCCTCCGGGTGGGGCCATGTGAGCCGCTGCTCGCCCTTCTTCAGGGGCAGCTGCCGCTCTCCCAGAGCCGGGGGTGTTGAAGAGATTCCTCGCCTCGTAGCGCTCCGGCAGACGAGATTGATGCCTCCTGCGGTGTACAGCCGCCACTGAAACCTGTTCCAGCCCCAAACGGAAAGCGTCGGCCTTGAGACGCGCTGCCTCCGCCTCCATCTCGATATTTAGATCAGTTATCCTCTGACGTTCCTCGGCCATCCGGCCCTTAATCCTTGCGATCTCCGCATTACGAGCCGCCTGATTCTCCGGTGTGACCTCTGTTGCCAACAAAGCTTCAAGCTCATCCATCAACTCCACAAGGCCCTGAGCTCACCTGACTCACTATGTTCTGACTCGGGGCGAGTGCCACCGTAGCCCCCAAGGCCACCATTGATGAGCTGATATATAGATTCTGTTTCCCCACTCGACGACTCATCGTCGGAGTGCATGAGAGTCCCTTGAGATCCAGATGCTTCCAGATCCATACCTTGAGTAAAACCCACGAAGACACGCTCTTGAACCGGGTTAACACGGGCAGGGCCAACTTTACGTGCGGGCTGGAGACGCTGAGCCGGCTCGACGATATTAGTGCAGACGTCCAGCCCGGGTGTAGATCCGTCGATCTTTCCCATGAACACTTGGATCCCACCGAACGGAACCCTAAAACCGTACTCCATGGAAGCAGCATCAAGCCCCCAGGCGGCGTCGTCGATATAGAGCCAGCCATGGCGATTCTTGCTCATCCTCTCAACCACGTATACTTCGAGCTCAGGAAGGGAGCCCTTTGAGAACTCAACACCACCGAACGCGAGCCCCATGGTGGGCGCCAACTGTCGTGGTTTCGTCACGGCAGATGTCCGGGTTACCAGACTTGAGTTCGGAGCCATCGCCATGGTAGTGGACTCTAAGGGGTTAGTTGAGACGAAGGACACGAGTTTACCCAGGTTCGGCCCCTCAAGTCGAGGTAAAAGCCTACGTCCTGCTTGTGTTGTTATTGCTTGATGTACCGATTACAAGGAGCCAGAAGCTTGCCCTAGTTTTCGATAACCTACCTCTAAGCCGCCCCGGCTCTGCCTTTATATAAGAGGTCAGAGCCGTCGGGTCTTATAATTGTACAACCGGATCATGTTTACATCTCCGAATCTATCTCTAACTTACTAGCCAAGTTATCTTTTGGAAGGTCTTGCGCATCCGGGTCTCTGCCGTCCGGCCCACATCAAGAGCCGCCAATCATCTTGGGCCTCCAGCTAGTACATGTCTTCGTGGGCCGGCTCATAACAAATGCTATCAACCGGAACCTTCCAGCCGGGTCATAGCACGGGGTTATATACCCAACAGTTAGCTTAGTTCATAATTTAGTTAGTTAGTTCTAGTTAGTTATAGTTATTTAGCTTAGTTAGTAATTTAGTTAGTTAGTTATAGTTTAGTTAGTAATTAGAATAAGAGAGAAGAAGAAGAAGATGAGGAGAAGGAGAAGAAGAAGAAGAAGAAGAAGAGGAAGGAGAAGAAAAAAAGAAGAAGAAAAGGAGGAGGAGGAGAAAAGAAGAAAAAGAAGAAGAGGAGGAGGAGGAGGAGGAGGGGTGCGTCGGCGCCGACGTAACTGGGTCAAGGATCGCCGACACGACACCACCGACACCCCGACCCCCGACACGACACCCCGACACCACGACACGGCACCCCGGACACCAACACGACACCCCTCACACACCGGGGCCCCGACACGACACCCTGACACCTGGACACCGACAGGACATCCCCGACACCCCGACCCCGACACGGCACCCCCGACACCCCGACCCCGACACGGCATCCCTGACACGCCGACCCCGACACGACACCCCCGACACCCCAACCCCAACACGACACCCTTGACACCCCGACCCCGACACCGCACCCCGTACACCCCCGACCCTGACACGACACCCCGACACCCTGACACGGCACCCCCGACCACAACACAGCACCCCAACCCCGACACGACACCCCCGACACCCCGACCCCGACAAGACACCCCGACCCCGACACCGACACCCCGACACCCCGGCATGGCACCCCGACCCCAACATGACACCCCCCGACACCCCGACCCCAACAAGACACCCCGACCCCAACCCCGACACCCTAACACGACACCCCGACACAGCACCCCGACCCCGACACGACACCCCCGACACCCCGACCCCGACACGACACGGGTCATATATTTGTGAATTATGAGTTAGGTCATATATTTTTCAATTTTGTTATACAGAACATCATATTTATGTTGATCAGGTGGATTTAAATGTATAGTTGTTTCGTCGCTGTGAGGGTCTGGTGTTCGACGACCTCCCCATGCGTTTGACGAGCTCCGCCCCTGCATTCGTGGGTGAGCACAAATGATGTCTCCTCCTGCACCCTTCATTTCCCCTGTTTCGGTCTTCGTGCCGATGAAACTTGCTAGGTATAGGTTTCTTGAATCGTGAGTATGCGTGACCAGTATGCGTCTCCCGTTTGAAAGGGTTACCTCTATAAATATGCATTCATTAGCATATTTATAACCGTGATTCTTTCAAATTGTCCAACGTTATCCATGGACAGCCCGAGTATGTGTAGATTGGGTTTGTTTTCCCATATGCTCCACTCCGGATCCGATGTAGAATTTCGTCAGTGCCTCCCTGTTGTTCTCCGGGTACACATCCTCTTTTCTTCTTGCCGAGACGTGTATCGGGAGAACAGCGGGGAGGTGCTGCCGAAATTGTGCGTCAGATCCGGAGCGAAGCATGGGAAAACGAACCCAATCTACACATACTCGGGTGGGATTAGGACCTATCTTTACCTACTAGCGTCTAGGTTGCATCGACATAATGAAACTAACAAACTCTATTAACTGATGAATATGGTTTGCTGAATTATGTATATATTTTGTGTGTGTCCAGTAGCTAGGCAGGATGAGTGATCGTGGGTAGATGTACACCGGTCACACTAGTCAGAAAGACATGACCCGTGAATGGTTAACAAAAACCAAGGAGTTTGTGAGAGTCGCATTTGCAAATGGACAGGAAACAACCTGGTGCCCTTGTGTCGATTGTGACAACTGTAAGAAGAAGTCAGAGTTTGAAATGATCAAACACCTGCAGAAGTGGGGTTTTACGCCTAATTATACGGTCTGGACATTTCATGGTGAGTCTGCCCAACGTGCCAGAGCTGAGGTGCTTCGTCATCGCACCAACGAGCATGGTACCAGGATCGAAGACATGGTGCAATACTTTGATGATGCTCGGGATTTGGACGATGAGATGGAGGAATCTGCAAAGGCCTTTTATGAAATGTTGGAGTCTTCAAAACGTCCTCTCCACGAGCACACTGAGCTTTGTCAGCTGGATGCCAACACGCAAGTAATGGCTCTAAAGGCTCAGTTCAACCTGGGAAGAGAATGCTACGACGCGATGATGACAATATTTGGACGCTTTCTACCCAAAGGCCATGTATTGCCACCAAACTTGTACCAATCAGACAAAATCATACGTGCGCTTAAGATGCCCTATGAGAAGATAGATGCCTGTGAGAATGGATGTGCCTTATTTAGTCTTCAGTATGCGGGCTTGAACTATTGCCTCATTTGCAACGCTTCTAGGTATGTTCTGGTAGACAACGGTATGGGTGAGAAGAGTCAGACCAAAATCCCCATTAATGTTCTTCGGTATCTGCCAATCATACCAAGACTTCAACAGCTTTTCATGATCGAAGAGACAACTAGACAGATGACATGACATAAATTGGGCAAAAGAACATAATTGGATGCAGATGGGAATCCGATGTTGGGACACACTTCAGACGCTTTTGCGTAGAAGCACTTCGATGCATTACATAACGATAAAGCGGCAGATCCAATGCACCCTCGATTTTCCATCAGCACGAATGGGTTCAATGTGTATGGTATGATGGCAACACAATACAGTTGTTGGCCTGTATTTGTCATTCCACTCAATCTCCCCTTGGAGAGATTATGAAAAGAAAGAACATTTTCCTGACGTTGATAATTCCAGGGCTCAAATATCCGGGGAAGAATATGAATGTGTACATGCAACCGCTTAAGGATGAAATGGAAGAAGCCTGGGATAATGGGATCAAGACATACGACGCCGCTACAAAAAAGAACTTCACCGGGCCCTATACGAGCTCCTCGTGGTAAGTTTGTCCTGCATATTATCGTTTCATCACTAACTAATATGAATGACTCGTGAAAACAAAATGTGCAGACCGTGTGCAAAAACAATGGTCACACCCCTCCGGCGATGCCCCAGATTGGTATAGCACCCATGGTGAGTTTCATTTCAATGGTCATTAGTTACTAGTATTCACATTCGAGTTGCATCATGATAAGGAGACATCGCAAATGATCTTTGGTGTAGCATGCCTCCCGATAAGCATCGACCGATCCTTCTACGTCTGCCGCAACCCCGACTGGTCCTTCTACGTCTCACCCTGGCTCAAACCCTATCGGTCCTTCACCTCCGTGTTGATGGTAAGTTTTCCCAAGTGTTTTTATTAACAAATGCATACTTAGCTTAAGAAATGACCTACTTAGCTCCAAAATGACCTATACTTAGCTTATTTTCCTCAAAAATGACTTGATATGCATACTTAGCTTAAGAAATGACCAACTTATCTCCAAAATGACCTGTACTTAGCTTATTTTCCTCCAAAATGACTTGATATGCTTAGTTAGCTAGAAAATGGTAAATTCCACCTAGGATAGCTATAAAATGGCCTATACTTAGCATTTTTTCCTCCAAAATGACTTGATATGCTTAGTTAGATAGAAAATGGCATTACTACCTAGTATAGCTCAATAATGATCTATAGCTAGCTTAGCTAGTTCATTTATGACATAATTAGCTCACTTAGTTACAAAATGGCATAACTACCTAGGATAGCTCAATAATGATCTATAATTAGCTTAGCTAGTTCATTTATGACATAATTAGCTCACTTAGGTAAAAATGGCATAATAACCTTGGTTTAGCTCCAAAATGACCTATACTTAGCTTATTTTCCTCAAAAATACATAATAACCTTACTTACCGCCAAAATGATATATTGTACCTAGGATAGCTATAAAATGACCTATACTTAGCATTTTTTCCTCCAAAATGACTTGATATGCTTAGTTAGCTAGAAAATGGCATTACTACCTTGTAGAAGAGGAGAGGAGAGGAGAAAAAGAAAGAGAAGATAAATTCTTCTTCTTCTTCTTCTTCTTCTTTTTCTTCTTCTTTTTCTTCTTTTTCTTCTAGCTAGTCTTCTTCTTCTTCTAACTATCATCTTTCCTACTTTGCAGATTTGCTATAGATGAGGAAGAGTGCATTGATGGATTGTACTCTTCTACTTCTGCTACCTTTATGTTTATGGGAAACTTGTTTTGCCTACGTATGTATAAATATGTTGTTGGAAACCATATTGTGTGTTGTCGGAAACTTGTATATATGTTGGACATGTATGTTGGAACTTCTATATTGTTGGTATATGGTTGTTTCAACTTATTGTTGGTATGCTTGTATTGTTGGATATATATGTGATATTGTGGGATATATATGTGATACTGTTGGATATATATATATGTTTCAAATTGAATGATATAAAAAAACAGGGGCTATATAGCCACTTTGCCGTCCACCAGCAGACGACAAAGAGCTTTGCCGTCCACCAGCAGACGACAAAGTGGCCACCTGGCAGCTACCTGTGCAACCTCGGGCTCGCCTAGTTGGTTCTTTGCCGTTCGCTGGCAGACGGCAAAGAACTTTAGGTCTTTGCTGTCTACCAGCGGACGACAAAGAACCAACCTAGGCCAGCCCCAGGTTCCACAGGTAGCTGCCACGTGGCCCCAGGCTAGCAAAAAAAGGTGCTTTGCCGTCCATTAGCAGACGACAAAGACCTAAGGTCTTTGCCGTCTTCCAGCAGACGACAAAGCATGCCATTAAGCCCCCTAACGGAGCTAAGTCGACACGTGTGTCGTCCAGGCCCTTTGCCATCTGCTGGCAGACGGCAAAGATTCAAAGGTCTTTGCCGTCCGCCAGCACACGGCAAAGTGCCCTTCACCGTGGCTTATTCAGCCGGACGGTTGGCCGTCTGCTAGCGGACAGCAAAGCCTTTGCCGTCCGAGATGCATGCCTTTGCCGTCCGGGATGGCTGACGGCAAAGTGCCTGATTCCTGTTGTGGGAGCTACGGTTTTCTAGTTATGAAATGAATCATTTTCACATGGCAATTACGCAAATCAATGCAAACAACAAGGTTAAACATTTTTATCACATGTGAAAGGTGGATATTGTGAATCTACATAAAGTCCTGAACATTTTACATGTATTAAGTTTTTACATACGATGCCCGGTTGGTGCGTTATTAAATGCATGAAGTGTAAGGGTTTTTCTGGAATTTTGAAAATCAATGGATAACTGTTAAATCCTCAGCGCATGAAATAAAACAGATTGGGCTGAATCTATTGGGCTCTAACCAGAGTGGCCATGGGCCAAAGGGGTGGTGCCTTGGGCCTTGGCAAGGCACTAGGCCATGAGCGAAGGGACGAGGCCGGTCAACGAGGGCAGGATCGAGCGGGCGCTCATCGTCCCGCTCAAGGACGGCACCATGGCACGAACAATGGCGGCGGCTTGGCGAACTCCGGCAAGGGGATAGCTCCGGCGAGGCAGAAACAAGCGAGAGCAGCGGGAACTGGCAGATCCGGTCAATCCCGACCCGTTCAGGTTGGATCCGACGAGGAACACGACCGACGACGAGGTTGGCCCTGCTGGTCACGAGAGGAAGAGAGCGGGTGAGGTGAGGGAGATGGGAGGAGCAGAGGGAAGGAGAGAGGGGGTTGGGGCAGTGGAGCCTGGCCTGCTTTGACAAGGACATCGCTGGTGGTGGCCTCCGGCCATGAAGCCGCGACAGGGGGGCGACGGATCTGGATCGGGAGTTCTTCACCCGATCTGGAGCTCGATGGCGACGCTGGGACTCAACTACGGGGATACGGCTCGAGCACCGCAAGCCCCACGCAGGCCTGGGCGGGCTGGCAGCGCTGGAAGGTGGGAGGCTGCTGGTGGCCGCTGGGGGCACGGATCCCGAAGGGAGGAGGTCAAATTATGCAGGGGGAGCTGCCTTAAATAGGAAAGAGGATTAGGGTTAGCTGATTGGCTCCGTTTTCAGACCGTTTGATCTCGATCGGACAGTCCGAAAGTGGAGGGGGTACTAGGGGGCTAGTGGGATGTGTAGAGGGGATGGGTGGGGATGAGAGGGGAAGTTGCGGCCAGTGACACAAGTTTTAAAACACAGAAACGACTGCAAATAAACCGATGACCTCCCTACTACGGTTTACCGTTCGGGTATAAAACCAACTCGGAATGCGACGAAATTTGGCAGGCGGTCCACCTACAATATAATAAGACCGCATGCCAACTTTCGACCCAATCCGGGAATATTTTTCGCGCACTTTAAAAATGATTTTTTTAACGATGCCGCGTGCGCGTGTGTGTGGTGGCCTGGAAACGGTCAGTGACATGAATGGAGAGAACAGGCAGCTACTCACGAATGCAAGTTTTCAAAAATGAGTGACGATTGTATGCAGATGATGTGAATGATGCAATGATGAATGCGACAACCAAACAAATCCCACGACGAGAATGTAAATAAAAGGGGAATCTTCTGGAGCGTCGGTCCCGGGCTGTTACAACTCTCCTCCACTACACGAGGATCTCGTTCCGAGATCTAGAATGATAAGGGGAAGAGAAATAGCAAGAGGTGAAACTTAGTTTCTTCTTTGACAAACGACTGAAATCAATGAAACATGAAGGTTGGAAAGAGATGAAGAATGACCTGAGGAACAAGCAAGAATTCACAAGAAATTTCGGCAGCACTTCAGTAGGAAAGAGAGGCAAAATTTGATATGATGGAAATAAATTGAAAGAGAGACACCAAACTTCGGTTGGATTAGAATCAAAACTTCATAAGATGGAAGGATCATGAAAAGATCTCACAACACTCCGGTCAATGGACAAGCAAGGGAAGAACATGATCTTAATCAAACTAGATGTGAGTTGAAAAGAGCAACACCACTATGCCCCCGGAACAAAAGAATAGAAGCTGGATATTTGGAGAGAAGAGAATGGAGAATAAAATGACAACTTCTACCACCATTGAATTGAAAAGCTCCCTTGGAAAGAAGGCTTGAATGAAGTTGATGGAGAATCAACAACAGAAAGAATATCTTGTTATGGGCTTATGGAAAACATCTCAAAATTATGAGGTGATAACCAGCCACAAACAAAACAATTGATGGATGGAAGCAACAAGAGATGCAACACTTCTTGCACCAAGAGGAGAGGAGAAAACTTGGATCATTTATGAAACCATGATAGCAACAATCCTTAGGAAATGCTTTAGGTGAAATCCTACCCAAGATAACTCCGAGAATACAAGATGGGTTTACTTACCCCATTCTTGACAGTCTTCCTTCATGACTCCTCATAATCAAGAATTATTAATACCATCTCAAAATACAAAGGAGAAGGTATTGAACTTAGAAATCCAAGATAAAGAACACTTGAGCACCTCCAACAAGAAGCTTGAAGAACACTTCGAGAAGAATTATATCCTAACAAACCACCATGAAGAAGCATCAGGATGAACTCCGTAATGAAAGGATGATAGAAAAGAATTGAAGGTTGCGAAAAGACAAGATTGAGGCCTTGCTATGATTTAGATGAAGCTTCATGAAGAGATGCTTGAGAAAAAACATGGAACTCCGGAAAGAAAAGATAAACATCTTACAATTGAGAATTGATACGATGAACAACTCTAGAAGCAGGATTGAAATCACCTTGATGAAACTATAATAAGAATTATGTAATGCATATCCTTCATCCAGTTAAATTGATGACAAGCAACGGATTTAGCACACAACATATTCTTCTTGAAAAGATTGAAGAGAGATATTGAACACAAAATTGAAGAAGTCTTGAACCAACCACCGATAAGAATTAGAAACTAAAAAGGATACTTCAAATGAATTATCTAACATGAGAACGAAGAGAGCATGATCCACCTAATATAAAACTTCACAAGGCACCGGAATAATTGAGATACGAACAAAGGGACAACAATTGAGAAGAATTTGAGAACAAAAGCTGAAAGCTAAGAACGAAGAAATCTTCTGAAATGATGGCCTCCGGGAGGATCGAGAAATGAAAACAACTTTGAATGCACGAGATAGATATGGGAGAAATTTCTCATGAATGGAAACAATTTTAGAGGATAGCATCAAGATGAGGTGACAAATCTTCAACAGAATGGACCAAGATTAAGAGAACATCTCATTCGGTCTTCAATGGTGAGAATGATGATGAGAAACAACACCATGAATTACTGAGATAGTTCGGAATAACGAATAAAGAACGATTGAGCCAATGATGAAAATGATTTAGAAGCGATCTTGGAGATGGAATATGACTGGTGAATTCATTCTTACATCATATTGAGAAGAACAAGAATACATCTCCGGAAAGATTAGAAGAGCCAGGTAAGATCCTGGAATAAAACTTGTGGGTTATGGGCCCACTCAAAGAAAACTCCATTGAAACGATTGATTAGAAAGAGATATTGCACCGGTATAAATTGAGAACTTAACGAGGTGAGAACCTCAAAATAATTGAAAGGATTTGAATGAAAACACGAATCTTTAAGATGTCTTCAGCCTCCCGGTAGAATATAGAGGGATAAAAAACAAGAGAGGCTTGATTAAGAATTTCCATCATATGAAAGCATTGAAAGGATGAAAGGATATGATGAACAGCGAAATCTTGAATTGAATTCACAAGACACGAAAACTATAATGAAGGTTTGATGAATTTAAAGCTCATGAGCATCTTCATATGAATCACCGTAAAACAACAGGGCCAAAAAGACAGTCGAAGCATCGATGAAAAGAAAGGGACTTGGATGAGAAAATTTAATCATTAAAGAAAAAGGGCGGGTGGGTGGGGAAAAACAAAGACAACTTGGGCCAGATGAAATGAATGCCGTAAAGAAATACGAGGATTGATCTCGCAAATATTGGAGATGATTGAATATCTTGTAGAGGAACGCACCGGTTGAAAAGAATTTCATGACAACTCCAGTTGAACAAAAGGATTAGCATCACATGGAAATATGCAAACACCGTTTAGGAAATCACCACTTGACATCGAAGCAACTCGAATTACCATATACAAAACAAAACAAAGGATGAGGCTTACGAAACAACCCAGAACAAATACATGACGTAGATTTCGCTCGATATTTTTGTGGTAAGGTTTGCACGGGCTCGATCGTACATTGTATTGTCATATTGAAATGACGCTTGAATATGCTCCCTAGGCGCAGCGAACTACAAGGCTCGACCAAGCATATCTGATGACATATATCGAGACTGTCCTCTATAAGAAAGACCGTGAACAAACGAATCCACTAGATGTCGAACCCCAACCTCACATCATGATCTGTTGCAAGATATCCTAGGTAACTACTTGAATTCCCTCCTAAGAACTGCCGAAATATTTTGGTTATGCAATAGGGTCCATGGATACAAGCAGCAAAATACATCACTCAACTCCTAACAATAATACTACGCTCCAATGTAACACATCCGTCAACACATAACCACAGGTGTCAAAAACTCATCTACCTCGGACCCTCGAAAACACAATGATACTAAGAATGGCAGTACATCCAAACTCTCTCCACCAGTACTGGGGATGCCAGACTCCTCTCGCCACTACTATTATTGAAGCAATTTCGAACATCCTCCGTCCTGAGATACTCTAGAAACTGAATGATAACGATGTGTCAAGAATCCCCGGGAGCTCAACTCCCCGGAAGAAATCAAGTTAGACAGGAGGCACCAAGACAGAACTCTGTCACATCGGCATCATAGAGATTCCAAAATAACCGCGTGATCCTAAAAAAATTTGAGCGAGAAGAGGATAGAGTAAAAATTCCTAAGTCGTAATTCCTCACCAGAGCATAGAAGAGGAATAAACAGAATCCTACTCTCCGATATAATTAGACTCAAAATAGTTTTTGTACTAGACTCGACTCGGCCAAGTTCGATCAATCAAGGGGTCTCCTAGGTCGGTACAGGCTCTGATACCAACTTATCACACCAAAGATGTGACCCTATCCTTATTTTGGCATGAGGGCGTCGACAGGGATAGGACCGCATCTCGTCGTGTTGCAAGAATGGATATCATTACAAGTACATGTACAGAAAAGATGACTATATGGAATTAGCTTACACTCATCACAAGCTACATTAATATCACATCAATACAACAACATATTCAAACATCATACAGAAGAGCAGGGTCCGACTACAGATGAAAACAAATGACAAAATGGCATCCATCCTTGCTATCCCAGGCTGCCGCTTGGAACCCATCCTAGATCGACGACGACGAAGAAGAAGAACTCAAAATCAAAAAAGCATCGCGCTCATGTCAAATCATCGCATTACCTACGCCTGCAACTATTGTTAATCTGTGAGCCACAGGGACTCAGCAATCTCATTTCCAAGGGTATCAAGACTATTAAAGCTTAATGGGTGAGGAATGGTTAAGTGGTGAGGCTGTAGAAAGCGACTAAGCATTTATTTGAGTGGCTAACTTATGAATGCAGAAAGTAAAGTATGGTGGTCTACGCATAATAGACGTGAACTAGTAATGATCACCAACTGATTCTGAGCACCTACTAACGTCGAACATAAGCCCATCGTGTTCTCTCTCGGGTAAGGACTCACGAGAAGTGACAGTCACGATTACGCACACAGTTGGTGTATTTTATTTGAGGATACTTCATGTTTGCTATGGCCGGGTGTTGAACAAACTTTCCAAGTTTGCCACATAACCGCGGGCATGGCTTTCCGAACCATTTATCCCTGTAGGGGTGCTCCAACTTGTCCATTACAAATTAACCACACGCAACAGGAATAACCTCGAACATGGATCTCGTGATCTTCCTACAAAATTCCATAGGAAATCCGCCACCTCAAGATAGCCTAATGAAAAATTAGAATTCCTCACTCAAGACGTTCGAGAAAGGTTGAAAAAATCCAGCAAGGCCTCCCGGTGAGCCAAATCCACATCTAGAGCCGTGCGCTCTCTATCCACGGGCATCATCCGTCTATGCGAAGTGGACGGTAGCCTGAAAATGCCTTGAGTTGCCCCGAGGTAGCACCGATGACTGCTAGGTAGGTGGACCAACACTCATGAGGAGCATTGGCCCGATTTTGTTGATTAATTATCCACGTGGTCCGGAAAGTCGCTATGCAAGTTTTATTAATTTGGCAAATGGTAAAACCAATGTTGGGCCTTCCTAGATAAGTTTTATCCCAAAAGAAAATCAAGGGGGTCCCCATAACAACCCCAGGCATGTTAGGAGCGCTCAATTATGGAACGTAATACCGGTTCACAAGTAACTAGGGGCGGCAAGAGTGGAAGAAAACACCAGCAAAAGGCCAAGCCTTCCACCCTTTACCAAGTGTATAAGCGCATTAAATTAAATAGCAATAATATTGTGATAACAAAAGAATGTCCATGTTGTCACGTGGATGCAATTGCACCTGCAGCTAGAAACGCTATCAGAAGGGTTGTACAAGCGGTAACATAGCCAAACAAAGGCGGTAGGAAGGTGGAGGGTTAGAGGCTTTTCATGGCAATTTTGGGAGGCTTGACAAACAAGTGGTTGGTAGCGAGACATAATGATAAAAGCGGGACAAGTAGCATAGCAATGATAGTAGTGGTATCCAGGGAAATGTGTCATCTTGACTGAGATCCTGCTTGGAAGAAGAATGATCCATGAAGAAGACGAGCCAACATAGTCTATGGAATCGTCACACTCCGAACGCTTTCAGAACTCTATCGAGAAGAAGCAATCAGGAACAAACAATCAACACAAGATACACCACAACATATGCATGATATGATGCGCAAACAAATATGATGCATGTCCGGTTTAAATATGCAAGGCATGGTAATTCACATCAAACAACTACTACACATCAAAGTGAAGCTCAATATGCAACGAGTTACATATTGACGAAACACCAGGATTGATTATTTAGTTCACTCTCGTTTAGGTACTCATCAATATTAAATGTTCTTTAACATGGCAAGAGGTGAAGCATAAGTAAACTACACATCTAGGCATTTTAAATGAGGACAGAAGCAACGAATAACAATTCCGGAACGACCTCACATGCATATTTTAAGTTTGTTACAGATCTGAACTCAACATATTTTAGAGTTTTTAAACAGCAAAATAAATGTCACCATGAGATTCTATGCATTTTTCTGGTCAAGTTACACATGTGGAACATGTTTATCGGAGCTACGGTTTTGTAGTTATGAAATGAATCATTTTCACATGGAAATTCACTACTGGAATTCAATTATTTGCCATGTGCTAGGCCTTTGCCGTGTGCTGACTCATGGCAAAGATGCTCTTTGCCGTCCGCTGTCCCAAAGCAGACGGCAAAGAACTGGCACATGGCAAACAGTGTCTTTGCCATGTGCCAGGTCTTTGCCGTCTGCCCACTCACGACAAAGAAGGCCAGGGCAGACGGCAAAGGGCTAAGGTGGGCCCCACCGGGGCTTGGCCCTTGCCAGGTACAAGTGGGGGGGTCTTTGCCGTGAGGGGAGCCTTTGCCGTCTGCCCTCTCCTTCTTTGCCGTCAGGGGGCAGACGGCAAAGGGGATGCCCTACAAATGGCATCCCCCACCCCCACTCCTCTCTTTCTCACTCTCTCCCGCCTCCTCTACGACCGCCGCCGCCAGCCCCGCGCCGCCCCTCCCCCGGCCGCCCCTTCCTCTCACCGACGCCAGTCCCCTGGCCGCCGCCAGCCCCCGCGCCGCCCCTCCCCCGGCTGCCCTCCCCTGCGCCGCCCCTCCCACGGCTGCCCTCCCCCGCGCCGCCCCTCCCCCGGCTGCCCTCCCCCACGCCACCGCCAACCCCGCGCCGCTGCCAGCCCCGTGCCGTCTCTAGCCCCCGGCCACCCCCTCCCCTAGTTGGCCCCACCCTCGGCCACCCCTTCCTTGGCCGGTCCCACCCCCGGCCGGCCCTCCCCCAGCAGCCCCCGCCCCCGTGGACCTTCGTAAGGTGAGTTTTTTTGCTTTTTGTTTTGTTTTTTAGGTTACTTCAAATTTAGGTTAGTTTTAGTTTAAGTTAGTTTAGTTTTTGTTTTTGTTCTTTTAGGTTAGTTAAGTTTTAGTTTTAGGTTAGTTTAAGTTTTGGTTATTTTAGTTTTTGTTTTAGGTTAGTTTAGGTTAGTTTAGTTTTAGTTTTAGGTTAGTTTAAGTTTAGGTTAGTTTAGTTATAGTTTTAGGTTAGTTTAGGTTAGTTTAGGTTTAGGTTTAGGTTGGTTTATTAGGTTTGTTTAGGTTTAGGTTAGTTGGTTTATTTATTAGTAAATAAAAAATGCCCAGACATGACACCCCAACACCCCGACACGATGCCCAGACACGACACCTCGACACCCCGACATGATGCCACTGACCCCCGACGTCACGGATCCCCGACCCCCGACGCCACTGACCCTCGACCACCGACGCCACTAACCCCCGACCACCGATGCCACTAACCCCCGAAGCCACTGACCCTTGACCCCGGACGCCACCGACCCCCGACGCCACCGACCCTTGATGACATTGACTACCGACGCCACCGACCCTCGATGACATTGACTACCAACGCCACTGACCCGCAACCCCTGACACCAAGGCAAAGGAGGTCGTAGTTTTGTAAATTATGAGTTAGGTCACATATTTTCCGATTATGTTTTGCACACCGACCCCGACACCCCGACACAGCACCCCGACCCCGACACCCCGACACCCCGACCCCGACACGACACCCCAGACACCCCGACCCCAACACAACATGGGTTATATATTTGTGACTTATGAGTTAGGTCAGATATTTTTTGATTTTGTTATACAAAAAATCATTTCCGCTGTTTCGGTCTTTGTGCTGATGAAACTTGCCAGCTATAGGTGTCTTCAATCATCAGTCTTTTGTGTGTGTCCAGTAGCTAGGCAAGATGAGTGATCGTGGGTAGATGTACATTGGTATAATGCGTGTGTGACTTTCGGTCCGTCGAGGGTTTCCTTAAATAACTTTCATGTGTGTTCTTGATGGAGGAATCCCGACTATTGTCGTGGGGGGTGCCTCTTCTTTTTTCTCTTTTGTGCGATATACTCGTCGAGATATTGCGCAAGAAGAGGAGAGAAGAGGCGTCCATAACCTGCGGTCGAACCATTAGTGTGAGAGAGTGTCCACCAACATATATACACCACCATATCAGTGTGAGAGAGAGCGCACCAACACACCATGAGATATGAGAGTTACTTAAGGAAAGCCTCGACGAACCGAAAGTCACACACGCATTATTCTGCCTCCTGTTGACCGAAAGGCTGCTCTTCGGCCTTCCAGAGGCCGACGGGGTCATATATGTGTGAATTATGAGTTAGGTCATATAATTTACGATTTTGTTATGAAAAACATCATATATATATTTGTGTTCATTGGGTGGATTTAAATGTGCAGTTGTTTCGTCGCTGCGAGGGTTTGGTGTTCGACGACCTCCCCGTGCGTTCAACGAGCTCCGCCCTTGCGTTCGTGGGTGAGCACAGATGACATCTCCTCCTGCCCCTTCATTTGCTCTGTTCCGGTCTTCGTGCCGACGAAACTTGCTAGCTGTAGGTAGATTGAATCATCAGTATGTGTGAACACTATGCATCTCCCGTTCGAAAGGGTTACATCTATAAATATGCATACATTTGCATATTTATAACGGTGATTCTTTCGAATTGTCCAACGTTATCCATGGAGAGCCCGAGTATGTGTAGATTGGGTTCGTTTTCCCGTATGCTGTGCTCCGGATGCGATGCGGAATTTCGTTAGTGCCTCCTTGTTGTTCTCCGGGTACACATCCTCTCTGCTTATTGCCGAGACGTGTATCAGGAGAACAGCGGGGATTTGCTGCCGAAATTCTGCATCGCATCTGGAGTAGAGCATGGGAAAACGAACCCAATCTACACATACTCGGGTGGGATTAGGACCTATCTTTACCTATTAGCGTGTAGGTTGCATGGACGTAATAAAACTGACAAACTTGATTAGCGGATGAATATAGGTGATGAATTATATATTAATTTATTTCTTCTGCGCCCATAGGTAGCTAGGCAACATGAGTGACCGTGCTTGGATGTAGACTGGTAACCCTAGTCAGAAAGACATGACCAATGAATGGTTAACAAAAACCAGGGGGTTTGTGAGAGCTGCATTTGCAAATGGCCAACAAAAAACATGCTGCCCCTGTCCCAACTGTGACAACTGGAAAAAGCAGACCGAGTTTGAAATGGGTAAACACCTACACAAGTGGGGTTTTATGCCTAATTATACGGTTTGGACTTTTCATGGTGAGTCTAGCCAATGTGCCAGAGCTGAGGTAATTCATCGTCGCACCGACGAGCATGGTACGGGGATCGAAGACATGGTGCAAGACTTTGATGATGCTTGAGATTCAGACGATGAGATGGAGGAATCTGCAAAGGCCTTCTATGAAATGTTGGAGTGTTCAAAACGTCCTCTCCACGAGCAGACTGAGCTTTGTCAGCTGGATGCCATCGCGCAAGTAATGGCTCTGAAGGCTCAATTCAACCTAGGCAGAGAATGCTACGACGCGATGATGACGATATTTGGAAGCTTTCTACCCGAAGGCCATGTATTGGCTGCAAACCTGTACCAGTCAGAGAAAATCCTCCGTGTACTTAAGATGCCCTATGAGAAGATACATGCCTGTGAGAATGGATGTGCCTTATTTAGGCTTGAGTATGCAGCCTTTAACTATTGCCCCATTTGCAATTCTTTCAGGTATATTGTGGTAGACAACGGTATGGGTGAGAAGAATCAGACCAAAATCCCCATTAGTGTTCTTCGGTATCTGCCAATCGTACCAAGACTTCAACGTCTTTTCATGGTCGAAGAGACGGCCAGACAGATGACATGGCACAAGTTGGGAAAAAGAACCGAACTAGATGCGGATGGGAACAAGATGCTGGTACACACTTCAGATGGTTTTGCGTGGAAGCACTTCAATGCATTACATAAGGATAAATTGGAAGACCCAAGGCATCCAAGAGTTGCCATCAGCACGGATGGGTTCAATGTGTATGGTATGACGGCAACACAATACAGTTGCTGGCCTGTGTTTGTCATTCCACTCAATTTCCCACCGGGAGAGATTATGAAAAGAAAGAACATTTTGCTGACGTTGATAATTCCAGGGCCCAACTATCCGGGGAAGAATATGAATGTGTACATGCAGCCGCTTAAGGATGAGTTGCAAGAAGCCTGGGATAATGGGTTCAAGACCTACGACGCCGCTACCAAAACAAATTTCAAAATGCATGTGTGGTACATGTACTCGACGCATGATTATCCGGCGTATGCGCTATTCTCTGGCTGGTGTGTGCATGGAAGGTTCCCGTGCATCACATGCACGGCAGCTCTTCAGTTCCGTTGGCTACAAGCTGGTCGCAAGTATTCTTGCTTCGACATGTATAGACAATTCTTGGATCTTGACCATAAGTTAAGAAAAGACAAGAAGAATTTCATCAAATGTAGAGTTGTCAAAAACACTACACCAGCCGTGTTGACAGCCCAACAGATCCTGGATCAGATAAACGCTCTCGAGCCGGATCCTAAACGTCCAGTATTTCAAAGGGTATAATACAGAACACGCCTGGACTCACAAGTCATGTTTGTGGGATATGCCTTACTTTAAAGACCTCCTTTGCCCACACAACATCGACATGATGCACACTGAAAAGAATATTGCGGAGGCCATTTTTGGTACATTGTTTGGCATAGAGGGGAAGTCAAAAGATAATCCTAAGGCTAGAATCGACCTGGAGGCTCCATGTGATAGACCGTTACAAAACTTGCGACAACGGAAAGGAAAGCAAAGCATAGTGAAGCCAAAGGCATGGTTCAATCTTCAAAGGCCAGCTATGAGGGAAATGCTATTGTGGGTGAAAATGCGGTTGATGTTCCCTGATGGGTATGCTGCGAATCTAAAGAGGGGAGCGAGTCTTGAGAAATTGAAAATATTTGGTCTCAAGAGTCATGATTGGCACATATGGATTGAGCGGGTAATGCCGGTGATGTTGCGTGGCTTTATCCCTGAGGATGAATGGCTAGTACTGGTAGAGCTGAGCTATTTCTTCCGTTCTCTTTGTGCGAAAGAACTATCGCCTCGCATGCTAGATGAAATGGAAGAGTTGGCGCTGGAGTTGATCTGCAAATTAGAAAAGATCTTTCCACCGGGCTTCGTTAATCCAATGCAGCATTTGATTTTGCATCTCCCGACCGAGGCAAGATTGGGGGGCATTCAAAATCGATGGTGCTTCTCAACTGAGAGGATGCAGAAGACGCCTCGAGCTAAGTGTAAAAATAAATGTAGAATTGAAGCATCGATGTCCGAGGCATTCATTACCGAGGAGGCGGCAAACTTCGTGACAGCACCCTACGAAGCCAAAAATCATCATTTGCATAACCCGAAGCCTCGCTACAATGATGACAATCCAAAAAAAGGTCGATCCAACCTCAGCCTATTCAAAGGGAAGCTCGCACCATCCGGTGCTTCGAAAGGGAAATCATTGGATGTCGAAGAATGGCGGACCATTTCATTGTATATCTTCACCAACCTAATAGAAGCTTGGCCATACATCGAGTAAGTTCTCGGTAAATTATTGTTTCGCAACTTCTAACTCCTTTCAACTACTCTTATTCCTGGATATTTGATATCGTCGATACGTTGCCAAATTCTCGGATGGAGCGGTCAACGAAAAGGATTCCGTCGAAGAGTATGAGCTTCTCGCAAAGCATGGAGGTGACTATCCCGGTTTCATCTCTTGGTTCAAACAAAGGGTAATTAAATACCATTAATGGTACATTTGATTTCTTGGTCTAATTTGCGGCTAATGCATCCATTCTTTCGTATTCAACTTGTAGGCTGATGCAGAGTCTATGGATGCCGAGTTGAGACAAGTCGCTAATGGTTTTGACTATAAGGTCCGTTCATTTCACAAATACAACATCAACGGGTATCACTTTCGTACCTTTGGCAAAGAGCTATCTATGCCCGACCTAAAGACTACAAATTGTTGTGTCTCTGCTATCGGCGAAGGAGGCACCGAGTATTATGGAAGAGTTGAAGCAATTTATGAACTTCTATTCTATGGTGAAAACCCACCGACCGTCATAGTCTTCAAATGTCATTGGTTTGAGCCGAGGGAGACTAGAAGGACTCATGAACATATAGGACTAGTCGAAATCAACCAAAACACCCACTTATATGTTCCAGATGTCTATATTACGGCTCAACAGGCGACACAAGTTTTCTATCTACCGTGGGCCTGCCAAACTAAGCTAAATCTGAAAGGTTGGGATGTCATTTATGAAGTGCCACCACATTTTGGACCACCTACCTTCAATGAAGAGGATTACGAACCCAGACACATATGAAGGATAATTCTTCCAAGAAACACGTATGTCCAAGAAACGTTTCAAGAACCGCTCTACTTCACCCCAGAACATTGAAGTAGACAGCGATAGTGAATCCGTCTTAACACCTGAGCCCGAACAGGAAGAGCAGGAAGAAGAAGAGGTTACTGCTACGGATGACCTATCACTTCTTGATCGATTACATAATGGTGGCCTTCCACATGTTCTTCCTGATAGTGATGATGATGATGCATTTATTGATGATAGTGATGATCATGATGCATTTATTGACGCCGAAGCATATATAGACGAGCACGATTAGTTCATGTCACGTATTCAACTATTACTATATATAAATTTTGAGTTCATGTTAGGTATTCAATTTTTATTAGTCATGTTGGTATTTATGACGATGATACACTTAAATTATATACATTTTATTACTCATGTTGGTATTTATGTTGTACTAATATCATTTACTCTTTGTCATGACAGGTGTTGAAAGATGGTGGGAAAGGGTCGAAAGCACTCCGCGGCTCCTTCTTCGTCGGCGGGTCGTGGGATGGGTTCTTCCATTCCTAAGTCGCCTCTTCGGAGAGCGTTGCTCTCTACTCTGCATGGAGTGGCCGCTTCTTTGACTCTCGCGGCCGCCGTGAGAGGAGGTCGACTCCCCGCGAAGGCGAGAGGTACTAAAGGTATTACTCATGTTGGTATTTATGTTGTACTCATGTTGGTATTTATGTTGTACTCATGTTGGTATTTATATACATTTTATTACTCATGTTGGTATTTATGTTGTACTAAAGGTACACATGCCCGTGGGAGAGGTAGGGCGGTGGCTGCCACGCCTTCCTCGCCACCACCCCAAGCTGATTCACCTGAGCACAGGACTTCTAGGGTGGACGAGCCTCAGGTCGACAAGCCTCAGGTCGACGAGCCTCAGGTCGACCCGCCTCAGGTCGACGCACCTCACGTCGATGTGTCTTCGACCCACGAGACTCGTGTCCCAGAGGCTTCGTTCCAGGCGACTCCGGAGCAAAGCAGGGATGAGGGTACGACCCCAGAGACCCGTCTGATCAGGGTCAGCCTGAGCCAAGTGGCCATGCTAATAGCGACGAGGAGCTGGGTGAGGGGGCTACCGTCTGCCAGCGTGGTAGTTTGGGGCTTCCGCTCATGCCGGCGACCCGCGAGCAGAGGTGGTCGATTAAGCCAATTCGGGAGAAGTAAGTTAATTTACTCTTATTTAACCTTTTGCCTTCACGTTTTCTCAAATATTTATTGTTTTGGATTTAATTTGTCATACTGCAGGGGTTGGATTGTTGCCAAGGGTGTCCGCAAGCCCAATAGCGTCCTTGGTGTGCTTTGCCGTAAAAACTTCCCAGGGTTTGTTACATTGCCTGGTCGGGAGCGAGAGGTAGGAATGACCTGGGAGCACTACTTGGGTGACCCGGCCCCGCCGGAGTTGGAGATCGACGGTGTTTTGTGCCACACGAGGGCCGACATGGTGATCCGACAGTTCTGGGTAATTTCTCCTTTACACAATTATAAATCAACCGTAGATAGTTATTGTACTAATCGGTGTTGTCACGTTTGCAGACCTACTACAGGTGTGAGGAGAGATACGAGGAGGACGCGACAAAGGTTATCGATACCCAATGTCGCCTCCTACTTCAAAACTTTCAGCACGAGGCTCGGGTGCAGGCTGTTCGAGATTACTATGCCTCGCGGCGTATTAGGAAGGACAAGGCGAAGTGCCGCGATTCTAAGATGGAGAAAGAGCATTACATGAAGGTAATTACATATTATTAAGGCTTTGTAGTTAGTTTCCTTGATTTGGTTCTTACGCGCTCAAATTTCTCTTTATTACCTTATGTGCCCCCAAGATGGCGTGTGGATAAGTTGGATTGTCGGGAGGCCTTGGTGGATCAGTGGTGCTCCGAAACGTGGGAGGCCAGCCACAACAACGCCAAGGAGAGGCGTGGAAAAATGGTTGGTGTGCCACACCATCAAGGGAGCGTCAACTTAAAACAATTTGGCGAGAACTGGGTATGTGGTTTGCGTCATGCCTCATGCAATTCATTCTTAATGCTATCTTGAGCCCGTTACTAATACAATTTTCCTCTCTCTCTCTCTCTTTTAGGCGCGTCTAAATAAGACGGAGGTGCCACAAATGTACAACCTGTATGCGATGGCCCATACTGCCTCGTACAAGATGGTCAAGGTATTTTCTGAGTCTGACCTCGAGCATCCAAAAAAGTTCACCAACATCTCCTCCCACCACAAGATCGTGAAGTACAGAGATCACGGGAAGGCGAGGAAAGGGGAGGACTTTAACCCGAGAGAGGGGCCTATTGATCCAGAGCTAGTGATGATAGCTGGAAACGGGAGGCCCCATGGCTCGATCGCCATTGGATACGGCCTTATACGTTGTCCTAGCACTCTCCGGCAGATAAAGGCATGCCAAATGAGCTCCTATCCTGAGATAACACCTCGTCCACAGCCAGTCGAGCTCGCCATCGATGTTAGTTCAAAGGACTCAACTATCTTTCCGCATTATGTTGTACGTGGGAACCAATATGATTACAATGCTAACAATGAGTTCTCTTGCAGGCTGCTATTCTGAAGGAGAGAGATGCAATGAAGGCGGCTTTGGCGGAGAAGGATAAGGAGATGAAGGAGCTGGAGGAGAGGACGACTGCATTGTTGGAGGCGGAGAGGGCACGGAATGATGCGTCTAACAGGGCCATGTACGAGCTTTTCGTGGTGAGTTTCTTCTTCATATTATTTCAAATCTAGCATTTTAATGTCCGTTTCATTAATAACTAAAAAGTTTGACTTGTCGAAACCAAATGTACAGTCTATGTGCGAGAAGACCGGCCAAGTCCCTCGGGCGATGCCAGTCACTAACATGGTGGGGACGGTGAGTTTCATTTCAATGCAGTGATCTTAAGAGTGTCATCATGATAACGACACATTGCAAACGATGTTTGGTACAGAATATCTCCCGAAACGCATCGCACGAACCTTCTAAAGTGGAGCATTCTCCAGGGCAGCCTTCTCCAGGTGAAACAAGCCAGAGCCACCGTGCTTCACCGTCGTGATGACGATAATGGTATGTTTGGCTTCCACGTAGCTTAGAGTTATCCAAAAATCACTAAATTGGCTAATTATCCAACAAAATGACATAATTAGCTTAGTTAGTTCCGAAATGGCCTATTTAATAAAAAAATGACCTATACTTAGCTAATTATCCTCCAAAATGACATAATTAGCATAGTTAGGAAAAAAATCATAAGAACCTTCGTTAGCTCATTACAATGACTAATTTAGCTCCAAAATGACATAATAAGGTCAAAATGGATTTAATAATCATAGTTTGCTCCAAAATGACATATTTTACCCAAGTTAGCTCTAGAATGGCCTATACTTAGCTTGGCTTCCACCTAAATGACAGAATTAACTTAGTTAGCTCCAAAATGGCCTATTTAATAATAAATGACCTATACTTAGCTATTTATCCTCCAAAATGAGATAATTAGCTCCAAAAAGGCATAATTAGCTAATTTAGCCCGAAGAAGAGGACAAGAGGAGAAGAAAGAGGAGAAATGAAAAAAAGGAAGAAGAAGAAGAAGAGAATAAGAAGGAGAAGGAGAAGGAGGAAGAAGAAGGAGAAGAAGGAGAAGAAGGAGGAGAGAAGCTTCTGCTCCTTCTTCTTGTCCTTCTTCTTTCTTCTTCTTCTCCTCTTCCTTCTCCTTCTCCTTCTCCTTCTCCTCCTCCTCCTCCTTCTTCTTTTACTTCTCCTTCTTCTTCTCTTCTTGCTTCTTCTCTTTCTCTACTTCTACGTAGCTTAGAGTTATCCAAAAAAGACTAAATTGGCTAATTAACCAACAAAATGACATAATTAGCTTAGTTAGCTCCGAAATGGCCTATTTAATAAAAATGACCTATACTTAGTTTTTATCCTCCAAAATGACATAATTAGCATAGTTAGGTAAAAACATCATAATAACCTTGGTTAGCTCATTAAAATGACTAATTTAGCTCCAAAGTGACATAATAAGGTCAAAATGGATTTAATAATCATAGTTGGCTCCAAAATGACATATTTTACCCAAGTTAGGTCTAGAATGGCCTATTCTTAGCTTGGCTTCCACCTAAATGACGGAATTAGCTTAGTTAGCTCCAAAATGGCCTATTTAATAATAAATGACCTATACTTAGCTATTTATCCTCCAAAATTAAATAATTAGCTCCAAAAAGGCATAATTAGCTAATTTAGCCCGAAGAAGAGGACAAGAGGAGAAGAAAGAGGAGAAATGAAAAAAAGGAAGAAGAAGAAGAAGAGAAGAAGAAGGAGAAGGAGAAGGAGGAAGAAGAAGGAGAAGAAGGAGAAGGAGGAGGAGAGAAGCTTCTTCTCCTTCTTCTTGTCCTTCTTTTCTTCTTCTTCTCCTCTTCCTTCTCCTTCTCCTTCTCCTTCTCCTCCTCCTCCTCCTTCTTTTACTTCTTCTTCTTCTTCTCTTCTTGCTTCTTCTCTTTCTCTACTTCTATGTAGCTTAGAGTCATCCAAAAAAGACTAAATTGGCTAATTATCCAAAAAAATGACATAATTAACTTAGTTAGCTCCGAAATGGCCTATTTAATAAAAAATGACCTATACTTAGATAATTATCCTCCAAAATGACATAATTAGCTCCAAAAGGCATAATTAGCTAATTTAGCCTGAAGAAGGGGACAAGAGGAGAAGAAAGAGGAAAAATGAAAAGAAGGAAGAAGAAGAATAAGAGAAGAAGAAGGAGAAGGAGAAGAGGAAGAAGAAGGAGAAGAAGGAGAGAAGCTCCTTCTCCTTCTTCTTCTCCTTCTTCTTCTCCTTCTTCTTCTCCATCTTGTCCTTATTCTTGACCTTCTTCTTTTCTTCTTCTTCTCCTCTTCCTTCTTATTCTCCTTCTTCTTCTATTCTTGCTTCTTCTCTTCTTGCTTCTTCTCTTCTTGCTTCTTCTCTTTCTTCTTCTACGTAGGTTATTTTCCCCAAGAAAGACATACATAGGTAATTATCCTCCAAAATGACATAATTAGCTTAGTTAGGTAAAAACATCATAAGAACCTTGGTTAGCTCATTAAAATGACTAATTTAGCTCCAAAATGACATAATAAGGTCAAAATGGATTTAATAATCATAGTTGGCTACAAAATGACATATTTTATCCAAGTTAGCTCTAGAATGACCTATACCTAGCTAAGTTCTCTCCTAAATGACATAATAAGGCTATGTAGCTCCAAGATGACCTATTCTACCTAACTTAGCTATTAAATGGCCTATACTTATCTAAGTTCTCTCCGAAATAACATATATATACTTCCCTTCTTCATCTAGTATTCTTCTTCTAACTTTCTTATTTGTCATTTTGCAGATTACATTCACTTCACGGGAAGCTTGGATTATATTGATGGAATGCTTGAATATGATTTCTTGTACCATGGCTTCATGGAAGCTTGTATTGAAACTATTGTAGTATATGGATATATATGAATCTTTGTATGCATATGGATGAAACTGGTGTAATATATGGTTTGGTACGGATGCAACTTTAATAATATGTATGTACTATGGATGAAAGTTATTTTAATATGGTTATGAGTACGGAAACAAATTTATTCCTGTCAAATATATATATATATCCTGATTATTGTGAAAATTGCTGGATATAATAGAAAATAAAAGAGGTGAGGGGGCTGTTTAGCCCCTTTGCCATGAGGGGGCAAACGGCAAAGGGGTGAGGGCCCCTTTGCCGTCTGCCCCCTCATGGCAAAGGGGCTAAGGGCAGACGGCAAAGGGGGGGGTAAGAGAGGGGCTGGGATGCCCCTTTGCCATGAGGGGGCAGACGGCAAAGGGGTGAGGCCCTTTGCCATCTGCCCCCGCATGGCAAAGGGGGCTAAGGGCAGACGGCAAAGGGGGGGAAGAGAGGGGCTGGGTTCCTCCCTTTGCCATGAGGGGCAGACGGCAAAGGGGTCAAGAGTAGACGGCAAAGGGGGGGAAGAGAGGGGCTAGGTTCCCCCCTTTTCTATGAGGGGGCAGACGGCACAGAGGGTTAAGAGAAGACGGCAAAGGGGGGGGAAGCCTGCCGTTAGCACTTAACGGGACAGCCTGTTGATCTGTCGTCCCGTTTTATTTGCCGTCTGCTCCCTCGTGGCAAAGATTCTTTGCCATCCACCATACAAACAGCATATGGCAAATTACCTCTTTACCGGATATTTTTTTGCCGTCAGCTGACTGACGACAAAGCCTTTGCCGTCCGTGTTTCCCCCCTTTGCCGTCAGCCATAGCAGATGGCAAATTCTCAGATTCCTGTAGTGATTACACAAATCAATGCAAACAGAAAGGTTAGACATTTTTATCACATGTGAAAGTTGGATATTGTGAATCTACATAAAATTCTGAACATTTTACAAATATTAAGTTTTTACATACGATTCCCGATTGGTGAGTTATTAAATGCATGAAGTGTATGGTTTTTTCTGTAATTCTGAAAATCATTGGATAATGGGTAAATCCTCAGCAGAGGAAAAATAACATTGGGCAAAATCTATTGGGATCTCACCAGAGTGGCCATGGGCTGAAGGGGTGGTGCCTTGGGCCTCGGCAAGGCACTGGGCCACGAGCGCAGGGGTGAGGCCGGTCAACGATGGCAGGATCGAGCGGGCGTTCGTCCTCCTGCTCGAGGGCGACACCATGGCATGGACAACGGCGGCGGCTTGTCAAACTCGAGCGAGGGGACATCTCGGGCGAGGCAGAAACGGGCGAGGGCAGCGAGAACCGGCAGATCCGGTCAATCCCGACCCGTTGAAGCCGGATCCGGCGAGGAACACAACCGGCGGCAAGGTTGGCCCTGCTGGTCACGAGAGGAAGAGAGCGAGTGAGGTGGGGGAAACAGGAGGAGCAGAGGGAAGGAGAGACGAGGTTGGGGTGGCAGAGCCTGGCCTGCTCCGGCGGCGACATCGCTGGTGATGGCCTCCGTCCAGGAAGTCGTGGCAAGGGGGCGACGGCTCTGTATCGTGAGCTCCTCTCCCGATCTGGAGCTTGATGGTGACATTGGGACTCGACTACGGGGCTGCGGCTCGGGCTTCGCGGGTCCCACGCGGGCCTAGACGGGCCGGTGGCGCTGGGAGGTGGGAGGCTGCTGTTGGCGGCTGGGGGCACAGATCCCGAGGGGAGGAGGTCAAATTAGGCAAGGGGCGGCCTTAAATAGGAAAGAGGGTTAGGGTTAGCTGATTGGCTCTGTTTTCGGACCGTTTGATCTCGATCGGACGGTCCGGAAGCGGAGGGGGAACTAGGGGGGCTAGTGGGCTGTTTAGAGGGTCTTGGTGGGGATGAGAGGGGAAGTTGCGGCCACACAAGTTTTAAAACATCGAAGTGACCGCAAATAAACCGATGACCACACTACTACGGTTGACCGTTTGGGTATCAAACGAACTCGGAATGCGACGAAATTTGGCAGGCGGTCCACCTACAACATAATAAGACCGCATGCCAACTTTAGACCCAATCCGGTAATATTTTTCGCGCGCTTTAAAAATGGTTTTTTAACAATGCCGCGGGTGCGTGCGTGTTTGGTTGGCCTCAAAACGGTCAGTGACACGAACGGAGAGAACCGGCAGCTACTCACGAATGCAAGTTTTCGAAAATGAGTGACGATGAAATGCAGATGATGTGAATGATGCAATGATGAATGCGACAACCAAACGAATCACACGACGAGAATGTAAATAAAAGAGGAATCTTCTGGAGCGTCGGTCTAGGGCTGTTACAAGAAGATAGGCTTTAGCAGTAGCGCTCTTTGAGGTAAAGCGCTACTGCTAAACGACATCACAGTAGCGCGTTTAGGAGAAATGTGCTACTACTATACCTAGTCTGACGGCAAGGTCGTGCCAATTGTAGTAGTAGCGCTATTTCCTCCTGACGTGCTACTACTATGCGAGTAGCAGTAGCGCGGTCTGCTGTAGTGCGCTACTGCTAAGTTGCAGTAGCGCCTTTTTTTAAACCGCGCTACTGGTATGATTCTATCTATAAGTTTTTCCCTGGTAGTTCTTAGATGAAAATACATCTCCACCACCACCACGTCCTATAATTTCATTTTCAATTAAGTAGCACACAAGACAAAATGTTGCATGTTCCTTTATACTGTACTCCAACCAAGGCTTGTATGTCTTGAACCATTATTTATTAAAACAATGTTGAACTCCACCGAAATCAGTTTGACGGAAAACATGTGCATGAGGTTGGCATGGGCCTCTTAGGAGGTAAGCTCTTCGCACATCATCACGAACTTTGGCAGTTTTG
This sequence comes from Hordeum marinum, assembly GCA_022496015.1. Lineage (NCBI taxonomy): Eukaryota > Viridiplantae > Streptophyta > Magnoliopsida > Poales > Poaceae > Hordeum > Hordeum marinum. The sequence goes on along the minus strand of CM039678.1, from coordinate 500,735,896 downwards.
TATTGGGATTGGCTTACAGTCTGAAGGATCTGGCGGAAGATTGGATATATCAACATGTTCTTCTTCTTCTTCAGTTGAGCATGGCCTTGCATTGTTGTTAACTAGTACCCGTTTCGAAGCAGCTCTAGCATCAATAGGTGTGTGTTCTTTCTCATTTTCTAGTGGTTGCCATGAAGAATTTGCTACATCTTACTCAGTCCGCCACTTTTTTACAAACATATCCATTTACTAATCCAACGACCTGACAAAAAAATGACAGTGATAAGGAAAATTAGATCCGGTTATTTCTTTTCTATTGAAATTTTGTTTTCGTATGGTTTGGATTTAACAAGATCCAATTTTCTCAGTAAAGATTGAAGATCAATCTATAATATCATAGTCCCTATACTGTTCGTACAAGATAATAATTAGACGAGAAGAAAATAAAACTTACAAACTGAAGGGGTTCTCGTTCTGGTGTTGGATGGGATGCCAGTCACGCAATAGGTACAAGTATAGCATACATCAATACAGGGTGCTGCCGTCGACGACGTTGACGGTAACAGTGTGTCGCTCCCTCCTCACGTCTAAGATCGCTGACGCCTGGTGGAGAGCGTGACTATTGAACAAGCTGCGGCTGCCGGTGGCTGTGCATGGATGAAGGACATGGAGGTTTTGAAGGACCGAAGGATGAGATGGAAGGAAACTCAAACTGTCAAAGAGAATATCACAGGATTCAGGTTACACGTTCCCAACCATAGATACTAATGCAATCGGGCCGTCTAAAGCTCCGTTCATTTTTTTAGCCCAGCCAAATGACACAAAAAGCTAATACGGGTGGGCCTATATTTAGTCATACATTACATGGGGTAGTTAAATTGCTGATTTGCTGTGTATTCGCTTGATGACATGGCCAGAACGTGGCTTCGCCAATGCACACAATGATGAGTTAGTGAATGTCTATGACAAATAAAACCCTGTTATTGAAGTCGAGAAGTTGTGGCCAAACATGGATGAGTTTAGAATGTGTTTCAAGATTTATGCTGTCAAGCATGAGTTTGATGCCAAGACTAAGTGTACTGATACAGAGAAGTTTTATGCGACGTGCAGAGGTTTTGATGAAAACGTCAAGCCTTACAAATGGTACATATCTGCTAGATGCCAACCTAATGGTAGTACCATCAAGGCTAATCAAATCCCACATCAACATACTTGTATTACAAGTTCATAGAGAATATCAACCGTGACACTGCACATCTGGGTTGTACAAAAGACTACTCTTGTTGTAGCCAAGATACCAAACACTACTGCAAAGAAACTTCTAGTAGACCTAGAAAATTAGTATCACACTAAATGAAAATATACCACAGTGTGGAAAACAAAACAAAGTGCAACGAAACAATTTTATGGTGATCGGGAAAACACCTTTAGGATGGTTTATAACTTAAAAGGAGAGGTGGAGAAGAGGCCACCTCGCAGTGTTGTTGAGATAGGTACTGAGGTAACATAGGATGGAAAAGTCGTTTTCTCTAAGTTCTTTATGGCTTTAAAGCCTTGCATCAATGGCTTCAAAGCATAGTGTCGTCCATATTTGAGCATAGGCTCTTCTTCTTTGACTCTGAAGTGGAATGGTCAATTAGCAGCATGCAATGCTTTAGATGGCCACAACTGGATGTTCCCTGTTGCTATGGACTTGTTTGATTCAGAGACAAAGGTTTCATGGGCATGGTTCATGAGGCAACTAAAAAGATGCATACGGCTGATGAATGATACTTGTGATCTGCGTTGGGTTTTTCCCCTAAGAGGAGGGGATGAGGCAACACAATATAGATAAGTATTTTCCTCAGTGAGAACCAAGGTTATCCAACTAATAGGAGGATCACGCAACCGTCTTTAGCGCCTACACATAAAAGTGCAAACCTTTGCACCCAACGCGGGCAAGAGGGTCGTCAATCCCCCTGAACTCGTTATTTGCAAGCAAATGAATAGTGTAGATGATAGCTGAATAAATATAAATTGCACAATAAAAAATTAAATATTGGCAGCAGGATAATAAGAGCATTTGTAAATATATATGTGAATACATCCGTGGGCCATAGTGTTCCCTAGAGGCTTCTCTCTCGAAGAAGGCACACAGTGGGTAAACAAATTACTATTGGGCCATTAATAGAAAAGCACATAGTTATGCAATATTTATTCACAACAATGATCATATATATAGGCATCACGTCCATAAACAAGTAGACCAACTCCTCCTTGCATCTACTACAATTACTCCACTTTGGGAGTGCTTCTATGTTTTTCTATCTAGGTTTAAGTTCATAACAAATAGAGTAATGCTTGGAGAACAATGACATGATGTAGACAAAGTAAATCCAATTAATATGAATGAACCCCATCATTTTATCCTTAGTGGTGATACGTCTATTTTGCATCATAAATTCTTACTACTATTTACTTTATTCTTGTCCATTATTCCACATTATTACACAATTCTTATGTCTTTCTCTCTGAATATGCAAGGTACAATAAAGGAGGGAAATATCTGGAAAATGGAATTCTGGACCGGAAAACCGAGAAAAAGGCAGAAAAATCACCAGACTCAGATGACCTGAAACTTCACGGAGAATATTTTTGGAATATTTAAGAATTTCTGGAGCAAATATATAACAAAGGGGGCTGATAGCAGGGCACAAGCCAATGGGGCACCCCCCTAGGGGCACTCCGTGATGGCTTGTGGGCCCCCTATTGGCCCTCCGATGCCCCTATTCTCCTATATGGTGTGTTTTGCCCTAGAAAAATCATAAGCAACCTTTCGGGATGAAGCGCCGCCGTCTCAAGGTGGAAACCTGGGTAGAGTCCCTTTTGCACTCCTACAGTCAGATTCTGCCGGGGAAATCCTTCTTTGGGAGGGGGGATTGAAGCCATCGTCATAACCAACATTTCCTCCTTCGTGGGATGACCAACCTTCATCATCATCTTCACCAGCACCATCTCAGATCCAACCCTAGTTCATCTCTTGTATTCAATCTTTGTCTCAAAACCTTAGATTAGTACGTGTGGGTTACTAGTTGAGTTGATTACATCTCGCAGTTGATGCGTGTTGGATTACTTGGTGCAAAAGATTATGTCCAGATCCTTAATTATAATTATTATACCTCTGATCTTGTACGTGTTGATGATGTGTGAGCAGTTACTATTGTTCCCGAGACATGGGAGAAGTCTTGTTATAAGTAATCTTGTGAAGTTGGTATGCATTCGATATTTTGATGATATCTATGTTGTTACTTCTCTTAGTGGTGTCATGTGAACATCGACTACACAAAACTTTACCATGCTATTGGCCTAAAGGAATTCATTGTGGAGTAATAAGTAGATCATGGGTTGCTAGTGTGATAGAAGCTCAAACCCTACTTTATGTGTTATTTCATAAGAGGCTGATTTGGATCCACATGTTTCATGCTATGGTTTGATTTATCTTCACTCTTCTTTCGTAGTTGCGGATGCTTGCGATAGGGCTTAATCATAAGTAGGTTATTAGGTCAAGTAATAAAAACACCTTAGCGCCGGTCCACCCACATATCAAATTATCAAAGTAGCAAACACGAATCAACTCAACATGATGAACATCACTAGATAGGAATTCCCATGTTTCCTCTGGGCACTTTCTTAATATAAGAGTACTTTCAGGCCTGCCCTTTGCTACAAATAGGATTGGGCTACCTTGTTGCAACTTTGTTACTATTGTCACTTGTTAATTGGTACAAATTATTTTGCTACAAAACTATCTACTATTGTTACTCATAGCACTTGCAGAGAATATATTGCTAAAAACTCCTTATCATTTCCTTCTGGTCCTCGTTGGGTTCGATACTCTTACTTATCGAAAGGACTACAATTGATCCCTTATACTCACGGGTCATCAAGTGTCAGCAATACAAATATGTTCCTTGTCCCCTACTTAGTCACTAGGATATAGAACACCGCAAGATTGAACCCACTACAACGCACCATTGAAGAGAAACCAAACTAGTTGGCCACACTAAATCGATAGATCGTAGAGAATTATGAAGCTATAACAATCATGCAAATAAGAAATTAGGGACGACTCAAATATTTTCCATGAATAATCTGAACATAAACCCCCAATTCATTGGATCCCAAAAAATGCACCGCAAAGAGTAATTACATAAGATAGATCACCGCGGCAATCGCGATGATCATGGCAACAAAGAACATAAAGAGAGAGAGAGAGAGAGAGAGAGAGAGAGAGAGAGAGATGGAGAGAGAGAGAGCACTCTAGGTACCAGTTACGGACCCGTAGGTCAATGGTGAACTACTCTCACATCTCCATGGGAGCAGTAAGCTTGACGTAGAGGCCATCCGTGACCGATCCCCCCTCCGACACGGCACCGGAACAGGGCTCTAGATGAGTAGAGTGAGGGATAGAGACTTGCGAAAGAGGAAAAAGTGTTTCGGGAGTCTACTAAGATGTCTCCAACGTATCAATAATTTACCTACGCTTACAATACTTTTATATGGTTTTGATACACTCTATATGATGTAATTCTAACTAACACAGACTGAGGCTGTTTTCACTAGAATTACCACTGTGTTGTTTTTTGTGCATAAAATAAAAGTTCTCGGAATCGTCCAAACTTTTAGACGATTTTTCTGGAGGAAATAAGAAATAGCTGAGAGAAGAACCACCGGAGGGGGGCCACCTATTGGTGCCAAGCCAAGCGGGTGCACCCACCCCCCTGTTCGCACCCTCATGGCTTGGGACCACCTCGTGGCTTCGTTTAGCGTGATTACTACGCCAAAAATTTCAATAAATAAAAAAAATCTCATAAGTTAGCCTAGAAATTATGCTCCGCCACTGCAAGCCTCTGTGTAGAAGAAAACTCATCCGAAGCCCTATTCCTGCGCCCTGACAGAGGGGTAATCATCACCATAGGCCATGTTCATCATCCTGGCGGTGTTCATGACGAGGAGGGAGTTGTTCACCTCGGGGATGAGGGTATGTAACATTAGCTATGTGATTGATCTCTCTCTTTCGTGTTCTTGAGATGTCACGATCTTGATGTATCATGGGCTTTGTTAATGTAGTTAGATCATATGATGTTATTCCCTTGCAGGGGCGAGCGCACTTTAATTCATGGATATTCAGTTGAATACCCATGTTTTTTGGAGAAAAAAACTAGGTATGAATTGTCTATTATACGTACATGCATGGAAAAAGAAAGGAAAGTAACAGAAAATCTGATGGGTGCACGCATCAAGCACAATACTAGAACAAACCATCTCTCCCTCGCCTCCTCCAAGCACAAATAGGAGAAGCCCACCCATGTCTTATCGCTTGCGCGAAGACCAGTAGAGGTGATTCATTTGCCTAAAAAAAGTAGAGAGATCCATCACATGCGCGCATCGGCTCCCCAAATTCCAATCTAGCAGGCGGTCGTGGACTTGAGGTAGGGTTAATCACACGATATGGCAAACGGCGGTTGCGGCAGACCGGGCTGGATGGCTGGCAGCGGCGCAGCCGCACAGGGAAGACGCCCGATTGTACGAGATGCGAGTTTTAGTCGATCACGCTACAAGCATATTCTTCCCTCATTCATCAGACATCAATACTTTTCCTACTTCCAAACCAACAAAATTCTTTACTTTCTGCTCATAAAAAATACAAGTGTCTAATGGTGATTAAATTTGCCTAATCGGCTTCTTATTTCGGTATAGGATTACATTGCATATATATGTTGAATTCTGAGATTTTTTAAGAGTTGAGACCTTCTAATTCAGCATAATGTTTATTGCAATTTCAGACTTGTTTGTGGTGATTTACAAAGATTAACTAGTACTGTTAAGACATTTAGTGGTTTAGGTTATTATAAGTAGCAATTCCTTCGTCCGGAATTATTTGTCGTGAAAATAGATGCATTGAGAGATATTTTAGTTCTAGATACAAACATTTTTAACCATTTCTGCGATAAATAATGAGGGACGAATGGAGTATAAAACATGATGATCATTTTTAATAAATATTATATTATGCCATGCTATATCTTTTATCTATTTTATTACAATTAGTACAATATGGTCCTATAATCGATTTATATGCTTTAGAAACAAGATTATACATTAAAATGTTTTGAAAATTTGAATACACAACTTCCAAATCCTAGGCCTGCCCCCGTTCCCTTTCTACCTTGTTGTGATCAATTGAAACTTTCCCTTTGAGATCTCGTTATGTTCGATTGAATACTTTGGGTTTGACAACACATGATGTATGTCTTGCATGTTGATACCCATGGTGACAATGGGGTATTTTATTGATTCACTTGATATATGTTATGGTATCAACTTGTGAATTCCGATAACCTTGGGGGATCTATGTACATGGGTTGATTGCACATTTTCATCCTACTTTGTCAAATAGAAATCTTGGGGTACTCTTTGAAGTTCTTTGTGTTGGATTGAATATGATGAATCTGAAATTATTGTATGCATCTTGAACAATTAACCCACAGATACTTGTGGTGACATTGGAGTATCTAGGTGACAGTAGGGTTGATTGATCTATATCATATGGTGTTATTTTAGTACGAACTCTAGGGTTGTTTGTGAAACCTATACGAATAGCTCAATAGATTGATCGGAAAGGAAAACTTTGAGGCGGTTCTACTACCTACAACGATTTCATCTTATGTTCTCCGGTACTTATGAAGTTTGGAGTGATTCTTTGTCACACCACTAGTAGAAAACAGGGCTTTCGTCCCAGCTGGATCTACACATTAGTCCTGGTTGCATTACGAACCGGGACTAATGTGAGCATTAGTCCCGGTTTGAGCGGCTAGGGCATTGGGCAGGCATCAGTCCTGGTTCAACTGGGACCTTTGGTCCTAGTTCTAGCCACCAACCGGGAGTAAAGGGGTTGCTGCCCTTTAGTCTCGGTTGGTGTCTTGAACCGGGACTAAAGGGTAGGCCATTAGTCCCTGTTTTAGGCACAAACCGGGAATAAAAGGGTTGAGGCTTTAGTCCCGGTTGGTGTCTCCAACTGGAACTAAAGGCTAGGTTGGTGTCTCCAACTGGAACTAAAGGCTGGACCTTTAGTCCCAGTTTGAGATACCACCCCAGACTAAAGGGTTTTGAAAGTTTCTTTTTTGTTTTTCTATTTGTTTTCTGTTTTTAGTTTCTGTTTTAAATTGCTTATATCTTTTAGGATATTTGATGTTTTTTAGTAATTCTTTTTTGAATTAGATTCAAAATTTTGTTTATTTTGTGTTTGTGCAATTAGTATTCAAATTTGAATGGTTTAAATTTGAATTTGTTCAAATTTTCTTCAAATCCTAGATTGTGAATAACTTGAGTTTAAAAATTGTTTTTAAATTTTTTTGCTCCTAGGCACATGTTAGATGGTGCATGTTGAATGCACAAAAATTCTGGAGTTGAAATAAGTTTTAAAAAATTAAATGCCTTTGTAACAGATGAGTTTTCGTTCGAAACCAGGATACTTCGAAAGAGATTGTCCAGTTTATACACAAAGTGCATCCAGCTTTTGCCTTCACCATCTCAACTTTTTAGCACATCCTATGTGGATGAAATGATGATATCATGCCAAGTTTCAACCTTTTCAGTGTTCATTTGTAGTCTTTTTCAATATCAGGGTCATTTAGCTCAAAAATATATCAATAAATGCATGAAAAATAGCGAATGAAGTGGAAAGGGTTGAAAGTTCATGATGTGGATTTGAATGGTGCATGTTGAACGCACAAAATTCTGGATTTTAAATAAGTTTTTACATAATTTTATTTATAAAAAATAAATGATGCTTATTTGGATTCCTCATATTTTTCTGATAATAATGGATATATTATTTGTCGAGCTTCGATTTACAGATTTAAAGATATTAATTATGCCATATTAAATAAATAAATGGCAAAAATGAATAAAATAATATTATTACTTATTTTATTTTCATTTAAATTCAATATTATTATTTCTTATTTTTTTTTAACTTTTTATTATTTTTGTTATTTTTGTTTTTTGAGAATTTTTGAGAATTTTCGAAATTTTTGCGTTTTTTGAAGTTTTTAAATTAATTATTGTTGTTTGTTAATCATTGTTGTTTATTTTAATAATTGTTTGGAATTCAAAAAAATTAAATCATGTGACATCAAGACCTAAGGGTTAATAGGATTGCTAACTTATATTGTCAAGAAAACAACAAGTGCAGACTTGGAAACTAGGGGTGATAGAACTCGAAAGTTAAGCGTGTCGTGTTGAGATTGGAGCAGTGAGAGGATGGGTGACCGATGGGGAAGTTAGACGATTTGGAATGAGGGGTGATTAGAGATTAAATTGTCAAATAATTCAAGAGCAGCGAGGAGGGGTAATTAGAGATTAAATTGTCAAATAATACAACGATTTGAAAATCAGATTTTTTTTAAAAAAATGATAATAATAATAATAATAATAATAATAAATAAAATTGTTTTAAAAAATACCTTTAGTCCCGGTTGGTAACACCAACTCGGACTAAAGGTCCCGCTGTAGAAAGGTGCCACGCGGAGCCCCTTTAGTCCCGGTTCGTAAGCTAAAGGTTTTGGGCTTTAGTCCCGACCATTTAGTCCCGGTTCCAGAACTGGGGCTAATGGGCCTCTAGAACCAGGACAAATGGGCCGTTTTCTACTAGTGCATGTTAAGGGGTGAACATATGATTCTATTACATTAGCATTGTTGATAGATTGCACTAGTGAAAGTATGAACCCTAGGCCTTTTTTCAAGCATTTATACAATGTTTTGCTCGCTATTTGCCACTTGCTACCTTGTTCTTTCTATACTTTCAGATTACATAAACCTATATCAACTATTCATATTGCACTTGTATCACCATCTCTTCTCCGAAATAGTGCACCTACACAATTTGCCATTGTATTGGGTGTGTTGGGGACACAAGAGATTTCTTGTATTTGATTGTAGGCTTCTCTGAGAGAGACCATCTTCATCCTACACCTTCCATAGATTGATAAACCTTAGGTCATCCACTTGAGGGAAATTTGCTGCCGTCCTACAAAAGCATGCACTTGGAAGGCCAACAACGCCTAAAGGAATAAATTTTCGTAGTAGACATCATATCTCTAGGGTTTTTGGGAATAATGAGAATTTACAGGCCAAAGAACAATGCGAGATAGCCGGTGAGGTGGTCCCAAGCCATCAGGGCACAACCACCCCTAGGCGCGCCCTGTTAGCTTGGGAACACCTCGTGTTGACTCTGGTCTCCCTCCAAAACTTCTAGGTCATTATTTTGTCCATAAAATATTGTCCAAAAGTTTCAGGGTATTTGGATTTCGTCTGATATGGCAAACCTGAAAAACCAAAAACATGCAAGAAACAAAACCTGGCACTTGGCACTAACTTAACAGGTTAGTGCTACAAATTATATGAATTATAGCAAGTAAATGCTCAAAAAGTATCCTAGAATTATAATATTATAGCATGGAACAAAAAAAAATTATAGATACATTGGAGACATATCAACATCCCCAAGCTTAATTTCTGCTCATCCCCGAGCAAGTAAATTTTTGCTCAAAACAGAATTTTTGATGTGACATGCTACCCAACATGTAATCTCTTTCACGTATGATCACTAAGAAACGATGACTCAATAAACATTAACATAGTAATATCCATAAGCATAAATAACACAATCATCAACTTTGAAAATATATGATCCTTCAAGAATGTCTACCCCCATTCATTTTATCATATTAGCATGGCATGGCTCTGTCTTGACCAGACAAATACAAATGTTAGCCACCGCCGTGTTCAGTCAGGGAATTGGATCATACTTTCTAAAATGCTTCAACTTTTTATTCCTCACTCAATACATGAGCGTTAACCATGGATATAACATATAGCTAGGTGGAATAGAATATGGTGGTAGATATCAAAGCGGTGAAACGTGGATATGAAAGTCTCGCATCAACTAGGCATATCAACGGGCTATGGAGATGCCCAATAATAGATATCAATACGAGGAGTAGGGATTGCCATACAACAAATGCACTAGAGATATAAGTGTAGGAAAGCTCAAATGAAGTTAAGTGGGCATGCATCCAACTTGTTTGCTCATGAAAACGTCGGGCAATTTAGGAAGCCTGTCATAAGAATATATAAGCCAAGTTCTATAATTAAAAGTTCCCACTTGCAAATGACAGTGACAATACATGAGACTCTCTATATGAAAAACATGGTGCTACTTTGAATCACAAGTATGGAAAAAGAGGTAGTAGCATTGTCCCTTCTCTCTTTTCTCTCATTTTTAAAATATTTTTCTTCTTCTTTTTTCCTTTCCTTTTCATCTGTAGTCTCATCCTGACTTATGGGGGAATCATTGTCTCCATCATCCTTTCCTCACTAAGATAGTTCCCGCATAATGATAATCATCACACTTTTATTTACTTACAACTCAATATGAAAAAATACTAAACAATATGACTCTATATGAATGCCTCTACCAGTGTACCAGGATGTGCAATGATCTAGGGTAACATGTAAACAATGATGAATGGTGGCTTTGTCACAAATACTACGTTAGCTACATGATCACGCAAAGCAATATGACAATGAGTGCACAAGTCATATGATGTAACAGTGGAGGTTGCCTTGCAATATATCTCGGAATTGCTATAGAAATGCCATGATAGGTAGGTAAGGTGGATGTTTTGAGGAAGATATAATGAGGCTTATGTGCAACAGAGTGTATCATGCGACAGAGTGTCGCATGGCAAAGTCATAGCAACATCAATCTCAGAACATAATGTATACTAGGGATCTAGCCCTAAAAAAACTATCTTGATTACATGATGAATCAAGTCCAACTCCTCATCTACCAGCAAACTACGAAGGAATTACTCACTCCCAATGGGGAGATCATGGAATTGGCGATGGAGGAAGGTTGGTGATGACAAAGATTGAAGATTCTCCTCTCCGGAGCCCCAAACGGGCTCCAGATTTGGCCTCCCGACGAAGAATAGGAGGTGGTGGCAGCTCAATTTAATGAAACGCAATAATTCTTTCTCTCTGATTTTTCTCTCCAAATTTAGGAATTTATAGTGGCAGAGGTCGGGCAAGTGGGGCACCGAGGTGGGCATAACCCACCAGGGCGTGCCCAGGGGTGCCTGGCATGCTCTGGTGTCTTGTGCCCACCCTGTTCCCTGATAACCCACAAGTATAGGGGATTGCAACAATTTTTGATGGTAGAGTATTCAACCCAAATTTATTAATTCGACACAAGGGGAGCCAAATAATATTCTTGAGTATTAGCAGCTAAGTTGTCAATTCAACCACACCTGAAAGACTTTATATTTGCAGCAAAGTATTCAGTAGCAAAGTAGTATGGAAGTAACGGTAACGGTGGCAAAAGTGATAGTAGTAGTTTTGTAGTGTTTGTAACAGTAGCAATGGGAAAGTAACTTAGCAAAGATCAATATATGGAAAGCTCGTAGGCAATGGATCAGTGCTGGATAATTATGTCGGATGGCATTCATTATTCAACGGTTATAACATAGGGTGACACAGAACTATCTCCCATTCATCAATGTAATGTAGGCATGTATTCCATATATAGTCATACGTGCTTATGAAAAAGAACTTGCATGACATCTTTTGTCCTACCCTCCCGTGGAAGCAGGGACCTAATGGAAACTAAGGGATAATAAGGTCTCCTTTCAATAGAGAACCGGACCAAAGCATTAGCACTTAGTAAATAGATGTACTCCTCAAACTACGGTAATCACCGGAAAGAATCCCAGTTAATGTCACCCTGGGGGATGCGTATCATAACTCGTAATAGGTGTCTACAACTTGCAAGATAGGATCAAGAACACAAATATATTTATGAAAACATAATAGGTTCAGATCTGAAATCATACTCGGGCCCTAGTGACAAGCATTAAGCATAGCAAAGTCATAGCAAAATCAATCTCAGAACATAGTGGATACTAGGGATCAAACCCTAACAAAACTAACTCAATTACATGATAAATCTCATCAAACACATCACCGTCCAACAAGCCTACAATGAGATTACTCATGAAAGTGGAGAGCATCATGGAATTGGTGATGAAGGATGGTTGGTGATGACGAAGGCGTCGATTCCCCCTCTCCGGAGCCCAAAACGGACTCCAGATCTGGTCTCTTGAGGAGGAACAAGAGGTGGCGATGGCTCAATATCGTGAAATGTGATGAACTCTTCTCTCTGATTTCTTCTCCGTAAATACGAATACATAGGAGTGGAAATGAGGTCGGAGGAGCAACAGGGGGCCCACAAGCCACAGGGGCGCACCCTAGTGGGGTGAATACCAGCCACTTTATTGTGAATGATAGTGAATCAAAACATATTGTGAGAATAACCCACCTAGCATGGAAGATACCGATAGCCCCTAGTCACTACATGAGCGATTTGGGCATACAAAATGGAATATTTATTTGAAGGTTTGGAGAGTGGCACTTGCAAATTTACTTGGAACGGCAGGTAAATACCGTCTATAGGTAGGTATGGTGGACTCATTTGGAACAACTTTGGGTTTATGGAGATGGATGCACAAGCAGTATTCACGCTTAGTACAAGTGAAGGCTAGCAAAAGACTGAGGAGCGACCAACTAGAGAGCGACAATTGTCATAAACATGCTTTGAGATTAACCAACATTGAATGCAAGTATGATTAGGATATAAATCACCATGAACATAAACATTGTGGAGGCTATGTTGGTTTGTTTCAACTACATGTGTGAACATGTGCCATGTCAAGCCACTCGACTCATTCATAGGAGGATACCATTCTATCATACTACATCACAACCATTTTAATGTGCATGTTTTCACTCAAGACAAACCATTATCCACTCTTATCTAATTAAGCATGGTATGAGCAACTATAATCTCTAATTGTCATTGCAAACATGTTTCATCTATAATGGGCTGAATTAAGAACGATGAGCTAATCATATTTAAAAAATTAAGATAGGTCGAGTTCATACCGGCTTTTCTCCATCTCAGCCAGTTCATCATATATCATCATTATTGCCTTTCACTTGCACGACCGAATGATGTGGATAATAATAAGAGTGCACATGTATTGGACTATGCTGGAATCTGCAAACAATAAGTCAAAAGGGAAGGCAAAGAAATATGGGCTCTATATAAGATAAACAATAATGCATATGAGAGCCACTCAACATGTCATCGTGGTCTTCTCCTTCGACCCAAAGAAAAGAAAGGAAAATTATTTACACGGGAAATCTCCCAACAAGAAAAAGAAGAACGAGAAATCTTTTTGGGTTTTCTATGAATGATACAACTAAACAAACCTAAAATGTAAAGCTAGAACTAATATTTTTGATTTTCTTAAAGATTGACTAAACTCACAAGAAGAGAACAGAAAGAAGAAAATAAAATACCATGGATAATACAATGAAAAAGTATGAACGTCGATTAATAACATGAATGTGTGAACATGAATGTAATGTCGGTGAGAAATACGTACTCCCCCAAGCTTAGGATTTTGGCCTAAGTTGGTTTAGGGCCATGGCTGGCCCGGATAATATCCAAAATCATAGTTGGGGTTGTAATGGGCTGCGGCAGCTACTACCTATACGGCTGCAGCACGAAGGCGAGCGGCTTCCTCCTCTCTCTCGAACTCATATGCCTCCTCTTTGGTCATAAAGTGTCTCCGTTTTTCCTAAAAGTTAAAGAAGGTAGGAGCAAGAAGGGTAATATGGACAACACGCTGTCTGTCAAAAATTAGCCGGTACTGGAGGGATTGTTCATTTCTCTCAGGAAATTGGTAGCGCACCATAGCCTCATAATCAATAAAAGTAGGTGGTAACTCAATATCATTCTCCCTTATGGGTACCCCAAGATACTTAGCTACACGAGTGGCATAAACTCCATCAAAGAAATCTCCATCCTTAGCATTAGGATGTAACCTCCTTTAATACATCTACCTATGAAGAGAGCAAAATAATGTATAAAAGGAAAGTGAATGCTCCCGAAAGTAGCTTGTGTAATGGTTATAGTCTCTCCCACCGTGGTGCTAGCAAGGAAATAATTATATTCATTTTTATGAGGATCGCTCTGGCTACCACACTGTGGAATTTTGCACGCATCATTAAAATCGTCCAGGTCCATGGTATAGGACTTATCATAAATATTAAATAGAACAGAATGAGAGTTATGCCTGGATGAAATTTCAAACCTCCGCATGAAAGAATCAGTGAGTTGATAATAGTTTCTTGCATCGGTCTGAAATAAAATCCTCAAGGCCAGCATTCCTTATGTACTCATAAAACTCTTCCTTGAACCCCACATTGTCCATGAATTGATCCGATGACCATTCAAAAGGCCGAACTTGAGCTTCCCTCAGTGGTTCATAATCGAGCTCACGTAACGCGAGTCTAGGAGTTTTCTTTCTCGAGGAACCACCTTGATACATTCTCCTCAACATCTTTTTTGCTAAAAATATTCTGAAATTTTTATTGACTCTAAATAATAGTAAACAAAACTCATAGCAACTACTCCCACAAGTGCCTAAAAGCTATATCATGCATCAAAACTACTTGGGACCATATAAATTTAACATGCAAGCTCAAGAACAAGGTCAACACATCAGCAAAAATTTGCAATATGTAAAGCACTAGAACAAAAACTAATTGGACCATTGGAAGAGTCACATACTCATGAGAAATCCATTAAAACAGTTTTGCAAATGGAGCTTTGAATAAGGAGATAAAAATGGCAGCAAAATGAGCTAGAACACGGGTTTGAACAATGGTGAGATTTTTTCTTGAGGAAGAAGAAGTGGATGGTGGCTGGAATAAATGAGGGCGCCCAACGTGGGACCCACAAGCCAGTAGGGCGCGCCCAGGGGGTGGGCGCGCCCTGCAAGCTTGTGGCCCCCTGATACAGCCCCCTGATAAATACTCAGTGCCAAAAATTCTAAAATATTCCAGAAAAAATCATACTAAAATTTCAAGGAATTATGGGAACTTTTATTTTCAGGTCATTTTTCTATTGCACAGATAAAACAGAAAATAGGAAAATAATGGCATTTTTGCTAAATTGAAACTAAGGAACAAAGAATAAAAGTTGGTTACATAAGGTATTGCTTTGTAAATTCATGCATCTCATGCTCGTCAAAAAGAATTCATCAATAAGGTTGATCAAGTCTTATTGACAAACTTTTTTTCGAATGACATGAAACTGTAGAATTTTTGAATGACACTAGGTTACCTCAATGGGGATATACATGTCCCCAACTATAAGTATATCATATTTCTTCTTATCAGTAGGGAGAGGGAATTCAAAACCTCCCATAATAATCGTTGGAATTTTTTCAATAGAGTTGATACTATGAACTTGAGGTTGTCTCTTCGGAAAATGAATCATATGCTCATTACCATTAACATGAAAAGTGACATTACTCTTGTTGCAATCAATAACAGCCCCTGCAGTATTCAAAAAGGTTCTACCAAGGATGATCGACATGCTGTCGTCCTTAGGAATACCAAGAATAACAAAGTCCATTAATATAGTAACATTTTGTAGCGACCCGACTCAAAACGAGTCAAGCCTCTATGTGTTCTGTGCCATCCCTGGATCAGTATGCTAGCACACACAGTACATCAATGTATACATCAAAATGCAATCACATGTAAATAACATAAAACTGGTATATACCTCGAAATCTCGGCGGAAACAGTCAACGGGAGTGGAGTCCCAATAACACCAACGGCAGGTTGAGTGCAGACTGTAACCCTGAATCGTACTCTTACTCGTCATAGAACTTATCTGCAACATCAGATGTTGCAGCCGTGTAGGTGAGTACATTGAATGTACCGGCAAGATCACCATAGCAGAAGAGAGGATAAAGACTATTCTATATGCAGTAGGGCTTTGTGGCTGTGTGTCTGAGTTTTTTTTGCATAAAAGCTGATTTTATTTTATTTTCCTACAACAAAGGAATATCAGGAGTTTTCACTACAGAGTTATGTATCATGACATGGTTCTGCCGACCGATGTTTTAATGCCCACAAGTATCATAAAGTGCCCGCAATTAATTATTAGTCTAGTGCTGAGAGTTCAGAGATAGATCCAAGTCGAGAGGCTCAAACTGTCCGTAACCGGGGACACGGCTAATTGATTAGGTTTAACTTTGCAGAGTGTTGTGTACTTTACCCACAAGCTTCGTTCCCTCCTCGTAAGTCCTCGCATTGTCGGGTGTTTGAGAACATGACAAACGAAACATGGTCTTTCAGAGTGTTTCCCTGACTACTGTCAGTGCCCATCCAATCCTAACGTCAACTACATCTCGTAGCACTGCCCAGCCAGAGTCACAACAAAGATCAACCAAGCCAGAGCCCATAATTACTTGTGGCTACACAAGTAAGCTTCCGGGCATGAAGTATTCATTCGTCTCTTTGAGTCTGGGTGAAGCTTTCCACAAGATGTCATGGCGCTTCTCCATGCATCCCGGCCATCCACTCGTTACTCCATGGTGCCCATCAAATCCATCCTTCACCCAGTAATGTGTATTCAAAACTTGTTTCACCAGTCTCGAAGTCTTGAGGTCTTGAAGATGCAGGACTTGAAGATGCCTTCATGAAGTTATCGTTTTGACATGGAGTCCTCCTTCTCACATCACTCACGAACACACATACCAGACCCTCTCTACTTTAGCATAGCATTAAAAATAACAAGCGTTCCCAGGGCTTTAGTAACAACTGGTGCGTTCCTACCTCATGCATTCTACTCAAGTACAAGAACTCCAATAACACTACTGGAGGGATTTGTTGAATGATGTCACTACATGCAATAAAACATAGGTATGAAATAGATGGTCAAACTAAATTTGCTTGGTAAGGTTGATGAAGATAAAATTGATCGTAGGAAATAACTTGATAGAACTATCCGTCACTCTCCGATGAAAATCTATGTAATCACACATTGCACTTATATAAGCAAGCATACTAGCAATCAATACTAACAATCCATAAGCAACAAAAAAAACACAAAAGGGTTGTGATGAAGGAAATACTTTAGGAAATAGTTAAAATAACAAAACATCATCAAATCAACCATGTGTAGTTTTCCCTACAAATAACCTATGTTCAAAAGTAACAAAACAAAAACAAAGTAAAATATAACAAAAGTACTTTAGTAAATATTTTACTAGCAAAAAGAATTACTTTTGAAGAACAACTAAGAACTAAGAAAACAATACTCTAAAGAACATTAGTTTTTTCCTAATAAACTTCACAATAAGAAAAACAATAAAATAGTAAAATAAGATAAAACAAAATATATAATAACTAAGTTAGGAGAAAGTAAAGCTTATAAAAAAAATTATGGGAATAATTTCAAATATGAAATCCAACTAGTAATGAAATCAATTTGCAAGTTATTATGAAACTATAATTTATTTCATCCTATCAAAAATAATAAATAACATAAAATATATTTGGTTGAAGTACTAACGCTAACTAACATAAAACAAAGTAAAATTTGTCAACTAAAATAAAATAAAACAATTTAAAACCAAAAAAAAGTAGAAATAAACCTAAAAATAACTAAAACAGAATCTGTTTTGCTTGAAACCATAATTTATTTTATTCTCAAAATTCCAAAATTTAATATAGTGATAAATAGCACTAATAGAAACCAGTAGCAAAAAGAATCACTCAAAAATATATTTTTAAACTCAAGTTATTCAAATTTCGTGATTTGAGTAAATTTCAATGAATTCAATTTTACATATTTCAAATATGGTCAAACATTATATCTACTGAAGACTACACTAAATTTTTGACATAATGCAAAAAGAATCAAATGAAAGAAATTAAAAATATACAAGATATAAAGAAAACAAAAACAGAACTAATTCTGTAAAAGAAACTAAAACAAAAAAATTAACCTAACGAACAGGGGGTCCATGTGGCACATCGCGATTGGCTGCGGGCATGCGCGCGCGGTGGCTAGCGAGTCAGTAATTAAAGAAAAACGGTTCAGCCATTTAAATAAAAAATCTAATCCTAACCGTTGCTTTAGATCCGACGGCTAGGATGGATGCCGACGACTTACAAAGGGGGGAGGTCTCCGGCGGGATTCCAGCGAGGCAAAGGTAGCGACGTGATGTGGGGCGACGCTCCCGTTGTCACGGGCGATGATGAAGGTGTCCAATCGACATCGGGGAGCCACCGACGTCGATCCTTGGAGTCAGCGGGGCTCGGGGATGGCCTGGGTGAGCTCGGCGAGTGCGGAGAGCTTCGGTTCGTGACAGAACTCTCGCGAGTCCGTGTGGTGGCGTGGGCGTCGCGGATCCGTGTGGATCCGATGATCCTCTAGCGAGGAAGGAAGGAGGGGGGAAAGAAGGAAGGCAACTGCGACATGGGTTCGGTCGGGCGGTGGGCCCAGCGCGTCAGTCGGAGAGGGGAGCGCAGGAAGGAATCTGGCGGCCGATTTGAAGTGAGATCGAATCTGGCTAGGGGATCCTGGGCCGGTTACTTTCCATTTGAGCCTCGGTACGTTTCTGTTTTAAAGTAGTTTTTTTACTTTTTTTATAAAAACAGAGAAAAGGAAATAGATTTGGAGGATCAAAAAAAATTCAAATATAAAAGTTTTATATACCAAAATTATGAGAAAAATAAATCCTACAACATGAACATATTTTCAGAGTCAAGAAAAGCACAGAAAAATTCACAAAAATCAGATAGTGCTATTGTTACAAATAAAATGCATAGAAAATATTTTTAAAATACCAGAATGTCTTCAAATTCATTTATCTCCATTTTTCCATTCAAGGGAATCATTTTACCCTATTTTTCATATATTTTATGTTTGGAGAAAAATAAATTTGAAAAATCACTTCAAGAATGGCTTTGAATTTGAAATTCAAATAATTTCCAAATTGTATTCTGAGTTTTATGAATTCATGTATAATTCTAATTGACCCTGGTTTGGAGTGTCGTATTGCTCCTCTCAAGATTTTGAATTTGGGTAAGGAAATTTGAATTCATTCAAATTTTGAAATCGAACCAAATATGAAATGGATTTCCCAATAGAATATTTCAGAGATTTTCAAAATCCACTTTTCAAATATATTTATTTGAAGAAGTCATGTCTTCTTCTCTCATTTATTTGAACTGGATGAATTTGAAATCAAACACAAAGGGGAAAGTCATTTTATTCCCTCTCATTCAAAAGTTTCAAAAAGTTTCAAATTTCACTCAATTTAAATCACTCAATCAGACAAACAATCATTCTTATATTTATTATAACATTCCAAATTTGGGATGTTACACATTCGCAACCACAACAGGCACATCCTCGCAAATACAGATGGGTAAAGCAGTTGATTTATCAGCCATTCGCAATGAGTTTTCAGTAGGTGTCAACTTATTCAAATCAAGTCTACGGTATAAAGAGAAAGGCATAACACTAACACTAGCTCCAAGATCATATAAGGCAGTTCTAACATAATTTCCTTTAATAGAGCATGGTATAGTAGGTACTCCTGGATCTCCTAGTTTCTTAGGTATTCCACCTTTAAAAGTATAATTAACAAGCATGGTGGAAATCTCAGCTTCTGGTATCTATCTTTTATTTGTCACAATATCTTTCATATACTTACCATAAGGAGACATTTTCAAAATATTAGTCAAGCGCATACGCAAAAAGACAGGTCTAAGCATTTCAACAAAGTGCTCAAATTCCTCATCATCCGTTTTCTTGGATGGTTTAGGAGGAAAGGGCATGGGTTTCTGAACCCATGGTTCTCTTTGTCTACCATGTTTCCTAGCAATGAAGTCTCTTTTATCGTATCTTTTATTGTTAGGTTGTGGGTTATCAAGATCATCAGCAGGTTCAATCTCCACATCATTATCATTACTAGGTTGAGCATCAACAAGAACATCATTACTAGGTTCGTGTTCATCACCAGAATGTGTCTCAGCATCAGAAATAGAAATATCATTTGTAATCTCAGATGTATCAATAACAGGTTCACTAGCAGCATGCAAAGTACCATCATCATTCTTTTTCCTACTCTTATTGGAACGAATAGGTGCATCAACTCTTTCAGAATCTTGCTCAATTCTCTTAGGATGGCCCTCGGGATACAAAGGTTCCTAGGTCATTCTACCACCTCTTGTCACAACTTTAACAAAAGGATCATTGTCTTTACTATTCATCTCATTAAGCAAATCATTTTTCGCCTTAAGTACTTGTTCTACTTGAGTAGTTACCATGGAAGCATCTTTACTAATAAGCTTAAGATCATTGATAGTTCTAATCAAATAATCACCCAAGCGATCAAGCATGTAAGCATTATGTTTCAATTGTCTACTAACATAAGCATTGAAATTTTCTTGCTTCACAATAAAATTATCAAATTCATCCAAGCATTGGCTAGCAGACTTATTATAATGAATATCTCTTTCATCAAATCTATGGAGAGAAGTTACCTCTACTACCTATGTCGGGTTATCAAGACCGTCTATTTCTTCAATAGGTTGTAGATTCTTAACATCTTCAGCTTTAATACCCTTTTCTTTCATAGATTTTTTTGCCTCTTGCATATCTTCAGGATTGAGGAATAGAATACCTCTTTTCTTCGGAGTTGGATTTGGAGGTGGTTCACGAATATTCCAATCATTATCATTGCTCAATATATTATTCAATAGTAATTCAGCTTGTTGATTAGTTCGTTCCCTAAAAACACAACCAGCAAAACTATTTAGGTGGTCCCTAGAAGCATCGGTTAGTCCATTATAAAAGATATCAAGTATTTAATTTTTCCTAAGAGGATGATTAGGCAAAGCATTAAGTAATTGTAGAAGCCTCCCCCAATCTTGTGGGAGACTCTTCTTAAATTTGCACAAAGTTAAATATTTCCTGCAAGGCAGCTCGTTTCTTATGGGCAGGAAAATATTTTTGAGAGAAGTTATAAATCATATCCCGGGGACTACGCACACAACGAGGAGCAAGTGAATTAAACCATATCTTAGCATCACCCTTTAATGAGAAAGGAAAGAACTTAAGAATATAGTCATAGCCGATTTTTTTCCTCATGAGTAAATAGGGTAGCTATATCATTCAATTTCGTAAGATGTGCCACAAAAATTTCAGATTCATAACCATGGAAAGGATTAGATTCAACTAAAGTAATTAACTGAGGATCGACAAAGAATTCATAATCCTTATCAGTAACAAAGATAGGCGAAGTAGCAAACTTAGGATGATATTGCATTCTAGCATTCAAAGATTTTTCTTTCCACTTGCGAAGCAATTTCTTAAGATCATTTCTATCCTTACAAGAAAGAAAGTCCCTAGATACCTCTCCTTCCATAACATAACCTTCAGGTATATCAGGAAATTCATATCTAGGAGATCTAGGTCCAGCAGGTGTCTCATAGTGTTCAGTTTCAATAATTTCATCAGATTCAGAAATATTATCAGTTTCAGCATTGGCCCTAGCAATTTGTTCATCAAGAAATTCATCGAGTGGCACAGTATCATTTAGCAAAGTATCATCATAAGCATCATGCATAGTAGAAGTAGCATCATCAATTACTTGCGACATATCAGAATTACTAGCTGGTGGTGGTGTCGCAAATTTACTACTAACAAAAGGTCAATCAAGTGCAGAGCTAGATGCAGTTCCTTACCTGACCTCGTAGTTGAGGGGTAGATCTTGGTCTTAGTATCTTTCAGATTCTTCATAGTGGTCGACAAATATATATCCCAAGTTACTCAGAGAATAGAGCTATGCTCCCCGGCAAGAGCGCCAGAAAAAGATCTTGATAACCCACAAGTATAGGGGATCACAACAGTTTTCGAGGGTAGAGTATTCAACCCAAATTTATTGATTCGACACAATGGGAGCCAAAGAATATTCTCGAGTATTAGCAGCTGAGTTGTCAATTCAACCACACCTGAAAGACTTAATAACTACAGCAAAGTATACAGTAGCAAACTAGTATGGAAGTAATGGTAACGGTTGCAAAAGTGAGAGTAGCAGTTTTGTAGTGTTTGTAACAGTAGCAATGGAAAAGTCACATGGCAAAGATCAATATATGGACAGCTCGTATGCAATGGATTAGTGATCGATAATTATGTCGGATGGCATTCATCATGCAAGGGTTATAACATAGGGTGACACAGAACTAGGTCCAATTCATCAATATAATGTAGGCATGCATTCCATATATAGGCATACGTGCTTATGGAAAAGAACTTGCATGCCATCTTTTGTCCTACCCTAACAAAACTAACTCTATTACATGATAAATCTCATCCAACCCATCACCGTCCAACAAGCCTACAATGAGCTTACTCATGAATGGTGGAGAACATCATGGAATTGCTGATGAAGGATGGCTGGTGATGACGAAGGCGGTGATTTCCCCTCTCCGGAGCCCAAAACGGACTCCACATCTGGTCTCTTGAGGAAGAACAAGAGGTGGCGGTGGCTGCATATCATGAAACGCGATGAACTCTTCTCTCTGATTTTTCTCTTTGTAAATAGGAATATATAGGAGTGGAAACGAGGTCGAAGGATGAAGAGGGGGCCCACAAGACACAGGGGCACGACCTAGGGGTTGGGCGCACCCCCTGGCTTGTGGCTAGGTGGTGGGCCCCCTACAGTTGATTCTTTTGCCAATATTTTTTATTAATTCCAAAAATATTCTCCGTAAATTTTCAAGTCAATCCGAGAACTTTTATTTCTGCACAAAAATAACACCAAGGCAATTCTGCTGAAAATAGCGTCAGTCCGGGTTAGTTCCATTTAAATCATACAAATTAGAGTCCAAAACAAGGGCAAAAGAGTTTGGAAAAGTAGATACGTTGGAGACATATCTGCCCCCCTCTCTGGTGGTTTCCGGCTCTGGTATTTTTTATATTTTCCAAAATAAATCTCCAAAAAGTATTGTTCCAATCCGAGAACTTTTATTTCTACACAAAAACAACACCATGGTGGTTCTGCTGAAAACAGCGTCAGTCCGGGTTAGTTCCGTTCAAATCATGCAAATTAGAATCCAAATCAAGGGGAAAAGAGTGAGGAAAAGTAGATACGTTGGATATGTAGCAGATCATAATAAAATTCAACAATATATCTATCATAAACAATACTCCCTTTATGATCAACATGCATAAAGTTTTATCATCTTCTAAAATAGTGGGATTATCATCAACTAAAGTTATGATCTCTCCAAACCCACTTTTATCATAAAATTAATAATATCGAACACTCTCCAAATATGTGGGATTATTTTTACCTAAAGTTGATGCTCTCCCATACCCACTTTCGATACTATTGCAAACAGTATTATCAATAACATATGCAACATGAGGCTTAAATAAATTTTCAAGATCATAAGAAGCATTATCACCCCAATCATGATCATTGCAATAAGAAGTGGACATGACAAAATTATCATCCCCAAGCTTTTATTTGTGCATATCATTAACATATTTGACATTAATAGATTTTATAGTAACATCTCTGTAATGACGCTTTTCAATCAAGGAGCTATCATGAATCACCTTATAAATTTCTTCTTTCGACACTTCATCAAAAAAATTAGATTCATGATTTTCAAACAAAACTTCATAGAGATAATCAAGTGCACTCAACTCACTAGCAATTGGTTCATCATAATTTGTTATTTTGAAAAGATTAGAAAGTGGATGAGGATACATATCAATATATTTTTAGAAAGCAAAGATGCAAGCAAATAGAAGGCACATGACATCACAAGCAAAGATAGCAAACAAGAAAAAAGGCAAACAAAAAAGACAGAGAATAAAACGGCAAATTTTTGTAAAGTGGGGGAGATGAAAACAAGCGGCAAATGGCAAATAATGTAAATTGCAAGGAGATGAGATTTTTGATTAGGAACTTGATAGGTGTTCATGATGTCTCCCCAGCAATGGCGCCAGAAATTGGCAACTTGATTGGAGACTACTTTCGTACCTCCTTGCCGGCAATAGCGCTAGAGATTCCTTTGACATGGCTTGAGACTGCGTCGGTAATTTCCCAAAGAAGAAGGGATGATGCATCACAGCGATGATAAGTATTTCCCCTCACTTATCAAACAAAGGTACCGAACCAGTAGGAGGACCAGGTAACTGTTGGAAATATGCCCTCGAGGCAATAATAAATTAGTTATTATCATATTTCCTTGTTCATGATAATCATTTATTATCCATTCTCGAATTGTATTGATCGGAAACTCAGATACATGTGTGGATACATAGACAACACCATGTCCCTAGTATGCCTCTAATAGACTAGCTCATTAATCAAAGATGGCTAAGGTTTCCTAGCCATGGACATGAGTTGTCTTTTGATAACGGAATCACATCATTAGGAGAATGATGTGATGGACAAGACCCAAACTATAAATGTAGCATATCATCGTGTGAGTTTTATTGCTACAGTTTTTTGCATGTGTATTTGTTCCTGTGACCATGAGATCATGCAACTCCCTGAAACTGGAGGAGTACCTTGTGTGTATCAAACGTCGCAATGTAAATGGGTGACTATAAAGGTGCTCTACAGGTATCTCTGAGGGTGTCTATTGGGTTGGCTTGGATCGTGACTGGGATTTGTTACTCCATGTGACAGAGAGATATCTCAAGGCCCACTCGGTAAGACAACATCGTAACAATCCTTGCAGGCAATGCGACTAAAGTGTTAGCCATGGGATCTTGTATTACGAAACGAGTAAAGAGACTTGCCGGTAATGAGATTGAACTAGGTATAAATATACCGACGATCGAAACTCGGGCAAGTAACATACCGAAGAACAAAGGGAACACCATACGGGATTAACTGAATCTTTGACATAGAGGTTCAATGGATAAAGATCTTCATAAAATATATAGGAACCAATATGGGCATCCAGGTCCCGCTATTGGTTATTTTCGTAGAGGTGTCTCGGTCATGTCTACATAGTTCTCGAAACCGCAGGGTCTACACACTTAAGGTTTGGTGACATGTCCCCACTAAGGCCCATGTGGCTAGGGGTGGGAAAAATCCAAAAGGTGGAGAGGTGGAAAGAGTTTCCAAGTGGAAAGGAGGAATCCTACTCCTAATAGGATTGGAGTAGGACTCCTCCACCTCCAATTTAGACCAAACCATGAGGGTTTGAGGCAGCCTCCTCCCCCCTCCCTCCTATATATATTAGAGGATTTAGAGGGGAAAGCTAACCCTAATTGCCACGAGCTGCCCTCTTCTTCCTCTAGATCTGTTTCTCCTCTAGATTAGCTTTGCGGTGCTTAGACAAAGCACTCCAGGATTAGTTCCACCACCATTGCCGCCACGGCGTCGCGGTGCCGGAGAAATCATCTACCTCTCCACTCCCTCTTGCTGGATCAAGAAGGCGGGGATCGTCGTCAAGCTGTACGTGTGTTGAACAGGGAGGTGCCGTTTGTTCGGCGCTAGATCGAAAGGACCATGATCAAGATCTTCAGACGATTCATGATTTCGCGGGACGGATCATGATGAGATCGCGGGACATATCATGATTGGATCGCGGGACGGATCGTGATGGGATCGCGGGACGCTCGGTGATTTGGATCGTGAAGACATTCGATTACATCAACCGCGTTTCTTAACGCTTCCCGCTTAGCGATCAACAAGGGTATGTAGATCCACTCTCCCTCTCGTATATGCTCATCACGATGGATAGATCTTGCGTGTGTGTAGGAATTTTTTTGTTTCCCATGAAATGTTCCCCAATAGTGGCATCATGAGCTAGGTCTATGTGTAGATGAGATATCGAGTAGAACACAAAGGAGTTTGTGGGCATTGATGCTTAGATTCCTTCCTCCCTTGGTCGTGTTTTGGTTCAGCGGTATTGTGGGATGAAGCGGCCCGGACCAACCTTACTCATACACTTACGAGAGGCCGGTTCCATCGACTGACGTGAAACTTTGTCGCACAAAGATGGATGGCGGGTGTCGGTTTCTCCTACTTTAGTTGGATCGGATTCGACAAAGGCGGTCCTTGAGAATGTTGAAAAGCAACTTATGTGTCACTGTTGTGGTTTTTGTAGGTGAGAATTGTTCTTGCTAGATACCCGTAGCAGCAATGTAAAACTTGCAACAACAATTAGAGGATGTCTAACTTGTTTTTGCAGGGTATGTTGTGATGTGATATGGCCAATTACATGATGAGATATATGTGATGTATGAGATGATCATGTATTGTGTAGAATATCACGACTTGCATGTTGATGAGTATGGCAACCGGCAGGAGCCATAGGGTTGTATTTAATTATCGTATGACATGCGTGTCAATCATTAAGCGCAATGTAATGCTTTACTTTATCTCTAAACAGTAGCAATAGTAGTAGAAGCATGGTGGGCGCGACAACCCCGATGGCGACACGTTGATGGAGATCAAGATGATGGAGATCATGGTGTCATGCCGGTGACGATGGAGATCATGTCGGTGCTTTTAGGATGGATATCAAAAGCACAAGTTCATGGCCATATCATGTCACTTATGATTTGCATGTGATGTTAATCCTTTTTATACACCTTATTTTTCTTAGGACAACGATAGCATTATAAGGTGATCCCTCACTAAAATTTCAAGATAAATTGTGTTCTCCCCAAGTGTGCACCGTTGCGAAAGTTCGTCGTGTTGAGACACCACATGATGATCGGGTGTGATAGACTCTATGTTCACCTACAACGGGTGCAAGCCAGTGTTGCACATGCGGAACACTCGGGTTAAACTTGACGAGCCTATCATGTACATAAATGGCCTCGGAACACAAGAGACCGAAAGATCGAACATGAGTCATATAGTAGATATGATCAACATGATGATGTTCACCATTGAAACCACCTCAACTCACGTGACGATCGGACTTGAGTTGGTGAATTTGGATTGTGTATTACTCGAATGACCGGAGGGATGTCAATTTGAGTGGGAGTCCTTAGGTAATATGATTAATTGAACTCATTATCATGAACATAGTCAGTACTGTCTTTGCAAATTATGTTGTAGATTACTAGCTGATGTTGTAGCTCCCCTGTATTTTTATATACTCCTAGAGAAATAGAGTTGAAAGATGATGGTAGCAATATTGCGGACTGGGTCCGTGATCTGAGGATTGCCCTCATTGCTGCATGGAAGGCTTATGTCCTTAGTGCACCGCTCAGTGCGCCACCCCCTCCAGTGTCGTCTGTAGATGTTGTGAACATCTGACATGCACGTTCTGATGACTACTTGATAGTTCAGTGCGTCATGCATTACTGCTTAGAATTGAGGCTCCAAAACGTTTTGAACGTCACGGAACATATGAGATGTTCTAAGAGCTGAAATTGGGATCTTAGGCTCGTGCTCGTGTTGTGAGATATGAGATCTCCAACAACATTCTTTGCCTGCAAGATGAAGGAGAATAGCTCAATCGTTGAGCATGTGCTCGGATTGTTTGGGTGGTACAATCGCTTGAATCGAGTGGGAGTTGATCTTCCAGATAAGAAAGTGATTGATATAGTTTACCAAGTCACTGTCACTAAGCTGCTAGAGCTTCGTGATGAACTATAAAATGCCAGGGATGGAAATAATGATCCCTCAGCTGTTCGCGATATTTAAAGCTGCGAAGGTAGAGATCAAGAATGAGCATCAAGTGTTGATGGTTAGCAAAACCACTAGTTTCGAGAAGGGCAAGGGCAAGGAGGGAAACTTCATGGATGGCATGTCAGTTGCTGCTCCAGTGAAGCAACCCAAAGTTGAACCCAAACCCGAGACTAAGTGCTTTTATTATGAGGAGAGCGGTCGTTGAAGTGAAACAACCCTAGATACTTGGTAGATAAGAAGGCTGGCAACATCGACAGAAGTATATTTTGATATACGTGTTATTGATGTGTAGCTAGCTAGTACTCCTAGTAGCACCTGGGTATAGGATACCGGTCTGGTTGCTAAATGTTCGTAACTCGAAATAAAAGCTACGGAATAAACGGAGACTAGCTAAATGTGAGGTGACGATGTATGTTGGAAATGTTTCCAAGGTTGATGTGATCAGTATCACACGCTCTCTCTACCTTCGGGATTAGTGATAAACCTAAATAAATGTTATTTGGTGTTTGCGTTAAGCATGAACATGACTGGATCATGTTTATTGCAACACAGTTATTCATTTAAGTTAGAGAATAATGGTTATTTTGTTTACATGAATAATACCTTCAATGGTCATGCACCCAGTGAGAATGGTTTGTTGAATCTTGATCGTAGTAATACACATGTTCATAACATTGATGCCAAAAGATACAAATTTAATAATGATTGTACCACATACTTGTGGCACTGCCGCTAAATATCATATTGGTATAAATCGCATGAAGAAACTCCATGTTGATGGATCTCTCGACTCATTCGGTTTTGAATCGGTTGAGACATGCGGACCATGCCTTTTGGGCAAGATGGCTATAGACCCCGTTTTCAGTATGATGGAGCGGGCTAGTAACTTATTGGAAATGATACATAATAATGTATACGGTCCAATGAGTGTTGTAGCGTGCGGTGGATATCGTTATTTTGTTACCTTGACTAATGATTTGAGTAGATATAGTTTATATTTACTTAATTAAACACAAGTTTCAAGCGTTTGAAAAGTTCAAGCAGAATCAGAGTGAAGTTTGAGATCATCGTGACGAGAAGATAAAATGTCTATGATATGATCGTGGAGGTCAATATCTAAGTTACGAGTTTGGTATACAACTTAAGACAATGTGAAAGTTGTTTCACAACTCACGCCACCTGGAACACCATAGTGTGATGGTGTGTCCGTACATCGCAGTCGTGCTCTATTGGATATGGTGCAAATTATGATGTCTCTTATCGTTTTGCCACTATCATTTTGGGGTTATGCATTAGAGACAACCACATTCACCTTAAATAGGACACCATCTAAATCCGTTGAGATGAAACCATATGGTTTGGCAGACACCTAAGTTGTCATTTCTTAGAGTTTGGGAATACGACACCTATGTCTGATAAGCTCGAACCCAAAGAGGAAAAATGCATCTTCAAAAGATACCCTAAGAACAGTTGTGTATACCTTTTATCTCAGATCTGAGTACAAAGTGTTTGTTGCTAAAACTTGGTCCTTTCTCGAGAAAAAGTTTCCCTCGAAAGAATTGAGTGGGAGAAAGATAGAACTTGATGAGGTTGTTGAACCTTCGTTTTAAACAGAGAGTAGCGCAGCGCAGAAAGATGTTTCTGTGGAACTTACGTCAGTTGAGAGGAAGTAAATGATGATGATCATGAAGTTTCGGATCAAGTTACTATAGAACCTCGTAGGTCGACAAGGACACGTACTGCTCCTGATTAGTACGGCAACCCTGTCTTGGAGGTCATGTTGTTGGACAATGATGAACCTACGAGCTATGGAGAAGCGATCATTGGCCCAGATTCCGAAAAATGGTTAGAGGCCATGAAATCGGGGGAAAGGATCCATGTATGAAAACCAAGTATATAGTTTGGTAGACCTTCTTGTTGGACGGCAGGTCATTGAGTACAAATGGACCTTTAAGATGAAGACAGATGATGATGGTAAATGTCACCATTTATAAAGCTCGACTTGTCACAAAGAAGTTTCCGACAAGTTCAAGGAGTTGACTACGATGAGAATTTCTCACTCGTAGCGATGCTAAAGTTTGTTGAAATTATGTTAGCAGTTGCTGCATTTTTCAAATATGAAATTTGGCAGATGGATGTCAAACCATCATTTCCTTAACGATTTACTTGAGGAAAGGTTGTATGTGATACAACCAGAAGGTTTTGTTAGTCCTAAGGATGCTAAAAGGTGTGTGAGCTCCAGCAATCCTTCTATGGGCTGGAGCAAGCATCTCAGAGTTGGAATATACGCTCTGATGAGGTGATCAAAGTTTTTCAGTCTATACAAAGTTTATGAGAAACTTGTATTTACAATAAAGTGAGTGGGAGCACTATAGAATTTTTTATAAGCATATGTGTTTGACATATTATTGATCGAAAATGATGTAGAATTTCTGGAAAGCATAAATGGTTGTTTGAAAAGAATTTTTCAAACAAAGACCTGGATAAAGCTACCGAATTGTTGAGCATCAAGATCTATAGAGATTGATCAAGATGCTTGATCGATGAGACTTTCAATGAGTACATACCTTGACAATATTTTGAAAGAGTTCAAAATGGATCAGTGAGAGAAAGAGTTCTTGACTGATTTGTAAGGTGTGAAGTTCACTAAGACTCAAAGCTTGATCACGGCAGAAGAAAGAGAAAGGACGAAGGTCGTCCCCTATGCTTTCGCCATAGGCTCTATATAGTATGTCATGCTATGTACTGCACCTGTGTGTGCCTTACCATGAGTCTGTCAAGGGGTACAAGAGTGATCCAGGAGTGGATCACTAGACAGTGGTCAAGATTATCCTTAGTAACTAAAAGACTAAGGAAATGTTTCTCGATGATGGAGGTATTAAAGAGTTCGTCGTAAAGAGTACCTTGTGTGTATCAAACATCGCAACGTAAATAGGTGACTATAAAGGTGCTCTACAGGTATCTTCGAGGGTGTCTGTTGGGTTGGCATGGATCAAGACTGAAATTTGTTACTCCGTGTGACAGAGAGGTATCTCAGGGCCCATTGCGTAATACAACATCATAACAATCCTTGCAAGAAATCTGACTAAAGTGTTAGCAATAGGATCTTATATTACGGAACGAGTAAAGAGACTTGTCGGTAACGAGATTGAACTAGGTATAGAGATACCGATGATCGAACCTCGGGCAAGCAACTTACCGAAGAACAAAGGGAAGACCAAACGGGATTAATTGAATCATTGACATAGAGGTTCAACCGATAAAGATCTTCATAAAATATGTAGGAACCAACATGGGCATCTATGTTCTTCTATTGGTTATTGACTGTAGAGGTGTCTCGGTCATGTCTACATAGTTCATGAACCCGCAGGGTCTGCACACTTAAGGTTCGGTGACATGTCGGTAGTATAGAGTTATGTATGGTGGTGACCAAAGGTTGTTCGGAGTGCCGGATGAGATCCCGTACGTCACGAGGAGCTCCGGAATGGTCCGGAGGTAAAGATTGATATATAGGAAGTCCTGTTTTGGTCACCGGAAAAGTTTCGAGCTCATCGGTAGTGTACCGGGAGTGCTGGGAGGGTGCCGGGGACCATCGGGAGGGGTGTCTCGACCCAAAGGACCTCATGGGCTTTGGGAGGAGTCAAACCAGCCCTTTGTGGGATGGTCTAAGCCCGCACTAAGGCCCATGTGGCTAGGGGTAGGAAAAAACAAAAAGGTGGAGCGGCGGAAAGAGTTTCCAAGTGGAAAGGAGGAATCCTACTCCTAATAGGATTGGAGTAGGACTCCTCCACCTCCAATTTTGACCAAACCTTGAGGGTTTGAGGCTGCCTCCTCCACTCCCTCCCTCCCATATATACTAGAGGATTTAGAGGGGAAAGCTAACCATAATTGCCACGTGCTGCCCTCTTCTTCCTCTAGATCTGTTTCTCCTCTAGATTAGCTCTGCGGTGCTTAGGTGAAGCCCTGCAGGATTAGTTCCACCACCATTGCCACCACCCGTCGCGCTACTGGATAACTTATCTACCTCTCTGCTCCCTCTTTCTAGATCAACAAGGCAGAGATCGTCATCATGTTGTACGTGTGCTGAACGCGTAGGTGCCGTCCGTTCAGCCCTAGATCGGAAGGACCGTGATCAAGATCGCGATACGATTCATGATTGGATCGTAGGATGGATCGTGATGAGATCGTGGGATGAATCATGATTGGATCGTGGGCTGGATCATGATGGGATCGCGGGACGCTCAGTGATTTGGATCGCGAAGACGTTCGACTACATTAACTGCGTTTCTTAATGCTTCCCGCTTAGAGATCTACAAGGGTATGTAGATCCACTCTCCCTTTCATAGATGCTCATCACCATGGATAGATCTTGCGTGTTCATAGGAAAATTTTTGTTTCTCATGCAACGGTCCCAAACAGCAACACTATGTAAACGGTACCTACACACAAAGAAAAAAATACTTGCAACCCGACACGTAAGAGAGGTTGTCAATCTCTCCTCGGTAAAAAGATAAATTGGTTTGTAGTAGATTGGAAGGATAGATTGCACAAGAACACAAAATAAAATATGTAAATAAAAAGTGCAGCAAGGTAGTTTTGGGTTTTTGGAATAATAGATGTGAAAACAAAAGCGGCAATATATATAAAGATAGACCCGGGGCCGTAGGTTTCACTAGTGGTGAGTATAGCACATGGTGAGTGAACAAATTACTATTGGGAAATTGATAGAAGATCAAATAATCACGACGATATCCAGAAAATGATCATGATATAGGCATCACGTCCAGGATTAGTAGACCAAAATGATTCACCATCTCTTACTATTACTCCACACATCGACCGCTATCCAGCATGTATATAGTGTATTAAGTTCGTGAAGAAACTGTGTAATGCAATAAGAACGATGACATGATTTAGACAAGATCTATTCATGTCGGAATAGACCCCACCTAGTTATCATTAATAGAAACGATACATTCGTGCCTCGCTGCCCCTTCTATCACTAGGAGAGGACACCGCAAGATCAATTCCATCACAAAACACCTCTTCCCATGGCAAGAAAAAAGGAACTAGTAGGCCTAACTAAAACAAAGATTCAAAGAAGAAATACGAGGCTATAAGTAATAATGCATGTGCCCGTCGCAACCATTTTCTCTCTCCCCTTGCACATGGCGATGCTATAGCGATGATAGTTCCAGGGGTTTGAGCATTGTATGAGACCGTGATTTAATCGCGTTTTTCTCACTGTGATTTCTCCCTCCCCCTATTCTCACTTTGCACTTCTTGTGGAACCGATAGTTTCTTGTTTTGCTGCCTCGTTCAGGGTGATTCAGGGGCAATCCCTGTATTGCTGCCCACCCTTGGTGATGGCGGAACGAGTTCCTATCGAGACTACCAGCGTGGTGAAAATGGGGGATGGTGGATGTATTGGCGCGCAGGTGGATGATCTTCTTTGGGCTGAGAGGGGTGGTGCATTTGCATTGCCACCAACTGTTCTCGAAGTCCCTGCAGCGGCCCTTGATCCTACGCGAGAGGCTAGTGGTTGTGGCTCTGCTTATGGCGTTGAAGGTATGATGGAGCGGCTCCGCCTCACGACGGTCGAAGCGCAGGCGGTGACAGTGAATGATGATGATGACGCCGATCTGGTCGACCCACATTGCACGCTGGTGGGGAAGGTTCTTTCTCCCACTGTTCTTCACACCAATACTATTTCTTCGGCAATGAGACCGGCCTGGGGTAACCCAAAGGACCTGTTGTTTCACCCGTCAGGTGACAACCTTTTTGTGGAAGAATTCAGCACTAAGATGAATAGAGATCGTGTTCTGGAAGGCTAACCATTGATGGTGGGCAAACATGTTGTTTTGCTCAAGTTTTTTGATCCAAATATACAACCATTACAAGTGGAGTTCAAAACTCTCTCTATTTGGGCACGCATCATGGCCCTCCCGCCCAGATTGATGAAGGCCAAGCTGGGGATGGAATTTGCTAAGCCAATTGGTAGGATTGAGAGTGTGCAATCAGATGCAGAGGGGATATGTTGGGGTCCTTTCATGCGTGTTCGTGCAGAAATCATGGTACAGGAACCTTTTGTTTGGTATGTTACTATCAACTCTGCGAAGATGAAGACGATTGAGCCTTATGTTGTTATGTACGAGGGTTTACCCTTCTACTTCTTCTCATGTGGTTTACTGGGACACTCTTCAGTGCTATGTCAAAACCCGGGGACACGTGATGTGAATGGTGATCTACCATACGCTGCCAAGAAATTGTGTACTCCGGAGGAACTCTCTAGGAGATCCAGTGGGATCAAGTCAAGTACCAAGTCTTTTAATTCATTTTTTGATCCCATGAAAAATAAGAGTGGTAGAACTCGTGATGCTGCTGCGCATATTGATAGTCATGGTCAGTCTTCCTCCCAATATGGGGTATATGACGGGAATGCTGAGGGATCCTCTCATCTCAACAATAACCAGTCTGGCAGAGGACATGGTCGATCTTCTCGTGGGCGAGGCCATGGACGGGTTGCTGGTGCTGATAAGGAAATTTTACCGGTTCAAAGAATGACGGACAACATGTCTGGAAAGAAAAGGAAGCCTATCAAGAATCCATCTGCTGCAAATTTGTCCGATGCGCAACCTTCAAATTCT
The DNA here is from genome assembly GCA_022496015.1 of Hordeum marinum. Lineage (NCBI taxonomy): Eukaryota > Viridiplantae > Streptophyta > Magnoliopsida > Poales > Poaceae > Hordeum > Hordeum marinum. Next base: position 500,701,611 of record CM039678.1, on the reverse strand, counting down.
ATCGATGATCTGGCAATTGTGGTCTCTCAGAAATCTAGCAAAGACGGTGGTACTTCCACAGAGGTGGGAGATTTTGTCTCGAACAAAAAACAATGTATTTCACCTTCTCGATCGACGGATCTGGCGGAGGCTGCGGAGCAGCCCTGCCAAACGCAATGAGCATTTTATGCTGGAACTGTCGAGGATTGGGGTCGGCCTCGATAGTTGGCGAGCTTCGCTCGCTAGTGAACTTTCACCGACCCACACTCCTTGTTAGAGAGGAAATTGAGGGATTCCCGTGTACATAATTCTATGTGGTCTTTAGGCTTTTCTGGTTGCTTCGCCATCAGTTCAAAGGGGCAAAGTGGTGGACTAGCTCTTTTCTGGAAGGATTTGGTGATTGTATCCTTGAAGGCATGCAACTCAAGATGTATTGATGTTCATGTTTCTTCAGACTTGGCTCCTACCTGGAGAGCTACTTTTGTTTATGGGGAACCAAAAATAGAAAATATAGTTCATTTTGGGGGGGCCTTATTCGGCGCTTGAAGTCAATGTGGAATGGTCCGTGGATTATTTGTGGGGATTTCAGTGAGGTTCTTTCTCAAGATTAGCACATTGGCCCTCGTGACCGCTCGGAGCAACAGATTGCTGCATTTCGTGACTGCTTGCAGGGCTGTGAGTTGAGGGACTTGGGCTTCTCTGGTCCTAAACTCACTTGGTGTAATCGTCAGGATCCAAACTCCCATGTCAAAGTCCGTCTTGATAGGGCCGTGGTGAACAGTGCTTTTATGGATTGTTTTGATGGTTTTCATGTGGAGAATATTGTTGCCACTTCTTTTGACCATTAATCCATCCGACTCGGGCTCTCTCGTTCTATACAGGAAGGTGTGCATCGCCCTATGCAACAAGGTATCAAGTTTGAGGCCATGTGGCTGCGTGCTATCGATTACAGGAACAAGGTAGAGCAAGCTTGGGCTGATTGCAGAAATGGTGAGGTCTCTCTCAAGTCCACATGGGATAATTTGTAGAAAGTTATTGTTTCTTTGAAGACTTGGAGCCGAGAGTGTTTTGGTTCGGTCAGAAAGCAGATTTCCAAATTGGAATGACGACTTCTGTATGTTCAGTCTGCCCCGGTCTCAGCTGCAATGGTAGACGATGAACGTGATCTTGAGAAAAGATTATGTGAGCTACTTGAGAGGGAAGAGATCATGGAACACCAGCGATCTAGGATTGACTGGCTCAAGGAGGGGGATCGGAACACTAGTTTTTTCCAAGCACGTGCCAAGGCTCGGAGGCGTACCAACAGAATACACTCTGTTCAACGGGATGATGGTTCTTTGTGTGAGTCACAATAAGATATGAAAAATATGGTACAATATTTTTATGAAGAGCTTTTTTCTTCTCAACAATGTGTTACTTCTTTGGTTCTTGATGTTACTTCCTAGAAAATTACTACAGAGATGAATGATGAATTGTGTAAGCCATATTCTAATGAGGAGATCAAGACCACTTTATTCCAGATGGGGCCAACAATGGCGCCAGGACCAGATTGTTTCCCGCCATTATTTTACCAAACCCATTCGAATTTTCTGGAGGAGGAAATTTGTGATGATGTTAGGAGCTTTCTTGAAGGTAATCCAATCCCTAATGGTTTATGTGATTCTGTGATTGTGCTCATTCCTAAGGTGGCCCGGACGAAGCAACTAAAATATTTCAGACCCATCAGCCTTTGTAATGTGTTGTACAAGATTGCTTCCAAAGTTATTGCTAACCGTTTGAAGTTGCTGCTGCTAGTTATGATTTCTGCTTTTCAGAGTGCGTTGTGCCTAGGCGTTTAATTACTGATAACACCCTTATTGCATATGAGTGTTTGCACACTATTCGTCAACAAAGGGCTAAGCAACCTTTCTTTGCCATGAAGATTGATATGATGAAGTCTTATGATCGTGTAGAATGGGACTATCTTCATGGCTGTCTCTCCAAACTTGGCTTTGATCCTGTATTGATTTATTTTGTTATGAGATGCGTTAGTAATGTTTGATATGCTTCCAGGTTCAATGGGAGCTTACTAAACCAGTTGTGGCTTCTAAAGGCATCCGGCAGGGTGAGCCAATCAGCCCTTACTTGTTCCTTTTGTGTACTGAAGGACTATCAAGCCTGTTACTTCAGAAGGAGAACTGTGGTGAGCTACATGGTATAAAGAATGGTTGTCTAGGCCCACCTATCTCACACCTCCTTTTTGCCGATGAGAACATCTTCTTTGCACGGAGTGATACACGTAGTGTGGTTGCATTGGAGTCCACTTTGAATCTTTATTGTCAAGGTTCTGGCCAAGCAGTCAATAAGGAAAAATCTTCATTGTTTTTTGGAAAGTATTGCCCAGAACATGTAAAACAAAGAGTTAAAAATCTGTTGGGTATTTCAAATGAAGCTTTCAATGATTCATATCTTGGTATGCCAACGGAGGTTGGAAAATCACCAACTAACACTTTCAACTTTCTGCTTGATCGAGCATGGGCTAGAATCTTTGGTTGGTCTCAATGTCCAATATCGAGAGATGGAAAAGAAGCTTTATTGAAGTCTATCATACAAGCTATTCCTACATACATTATGAGTTGCTTCCAATTGCCTATTGATACTTGTGAGAAATTTTGTCAGATTATTGCCGGTGAGTGGTGGAGCCGCGAAGACGGGAGACGGAAAATGCATTGGTGCTCTTGAGAGTGGCTGACTACTCCTAAAGCGCTCGATGGCATGGGTTTCCGTGATATGGCACTATTCAATTTTCCTATGCTCTCGAAGCAAGGATGGCGTCTTCTGACGGATCCAGAGTCTCTTTGTGCTCGTGTCTTGAAGGGACGATATTTTCCTACTTCAAATTTCTGGAATGCTTTAGCGCCGAGGTCGGCGTCTGCTACTTGGCGTGCAATTTTGGCTGGACAGGATCTTCTACAGAAAGGTGTTAGTTGGGGTATTGGCAATAGTGAGAAAGTTTCTATACTCTTGGATCACTGAATCCCCTCAACTCCACCACATCTCCTACATCCTCTACTGCTTATACCTGCAAATGCCAAGGTAAAATGCTTGATTGATGAGGAAACTAGTTCATGGAATGTGGATTCGGTCAATGGTTTCTTCCGTGATGATATTCCTGCAGAGATTCTACGTATTCCTATTAGCAGGTATGTCGGGGTTGATTTTGCTTGTTGGCCTTTCATAAAGTCTGGGGACTACATGCTGCGCTCAGCGTACAACATGGCAAGGTCGGCTCGATTTTTTGAAACTCGCAGCAAGAACGGGTCTGGCCACACCTCCAATGTAGTTGTTGAGGAGAAGAGTTGGAAGCCAATCTGGTCTGTTAAAGATCCCAATAAGATGAAGGTCGTTCTTTGGCGATTTGCTCATAATTGTCTTCCATCTGGGGCTCAGTTGCAGCAGCGCCATGTTCCCGATTCTGCGAGTTGTTTCTTCTGCGGTTGTCTGGAGAGTGTGGAACATGCTACACTTTTTTGTCCTCGAGCTCGGGCGGTTTGGGATGTGATCAAAGGATGGTCTGGCATCAAACTTTGTCGGTCCTCCTTCAGAAATACAAAACAATGGCTCTTTGATCTCTTCTCAAGATCTTCAGACAAAGATATCACGATTATGGCTGTTTCTTTGTGGCATCTATGGGAAGCTCGTAATGAGGTGCGCCACTCACCTAATATTCCCCAGCCGCGCCATACGATGGAGAAAATACGTGCATACACTGATCTTATTATGCGGCACTTTTTTAACTCTGAATCTGTCATCAGGCGTGAGTCCTTTTTTTCCAACACAACATGGACTCCGCCGGCATCAGGTGTTACTATCGTCAATTCATATGATGTTGTATTTTTCAGATATCAATATGTCCCGGGCTGGTGCTATGGCCCTAAATCATGAAGGCATTTGTGTTGCCACATTCACCGAGCCTCTTCATGGTGCACTTGAACCTGGACTTGCGAAAGCTATGGCTCTTCGTAGGGCTCTGCAACTAGCATGGGATGAACACTTCTTCAAAGTCATTTTTTCTACAGATTGCCAGTCACTTGTGAATAGGATTAATGCCAACACTCTTGACCGCTCCATCATTGGTACTGTGGTAAATGATATCAAAGTTTCTTCGAGAAGCTTTGATTCTGTGGTGTTCAAATATGTTCGTCGGCACGTTAATGTAGCTGCTCATATTCTAGCTAAGTCTTGTAAGAATACATCTAGTCTTGTTGTTTTCCATTTTGCTCCAGAATGTATTCGAGAGACTCTTTGTAACTTTGTTTTAAGTGATCAATAAAGCCGATGTTTCTCTCAAAAAAAAGTAATAATGCATATAAGAGATCAAAGAAGATTCAAATAATATTAATGGATACAAACTCATCATAAACTCAAAATTCATCAGATCACAACAAACACACCGCAAAAATCATTACATCAAATAGATCTTCAAGAGACCATTGTATTGAGAATCAAAAGAGAGAGAGAGAAAGTCATCTAGCTACTGCCTACGGACCCGCAGGTCTATGGTGAACTACTCACGCATCATCGGAGAGGCACCTATGAAGAAGATGAACCCCTCCGTGATGGTGTTACATTGGATCTCGACTCCCCTAGGGTTTTTAGAATATTTGGATATTTATAAAGCTGATAAGCGGTGGAGAGGCATTCCGAGGAGGGCACAACCCATCTTGCCACGCCAGGGGCCTCTAGCACGCCTTGGTGTGTTGTGGTTCTGGTGTTGCTCCCACCACATGTTCGACGCTTATCGACGTCCTTTCTTTCTTCTTCTTCTGACATAGTAAAGTCATGCACGTTAGTCACACATTTTTTTATTTTGTGTGGTCATGGATGATACTTGTTGGATTCTTGTAGCAAAAATATGTAGCCCATGGTTTTATTATGCCAAAATATGGCCTCACGTTAAGTTTGGTTCAAAAAGGAAATCCTTTTTGGATGTCATTCTGTCAAATAATTTGTAGATTTTTTTATTTGTAAAGAGAGAACACTATTGTACTTGTTTTTATTAGTTTTAGTTGTTTTTAACAATTACTTATGCATTTATTCTCTAAAAATATACTTCCTCCGTTCGGAATAACTTGTCACCAAAATGAAAATAAATAAATGTATCTAGAACTAAAATATATCTAGATACATTCATTTTTATGACAAGTAATTCCGGACGAAGGGAGTAGTTCCCTGCACAACGCATGCGGCATCATCTTGTCAATGGAATGGAAGGGGACGGAAGTATCCTCCAAAATTTATTTGTACGGGAACCAATATTTTTTTTCCTGATGAGAACAAAATATAAGACTTTTTTAGCATTATAAACTTGACAATTTTATAGGTAACTGAGAATCCCAAGAAACAACATGTGCCATCTGATTCCCGTGGGATCGATGAGACCGTGAAGCACACATCTGATCCGATGTCCACGCCTCAACGTGGCTGCTGCATGCATCTCATCGCCCTCCCAAAACCAATCTATCTGCGCGCGTTTCTCTCAACTATCGCGTGCATGCATGCGCACCAGCAGAAAATCAGAACGGCCTTTCCATCCACCAGCCGCCATGCCAATGGCTCCGACGTCCCGATGCCCGGTCCTCCCGGACGAGACCATGGAGAACTGGCGCGGCTTCCGGCCAAGTCCGTGCTCGCGTGCCGCTACCTCTCCCGCGCCTGGGCCGCCGCACTCTCCTCGGAGGACTTCACCGACCGCTGCGCTACCACGCCCTCCACGGCGGCCGCTCCAAGATCTGGCGCGTGCAGGACTCCTCCGACGGCGATGACGAGAAGGTCGACGTCCCGCTCGCCGTCACGGGCGAGTGCTTCGCTCGCTTCGTCACGGTGTTCTGGGAAGAGACCCCAGTGGCCCGCCCCACGCACCCGTGCGTCGCCACGACGCAGTGCCGCGGCCTCGTCATCCTCGAGCATGTCCCCACGGGGATCCAATTCCTGTACAACCCGTCCACCGGCCAGAAGATGGCGCTCCCGGAGGGCCGGACCACGGGTTGCCTATGGCTCGGCTACGATGTGCGCGCCAGGAGGCACAAGGTTGTGCGTGTCTACTACGGCGGCCGCGACGATGACGGCCGCCCCGCGTCCGTCGGATGCGAGGTGTATGTGGTAAACGGCCGTGAGGGCTCCACGGAATCTTGGCGCCCGATCGCCGCAAGGCCGGCGGGTTCGGTAAAACAGGCGAAACCGAGCGTCTTTGCCCAAGGGCATGTGTACTGGTCAGCATTGCCCGATCATCTCTCGCAGGATGCACAAAGTAGAGGGGCATTTATTCAAATGACTACATTACATTTCATTGCTCAGGGCATTTATTCAAATAGGGGCATTTATTCAGGGAATGAGAAAAACATGAGCTAATGGCCATTAGTTGTGGACTTAGATAGTTAGATAGTGTAATGGAATTGCTAGGTCACATCTAGATGTAACTATTTGTAAGTCGAATGAGTCACCCTCATTCCCAAAATGTTATCTATTGGGTATGCGTGAATGTCTACTGACATTAATTATTCTCCTGGACATAATGACCTTAAGATATGACAGGTCGTAACGAAAGTATCATAGATAGTATCATGTATGCCAACTAGACAACTTCGATGAAATGGCATAAAATTAATTAAGAAAGAGAGGGTTGAGTATCATATTATGATACCGTATCATATTAAATGTTCTCTACTATGTGTCATGCATGACAATAAATGAGCTATCCTATGATACTAACACATGATACTAACACATGATACTATGCATTACGGATGTAGTATCATTTACTAGTACCATATGCATGATACTAGTATAAGATATTCCACATTACAACCAGCCTAATAGCATTAGCAGTATGCGGGAAAGGCACAAATCAGTCGTACTAATATGTAATTCCTGAATTGAATGACACACGTAAGCCACAGTGTAAGTTTCATGTTTTTCTTGATTGTCTCTAGATTCTGCATATTCTTTCAAGATTATTTTGTAACTCAGTAGCAGGTTATTATTGGATGGTTGGTCATGGAATAGAGCACAACTAATGCTACTCATTATTTATTAACCATCGCCAATCTATTAGCATATTATGAACGACGCACATATCAATCAACCTCCTCTATATATATTTATCATTTTCGGATTTTCCACACCACAATCATCGTGCAACGCCACTATTTTTTATTGCTGACACTTTGGAAGGAGGATAGTCATGGCTTACGTTGTATTTTCTTCTTGTTTTGATGTAGTAAAGTCATGCACGTTAGTCACACATTATTATTTTCGTGCCTATGGTTCCTTAGTTGTGCTCTGTTTTGTCCAAGCCAACTAACTTTTATCACTTTGGTCCTCCCCCTTCACCACCTACTCTCAGAAGGCCAAATGCAACACCATTGTCTAATCAAAGGCTTCGACCGTTACGTCCTAACTAGTGGGCCGACCCGATATCCTGACATGTGGGGCAACTTACCGCCCGCACAATATTTTTAATTTTGTAATGGAAGGACAACAAGGAAGTTGGTAAAGTTGTTATGCGACGTTTTAAGGCAGAAATAATAAAGGTTCGACCGGGCGATAAAACGGTCATCAAAGGAATGGGCTTATGTTAAGGCTGGTGGGTATAAGTTAATTTGGTAGCGCATCAACTGAGATGTTCCCCCGTGCTAGACCAAACCCTCCCTGCTCCCCTCTTCATTCTCGGTGGCAGGCTGCAAGTGGCGGAGCTATCATTCTCGGATGCGACGAATGAGGTGAGTGAATTTGAAACCCTACTCCGTGTCGATTTAGATCTGACCAATGACCAACATTGAGATGGCAAATTCTATTGGCATTCGGGTAGATGATAGAGATAAGGAGGAGAGAGGTGAATCTAGTTTGCATGCTGATGCTAACAGAGATTCATCTGAAGATGTGAATGGACAATTGATGGAAGATGGTGTTGATGGTGTTGATGATGCACACAATCAGTGGCGGTGCCAGGATTCAAACCTTGTGATGCCAAGCTTTACTGATATTCTTTTTACATACAACTAAAATGAACCAGAAAGATCATACTTTATTACAAAAGTACAAAACATATTTATGGTAGCAGCTCTCCGCGATCATGCATACTTTGATATGTATGCATAATAGCATCAGTACTAATAGACCGGAATACATCAGTTTCAACGTATGTAATGAGACAATGGTACGAGAAACCATCACCTATTCTATTACGCAAATCAGACTTGATATACTTCATTGCAGAAAATGATCTCTCAATGGTTGCCATTGCAACTAGCAAAATCAATTCTAGCTTCACCAAAAGAAACACTAGAGGAAAACTAGTATACTTCTTTGTTTCAACTAGTTTTGTGCAAAGATCACTGGCCCGTTTTAAATTGAAGAGTCTTGTATCATCACCAACATTTTCAAGGAATTTGTCAAGTTTGATGCCAATATCTTCAATCTTGCTTTCACTTTCAAAATCATCGGGATACAAACGAGCCATTGCTAATATTTTTTCCTTATAAAAGTTAAAGAATGAATAAGAAGGATCCAAACAAGCCATGCCAAGAAGCAATGTCGTGCTACTCTCAATAAAGCGGTCATCAAGCTCTACATAATAGCTCGATAACATCATACATCACACTTTGGTAGTAATCCTTATTCAATATGCCATGAATCTGAGCTTTATGCTTTGATTTTGATTGTCGAGGAATATGCATATCATTCATATTTGTAAGCTCAATATCATGTTTAAGGCAAAAATTAGTAACCTTTGTAAACATACCTTCCCAACATTGGTTTCTCATTTCTTGTAGCCTTCTTTTTGTTGTACAAAGATATGGCACGTCATTGACAATATCTTGATCCTTCCTTTGCAAAGCAAGATTCAAATCATTAGTAATCCCGAGTATAACCTTCATCAAGTGCATCATGAAAACAAAGTCAAATGACTGAATAGCATCAAGAACTCCTTTTGCTTTAATCTTATATCTAGAGCTTTGCCGGCATTTTGTGCATTATCATCAAGATCTTCAATTACGGAAGGAAACATAAAAATCATATTCAATAAGGAATTGAAATGAGAACCCCAAGGAGTATCGCCGGCTCTTTTAAGTCCAAGTTCTTGATTCAAACCTCTCCCAGCTTCAATTTCACCATTTTGTAGTGCATTATGAACCCTTTTTGCTTGCTTTTCTCTAAGCATATCACTATTATTATAAGAATTTCCCACCGTGGATAGAACAACACTCACCCACTCAAAAATCCATACCACATCTTCATGTTTTTTTGCAACTTCAACTAATGTCAACTGAAGTTGATGAGCAAAACAGTGTATGCTAGGAGCTGACCTGGAATCTTCCATTACTAAAGTTTTCAAACCATTCAAGTGTCCTTGCATATTACTATCTCCATCGTATCATTGGCCACGAATCCGAGAAGGGCTAAGGTTATGACGTTTAAGCACTACATAAATAGCTTGCTGGAGAGCAAGATAAGTTGTTTGAGTAACATGAGAAAGTCCAATAACACGCTCCACTGAAAAACCCCTTCTATCAACATATCTTATAGCAAGAGCCATTTGTTCCTTGTGAGATACGTCAAGAGATTCATCAACAAGTATAGCAAAGTATTCATATCCAAGATCTTCTATGATTGCCTTTACTGTTTCTCTATCACAAGCTTCCACAATATCTTTCTGGATTGTAGAAGAAATCAACTTTAAATTCTTAGGACCATTCTTCAAAGCAACATCAGCCACATCTGGAAAATGTGCAACAGACCACTCATAAAAAGTTAGGAAATTACACTTCCTCAAAGAATTATCACTTTCATCATGACCTTGAAACGACAAGCCCGGAATAAGAAGCAACCTTGCAATATCTATTGATGCAATCATCCGAGTTTTGTACTATATATTGGATTATTTTGTTTGCTTGCGTACAACAACTGCAATTGATTGATTCTGGTTCATTTAGATCATCACGTCGCTTCATATTCTAATTATGAGTACTGGAAGGGCCGCCGACATGAACATCCAATCTCTTTAGGTTATTCCAATTTCTCTAGCCCTTCACTACTAGGGAAAAGCCTAGCAGCAACGCTGGCTTTGGGTATAGCAGTAGCACGGGGCAGTGCACTGCTGCTATGGCGCAACAACAAAAGTGTAGCAGTAGCGTGCGTTAGCCTGTGCTGCTGCTCTACCTGCTTAGCAGTAGCGCTTTTAGTACAAAACGCTGCTCGTAGTTGCTAGCAGCACACCTCTCCGCCCGCGCTACTACTATTATTACGTATTTCTTTTTTTATGTCGTATATTCATATGCCACTATACAAGTTTTCATACAGTATCATCATAATACATCATTTGACAACTCCTCCTCATCATCATTTTCGTCCATGAGACATCATATAACAACTTGGTCACTAGTTATAACAACTCCTCATCATCATAGTACTCATAATCACTACTCCTCCTCCTCAGCATCACCATCAGCTCTAACACATTGTAGCACATAATAAAAACTTCTCATCATCATCATAGTCATATATAATCAACACTAAATAATTGTTCTTAATACCTTGGACCTACTCCTACTGCTCTCTCTCAGCTAAAATAGCATAAAACATGTGTAGCACTCCTACTTCATCATATTGGAGAATGAAGATGAACCTGTCTCCTAATTGTGGGCTGCGCTTCCGATTGCTGCCCCCTAGTACTTCTTTGCGATCCTTCACAATTTTTCTTTAGTCTTTGACTATTAAAACTTGCTCGCTTCGAGAAATGATGAATGCACTCATGTGCAATGTAGGATATCTTGGTCGTAAGCTAACCATTGTCATGCGACCTTTAGGCTCGATCCAACAAGGCACAACACTCATCGGGAGTCCCTGTTGAACAACATCGTAGTAACATACTTATCAATGAATTTTAGCTTAAAAATTAATATATGCAAAAGATGCACTAAGGACAAATAGTAAAAATCTTACCATCTTTCATAGATAGAGGTGACCGTAGTTCAATACGCACACTAGTGGTCACACGTTTTGAGTACTAATATCTCGAAGTCCAGGAAAATAACATGTCTTGATAGTATCAAGATCCTTAAGCCATGAAACATAATGACCTATCTCCTTGCAGTTTAGATTAGCCCCGGGACAGTAGTACGTGTTGTCTACCAAGCGCTGGACATATTTACCTAAATAGAAATAAGCTGTCAATAGAAATTAGTTGTCAACTATTTTTTAATAAACATTATCAATTAGTTAATAAATATAATTTAGAAACTCACATAATGGTAGAAGTGGAGGCGTCTACACATCGACCCCGATGTCGATATTACCTTCAATTTCATCTTCCGGACGAATATCAAAGGTGATAAGCATACTAGGCTCAAATGCATAAGCCTTGCATAGTGCTTTCCATTTTTTGCATTCAAAATAGGATTAGGTTTTCTGCATTGTACAATATTACGGCAAAACTATAACCATGCTCGGTCCTCAAGTGAACTCTCTTTACCCCCATACTTTCCTTAGTACTGAAACCAATCTTATCCAAGACCGAAATTCTTGCATGGCAGGGAATACGCTAGTAGAATAGTAAAAAATTAAAATTATAAGTTGAAGAAAAATAATCAGAAAACATGCTTAGTTATGAAAAAAGACTTGTTGTTGTGACTTACTCTATCCACTTTGAAAGTCTCATCCAGCATGATGCTAAAGCGCCTACCACCAACTAGGTAAGGCTTGTCGCACAGGCCGCACTCGTCTTCGCAGTATTCTCACATAACAAATTCCCTTTCGTGGTCAGACATTTCCTATGTTCATAGTTGAAACATTTAAAATCGATCGAAGGAAACTATCAGGAAACTACCAGGAAACTACCAGGGAGGAGAGACAAATATGGTTGAGAAACAAATTAGTATTCAAATTAGCAGGCATTCAATAAGGAAAACTAAATCATCTCTTGCGTCCGTACATCGTCGAATATTATCACTAATATATCTCGAATAGTGTCATACATATAACATAACTAATACAGTTAGAGCATAGCGAACGACGGGTATCGGTTCGGGCGGTGGACACCCAAAGAGAAGGAACCATCACAGGATCATAGCTTGGGTGAGATCCCTGAAGAACCTGCCAGGTACTAGAGAACGTGGCGTCCAACCCAGTCATATAGTGTCGGACATGCTCATCCTCCTCCCTAACACGACGACGTCCAGAACAAATGCTTAATTATGAAAACAAAATTAATAAACACTTAGATGACATAGAAAAAAAAAATAAGTCATGCTAAAATTCCTGAAAAAATTCGGCATGACCTTTGCTTAAAACAGGACATTTCGAGCGCCTGAAATTGGCCAGAACGGAAACGAATCAACATTCAGGTAAAACATATGCCACTCGAAGGTACATTGCAAACTAGAACACCAAGACATCCTCTATATTCAGAGTGCATTATCATCGACGTCAATGACATCAACGAGACACCAAGTTTACTTACTAAGTAAACTAAATAAACTAGTTATGTTAAGTACTTACTAAATATAGAAAACTACTTCTATTAACTACTTACTAAATAAAGTAGTTCTGTTAAGCACTTACTGTAAATAAAGTAGTTCTATTAAGCACTTACTATCAATGCCGTCGAGTCTTTCTTCCTAAACTCTTATCTCACGTATATGGTGGACACTCCCTCACCGATTTTTCGACCATCGATGATGGTCTCTAATCCTTCTTCCCCTAGTGCATAACAAATATGTAGCACAAGGAGAAGAAGGAGAAGTGACCCCCATGACAACAGTCGGCATTCTTATTCTCTCATATGTGATGGACACTCCCTCACCGATTTTTCAATCGTCGATGATGGTCGCTACCATTATACAAGTTCTATTAAGCACTTACTATAAATAAACTAGTTCTATTAACCACTTCCTAAGTCATAATTCCTCACCAAAGCATAGAAGAGGAGTAAAATAAATCATACTCTCCGATATAACTAGACTCAAAATAGTTGTCCTACTAGACTCAACTTGGCCAAGTTCGATCAATTAAGAGGGCTCGTTGGTCGATACAGGCTCTGATACCAACTTTTCATGCCCAAGATGTGACCCTATCCTTATTTTGTCTCGAGGGACACGACAGGGATAGGAGCACATCTCGTCGTGTTGCAAGAATGGATATCATTACAACTACATGTACAGAAGAGATGAGTATATGGAATTGGCTTACACTCACCACAAGCTACATCAATATCACATCAATACAACAACATATTCAAACATCATACAGAAGAGCAGGGTCCGACTATGGACAAAAACAAACGAAAAATGACATCCCTTCTTGCTATCCTAGGCTGTCTCCTGGAACCCATCCTAGATCGACGACGAAGAAGAAGAACTCCAAATCAAACAAGCATCGCGCTCACGTCAAATCATCGCATTACTTGCACCTACAACTTTTGTTGTAGTAATCTGTGAGCCACAGGGACTCGGCAATCTCATTTCCAAGGGTATCAAGACTATTAAAGCTTAATGGGTGAGGCATGGTTTAGTGGTGAGGCTGCAGCAAGCGACTAAGCATTTATTTGAGTGGGTAACTTACGAATGCAGAAAGTAAAGTATGGTGGTCTATGCATAACAGACATGAACTAGTAATGATCACTAAATGATCCTGAACACCTACTTACGTCAAACATAATCCCACCGTGTTCTCTCTCGGGTAAGGACTCATAAGAAGAGACAGTCACGGTTACGCACACGGTTGGTGTATTTTATTTGAGTTTACTTCAAGTTTTCTATGACCGGGTGTTAAACAAAGTTTCCAAGTTTGCCACATAACCGCGGGCACGACTTTCCAAAAGATTTATCCCTGTAGGGGTGCTCCAACTCGTCCATCACAAATTAACCACACGCAGCAGGAATAACCTCGATCACGGATCTCGTGATCTTCCTAGGCAATTCCATAGGAAATCCACCACCTCGAGATAGCCCGAAGAAAAGTCGGAATTCCTCACTCAAGACGTTCGAGAAAGGTAAAAAAATCCAGCAAGGCCTCCTGGTGAGCCAGATCCGTATCTAGAGCCATGCGCTCTCTATCCACGGGCATCATCCTTCTATGCGAAGTGGACGGTTGCCTGAAAATGCCTCGAGTTGCCTCGAGGTGGCACCGCCGACCGCTAGGTAGGTGGACCAACACTCATGAGGAGCACTGGCCCGGTTTGTTGATTAATATCCACGGGGTCCGGAAAGTCGCTATGCAAGTTTATTAGTTTGGCAAATGGTAAAACCAATGTTGGGCCTTCCTAGATAAGTTTTATCCCAAAAAAAAATCAAGCGGGTCCCTATAACAACCCCGAGCATGTTAGGAGCGCTCAATTATGGAACATAACACCGGTTCACAAGTAACTAGGGGCGGAAAGAGTGGAACAAAACACCGAGCAAAAGGCCAAGCCTTCCACCCTTTAGCAAGTGTATACGCGCATTAAATTAAATAGCAATAAGATTCTGATAACAAAAGAATGTCCATGTCTTCACGTGGAAGTAATTGCACCTGTAGCTAGAAACGCTATAAGAAGGGTTGAGCAGGCGGTAACATAGCCAAACAAAGGCTTGCTAGGAAGGTGGAGGGTTAGAGGCTTTTCATCGCAATGTGGGGAGGCTTGACAAACAAGTGGTTGGTAGCAAGACATAACAATAAAAGCGGGACAACTATCATAGCAATGTTAGTAGTGATATCCAGGAAAATGTGTCATCTTGTTGGAAATATGCCCTAGAGGCAATAAATAAAGTGTTTATTATTCCATTTCCTTGTTCATGATAATTGTTTTATTATCCATGCTAGAATTGTATTAATTGGAAACATGGATACATTTGTGGATACATAGACAAAACACTATGGCCCTAGTATGCCTCTAGTGAACTAGCTCATTGATCAAAGGATGGTTATGGTTTCCTAGCCATGGACATGAGATGTCATTTGATAATGGGATGACATTATTAGGAGAATGATGTGATGGACAAGACCCAAACTACAAATGTAGCATATGATCGTGTCAATTTATTGCTACTGTTTTCCGCATGTCAACTATATGTTCCTATGACCATGAGATCATGCAACTCACTGACACCGAAGGAATGCTTTGTGTGTATCAAACTTCGCAATGTAACTGGGTGACTATAAAGGTACTCTACAGGTATCTCCGAAGGTGTCTGTTGGGTTGGCATGGATCAAGACTGGGATTTGTTACTTCGTGTGACAGAGAGGTATCTCAGGACCCACTCGGTAATGCAACATCACAACAAGCCTTGCAAGCAATGTGGACTAAAGTGTTAGCCACGGGATCTTGCATTACGGAATGAGTAAATAGACTTGCCGGTAATGTGGTTGAACTAGGTATGGAGATACCTACGATCGAATCTCGGGCAAGTAACATACCGAAGAACAAAGGGAACGTTATACGGGATTAACTGAATCCTTGACATCGAGGTTCGACCGATAAAGATATTCGTAGAATATGTAGGAACCAATGTGGACGTCCAGGTCCCGCCATTGGTTATTGACCATAGAGGTGTCTCGGTCATGTCTACATGGTTCTCGAACCCGCAGGGTCTGCACACTTAAGGTTTGGTGACGCTACGGTAGTATAGAGTTATGTAAGATGGTGACCAAAGGTTGTTTGGAGTCCTAGATGAGATCTCGGACGTCACGAGGAGCTCTGGAATGGTCTGGAGGTAAAGATTCATATATAGGAAGTCCCAGTTTGGTTGTCGGAAAAGTTTCGGACTCATCGGTAGTGTACCGAGAGACCTCCGGGAGGGGTATTTCGACCCAAGAAGCTTCATGGGCTGTGGGAGATTATTAGCCAGACCTTAGTGGGCTGGTGGAATAGCCACAATAGGCCCATGCGGCTCGGAGAAAGAAACCCAAAGGGAAAAGGTGGAAAAAAGGCAAAAAGGGAGAGTCCTACTCCTACGAGGATTGGAGGAGGAGTAGGACTCCTCCCCCTTGGCTTCGGCCGACTCCTAGGGGGGCTTTGCCCCGCTCCAAGGCCTCCTCTCCCTCCCTCCTATATATACTAGTGGAATAGAGGGTGTTTGGACAAAATATCCGGCCACGTGCTACCCGTTCCACCGGTGCATAGTTTCTCGTCTAGATCGTATTTCCGCAGTGCTTAGGCGAAGCCCTGCCGGAATTGCTCCATCACCATCGCCGGAGCGCCATCATGATGCCGGTGAAATCTTGCTCCTCTCCACTTCCTCTTGCTAGATCAATACGTTGGAGATCGTCATCAAGTTGCACGTGTGCTGAACGCGGAGGTGTCGTCCGTTCGGTACTAGATCGGAAGGATCATGATCAAGGCCACGAGACGCTCATTACGAGATTACAGGACGGATCGTGATTAGATCACGGGACGGTTCGTGATTGCATCGCGGGACGGTTCGTGATTGGAGCGCGGGACGCTCGGCGATTTGGATCGCGAAGAAGTTCGACTACACCAACCGCGTTTATGAACGCTTCCCGCTAGCCATCCACAAGGGTATGTAGATCAACCCCCCCTCTCGTAGATGCTCATCACCATGGATAGGTTTGCGTGTGCGTAGGAATTTTTTCCCCATGCAACGTTCCCCAACAGTGGCATCATGAGCTAGGTTGATGGTTCGATGAGATCTCGAGTAGAACACAAAAGGTTTGTGGGCGTTGATGCTTAGATTTCTTCCTCCCTTGGTCGTATTTTGGTTCAGCGGTATTGTGAGATGAAGCGGCCCGGACCAACATTACTCATACGCTTACGAGCGACCGGTTCCCTCGACGCAACTTGTTGCTTAGATGGCTTGCAGGTGGCAGTTTCTCTCACTTTAGTTGGATCGGATCCGACAAAGGCGGTCCTTGAGAAGGTTGAAAAGCAAACTATGTATCACCGTTGTGATTTATGCGTAGGTGAGAATCGTTCTTGCTAGATACCCGTAGCAGCCACGTAAAACATGCAACAACAATTAGAGGATGTCTAACTTGTTTTTGTAGAGTATGTTATGATGTGATATGGCCAATTACATGATGTGATATATGTGATGTATGAGATGATCATGTGATGTATAGAATTTCACGACTTGCACGTCGATGAGTACGACAACCGGCAGGAGCCATAGGGTTGTCTTTAATTATTTTATGACCTGCGTGTCAATCATTAAGCGCTATGTAATGCTTTACTTTATCGCTAAACGGTAGCAATAGAACTAGCAGCAGGGTTGGCGCCACAACCCTAATGGCAGCACATTGATGGAGATCAAGATGATGGAGATCATGGTGTCGTGCCGGTGACGATGGAGATCATGCCGGTGCTTTGAAGATGGAGATCTTAAGCACAAGTTCATGGTCATATCATGTCACTTATGAATTGCATGTGATGTTAATCCTTTTATGCACCTTATTTTGCTTAGTACGACGGTAGCATTATAAGGTGATCCCTCACTTAAATTTCAAGATAAATTGTGTTCTCCCCGAGTGTGCACCGTTGCGAAAGTTCGTCGTGTCGAGACACCACGTGATGATCGGGTGTGATAGACTCTACATTCACATACAACGGGTGCAAGCCAGTGTTGCACACGCAAAACACTCGGGTTAAACTTGATGAGCCTAGCATGTACAGACATGGCCTCGGAACACAAGAGACCGAAAGGTCGAGCATGAGTCATATAGTAGATATGATCAACGTAATGATGTTCACCATTGAAGCCACCTCAACTCACGTGATGATCGGACTTGAGTTGGTGAATTTGGATCATGTGACACTCAGATGACCTAAGGGATGTCAATTTGAGTGAGAGCTTTAGTAATTTGATTAACTAAACTCATTATATTGAACAATAGTCTAAGTAACCTTTACATATTTATGTTGTAGATCAATGGCTCGCGCAGTAGCACCCCTGAATTTTAATGCGTTCGTAGAGAAAGCTAAGCTGAAAGATGATGGAAGTAACTTTGTTGACTGGGACCGTAATCTGAGGATTATCCTCACGGCTTCCCAGAAATTATATGTCCTTGATGCACCGCTCGGTAACCAACCCGCAGACTTGTCTTCCGAAGACGTTAAGAACGCTTGAGAGGCATGTTCTGGAGATTACTCAATAGTTCAGTGTGCAATATTTTATGGATTAGAACTGGGACTACAAAGACGTTTTGAATGTCATGGAGCATATGAGATGTTCCAGGAGTTGAAGTTCATCTTTGAGAAGAACGCCCGGATCGAGAGGTATGAGACCTCCGATAAATTCTATGCTTGCAAAATGGAGGAGAATGGGTCTATCAGTGAACATGTACTCAGATTGTCTGGGTACTCGACTCGTCTGGCTGAGTTGGGAATTGCCCTTCCGGTAGAGGCGATCACTGACAGAGTTCTTCAATCACCGCCACCTAGTGACAAAAGCTTTGTGATGAACTATAACATGCACGTGATGAACAAGTCTCTCGCCGAGCTGTTTGCGATGCTGAAAGTCGCTGAGTCTGAAATCCAGAGAGAACATCAAATGTTGATGGTCAATAAAACCACTAGTTTCAAGAAGAATGGCAAAGGCAAAGGCAAGAAGGGTAAAACCAAGAAGGACGGAAAAACATTTGCTACTCCTGTAAAGAAGGCTAAGCATGGACCTAAGCCAGAGACTGAGTGCTTTCATTGCAAGGGAACTGGTCACTGGAAGCGGAACTGCCCCAAGTACCTGGCTGACAAGAAGACGGCCAAAGACAAACAATGTATATATGAGATACATGTTATTGATGTGTACCTTACTATCTCTCGTAGTCGTGCATGGGTATTTGATACCGGTTCGATTGCTCACATTTGCAACTCAAAGCAGGAAGGACGAAGGACGAAGGACGAGTGACGATGTGCGTGGGAAATGGTTCCAAGGTTGATGTGATCGCCGTCGGCACACTCTCTCTTCGATTACCATCGGGATTAGTGATGAACCTGAATAATTTTTATTTAGTGCCTGCGTTAAGCATGAACTTTATATCTGGATCTTGTTTATTGCGAGACGGTTACTCATTTAAGTCAGAGAATAAAGGTTGTTCTATTTACATGAGTAATATCTTTTATGGTCATGCACCCAATGTGAGGGGTTTATTCATATTAAATCTTGATAGTGATGACACACATGTTCATAGATGCCAAAAGATGTAGAGTTGATAATGATAGTACCACTTTCCTGTGGCACTGCCGTTTAGGTCATATTGGTGTAAAACGCATGAGGAAGTTCCATGCTGATGGACTTTTGGAGTCACTTGATTTTGAATCACTTGACACATGTGAACCATGCCTCATGGATAAGATGACTAAAAGGTCGTTCTTCGGTAGAATGGAACAGGCAAGTGACTTATTGGAAATCATACATACTGATGTGTGCGGTCCAATGAATGTTACAGCACGTGGTGGATATCGTTATTTTCTCACCTTCACTGATGACTTAACTAGATATGGGTATATTTACTTAATGAAGCATAAGTCTGAAACGTTTGAAAAGTTCAAGCAATTTCAGAGTAAAGTTGAGAATCATCGTAACAAGAAGATTAAATTTTTGCAATATGATCGAGGAGGTGAATATCTGAGTTATGAGTTTGGCAGTCACTTAAGACAGTGTGGAATTGTGTCACAGTTGACACCGCCCGGAACACCACAGCGTAATGGTGTCTCCGAACGTCGTAATTGGACCTTATTAGATATGGTGCGTTCTATGCTGTCTCTTGCTGATTTGCCACTATCGTTTTGGGGTTTTGCATTAGAGACATCTGCATTCACTTTAAATAGGGCACCATCGAAATCCGTTGAGACGACGCCATATGAACTGTGGTTTGGCAAGAGGCCAAATTTGTCGTTTCTTAAAGTTTGGAGATGTGATGCTTATGTCAAAAAGCTTCAGCCTGAAAAGCTGGAACCCAAAGCGGAGAAATGCGCCTTCATAGGATACCCGAAAGAGACAGTCGGGTATACCTTCTATCTCAGATCCGAAGGCAAAGTGTTTGTCTCTAAGAACGGAACATTTCTTGAGAAAGAGTTTCTCTCGAAAGAATTGAGTAGGAGGAAAGTAGAGCTTGATGAGGTTGTTGAACCTTTGCTTCTACCAGAGAGTAGCACAACACAGAAATATGTTTCTATGGAGCCTACGACGGTTGAAGAAGAAGTTGATAATGATGATCATGAAGCTTCGGATCAAGTTACTAATGAACCTCGTAGGTCGATAAGGACGCGTACTACTCCTGAGTGGTACGGCAATCCTGTCTTGGAGGTCATGTTATTGGACGACAATGGACCTACGAGCTATGAAGGAGCAGTGATGGGCCCGGATTCCGAGAAATGGTTAGAGGCCATGAGATATGATATGGGATCCATGTATGAAAACAAATTATGGACTTTGGAAGTATTACCTGAAGGGCGAAAGGCCATTCAGAACAAATGGATCTTGAAGAAGAAGACAGATGCGAACGGCAATGTCACCGCCTATAAAGCTCGACTTGTGGCAAAGGGTTTTTCACAAGTTCAAGGAGTTGACTACGATGAGACCTTCTCACCAGTAGCGATGCTTAAATCTGCCAAAATCATGTTGGCAATAGCTGCCTATTTCGACTATGGATGTGAAAACAACATTCCTCAACGGTTTCCTTGAGGAAGAGTTGTATATGATACAACCAAAAGGTTTTGTCGATCCAGAGAATGCTGACAAAGTTTGCAAACTCCAGCGATCCATTTATGGACTGGTGCAAGCATCTCAGAGTTGGAATAAGCGCTTCGATGAGGTGATCAAAGCGTTTGGGTTTGTACAAGTTTATGGAGAAGCTTGTATTTACAAGAAAGTGAGTGGGAGCTCTATAGCATTTCTAATATTATATGTGGATGACATATTGCTGATTGGAAACAGTATAGAAATGCTGGAAAGCGTGAAGGAATATTTGAACAAGAGTTTTTCAATGAAGGACCTAGGAGAAGTTGCTTTCATATTAGGCATTAAGATCTATAGAGATAGATCGAGACGCTTAATAGCACTTTCACAGAGCACATACCTTGATAAAGTTTTGAAGAAGTTCAAAATGTAACAGTCCAAGAAGGGGTTCTTGCCTGTGTTACAAGGTGTGAAGTTGAGTAAGACTCAATGCCCAGTGACTGCAGAAGATAAAGAAAAGATGAGTGTCATCCCCTATGCTTCAGCCATAGGCTCTATCATGCTTGCAATGATGTGCACAAGACCCGATGTCAGCCTTGCCATAAGTATGGCTGGAAGGCTTCAAAGTGATCCTGGAATGGAACACTGGTAAATGGTCAAGAATATCCTTAAGTACCTTAACAGTACTAAGGAAATGTTTCTCGTTTATGAAGTTGATGAAGAGCTCATCGTAAAGGGTTACGTCGATGCAAGCTTTGACACTGATCGGATGACTCTAAGTCGCAAACCGGATACATATTTATTCTTAATGGGAGAGCGGTAATCTGGTGCAGTTCCAAGCAAAACGTGGTAGCTGATTCTACGTGCGAAGCGGACTACATCGCAGCCTCGGAGGCGGCGAAGGAAGGTGTCTGGATGAAGCAGTTCATGACAGATCTTGGAGTAGTGCCCAGTGCACTGAATCCAATGAGCCTGTTCCGTGACAACACTGGTGCCACTGCTCGGCTGCGGGGCTACAGCTCGGGCTTCGCGGGCCCCGCGCGGGCCTGGGCAGGCCGGCGGCATTGGGAGGTGGGCGGCTGCTGGTGGCGTCTGGGGGCACAGATCCCGAGGGGAGGAGGTCAAATTAGGCAGGAGGGCTGCCTTAAATAGGAAAGAGGGTTATGGTTAGCTGATTGGCTCCATTTTTGGACCGTTTGATCTCGATCGGACGGTCCGGAAGCGGAGGGGGAACAAGGGGGGCTAGTGGGCTGTTTAGAGGGTGTTGGTGGGGATGAGAGGGGAAGTTGCGGCCCATGACACAAGTTTTAAAACACCGAAGCGACCGCAAATAAACCGATGATCGCACTACCATGGTTGACCGTTCGGGTATCAAACGAACTCGGAATGCGATGAAATTTGGCAAGCGGTCCACCTACAATATAATAAGACCGCGTGCCAACTTTCGACCCAATCCGGTAATATTTTTCACGCGGTTTAAAAATGGTTTTTTAACGATGCCGCGGGCGCGTGCGTGTGTGGTTGGCCTCAAAACGGTCAGTGACACGAACGGAGAGAACTGGCAGCTACTCACCAATGCAAGTTTTCGAAAATGAGTGACGATGATATGCAGATGATGTGAATGATGCAATGATGAATGCGACAACCAATGCGACAACCAAACGAATCACACGAGGAGAATGTAAATAAAAGGGGAATCTTCTGGAGCGTCGGTCTCGGGCTGTTACAAGAAGATAGGCTTTAGCGGTATGCTCTTTGAGGTAAAGCGCTACTGCTAAATGACATCGCAGTAGCGCGTTTAGGAGACATGTGCTACTACTATACTTAGTCTGGCGGCAAGGTCGTGCCAATTGTAGTAGTAGCGCTGTTTCCTCCTGACGTGCTACTACTATGCGAGTAGCAGTAGCGCGGTCTGTTGTAACACGCTACTGCTAAGTTGCGGTAGCGCCTTTTTTTAAACCACGCTACTGGTATGATTTTGTCTATAAGTTTTTCCCTAGTAGTGCTTAGATGAAAATACATCTCTACCACCACCACGTCCTATACTATCATTTTCAACTAAGTAGCACACAAGACAAAATGTTGCATCTTCCTTTATACTGTACTCCAACCAAGGCTTGTATGTCTTGAACCATTATTTATTAAAACGATGTTGAACTCCACCGAAATCAGTTTGACGGAAAACATGTGCATCAGGTTGGCATGGGCCTCTTAAGAGGTAAGCTCTTCGCACATCATCATGAACTTTGGCAGTTTTTTATTGGGATTGGCTTACAGTCTGAAGGATCCGGCGGAAGATTGGATATATCAACATGTTCTTCTTTTTCTTTGATTGAGCATGGCCTTGCATTGTTGTTAACTAGAACCCGTTCCAAAGCAGCTCTAGCATCAATAGGTGTGTGTTCTTTCTCATTTTCTAGTGGTTTCCATGAAGAATTTGCTACATCTTACTCAGTCCGCCACTTCTTTACAAACTTATCCATTTACTAATCCAATGACCTGACAAAAAATGATAGTGCTAAGGAGAATTAGATCCAGTTATTTCTTTTCTCTTGAAATTTTGTTTTCATATGGTTAGGATTTAAGAAGATCCATTTTTCTTAATGAAGATTAAAGATCAATCTATAATATCATAGTCCCTATACTGTTCGTACAAGATAATAATTAGACGAGAAGAAAATAAAACGTACAAACTGAAGGGGTTCTCGTTCTGGTGTTGGATGGGATGCCAATCACGCAATCGGTACAAGTATAGCATACATCAATACAGGGTGCTGCCGCCGCCGACGTTGACGGTAACAGTGTGTCGCTCCCTCCTCATGGCTAAGATCGCTGACGCTTGGTGGAGAGCGTGACGATTGAAGAAGCTGCGGTTGCCGGCGGCTGTGCACGGACGAAGGACATGGAGGTTGTGAAGGACCGAAGGAGGAGATGGAAGGAAACTCAAACTGTCAAAGAGAATATCACGGCATTCAGGTTACACGTTCCCAACCATAGGTACTAATGCAATTGGGTCGTCCAAACATCCTTTTTTTTAGCCCAGCCAAATGACACACAAAGCTAATACGGGTGGGCCTATATGTTGTCATACATTACATGGGGTAGTTAAATTGCTGATTTGCTGTGTATTCGCTTGACTACATGACCAGAACGTGGCTTCGCCACTGCACACAATGATGAGCTAGTGAATGTCTATGACAAATAAAACCCTTTTATTGAAGTCGAGAAGTTGTTGCCAAACATGGATGAGTTTAGAATGTGTTTCAAGACTTATGTTGTCAAGCATGAGTTTGATGTCAAGACTAAGTGTACTGATAGAAAAAAGTTTTATGTGACGTGTAGAGGTTTTGATAAAAACGTCAAGCGTTACAAATGGTACATATCTACTAGATGCCAACCTGATGGCAGTATCATCAAGGCTAATCAAATGCCACATCAGCATACTTGTATTATAATTTCACAGAGAATATCAACCATGACATTGCACATCTGGGTCGTAGAAAGGACTATTCCTATTTTAGCCAATATACCAAACACAACTGCAAAGAAACTTCTAGTAGACCTAGAAAATTAGTACCACATTAAGCTAAAATATACCACAGTGTGGAAAGCTAAAAGGATTGATATGGTTCACTAGAGGGTGGGTGAATAGGCAACTAACACTTTTTAACTTTTCCTTAACAATTTTGGCTTAGCATCAATTAAGTTGGCTAGATGTGCAACTAGATGAATAACCTATATGATGCTAACCACAACAAGTACACAAGCAAGGAAGGTATATAACACAATAAAATGTTGCAAGAAGTAAAGGTGCGAGATAACCAAACGTGAAGCCGATGGAGACGAGGATGTGTTACCGAAGTTCTTTTCCTTGTGGGGAAGTACGTCTCCATTGGAGCGATGTGGAGGCACAATGCTCCCCAAGAATCCACTAGGGCCACTGTATTCTCCTCACGCTCTCACATAATGCGAGATGTCGTGATTCCACTATTGGTGCCCTTGAAGGCGGCTACCGGACCTTTACAAACAATGTTAGGGCAATCTCCACAACTGAATTGGAGGCTCCCAACGAGACCACGATGCTTCACCACAATGGAATGTGGCTCCGAGGTGACCTCAACGTTCTAGGGTGCTCAAACACCCAAGAGTAACTAGATCCGCAAGGGATTAGTGGGGGGAATCAAATTTATCTTGGTGGAAGTGTAGATCGTGGCCTTCTTAACCAATCCCTAGAGAATCAACAAGTTTGATTGTCTAGGGAGAGAGATCGGGATAATGGAGCTTTGAGCAACAATGGAGTTTGGGAAAGGAATAGGTAAGCTTCTTGGGGAAGAAGACCTCCCTTTTATAGTGGGGGACAAGTTCCAACCGTTATCCACACCCTCAGCCCCGCGCGTCGCGGTACTACCACAAAACCCATGGTACTACCGTGAGGTCTTGCGGTACTACCACTGCGTCATGCGGTAGTACCGCTCGCATGGGAGTAACAGGCTCTGGCCGTTTGCACTAGGCAACAAGCGGTAGAACCGCCAGAGCAGTACTACCGTGAGCCCATGCGGTACTACCGCATGGTCGGCAGAGGCAGGCACTGGAGATGCACGGAAGTAAAAAATTACTTCCGTGCCTACCTCCGCAGAGGGAAACACTCTGGAAAAAGTCCGGCACGATAGTCCCGGACGTAAATCATGGTACTACCATAATAGGGCGAACGTGAATCACGGTACTACCGTAATAGTATCCCACGCCCATTCTTCTTATGGCTTGGGGAGGAATTATATCACCTACATCACAAAGACCACTTTGCTCCACTTGGGAGCCATTATTTTCACCAAACTCTATGTTACTCGTCTCCTCAATGAGTCCTGTGGACTTGTTGAGGACACGGTAAGCATGAGAGTTTGCAGCATAACCAACAAATATGCCCTCATGGGCTCTAGATTAAAATTTAGACAAACGAGAACCTTTCTTGAGAATGAAACACTTACAGCCGAACACTCAAAAGTATTTTAGGTTGGGTTTGTTCCCGGTAAGAATATCATAAGGAGTCTTGTTCAAGCCTTTGCGGAGATAGAGCCGATTAGATGCATGACACGCTGTGTTGATGGCTTCGGCCCAAAAGTTGTACGGAGATTTAAACTCCGCCATCATGGTTCTTGCCGCATCAATCAACGTCCGGTTCTTCCTTTCCGCAACACCGTTTTTTTGAGGGGTGTAAGGTGTGGAATATTGGTGCTTTATCCCTTCATCACTGAGAAACTCATTTAGGGTTTACTTCTTGAACTCGGTGTCGTTGTCACTTCTAATCATCACAATCTTTGCCTCATGTTGACGTTGGACTTCATTTGCAAAGTCAATGTCAGTCTGTTGGGTCTCACTCTTCTTCTTGAAGAAATATACCCAAGTGTATCTCGAGTAATCATCCACAGTCACCGAGCAATATTTTCTACCACCAAGATTGTCAAAAGATGGAGGCCCGAAGAGATCCATGTGAAAGATCTCTAAGGTCCTCTTTGAGTAGATTGTAGTGGTTGGACGATGAGCCTTTTTTCATGTAGCTTTCCTTCAATACAAGCACTGCAAGCATGATCTTTGGCAAAACTCACATTTGTTAGTCCAAGAATGTGATCCCCTTTGAGGAGATTTTGCAAATATCTCATATTGACATGGGCTGGTTGGCGATGCCAGAGCCATCCCATATCAACTTTAGCCATTAAGCAAGTCGCGGTCTTAGTGGGTTGCTCCGAGAAGTTCACCACATAGAGACCGTTCTCAACATGCCCAACAAAAGCTACTTTAAGAGTCTTGCTCCACAAAAGTGTCATAGAGTCAATACCAAAGAAGGTACTAAAACCCATGGTTGCAAGTTGATGAACAGAAAGTAAATTGTATGTGAGGTTCTCAACATGCATAAAATTCTCTATGGATAGTTCCGGGGAGACTATCACCTTGCCAAGACCCAATACCTTCGAAATTGCATCATCACCAAATGAGACTTGGGTGACCATAGATGTGTTAGGATGAACGTCCACCACCAAGTCCTTGCTTCCGGTCGTATGATTTGTCCCTCCACTATCGAGCAACCATGATGTTCCTCTAGAACAAAACCCCTACAAGAGATCAATGTTTGGTTTTAGGTACCCATTCTTTAATGGGTCCTTTTATGTTAGCAACAAGGGTCTTAGGAACCCAAATACACCATTCAATGTACTCATAAGAGGAACCAACATATTTGGCATAAACATGCCCATCACTAGCACGGCACAAAACATAAGAGGGGTTAAAGTCGCCGGTCTTGTTGGGGTGGGTGTTCTTGTTCTTGCCCTTCTTGGCATTCCCCAACATAACTTTGTCTTTCTTATTCTCATGAGGACCTTCTCCTTCTCTCACAATGGTTTTCTTGAGTGGTGGAATTTCAATTGGTGTTCACCTTCTTCTTCTCATTATTTTTTGGTGTAAACCCCACTCCTTATTTTGCCACAACTTCCTTCTGATTACTCAGAAGGTCACTGAGAGTCTTCTCATCTTGGATACACGTCACCAAGCCCTTTTCAAGTTGCTCTTTTAGCTTAGCATTTTCCTGCACAAGATGTGCATGCTCACAATATGGGTTAGTAGTAGATGCATTATCAATTAGAACAAAACGAGGAAATGTGGCAATTTCCTTAGTGAGTTTCACTTGGAGTTGATCATGCGACTCCTTAAGAGAGGCATGAGCACACTTCAATGCCTTGTGAGCCTTGTCAAGTGTGTCAACCTCATCCTTGAGTCGATCATGGTCCACCCCAAGTGCAACCTTCTCAGACTTGAGAACAAGGTTAAGAACAATAGCATGATCATAATCTTTACATAATTTGGCAAGGTCATCATCTTGTGACTCCTCAAGAGTCATACAAAGACCTCTCTCTTCCTCAAGAGCAATAGATAGATCCGCTATCTCATCGGCATAATCATGGCTATGACCTCTCAATTCCTCAAGAAATTCTTCTTGATACTCAAATGGTGTCATGGGCCTCACCAACTTGTTCCAAGAGAGCAACAAAGTGCTTATTGGACTCTCCCTTGAGTTTACGCATGAAATTGTCAAACTCATTTTTATCCTCTTTCACCTCCTCATGTTCATCCACACTATCTATTGACGGAGTGGAAGAAATAGAAGTATTAACGTTTGAGGTTTTGACGTTGGAGGTTACCTTAGTGATACCTTTATCCATGAGGCACCTTGCACCGATGTTCTCATTGGGGGCGTCGAAGAGTGACACCTTTGTTAGGGTAGAGGAAGCAATTGCCACAGATGTCATTGCCATTCCTTCACCGCTTGTGTCTTCGTCATCGACATCATCATCCGAGGCATACTCTTCTTGAGCCACCAATACCTTGTGAGGGGCCTTCTTGATGAAGTTGGTTTTGTTGGGGAAGGACTTGGCCTTATCTTTGCGAATGAGCTTGCCACCATTGTCTTCCCTCTTCTCATATGGGCAATCCACCACAAAGTGACTCACATTACCACAATTGTAGCATGTTCTCACACGTTGCTTGCCCTTTGACCCATTAGAGTTTTTCTTGGAGAAGTTGGGCCTTGTGTTTCTCTTGTTGTCCCAAAATTGTCTAGACGCAAGAGCCATGTGCTCATGATAAGCATATTTGGTGTCCCCGGGGAAACCCTCTTCTTCTTCTTCTTTTTCTTCTTCCTCTTGACAGACCTTGGCCTTCAATGCAAGATTGGGAGAGGACTTCTTTCACCATTGAACGCGAGCGAGAGCATTGTCAGCTGTTGTGTTCAGGATGTTCATTGCAATAAATTCATCCAACAAATCACCAGAGGATAAGGTGTGAAAGTCCGGCCCTTGACGGATGACAGCAGACATGGCCTTGTTGTAGGGCATGATGGTCTTTAGGAGCTTACACTTGATCCAAGTATCATCGACATCCTTGCTTCCATGATCCTTGAGGGAAACACTGAGAGCGGTAACCCTTCTATAGAGTTCACGCGGTTCCTCATCCTCTATCATCACAAACTCATCCGACTGATCAAGGACAACTTCATAGTTTGACCGTTGAATTCTTGAGCTTCCCTTGTACATGGAGATGATGTGTTTCCAACACTCTTTAGCAACAGCGAACGGCCGCAGGTGAGGTAGGTCTTCAGGAGGAATAGCAGCTTGGAGTATGAACAAGGCAGAAGAATTTAGCTGTTTATCCGCTTGTTCTCTTGGAGTAAGATTGCAAGGATCATGAGGATAGTATCCTTCTTCAATGACTCTCATGAGATGAATTGAGATATGATCTAAATGAGACATGATACTAAAAACCTAGTTAGCAAAATCATTCTTAACAAGTTTAGGAGGAGGACCGAGATTAACTATATGAGGTGGGTGCACAACAAGTACACAAGCAAGCAAGGGATATAACACAATAAAAGCTCGCAAGAAGTAAAGGTGCGAGATAACCAAAAGTGGAGCCGATGGAGACAAGGATGTGTTACCGAAGTTCCTTCCCTCGTGGGGAAGTACGTCTCTGTTGGATCAGTGTGGAGGCACAATGCTCCCCAAGAAGCCACTAGGGCCACCGTATGCTCCTCACGCCGTCACGCAATGCGAGATCGTGCGATTCCACTATTCGTGCACTTGAAGGCGGCGACCGAAACTTTACAAACAAGGTTGGGGCAATCTCCACAACTGAATTGGAGGCTCGCAATGACACCACGAAGCGTCACCACAATGGAATGTG
This sequence comes from Hordeum marinum, assembly GCA_022496015.1. Taxonomy (NCBI): domain Eukaryota; kingdom Viridiplantae; phylum Streptophyta; class Magnoliopsida; order Poales; family Poaceae; genus Hordeum; species Hordeum marinum. The sequence continues at coordinate 500,672,257 of CM039678.1, read as the reverse complement.
GCTTCAAGGTGACCTCAACCGTCTAGGGTGCTCAAACACCCTAGAGTAACAAGATCCGCAAGGGATTAGTGGGGGGAATCAAATTTCTCTTGTTGGAACTGTTGATCGGGGCCTTCTCAACGAATCCCTAGAGAATCAACAAGTTTGATTGGCTAGGGAGAGAGATCAGGATAAAATGGAGCTTTGAGCAAAAATGGAGTTTGGGAAAGGAAGAGGTAAGCTTCTTGGGGAAGATGACCTCCCTTTTCTGGTGGGGGACAAGTTCCAACCGTTATCCACACCCTCATCCCCGCGTGTCGCGGCACTACCGCAAAACCTACGGTACGCATGAGGGCTTGCGGTACTACCGCTGCCTCATGCGGTACTACCGCTCGCATGAGAGTAACAGGCTCTGGCTATTTGCAGTAGGCAACAAGCAGTAGAACCGCCTGAGCGGTACTACTGCGAGCCCATGCGGTACTACCGCATGGTCGGCACAGGCAGGCACTGGAGATGCACGGAAGTAAAAAATTACTTACATGCCTACCTCCACTGGGAAGCACTGCGAAAAAAGTCTGGCACGGTAGTAGCGGACGTGAATCACGGTACTGCCGTAATAGGGCAGATGTAAAAAATTACATGTGCGCCTACTACTGCAGGCGTAAGCTCCAGGGAAGGAGACAACGGTACTACCAGTGGCACTTGTGGTACTACCGCTCCTTTGAGCGGTACTACCGCTGACCACTGAACTCAAACACCCAACAGGCTTTCACTTTGCACAGTGAAGGAAAATGAGTTGGGGCTCCATCAAGAGAGGGAAAGGTGGTGCAAAGGAATAGATGTGTACGTTATGATTCCACCCAGACCTTTCCGAAGCGGACCCTTTCTTAATAGTATGGCTTTCCTGCGACTAAAATCCACCAAAAGGAAACGTGGAGAACAACCGTCTTGGAGAGGTTCCGAGGGGCACTGGATCGTCTTGTGCCTAGACCTGAGATATCTGAAATGCTCAATGCACACAATTAGTCCACAAATGCATTGTTATCAATCACCAAAACCACTTAGGGAGAAATATGCCCTTACAAAATCAAAACAAAGTGCAATGAAACAATTTTATGGTAATCAGTAAAATACCTTTAGGATGGTTTATAACTTAAAAGGAGAGGTGGAGAAGAGGTCACCTCACAGTGTTGTTGAGATAGGTACTGAGGTAACAGAGGATGGAAAATTCATTTTCTCTAAGTTCTTTATGGCTTTAAAGCCTTGCATCGATGGCTTCAAAGAAGAGTGTCATCCATATTTGAGCATAGGCTCTTCTTCTTTGACTCAGAACTGGAATGGTCAATTGGCAGCATGCAATGCCTTAGATGGCCACAACTGGATGTTCCCTGTTGCTATGGACTTGTTTGAGTCAGAGACAAAGGTTTCATGGGCGTTGTTCATGATGCGACTAGAAAGATGCATACGGCTGATGACTCATACTTGTGATCTGCGTTGGGTTTTTCCCCTAAAAGGAAGGTTATCCAACTAATAGGATGATCACGCAACCTTCTTTAGCGCCTACACATAAAAGAGCAAACCTTTGCACCCAACGCAGGCAAGAGGGTCGTCAATCCCCCTAAACTCGTTATTTGCAAGCAAATGAATAGTGTAGATGATAGCTGAATAAATATAAATTGCACAATAAATAAAAATTAAATATTGGCAGCAAGATAATAAGAGCGTTTGTAAATATATATGTGAATAGATCTCTGGGACATAGTGTTACCTAGAGGCTTCTCTCTCGAAGAAGGCACACAGTGGGTAAACAAATTACCATAGGGCCATTAATAGAAAAGCACATAGTTATGAAATATTTGTTCACAACAATGATCATATATATAGGCAACATGTCCATAAACAAGTAGACCGACTCCTGCTTGCATCTACTACAATTACTCCACTTCGGGAGCGCTTCTATGCTTTTCTATCTAGGTTTAAGTTCATAACAAATAGAGTAACGCTTGGAGAACGATGACATGATGTAGACAAAGTAAATCCAATTAATATGAAAGAACCCCATCATTTTACCCTTAGTGGTGATACGTCCATTTTGCATCATGAATTCTTACTATTATTTACTTTATTATTTTCCATTATTCCACATTATTACACAATTGTTATGTCTTTCTCTCTGAATATGCAAGGTACACCACAAGGAGGGAAATATCTGGAAAATGGAATTTTGGACCGGAAAACCGAGGAAAAGGCAGAAAAATCACTAGACTTTGAATGACATGAAACTTCAGGGAGAATATTTTTGGAATATTTAAGAATTTCTGGAGTGAAAATATACCAAAGGGGGCTGACAGCAGGGCACAAGCCAACAGGGCGCCCCCCTAGGGGCGCGTCGTACGGGGGCCCCCTGTTGGCCCTCCGACGCCCCTATTCTCCTATATGGTGTGTTTCACCCTAGAAAAAAATCATAAGCACCCTTTTAGGATGAAGCGCCGCCGTCTCCAGGTGGAAACCTGGGCAGAGTCCCTATTGCACTCCTACAGTTAGATCCTGCCGGGGAAATCCTTCTTCGGGAGGGGGAGATTGAAGCCATCGCCATCACCAACACTTCCTCCTTCGTGGGAGAACCAACCTTCATCATCATCTTCACCACCACCATCTCATCTCCAACCCTAGTTCATCTCTTGTATTCAATCTTTGTCTCAATACCTCATATTGGTACGTGTGGGTTACTAGTTGTGTTGATTACATCTCGAAGTTGATGCTTGTTGGATTACTTGGTGCAAAAGATTATATTTTCAGATCCTTAATTATAATTATTATACCTATGATCTTGGATGTCTTGATGATGTGTGAGTAGTTACTATTGTTCCCGGTGACATGGGAGAAGTCTTGTTATAAGTAATCTTGTGAAGTTGCTATGTGTTCGATATTTTGATGATATCTATGTTGTTACTCCTCTTAGTGGTGCCATGTGAACGTCAACTACATGAAACTTTACCATGCTATGGGCCTAAGGGAAGTAATTGTGGAGTAATAAGTAGATGATGGGTTGCTAGAGTGAGAGAAGCTCAAACCCTACTTTATGTGTTATTTCATAAGAGGTTGGTTTGGATCCACATGTTTCATGCTATGGTTAGATTTATCTTAACTCTTCTTTCGTAGTTGCGGAAGCTGGCAAGAGGGCTTAACCATAAGTAGGTTGTTAGGTCAAGTAAGAAAAACACCTTAGCACCGGTCCACCCACGTATCAAATTATCAAAGTAGCGAATGTGAATCAACTCAACATGATGAACATGACTAGACAGGAATTCCCATGTTTGCTCTAGGCACTTTCTTAATATAAGAGTACTTTCAGGCGTGTCCTTTGCTACAAATAGCATTGGGCTACCTTGTTGCACCTATGTTACTATTGTCACTTGTTACTTCGTACAAATTATTTTGCTACAAAACTCTCTACTATTGTTACTCATCGCACTTGCAAAGAATATCTTGCTAAAAACTCCTTATCATTTCCCTCTGGTCCTCGTTGGGTTCAACACTCTAACTTCTCGAAAGGTCTACGGTTGATCCCTTATACTCGTGGGTCATCAAGTGGCAGCAATACTAATATGTTCCCTGTCCCCTACTTAGTCACTATGATATAGAACACCGCAAGATTGAACCCACTACAACGCACCTCTCCCATTGAAGAGAAACCAAACTAGTTGGCCAAACTAAATCGATAGATCAAAGAGAATTATGAAGCTATAAAAATCATGCAAATAAGAATTCAGAGACGACTCAAATATTTTCCATGAATAATCTGAACATAACCCCCAATTCATTGGATCCCAAAAAATGCACTGCAAAGAGTGATTACATAAGATAGATCACCGCGGGAATCGTGATGACCATGGCAACAAAGAACATAGAGAGAGAGAGAGACCTCTAGGTACTAATTATGGACCCGTAGGTCAATGGTAAACTACTCTGACATCTCCATGGGAGCAGTAAGGTTGACGTAGAGGCCATCTGTGATCGATCCCCCCTCCGACAGGGCACCGGAACAGGGCTCTAGATGGGTAGACTGAGGGATAGAGACTTGCGGCGGAGGAAAAAGTGTTTCGGGAGTCTGCTGATATGTCTCGAACATATCAATAATTTACCTAAGCTTACAATACTTTATATGGCTTTGATACACTTTATATGATTTAATTAGAACTAGCACGGGCTGAGGCTGTTTTCACTAGAATTACCACTGTGTTGTTTTCTGTGCAGAAAATAAAAGTTCTTGGAATCGTCCGAATTTTTTGATGATTTTTCTAGAGGAAATAAGAAATAGTAGAGTGAAGAACCATCGGAGGGGGCCACCTATTGGTGCCAAGCCAATCGGGTGCGCCCACCCCCCCGTTCGGACCCTCATGGCTTGGGACCACCTCGTGGCTTTGTTTAGCGTGATTCCAATGCCGATAATTCCTATAAATACCAAAAATCTCATAACTTAGCCTCCAAATCTTGCTCCGCCACCGCAAGCCTCTGTGTAGAAGAAAACTCATCCAAAGCCCTATTCCTGCACCCTGACAGAGGGGGAAATCATCACCATAGGCCATGTTCATCATCCTAGCGCTGTTCATGACAAGGAGGGAGTAGTTCGCTTCAGGGATGAGGGTATGTACCAGTAGCTATGTGATTCATCACATGCACGATCTTGATGTATCATGGGCTTTGTTAATGTAGTTAGATCATGTGATGTTATTCCCTTGTAGGGGCGAGCCCACTTTAATTCATGGGTGTTCAGTTGAATACCCATGTTTTTTGGAGAAAAAACTAGGTATGAATTGTCTGTTATATGTACATGCGTGGAAAAAGAAAGGAAAGTAACAGAAAATCTGATGGGTGCACGCATTCACCACAATACTAGAACAACCTATCTCTCCCTCGCCTGCTCCAAGCTCAAATAGGAGAAGCCCACCCATGTCTTATCGCTCACGCGAAGACCAGTAGAGGTGATTCATTTACCTAAAAAAAGCAGAGCGATCCATCACATGCACACATCGGCTCCCCAAATTCCAATCTAGCAGGCGGTCGTGGACTTGAGGTAGGGTTAATCACACGATAGGGCAAACGGAGGCCGCGGCAGGCCGGGCTGGATCGCAGGAGGCGGTGCGGCCGCACAGGGGAGATGCCTGATTGTATGAGAGGCGAGTTTAAGTCAATCACGCTACAGGCGTATTCTTCCCTCAAACACCAGACTTCAATACTTTTTCTACTTCCAAAGAAACAAAATTCTTTACTTTCTGCTCACAAAAAGTGTAAGTGTCTAATGGTGATTAAATCTGCCTAATCGGCTTCTTATTTCGGTATAGGATTACATTGCATATATATGCTGAATTTTGACATTTGTTTAAGAGTCGAGACCTTCTAATTCAGCATAATGTTTATTGCAATTTGAGACTTGTGTGTGGTGATTTACAAAGATTAACTAGTACTATTAGGACATTTAGTGGTTTAGGTTATTATAAGTAGCAATTCCTTCGTCCGAAATTATTTGTCGTGAAAATTGATGCATTTAGAGATATTTTAGTTCTAGATACAAACATTTTTAACCATTTCTGCGATCAATAATGAGGGATGGATGGACTATAAAACATGATGATCATTTTTAATAAATATTATATTATACCATGCTATATCTTTTATATATTTTATTACAATTAGTAAAATATGGTCTTATAATCGATTTATATGCGTTAGAAACATTATTATACATTAAAATGTTTTGAAAATTTGAATACACAGCTTCCAAATCCTGGGCGCGCCCCTGTTCCCTTGCTACCTTGTTGGGATCAATTGAAACTTTCCCTTTGAGATCTCCTTATGTTCGATTGAATACTTTGGGTTTGAGAACATGTGATGTATGTCTTGCATGTGGATACCCATGGTGACAATGGGGTATTTTATTGACTCACTTGATATATGTTATGGTATCAACTTGCGAATTCCGATAACCTTGGGGGATCTATGTACATGGGTTGATTGCACATTTTCATCCTATTTTCTCAAATAGAAATTTTGGGGTACTCTTTCAAGTTCTTTGTGTTGGATTGAATATGATGAATCTAAAATTATTGTATGCATGTCGAACAATTAACCCACGGATACTTGTCGTGACATTGGAGTATCTAGGTGACAGTAGGGTCTATTGATGTCTATCATATGGTGTTATTTTAGTAAGAACTCTAGGATTGTTTGTGAAACCTATATGAATAGCTCAATAGATTGATCGGAAACGATAAATTTGAGGTGGTTCTACTACCTACAACAATTTCATCTTATGTTCTCCGGTACTTATGAACTTCGGAGTGATTCTTTGTCACACCACAAGTACAAAACAGGGCTTTCGTCCGAGCTCAATCTACACATTAGTCCCGGTTGCATTACGAACCGGGACTAATGTGAGCATTAGTCCCGGTTAGAGCGGCTAGGGCGTCCGACAGGCATCAGTGCCGGTTCAACTGGGGCCTTTAGTCCCGTTTCTAGCCACCAACCGGGAATAAAGGGGTTGCTTCCCTTTAGTCTTGGTTGGTGTCTCGAACCGGGACTAAAGGGTAGGCCATTAGTCCCAGTTTTAGGCACAAACCGGGACTAAAGGGGTTGAGGCTTTAGTGCCGGTTGGTGTCTCCAACCGGGACTAAAGGCTAGACCTTTAGTCCCAGTTTGAGATACCAACCCGGACTAAAGGGTTTTGAAAGTTTCTTTTTTTCTTTTTCTATTTGTTTTCTGTTTTTGGTTTCTATTTTAAATAGCTTATATCTTTTACGACATTTGATGTTTTGTAGTGATTCTTTTTGCATTAGATTCAAAATTTTGTCTAGTTTGTGTTTGTGCAATTAGTATTCAAATTTGATTGGTTTAAATTTGAATTTGTTCAAATTTTCTTGAACCCTAGATTTTGAATAACTTGAGTTTAAAAATTGTTTTTAACTTTTTTTGCTCCTAGGCACATGTTAGATGGTGCATGTTGAACGCACAAAAAGTTTGGAGTTGAAACAAGTTAAAAAAATGAAATGCCTTTGTAACAAATGAGTTTTTGTCCAAAACCCAGATACTTCGAAAGAGATTGTCCAGTTTGTACACAGAGTGCATCCAGCTTTTGCCGTAACCATCTCAACTTTTTAGCATATGCTATGTGGATGAAATGATGATACCGTACCAAGTTTCAACATTTTCATTGTTCATTTGTAGTGTTTTTCAGTTACGGGGTCATTTAGGTCAAAAAAATAGATAAATGCATGAAAAATACCGAATGAAGTGGAAAGAGTTGAAAGTTGATGATGTGTATTTGAATGGTGCATTATGAACGCACAAAATTCTGGAGTTTAAATAAGTTTTAAATAAACCGAAATGCCTTTGTAACAGATGATTTTTCGTCCGAAACCCTGATACTTCCAAAGAGATTGTCCAGTTTGTACACGAAGTGCATCTACTTTTTACCGTAACCCTCTCAACTTTTTAGCACATGCTACGTGGGTGAAATGATGATACCATGCCAAGTTTCAACCTTTTGATAGTTCATTTTTAGTGCTTTTCAATTTAGGGTCATTTCGCTCAAAAAAATGCATGAAAAATAGCGAATGAAGTGGGAAAGGGGCTAAAATTGATGATTTGGCTTTGGATAGTGCAAGTTGAACGCATAAAAAGTCTGGAGTTCAAACAAGTTTAAAAAAAGTGTTATGAAAAAGTAAAACGATTATAACTTTTGCATACGACGTAGAAAAAAAAGTGTTACAAACAATTAATTTTATTTAAAAAAAATAAATGATGTCATATTTGGATTCCTCATATTTTTATGATAATAATGGATATATTTTTTGTCGAATTTCGATTTAGAGATTTAAAGATATTAGTTAGGCCATATTAAATGAATAAATGGCAAAAAATGAATGAAATAATATTATTACTTACTTTATTCTCATTGAAATTCAATATTATTATTTCTTATTTTATTTTTAACTTTTTCTTATGTTTGTTATTTTATTTTTATTTTTTGAGAATTTTTGATATTTTTCGAAATTTTTGCCTTTTTTGAAGTTTTTTTGTGTTTTTAAATTAATTATTGTTGTTTATTTTAATAATTGTTTGGAATTCAAAAAGTTATATCATGTGACATCAAGACCTAAGGGTTAATAGGATTGATACCTTACTATTGTCAAGAAAACAATAAGTGCAGACTTGGAAACTAGGGGTGATAGAATTCGAAAGTTAAGCATGCTGAGATTGGAGCAGTGAGAGGATGGGTGACAGACGGGGAAGTTAGACGATTTGGAATGAGGGGTGATTAGAGATTAAATTGTCGAATAATGCAAGAGCAGTGCGGAGGGGTAATTACAGATTAAATTATCAAATAATTCAACGATTTGAAAATCAGAAAAAAATAATTCGAAAAAAATAAAAAAATATTTTTAAAAAATACCCTTAGTCCTGGTTGGTAACACCAACTAGGACTAAAAGTCTCGCTCTAGAAAGCTGCCACGTGGAGCCCCTTTAGTCCCGGTTCGTAAGCTAAAGGTTTTGGGCTTTAGTCCCGACCCTTTAGTCCCTGTTCCAGAACCGGGGCTGATGGGCCTCTGGAACCGGGACAAATGGGCCGTTTTCTACTAGTGCATGTTGAGGGGTGATCATATGATTCTATTACGTTAGCATTGTTGACAGATTGCACTAGTGAAAGTATGAACCCTAGGCCTTATTTTCAAGCATTTATACAACGTTTTGCTCGCTATTTGCCACTTGCTACCTTGTTGTTTCTATATTTTTAGATTAAATAAACCTATATCAACTATTCATATTGCACTTGTATCACCATCTCTTCTCCGCACTAGTGCACCTATACAATTTGCCATTTTATTGGGTGTGTTGGGGACACAAGAGATTTCTTGTATTTGATTGTAGGCTTGTTTGAGAGAGACCATCTTCATCCTACACCTTCCATAGATTGATAAACCTTAGTTCATCGATTTGAGGGAAATTTGTTGTTGTCCTACAAAACTTTGCACTTCGAAGGCCAACAACACCTAAAGGAATAAATTTGCATAGTAGACATCATCTCTCTAGGGTTTTGGGGAATAATGAGAATTTATAGGCCAGAGAACAATGCGAGATGGCCGGTGAGGTGGTCCCAAGCCATCAATGTGCAACCACCCATTGGGCGCGCCCTGTTGGCTTGGGGACACCTCGTGTGGACTCTAGTGTCCCTCAAAACCTTCCAGGTCATTATTTTGTCCAGAAAATATTGTCAAAAAGTTTCAGGGTATTTCGACTTCGTCTGATATGGCAAACCTAAAAAGCCAGAAACATGCAAGAAACAAAACATGGCACTTGGCACTGAGTTAACAGGTTACTGCTAAAAATTATATGAATTATAGCAAAAAAATGCTCAAAAAGTATCCTAGAATGATAATATTATAGCATGGAACAATCAAAAATTATAGATACATTGGAGACATATCAGCATCCCCAAGCTTAATACCTGCTCATCCCCGAGCAAGTAAATGATAAAAACAGAATTTTTGATGTGACATGCTACCCAACATGTAATGTCTTTCAGATATCATCACTAAGAAAGAATGACTGAATAAACATTAACATATTAGCATGTCACAATCATCAACTTTCAAAATATACGATCCTTAAAGAATGTCTACCCCATTCATTTTATCATATTAGCATGGCATGGCTCCGTCTTGACCAGACAAATACAAATGTCAGCCATCACCATGGTCAGTCAGGGAATTGGATCATACTTTTTAAAATGCTTCAACTTTTTATTCCTCACTCAATACATGAGCGTGAACCATGGATATAACATATAGGTGGAATAGAATATGGTGGTAGATATCAAAGGGGTAAAACGTGGATATGAAAGTCTTGCATCAACTAGGCATATCAACGGGCTATGGAGATGCCCATCAATAGATATCAATACGAGGAGTAGGGATTGCCATACAACAAATGCACTAGAGATATAAGTGTATTAAAGCTCGAATGAAGTTAAGTGAGCATGCATCCAACTTGCTTGCTCATGAAAACCTCGGGCAATTGAGGAAGCCTGTCATCGGAATATATAAGCCAAGTTCTATAATTAAAAGTTCCCACTAGCAAATGACAGTGACACTACATGAGACTCTCTATATGAAAAAGATGGTGCTACTTTGAAGCACAAGTGTGGAAAAATAGGTAGTAGCACTGTCCCTTCTCTCTTTTCTCTCATTTTTTAATATTTTTCTTCTTCTTTTTTTCCTTTCCTTTTCATCCGTAGTCTCATCCTGACTTATGGGGGAATCATTGTCTCGATCATCCTTTCCTCACTAAGACAGTTCCCGTATAATAATAATCATCACACTTTTTTTTACTTACAACTCAATATGAAAAAATACTAAACAATATGACTCTATATGAATGCCTCTACCAGTGTACCAGGATGTGTAATGGTCTAGGGTAACATGTAAATAATGATGAAAGGTGGCTTTGCCACAAATACTATGTTAGCTACATGATCATGCAAAGCAATATGACAATGAGTGCACAAGTCATATGATGTAACAGTGGAAGTTGCATGGCAATATATCTCGGAATTTCTATAGAAATGCCATGATACGTAGGTAAGGTGGCTGTTTTGAGGAAGATATAATGAGGCTTATGTGCAACAGAGTGTATCATGCGACAGAGTGTCGCATGGCAAAGTCATAGCAACACCAATCTCAGAACATGATGTATACAAGGGATCAAGCCCTAACAACACTATCTTGATTACATGATCAATCTGATCAAACTCCTCGCCGACCAGCAAGCCTACGAAGGAATTACTCACTCCCGATGGGGAGCATCATGGAATTGGCGATGGAGAAAGGTTGGTGCTGACGAAGATCAAATATTCCCCTCTTCGGAAGTCCAAACAGGCTCCAGATCTGGCCTCCCGTCGAAGAACATGAGGTGGCGGCGGCTCCATCTCGTTAAACGCGATAATTCTTTCTCTGTGATTTTTTTTTCCAAATTTAGGAATTTATAGTGGCGGAGGTAGGGCAAGTGGGGCACCGAGGTGGGCACAACCCACCAAGCCGCGGCCAGGGGTGCCTGGCGCGCTCTGGTGTCTTGTGCCCAGCCTTGGCCCTGATAACCCACAAGTATAGGGGATCACAACAGTTTTCGAGGGTAGAGTATTCAACCCAAATTTATTGATTCGACACAAGGGGAGCCAAAGAATATTCTTGAGTATTAGCAGCTGAGTTGTCAATTCAATCACACCTGAAATACTTAATATCTGCAGCAAAGTATTCAGTAGCAAAGTAGTATGGAAGTAACGGTAACGGTGGCAAAAGGGATAGTAGCAGTTTTGTAGTGTTTGTAACAGTAGAACCGGAAAAGTAACTTAGCCAAGATCAATATATGGAAAGCTCGTAGGCAATGGATTAGTGAGGGATAATTTTGTCGGATGGCATTCATCATGCAACGGTTATAACAAAGGGTGACACAGAACTAGCTCCAATTCATCAATGTAATGTAGGCATGTATTCCATATATAGTCATACGTGCTTATGAAAAAGAACTTGCATGACATCTTTTGTCCTACCCTCCCGTGGCAGCAGGGTCCTAATGGAAACTAAGGGATATTAAGGCTTCCTTTCAATAGAGAAACGGACCAAACCATTAGCACTTACTAAATACATGAACTCCTCAAACTACGGTAATCATGGGAAAGAGTCCCAGTTATTGTCACCCTGGGGGATGCGGATCATAACTCGTAATAGGTGTCTACAAATTGCAAGATAGGATCAAGAACACAAATATATTCATGAAAACATAACAGGTTCAGATCTAAAATCATGGCACTCGGGCCCTAGTGACAAGCATTAAGCATAGCAATGTCATCGCAACATCAATCTCAGAACATAGTGGATACTAGGGATCAAACCCTAACAAAACTAACTCGATTATATGATAAATCTCATCCGACCCATCACCGTCCAGCAAGCCTACGATGATATTACTCAAGAACAGTGGAGAGCATCATGGAATTGGTGATGAAGGATGATTGGTGATGACGAAGGCGTCAATTTCCCCTCTCTGGAGCCCAAAACGGACTACAGATCTGGTCTCTTGAGGAAGAACAGGAGGTGGCGGCGGCTCCATATCGTGAAACGCGATGAACTCTTCTCTCTGATTTTTTCTCCATAAATACGAATACATAGGAGTGGAAATGAGGTCGGAGGAGCAACACGGGTCCCACAAGCCACAGGGGCGCGCCCTAGGGGGGTGGGCTCGCCCCCTGGCTTGTGGCCAGGTGGTGGGCCCCCTACAGTTGATTCTTTCGCCAATATTTTTTATTAATTAAAAAAATATTCTCCTTACATTTTCAGGTCAATCCGAGAAATTTATTTCTGCAAAAAAATAATACCAAGGCAATTCTGCTGAAAACAACGTCAGTCCGGGTTAGTTCCATTCAAATCATGCAAATTAGAGTCCAATACAAGGGCAAAAGAGTTTGGAAAATTAGATACGTTGGAGACGTATCAACTCCCCCAAGCTTAAACCTTTGCTTGTCCTCAAGCAATTCAGTTGATTAACTGAAAGTGATAAAGAAAAACTTTTTAAAATGCTTCAACTTTTTATTCCTCACTCAATACATGAGCGTGAACCATGGATATAACATACAGGTGGAATAGAATATGGTGGTAGATATCAAAGGGGTAAAACGTGGATATGAAAGTCTTGCATCAACTAGGCATATCAACGGGCTATGGAGATGCCCATCAATAGATATCAATACGAGGAGTACGGATTGCCATACAACAAATGCACGAGAGATATAAGTGTATTAAAGCTCGAATGAAGTTAAGTGAGCATGCATCCAACTTGCTTGCTCATGAAAACCTCGGGCAATTGAGGAAGCCTGTCATCGGAATATATAAGCCAAGTTCTATAATTAAAAGTTCCCACTAGCAAATGACAGTGACAATACATGAGACTCTCTATATGAAAAAGATGGTGCTACTTTGAAGCACAAGTGTGGAAAAAGAGGTAGTAGCACTGTCCCTTCTCTCTTTTCTCTCATTTTTTAATATTTTTCTTCTTCTTTTTTTCCTTTCCTTTTCATCCGTAGTCTCATCCTGACTTATGGGGGAATCATTGTCTCCATCATCCTTTCCTCACTAAGACAGTTCCCGTATAATAATAATCATCACACTTTTTTTACTTACAACTCAATATGAAAAAATACTAAACAATATGACTCTATATGAATGCCTATACCAGTGTACCAGGATGTGTAATGGTCTAGGGTAACATGTAAACAATGATGAACGGTGGCTTTGCTATAAATACTATGTTAGCTACATGATCATGCCAAGCAATATGACAATGAGTGCACAAGTCATATGATGTAACAGTGGAAGTTGCATGGCAATATATCTTGGAATTGCTATAGAAATGCCATGATACGTAGGTAAGGTGGCTGTTTTGAGGAAGATATAATGAGGCTTATGTGCAACAGAGTGTATCATGCGACAGAGTGTCGCATGGCAAAGTCATAGCAACACCAATCTCAGAACATGATGTATACAAGGGATCAAGCCCTAACAAAACTATCTTGATTACAAGATCAATCTGATCAAACTCCTCGCCGACCAGCAAGCCTACGAAGGAATTACTCACTCCCGGTGGGGAGCATCATGGAATTGGCGATGGAGAAAGGTTGGTGCTGACGAAGATCAAAGATTCCCCTCTTCGAAACCCCAAACGGGCTCCAGATCTGGCCTCCCGTCGAAGAACATGAGGTGGCAGTGGCTCCATCTCGTTAAACGCGATAATTCTTTCTCTCTGATTTTTTCTCCAAATTTAGGAATTTATAGTGGTGGAGGTAGGGCAAGTGGGGCACCAAGGTGGGCACAACCCACCAAGGCGCGGCCAGGGGTGCCTGGCGCGCTCTAGTGTCTTGTGCCCAGCCTTGGCCCTGATAACCCACAAGTATAGGGGATCACAACAGTTTTCGAGGGTAGAGTATTCAACCCAAATTTATTGATTCGACACAAGGGGAGCCAAAGAATATTCTTGAGTATTAGCAGCTGAGTTGTCAATTCAATCACACCTGAAATACTTAATATCTGCAGCAAAGTATTCAGTAGCAAAGTAGTATGGAAGTAACAGTAACGGTGGCAAAAGGGATAGTAGCAGTTTTGTAGTGTTTGTAACAGTAGAACCGGAAAAGTAACTTAGCCAAGATCAATATATGGAAAGCTCGTAGGCAATGGATTAGTGAGGGATAATTTTGTCGGATGGCATTCATCATGCAACGGTTATAACAAAGGGTGACACAGAACTAGCTCCAATTCATCAATGTAATGTAGGCATGTATTCCATATATAGTCATACGTGCTTATGAAAAAGAACTTGCATGCCATCTTTTGTCCTACCCTCCCGTGGCAGCAGGGTCCTAATGGAAACTAAGGGATATTAAGGCTTCCTTTCAATAGAGAAACGGACCAAAGCATTAGCACTTACTAAATACATGAACTCCTCAAACTACGGTAATCATCGGAAAGAGTCCCAGTTATTGTCACCCTGGGGGATGCGGATCATAACTCGTAATAGGTGTCTACAAATTGCAAGATAGGATCAAGAACACAAATATATTCATGAAAACATAACAGGTTCAGATCTGAAATCATGGCACTCGGGCCCTAATGACAAGCATTAAGCATAGCAATGTCATAGCAACATCAATCTCAGAACATAGTGGATACTAGGGATCAAACCCTAACAAAACTAACTCGATTATATGATAAATCTCATCCAACCCATCATCGTCCAGCAAGCCTACGATGATATTACTCAAGAAAAGTGGAGAGCATCATGGAATTGGTGATGAAGGATGATTGGTGATGACGAAGGCGTCAATTTCCCCTCTCTGGAGCCCAAAACGGACTACAGATCTGGTCTCTTGAGGAAGAACAGGAGGTGGGCGGCTCCATACCGTGAAACGTGATGAACTCTTCTCTCTAATTGTTTCTCCATAAATACGAATACATAGGAGTGGAAATGAGGTCGGAGGAGCAACAGGGGTCCCACAAGACACAGGGGCGCGCCCTAGGGGGGTGGGCACGCCCCTGGCTTGTGGCCAGGTTGTGGGCCCCCTACAGTTGATTCTTTCGCCAATATTTTTTATTAATTAAAAAAATATTCTCCTTACGTTTTCAGGTCAATCCGAGAAATTTATTTCTGCGAAAAAATAACACCAAGGCAATTCTGCTGAAAACAACGTCAGTCCGGGTTAGTTCCATTCAAATCATGCAAATTAGAGTCCAATACAAGGGGGAAAGAGTTTGGAAAATTAGATACGTTGGAGACGTATCAACTCCCCCAAGCTTAAACATTTGCTTGTCCTCAAGCAATTCAGTTGATTAACTGAAAGTGATAAAGAAAAACTTTTTAAAATGCTTCAACTTTTTATTCCTCACTCAATACATGAGCGTGAACCATGGATATAACAT
Source organism: Hordeum marinum (assembly GCA_022496015.1). Taxonomy (NCBI): domain Eukaryota; kingdom Viridiplantae; phylum Streptophyta; class Magnoliopsida; order Poales; family Poaceae; genus Hordeum; species Hordeum marinum. The sequence goes on along the minus strand of CM039678.1, from coordinate 500,656,757 downwards.
ATAGGTGGAATAGAATATGGTGGTAGATATCAAAGGGGTAAAACGTGGATATGAAAGTCTTGCATCAACTAGGCATATCAACGGGCTATGGAGATGCCCATCAATAGATATCAATACGAGGAGTAGGGATTGCCATACAACAAATGCACGAGAGATATAAGTGTATTAAAGCTCGAATGAAGTTAAGTGAGCATGCATCCAACTTGCTTGCTCATGAAAACCTCGGGCAATTGAGGAAGCCTGTCATCGGAATATATAAGCCAAGTTCTATAATTAAAAGTTCCCACTAGCAAATGACAGTGACAATACATGAGACTCTCTATATGAAAAAGATGGTGCTACTTTGAAGCACAAGTGTGGAAAAAGAGGTAGTAGCACTGTCCCTTCTCTCTTTTCTCTCATTTTTTAATATTTTTCTTCTTCTTTTTTTCCTTTCCTTTTCATCCGTAGTCTCATCCTGACTTATGGGGGAATCATTGTCTCCATCATCCTTTCCTCACTAAGACAGTTCCCGTATAATAATAATCATCACAATTTTTTTTACTTACAACTCAATATGAAAAAATACTAAACAATATGACTCTATATGAATGCCTATACCAGTGTACCAGGATGTGTAATGGTCTAGGGTAACATGTAAAAAATGATGAACGGTGGCTTTGCCACAAATACTATGTTAGCTACATGATCATGCAAAGCAATATGACAATGAGTGCACAAGTCATATGATGTAACAGTGGAAGTTGCATGGCAATATATCTTGGAATTTCTATAGAAATGCCATGATACGTAGGTAAGGTGGCTGTTTTGAGGAAGATATAATGAGGCTTATGTGCAACAGAGTGTATCATGCGACAGAGTGTCGCATGGCAAAGTCATAGCAACACCAATCTCAGAACATGATGTATACAAGGGATCAAGCCCTAACAAAACTATCGTGATTACATGATCAATCTGATCAAACTCCTCGCCGTCCAGCAAGCCTACGAAGGAATTACTCACTCCCGGTGGGGAGCATCATGGAATTGGCGATGGAGAAAGGTTGGTGCTGACGAAGATCAAAGATTCCCCTCTTCGGAACCCCAAACGGGCTCCAGATTTGGCCTCCCGTCGAAGAACATGAGGTGGAGGCGGCTCCATCTTGTTAAACGTGATAATTCATTCTCTCTGATTTTTTCTCCAAATTTAGGAATTTATAGTGGCGGAGGTAGGGCAAGTGGGGCACCGAGGTGGGAACAACCCACCAAGGCGCGTCCAGGGGTGCCTGGCACGCTCTGGTGTCTTGTGCCCAGCCTTGGCCCTGATAACCCACAAGTATAGGGGATCACAACAGTTTTCTAGGGTAGAGTATTCAACCCAAATTTATTGATTCGACACAAGGGGAGCCAAAGAATATTCTTGAGTATTAGCAGCTGAGTTGTCAATTCAATCACACCTGAAATACTTAATATCTGCAGCAAAGTATTCAGTAGCAAAGTAGTATGGAAGTAACGGTAACGGTGGCAAAAGGGATAGTAGCAGTTTTGTAGTGTTTGTAACAGTAGCAACGGAAAAGTAACTTAGCCAAGATCAATATATGGAAAGCTCGTAGGCAATGGATTAGTGAGGGATAATTTTATCGGATGGCATTCATCACGCAACGGTTATAACATAGGGTGACACAGAACTAGCTCCAATTCATCAATGTAATGTAGGCATGTATTCCATATATAGTCATACGTGCTTATGAAACAGAACTTGCATGACATCTTTTGTCCTACCCTCCCGTGGCAACAGGGTCCTAATGGAAACTAAGGGATATTAAGGCTTCCTTTCAGTAGAGAAACGGACCAAAGCATTAGCACTTACTAAATACATGAACTCCTCAAACTACGGTAATCATCGGAAAGAATCCAAGTTATTGTCACCCTGGGGGATGCGGATCATAACTCATAATAGGTGTCTACAACTTGCAAGATAGGATCAAGAACTCAAATATATTCATGAAAACATAACAGGTTCAGATCTGAAATCATGGCACTCGGGCCCTAGTGACAAGCATTAAGCATAGAAATGTCATAGCAACATCAATCTCAGAACATAGTGGATACTAGGGATCAAACCCTAACAAAACTAACTCGATTATATGATAAATCTCATCCAACCCATCACCGTCCAGCAAGCCTACGATGATATTACTCAAGAACAGTGGAGAGCATCATGGAATTGGTGATGAAGGATGATTGGTGATGACGAAGGCGTCAATTTCCCCTCTCTGGAGCCCAAAACGGACTACAGATCTGATCTCTTGAGGAAGAACAGGAGGTGGCGGCGGCTCCATATCGTGAAACGCGATGAACTCTTCTCTCTGATTTTTTCTCCATAAATACGAATACATAGGAGTGGAAATGAGTTCGGAGGAGCAACAGGGGTCCCACGAGCCACAGGGGCGCGCCCTAGGGGGGTGGGCACGCCCCCTGGCTTGTGGCCAGGTGGTGGGCCCCCTATAGTTGATTCTTTCACCAATATTTTTTATTAATTCAAAAAATATTCTCCGTACGTTTTCAGGTCAATCCGAGAAATTTATTTCTGCAAAAAAATAACACCAAGGCAATTCTGCTGAAAACAACGTCAGTCCGGGTTAGTTCCATTCAAATCATGCAAATTAGAGTCCAATACAAGGGCAAAAGAGTTTGGAAAATTAGATACGTTGCAGACGTATCAACTCCCCCAAGCTTAAACCTTTGCTTGTCCTCTAGCAATTCAGTTGATTAACTGAAAGTGATAAAGAAAAACTTTTACAAACTCTGTTTGATCTTGTCGCTGTAAATATTCTAACTTATGTTTAGATTTTCAGCAAAGATTATAGACTAACCACATTCACAATAACATTTAGGTCTCACATTTACTCATATCAATGGCATAATCAACTAGCGAGCAATAATAATGAGTCTTGGATGACAATTTTTTTATCAAAACAATCATGATACAATTTGACATAATGGTATCTCGCTAGCCCTTTCTGAGACCGCAAAACATAAATGCAGAGCACCTCTGAAGAACGAGGGTTGACTGGACATTGTAATTCATGGTAAAAGAGATCCAGTAATACTCATACTCAATATAAATTAATATCAAAGCATACAAATTTCGGTTGTGCTCTCTAATCGGTGTCTTTTATAAGAGGATGATGACTCAACGGTAAAGTAAAATATATAGGCCCATCGCAGAGAGAAGCATCGATTTGCAGAGGTGCCAGAGCTCGACCTTTTAAAACAAGGATGAATAATCATTTTGAGAGGTATGCTTTCATTGCCAACATAACAACTAAGAGATATCGATATCTTCCGTGCTAGATACATTATAGACGGTTCCCAAACAGAATAGTAAAGTTTTTACTTCCCATCCACCAAATCAATCACACTCCACGGCGGGCCGAATCCACGGGTACCGTCCATACAAACACAATCCTGGGGGAGTTTTATTTTATTATAATTTGCTTTGAATTTTTAGCATGGGACTGGGAATCCCGAATACCATCCACTTTCTCGTGAATGATAGTGAATCAACACATACCGTGAGAATAACCCACCTAGCATGGAAGATACTGACAACCCCTAGTCACTACATAAGCGATTTGGGCATACTAAATGAAATATTTATTTGAAGGTTTGGAGAGTGGCACATGCAAATTTACTTGTAACGGCAAGAAAATACCGCATATAGGGAGGTATGGTGGACTCATTTGGAACAACTTTGGGTTTGTGGAGATGGATGCACAAGCAGTATTCATGCTTAGTACAAGTGAAGGCTAGCAAAATACTGGGAAGTGACCAACTAGAGAGCAACAACAGTCATAGACATGCTTTGAGATTAACCAACATTGAATGCAAGCATGAGTAGGATATAAATCACCATGAACATAAACATCATGGAGTCTATGTTGGTTTGTTTCAACTACATGTGTGAACATGTGCCAAGTCAAGCCTCTCGAGTCATTGGTGGGAGGATACCATTCTATCATACTACATCACAACCATTTTAATGCGCATGTTGGCACTCAAGACAAAACATTATCCACTCTTAGGTAATTAAGAATGGTATGAGCAACTATAATCTCTAATTGTAATTGCAAACACGTTTCATCTATAATGGGCTGAATTAAGAACGATGAGCTAATCATATTTCCAAAAGTAAGATAGGTCGAGTTCATACCAGCTTTTCTCCATCTCAGTCAGTTCATCATATATCGTCATTTTTGCCTTTCACTTGCATGACCGAATGATGTGGATAATAATAAGAGTGCACATGCATTGGACTAAGCTGGAATCTAAAAACAATAAGTCAAAAGGGAAGGCAGAGAAATATGGGCTCTATATAAGATAAACAATAATGCATATGAGAGCCCCTCAACATGTCATCGTGGTCTTCTCCTTATGACCCAAAGAAAAGAAAGGAAAATTATTTACACGGGAAAGCTCCCAACAAGCAAAAGAAGAACAAGAAATGTTTTGTGTTTTCTATTAATGATACAACTAAACAAACTTAAAAGATAAAGCTAGAACTAATTTTTTTTATTTTCTTAAAGATTGATTAAACTCACAAGAAGAGAACAAAAAGAATAAAATAAAATACCATGGATAATACAATGAAAAGTATGAACATTAACTAATAACATGAGTGTGTGAACATGAATGTAATGTCGGTGAGAAATACGTACTCCCCCAAGCTTAGGCTTTTGGACTAAGTTGGTTTAGGGACATGGCTGGCCTCGATAATATCCAAAATCATAGTTGGTGTTGTACTGGGCTGCGATAGCTACTACATGTACGGCTGCAGCACGAAGGCGAGCGGCTTCCGCCTCTCTCTCGTACTCATCTGCCTCCTCTTTGGTTATAAAGTGTCTTCGTTTTTCCTGAAAGTTAAAGAAGGCAGGAGTGGGAAGGGTAATATGGACAGCATGCTTTCTATCAAAAATTAGCCGGTACTGAAGGGATTGTTCATTTCTCTCAAGAAATTGGTAGCGCAGCATAGCCTCATAATCAAGAAAAGCAGGTGGTAACTCAATATCATTCTCCCTTATGGGTACCCCAAGATACTTAGCTACACGAGTGGCATAAATTCCACCAAAGAAATCTCCATCCTTAGCATTAAGATGTGACCTCCTTTAATACATCTACCTATGAAGAGAGCAAAATAATGTATAGCAGGAAAGTGAATGCTCCCCAAAGTAGCTTGTGTAATGGTTCTAGTCTCTCCCACCATGATGCTAGCAAGGAAATAATTATATTCAGTTTTTATGAGGATCACTATGGCTACCACATTGTGGAATTTTGCGTGCATCATTAAAATCGTCTACGTCCATGGTATAGGACTTATCATATATATTAAATAGAACAGAATGAGTGTTATGCCTGGATGATATTTCAAACCTCCGCACGAAAGAACCAGTGAGTTGATAATATTGCTAGCATCGTTCTGAAATAAAATCCTCAAGGCTAGCATTCCTTATGTACTCATAAAACTCTTCCTTGAACCCGACATTGTCCATGAATTGATCCGATGACCATTCACAAGGCCGAACTTGAGCTTCCCTCGGTAGTTCAAAATCAGGCTCACGTAACGCGAGTCTAGGAGTTTTCTCGCTTGAGGAATCACCTTGGTAAATTCTCCTCAACATATTTTTTGCTGAAAATTTTCTAAAAAATTTAGTGACTCTAAATAATAGTGAATAAAACTCATAGCAACTACTCCCACAAGTGCCTAGAAGCTATATCATGCATCAAAACTACTTGGGACCATATAAATTTAGCATGCAAGATCAAGAACAAGGTCAGCATAGCAGCAAAAAAATTGCAATATGTAAAGCACTAGAACATAAACTAATTGGACCATTGGAGGAGTCACATACTGATGAGCAATCCACTAAAACAGTTTTGCAAATGGAGCTTTGAGTAAGGAGATCGAAAATGGCAGCAAAATAAGCTAGAATACGGGTTTGAACAATGATGGCTGGAATAAATGAGGGGGGGGCACATGGGACCCACAAGCCACTAGGGTGCGCCCAGGTGGGTGGGCGCGCCCTATAGGCTTGTGGCCCATTGGTGCAGCCCCTTGATGCATACTCAGTGCCAAAAATTCTTAAATATTCCAGAAAAAATCATACTAAATTTCGAGGGAATTTTGGGAACTTTTATTTGCAGGTCATTTTTCTATTGCACGGATAAAACAGAAAATACGAAAATAATGGCATTTTTGCTAAATTGAAACTAAGGGACACAGAATAAAAGTTGGTTACATAGGTAGTGCTTTCTAAATTCATGCATCTCATGCTCGTCAAAAAGAATTCATCAATAAGGTTGATCAAGTCTTATTGACAAACTTTTTTTCGAATGACATAAAACCAGAGAATTTTCGAATGATACTAGGTTACCTCAATGGGGATACGCATGTCCCCAACAATAAGTATATCATATTTCTTCTTATCAGTAGGGATAGGGAATTCAAAACCTCCAATAATAATCGTTGGAATTTTTTCAATGGAGTTGATACTATGAACTTGAGGTTGTCTCTTTGGAAAACGAATCGTATGCTCATTACCATTAACATGAAAAGTGACATTGCTCTTGTTGCAACCGATAAAAGCCCCTAAAGTATTCAAAAAGGGTCTACCAAGGATGATCAACATACTGTCATCCTCGGGATTATCAAGAATAACAAAATCCATTAAGATAGTAACATTCACAACCATAACAGGCACATCCTCACAAATAGCGACACTACTAGGAAAAGGCCTGCTAGTGGCGCACCTATTTTGGCCACTAATGGCGCACTACAGGTGCGCCACTAGCATCACGCCACTAGTAATTAATACTAATGGCGCACCAGGGTGCGCCATTAGTATACCAGATACTAATGGCGCACCAGGGAGTGCGCCATTAGTATATCACACGGTGCGTCATGAGTATGCCTCCCAGGGGGCCATATTTACCTTGTGCTCTGGCTTACTAATGGCGTACTTGTAGATGATGCGCCACTAGTATGCTTACTGCAGTGCGCCACTAAAGTGCAGAATGGTGCGCCACTAGTATGAATATTAGGTATTTTTTTTCTTTTCTGATATTTGCACAGGTTACAAAACATATTACTGCACAGAATATAGACAGCACAACATATAAACATCAGATTTATCGAATACAATAGAAGATTAGTCTCCGAATACAATTCATCATATTAGTCTCCGAGTTTAAAATACCGAACAAAGTTAGAACATTACAAGTCTCGAGACCGCGACTAGCAAGTTTGTCTTCACATTACAAGTCGATATCGATCATCTAAACTACCATCACATAGAAGAGAGCTGCGGTCATCACGATGAGCATCATCGCGATGAAACTGGTGTTCATCCGGTTCCTCCAACGCTCCCTCCTCTCTCCCACTAGATAGCGCGCGTATCTAGCTTCCGCCTCCGCCCTAGTGGTGTACCCTTTGTAACTGTTACCGCTGAAACCGTGAACCTGTCTCCGACACTCCTCCCAGTCATCGCAGACTCCGGGAACCTTACCCTTGAACACCACATACGACGGCATCTCTATGCACTAGCCAAACAAAACGTTAGTAGCATTTCATAGACAATACATAAGCAATATATAAGTATGCAACAAAAGGATCGGAAGAGAAAAGCAACACATTAATAGCACGATTCATGGTCCTACTAATAAATAGCATCGATTACATATAAGTTGAACGACTGTCCAAACCAAAGAGACATACAAGTTCATTAAAGTTTAATATTACAACATGAGACAATCGACATTTCAGAACTACATAGCATCACTACTTTCGACTCGACTCAGGGACCGGAGCGTGGATGAAGCCACTGTCTTTCGTGATGGTCATGAAATCGCGAGCGTTGTCAACCTGCATTTGTAGCGTTGTTTCTATCTCACTATTGGACGGTTGATATCTAAGGTAGAACTGCCCCGAGGTACGAAGGACATCTTGATGGATGATTTCCCAAACTCCGATTGGATGCGATAGAATTCTTGTCTGATGTCCGCGTCCTGGATTGCCGACAAACGTGTGGCCCAATCTTTGAGATTATTTGGTAGCAGAAGATGATTATGGTCCCGCACGATCTCCCACATGTGATGGAGGGCGTAGTAGGCATCCTTCTGACTGCCAGGCGGCTGCTTGACGCAGGGGAACGTCGTATTGTGGATGAACACGTGCTTGCCGTACCTACGAATTGTCCTGCTGAAGGTGCCTCCACATCTGGCGTAGCCGGGGAGAACATCATCAAGAACTTTCTTGATATTTGTGTAGTCTTTCTTCGACTGACGGTCCGAGTCAAAATACATGGCCATGGAATATTTCGGGTTTAAGAGGATGAGTGTGCAATGTGTGTCAATGCACAAGACACAGAATGTTAGAAAAAAAGAACGATCGAAATCTAAGAAATCATATGTTATGGGGCGGTGAGGGGATGACTTACTCGGGAAAATAAGGCACGAGGAAGTTATCCATATCTGGGTTTGCCAGAATGACGCCTTCGAGGTGTGAACTTGCGACTTGCCGGTCCCCAGTGCTGCCCAAGATCTTGGCATGCATGTAGAAGGGGTCGACTATCACGATGTCCGGGGTCTTGTCTCGAATGATCCGCATCTCTATACTCAGCGAAAATAGCCGAATGAAGGTGTAGTGCAGCGGATGAAGGTTAAACATAACGAAGATGTCATTAAACCGCAGGACGATCATACCCCCGATGGCGCAATCCACAAAGCCCTTGCCCTCTGGCACCTTGGCCACGAAAACCGGGTATGCCACATCATTCTTGGAGAGACGCCGCTTCTCCAAAGAAAGAACACTGTCATGCAGACTCCGCATAGCACCGGTTGCAGCATTGAGTAGATTAGTCAGTAGCATCGGCCTACCCGCCACACGCACCCTCCTCGAGATATTGTTAGGTGAAGGTGGCCCGTCCTGAGTACGGATCGTACTCGGTGCCTGCTGGCTCGCAACGCCCTTGTTATTCTTTCTTTTCCGTCCCTTCCTCTTCTGCTGTAATGGGATCGAGTTGTGCTCACAGACCGCCTTCTTGAGTGTGTTGGAGCTGATAATATTTTGCACCTCGGCTATCTGATGCTCGGTGAAGGCGGCAGCTGGAGGCGTCTCCTGAGAATTGAACACTAGACGACGCCTGTTGCAATTGGGTTTCTCCGCGGTACCAGCTAGATCGCGGTTGTCTTTTGCAAGGTTGGGTTCTTGAGAAGGTGTCCCGAAGAATTCGTCACCGTACCCATGTTCGGCAAAGTACTTATCGACGTTGGTAAATGTACCGTCGTCCTCGTCGTCGTCGTCCGGATCCTGTGCCATATGCATGTCCAGATCCTGTGCCATATGCATGTACAACATATCCGGTAGTGTTGAGGCGGTCTTGCCATGGCTTGGCGCCGGCACGACTGGCGGTGTTGTCTTTGGGGTGGTGTCCCTCGCCCCCAAATGAATCTGGCTCTTCGGCCAAAGCAAGGGCCAGCTTACGCAGGCGCTGAGGGTCATTACATCATCTTCGTCAGCCCCAACGGGTTCAATCGGAGGTAACAAGTCGTCGCAGCCTGGCAGTACCCAAACCAGTTCAACCCTATACACGGTGGGTGGCATCGGATTACCTAGAACACGAGGTTGCCCGGTTGAACGATTCTGCCCTTGGCGACATCGATCAACTCGCCGCCCACGAAGTGGAGGAGAGTGCATGGAACGTCGGCGGCGCCCTGCGAAAACATGTAGGGCGTCAGGGATGCCCAGTCAAAGGCAAGGAGATGAAGTCATTGGTCGAGAGGTTGAGTTACTGTGATGGCGTCAAGCTCGGCTAATGTCGAGGCACCGCCAACGGCGGGCGTGCAACTGACGGAGGGGTCGCTTGCTGCCGAGGTGCCGACCGGCGTACACCCGGGTGCATTAAGCTCCAATGCCGGTGCCGACGGCGGAGACACCAATACCGCCTCCACCGGAGACACCAATGGTGCCGCCTGCACGCTATGCGAGTTGTTGCCAGTGAAGCTGGGAACCGGGGGCGGCCCCTGTTGCCCGCCCGCAATCCACCCCCGCAGCCCCTCAACCAAGGTAGGCATAATGGTGGTGATCGTCGCTCCCAGTTGGTCTCGCACTTGCTCTGAGACTATGTCAGGAATCCGTGCCACTTGTGCCTTGAGTTCTTGAACCTCGCGCGACTGTCTTTCTGAGCTGGTCTTTCTCTCCTTTCGCCCACCAGCGTTATAGTATGACGACCATTTTGTGTACAAGCCTTTGCCGGCCACACGACCAGCTGACGACGACTTACTGAACTTATCCTTGTTTTTCATTACGTTCAACGCCCTATTTAAAGTGTTGTCTCAAGGGGAGCTCTGAGACGACCCCGCGCTACTGCTTTCATTAATTAGAATGCAACCATATGGAGCTAATTACGCGGGGGTGTATTCCTTACGAGAACACGCTCAAGCGCCTTGGTCTTCGCATCCATGGTAAGCTCCTTTGTTACCGGGTCCACCTTGTACCGGGCCCTGACATAGTTCCTGGTCTGCTTGTCACGGTATTTCTCGAAGCGAGGCGGTAGGCCTTGCTCGGCACACTCTGTGTCCTCCTTGTCCCATATAGGTTCCGCCACTCTGTAACCGCTGGGACCGAGTTGGTGGACCCCTAAGTTCATGTCCCACATATCTTTCCCCCACTGACTTGATTCCACGGTTGCACTACTCTCGCACTTGATCTTGAACTCCTTGTAGTCATCTTCGCTGATCGAAGGATTTTTTGCCTTGACCTTCTCATAACTACCACCTTTGTCAATCATTTTCTTCACTTTGCTTCTCCAAGTAGACAGGGCCGTGGTCATCTTCGTGAGGGCGGCACTGTTCACTTTATTCCCTGAGAGGCGTGTGTTTGCGATGTCACCGGAGAACTTGTATCGTTCGTGCGACTTCGTGAAGAGGAGGTTGCGCAAATTCCCTCGGTCAGGATGCCTTAGGTTCTCGGTGTTGATCGAGACGGTGCTTCGGAGAATGCACCCGAGCTGAACCGACTACCCCATGACTAATTCTTTGGGCGCCGTTGGATGCCCCTCGGAGCACACTTCAGTAAATTCCTCCTTGACGGTGTCGAGCATGTTCGGGCATCGGTCCTTCCGTTGCCTCTTCGGTTGGCTGCCATCTGTGCGTGCGCTGCCATCATCAGTGGTGGCATCCTCGGCAGTACCATCAGTGGTGTCATCCCCGACGCCACTAGGGGTTGTGTAGTCGGGATCGGTGTCTTCTGCGGCGTCCTCATAGCCCTGAGGTTCTTCCTCCATCTCCTGGGACAGCTCCCAGAATGCCTTGCCCGAACCGCCAGCCTCATCGTTGTGGGCCAAGTTTCGCTCTAAATAGGAAAAATGTTTGGTCAAAAAGTTGGTTATTGTCAAGGGCCAACAACTGAATTAATTACAGTGTTTTTATTTCATTGATGGAACTGTGTGACAATTCAAGGGTGTAGTATGACAGCCTTTACAAGTTTAGGTGCATGTGGGCAGAGCAGAGTAGGGAGAAAACGACTAGGGGAATTCAAACACCGACCCATGCATTAGTCACAAGTATCCCATATGTCCTATTAGTAGCAAAGTCATGCTAAAATTCACGGAAAATTTCAGCATGAACTTTCCTGAAAATAGGACATATGGAGTACCCGAATTTGTCAGAACGGAAGTTAATCGACATTCCAGCAAACTCAAGGGCGGGGTACCTACAAAATCATTTTCCAATGAAGGAATTGCGCCACACACTGCTGCCTCACACTGTCGTTTCATGGCGACGACTTGAGACTTGAGTGCAGCATGCAGGATGGACGAATCGAAGCGAAGGAGAGATTGAGCATTAACTTGAATCTGGGTCGCACTAGAGCTTCAGTAAGCTCAAGGACATGCGCTAAGATTGTCATTTGTAACCAAACTGAATTCACTTGATTCTAGAAAGTATTAACTTGAATCTAGCAAGAATTCAGTTTGTTGTATTATCCTCCTCCTCAAAAGAAAATTGTTTCCAATGGTACTTATTTTGTTTGTTCTCAATCATGACCAGAATCTAGCTCAACTTTATGCTGGTTTTACCGACAGATGAGTCTTGAGTGTAATAGTTATGGTGGTGTGGGAAAACATATAGATCTACTTCTTCGAATAGGTGATCATAACATTCGACACAAATGTTTGCTTGGCCATCAGTATGTTTGAATGGTGGAACATCTCCCGTTAATTGCCCAGACACATAGACAAGGTCATTTTCTTGCAAGTGAGAAGCAGCTGTTTGTGCCAAGTCGTCCTGAAAGATTACAGGGATCCTGAAGGTAAAAAAATGGCAAGCCCATGCTGAGAAAATGCAGCAACACACTGGGAATACGGATGGATACTCACACAGAGAACTTCTCTAGGACACGACAAGATAAAAGTAGCCGAAATAAAATTGTCTATCAAAGTATTTTAAGAACTGGAACTATAAAATGCTATTAATGCTAGTCACTGACACATTTTAACCTTGTGGTGATCCCTATCGATTTGGGATTCAATTTAGTGGTCAGAGTTAACAGTGTCCAATCACAAAACCTTCTACTAGACACTTAATTCGATCCAATAGCAGGGCTGCCTTCAACTTGAAACAGAACAGAGATATCTGAAATAGAAGAGGGATATCTAACTTCAGCTATGTGCTCAGCCTACGCATACAGGTTCTAACATCGTTCCTCTACTGTACTGCCCGTAATTCATTTCATTTCAGCGTGATTCAAACCAAAACCTGCCCCAATCGATCCACGGGCGGCTAAAGGTACAAGGGGTAGCAGTGCTGATCACACTCTCCGAACCCAAACGCTACCAAGCGATCGAACAGTACAAAGAAAGAGCGGAATCGGCGATCGGCACGCACCAGAACTTGGGGAAGTCGGCGCGGCAGTCCTGCATGAGCACGGAGACGGCGGAGAAGCGGCCGTCGGGGAGCCTCTGGAGCTGCACGGGCGCGCCGACGAGGCGGACGGCGTTGGCGACTTGCGGCTGGAAGGGGATGGTGGGCGGGCGGGGCAGCTCACTCGGGACCTTCTCCCTCTGCCACGCCGACGCGTCCGCAGGAGAGGAAGCGTCCCCGTCGTCCACCGCCGCGTCCTCCGTGGGGCTCTCTGTGGGCGGCGGAGCCTGCCACGGCTTAGCCTGGCTGGCGGAGGGGGAGGCACGCTTGGAGGTGTAGAAGGCCGCGGCGGCGGAGGAGGAGGCACCGGTGGCGGTGGAGGGGAGCAGGAGGCGGTGGCTGAGCAGGCGCAGTGGGTCGGGGCAGCGGCGGCGGCGGCGTAGTGGGTGGGGGGCTGAGAGAGATGTGATCCCGGCCGGAAAGGGGATTAGGGATTTTATTCGGGGGAGGGTTAGCAATGGCGCACCCCTAGCGGTGCGCCATTACTAATTTTTTTTTCTGATAGCAATGGCGCATTTTCTGGCGGTGTGTCATTAGTAACTTTTTTTTTGTATAGCAATGGCGCACCTCCTAGCGGTGCGCCATTAGTAATTTTTTTTGGATCCCGGATGACCCATTGGCGTACTCGATGCAGACGGAGGAGGCACGGCTCCTGGAGTGGACGGAGGGGGCCGCGGAGGGTTCGGCCGGCTGAGCGCGCTGCGGCGGAGGGCTGGTAGCGGTGGCTTGAACCCTAGGTCTCGCCCGATTCCGTTCGGGGGAAGCGAGCGAGGAGACAGGGGAGGGTGCGGGGGAAGGTTAGCAATGGCGCACCTCCCAGGGTGCGCCATAAGTATATCCATAGCAATGGCGCACCACTGAGGGGTGCGCCATAAGTAACTTTTTTTAGTTGCGTCTAATAATTTTTTATTTTTTATTTGAAAAAAATTATGAATATGAAAATATTTATGAATATGAAAAAATATCGTCAAATTTGTTATTCGAAAATATCATCAAATTTAGTTATTTGAAAATATTTGATTTCTTTTTTCATAAAAATTGGTATACCAATGGCCGGCGCACCTCCTAGGGGTGCACCTTCAATATTTTTTCTGGATTTTTAGTTGCATTCATTTGTGAATTGGTAAAACATTTATGAATATGAAAACATTTATGAATATAATCGAGAAATGAAGGCTACAATTTAAATACAATCGATCTTAGCTAGCTATCTGTTCACAATCTTCTTCCCCTTATTTTTCGCAAATGGAGTTCTTCTTTTGAATGGACGTCCTTTAGGTAGGGTGGCCCTGCTTCTTCTTGTGGTGTATACTGGTACTTCATCGTTGTCGTCATGTTCCATCTTCGGGTCATCGTACTTGTCGAAGTCTTGCTGATTGGCGAATCCATCCATTCCGATGATCTTCCTTTTGCCTCTCCTCATGACAACACGACTGGGCTTTGGCGGGTCGGTAATGAAGAAGCATTGGTCCACTTGGGAAGCCAGTACCAATGGCTCATTTTTCGCGGTGGCGTTTGCGCCCGCGGTCTTGGATTTGGCTTTGGGTATAACCATGGTGGTGAAATACCGGTCTTCTTTTAGAACGCTCTTGGCCCATCTGACACGGAACATCGGGACCTTCTCTCCAGCGTAGCTAAGCTCCGAGATCTCCTCGATCCTTCCGTAGTATCTGTCCTTGTCGTTACCGGTGTAGGATTCCATCGTTACCCCGGAGTTCTGATAACCATCGCTCTTCATGTCCTTTCCCTCGGTGTAGAATGTGTAGTCGTTGATATCGTACGCCTCATACGTCATCAGGTTGTGCTCGGGGCCCTGTGACAAGGAGAATATGAGTTGTTCTTCCGCGGAAGAAACCTCATGTAAAGGGTACGACAGAAGCTTCTTCTTGAACCAACGCATGAAACATGAGTTGTGCTCTTTGATTATATCTTCGTCCGTCCTCTGTTGGCCTCGGTCATTGTACGTCTTCTCAATAAAGTTTTTGTGCTCTACCACCCAAGGATCGACCACGTTTATGTGTTGTAGCACAACTAGGTTTGCTCTTTCAAAGTCGGCGAGTCGACCCTCGAAGTCGACATGCATTTCGCGGCGACCCTCACGGTGACCCCATCCAGCGAGCCTGTCGAGGTGCCTGTTGACGGGCAGACCAACGGGGTTCTCGATGCCTAGATAATTTGTGCAGTAGGAGATGCACTCTTCGGTCAGAAAGCCCCTGGCTATGCTTCCCTCTAGATGTGACATGTTGCGAACGTATCTTTTGATGACACCATTCCTCCTTTTGAACGGCACCATGTTGTGCAGGAACGTCGGCCCGAGTTGGATGATATCCTCCACGATATGGACCAGCAGATGCACCATAACATCGAAGAATGCGGGCAGGAAGTACATCTCAAGCTCGCATAGTATCACCACGATCTCTTCCTGTAGCCTTCTGAGTTGCCTCACGCCAACCGACTTCCGAGAGATGACGTCGAAAAAGTTGCATAGGCCAAATAGCGTTTCACAGACGTGCGTGTCCATGATCCCACGGATTGCAACTGGAAGTATCTGCGTCATCAGCACGTGACAGTCGTGAGACTTCATCCCGCTGAACTTCTGCTTCGTTGAGTCTAGGTATCTGCCTATCTTCCCCGCGTAACCGTAAGGAAGTTTTACTCCTACGAGGCAGGTGAAAAACTGATCGATCTCCTCCTGACTTAGAGTGAAGCACGCGGGAAGGAAGTCATTTCCGGTCTTCTTGGCCTTTTTGCCTTTGCGACGACATTCCGTGTCCTGCTTCGCCTCATCATCATCATCATCATCATCATTATTAGCGTGAAGCTCCTCCCCGATGCCCATTGATTTCAAGTCTGCCCTTGCTTTTGGCCCATCTTTGGTCCTCTCTAGCATGTTGAGAAGGGTACCAAGCAGAATCTCGCACACATTCTTCGTGATATGCATGACATCAAGGCTGTGAGGCACACGGAGGATCTTCCTGTACGACAAGTCCTAGAAATCAGACCTTGTTTTCCATACCTTTAGCAACGGCTCTGGAGCCTTTCGCTTCTTTCCCGGCTCTGGCACCTTTCCCGACGGTGGGCACTCTTTCCAATTTTTCAACAGCTTGTCTATTTGCTCGCCGCTTCTCGTACGCGGGCGTCTTCGGGGTTCGGTTTCACCATCGAACAGATCCTTGCGTTTTCCCCATGAGTCATCGTCGCGAAGCCACCTTCGATTTCCCATGAACACGGTTTTCAAAGACCCGAGATCTCTATCTAGCTGGCGATACGTTGTGTCATCCATGCACCATACGCATCTAGAAAATCCGTGGACCACCTGCCCCGCGACATATCCGGAACCGAGATAGTCGTGCACCGTCATGAGCAGTGCGGCTCTCATAGGGAAATATTCTTTCTCTGCGGCGTCCCACGTATTGGCTGGCGTTTTCCACAGCATGTCAACCTCCTCTTTCAGCAGCCCCAGGTACAGATTAATGTCGTTAGCTGGTTGTTTCGGCCCTTCAATTAGCATACTCATGTGAATGTACTTCCTCTTCATGCACAACCAGGGGGGAAGGTTGTACATCCACACAAACACAGGCTAGGTGCTATGTGTGCTTCTCTGGCTGCCAAACAGATTGACTCCATCGGTGCTCGCGCCCAGCATGATGTTCCTTGGATTGTTCCCAAATTATGGGTGTTCGAAGTTCAATGCTTGCCACTGGCTCGCATCCTGAGGGTGACTCAGCATCTTGTCTTTTTTATTTATCTCCAGATCATTTGCGTCATCTTCTCGCTTCTTCTCCTCCCTATCCGCGTGCCAACGCAGGAGCTTTGCTACCTTAGGGTCCGCGAAATACTGCTGCAGATGAGGAGTGATCGGAAAGTACCACACCACTTTTAGAGGAGCTTTCTTCCTCTTCTTGTATCGAGTGACGCCGCACACCAGACATATGGTAGACTCCGCATGCTCGTCCCGATAAATGATGCAATTGTTCATGCACACATGGTATTTCACGTGCGGTAAATCCAGAGGACACACGATTTTCTTCGCCTCCTCGAAACTGGTCGGGCACTTGTTCCCCTTGGGAAGACGTTCGTGCCAGAATGACATGTTCTCATCGAAGCATGCGTCGGTCATTTTGTGTTTTACCTTCATCTCCAGAGCCATGAGCATTACTTTCAGGAGGGTATCCTCGGGCCTGCATCCTTCATACAATGGAGTAACCGTGTCTATCTCCAGTGGATCCAGCTTGGCTTTCTCTCGGGCGGCAGCTCTTGCGTTATCCGTCTGCTTGAGAAGTACCTCTTGAATATGAGGGTCCTACACCCAGCCCATCGATGGTCCATCTTCGTCTACTCCGGCATCTTCATCTTCATGATCATGCCCTTCGTTTGCTCCGACATCTTCCTCATCATAATGTACGGCATCTTCTACATGATGACTGTGTACTGCATCTACTTCGTGATCATGTCCTGGAGATTCTTCGTCTTCTCGCCGGCCCTCGCCGCGGTTGTCTTACTCATGCCCTTCCTCATTTCTTGCCCGGCCCCCATGGACGACTTCATAATCATCTTAATCACCTTGCCACTGATAGCCATCCATGAAACCATGCAAGAGCAGGTGGTCCCGCACCTGTACGGAATCCGGGTCTATAAGGCTCCTCATCTTGCATCTTCGACACGGACATCTTATCTCCATCTCGTTCTTTTGAAGCATCTCGGCCTTTGCGGAGCTCAAAAACCTATTCACGATGTCTTCGGTCAAAAAAGAATATTTTAGAAAAAACGATATTTGGTCGCCTGCGGGGTAGAGCAAAACGATATTTTAGAACCAAGAAAAAATTTGGCATGACTTTGCCTAAAAATAGGACAAAAAAGAATGCATAGTGCCAAATTCTCGCCGAAACGGAAATGAATCAACATTCCGGCAAAATATTGGCAACTATCGCATTTCAAATACCGGTACCTGCAAACACAAACATATATGCAACACCACAAACATATGCAACACCACAAACATACATATAGATCTAGCTAGGCCATAAAAAGTGCATGTGCACGTTGTTGGAGGGAGAAAAAAGTAGATCTACAACATAAAGAAAGCTTTCCCCTTACTTACCTATCAAAAAAAGGTAATTTAACCACTTAATTTGGATGAATCTATGGTGCAAATGTGGTCAGGAGGAGGAGGCAGCCGAGACAATCTTGGAGGAGCAGGTGGAGAGAATGAAGTGGGGAAAGTGAGTGTGGTAGGTGGCTGTCCAAAATATCTAGCTGGTACTAGGTTACTAATGGCGCACCACCTACAAATGCGCCATTAGTAATCCTAGTTACTAATGGCACACCAGTTCGGTGGTGCACCATTACTACTTTTGCAAAAAAAATGTTAGTAGTGGTGCACCGTGTGTGTGGTGTGCCATTACTAGTTTGAACTAGTAATGGCGCACTATACACTGGTGCGCCATTACTAGTTATGAAAAAAAAGTAAAAAAAATTTGTTAGTAGTGGCGCACTGGGTGAGTGGTGCGCCATTACTAATTATAAATAGTAATGGCGCACCGTGCCCTGGTGCGCCATCACTAGTTTTGGAAAAATAAAAAAAAAGTTTGTTAGTAGTGGCACACCGTGGGTGTGGTGCAGCATTAGTGTCCATCACACTAATGGCGCACCAACACATGGTGTGCCACTGCTATATAGTAGTGGCGCACCACATGTGTGGTGCACCATTAACGTCTAAATTATCTATAGCCCTTCTACTAGTAGTGCGATGGGTAAAGCAGTTGATTTATCAGCCATTTGCAATGAGATTTCAGTAGGTGTCAACTTATTCAAATCAAGTCTACGGTATAAAGAGAAAGGCATAACACTAACACCAGCTCCAAGATCACATAAAGCAGTTTTAACATAATTTCCTTTAATAGAGCATGGTATAGTAGGTACTCCCGGATCTCCTACTTTCTTAGGTATTCCACCTTTAAAAGTATAATTAGCAAGCATGGTGGAAATCTCAGCTTTGGGTGTCTTTCTTTTATTTGTCACAATATCTTTCATATACTTAGCATAAGGAGACATTTTCAAAGTATCAGTCAAGCGCATACACAAAAAGGCAGGTCTAAGCATTTCAACAAAGCACTCAAAATCCTCCTCATCCGTTTTCTTGGATGGATTAGAAGAAAGGGCATGGGTTTCTGAACCCGTGGTTCTCTTTCTCTACCATGTTTCCTAGCAATGAAGTCTCTTTTATCGTATCTTTTATTCTTAGGTTGTGGGTTATCAAGATCATCAGCAGGTTCAATCTCCACATCATTATCATTAATAGGTTGAGCATCAACATGAACATCATTATTAATGTTATCACTAGGTTCATGTTCATCACCAGATTGTGTCTCAGCATCAGAAATAGAAATATAATTTGGATTCTCAGATGTATCTATAACAGGTTCACTAGCAGCATGCAAAGTACTATCATCATTCTTTTTCCTACTCTTATTAGAACGAATCGGTGCATCAGTATTAACTCTCTGAGAATCTTGCTAAATTCTCTTAGGATGGCCCTCGGGATACAAAGGTTCCTGAGTCATTCTACCACCTCTAGTCACAACTTTAACAGAAGGATCATTGTCTTTACTATTCATCTCGTTAAGAAAATCATTTTGCCCCTTAAGTACTTGTTCTACTTGAGTAGTTACCATGGAAGCATCTTTACTAATAAGCTTAAGATCATTGACAGTTCTACTCAAATAATCACCCAAGCGATCAAGCATGTAAGCATTATGTTTCAACTGTCTACTAACATAAGCATTGAAATTTTTCTTGCTTCACAATAAAATTATCAAATTCATCCAAGCATTGGCTAGCAGACTTATTATAAGTAATATCTCTTTCATCAAATCTACGGAGAGAATTTACCTTTACTACTTGTGTCGGGTTATCAAGACCATGTATTTCTTCAATAGGTGGTAGATTCTTAACATCATCAGCTTTAATACCCTTTTCTTTCATAGATTTCTTTGCCTCTTGCATATCTTCAGGATTGAGGAATAGAATACCTCTTTTCTTCAGAGTTGGCTTTGGAGGTAGTTCAGGAATAGTCCAATCATTATCATTGCTCAATATATTATTCAATAGTAACTCAGGTTGTTCAATAGCAAACCTATCTAGGTGGTCCCTAGAAACATCGGTTAGTCCATTATAACAGATATCAAGTATTTCATTTTTCTTGAGAGGATGATCATGCAAAGCATTAAGTAATTGGAGAAGCCTCCCCCAATCTTGTGGGAGTCTCTCTTCTGAAATTTCCACAAAGTTAAACATTTCCTGCAAGGCAGCTTGATTCTTATGGGCAGGAAAATATTTTTGAGAGAAGTTATAAATCATATCCCGGGGACTACGCACACAATCAGGAGCAAGAGAATTAAACCATATCTTAGCATTACCCTTTAATGAGAAAGGAAACAACTTAAGAATATAGTAATAGTGATTTTTTTCCTCATGGGTAAATAGGGTAGCTATATCATTCAATTTCGTAAGATGTGCCACAACAGTTTCAGATTCATAACCATGGAAAGGATAAGATTCAACCAAAGTAATTAACTCAGGATCGACAAAGAATTCATAATCCTTATTAGTAACAAAGATAGGTGAAGTAGCAAACTTAGGATCATATTGCATTGTAGCATTCAAAGAATTTTCTATCCACTTGCGAAGCAATTTCTTATGATCATCTTCATCCTTGGAAGCAAGAAAGTCCCTAGCTACCTCTCCTTCCATAACATAACCTTCAGGTATATCAGGAAATTCATATCTAGGAGAGATAGGTCTAGCAGGTGTCACATAGTGTTCAGTTTCAATAATTTCACCAGATTCAGAAATATTACAAGTTTCAGCATTGGCCCTAGCAATTTGTCCATCAAGAAATTCACCGAGTGGCACAATATCATCTAGCAAAGTATCATCATAAGCATCATGTAAAGAAGAAGTAGCATCATCAATTACTTGTGACATATCAGAATTACTAGCAGGTGGTGGTGTTGCAAATTTACTCATAACAGAAGGTGATTCAAGTGCAGAGCTAGATGACAGTTCCTTACCTGACCTCGTAGTTGAGGGGTAGATCTTGGTCTTAGCATCTTTCAGATTCTTCTTAGTGATCAACAGATATATATCCCAAGTGACTCAGATAATAGAGCTATGCTCCCCAGGAACAGCGCCAGAAAAAGGTCTTGATAACCCACAAGTATAGGGGATCGCAACAGTTTTCGAGGGTAGAGTATTCAACCCAAATTTATTGATTCGACACAACGGGATCCAAAGAATATTCTCGAGTATTAGCAGTTGAGTTGTCAATTCAACCACACCTGAAAGACTTAATATCTACAGCAAAGTATTCAGTAGCAAACTAGTATGGAAGTAATGGTAATGGTGGAAAAAGTGATAGTAGCAGTTTTGTAGTGTTCGTAACATTAGCAATGGAAAAGTAACTTAGCAAAGATCAATATAGGGAAAACTCGTAGGCAATGGATCAAGGATGGATAATTATGTCGGATGGCATTGATCATGCAACGGTTATAACATAGGGTGACACAGGACTAGCTCCAATTCATCAATGTAATGTAGGCATGTTTTCCATATATAGTCATACATGCTTATGGAAAAGAACTTGCATGACATTTTTTGTCCTAGCCTAACAAAACTAACTCGATTACATGATAAATCTCATCCAACCCATCACCGTCAAACAAGCCTACGATGAGATTACTCACGAACGATGGAGAGCATCATGGAATAGGTGATGAAGGATGGTTCGTGATGATGAAGGCGTCGATTTCCCCTCTTCGGAGCCCAAAATGGACTCCAGATCTGGTCTTCCGAGGAAGAACAGGAGGTGGCGGCGGGTCCATATTGTGAAACGCGATGAACTCTTCTCTGATTTTTTTTTCTCCGTAAATAGGAATATATAGGAGTAGAAATGAGGTCGAAGGAGCAACAGGGGGCCCACAAGCCATAGGGGTGTGCCCTAGGGGGTGTTCACGCCCCCTAGCTTGTGGCCAGGTGGTGGTCCCCCTGCAGTTGATTCTTTTGCCAATATTTTTTATTAATTCCAAAAATATTCTCCGTAGATTTTCAGGTCAATCCGAGAAATTTCATTTTTGCACAAAAATAACACCAAGGCAATTATGCTACAAACAACTTCAGTCCGGGTTAGTTCCATTTAAATCATGCAAATTAGAGTTCAAAACAAGGGCAAAAGAGTTTGGAAAAGTAGATACGTTGGAGACATATCAGGCCCACTCCCCGGTGATTTCCGGCTCTGGTATTTTTTATATTTTCCAAAATAAATCTCCAAAAAGTATTGTTCCAATCCGAGAACTTTTATTTCTACACAAAAATAACACCATGGTGGTTCTGCTGAAAACAGCGTCAGTCCGGGTTAGTTCTATTCAAATCATGCAAATTAGAGTCCAAAACAAGGGTAAAAGAGTGAGGAAAAGTAGATATGTTGGAGATGTAACAGATCATAATAAAATTCAACAATATATCTATCATAAACAATACTCTCTTTATGATCAACATGCGTAAAGTTTTTATCATCTTCCAAAATAGTGGGATTATCATCAACTAAAGTTATGATCTCTCCAAACCCACTTTTATCATAAAATTCATAATATTTAACACTCTCCAAATATGTGGGATTTTTTTTGCCTAAAGTTGACACTCTCCCATACCCACTTTCGATACTATTGCAAACATTATTATCAATAACATATGCAACATGAGGCTTAAATAAATTTTCAAGATCATAAGAAGCATTATCACCCCAATCATGATCGTTCCAATAAGAAGTGGACATGACAAAATTATCATACCCAAGCTTGTAGTTCTGCATATCATTAACATATTTGACATTAATAGAGTTTATATTAACATATTTGAATCACCTTATAAATTTCTTCTTTCGACACTTCATCAGAAAATTTAGCTTCATGATTTTCAAACAAAACTTCATAGAGATAATCAAATGCACTCAAATCACTAGCAATTGGTTCATCATAATTTGGTATTTTGAGAAGATTAGCAAGTGGATGAGGATCCGTATCAATATATTTTTATAAAGCGAAGATGCAAACAAATAGAAGCCACATGACATCACAAGCAAAGATAGCAGACAAGCAAAAAGGCAAACAAAAAAGACGGAGAAGAAAACAGCAAATTTTCTTGAAGTGGGGGAGATGAAAATACGAGGCAAATGGCAAATAATGTAAATTGCAAGGAGATGAGATTTGTGATTAGGAACCTGATAGTTGTTCATGATGTCTCCCCGGCAACGGCGCCAGAAATTGGCAAGTTGATCGGAGACTACTTTTGCTCCTCCTTGTCGGCAACGGCTCTAGAAATTCCTTTGACATGGCTTGAGACTGCGTCGGTATTTTCCCAATGAGGAAGGGATGACGCAACACAACGACGATAAGTATTTCCCCTCAGTTATGAGACAAAGGTACCGAACCAGTAGGAGGACCAGGCAACTAGTGGAAATATGCCCTAGAGGCAATAATAAATTAGTTATTATCATATTTCCTTATTCATGATAATCGTTTATTATCCATGCTAGAATTGTATTAATCGGAAACTCAGATACATGTGTGGATACATAGACAACACCGTGTCCCTAGTATGCCTCTAATAGACTAGCTCGTTGATCAAAGATGGCTAAGGTTTCCTAGCCATGGACATGAGATGTCGTTTGATAACGGGATCACATCATTAGGAGAATGATGTGATGGACAAGACCAAAACAATAAACGTAGCATATGATCGTGTCAGTCTATTGCTACAGTTTTCTGCATGTCAAGTATTTGTTCCTATGACCATGAGATCATGCAACTCCCTGACACCGGAGGAGTACCTTGTGTGTATCAAACGCTGCAACGTAACTGGGTGACTATAAATGTGCTCTACAGGTATCTCCGAGGTTGTCTGTTGGGTTGGTATGGATCAAGACTGGGATTTGTTACTCCGTGTGACGGAGAGGCATCTCACGGCCCACTCGGTATACAACATCATAACAAGCCTTGCAAGCAATGTAACTAAAGTGTTAGCCATGGGATCTTGTATTATGGAAAGAACAAATAGACTTGCTGGTAACGAGATTGAACTAGGTATAGAGATACCGACGATCGAACCTGGGGCAAGTAACATACCGAAGAACAAAGGGAACACCATATGGGATTAACTGAATCCTTGACATAGAGGTTCAACTGATAAAGATCTTCGTAAAATATGTAGGAACCAATATGGGCATCTAGGTCCCGCTATTGGTTATTTACCGTAGATGTGTCTCGATCATGTCTACATAGTTCTCGAACCCGCGGGGTCTGCACACTTAAGGTTCGATGATGTTTTGGTAGTATAGGGTTATGTAATGGTGGTGACTGAAGGTTGTTCCGAGTCCTGGATGATATCGCAGACGTCACGAGGAGCTCCGGAATGGTCCGGAGGTAAAGATTGATATATAGGAAGTCCTGTTTTGGTCACCGAAAAAGTTTCGGGCTCATCGGTAGTGTATCGGGAGTGCCGGGAGGGTGTCGGGGGACCATTGGGAGCGGTGTCTCCACCCAAAGGACCTCATGGTGTGTGGGAGGAATCAATCCAACCCCTGGTGGGCTGGTCTAATCCCAGACTAAGGCCCATGCAGCTAGGGGTGGGAAAAAACCAAAAGGTGGAGAGGTGGAAAGAGTTTCCAAGTGGAAAGGAGGAATCCTACTCCTGATAGGATTGGAGTAGGGCTCCTCCACCTCCAATTTCGACCAAACCTTGAGGGTTTGAGGCTGCCTACTTCCCTACCTCCCTCCTATATATACTAGAGGATTTAGAGGGGAAAGCTAACCCTAATTGCCACGTGCTGCCCTCTTCTTCCTCTAGATCTGTTTCTCCTCTAGATTAGATTTGCGGTGCTTAGGCGAAGCCCTGCAGGATTAGTTGCACCACCAGAGAACTCATCTACCTATCCTCTCCCTCTTTCTGGATCAAGAAGGTGGAGATCATCATCAAGTTGTACGTGTGCTGAACGCGGAGGTGTCGTCCGTTCAACACTAGATCGGAAAGACCGTGATCAAGATCGCAAGATGATTCATGATTGGATCGCAGGAGAGATCATGATGAGATCGCGGGACAGATTGTGATTGGATCGAAGGACAGATCATGATGGGATCATGGGATGATCGTCGATTTGGATCACGAAAACGTTCGACTACATCAACCGTGTTTCTTAACGCTTCCCGCTTAGCGATCAAAAAGGGTATGTAGATCCACTCTCCCTCTCGTAGATGCTCATCACCATGGATAGATCTTGCGCGTGCGTAGGAATTTTTTTGTTTCCCATGCAACGTTCCCCAACAGTGGCATCATGAGATAGCCCTATGTGTAGATGAGATCTCGAGTAGAACACAATGGAGTTCATGGGCGTTGATGCTTAGATTGCTTCCTCCCTTGGCCGTGTTTTGGTTCAGTAGTATTCTGGGATGAAGCGGCCCGGACCAACCTTACTCATACGCTTACAAGAGACCGGTTCCATCGACTGACGTGTAACTTTGTTGCACAAAGATGGCTGGAGGGTGTCTGTTTGTCCTACTTTAGTTGGATCGGATTCGACAAAGGCGGTCCTTGAGAAGGTTGAAAAGCAACTTATGTATCACCGATGTGGTTTTGCGTAGGTGAGAATTGTTCTTGCTAGATACCCGTAGTAGCAACGTAAAACTTGTTTTTGCAGGGTATGTTGTGATGTGATATGGGCAATTACATGATGAGATATATGTGATGTATGAGATTATCATGTATTCTATAGAATATCACGTCTTGCATAGGGTTTTCATAGGGTTGTCTTTAATTATGGTATGACCTGCGTGTCAATCATTAAGTGCTATGTAATGCTTTACTTTATCGCTAAACGGTAGCAACAGTAGTAGAAGCATGGTGGGCGCGACAACCCCTATGGCGACACGTTGATGGAGATCAAGATGATGGAGATCATGGTGTCATGTCGGTGAAGATGGAGATCATGTCGGTGCTTTAAGGATGGAGATCAAAAGCACAAGTTCATGGCCATATCATGTCACTTACGATTTGCATGTGATGTTAATCCTTTTTATGCACCTTGTTTTGCTTAGGACGACTGTAGCATTATAAGGTGATCCCTCACTAAAATTTCAAGATAAATTGTGTTCTCCCCAAGTGTGCACCGTTGCGAAAGTTCGTCGTGTTGAGACACCATGTGATGATCGGGTGTGATAGACTCTACGTTCACATACAACGTGTGCAAGCCAGTGTTGCATGTGCAAAACATGGGTTAAACTTCACGAGCCTAGCATGTATAGACATGGCCTCGGAACACAAG
Organism: Hordeum marinum; assembly: GCA_022496015.1. Lineage (NCBI taxonomy): Eukaryota > Viridiplantae > Streptophyta > Magnoliopsida > Poales > Poaceae > Hordeum > Hordeum marinum. Next base: position 500,630,429 of record CM039678.1, on the reverse strand, counting down.
AGACCGAAAGGTCAAACATGAGTCATATAGTAGATATGATCAACATGATGATGTTCACCATTTAAACCACCTCAAATCACGTGATGATCGGACTTGAGTTGGTGAATTTCGATCATGTATCACTCGAATGACCCGAGGGATGTCAATTTGAGTGGGAGTGCTTAGGTAATATGATTAATTTAACTCATTATCATGAACATAGTCAGTAGTGTGTTTGCAAATTATGTTGTAGATTACTAGCTCTTGCTGTAGCTCCCCTATATGTTTATATGTTCCTAGAGAAATAGAGTTGAAAGTTGATGGTAGAAATATGGCAGACTGGGTCCGTGAACTGAGGATTGTCCTCATTGCTGCCCAAAAGGCTTATGTCCTTAGTGCACCACTCGGTGCACCACCCCCTCCAGCATCGTCTGTAGATGTTCTGAACATCTGATAGGAACGTTCTGATGACTACTTGATAGTTCAGTGTGTCATGCATTACTGCTTAGAATTGAGGCTCCAAAATGTTTTGAACGTCACGGAACATATGAGATGTTCTAAGAGCTGAAATTGGGATCTCAGGCTCGTGCCCATGTTGTGAGATATGAGATATCCAACAAGATTCTTTGCCTGCAAGATGAAGGAGAATAGCTCAATCGTTGAGCATGTGCTCAGATTGTTTGGGTGCTACAATCGCTTGAATCGAGTGGGAGTTGATCTTCCATATAAGAAAGGGATTGATATAGTTTTGCAAGTCATTGTCACTAAGCTACTAGAGCTTCGTGATGAAATATAAAATGCCAGGGATGGAAATAATGATCCCTGAGCTGTTCGCGATATTTGACGCCGCGAAGGTAAAAATCAATAAGGAGCATCAAGTGTTGGTGGTTAGTAAAACCACTAGTTTCGAGAATGGCAAGGGAAAGCACGGAAACTTCATGGATGGAAAGTTAGTTGCTGCTCCAGTGAAGCAACCCAACGTTGAACCCAAACCCTAGACTAAGTGCTTCTATTATGAGGAGTGCGGTCACTCAAGTGGAACAACCCTAGATACTTGGTAGATAAGAAGGCTGGCAACGTCAACGAAACTATATTTTGATATACGTGTTATTGATGTGTACCTTGATAGTACTCCTAGTAGCACTTGGGTATAGGATACCGGTTTGGTTGCTAAATGTTAGTAAATCGAAATAAAAGCTACGGAATAAACGGAGACTAGCTAAGTGTGAGGTGATGATGTATGTTGGGAATGTTTCCAAGGTTGATGTGATCAGCATCGCACGCTCTCTCTACCTTTGGGATTAGTGATAAACCTAAATAAATGTTATTTGGTGTTTGCATTAAGCATGAACATGATTGGATCTTGTTTATTGCAACACGGTTATTCATTTAAGTTGGAGAATATTGGTTATTTTGTTTACATGAATAATACCTTCAATGGTCATGCATCCAGTGAGAATGGTTTGTTGAATCTTGATCGTAGTAATACACACGTTCATAACATTGATGCCAAAAGATACAAAGTTAATAATGATAGTACCACATACTTGTGGCACTACTGCTAAATGTCATATCGGTATAAATCGCATGAAGAACCTGTTGAGACATATTTAATGTTGATGGATGTTTGGACTCATTCGGTTTCGAATCGGTTGAGACATGCGGACCATGCCTTTTGGGCAAGATGGCTATAGACCCCATTTTCAGTATGATGGAGCGGGCTAATAACTTATTGGAAATGATACATATTGATGTATACGGTCCAATGAGTGTTGCAGCATGCGGTGGATATCGTTATTTTCTTACCTTCACTGATGATTTGACTACATATAGTGTATATTTACTTAATGAAACACAAGTCTGAAGCGTTTGAAAAGTTCAAGCAGAATCAGAGTGAAGTTTGAGATAACCGTGACGAGAAGATAAAATGTCTATGATATGATCGTGGAGGTGAATATCTGAGTTACGAGTTTGGTATACAACTTAAGACAATGTGAAAGTTGTTTCACAACTCACGCCACCTGGAACACCATAGTGTGATGGTGTGTCCATACATCATAGTCATACTCTATTGGATATGGTGCGAATTATGATGTCTCTTATCGTTTTGCCACTATCATTTTGGGGTTATGCATTAGAGACAACCACATTCACTTTAAATAGGGCACCATCTAAATCCATTGAGATGACACCATATGGTTTGGCAGACACCTAAGCTGTCATTTCTTAGATTTTGGGAATGCGACACTTATGTCTGATAAGCTCGAACCCAAAGCGGAAAAATGCATATTCATAAGATACCCTAAGAACAATTGGGTATACCTTTTATCTTAGATCCGAGTGGAAAGCGTTTGTTGCTAAAACTGGGTCCTTTCTTGAGAAAAAGTTTGTCTCGAAAGAATTGAGTGGGAGGAAGATAGAACTTGATGAGGTTGTTGAACCTTTGTTTTAAACAGAGAGTAGCGCGGCGTAGAAAGATGTTTCTATGGAACCTACATGAGTTGAAGAGGAAGTAAATGATGATGATCATGAAGCTTTGGATCAAGTTACTATAGAACCTTGTAGGTCGAGAAAGAAGGGTACTTCTCCTGAGTGGTACGACAACCCTGTCTTGGAGGTCATGTTGTTGGACAACGATGAACCTACGAGCTATGGAAAAGCGATGATTAGCCCGGATTCCGACAAATGGTTAGAGGCCATGAAATCCGAGAAAGGATCCATGTATGAGAACCAAGTATAGACTTTGGTAGAGTTGCTTGTTGGACGGCAGGTCGTCGAGTACAATTGGACCTTTAAGATGAACACAATTGCTAATGGTAAATGTCACCATTTGTAAAGCTTGATTTGTCGCAAAGAAGTTCCCGACAAGTTCAAGGAGTTGACTGCGATGAGACTTTCTCACTCGTAGCGATGCTAAAGTATGTTGGAATTATGTTAGCAGTTGCTGCATTTTTCAAATACGAAATTTGGCAGATGGATGTCAAAACATCGTTTCCTGAACGGTTTACTTGAGGAAAGGTTGTATGTGATACAACCAGAAGGTTTTTCGGTCCTAAGGATTCTAAAAGGTGTGCGAGCTCTAGCAATCCTTCTATGGGCTGGATCAAGCATCTCGGAGTTGGAATATACACTTTGATGAGGTGATCAAAGTTTTTCAGTCTATACAAAGTTTATGAGAAACTTGCATTTACAATAAAGTGAGTGGGAGCACTATTGAATTTTTGATAAGCATATGTGGTTGACATATTATTGATGGAAAATGATATAGAATTTCTGTAAAGCATAAATGGTTGTTTGAAAAGAGTTTTTCAAAGGAAGACATGGATACAACTACAAAATTATTGAGCATCAAGATCTATAGAGATGGATCAAGATGCTTGATGAGACTTTCAATGAGTACATACCTTGACAAGATTTTGAAAGATTTCAAAATGGATCAGTTAGAGAAAGAGTTCTTGACTGATTTGTAACATGTGAAGTAGAGTAAGACTCAAATCTCGAACACGACAGAAGAAAGAGAAAGGATGAAGGTCGACCCCTATGCTTTAGCCATAGGCTCTATATAGTATGCCATGTTGTGTACCGCACCTATGTGTGCCTTACCATGACTACGTCAAGGGGTACAAGAGTGATCTAGGAGTGCATCACTAGACAGTGGTCAAGGTTATCCTTAGTAACTAAAAGACTAAGGAAATGTTTCTCGATTATGGAGGTGATAAAGAGTTCGTCGTAAAGAGTTACGTTGATGCAAGCTTTAACACCAATCCGGATGACTCTTAGTAGCAATCCAGATATGTATAGTGGTGTAGCCATTTGGAATAGCTCCAAGTGGAGCGTGGTAGCAGTGTTTACAGCATGACATAGAGATTTGCAAAGTACACATGGATCTGAATGTCTCAGACCCGTTGACTAAAACCTCTTTCACATGCAAAGCATGATCGAACCCCAGAACTCTTTGGGTGTGAGATTCGTAACAAATCACATGGCGATGTGTGCTAGATTATTGACTCTAGTGCAAGTGGGAGACTATTGGAAATATGCCCTAGAGACAATAATAAATTATTATTATCATATTTCCTTGTTCATGATAATCGTTTATTATCCATGCTAGAATTGTATTGATCGGAAAATCAGATACATGTGTGGATACATAGACTACTCCATGTCCCTAGTATACCTCTAATAGACTAGCTCGTTGATGAAAGGTGGCTAAGGTTTCCTAGCCATGGACATGAGCTGTCGTTTGATAACGGGATCACATCATTAGGACAATGATGTGATGGACAAGACACAAACTATAAACGTAGCATATGATCGTCTCAATTTATTGCTACAGTTTTCTGCATGTCAAGTATTTGTTCCTATGACCATGACATCATGCAAATCCCTGACCCCGGAGGAGTTCCTTGTGTGTATCGAACTTGAATGGCATTCCGAAGTATAAGTGCTTTCGAGTTGATGAGAAGGACACCTTGTTCTTTGAGGACCATCTTGTGGTTCCAAAAGGTGATCTCAGAAAAGTCATCATGGACGAAGCGCACAATTCTCTTCTATCCATTCATCCAAGAAGTTCCAAGATGTATCAGGATCTCAAGAAAACCTTCTAGTGGACTCGCATAAAATGTGAAATTGCTCAATTCATGAATGAGTGTGATGTCTGTCGCAGAGTCAAAGCGGAGCATCAACGTCCAACAGGCTTATTCAGCCTTTGCCTATCCCAGAGTGGAAATTCGATCATGTTGAGATGGATTTCGTCACTGGGTTTCCGAAGTCCAAGAGTAGCAACGATGCCATCTTTTTGGTTATCGACAAGTTGTCAACAGTTGCTCATTTCTTGCCAGTCAAAGAATCTATCTCGGCAGCTCAGCTTGCAGAGTTGTATACGTCAAGGATAGTGTCTTTGCATGGTATTCCTTAGCTCATCTCATCTGACCGTGAAAGTCTCTTTACTTCCAAGTTTTGGGAGTCCTTCCAGACTGCTATGGGTACTAAGATATGTTTCAGCACGGCGTTCCATCCGCAGACTAGTGATCAAGTGGTTAGAGTCAATCAGATCTTTGAAGATATGCTCAAAGCTTGTGTGATTTCATTTGGCATGAAATGGGAAGACTGCCTTCCATATGCTGAATTCTCATACAATAACAGCTTTCAAGTCAGCTCAGGCAAGGCCCCTTTTGAGATTCTCTATGGCAGGAAGTGTCGTACCTCGCTTAACTGGTCCGAAACCGGTGAGCGTCAGATATTGGGGAATGACATTATCACTGAAGCAGAAGAGATGTGCCATGTCCTTCGTGAGAACCTCAAAGCAGCTCAGTCCCGACAGAAGAGTTATTACGATAACAAACATCGGGATGTTTCTTTCCAAGTGGATGATCTTGTCTATCTCAAAGTTTCTCCCATGAGAGGCACTCAGCGGTTTGGTATCAAAGGGAAGCTAGCTCCTCGTTTCGTCGGTCCTTTCAAAGTTGTTGGCAAGAGAGGTGATATTGCTTATCAACTTGAGCTTCCTCCAAATTTTGCAAATGTGCATGATGTTTTTCATGTGTCTTAGCTCCGGAAGTGCTTCAAGACTCCTGAGCGAACCATTGACCTCCAAGACATTGATCTCCAAGAAGACCTCTCGTATCGTGAGCATCCAGTTGCTATTCTCGAAGAAACTGAGCATAAGACTCGCAACAAGTCTATCAAATTCCTCAAGGTGGAGTGGTCTCATCATTCCGACAAAGAAGCAACTTGGGAACGCGAGGACCTTCTCCGTTCCAAATTTCCGGATTTCTTTCGTTCCTAAATCTCGGGTCGAGATCCTCTTGTAGTGTGGGAGAGTTGTGACATCCCAAGTGATGTCCCTACCTTTTATTGCATGTACCCCCCATGTATGAACCTTGTGTCATGAGCTTGAGATGTATGTTTGCTCTTTGCCATTCATGCGTTTGCATTCATGCATCATCTTGCATCATTCTCATTCCATTTCTTCTTGCCATGTTGGTTTTCTTGTGCTTGATATGATGTATGGTGGTGAGGTATGGTTTTGTGATGTGTGAGTTGTTTGTGAGTGGTTGGATCCATGGGCGCAACCTATTCCTTTCCCCTCTCTTTTCCCTTTGCAACATCCCTCCAAACCCCTTTTCTCCTATTATTTTCATCTTCAGATTTAAGTTGCTTTAAAAATTGTTTATAAATGTTCATGTGGTGGCCCCAATATTATTATGAATTATGGGCATGGAGTTGTTGGTGTTTGAGTGTTTGGGTTTTTGAAACTCTTTGAAAACAGGAGCTGTTTTATTAATTATAAAAATATCAACTTGATCTATAATTCAACTTCTTATTTTATTTAAAAGGGGCATTTTATTTCCTTCACAAAAACCAGTTTTGTTTTTCTCCAAAAGCTTTTCCTTTTCTCTGGTTTTATTTTTTCCCTTATGTGCTTATTTGAAAAGGTTAAACCTTTTCTGTTTTTCCAGAGAGAGAGAGAGAGAGGAGCGCGTGGAACCGGCCCACTAGGCCCAGCCAGGGACGGCCACCTGCCCCGTCGTCCTCGTCTGTCAGAGGTTCAGAGACAGAGCGTGTCGCCGTCGCCTTTTCCGTCCGCCGTCGCCGTCATGTCCGTGGCTATAAATCCCCCCTTGGCATGCATGCGTCCCCGCCAAGGGTTCCTCTTCCCTCCGCCGCCGCCGCAGCCCCCTTAGAGCTCTCCTCTGCTCTCCCTCCTATCTTCTTCCTCCCTGTCAAGGTGAGTTTGAGAGTTAGTCAGTGAGCTCCGCCGCGTCATCGTCGCCATCACAACGCGTCTCCGGTGGGTCTCCGCTGCGTCCAGGATGGTGTGGTGGTCGGGGTTCGTCCTGTCATTCCATTCCCGACGCAAGGGGCCCAAGAGGAGCCCCGCAGCGAGGAGCACGTCGTCGCCGGACGTCCTGCTCCGCCTTCTTCTTCCTCTCCGTCGCCGCCGCGTCCCCGCCTCTCCTTCCTCTATATCGTCGCGCTCCGCTTCTCCCCGAGCCCCTCGAGGTGAGAAGTCGGAGATCCTTCGCCCTCTCCAACTCTGTTGCCGTGTCCGTGTCGTTCCTATCGCCGCCGTCTGCAGATGATCACCGGCCGGTCATCTCCGTCCCCCTCGTCGCAAGATGAGCCACGGAATGAGCTCGCCGTAGTCCCCGCTTCCTTACCCTCATGTTGCTCGCACCGTAGATCGCCGGAGCAGCTCGTGCAGGGTTCTGGCCGGTACCTTTCGTCGATCGTGGGCTCGCCTCCGGTTCCCCTGTTCGCAAGATGATGGTGGGAACGGGAGCGTGGGTTGTCAGAGAGCGTGCGAGTGCAGTTGGTGTCACCGATTTCGCCGTGTATCGCCGAAGTGCATCGCCGTCGTTCCCCTGTTGCCAGTTAAGGGAGTGCACGTGTATTAGAGCAGTCAGCTCCCTTCTCTGTTGAGATCCGGCGCCGTAGCGTAGTGGCAGAGTGTGTGCGTGTTACCAGCGAGGTGCTGGGTTCGATCCTCTCCCCCCCCTTTTGTTTTCTTTTCTGTTTTTCCTTTTTTTGCTATTTCTTTCTTTTGCAAATATCAATAGTGTGTGTCTGGCTTAAATGTATGTATGTGTGGTGTTTTTGTGTGTGCTTGTGTGCACACACACATGAGTGTGTGTGTGTGTTGTGTGTATATGCACCTATGTGCATATACACACATATTTTTTGAGTGTGTTAGCTAGTGAGTGTGTGTGGGCATTGTTGCACATGCTCTTGTGGTGAGAGTGAGTTGTATGTGTGTGTATGCACTATGTGCATGTGCACCCATGCATGTGTGTATTTGCTAGGTATGCATGTGTGTGTATGCTATATGTGTATGTGTGTGCTTGTAAGTTCATGTGTGTGTATGTGCCCTTGCACATACCCACATGTGAGTGCTAGTGGTGAGTGTAGCATAGTGTGGTGCTATGTGTGTGTAGATGTGATAGGGAGTGTGTCTGTGTGTGTAGGGTGTGTGGTGCACATGTAGTGTGTGCTTGGAACATGGGGTGTGCCATGTGATGTATGTGAGTGTGAGTGGTGTGTGTATGATCTACATACACTCACCCATGTGCATGTGTAGCTCCTTGTGTAGGTTTTACCCTATATGATCATATGAGCATGGCTTCATCTCTAGCTAGTTCCATTCTTGTTTTTGGTGATATGCCATGTTATCATGTCCCTAATATGCTAAATAACCACTTCCATAATGTATCTATGGAGCACATGTAAGTTTAATGCATTTTCATTAAGTTCCATAAGTGACATAAGTCACCCATGCCCTAGGGAGGTCAAATTTCGACCTAGCTTTGCTCCCTTTTGTTCCATGCAAGCATATAGGTATGAGTAATGATTTTGGTGCAGAATCAACCCATGTATGCACCTGTGAAGTCAGATTTGACTTTTGGGCAACTTGACAAAACTGCATTTTTATGCTGTGATGCCCTTTTGTCTTTTTCCTATGATTTAATCTATGAATGCTTTGGAGTTCTTGTCAACATGAGGTTTCTAGTCAAAGTTGCTGTGAACATCCATGTATTTTTGTTATTTGTGATGGGTCACCAGATCAATAGATACCATGCTGTTTAGTAGGCAACTTTCTGTTTCTGTCCAGCTTGCTTGAAAATGGCCAAGTCTGGAGTATCTACTGTTATTGTTTTGCGTTGAAGAGTGGGATGTAACTAGTGATGTGTTGTGAATTTGATCATGCTCAGCGTTAGTTATTTGTGGTAGTTATAGCCATCTACCATCCTCTTAATTTTCATGTCATTTGGATCTCTCTAGCATATTTAACCAGTGCTGTCTATTTGCTACTTTATAAACCCAGATTCCACAAAACTGGAATTTTCACTAAGTCCCTAAAAACCTGATTCATCATGTCAACTTGGTTGCTTCATGCATAGTGATGTGTGCCTCTTTTGCTGTGGGTGTAATTGGATTTATTGGAGTATATGTTGAGTAGATTATGTCCATGTCTTGTTTGTGGCTGTAGGGTTCCTGTAGCTCAAGTTGTGAGCTGTAGAAGTTGCTATGTTGCTGTTTTGTGGCAGATTTGGTGTTTTAATATTTTGGGTGTTGTGGGAGTTATACTCCATGGAATGAATTGATTCTTGAGCCTAATATGATTGATTTTTCATTACCTATCCAGTGGCTGCCTTGGAATGCCAAGAGTGAGCCCAGGTTTTGGTTGATCTTGTGTTTTGCCTCCGTACCTTGTCCTGAGCGTATCTCGAGAACCGTAACTCCGTCTCTTACGATCTTTATATGCATTTTCATCGATTTTACATGATGCATTGATTTTTGCCATGTTGATGCATGTATAAACAACTTAACACGAGATTCTGTCCAGATTCACTAATATACCAACCTTGCACGTGAAACATGACTAGTTTTGGATTGCCATGTTTAATGCTTCATAATTGGATCATGCATCATATTGGTTGTGCATTGCACCTTGGTTGGTTGTTTATTGTTGCTGTTTCTCTTGGGTAGACGCGAGCGTTGAATCTGAGTACGAGGATCCAGGAGAGTACCACTACGAGGACCCAGCTACTTGTTTCACTGAGGAACCAATAGGCAATATGATCTTGCCCAGATTGTGTTACTATTCTTGCTTGATAGTTTTCGGCTCTTATCGTTACAATTGCGTTACCTACCACTTGATATCAGCCTCCTAATTGCCATGAAAGTCGTTAACCTCCACTACCCAGCAAATCTTGTTTGGCTAAGTTACCGCTGCTTAGCCCCTCCTATAGCGTTCTTAGTTGCAGGTGCAGGTTGTCCCATGTGATAACATGGAGTTGGATATCATCTTATATTCTGTTATTTAAATTAATTCACCGATATATCTTGGTATTGGTGGAAGGCTTGGCCTTTTCCTAAGTGATTTGTTCTGCTGTTACCGCCGTAGTTTCTTGTTACCGGTGTTATGTTTTCCATACTTTGCGCTCCTAACATGCTCGGGGTTGTTATGGGGACCCCCTTGTTTATTTGGTTGAGATTAAAACTAGTCTGGCAAGACTCAACATTGGTACTACATTTGCTAATAACTTAATAAAACTTGCATAGGGATTTGCAAGCACGTGGATAATTAATCAACCCCCGTACCAGTGCTCCTCATGAGTGTTGGTCCAAACTAGAGTCGTGTCAGGGGTCAACCTGGGGCAACTCGGGAGATTTCTATCAGGCCACTGTACGCTGCGCTCATCCGGTTGTGTCCTGAGAATGACATACGCGGCTCTTATCGGGTTCGTCGACACGTTCGGAGGTCTTGCGAGATTCGTTTTACCTTTATCGAATGTCTTGCGTGTGGACTCTAACTTTCTTCGGGTTTACTTGAGGTGTTGGAATTCCTTTGGAATTACCGATGATGACCGTGAGATCCGTGATTGAGGCTATTCCAGCGGGTTGTGGTTAATTTGGTAATGGATTAGTTGGAGCACCCCTGCAGGGTTAAATCTTTCGGAAAGCCGTGCCCGCGGGGATGTGGCAACTTGGATTATTGGTTAACACCCGGTTATAGTTAACTCAAAGTAAACTCTAATAAAATGAACCAACTGTGTGAGTAACCGTGACCGTCTCTGCTCATGAACATGAACCGGGAGAGAACACAGTGGGGTTATGTTTGACGTAAGTAGGTGTTCAGGGTTTCTTAGAGATCATACTAGTTTCGATTGTTCATCGTAGGCTACTCATGCTCTGTTTACATGTTCGTAAGAGTAGCCACCATAAATTCTTAGTCCTGCTGCAAACTAAACATTTAACCTTTCCCTACCCATAAGCTTGCATAGTGTCAGAACCCAGTGGTTTGATTTGCTGAGTCCCCTGTGGCTCATTGTTTACTACAACACTCCAGGTGCAGGTGCAGACATGTGTGAGCAGGATGATCTTACGCAGCTGCAGTGGGAATATGATGAGGAGCGTGGAAGAATGTATGTGACATATCCGGGCGAGTAGAGGACCTAGTCGTGATCTTTGGGATAGCTTGGTAGTTTCATTTGCAACTGTTTCTCTTGTCGTTTGTTTTCGTCCATAGTCGGACCCTGTCTTCAACTTGATGCTATGATTTGAGTAAATTGTAATTTAGCATGTGGCGAGTGTAAGCCAAATCTTGTATACTCATCTCTTTCTGTATTGTATGTTGCAATGTTACTATTCTTGCTAACGGCAAGATGCGCTTCTATCCTTTGCGGGGCTCTCGTGCCTCAAAACCGATAGGCGCGCATCTTGGGCGTGACACATGCGGAGAATATTAATGCCACTTCTTTTAACCATTATGCCATCCGACTCGGGCTTTCTCGTTCTATACAGGAAGGTGTGCATCGCCCAATGCAACAAGGTTTCAAGTTTGAGGCTATGTGGCTGCGCGCCACCGATTACATGAACACGGTAGAGCAAGTTTGGGCTGATTGAAGAAATGGTGAGGTCTCTCTCAAGTCCACATGGGATAATTTGCAGAAAGTTGATTTTTCTTTGAAGACTTGGAGCCGAAACTGTTTTGGTTCGGTCAGAAAGCAGATTTCCAAACTGGAATGATGACTTTTGTATGTTCGGTCTGCCCTGGTCTCAGCTGCAATGGTAGACGATGAACGTGATCTTGAGAAAGGATTATGTGATCTATTTGAGAGGGAAGAGATCATGGAACACCGGTGATCTAGGATTGACTTCCTCAAGGAGGGGGATCGGAACACTAGTTTTTTCCAAGGACGTGCCAAGGCTCGGAGGCGTACCAACAGAATACACTCTCTTCAACAAGCTGATGGTTCTTTGTGTGAGTCACAAGAAGAGATGAAAAATATGGTACAACATTTTTATGAAGAGCTTTTTTCTTCTCAACATTGTGATACTTCTGCGGTTCTTGATGTTATTCCCTAGAAAATTACTACAGAGATGAATGATGAATTGTGTAAGCCATATTCTAATCAGGAGATCAAGACCGCTATATTCCAGATTGGGCCAACAATGGCGCCAGGACCGGATTGTTTCCCGCCATTATTTTACCAAACCCATAGGAATTTTCTGGAGGGGGAAATTTGTGACGCTGTAAGGAGCTTTCTTGAAGGTAATCCAATCCCTGATTCTATGATTGTGCTCATTCCTAAGGTGGCTCGGCCGAAGCAACTAAAATTTTTCAGACCCATCAGCCTTTGTAATGTGTTGTACAAGATTGCTTCCAAAGTTATTGCTAACCGTTTGAAGTTGATGCTGCTAGTTATCATTTCTGACTTTGAGAGTGCATTTGTGCCTGGGCGTTTAATTACTGATAACACCCTTATTGCATATGAGTGTTTGTACACTATTCGTCAACAAAGGGCTAAGCAACCTCTCTTTGCCTTGAAGATTGATATGATGAAGGCTTATGATCGTGTAGAATGGGACTATCTTCATGGCTGCCTCTCCAAACTTGGCTTTGATCCTGTATGGATTTATTTTGTTATGAGATGCGTTACAAATGTTCGATATGCTGCCAGGGTCAATGGGGAGCTTACTAATCCAGTTGTGGCTTCTAAAGGCATCCGACAGGGTGAGCCAATCAGCCCTTCCTTGTTCCTTTTGTGTGGTGAAGGACTATCAAGCCTGTTACTTCAGAAGGAGAACTATGGTGAGCTACGTGGTATAAAGAATGGTTGTCTAGGCCCACCTATCTCACACCTCCTTTTTGCCGATGACAACATCTTTTTTGCACGGAGTGATACACGTAGTGTGGTGACATTGGAGTCCACTTTGAATCTTTATTGTCAAGGTTCTGGCCAAGAAGTCAATAAGGAAAAATCTTCATTGTTTTTTGGAAAGTTTTGCCCAGAACAGGTCAAACAAACAGTTAAAAATCTGTTGGGTATTTCAAATGAAGCTTTCAATGTCTTGGTATGCCAAAGGAGGTTGGAAAATCACCAACTAACACTTTCAACTTTCTACTTGATCGAGCATGGACTAGCATCTTTGGGTGGTCTGAACATCCAATATCGAGAGTTGGAAAAGAAGCTTTATTGAAGTCTATCATACAAGCTATTCCTACATACATTATAAGTTGCTTCCAATTGCCTATTGATACTTGTGAGAAATTTCGTCAGATTATTGCCGATGAGTGGTGGGGCCGCGAAGTCGGGAGACGGAAAATGTATTGGCGCTCTTGGGAGCGGCTGACTACTCCTAAAGCGCTCGGTGGAGAGTGTGGAACATGCTACACTTTTTGGTGCACGAGCTCGGGCGGTTTGGGATGCGATAAAGCATGGTCTGGCATTCAACTTTGTCGGTCCTCCTTCAGAAATACAAAACAATGGCTCTTTGATTTCTTCTCAAGATCTTCACACAAGATATCATGATTATGACTGTTTCTATGTGCCATATATGGGAACCTCGTAATTAGGCGCGCCACTCACCTAATATTCCCCAGCCTCGCCATACGGTGGAGAAAATACGTACATACACTGATCTTATTTGTTGGAAATTTGCCCTAGAGGCAATAATAAATTATTTATTATCATATTTCCTTGTTCATGATAATCGTTTATTATCCCTGCTATAATTGTATTGAATGGAAACATAGATACATGTGTGGATACATAGACAACACAGTGTCCCTAGTATGCCTCTAGTGAACTAGCTCGTTGATCAAAAGATGGTTAAGGTTTCCTAGCCATAGACATGAGATGTCATTTGATAACGGGATCATATCATTAGGAGAATTATGTGATGGACAAGACCCAAACTACAAACGTAGCATATGATCGTGTTAGTTTATTGCTACTGTTTTCTGCATATCAAGTATATGTTCCTATGACCATGAGATCGTGCAACTCACTGACACCGGATGAATACCTTGTGTGTATCAAACGTCGCAACTTAACTGGGTGACTATAAAAATGCTCTACAGGTATCTCCGAGGGTGTCTGTTTGGTTGGCATGGATCAAATCTGGGATTTGTTACTCCATGTGAGGGAGAGGTATCTCAGGGCCCACTCGGTAATGCAACATCACAACAAGCCTTGCAAGCAATGTGACTAAAGTTTTAGCCACGGGATCTTGCATTACGGAACAAGTAAAGAGACTTGCTAGTAACGAGGTTGAACTAGGTATGGAGATACGGACGACCGAATCTCGGGCAAGTAACATACCGAAGAACGAAGGGAACGTTATACGAGATTAACTGAATCCTTGACATAGAGGTTCGACCTATAAAGATCTTCGTAGAATATGTAGGAACCAATATGGTCATCTAGGGCCCGCTATTGGTTATTGGCCGTAGAGATGTCTCGGTCATGTCTACATAGTTCTCGAACCCGCAGGGTCTGCACACTTAAGGTTTGGTGACGTTTCGGCAGTATAGAGTTATGCATGATGGTGACCGAAGGTTGTTTGGAGTCCCGGATGAGATCCCGGACGTCACAAGGAGCTCCGGAATGGTCTGGAGGTAAATATTTATATATAGGAAGTCCTATTTTGGTCGTCGGAAGAGTTTCGGGCTCATCGGTAGTGTACCGGGAGTGCCGGTAGTGTACCGGGAGACCATCGGGAGGGGTATTTCGACCCAAGAGGCTACATGGGCTGTGGGAGAGTGAATAACAGCCCTTTGTGGGATGGTGGAAGTTCCACACAAGGCCCATGCGGCTGGGACAGAAAAACCCAAAGAGAAAAGGTGGAAAAAGGCTAAAAAGGCAAAAATAGGGAGGAATCCTAGTCCTACTAGGATTGGAGGTGGATTCCACCTCTCCCACTTGTTTTGGCCTACCCAAGGGCTGTCTCCTTGACATACAACCCTCCTCCTCTCTTCCTCTTATATATACTAGAGGTTTTACGGTTTTTGGCACCTAATTTTCAGCCACGTGCTACCCGTTCCTCTAGTGCATATTTTCTCCTCTAGATCGGTTTTCTGCAGTGCTTAGGCGAAGCCCTGCCGGAATAGCTCCACCACCATTTCCGGAGCGCCGTCACGCTGCCGGAGAACTCTTCTACCTCTCCTCTCCCTCTTGCCTGATCAAGAAGGCGGAGATCGTCATCGAGCTGTACGTGTGCTGAACGCGGAGGTGTCGTCCGTTCGGCACTAGATCGGAAGGACCGTGATCAAGATCACAAGACGGATCGTGATGAGTTCGCAGAACGGAACGTGATGAGTTTGTGGGACGGATCGTGATTGGATCGTGGGATGGATCGTGATGAGATCGCAGGACGCTCGGCGATTTGGATCGCGAAGACGTTCGACTACACCAACCGCGTTTCTTAACGCTTCCCGCTTAGCGATCTACAAGGGTACGTAGATCCGCTCTCCCTCTCGTAGATGCTCCAAACCATGGGTACGTAGATCTTGCGTGTGCGTAGGAAATTTTTTGTTTCCCATGCGACATTCCCCAAAATTATTATGCAGCACTTTTTTAACCCTGAATCTGTCATGAGGCGTGAGTCCTTTTTTTCCAACACAACATGGACTCCGCCGCCGTCAGGTGTTACGCTCATCAATTCAGATGATGTTGTATTTTCAGATATCAATATGTCCGGGGCTGGTGCTGTGGACCTAAATCATGAAGGCATTAGTGTTGCCGCATTCACTGAGCCTCTTCATGGTGCACTTCAACCTGAACTTGCGGAAGCTATGGCTCTTCGTAGGGCTGTGCAACTAGCTTGGGATGAACACTTCTTCAAAGTTATTTTTTCTACAGATTGCCAGTCACTTGTGAATAGGATTAATGCCAACACTCTTAACCTCTCCATCATTGGTACTGTGGTAAATGATATCAAAGTTGCTTCGAGAACCTTTGATTCTGTGGTGTTCAAATATGTTCATCGGCAAGTTAATGTAGCTGCTCATATTTTAGCTAAGTCTTGTAAGAATACATCTAGTCTTGTTGTTTTCCATTCTGCTCCGGAATGTATCTGAGAGACTCTTTGTAACTTTGTTTTAAGTGATCAATAAAGCCGACGTTTCACTCAAAAAAAGTAATAATGCATATAACAGATCAAAGAAGATTCAATAATATTAATGGATACAAACTGATCATAAACTCAAAATTCATCAGATCACAATAAACACACCGCAAAAGTCATTACATCAAATAGATCTTCAAGAGACCATTGTATTGAGAATCAAAAGAGAGAGAGAAAGCCATCTAGCTACTACCTACGGACCCGCAGGTCTATGATGGACTACTCACGCATCATCAGAGAGGCACCTATGAAGAAGATGAACCCCTTCGTGATGGTGTTACATTGGATCTCGCGGTTCTGGAATTTGAGGCGGCTGGAATTGTGTTTCGTCGACTCCCCTAGGGTCTTTGTAATATTTGGGTATTTATAGAGCTGATAAGCGGTGGAGAGGCGTCCCGGGGAGAGCACAACCCATCTGGCCGCGCCAGGGGCCTCTGGCGTGCCTTGGTGGGTTGTGGCCTCCTCGACCCTCCTCTCTGGTGATTCTTTGGTCCTCTAGGTGTCTTCTGGCCTAAACAATATCTCCAAAAAGTGTCGAGATGTTGGGGCTTTGTTTGGTACTGATATTCTTCAAAGTAAAAAACAAGCAAAAAATAACATCTCGCACTTCGCACTTTGTTAATAGGTTAGTGCCAAAAAATGATATAAAGTTGACAAAAATGATTGTAAAATATCCAAGATTGATAATATAACAACATGGAACAATCAAAAATTATAGATACGTTGGAGACGTGTCAGCTTACTTTCCTAATTCTTTTTTTATAACATGTCAAAATTTACTTTAAAAATAGAAAAAATTTAGTTGAAATATATCATGGCAACTTGAGAGTAATCATGATGGAAATTTTTGTGTAATGGAAATGACAACTTTTAACCCCCCCCCCTCCCCAAACAAAGTTATCGAAACATATCGATTTGAGATCTAATTTCGAAGATCTCGTCGCGACGGATTGCATGCGGTGACATGTTCCAATCTGTAGTCACGGGGCATGTGGTTCTGGTGTTGCTCCCACCACATGTTCGACGGTTATCGACGTCCTTTCTTTCTTCTTCTTCTGACATAGTAAAGTCATGCACGTTAGTCACACATTTTTTTTATTTTGTGTGGTCATGGATGATACTTGTTGGATTCTTGTAGCAAAAATATGTAGCCCATGGTTTTATGCTAAAAGATGGCCTCACGTTAAGTTTGGTTCAAAAAGGAAATCCTTTTTAGACGTCATTTTGTCAAATAATTTGTAGATTTATTTTTATTTTTATTTGTAAAGAGAGAACACTATTGTACTTATTTTTCATTAGTTTTAGTTGTTTTTAACAATTACTTATGCATTTATTCTCTAAAAATATACTTCCTCCGTTCGGAATTACTTGTCACCAAAATGAAAATAAATGAATGTATCTAGAACTAAAATATGTATAGATATATTCATTTCTATGAGAAGTAATTTTGGAAGGAGGGAGTAATTCCCTACACAAGGCATGCGACGTCATCTTGTCAATGGAATGGGAGGGGATGGAAGTATCCTCCAACATTTATTTTTAAGGGAACCAATATTTTTTTTCTGATGAGAACAAAATATAAGACGTTTTTTACGGAAACGCTCCTTCGCACGCGAGCGTTGGAACGATCGATTTATTTCCACACCCTGATTCTACGGCAGCCAGAGACAAAAGGGCCCACCTAAATTAGCGTCAGATGTGAAGAAAAGCGTATACCACGTGAACCTTCCTTTACTCTTGAACTTAATCTCACCACCGCCCCCTGATTCTACGGGTGGGGCCCGGGTGTGGCTCGGTTTACCTTAAAAATCTCTCCCCTGGTTTGCTTAAAAAGGAAAGCTCGGCCTGTCGGAAATCGACCGTCGCAACGCGCGCGAGATGGAAAGGCCCCGTTTTTCAACATTACTAGTACAATGCCCGGGAGAAAAATTTATAATCTTCAATAGTTATGATCACATTTTATCATATCATCGAGGTACACTGTCACTTTTAACTTCGTGAAACCATAAAAAATATTAAACGTGTGAACATTTTCCAAATTCATGAATACTTTTCCTAATTTTTGGATTTTTTTTAAATCAAATATATTTTTGAATTCATGAACATTTGATACTATTCACGAACTTTTTTAAAACAATTTTCCTGAATAGGCGAACATTTTTAGAATGGACGAACATTCTTTTGAAAATGGGTGGAACAATTTTTAAAATTCACGAAGATTTTTTTGATTTAACGTACATTTTTAAAAAAATGCATGATTATTTTTTAATCAATGAACATTTTATGTATAACATACAAATATCTGTGGCATCATCTCACTTGGGAATGTGATGTGAATGTAAGTTTGAGGGAGGCTGTGCTAAGCTTCACGTGAGTTCTTATTAAGATGCGGTGCTGTTACACAAGAAAGACATGCTCCGTGGCTCCGTGCCGCTCAGGGATCTCATAAATCTTGTTTATCTGGATGACAATATGTGTAAAATAGTGCAGATTTATCTTCAGATTCATCAATAGGAGGGACGTCCAACAAAATTTCCGATAATACAAGAGAACATAAGGTGCGGTGGAGTAGAGTAGATCACCCATTTATGAAAAGAAAACCATGTCAAACGTTAATAACCTTTATAGACATGACATGTCCTCTCTTTTTCAAGAAAAAATGTGACATGTCCTTTAGGAGGGCAAATAAAATGGAGATCAGGGGACCCCTAGACCCCAGTGTTAAATAGACAGTAACCAGACTTACTAAAAAGTTACTAATAGACCTCAAACCATCACTCTGGAAACTGTGAATCACCTAGTTTACAAACCCTGGAAAATACGTCTATTTTATCTCAATAAGATAGTTTCGAACATGTGTAGAAATTACTGCTAATGTGTACGAGCTGGATGTCAAGTCTTGACACCATAGTTGGCCGTGCATGGTAAGTAAAAATTTCTAGGCTTCAGTTGTAGCATCAGCACTAATAGTCCCATGTGCAAATAATCAGAAAATGTAATAATCGAACAACCTCGTATCACAGAATGGCTTTCATAGTGAATTGACTGAAAGATGATGATGTAGACCTTGCGGATGGTCGACCACCGCAAGTCCAGTACTTCATCATCCACAACCACTGCGAGGCCTGGCCATGCGCCCCACCGTGAAATGTTGTGCACTACTGTCTGTCATGCTGTTAGCCCCGTAGCCTGCAGACCACCATTGTCGTCGTCGTCAGACCAGGGCCTGACTTTGCCCTGCCGTGATAATCATGTCCACCCCGGGGCTCCCAAATAAATTTGGTCTGAATGTGATGGCGATATGCATCGTGGTGATCTCCAGCTTATTGCTTTTAGC
The DNA here is from genome assembly GCA_022496015.1 of Hordeum marinum. Lineage (NCBI taxonomy): Eukaryota > Viridiplantae > Streptophyta > Magnoliopsida > Poales > Poaceae > Hordeum > Hordeum marinum. The sequence goes on along the minus strand of CM039678.1, from coordinate 500,611,198 downwards.
GAACTCGGCGGGCTTGGCATTGGGTATGCACTTATCACTGAGCCACATCTCATAGTGGAAACATGATGAGCCTCAAATTCTTTCTATCTCAAGTATATATATATATATATATATATATATATATATATATATATAGACAATATCCTGTTCTTGCTCTACTTTTAAAAGATCATAATTCAGATGAAAAAAATCAGTGCCAATGGAAAATCTTATGATAAAGACTGCAGTATTCATGTTGGGGACATGTATAAATTATGAACCGATTAGTCCCAGCTCTCAATTTAAACCTCTACTTATGCCTTTATTTCCAAAATACCAACTGCATCTATTATGTATGATTTCTTCCAGTCTACACATCCAACTATCATCTTAGTTACTGTATTATATACTCCCTCTATCTCAGTATATGTCTAGACCCAAAAAATCTTACATTTTGAGACAGAGGGGGTAGATGTTACCTTTGAAACGGAATTGGTCAGCTCAAATGAATTTCTTCTCAGTGGATGTATGCTCCTTCATTTGGCGAAGAACACATCAGCCTGAACCAGCGCCCTCTAGGAGCCAGAATTTTTTTAAAGCAGTTTCTTTAAGGAAAAGTAAAACCAGTTCTGAATTGCAGAGCATGTATAAATTGGAAAGAAAAAAGGCTCTAAATCTGCATTTCCGCAACACACTTCACACTCTTCACCTCAGTAGAGAACCATGTCTGAAAGTCCTATGGATTCTATCACATCATGCATTTGTCCATGACACATGCATCTCTGTGGACTTTGATTTCCCATTCTACCTACAATCAGAATGTTTTTCAAAAAACCCAACCAAAGTGTACACAATCAGTTTCAGTTCGTACATGTGCAAAAACAAGTGCCATGTCCTCTCCAACGTGCCGAGTTGCCGACTTGGTTCAGTTTATCTGGTTGACCAAAACAACTCCAAATTAGTATTGTTGAACAGTTTGAATGACGTACCTTGGCTACACGGACGGATGTAATTCAGGTCAACTTCTGCAATTCTATCCAAATCAGATGCGAGTCTGAGTCTCATACGTGAGCATGGCGCCGCCCACGGCACGCAGCCCCTGAAGAAGGACGTTGACGCCCGCACTGTCCCGTTGCATCCGCCGTCGTAGGCTCCAGGACAGCACCTCGTCTGCTTCGCCCGTCAAACAACGGCCCCGACCCCGGCGCCATCGGGAACGGCTCGACGCCGTGCTGCCGCGTCTGAGACCTGGCGAGGAGGGCTCCATCCTCCGAAAGGATCACACCGCCCTTGCCAAGCCTTTGCTGGAGCGCCGCCGGCCGGCGGCCTCCTGCACATCCTCGCGCCCGCGCGCCGCCCCTTTTGCCTCACCTCGCCGGCAAGAAGGCCCCACCGGAGCGCCCCGGGTTCCCTCGCCGGAAGACGCCGCCGCCGCCGAGAATGGATTCGCAACAGCCAGCCCGACGGTTCCGTGGAGGATAGGAATGGATAAGTGCCATGGTGCCTGGTTGTGATAGCTAGGGAGGTTTGCGTAAAAATAAATGTTTTTTAACTTAAAAACATACAACGGGTTGAATACTAAAAAACCGATGGACTTTTATGCAAATGTGCCGACGACGTACGAGAAGAAGTTATCGGTGGTTTATTATTAGGTAAAGATAAAGATAAAGATAAACGTGACAATTTTATAGGTAACTGAGAATCCCAAGAAACAACATGTGCCATCTGATTCCCGTGGGATCGATGAGACCGTGAAGCACACATCTGATCCGATGTCCACGCCTCAACGTGGCTGCTGCATGCATCTCATCGCCCTCCCAAAACCAATCTATCTGCGCGCGTTTCTCTCAACTATCGCGTGCATGCATGCGCACCAGCAGAAAATCAGAACGGCCTTTCCATCCACCAGCCGCCATGCCAATGGCTCCGACGTCCCGATGCCCGGTTCTCCCGGACGAGATGGAGGACGAGATCTTGGCGCGGCTGCCGGCCAAGTCCGTGCTCGCGTGCCGCTGCCTCTCCCGCGCCTGGGCCGCCGCACTCTCCTCGGAGGCCTTCACCGACCGCTACCACGCCCTCCACAGCGGCCGCCCCAAGATCTTCCGCGTGCAGGACTCCTCCGACGGCGACGACGAGAAGGTCGACGTCCCGCTCGCCGTCACGGGCAAGTGCTTCCCTCGCTTCGTCACGGTGTTCTGGGAAGAGACACGAGTGGACCGCCCCACGCACCCGTGCGTCGCCACGACGCAGTGCCGCGGCCTCGTCATCCTCGAGCATGTCCCCACGGGGATCCACTTCCTGTGCAACCCGTCAACCGGCCAGAAGATGGCGCTCCCGGAAGGCCGGACCACGGGCTGCAGGCGCCCCCGCGATCATATGCAGAGGTACGCGAGCCTAGGGCTCGGCTACGATGCGCGCGCCAGGAGGCACAAGGTTGTGCGTGTCTACTACCGCGGCGGCGACGACGACGGCCGCCCCGCGTCCGTCGGATGCGAGGTGTACGTGATAAACGACCGTGAGGGCTCCATGGAATCTTGGCGCCCGATCGCCGCAAGGCCGGTGGGTTGGGTAAAACAGGCGAAACCGAGCGTCTTTGCCCAAGGGCATGTGTACTGGTTAGCCTACCGGAACCTCGGCGGCCACCGGCCGCACGAAGAGATTGGGATGATCATCGTCTGTTTCTCCGTCTGCGAAGAGACCTTTGCGACCGTGCCGCCACCGCCGGGCATCCAGGATGAGGTTCTGCATGTGTGGCGCTGTCTGACGGAGCTCGCTGGGAGACTGTGCCTTTACTCTGGGGGTAATCGCGGCGGCTATGAGAATCAGTATGATGTCTGGTTACTTCGTGGACATGGACCAGGTACCGTGTGGGATCTCCATTGCCGAATTGAGGCAGGCACGACGTCACCGGACGTCAACAGGGTAATGAGAGGTGAATACGACAGTTATCAAAGGAACATCATCCCACTGGCCCTTACAAACAACGGGCGGAGCATCCTCCTAACGCAAAGTACCTGGCCAGACGACGTTTGGGCATACACCCCATCGACCGGCCATATTGAGACGGTCATGAACTTGAAGAGCTTGGTCGGTCGGAATAACTGGCTCTTGGAGGTTGGGGTGTACGAGGAAAGCATTGTGCGTCTCGGAAGACAACCACGCGGGGACATAGTCTTGACCTCATCGCCATCTACGCAGGCTATGTCGCTGGTGCTACGATTGTTATCGGAACGCACGCTCAGAAGGCTTATGTGCGTCTGTCGGAGCTGGGAGAACCTGGTCGCAAGTGAACTTTGGTACCCTGGGTATACGGATGCACGGTGAGAATATAGTGGATCATCTCTCGCGGGATGCACAAAGTAGAGGGGCATTTATTCAAATGATCACATTACTTTTCCAAAAAAATAGGATGGCATGATCGTCTTGCCATTGCTTAGGGAATAAGAAAAACATGAGCTAATGGCCATTAGTTGTGGACTTAGATAGTTAGATAGTGTAACTATTTGTAAGTCGAATGAGTCACCGTCATTGCCAAAATACTCCCTTCGTTTCTAAATATAAAGTGTGTTTTTTTTTCAAAAAGTCAAACTTCTCCAAGTTTGACGAAGTTTATAGACAAAAATATCGATATTAAGAATACCAAATTATTATCACAAGTAAGCCACAATGTAAGTTTCATGTTTTCTTGATTGTCTCTCTTTAGATTCCACTTATTCTTTCAAGATTATTTTGTAACTCAGTAGCAGGTTATTATTGGATGGTTTGCCATGGAATAGAGCACAAGTAATGCTACTTATTAACCGTCACTAGTCTAACAGCATATTGGGAGTGAAGCAGATATCAATTAATCTCCTATCTATATATGTGTCAATTCCGGATTTTCTAGACCATATTCATTGTGCATGGCTAGTAATTTTTTATTGCTGCCACTTTGGAATGAAGACTGTCATGGCTTACGTTGTTCCTGTCAGCTCCCTCATTAAACAGAAATTCGGCCTTTGAGGCTAACTAGTAAGCGTCCTTACAAAGCATGTCTCGACTAACATTCCAAACAGATGAGAATTAACATGCATAAAAATATATTTTGATTGCACGTAAAAACATTAGAAATCAATAATATACATTTATATTTTGATTGCACTAAAAAAATGAAAAGAAACAACAATTGTTTTGCTTCCTGACACTAGGTACATCTGTTGATAAATGTTGCATGGGAAATAAAAAAATTCTACGCACACGCAAGATCTATTCATGGTGATGAGCATCTACGAGAGGGAGAGTGGATCTACATAACCTTGTAGATCGCTAAGCGGGAAGTGTTAAGAAACGCGGTTGATGTAGTCGAACGTCTTCGCGATCCGTCCCGCGATCCCATCACGATCCGTCATGCGATCCAATCACGTTCCGTCCCGCGATCCCATCACGATCCGTCCCGCAATCCAATCACGAATCGTCTCGCTATCTTGATCACGGTCCTTCCGAACTAACGCCGAACGGATGGCGCCTTCGCTTTCAGCACACGTACAGCTCGATGGAGATCTGCGGCTTCTTGATCCAGCAAGAGGGAGCGGAGAGGTAGACGAGTTCTTTGGTAGCGCGACGGCGTTGCGGCGATGGTGGTGGAGCAATTCCAGCAGGGCTTCGCCTAAGCACCGCTGAAACTGATCTAGAGGAGAAACTACGAACTAGAGGAGAGGCAGCACGTGGCTTAGGGTTTTTTGATGTGTTCCAAGTGCTAGCCCCACCCCTTTATTTATATGCTGAGCCCTGGGGTCGAAACTTGGAGAAAAAATCCTCCTCAAGGTCGGTTTGCCCGCAAGGCAAGATTTCTCATCGGACTCCAGGACCAGACGCCAAGGTCCTCGGCGTCTGGCCCCAAACGCCAGGGTCCCTGGCGTCTGGCCCCTGGCCTCCGCAAAACATCTTTTGCACCTTCCTAAAGCCTCATGGGCTTTATCCCTTGGCCCAAATAAAGTGTTCTTGCACCCCGAACATTTCGGGAAACATCCGAAACTATTTCGATGAATTTCGGAACCCTTTCGGAGACCAAACACCATTATTCCATATATCAATCTTTACCTCCGGACCATTCCGAAGCTCCCCGTGACGTCCGGGATCTCATCCGGGACTCCGAACAACCTTCGGTCACCACCATACATAACTCTATTCTACCGAAACGTCACCGAACCTTAAGTGTGCAGACCCTGCGGGTTCAAGAACTATGTAGACATGATCGAGACACCTCTATGGTCAATAACCAATAGCGGGACCTGGATGCCCATATTGGTTCCTACATATTCTATGAAGATCTTTATCGATCGAACCTCTATGTTAAGGATTCAGTTATTCCCGTATGACGTTCTCTTTGTTCTCCGGTATGTTACTTGCCCGAGATTCGATCGTTGGTATCTATATACCTAGTTCAACCTCGTTACCGGCAAGTCTCTTTACTTGTTCCATAATACAATATCCCGTTGCTAACACTTAGTCACATTGCTTGCAAGGCTTATTGTGATGTTGTATTACCGAGTGGGTCCTGAGATACCTCTCCGTCACGCGGAGTAACAAATCTCAGTCTTGATCCATGCCAACCCAACAGACACCCTCGAAGATACCTGTAGAGCACCTTTATTGTCACCCAGTTACGTTGCGACGTTTGTTACAGACAAGTTACTCCTCCGGTGTTAGTGAGTTGCAGGATCTCATAGTCATAGGAACAGATACTTGACATGTAGAAAACTGTAGCAATAAACTGACACGATCATATGCTACGTTTATAGTTTGGGTCTTGTCCATCACATCATTCTCCTAATGATGTGATCCCGCTATCAAATGACATCTCATGTCAATGGCTAGGAAACCTTGACCATGTTTGATCAACGAGCTAGTTTACTAGAGGCATACTAGGGACACAGTGTTGTCTATATACCCACACATGTATTTAGTTTCCAATCAATACAATTATAGCATGGACAATAAACGATTATCATGAACAAGGAAATATGATAATAACTAATTTATTATTGCCTCTAGAGCATATTTCCAACTGTCTCCCACTTGCACTAGAGTCAATAGTCTAGTTCGCATCAGCATGTGATTCGCATTGTTATGAATCTAACACCCAATGAGTTCTGGGGCTCGATCATGTTTTGCATGTGAGAGAGGTCTTTTAGTCAATGGGTCTGCGACATTCAGATCCGTGTGTACTTTGCAAATCTCTATGTCATACTGTAGACACTGCTACCACACTCCACTTGGAGCTATTCCAAATGGCTGCTCCACTATACGTATCCGGATTGCTACTAAGAGTCATCCGGATTGGTGTTAATGCTTGCATCGACGTAACTCTTTACGATGAACTCTTTATTATCTTCATAATCGAGAAATATTTCGTTAGTCCTCTATTTACTAAGTATAACCTTGACCGCTGTCCAACGATCCACTCCTGGATCACTCATGTACCCTTTGACAAACTCATGGCAAGGCACACACCAGGTGCGGTACACAACATGGCATACTATCTAGAGCCTATGGCTAAAGCATAGGGGACGACCTTCGTCCTTTCTCTTTCTTCTGCCGTGGTCGAGCTTCGAATCTCACTCAACTTCACACCTTACAACTCAGGCAAGAACTCTTTCTTTAACTGATCCATTTTTAACTCTTTCAAAAGCTTGTCAAGGTACGTACTCATTGAAAGTCTCATCAAGCATGTTGATCTATCTCTATAGATCTTGATGCTCAACAATTAGGTAGCTTTATCCTGGCCTTCCTTTGAAAAACTCTTTTCAAACAACCCTTTATGATTTCTAGAAATTCTACATCATTTCGGATCAAGAATATGCCATCCACATATGCTTATCAGAAACTCTATAATGCTCCCACTCACTTTATTGTAAATACAAGTTTCTCATAAACTCTGTATAGACTCAATAACTTTGATCGCCTCATCAAAGCGTATATTCCAACTCCGAGATGCTTGCTCCATCCCATAGAAGGATTGCTGGAGCTCGCACACCTATTAGCATCCTTAGGACTGAAAAAACCTTCTGGTTGTATCACATACAACCTTTCCTCAAGTAAACTGTTAAGGAAATGATGTTTTGACACCCATCTGCCAGATTTCATAATTGGAAAATGCAGCAACTACTAACATAATTCCAACAGACTTTAGCATCGCTATGAGTGAGAAAGTCTCATCGTAGTCAACTACTTGAACTTGGCAAAAACTTCTTTGCGACAAGTCGAGCATTATAAATGGTGACATTCACCATCAGCGTCTGTCTTCATCTTAAAGGTCCATTTGTACTCGACGACTTGCCTTCCAATGAGCAAGTCCACCAAAGTCTACACTAGGTTTTCACACATGGATGCTTTCTCGGATTTCATGGCCTCTAACAATTTGTCGGAATCCAGGCCCATCATCGCTTCTCCATAGCTCGTAGGCTCATCATTGTCCAACAACATGACCTCTAAGACAGGATTGTCGTACCACTCAGGAGCAGTATGCGTCCTTGTCGACCTACGAGGTTCGATAGTAACTTGATCCGAAGCTTCATGATCATCATCATTAACTTCCTCTTCAACTAACGTAGGCTCAACAGAAACAACTTTATGCGCTGCGCTACTCTCTGGTTGAAACAAAAGTTCAACAACCTCATGAAGTTCTATCTTCCTCCCACTCAATTCTTTCGAGAGAAACTTTTTCTCAAGAAAGGACCCAGTTTTAGCAACAAACACTTTGTACTCGGGTCTGAGATAGAATGTATACCCAACTGTTCTTAGGGTATTCCATGAAGATGTATTTGTCCTCTTTGGGTTCGAGCTCATTAGGTGAAAACATTTTTCACATAAGCGTCGCAGCCCCAAACATTAAGAAACGACAACTTAGGTTTCTATCAAACCATAATTCATATAGTGTCATCTCAACGGATTTAGATGGTGCCATATTTAAAGTGAATGAAGTTGTCTCTAATGCATAACCCCAAAACGATAGTGATAAAACGATAATAGACATCATAATTCACACCATATCCAATAGAGCACGACTATGACATTTGGACACACCATCACACTATGGTGTTCCAGGTGGCATGAGTTGTGAAACAACTTTCACATTGTCTTAAGTTGTATACCAAACTCGTAACTCAGATATTCACCTCCACGATCATATCGTAGACATTTTATCTTCTCGTCACGATGATCTCAAACTTCACTCTGATTCTACTTCAACTTTTCAAATGATTCAGACTTGTGTTTCATTAAGTAAATATACACTATATCTACTCAAATCATCAGTGAAGATAAAAAAATAACGATATCCACCGCACACTACAGCACGCATTGGACCATATACATCAACATGTATCATTTCCAATAAGTAACTTAACCGTTTCGGCAAACGGGATTTTAGTCATCTTGCCCAAGAGGCATGGTCCGCATGTCTCAATCGATTCAAAATCGAATGAGTCCAAAGATCCATCAGCATGGAGTTTCTTCATGCACTTTACACCAATATGACATTTAGCGGCAATGCCGCAAGTATGTGGTACTATCATTATTAACTTTGTATCTTTTGGCATCTATGAACATGTGTACTACAACGATCAAGATTCAACAAACCATTCATTGGGTGCATGACCATTGAAGGTATTATTCATGTAAGCAGAATAACCTTTATTCTCTGACATAAATGAATAACTATATTGCAATAAACACGATCTAATCACGTTCATTCTCAACGCAAACACCAAATAACATTTATTTAGGTTCATTACTAATCCCGAAGGTAGAGAGAGCGTGCGATGTTGATCACATCAACCTTGGAAACATTTCCAACACATATCGTCACCTCACCCTTAGCTAGTTCTCCGTTTATTCCGTAGCTTTTATTTCGAGTTACTGACATTTAGCAACCGAAGCGGTATCCAATACCCAGGTGCTACTAGGAGTACTAGCAAGGTACACATCAATAACACGTATATCAAATATACTTCTGTCGATGTTGCCAGCCGTCTTATTTACCAAGTATCTAGGGTTGTTTCGCTTCAGCGACCGCTCTCCTCATAATAGAAGCACTTAGTCTCGGGTTTGGGTTCAACTTTGGGTTGCTTCACTGGAGCAGCAACTGACTTGCCATACCTGAAGTTTCCCTCCTTGCCCTTTCCCTTCTCGAAACTAGTGGTTTTACTAACCATCAACAGTTGATGCTCCTTCTTGATTTATACCTTCGTGGTGTCAAACATCGCGAATAGCTCAGGGATCATAATTTCTATCCCTCACATTTCATAGTTCATCACGAAGCTCTAGTAGCTTAGTGATGTGACTCGGAGAACTATATCAATCACTATCTTATTTGGAAGATCAACTCCCACTCGATTCAAGCGATTGTAGCACCCAGACAATCTGAACACATGGTCAACAATTGAGCTATTCTCCTTCATATTGTAGGCAAAGAATCTTGTTGGAGATCTCATATCTCACAACACGGGCACGAGCCTGAGATCCTAATTTCAGCTCTTAGAACATCTCTTATGTTCCGTGACGTTCAAAATGTTTTGGAGCCTCAATTCTAAGCCATTATGCATGACGCAGTAAACTATCAAGTAGTCATCGGAACGTGCGTGTCAGATGTTCACAACATCTATAGACGACACTAGAGGGGGTGGCGCACCGAGCGGTGCATTAAGGACATAAGCCTTCTGTGCAGCAATGAGGAAAATCCTCAGATTACGGACCCAGTCCGCAATATTTCCACCATCATCTTTCAACTATATTTATCTATGAACATATAAAAATTCAAGGGAGCTACAGCGTGAGCTAGTAATCTACAGCACAATTTGCAAAGACACTACTGACTATGTTCATGAAAATGAGTTCAATTAATCATATTACTTAAGAACTCCCACTCAAATTGACATCCCTCAGGTCATTCGAGTGATACATGATCCAAATTCACCAACTCAAGTCCGATCGTCACGTGAGTTGAGGTGGTTTCAAAGGTCTCATGTTGATCATATCTACTATATGACTCATGTCCGACCTTTCAGTCTCTTGTGTTCCGAGGCCATGTCTGTACATGCTAGGCTCGTCAAGTTTAACCCGGTGTTCTGCATGTGCAACACTAGCTTGCATCTATTGTATGTGAATGTAGAGTCTATCACACCCGATCATCACGTGGTGTCTCGACACGACGAACTTTCGCAACGGTGCACACTCGGGGAGAACACAATTGATCTTGAAATTTTAGTGAGGGATCACCTTATAATGCTACCATCATCCTAAGCAAAACAAGCTGCATAAAAGTATTAACATCACATGCAAATCATAAGTGACATGATATGGCCATGAAATTGTGCTTTTGATCTCCATCTTCAAAGCACCGGCATGATCTTCATTGTCACCGGTATGACACCAAGATCTCCATCATCTTGATCTCCATCAACGTGTCTCCATCGGGGTTTGTCGCGCCCACCATGCTTCTACTACTATTGCTACCGTTTAGCGACAAAGTAAATCATTACATAGCACTTAATGATTGACACACAAGTCATACAATAATTAAAGAGAACCCTATGGCTCTTGCCGGTTGACGTACTCATCGACATGCAAGTCGTGATATTCTATACAAAACATGATCATCTCATACATCACATATATCTCATCATGTAATTGGTCATATCACATCACAACATACCCTACAAAAACAAGTTAGACGTCCTCTAATTGTTGTTGCAAGTTTTACGTGGCTGCTATGGGTATCTAGCAAGAACAATTCTCACCTATGCAAAACCAAAACGGTGATACATAAATTGCTTTTGAACCTTCTCAAGGACCGCCTTTGTCGAATCCGATCCAACTAAAGTAGGAGTAACAGACACCCGGCAGCCATCTTTGTGCAATGAGGTTACACGTCAGTCGATGGAACCGGCCACTCGTAAGCGTACAAGTAAGGTTGGTCTAGGCTGCTTCATCCCACAATACCGCTGAACCAAAACACGACCTAGAGAGGAACCAATCTAAGCATCAACGCCCACAAATTCTTTGTGCTCTACTCGAGATCTCATCTACACATAGACCTAGATCATGATGCCACTGTTGGGGAACATCGCATGGGAAACAATTTTTCTCCTACACACACAAAAGATCTATCCATGGTGATGAGCATCTACGAGAGGGAGAGTGGATCTACCTACCCTTGTAGATCGCTAAGCGGGAAGCGTTAAGAAACGCAGTTGATGTAGTCGAACGTCTTCGTGATCCAAATCGCCGAGCGTCCTGCAATCCCATCACGATCCGTCCCACTATCCAATCACGATCCGTCCCGTGATCCCATCACGATCCGTCCCATGATCCAATCACGAATCATCTCGCTATCTTGATCATGGTCCTTCCGATCTAGCGTCAAACGGATGCCGCCTCCGCGTAAAGCACACGTACAGCTCGATGACGATCTCCGCCTTCTTGATCCAGCAAGAGGGAGCGGAGAGGTAGACGAGTTCTCTGGTACCGCGATGGTGTTGCAGCAATGGTGGTGGAGCAATTCCAGCAGGGCTTCGCCTAAGCACCGCTGAAACTGATCTAGAGGAGAAACTACGAACTAGAGTAGAGGCAGCACGTGCCTTAGGGTTTCTTGATGTGTTCCAAGTGCTAGCCTCGCCCCTTTATTTATATGCTGAGCCCTGGGGTCGAAACTTGGATAAAAATCGTCCTCAAGGTTGGTTGGCCCGCAAGACAAGAGTCCTCCTCGGACTCCAGGACCAGACGCCAGGGTCCCTGGCGTCTGGCCCCTGGCCTCCGCAAAAAATCTTTTGCACATTCCTAAAGCCTCATGGGATTTACCCATTGGCCTAAACAAAGTGTTCTTGCAGCCCGAACATTTCGAGAAACATCCAAAACTATTCCGATGATTTCGGGAACCCTTCCGAAGACCAAACACCATTATCTCATATATCAATATTTACCTCTGGACCATTCCGTAGCTCCTTGTGACGTCTGAGATCTCATCCTGGACTCTGAACAACCTTCTGTCACCACCATACATAACTCTATACTACCGAAATGTCACCGAACCTTAAGTCTGCAGACCTTGCGGGTTCGAGAACTATGTAGACATGACCGAGACACCTCTACGGTCAATAACCAATAGCGGGACCTGGATGCCTATATTGGTTCCTACATATTCTACGAAGATCTTTATCGGTTGAACCTCTATGTCAAGGATTCAGTTAATCCCGTATGATGTTCCCTTTGTTCTACGGTATGTTACTTGCCCAAGATTCGATCGTCGGTATCTGCATACCTAGTTCAACCTTGTTACCAGCAAGTCTCTTTATTCGTTCCGTAATACAAGATCCCGTAACTAACACTTAGTCACATTGCTTTCAAGGCTTATTATGATGTTGTATTACCGAGTGGGCCCTGAGATACCTCTCCGTCACACGGAGTAACAAATCCCAGTCTTGATCCATGCCAACACAACAGACACCCTCGAAGATACCTGTAGAGCACCTTTATAGTCACCCAGTTATGTTGCGACGGTTGATACACACAAGGTATTCCTCTGGTATCAGTGAGTTGCATGATCTCATGGTCATAGGAACAGATACTTGACATGCAGAAAACTGTAGCAATAAACTGACACGATCATATGCTACGTTTGTAGTTTGGGTCTTGTCCATCACGTCATTCTCCTAATGATGTGATCCCGTTATCAAATGGCATCTCATGTCCAAGGCTAGGAAACCTTAACCATCTTTGATCAACGAGCTAGTTCACTAGAGGCATACTAGGGACATGGTGTTGTCTATGTATCCACAGATGTACCTGAGTTTCCAATCAATACAATTATAGCATGGATAATAAACGATTACCATGAGCAAGGAAATATGATAATAACTAATTTATTATTGCCTCTAGGGCATATTTTCAACATGACGGTGCTGCAACAAAATCAGTGTGACGATGCTGACATGAGCTATGCAACTAATAAAAAATCAGCAAGCAAAGAAGCTGGCATCTCTATGGATGTGAGTGACAACACTACTAGGAAAAGGGCTATAGCTAATATAGACATTAATGGCGCACCATGTATGTGGTGCGCCACTGCTATATAGCAGTGGCGCACCAGAATGAGGTGCGCCATTGCTATTTTTTTACTAATGGTGCACCACATGAGCAGTGCGCCATTGCTATTTTTTGGTCCATCCCCCCTCCACCAGACATAGCAATGGCGCACCACACCTAGGTGCGCCACTGCTATTTACCATAGCAGTGGCGCACCTAGGTGTGGTGCGCCATTGCTATGTCTGGGGGGTATGCCTCTGTGTGTGTGTGAGGTTAGTCATGGCGCACCCCCATGGTGCGCCATTGCTAGCGTCTCAAACACACAAACACCCCCCCCTCGTGGATCTCCTTTTAGGTTTTTAAAAAAATAAAAAAAATTATAAAAGATTCAAAAAATAGATGCCCATGTGTTATGTGTTCTAGTTGTTAGGAAAATTAACAAACATGAATTTTGAATATTTTTGCAAAAGGCCACCGTGTTTCGGTAAAATGGCCGTAACTTTTGCATACGACCTCCGATGAAAAAGTTTTTTATATGAAAAATTATCTTCTCGAAAAGTTACATCCGAATTCAACGGCTATGCCCGTTATCGATTTTCTAGAATCCTCAAAAACCTAACAGAAAAAAGTTACGATGCTTTTAAGATCTGGAGGCAAAAAATTCGGAAAAAATGCAAAAAAAATAGCAATGGCGCACCATGGTGCGCCACTACTATTTTCCCGCCTTCACAATTTCAAAAAACAGCAATGGCGCACCAGTGCATGGTGCGCCACTGCTAAGTTGGGACAGAAGTTTAAAATGGTGAGCCACTTACCCCTTCATTCTTCTCCTCCTCTCCTCCTCTCCTCTCCTCCACTCCATCTCCAACTCTCCGGTGACCTCCTCCTCCTCATGGTGCTCCTCCTCCGGTGACCTCCTCCTTACGGTGCTCCTCCTCTGATGACCTCCTCCTCCTTCCTCTCCTCCTCACGGTGCTCCTCCTCCGGCGACCTCCTCCTCCTCCTCTCCTCCTCACGGTGCTCCTACTTCCTCTCCTGCTAACTATCCTCCTCCTCCTCCCTCCTCTCCTCCTCTGGCGACCTCCTCCTCCCTCCTCTCCTCCTCACAGTGCTCCTCCTTCCTCTCCTTCTCACGGTCCTCCTCCTCCTCTCCGGCGACCTCCTCCTCCCTCCTCTCCTCCTCACGGTCTCTCCTCCCTCCTCCTCTACTTCCGGCCACATGTGGGGCTTCCCCGGCACAAAGAACGTACCAGATCAAGGTCGAGAACAAAATTTGAAAAAAATTCAAGCAAAAAAAACAAGCAAAAAACCAAGCCAAAAAAATGAGCCAGATCTAGATCCAGATCCAAATTCAAAATTCAAAAATAGCAATGGCGCACGGTGGGGGTTAGACGGTGCGCCACTACTATTTTCCCGCCTTCAAAATTCAAAAAAAAATCCAAAAAAAGTTACCAGTGGCGCACCTGTAGCAATAGTAATGGCGCACTACAAGGTGCGCCACTGTTACCTGCAATACTAATAGCGCACCAGAGGTGCGCCATTAGTATTTGTTACTAGTGGTGTGGTAATAGTGGCGCACCTATCGTGCGCCATTAATGGCAAAAATAGGTGCGCCACTAACAGGCCTTTTCCTAGTAGTGCAAGAGGCAAAGAAACAGATTGGAGCGGTACGATTGCAAGGCGCATATGGGTGTTAGCCTGCGAGACGGGACCTGGGTTGTCACCGTTTTCGAGGAAGATCATATTCACCCGTTGATGTTGCAAAAGGGTCGTCGTAGATTCTGCTGCTCTCATTGAAAGATCCCGGAAGCCGACATTCAATAAATCACTTCCCTGCACTACTGAAACATATCAACAACAAATGTGATGGGCTTGCTAGGAGATGCACGGTGTTGCGATCCAAGGACTTTTCCGTATGTTAAGACAGATGTGACGAATGCAAGAGCTAGGCTATGAAAGGGCCTGTCGGAGCATGACTTGGAGCTTACAATCGAGTACTTTAAGAGGAGGCAGGTTGAGAACCCAAACTTCTTCTTCTCCAAGCTAGAGGAAGATGGGCTGTTAGGGCGCCTTTCTGGGTTGACAGGAGAACAAGGGTATTGTACCCAAAGTACAGAGATTGCGTGTTTTTTGACACCACATTCTGCACAGATCGCTACAACCTCCCTTTCGTGCCGATTGTTGGGATTAATAACCAAACACACACGGTCTGCTTGGGGTGTGCTTTGCTGCCTGATGAGAAGATTGAAACATTCAAATGGGTCTTTGAGTAGTGGATGTTGGCAATAAATAATGAGCATCCATTAAACATCATGACTGATCAAGACCAAGCAATGGCTACAACCATCTCGTTAGTGTTCCCAAACTCGACACATAGATGTTGCAAGTGGCATGTGTTACGGGTTGCGAGGACAAAACTAGGGAAGATGCTGGGCAAGGATGAGCCTTTTGACGAAGCATTCTATGGTTGTATCAATGGTTCAGATACAATTGAGGAGTTTAAACAAAGTTGGCAGCAGATGATTCAAGTCTTTGGTTTGGTAGACAACAACATCTCAAAAACATGTGGAACACCAGGAAGACATGGGCTCCCGTGTACTTTAGGCATAACTTCTTCCCATTCACAGGAACAACCAACAGGTCTGAGGGGCTGAATTCCTACTTCAATACCTTCAACCATCATCAAGACTCGGTTTGGACGTTCGTTCAACAGTTTGAGCTTTGCCAAGAGCTAATACTAGAGCGCGAGGACAATGCTAGCTTCGTCAATGAAACGACTAGGCCACCACTATGGGGGAAGTAAGTTTGCACAAATTCATGTTTTTCTTGCACAACAGTGTTTTCCAATGTTGTTGGCAGTACAGTTTGGTTGCAACTTTTATTTGAAGCATATGTAGCAAACTTTGTTAATGTTTGAAGCTTTTACTTTTACAGTTACAACATTGAAAAGCATGCAACTGATTTCTATACCAGGGAGGTATTTTCCAAGTTCCAAAAGCTCCTGTCTAAATCAATAGGCTTTGGGGTGCAATTTCAAGTTGAGGGGGATACAATGTGGTTTCTTCTCATTGCAAATGATGGTGTCAACCCTAAAGCCTACATTATGCGAGTTGATCCTAAGAATGAGAGGTATATGTGCACCTGCAACATGTTTGAGATGTGTGGGTTGATCTGCCCACATATCATCCGTGTCATGGTGCACCTAAATGTGCAAACAATACCTACATCTTACATGCTTGAAATATGGTCAAAGAGAGCAACGGATGTAGCACACGATCCCAGCGAGGGGCATAGGGCTATGCACTTTGGTGTGCCCACAACCAATACACTCAAGTTCAACTCTCTCTGCAGGAAGTTTGGTAGGCTCGCTTCAGATGCATGCTTCAGTGACGAAGCTTAGAATTTTGTCTCGGGACTTATTGATCAAGCAAATATTGGGGTTGCTACAATGAAAGCTAGAGCGAGGGATGGGGTTGCAGGAGCTGGTGAAAAAGCCCAAAGCCATGAAGTCAGTGAACAAGGGCAGGCTTAAATGGGTCCGGTTACAGGGCAGCAGGAACCAACACCTGTAGGTTTGCGGAACCCACCAAAGCCTGCGAAGAAAGGGAGGCCAAAGGAAAAAGAGAAGCGAAGGAAGCCACACGAGAAGATGAGATGAGGAAGAAAAGAAAGAAACAAGAAAAGAAAATGAAGAAACCTAAAGCTCCAAGGCCAAGAGGTAAGAAGACACCTTGCAATTTTTATGGAGATGAGGATCACAATGCCAAGAGCTACCAACTGCTTGCTGCTATGCTTGCTGCAAGTGCTACCAGCAAAGATTCGGATGTCGAAACGGTTCTCAAACTTGAGGATGTTTCACTGAGGGAAAATGATGTATTGCTTTGTAGCCTTGCTGGATTCTATTTTTTTGATTGAATGCAACATATTACTACATGTGTGAATTTAAAAAAGGGCAGGTTCCAAATTTTGTAAGTTTGTGAAGATGTGTTTTTTGTTGAATGATGGGTACTAAATTTGTTGCAAGGGTTGTACGGTTTTATTTTGAGGTAGAAACCATCATCAAAAAAACATTCTTGCTTGTAACAAATGCTTGTAACAAATGCAGCAAATAAACATAGTAGTTGAAGCATTTTGTTTCCATGATGCAACCCTACATGATTCCTACTGTGTAGGAAAGGACTTGATTATGCTTGTAAGGTTATGAGTATTTAAAACCAGATGGATTAACATATTTTAAAATTATTATTTCTAGTGAAATAAATGTTGAAAGATAAAAAACATTACTTGGGTTAGAAAATGTAATGCTTTGGCCATGAAACATACTTTTGGAGTGTATGTGTAATGGTTGTATACCATGGATGAAGCATTTTTTTGTGAGCTTGAAGCAAATAAAATGCAAGAATGTAGCACTACAGTTATTACATGTAACACATGTTTGCAGAAAAAAATACTGTAAGTGAGATGTGCTGTTCAAGCTTTTATAGACTATCCTTCTAGCAAATATGTTGACATATATACTAAGAAATTTCACCAATGGACAGATGCCGTATTTATCGTGCAACCATGTTGGCACCAAAATGCTTCACCCTATTCAAACTTGCAAACCGGAACAAGTACCATTCGTTCATACATACTGTCGTAGATTTGTCACGGTAGATGTCCGGATCAACAGACTTGGATTCAAGGCCATCGCTACTGTGATGGACCCAAAGGGGTTGATTGGGACAAAGGACACATGTTTACCCAGGTTTGGCCCCTCGAGTCGAGGTAATAGCCTACGTCCTACTTGAGTTGGTATTATTTGATGTATCGATTACAAGGGAGCAATTGCTTGACCTAGCTTTTGATAACCTCTCTTAAGCCGCCCCGGGTCTAGCTTTATATAACAGGTCAGGACCACGGGTTACACGAGTCGTAACCGACTCTCTCTGTTCATGTTCGAGTCTAGCTTTGGCTTTCCCTTGCCTTCTTGGCTAAGTCATCTCCGGGCGACTTACGCGCCCGAGTCTTCGTCGTCCGGGTCATAGGCTTGATCCTCCTGGCCCAAGTCTCCGCATGTCTTGAGCTCCAGTCAGTCGGCCTACTCCTGAACCGGCGTGCGAGCCACCCAGTGTGACCCGGACTGTTCACGACGGGTCTCACCGTGGGATCATATACCCAACATTAGGCCCCAGGTTGATTTGAGCCTGCTCATGTCAGCCTCCTTCTTCTCTCCTTGGTGAGCCGCCCATGATGAGCCGCCATGATGTAATGCCGAAGCTGCAAAAAAGATTCCCTCACGCACATACAATGGATCTTTGCTTATTAAATGGGCCAGTCCGGAAATCGAGGCGTCCGTTCTGCCCGGAACGTCATTCGTCTCCTGGATTCCCGCGCCTTTCCCACTTATCCCCCTTAAATAGGACGGGTAGGGGTCAGCTTCATTTTTCGCACTCGTCTCCTTCTCTTCCTTTCATCGACTTCTCCATTCGTGACGTCCCAGCTCCGACGCCGCCTTCGTCCGTCATCACCGCGGTCTACTACATCAACCTGAGCGTTTCCAGAGCTTCTTCCGCACGGGCTTCTTCGTCTCCGGTAAATCCCCTCCGCCTTTGTAAATGTGCTATTAGATGGATAGGACTAGCACCGGGGTTCTGCCGCCGCCATGTTTTTCGCAGAGCTCGTAATGCCTTCGCTGCGCTTCTTGTTCTTCTCACGGTCGTCCGCCCAAGGCCGGCGGCGGCGCCGTTAGATGCGAAGCCGATAATAGTACTAGGTTTCTTGGTGCGGTTTCCGCTCCTTGCGTCGTACCTTTCTTCGGCTAGTTCGTTGTTGGTCTGTTTAATAAAGTCCATTCCATAGGTTTTGTAGATCGGGAACTGCAAAGACATGATGCGGATCCTGTTTCTAGGACTTAGCCATTTTTCATCCTTTCTTGCTAGTTTGACCCGCCGCATAGTCCCGGCTCTCATCAATCGGAAACACGACCTCTGTAATATAGCTTCTTAAACTGTAAGCCGCCATGAATTTTAACCCGCCACATTTAACTTGCCCAGTCCAAGTTTTGCGCAATGTCTCGAGCCTCCAACTCCTGCAACTGGGTTGGCTCCTGTATCACAGAGGAATACTTAGCTGATTTTGTAGAGGCGGGCACCATCCCTGGGAAAGATGTCATCCACTGGCGAGTTCCGGGTGATGATTCGAAGCCCACCCCTCAAGACGGCGAGGCGATCGTGTTCTCAGACCACATAGAGCGTGGGTTTGTCCCTCCCGGCTCTAAGTTCTTTAGGGACGTTCTCCATTGCCACAAGTTACACCCTCAAAATCTCGCCCCCAATTCCATCTCAAACATCTACAACTTCCAAATGCTCTATAAGGTGTACTTGCAAATTGAGCCATCTGTGGGCCTCTTCCGCGAGTTTTACTACGCCAATTGTCAGACGGAAGTGAAAGCCGGTCCAAATCTGGAGCTTGGCGGAATTTCAATTCAGAGGTGCCGGGATATCATTTTTCCGGCTGTTCCCATGCCAATTCACCCCAAGGAGTGGAACAAGACTTGGTTTTATTGCAAGGACACATCTCCGGATAACGAACACCAGCTGCCGGGTTATCGCCCCTCCCGGTCGAAGATGAATGCAGAGCTCCCTGCCGGCTATCTCCTGCCAAACATGCAACGTTCGAGCCAGCTCACGCCAAAATAAAGACCCTCATGGCCAATGGATTAACAGGCCTGGACCTGATCCGCTGCTGGGTCAGCTGGCGAATTATGCCGCTAAGCCGGAGGAGCCGCCTCATGTGCGAATACCTGGGCGAATATGACGCTGACCTCTGCTTCAGCGACGCCTAGCTGACTAGTGATGACATCTCCATGGTCATCCGGAGTCTCGTCCATGAGACATCGGGAGCTTGTACCGCCATTGGCCTGGCGCCTTTCTGCGCTACTAACCCGGCCCTGGATGTAAGATCGTTTCTTTTATCGAAATATAGCTCTCCTTACTTACTCTGTTTACTTACCCTTGTGTTCCGCCTCATATTTTCAGGCCACTTCTGACTTCTGGTCTCAGGAATACATTCCACCGCCAAAGAAGACCCAGAAGAAGGTTGCCGCCAAGAAGACCAATAAGACCGCTGCTCCAGAGGAGTGGTTTGAACGACCAGAGTTGTTCGGCTCTGAGGTACTATTTGCGTATTCCCTTCATTTCTTTCTTTAATTTACTAATGCTATTCTTTCACAGGAAGAAGTAGACACCAGCCGTGCCGGCGTCCCTGAGGTAATTTGCGTTTCATCCGACTCAGAGCATTACATCACCCGAAAGATCCGTCGAGTCGTTCGAAAGGTTCCTTTCTCACATCCCCTTGCTTATCTGGATCCCCAATTTCTTTTGAAGAAGCAACAACAGACCAATCGTCATCAGACTCGGAGCGTCGTCTCAACGGAGCTGATGTCAGGCCTACCGAACTCTCCGGCTAAGAAGCGCGCAGCCGAGGTATGCCTTCTCTTTTTCCTTGATTGCACCGGCTCTTCCACCGTGTTAAAACCCCGTCTTACTTTACTTAATATATCTTTGAGAAGTCACCTTCCTCTTATGACTCCACAGCGACTGCTCTGCCACCTCCAAAAATCAACCCGCTGTAAGTGTTTCCTCTGACATTTTCATTCATGTTCTTTTTCAGTAATCATACCACTTGGACTCTGACATTCATCTATTTGCAGTGGTCAAGCCAAGCGTAGGAAGACTCACAAGTCCTCCCCCAGTCCCGCTGCCCAAGAGCCAGCACCTTCCAAGCCGGTTGAGCCTTAGCCGACCGAGGACCTCCCAGCCGCCTCTACCAAGCCAGTTGCTGAGGATATCATTGTTCATAGCCCGCCGAAGGCTTCATCCGCACCGCCGAGCCCTGCCCAGGCAACTGAAGGGACCATCAACCTGCCTTCCCCTCCGGACCATGTGCTGACCAAGCATCTTGAGCCGTCTGACTCTTCCAGAAGGCTGGATTTTGAATCTTCCAACTTAGAAAAGATGACAGCCAAGGAGCTCCACACCAGCTATGCGAGCTGGCTGTTCACCAGCCGTGATCTGGAGCTGAAACTTGTGACCTCCGTGAAGGTCAAGTACGAGGTACATCTTTAAACTTTGCCTTGTATCCTTACGCAGCCCCACAAGAGCCGGGTGAATATCAATAGGATAATGATCCGGCTCTTGAAGCATTGTAGAAATAGAAATTCTTCCATATGCAAATTATCGTTCTCTTACTCTGTTACCATTAGTCCCCATAAGTTGGCGCATCACTTGAACTGTTAGCACTAGAAATTTTAAGAGAAATAGATGCTTGAGCAAGTAGTAGCCCCCAAGGGCCGGCTTAGTCCTTGTCTAGGACTGAGTCGGGACTGCAGATGCCCGTAAGAGCCAATAGTTGCCCCCAAGGGTAGGCTCAATCTTGTCAAAGGTTGAGTCGAGACTTTAGCTGTCCGTAAGAGCCAATAGAAGCCCCCAATGGTCGGCTCAATCTTGTCAATGGTTGAGTCGAGACCTTAGCTGTAGATGACCCGACATAATTATGAAATAAACATTAGCCCCCAAGTGTCACACATATTGCTTGCAATCTGTTTGAGACTTGTCGCCCCCAGATTATTACTTGTCTTGTCATGTTTTGTAGGAAGCTCTGCACAAAGCCGGCGTGGAGACAACTAGCTTAAGAACCAACCTCGCCACCCAGCAGACCGCCTGTGGCGAGGCCGAAGAAAGATGTCGGCTACTGTTGGAGGAGCTAACCAAGCTTAAGGCGGACTTTGCCGCCTTAAAGGAGAGCGCCGCTGCCGAGGAGGCCAAGCTAACAAAGCGGGTAGATGACGCCGACCAGCGGCTGATAGTCGTTTCTGACGAACTTCAGTCACTGAAACTCCAAATCATGAAAATGACAGCCGCCGTCTTCGATAATTATTATACTGTTTCCATTCGATGATATCTTTCGATTTTGTTCCAAGTTAGAAACCACTGTCCGACTTATGTAGGTCCTAGGAGCCAACAACTAGCCTCAGACAGTTTGCTGCCGCTGAAAGCCATGTATACTTTCACAGAACAGCTGTTCTGTGTAGAGATATGCACCATCAAGGCCGTCCAATTCAAAGAAATTATTCCTTCGACTCTGAAGGGCGTCCTGGAGCTCTTGTCCACTCTGCCCCAGATGATTGGGGAGTTAAAGAAATCAGCCGCCCGCCAAGGAGCAATGGCGGGTGTCAGCTGGGTGCTAGCTTTCGCTCCGGAGCTAACGCCGGGTGAGATGATGGATGGCTACCCCTCCAAAAAGGAAGACGGCTCGGAATTCACCGACGCCGACTACGCCCAATGCGTGAAGCGGTCCCGAGTCTTGGGCTCCGTCTTAGCGGAGGAGGTCATTCTGAAGGTTTATCAAGCGGTGTATGGCCCAGACATGAAGAGGATCCACGGCCCGCTCTTTGAGCACAAGGACTTGACGCCGGCTCATAGTAAGAATCCTTTCCCGGCTGATCTTGATGTGTCCCCCTTCTTTGAAGAAGGGTCCTTTGTAGCTTTGACTCACTGCAACTGAACTTGGACCATCTTCAGATCCAAGCAGCTCGAGAGCCGGCGGAGGGTGACTCGCGAGCGAGTTGAAATACTTGTAACCCTCTGTGGAATCGGCTTTTTTATGACCCGCCTGTAACGCGGTAAACACTTAAATTTTGGCTCCTGCTGAGCATATTTGTAATAGCTTAAGAATGATTTGTGAACTTGTGCCGGCTCATAATGTATATATCTTTCCGCTTTTTGCTATCTTCTTCCGGCTCATCCTGGATTAACTTTTACTTGTATGCTCTGATCTTTATACCGTGATGAAGGTACTTAGCAGTCCTTAACACGACAAATGCCTTCAAAAAATCTTGTAACTGAACACTTAGAACCGGCCAAAACACTTAGCAATCCTGATCCGTAAAGGTATCATGAAGTAAAAACTCCTTTGTTCGAAATAATCCCCGGCTGAAGACATCATCCGGAACGACACAAAGTCGGGTGTTAAGGGTGAGACATCATCCGGAAGGTAAGAAGCCCCCTTGTATGAATGTGTGGCTAAATAAGTTTAACCGTCATGGCATAAGCCGGCTTATTAGGGTAAGACAGCTATACCCATAGGTAAGAAGCCCCCAAGCCAATGTTGAATTATCAACATCTTTTTTGGCGCGAACGCCGGTTGTTTAAAGGGTAAATGTAAGCTATACCCGGAGGTAAGAAGCCTCCTTATGACAACCGCAGCTGATAAGCAACTGGAATTTGGCGTAAACGCCGATTGTTAGGGTGAGATAAGCGAACCCGTCGGTAAGAAGCCCCCTTTGACAACCGCGGTTAATAAGTAACCGGAGATGGCATAAAGCCGACTGTTAGGGTGAGATAAGCTATACCCGTCGGTAAGAAGCCCCCTTCGACAGCCGCGGCTTAACAAGTAAGCCGGAAGTGGCATAGAGGCAATTGTTAGGGTGAGATAAGCTATACCCGAAGGTAAGAAGCCCCCTTTTTAACAAGATGGCGCGAGCGCCGGTTGCTTCGGGTAAGAAAAGTTATACCCAGAGGTAAGAAGCCCCCTACAACCATGGCTAATTATATGAGCCGGAAAATGGCATAAAGCCGGCCGATAAGGCATTAGAGGTGATGCTCAAGAACTCCTTGTATGAACAAAGATATAAGAAACAACAGAAGCCCCTTCTTGGAGGGATGCTAAATTTATTCATATGACTATGATATTCACAATGATAGTGTACAATGGTGAATCTCAACACTTTAAGTGTAATAAGGGCGCAGGTGCGCTATATTCCATGGCCGCCGGGTCTCCTGACCCACCGGTTCTGATTCATCCTGGACGTCAATGAGATAATATGATCCATTGTTCAGATTCCGGCTCACCACAAAAGGCCCTTCCCATGGAGGAGACAACTTATGCATATCTGTCTGTTCTTGAATCAACCGGAGTACTAAGTCGCCTTCTTGAAACGTTCGGGTCTTGACCCTGCGGCTATGATATCGGTGCAGATCTTGCTGGTAAATCACCGACCGGGCAGCCGCCAGCTCCCGGGCTTCGTCCAAAGCATCCAATGCGTCCTGACGTGCCATCTCATTGTCCATGTCAACGTAAGCCGAAACTCGTGGCGAGTCATGTTTGATGTCACTAGGTATTACTGCCTCAGCGCCGTACACCATGAATAAAGGTGTATAACCCGTAGATCTGTTAGGGGTGGTCCGCCGCCTAATGGTAAGCCGCCATCTGCGGGTCTCTGGAATCCCAAGTACCCGACACCTGTTGAGCCACAAGATCTGAGTCGCCCAAACACCTCACTCGGCTTAGATTCATCTCCTTGGCTACTCTAAGCCCATGGAGGAGGGCCTCATATTCAGCCGCATTATTAGTGCACGGGAACATCAGCCGGAGAACATAACAAAACTTGTCGCCTTTGGGAGATGTCAAGACGACTCCTGCCCCTGATCCTTCCAACTTCTTAGACCAATCAAAATGTATAGTCCAGTATGTATCATCCGGCTTTTCCTCTGGTGCTTGACACTCTGTCCAATCATTGATGAAATCCACAAGGGCTTGAGACTTAACCGTTGTGCGACGCACATACCTCATATTAAGGGACCCTAGTTCCAAAGCCCACTTAGCAATTCGACCAGTAGCTTCCCTGTTTTGGATGATATCCCCCAATGGAGTAGAACTGGCCATTGTGATGTGGTGTCCTAAGAAGTAATGCTCTAACTTATGATTAGCCATAAAAACTCCATAGACCAGCTTCTGCCAATGCGGGTATCTCTGCTTGGACTCTGTTAAGACCTCACTAATATAGTAAACCGGCCTCTGAACCGGATATTCCTTTCCAGCTTCTTTGCGTTCAACCACAATTGCAGCGCTAACAGCCTGGTTGTTCGCCGCTACGTACAGAAGCAAAGGTTCTCCTTCAGCCGGAGTAGCCAGCATAGGCGGCTCAGTGAGATGTTTCTTGAGTGCTTCAAAGGCTTCACCAACCGCCTTCCTCCATACAAAGTTGTCTGTCTTTTTCATCATCTGATACAAAGGAATAGCTTTCTCACCCAGGCGGCTTATGAACTGGCTCAACACAGCGATTCGCCCCGCGATGCGCTGAACATCATTAACACAAGTCGGCTCTGCCAGGGAGGTAATAGCCTTGATTTTATCCGGGTTAGCTTCAATGCCACACTTAGAAACCAAAAACCCCAAGAGCTTACCAGCCGGAACACCAAATACACACTTGGCCGGGTTAAGCATCATCTGATAGACCCGGAGATTATCAAAGGTCTCCCATAAGTTGTCCAAAAGGGTCTCCTTCTTCCTTGACTTGATCACGATGTCGTCCACGTAAGCATGAACATTGCGCCCAATTTGGCTGTGAAGACAATTCTGCACACAGCGCTGAAGTCGCCTGGGCACTCTTGAGCCCAAAAGGCATGGAAACATAGCAGAAGGTTCCAAAAGGCGTGATAAAAGCCGTCTTCTCTTGGTCTTGTATTGCCATCTTAATCTGATGATACCCAGAGTAAGCATCTAGGAAACACAAGCTTTCACAGCCGGCTGTGGCATCAATAATTTGATCAATGCGAGGAAGAGCAAAAGGATCAGCCGGGCAAGCCTTGTTAAGATCCGTGTAGTCCACACACATACGCCACGTGCCATTCTTTTTTAATACCAACACCGGGTTAGCGAGCCACTCCAGGTGAAAAACCTCAATGATGAAACCCGTGGCCAAGAGCCGGGCCACTTCCTCTCCAATGGCCTTGCACCTTTCCTCATTGAACTGCCGTAAAAATTGCTTAATAGTCTTAAACTTAGGATCTACATTAAGTTGGTGCTCAACAAACTCTCTCGGTACACCCGGCATGTCAGAAGGTTTCCATGCAAAGATGTCCTGGTTCTCATGGATGTATTCAATGAGCGCGCTTTCCTATTTAGGGTCCATGTTAGCCCCGATGATGAACTGTTTAGACGAATCACTCGTCGTAAAGTCAACAACTTTAGTGTCATCCGCTGAAAACTGAAGAGGCAGCTCACCACTATTGTAGGCTTCTTAAGAGGTGTCATGTCCTCTGGATCAAGTCGCTCCTTGTAAAACTTAAGCTCCTCTTTGGAGCAGCTGGACTCTGCGTAAGCCGCATCTCCTTCTTCACACTCAATGGCTACATTCCAGTCACCATGAATGGTAATAGTGTCGTTTAAGCCGGGCATCTTAAGCTGCAAGTAGACATAGCAAGGCCTAGCCCTGAACTTAGCATAAGCCGGGCGTCCGAACAACGCATGATATGGACTCTTGATTTTGAGAACCTCGAACCACAAAGACTCTACTCTATAGTTATACTCATCACCAAAGGCGACTTCCAAGGAGACCCGGCCCACCGGGTAAGCCGACTTGCCTGGCACCACTCCATGAAAGACGGTGGAAGAAGGCTTAAGGTCTTTATCCAACAGCTTCATCCGCCGAAAGGTGTCATAGTAGAGGATATTAATGTTGCTGCCTCCGTCCATAAGTACCTTATTCAACATGTATCCTCTGACTTGGGGGGAAACAACTAAAGCCAGCCGGCCTGGGTCATCAACACGCGGCGGGTGATCCGCCCGACTCCACGTTATGTAATACTCTGACCATTTTAAATACTGCGGCAGGGCCAGCGCAACCGCATTAACCGCCCGCTTACGAAGCTTTTGATCCCGCCTATTAAGGCTGGTTGTAAAGACGTGACATTGACCTGAACTAAGTTGCTTCGGGTTGCTGTGATACTCGGACTGGTTGTGTTGCTGTTGGTGACCATTGTCGGACTGTGGCGGAGGTCCTCCTTGATTGCTCTGATTTCCTTGCCCATGGGGGCCTGAGCTGCCGTGTCCTGACCCGGCACCTGACCCGCCGGGCCCTGAGCCGCCAGGCAGGACACCACCCTAGTTGTTGTTTTGTTGCGAATACTGATTCCTGAACCTATGCATGACGAAGCAATCACCCCACGCGTGCGTTGAGGGCTTACCAGGCATGTTGTGCTCAGGACAGGGCTTTTGAAGTGCCTCTTCTAAATTGAAAGGGGCCCGATTCATATTGGGAAACTGCTTAAACCTTCCGTTTCCCTTAGGAGCATTCTGACCAGCACTAGCATTGGCAACTAGTTCTGACCCGCCGTCAGAGCTCTTCCGCTTGTTCTGATTCCCACCATTCACAAAGTTTTTACCTTGGTTGTTTTTCTTGCCTGGCCCAGCTTTATCATCGTTAGATCCTGGATCCTTCGTGTTGTCCGAGTCAGCATATTTTGTTAGAGCCGCCATGAGCTCCCCCATGTATTAGCACGTACGCTTAAGTCGGCCAAGCTTCTGCTTCAGTGGGACGAAGTGACAGTTCTTTTCCAGAATGAGCACTGCTTGAGCCGCCGTGATCTATTCAGAAGAGTGAATGATAGTCGACACCCGTCGGACCCAATGATGAGCCGACTTGTTCTCTTGCTGCACACAGTGATCGAGGTCTACGATCGTCATAGGCTGCTTGCAAGTCCCCTGAATGTTCTTAATGAATTTGGCTCTTAACTCGACCCATGAGCTTATGGTGTTAGGCGGTAAGCCCTTCAGCCAAGTGCGAGCCGGGCCTTCCAACATCATGCTGAAATACTTTGCACACACAGCCTCGCTAACGTCCAACATCTCCATAGCAAGCTCATAGCTTTCGACCCAGGCCTCTGGGGGTAAGTCGGCTGTGTAATTCGGAACCTTACGAGGCCCGTTGAAATCCTTAGGCAACCGTTCACTCCTCAGCGCCGGAGTCAGGCACGGCACCCCCACGGCTCTAGTACTGGCCGACACTCCGGCTCCCATTGTGACAGAAGGCGCCGGCTCTTGATGAACCGCTGCCGGCGTGGCTTCCCATCGATTCCTAGCTCGGTCCACGAGGGTCTGAGCATCCAGAGCCGCCCAATTACCATCCGGAGGCCCCTGTGTTGGTCACTGCTAGAAACTGCTGGCAACTCATAACGCCGGCTATAGCTGCGGCTAGGAAGGGGCGTCGAATGGACACGGCTCCGGCTGTACGTATATTTCTCCTGCTGAGCCATCGCCGTCTGAAGATACCCAATTGCATCTCACACTTCATTCACAAAAGGCGCATCATCCGGGATGGGGATCGTTTCAAGCCGAGTCGCCGCCGCTACCAAGTTCTCCGCCAGGTTAGAGTAATGATCCGCCGACCTTGGTAAAGCTGTTGGTGAAATCTGGTTTCGCAGAGACGGGCACGGCGGTGGCCGAGCCGTTGGTCGGCTCCCAGGATCACCTTCCGTCCTTCTGGCCCCTAGTGTATGGAAGAGGTTCCTTACGTCGTACTGCTCCGGCAAACGGGATTGATGCCTCATCGGATGCACTGCCGCTGCTGACTGCTGCTCCAAACCAAGGCGAAAAGCGTCCGTCTTAAGGCGTTCCGCTTCTGCTTCCATCTGAAGCTTTAACTCCACTATCCTCTGCTGCTGCTCTGCCATCAGGCCCTTGAGCCGCACAATCTCCAAATTCTAAGCCGCTTGATTTTCAGAGGTAACCTCAGTGGCCATCACACCTGCTAGCTCATTCATTAGATCAAGAAGGACTTGAGTCGGGGATGGTGGATCACTTCCCATGTTGCACAAGTAGAATATCGATCTTTAGTCCCGGTCGGGATGGGCCTTTAGTACCGGTTCCACAACCGGTACTAAAGGGTCGGGACTAAAGGATCAAGACCTTTAGTACCGGTTGGCCTACGGACCGGTACTAAAGGACCACCACGTGGCTGCATGCGTGGGCTGGTGGTGGAGAACCTTAATTTTTTCATTTTTTTCATATTTTTTGAAAAAAATTGTTCAATTTTCAAATTTCTGAATTATTTGAATTTAATCTTTAATCAATTTGATTTCTAAGTCAATTTGATTTCTACTCTCTAATCACCCCTCATCATTCCAAATAGTCTAACTTCCCGACCGGTCACCCATCCTGTCACTACTCCAGCTTGAGCACGCTTAACTTTCGAGTTCTATTCCCCCGTGTTTCCAAGTCTGCACTATTTGTTTCCTGACTATTATAAGATGTCAATCCTATTAACCTTTAGGAGTTGAACTTGAGCATGAAGTCACACGTTACACCACATTTGAGTTTGAAACTATTATTCTTAAAACCAATGATTATTAAGTAGCACACTAAAGGTTTTTTATTTTTTTATTAGTTATTATTTTCAGAAAAAAACCCTAAACTTTAGAAAATCATAGAAAAAAATTTATTGACTCCAATGGAAATAAGTAATATATGAAAAAATATCGGAAAAATATGAAGAATATGTTTATGGCATTTCCATGCTTGTTTGAATAACTTCAACTGCTGTATAAGATAATTTCATAAGAAGTATGAGGGTTTCGGACGAAAACTCATCTTATTACAAAGTGATTACAAATGAACTATGAAAAGCTTGTAACTTGGCATGACATCATAATTTCACCCACATAGCAACTTCTAAAGAGTTGAGAGGGTTACAGCAAAAACTGGATGCACTTCGTGTACAAATTGGACAATCTCATAAGAAGTATGAGGGTTTCGGACGAAAACTCATCTATTACAAAGTGATTTCATTTTTAATAACTTATTTGAACTCCATGCTTTTTGTGTGTTAAATATGCACCATTCAAAGGCACATCATTAATTTTCAACCCTTTCTGACTTCATTTGATATTTTTCATCCATTTAATGATTTATTTTGAGCTTCATGACCCTGAGTTTGAAAAGCATTACAAATGAACTCTGAAAAGCTTGTAACTTGGCATGACATCATAATTTCACCCACATAGCAACTTCTAAAGAGTTGAGAGGGTTACGGCAAAAACTGGATGCACTTCGTGTACAAATTGGACAATCTCATAAGAAGTATGAGGGTTTCGGACGAAAACTCATCTATTACAAAGTGATTTCATTTTTAATAACTTATTTGAACTCCATGCTTTTTGTGTGTTCAATATGCACCATTCAAAGGCACATCATTAATTTTCAACCCTTTCTGACTTCATTTGATATTTTCATCCATTTAATGATTTATTTTGAGCTTCATGACCCTGAGTTTGAAAAGCATTACAAATGAACTCTGAAAAGCTTGTAACTTGGCATGACATCATAATTTCACCCACATAGCAACTTCTAAAGAGTTGAGAGGGTTACGGCAAAAACTGGATGCACTTCGTGTACAAATTGGACAATCTCATAAGAAGTATGAGGGTTTCGGACGAAAACTCATCTATTACAAAGTGATTTCATTTTTAATAACTTATTTGGACTCCATGCTTTCTGTGTGTTCAATATGCACCATTCAAAGGCACATCATTAATTTTCAACCCATTCTGACTTCATTTGATATTTTTCATGCATTTAATGATTTATTTTGAGCTCCATGACCCTGAGTTTGAAAAGCATTACAAATGAACTCTGAAAAGGTTCTAACTTGGCTTGACATTATAATTTCACCCACATAGCAACTTCTAAATAGTTGAGAGGGTTACGACAAAAACTTGAATTTAAAAGCACTATAAATATATAATAGCTACAGAGATACGTAATATATATAATAATTCAGATATCAATTACACAAACTACTCGTCCAAGCGAACACTACTATAGCTAGCTAGTCTGAACCAGAAGAATATTCCCATGCTGGACGTGATGGTGCGAGGTGACGCTGCCCATAGTTCACGGTTTGAATCTTGCGGTACAACTCATATGCAATGTATGCATGTTTTGCTGCATACTCAATGTTAATCGGCTGAAGTGGGGTCCTCTCCCACTCTTTGTGCTGCGCCCGGGGGAATTTGGTCTTCATATCTGCGTAAGAGTCGTCGATCAAGGCGACTGCCAAAGAAGCCATGGAAGTCCTCGCATACGGAAGTCTGAATATGTCTTGGATATCAATAAGGTAGCCAGCTGGTATCTCAATACCGAAGCTGCGCCTCATCTTCTGCTTGTCATTACGTACATCTTTGCTAGCAAAATGTATGCCGCTGCGTAGGAAGTCCATGAGTGCTGGGCAGTGTTTGTCACTACTGCAACATCAACAAATTAAAATAGAACAAATGTTAAATACTGTCGAAATGGAACATATATATTTCTATCCGATGCAATTTAGATCTTTCCCATAGGATTCAAAATGGAACATATTTCTATCTGATGCAATTTTTATAATAATCTATACATTATTAATTGATCAAAGAAATTGATCTTTGCCATAAGATTCAAAATTGAACATATATATTGCTATATCCTATATACATGCAATTTTCATATCCTATATACATGCAATTGCTATATCCTATATACCCTAAATTAACTATATGACATATATGTTCTCCCATGTTTTGCAACAAGGAAAATTGTTTCACTACAAACTTAAAAGAAATATTGATCTTTCCCATAGGATTCAAAATGGAACATATATTTCTATCCGATGCAATTTTCATAATAATTTATACATTATTAATTGATCAAAGAAAATCCTCAAAACTCACCTTGCCCATTGGAAGATCAAGACATGTTTTTTGAAACATAGCTGGATGACGGCAACATCTTCTTGCCTTGCCGTTTACTCGAGATCAAGCCCTATGAACTTGTCGATCTCATCCGCCACTTGAAGCCACTTTCCAAAAGGGAAAGAAAATGCGGTACCGTGGCGCTGTCGCTCGTGTACACGACATCGACCTTGGTGATGCCATGTGCGAGCACCTCTCCATAGCGAGTGATTGGATTCATGGTAGAAGATATGGGGAGGAAGAGAGTGGAATGGAGGAGAAGAAAGAGAGGAGAAGAAGAGAGGAGGAACAAGAGAAATGGGCGAAGTCTGTAGCCCTCGCCGAACAGTTGCCTCTCTTTCTTGGAGCGCGAAGCGTCATGGAATGCGAACTGTTCGAACGTGTCTTTAGTACCGGCTGGTGACACCAACCGGTACTAAAGGTTGCCCTTTAGTACCGGCTCGTGCCACCAGCCGGTACTAAAGAGGCACGTGGGGCCCAGGTCTGACCAAAAGCCTGCCACGCACCTTTAGTACCGGCTCGTGACACGAGCCGGTACTAAAGATACCTGACGAACCGGTACTAAAGGGGGCCGTCACGAACCGGTACTAATACCGTCTTTAGTACTGGCTCGTAACCAGACCGGGACTAATGCACGGGACAAAAAGTCTGTTTTCTACTAGTGTTGGTGGCTCCCGCCGCCATGCTGCTTGTACCCGGAGCTGATCCCGCCATGAATACAGCCGCATGAACCGGCTCCTACTCCTCCGACTCAGACCTCTCTGACTCGTAGTAAGACGTCTCCCGGCCGCCGAGTAGATGAGAGTTGGTAAATTGATTCCGTCTCTCCACTTGACGATCCATCCTCAGAGTAGATGAGACTCTCCTGTGACCCGGTCGGTTCGAGATCCATACCTTGAGTGAAACCTACAAAGACGCGCTTCCGACCCGGATCCACACGGGTGGGCGATGCGCACTAGATGGGCTGGGCGCGTCGGGCCGGCTCTACGATGTTGGTGCAGACGTCCGGCCCAGGCCTAGATCCGTCAACCCTACCGATGAAGACATGGATTCCCCCGAAGGGAAGCCGGAAGTCGTACTCAATAGAATCGGCATCAAGCCCCCAGCCGGCGTCGTCGATGTAGACCCGGCCGCGGCGACTCTTGGACATCCTTCCGACCACGTATCGTTTGAGCCCCGGAAGGGATCCCTTTGAGAAATAAACACCACCAAGAGCTAGCCCCACGGTGGGCGCCAACTGTCGTGGATTTGTCACGGTAGATGTCCGGATCAACGGACTTGGATTCGAGGCCATCGCTACTGTGATGGACCCAAAGGGGTTGATTGGGACAAAGGACACGAGTTTACCCAGGTTCGGCCCCTCTAGTCGAGGTAATAGCCTACGTCCTGCTTGAGTTGGTATTACTTGATGTATCGATTACAAGGGAGCAATTGCTTGACCTAGCTTTCGATAACCTCTCTTAAGCCGCCCCGGGTCTAGCATTTATATAAGAGGTCAAGACCACGGGTTACACGAGTCGTATCCGACTCTCTTTGTTCATGTTCGAGTCTATCTCTGGCTTTCCCTTGCCTTCTTGGCTAAGTCATCTCCGGGGTACTTACGCGCCCGGGTCTTCGTCGTCCGGGTCTTGGGCTTGATCCTCCTAGCCCAAGTCTCCGCATGTCTTGAGCTCCAGTCAGTCGGCCTACTCCTGAACGGGCGTGCGAGCTGCCCAGTGTAACCCGGACTGTTCACGGCGGGTCTCACCGTGGGGTCATATCCCCAACACATACCGAAAACAAAATAAAGTTCAAGTTATCATTTTTACATAAAGTACCATTGCTCCTACCAAGATGCTACCATGTGAGCCATTAACTAGAACTAAATGAAAAGGTCGTTCGCCTTGAACCATCGTGAAATCACTCCACCAATTCTTCCCTGAATGCCAGCTCCATTGAGGCTTTTTTTAGTGGGTGGTGGTACATGTTATACATCCATTCCATTCGGTACCGTGCAATGTCTCACTGTAAACAAGAAAGGTTGAGAAGCATTTGTTACTAGCTATTCTTCTGGTGCATAGGTTATTCAACAAAGATAAAACTAGATTTAACAAAAAGGTAAAAATGCATACCTTCTCAAACCCTTCCATTGCCTTTCCATCAAAGTTCTCCACATACTTGAGCCCAAATAAACCACAATCACACCTGTGAGTTAAAAGGAAAGAAATATGACATTCCCGTGTATAGTGGAAACAACCAACTAGTTTCAAATGAACACATGATTGAATCATATGGAAAACACACAGGTTATCTTGCTTTGGGTAGTCGTCTAGATCAGCTCGGGTGACGGATGCAACATTTACATTAAATGCATCACATGCTTATGCAAGGGTTGTAAAGTTTGTGATCTACCAACAAAACACACACACAAAAGTTTGGAAAAACATATGAAACATGTAAAAAATGACATCAGGAATTTTAAATAAACGTTGCGAGGGCATACACAACCATGAAATAGAGAAAGAGCTGACCAAGTTGTTTGCTTGCTTCTTCAAGCTGGATGGTTTTCCTTTTGCATTAAATGCGTCAAATGCATTCCATTGCTTGTGAAGCAAGTTAGCGCAAAGAACTACCCAATGACGTTCATTCACAATTGTGAACCAGACATGAAAATTCAACAGCAGGCATCAGAACATAAACAAACAAATGTTACGTATGTCACATCGCTGGATACAATTTTTTGAAAGTATTTGTGCTATGAAAAACAGAAATGGCCTCGCGGGAACTTACGAGGTCGTATTTTTGAACCTTGAACCTAGACACAGCCCTTTCAAGCTCAGCCATGATGGCGTTTGGTTGGAAAATTGATGGGTCTTGCTTGAGTATAGACTGATTGAAACATAGCAACAAAAGGATTAGTGTGTGCTGTGTGCAAACTAGAAAAAGCATGAACAATCACTTTGTTTTTACGGGAACTTACCGCTGCATGGACTGAGAAGAAGTATTTTTTAACAACCCTATTGTTTGTTGCTAAAGATGCGAGATTGAGCTGCTCAATACATAGCGACATAACCTCATCATTCGTTTCCCCACGGGGCTTTAGGCATGCAAGAAACTTCTTGTGCTCAACAAAAAACCCACCAATTTTAATGAAAGGTGTCCTTGTAGCATAGTTGCAAAACGATGAAAAATTTGTTTCAACAATTTTTTTTAAGACACTAGATGGGGGATAGGTAGCTCACAGTAGTTCATTGGGTTTTGACCTCCTTAATGGTTTCCCATGTTTAATATACTTTTCATAAAGTGTTGTGACTTTATCTACTTTAACTTCAAGCTTCTATTACTTCTGCTGATTTTTGACAGCTGGAACTTTAGCCATCCTCTTCTCCCTAGTATTTTTGTCGTGTGTGTTAGGCCACTGGTCACATCAATGTGGTGCTCACCCGTTCCGACCAACGTATTAGCTGCAACAAAGAGACAGGTATGTATGGATGAAACAAGTAAGATAGGAGCGATTTTATGAGAATTTGCTACAAATCACACAAAGACGATAATAACATGGACGAAGAAAAGATGCAAACATGAAACAAGGTTCTCACAAAATAGAAATGATGACGGAGGAAGGAATCACACCTTGGATATTAGGGCTGTCATCATCATCTGAGACGGGAAAAATAGGGATGTTGGGGTAGATACGGTTGCATGTTTTGTTATTGTTAGTAGTCTTGTCCGTACCATGCAGCAACTTGTAGTCTTCGGAACCCTTTGGGAACAGCTCACACGAAGGCTCATCATCCCAAAGACCAGCTGTTGCGCTCCTGGGTGCATTAAAGAATTGTGGGGGACTCTGAGTTGCCACATATCCTTCCACCTCCATGTCAGCAGCTCCACCTTCAGCTTGATCACCAATGCGTGTAGTTGTAGATTGAGCATCCTTCTCTTTCTCACGAGCTACATCCATGGTAGGCGTTGCAACTTGAGCTTCATGTTGGGCATCATTCTCTTTCTCACGAGATTCGTCCAAGATAGATTTTGTAGCTTGAGCTTCAGGTTGAGCATCCTTCTCTTTGCTACGAGCTTCTTCGTCCACGGTAGGTTTTGCAGCTTGAGCTTCATGTGGAGCATCCTTATGTTTCTCATGATCTTCGTCCACGGTGGGTTCTGTAGGTTGAGCTTCATGTTGAACATCCTTATCTTTCTCATGACCTTCGTCCACGGTGGGTTCTACAGCTTGAGCTTCATGTTGAGCATCCTTATCTTTCTCACGATCATCATCCATGGTAGTTGCGATGTCATCTCCCACATCACGAAGCATAGCAGCCATACGTTTGGATTGCAATCCCTTTAAAATCTGCCCAAACTTGCCTAAGGCATCATCAACCTCCTTTGAGAAAATTTCCTTGTGCTTGTCATACAATGATTGGAACTTAACTGGTACCTATAAAAAAGGCATGTGTTTCAAAAATTAGTCATTTCACATGTATCTTGAAACAAAAAAATGGATGCATCTTTTGAAAAAACGTATTGTGAGATCATCCATGCTAGGGAAAGGGTGTTGAAACCAATCATTGAATGATGAGGATAAAATTGGTTGACCATCATCATTTACTTGAGATTCAGGTGCCTCATTTTGGCTTCCTTGGCCATTAGCTGCTTCAGCACCAGCCCCGTACCCAGTGGTTGCTTCATGATCAACTCCTGGACCAGTAAGTAGTGGGGCATATAGTGTGTTGCACAGACTCCGAAACTAGGAATAAAAAATAAAAAAACATGAGGAGGAATAAAATTGGTTGCCATAAGTAATGGAAGCAAACCTATGATGCATCAAAACATTAGCTAGAAAAACACATATATGATCACGCTAAAAAACTGAAAAACATGTGAATCATACAAACTGTACGTAGCAACAAAAATTCTGAGAACTGGAAGTTTTGCTAAGAAAATGTTTCTTATTATTATCTGCTAACATGATGTTACAATCACTGTGTGCATTTGCTACATGTTGCATCCTACTTGCTGCATCCATGTTGTGCATTTGCTACAGCCAGCATACAAATTTGCTACATGTTGTCTCCTATTTGCTGCATCCATATTGTGGATTTGCTACGACCAGCATACAAATTTGCTACATGTTGTATCCTATTTGCTGCATCCACTGTGTGCATCCATAGGATGAATTGCTATGACATGCTCATTAACAAACAAAACATATGACACGAAAGAAACATATATGGATGAAGAGATAATACTTGTGTGTGCTTCCCAATAGAAAGGCTACACAAGAGTAAGCTTGTTCTTGTCAACTCTATCCACCGAGTCGAAATCCTTTTGACAAACATAGTGTATCCTTGGCACAAAATAATCTATGGTATGCTCATTCGGGAGGCTGGGCGGGATATCGAGATGATCCATATATATAATCTGCATAACAAATAGACAACAAAAAAGCATGAATGCAAGCTACACAGATGTATTGGCATCAATGAAAAGAAAAGGAGGTGTTTTGTCTTGAAAGCATTGCATACCGCTAACATGGGCAGACATGAGCGGATCTGAAATTCTTTTGGATTTTCAATTGTTGCTTGTGCCCTCTCCTTCTCTTGAAAGACCAAAACCTCCTCCATAGCTCGTGCCAATACGTGCTCATCCCAAGCAAGGTTTTGCACCAAATCCATCTTTTCAAGGGAAGCTAGATACTCAAGGTTGACCATGTTCCCGGTGCCTGAGCAAACAACTACAGCCAATGCAATGAGTGCCCATGTTCTCTTTATCATAGACTCGTCCGTATCGCTGCAATCTTTGAGCAACTTGAAAACCTGGGCAATTAGCGCTCTATTACCGTCATTGTAAATGCTGCAAAGGTCATGCTCATCGCTCTTCTTAAGAAGCTTCATGGGAGTATCACCCGATGGCACATTGAAAATCCTTTTCACCATGTCTTTGCTGAACTTGATAGATTTATTCTTGTGCTTGAACTCTCGAAGTGCATGGTTTGTGTTCATCACAACAAACTCAAAAAGTGCATGTGGAACCTTGAAGGGCTTGATGTCCAACAAATGCCCAAAGGGGCCATTGCATATGATACTCTGTTTCGCCGGTGATAGCTGCTCCGCAAGATCACCTAGCCTTTTCGAATTAAACCTCGTCTTGAACCTGCATAGACTTTCTTTCTTCTTGATCTTCTTCTTAACCATCTTACTCCCCTCATCCTCAACAGATGTGCCCGCAACAACTGCACAAAGGAGAAAAAAAACTCAATCAGGACCAATGATGCCACATAACATTAGCTAGAAAACACATATATGCACACACTAAAAAAACTGAAAACATGTGCAACATATAGTAGGTAGCAACTAAAAACAATCAGTGCAACACATACCATGAAAATTAAATCACATTGCCACATACACAAGCAAAAATAGTAATTTTCTGATCCTGAGATGCTAATATGTCCTGGAACCAACATCAATATGCATGTTGCATCTGTTGTTTGCTAAATCTACACTACTGGTGGACACTGCCTAAGCCTCTATGCTCGATTTAATGAGGGATTCACACGAGGAGTAGCCAAGGAATCTACTGTTGGCAATCGATTCACACGGGATATAAGCATCTACTGGTGGCATTGTGATCCTCATCTCCAGAAAATTTAATGAGGGATTCACATGAGGGAGTTGCTAGTCCAAAAACTGAAGTGCAACACTTTGCTCTAAGTAATGGAGAAAAAAGCAGCAACCGGTGCCAAGCAAAATATGTTCTTTCTCGCGGGCGCTGCTCTGGAAGAAGGTGTGGCCGCAAGGGAAGAAGGCCGCGCCCACCACCGCGTCCACCTCCAAGCCCTCGCCGCTCCTCTACAGCGCCCACCATGGCGGAGCATTCGGCCGACACTCCAAGTTGAGGACCTCACGCGCGCTGCTCTGGAAGAAGGTGTGACTGCAGGGGAAGAAGGCCGTGCCCACCACCGCGTCCACCTCTGAGCCCTCGCCGCTCCTTTGCATCCACACCGACGACACCCTAAAACCCT
The DNA here is from genome assembly GCA_022496015.1 of Hordeum marinum. Lineage (NCBI taxonomy): Eukaryota > Viridiplantae > Streptophyta > Magnoliopsida > Poales > Poaceae > Hordeum > Hordeum marinum. Next base: position 500,572,609 of record CM039678.1, on the reverse strand, counting down.
AGCGAGGATGAGGGGAGAGGGGGAAAATTAGGGAGAACGAGAGGGGTTACCTTCCGGGGGAGCCATAGACCCCTAGAGAACGCAGCTGCCGCCACTGCTTTTGATTTCCAACAACGACCACCGCCATTGCCCTCCAGTCGCTGGAGCAGCCGCCGCCCCTGTCGCCCAAGTACTGTGCACGAAAATGGAGTCGATCCCTTCTTATAGCAAATGAATCCCGTTATAGCAATCGGTGGAAACTAAGAATGTGCCCACGTGGCGCTACGGGGTCTTTGGATGTGGGTTGATCGGACGTGTCTCACGCGTCCGGCGGAGCGTTCGGCCAACGCTCCGGTTGGAAACGTTTCCCATTTACTTTTACTCCCAGACTGTATGTATTTCCCTATGGGATGAGTAGGCCAGGCCCCCCAACAATCGGCCATCCCCATAGTTGTATATTGGATAGTAACTTGCAATTTATTATTGTCGTTCATCATTAGCAGGCCCAACATAAACACTATTCTGATCACGGGATCAGAATAATATTCTGATCACACCTGAACTTCCTGAGTTACACAACCCTGAACTTCCCTCTGTAGGATCCCGACCTTCGGGCTATCTTCGCAACCGTGTCTCCCCACGTGAATTTTTCTGGTCAGTCGTGTTCTATGTGATGTAAGTGTAATCTGGGAATGGTTTTTAGCAACTAAATGCCTGTTTTAAATAGGAATCTTGCTTGTAGGTGATTTTGCTTTCAGGGACGTGATGACCTTGCATCTGTTGCAATTTTACTGCCTGAGTTGTTCGACCTGAACTTCCCGAGTGCTAGGTTGAACTTCTGGCAAAATGGCAAAATGGGTCTTGCAATATACCGTTTGAAAGCTATGGACACTAGTATAACAGCCTAGGTTGAATTTTTGGCAAGATGTACGCGGTTTAAGAGCAGTTTCGAGAACCGTTTTTCTTCATACAAAAAACGTGAATCGTATTTTTGACGCTGTTTATAAACCGTTCAACGGAATGAGGCAAAGGAGATGGCGTTGGATAGCTGCTTTAAATCCGCTCATTTCACATGTTGAACGTTTTTCCAAATTCCCTACGGTTAAAGAGGAATTTCAAAAATGGCGGAATTTATGAAACCGAACAACTGGGTTCGTATATCGGGGTTGGTTTGAAAACCGCTCGTCCTATCAATGCATATGATATGGCTTTGGAAAGCTTAGGAAAATGCGAATCTTTTTATATTTTTTTTTCTAACTATGAACGGTTCAAAAGTTATTTAGAAAATGGACGAATCTATACCGAGTGTGTATTTTCACATTGTTTTCTCAACGGTTTATCGGAATGAGGCAAATGATATGGCGTTGGAAAGCATGAAGAAATGCGAAAGTTTTATATGTAGACCATTTCTCCCATTTCTTTACGGTTTTAAGTCAATTTCGAAAATGGCTAAAAATGTATTTGGGCCGTAATTTCTACAAACTTTATGAGAATGGGGCAAATAATATACCGTTGAAAAGCTACGGAAAATGCCAAGCTTTCTCATGCTGATGATTTTCTCTGATTCTTAGTTGTTTTCACGCGGTTTCGAAAACGGCGAGATGATGTGTTCTGCCTTTTATCGTGAAACAGGGTCTTCGAAAATGTACCGCGCGAAGAACTTGAACTTCATCGGCACGTCTACCTGAACTTCACTCTATTTCTTCACGTACTGTTTTTTGCTCGTTGCTCTCCATCAACTCACCGGAATTGAGCAAAGTGATATACCGATGAAAAGCTGTTGTAAACATGCAACTTTTCTGTCTTGATCATTTTTTTCATACTCACGACTGTTTAAAAGATTTCCATCCGAAATTCATTTAGCATAGTAGTTGAACTTCCTGCTGTTTACATGTTGAATTTCTGTCAGGTATTTTTGTTTGTAATTTTTTGCCCATTCGTTAGTGTTACACAAATGATATTCCTTTTTTTAGAATCCTCTCTCACAATATTTTTCTAAATTTCTCCAACCGAGAACTTGAAATTATAGCAAGAAAAGATTGGACCTTGCTTTTTATTCGTTTTTCTCACTCACAGAAATGGGTGAGAAATGCATAGTGAACCACACTCATAGAAAGTTTTGAACCTTCCCGTGTTGAGCACCTCAACTTCTAGCAACAAATTTTGTATACTTCGTCTTTTTATTCTTTTTTCTTATATGAAAATACATACCATGCAACACATCAACTTCTGGATATTTTCACTTTGATCTTCTGCGTTATTTTAATTTAAACTTCAAATTTTCTATTTTTGAGTAAATAATTCTAGTAACGAGAAAATATCTGAGTTTTTCATAAACTTCGAACTTCTCTGCTGTTTTAATTTGAACTTCTTCATTTTATTAAAGTAGAGAAGTTCAATTTTGTTTAAAGTACTTCGATGTTAACTTAAAAATCATTTATTAAATAAATATTTGACCATTCGTTATATAATTTGAATTTATTATACACATCAAACTTTCCCGCGCAGAGCAGTGAACTTCTTCCAACAAACCTTTTAAGCATTTATTTTTCTATTCTTTTATTCTCACCTGAAATGCATTCCTTGCAGTACTTGAACTTCTCGTTGTTTTCACAGTGAACTTGTGCCATGTTTTTGTGTATACATCGAATTACCCGTAATTGAAGGTCAAACGCCATTTTTTGCGATTTTAAAATATGTAATTGGAGCTTGGACGTCCCGCATTAGAAATTTTGAACCTTGCAGGGAGAAGCACGTGAACTTATAGCAAGAAAAAAATTGGACCTTGCCTTTTTATTCAGTTTTCTCACTCACAAGAATGGGTGTGAAATACATAGTGAACCCCCTCGCCCTCTAGGGGCTCTCCCACCGCCACCTCCTCCTCTAGGGGCACCTCTCCCTCGACCTACCTGTGAGGAGTCATCCTCAAGTAGTCGGGGGGGAGGATTACGTGCTCGACCACTCCGACTAGGCATGCCGACGACCTTACGTAGGAAACCCACGCCGTCGGCCTTCCCCTTGCCCATGTTCCACGAACCTGCATTGAAAAAAGAATAAACAATTAGTAAATTAATAATGAAGGAAAAAGCATTATGAAAAGCATTAGTAATGAAGGAAAAAGCATAGCATTATGAAAAGCATTAGTAAAGAAGGAAAAAGCATAACATTATGAAAAACATTAGTAATGAATGAAAAAGCATAGCATTATGAAAAGCATTAGTAATGAAACATACATCTGCTAGAACCCATACGAATCATCACTGTTGTAACCTATTTCTCTGTCGGTCTCATCATCACTATCAATCATATCATCTTCGTTGTCTGACGGAGGTGGAGACTCTTCCTCGTCGTCAGTGTCTTCGTTTAACTTTTGTAACATAAGTATGTCACTTTCATTGACAATGGTCTCACCATCATTCCGTGCATCATCCTCGTTTGGATCCACATCATCATCAGCCAATGGTCTAGAGTCATCGTTTCTAACCACATCATCATCAGGTTGCTCTTGATAGAACACTCCCTCGCATGTCACGGGGTTAATGTTGTACTAATCGTCTTCATTCGGGTCTGGTAGCTTACCATGTGGTGACACCTTGAACACAACTTCCCAACCCTTTAGGTACTCTTTCTGGCATGGGTAAGGTAGATAATAAACTTATGTAGCTTGGGTAGCCGCAGTGAAGAGATCGGCTCCTGCATAGACGGTTGATGGTTTAACTTCGACCAAACCAATAGAAGGCGTATGTCTCTGCCCCTCACGCGGATCGAACCATCAGCATTTGAACACAGGCAGACTTAGGGTTTCGCGCCCTTTGCGGAATTTAATCTCGTATATATTTTGTACCCTTCCGTAGTAGTCTACTGAATTTTGACCGGGGGTGTACACTCCGGTATTTATAGTTTTGGGATCCGGACGGCTGTTCTGGTGCTCCTCTGTATGGAAGCGATACCCATTCACATCATACTTTTTACATGTCATGACAGCAGGGTCAAAACCCATGGAAACCCATCTCAATTCGTCATCCATAGATATGTTCGGATTATTTCCCTACAAGTATAATTGAAAGTGTTGGGTGCATTAGTCCGGTTAACTAATAGATGTTGAACTAGGTATTTAATAGGGGAATGTAGAAAGTTACTTTCTCCATGAACCAAGCAACAAAATTTTTACGTCCAGGGTTTCCATGACGGAGAAGAGTAAGTGCCTCCGCCTTAGTAAGAGGATTAATTCCTGTCCATTCCTCTTGAAGGAAATCAGTAAAAGAAGAAAATAGGTGTTAGACCGGGAATAAGTGAACATAGAACATGATGATGTGGAAGACATAAAGGAATTGTGTACTGGTATTACCTCATCCACACTTCCTCAACTTCCTTGATGTTGTGCAAGATATAGAACATGAGGTCCTCCCACTCTTGTCGTGGCATGTTATAAGATTTCGAGGCCCCAGCCCTGCCACCTTGCACGTTGAATAGATGGATCTTGGGTTGATACTTGGGCTCTTGTATATTGTATCGAGGCACCTTGTTATGCAGATGGGGAACATGGTCTGGATAGTATGATGTCCTGAGGTCTGACACCTCCTCTAGAATAACGGCCTTAGCTATGGAAGCTTCAATCTTAGCTTTGTTTCCACATCTCTGTCGGAGATGCTTGTTCTATCTCTCAGGGCCATACTGCCAACGATTCTGCACAGGCCCCCCCAACAATACCTCTTTCGCGAGGTGCATAATGAGATGTGTCATCGGAGTGAAGAAGCCTGGCGGAAAGATCTTCTCTAGCTTGACTATCAACTCCGGTGCCTTCTTATGCAATTGTTTAATCACATCTTTACTTACTTCTTTAGCACAGAGCGTGCGGAAGAAATGGCTTAGCTCGGCAAGCACTCGCCGGACATGCTCGGGGACATAGCCTCGAACCATCATCGACATTACCCGATCAATCCATACATGATAGTCATGATTCTTGAGCCCGGTCACTTTGCCCATTGAAAGATTGACTCCCTTACTTATATTTGATGCATAACCATCAATGAACTTCACTATGTGTTTGAGCCACTTAAGTACCTCTGTCTTTTCAGGCTTTTTAAGAACGAAGTAAGCATCTGGCTTGAACCAGTTTATTCGACCACCTGTGGGAGGCTTCATGTTTAGTCCTGGTCTATCACAAATTTTCTGTTGATCGGCTCTAGCTTTAACGTTATCCTTCGTCTTATCAGGATTGTTGAGGATCATGTGGAAAGGAGACTCTGCGACATTCTTTTCTGTTTGCATCACATCAATGTTGTAAGGAAGTTTGAGGTCCCTGAAATAGGGAAGCTGCGAGAAGGGGGTAATGTGAGTCCAGTTGTGCGTCTTAGCATATCCCTCGAATCCTTTGCCTTTGGCTTTGGCTTTGCCTTTGCCTTTAGGCTTGAGAGCTTTTAGTTGAGCAATAACATCTGCCCCTGAAAACGTTGGAATCTCGGTTACTTCATGGACAACCTGGCCTTTCGTGAAGTTCTTCTTGTCTTCCCTGTCTGGATGGTCTGGAGTGAGGAACTGTCGATGCAGGTCAAAGGCTACATACTTGCCACCCTTACTCAGCCAAATCATTCGCAGAGCCTGCATGCACACTGGGCATGGCATCTTCCCACTGGTACACCATCCGCAGAATAGAGCATAGCCGGGAAAGTCATGCATGTAATAGTGCAACCAAAGTTTCATCAAGAAATTTCTCTGCAGATCCCGGTCGTATGTCAACCTCGGAAAGTACCAAGAATGGAGAAAATCATCCACCAGCGGCTGCATAAACACACCCAATTGCTTCCCCGGGTATTCAGGCCCCGGAATGATGAGCGACAAGAACATGGTCTTCCGTTGCATTAGGGCACCGGGAGGGCGATTGAGCGGAATTACAAACACGGGCCAGCAGCTGTATGGGTTGGACGACATACCATATGGATTAAACCCATCACCTGATATGGCAATTCTGACATTTCCAGCCTCGGCTGCTTCCTCGGGGTATTCTTCATCGAATGACTTCCATGCTTCTGCTTCCGATGGATGTACGATTTTATGCGGATGGTACCTTATACCTTGCTTGTGCCACTTCATCATTTTGGCAGTCTCCTCCGTGAGGAAAAGGCGCTACTGTCTTTCAATGAAATGGAGATACCGAAGCACCTTTGCGGGGATGTCTAGCTGCCTCTTCTCACCATCCTCACCGACCACCTCAAGGTACCGAGACCAACCGCACTCCCTATAGTACTTGTCAGCCGCATACTCGTGCCTAAACAAAAGGCAATTCTTTGGACAAACATGTATTTTCTTATAATCCATAGAGAGTGCCTTCATGATTTTCTTTGTAGCGTACATGCTTTTCGGCAGTTCATGACCCTCAGGGAGGTTGTTAGCCTATACTCCCAGGAACGCTTCAAAGCATTTCTGGGTACAACCATACTCAGCCTTGACTGCAACCAGTTGCGAGATGGCATCCAGCTGAGATAGTTTCGCACCCGCGTACAGAGGTTTCTTCAACGATTCCAAGACCTCCAAGATGTCCTTCGCGGTTGCCTCCGGCTCCTCCGGTTCATTCTCTGAAGGTGTCGCATTTGCCATTTCTGCAACAATGACATCATCTGGCATGTCCCTGACCCCGTCGTCCTCATATCCATCGATGCGTTGTCGCATCACCTCCTCTCTACCACGGTCTTGCTCGGCTATGTTTATCGGCATGATGTCAAAGTTTGGCCTATATCCGTACGTGCGAAGGTGCTCACTCATGTCCTTCTGATTTCCACGGTGATGTCTCTCACATCTGGCACAAGGGCATGGTGGGATAATTCTCATTGGACGACGGAATATCTCCTTCAAATACACATCGGTTTTCCTGATCCACTCTGATGTTACTCGATTCCGACGGATAAAACCACTGTAGATCCACTGATTATCTGCCGTCCTCTGCTTTTTTGCAAGCCACACAACATAATTAAGGATTCACTTAAATTAATCACATCAAATTTTCAGTTTCTATCGCGTTGAATCCACCTATATCTCTAATAGGTAAAGATGGGTCCTAATCCCACCCGAGGATGTGTAGATTGGGTACGTTCTCCATGTCGTACCCCGTTGTGAGACAAAATTTCGGCAGCACCTACCCGCTGTTCTCCAGATACACGTCTCGACAAATAGCCGAGAGAATGTGCTCCGAAGAACAACGGGGAGGCGCCACTGAAATCTTGTCTCACAACGGGGTACGACATGGAGAACGTACCCAATTTACACATCCTCGGGCTGTCCATGGAAAACGCAGGACAATCCGAAAGTGTTGCGGTAATAAATATGCAATTGAATGCATATTTATCGATGCAACTCTTTCGGATGGGAGATGCCTATGTTATGCAACTTGGCTTGAAAATAAAGTCTACTGGCATGATTCGTAGCTCACCCACGGATGTAGAGGAAGTAGTCCAACACTAGAGGGATGATCGGGGACCAACAACTCCTACGACGATCACTCCACCGAGATGAAACACCACACAACCTGCAAATTGCACCGTGACCAAAATTAAGAACATCACAATATCTTCATCATCATCATCATCTATAATCATTTAACAATCATCATCATCTATCATCTCTTCCGCAAACAAAATCATCATCTACCATCATCATCCACTAACTATACATTCAACATATTCATCGAGTGAAAAAACATCTATCTATCACATTATTCGTGCAAAATACAAAAAAACTCGTTGCTCACCTCCGGGGGCGTCGGTCGGGGACGAAGCTGGGGGCGCCGGCCGGAGACGGGGTCCGAGACGGTGCTGGGGCGTCGGCCGGAGATGGGGTCGGGGACGGGGCCGGGGGCGCCGGCCAGAGACGGGGTCGGGGATGGAGCCGGGGGCCCTGTCCGGAGACGGGGTCGGGGACGGAGTCGGGGGCGCCGGCCGGAGACGGGCGGCGCGGACGGGGTGGCGGCGACAGGCGGCGCGGACGGTGTGGCGGCGAGGGCGGCGACGGGCGGCGCGGACGGGGCGACGCGGACGGGGCGGCGGCGCTAGGGCAGGGCGGCGGGGCTGGGAGGTGTGGGGCGGCGGCGCTAGGGTGGGGCGGCGGCGCTAGGGTTGGGCGGCGTGGACGGGGCGGCGGCGCTAAGGTGGGGCGGCGGCGCTAGGGTAGGGCGGCGGCGCGGGGCTGGGTTGGCGGGGCTGGGGCGGTGCGCGGCTGGGGCGGCGGCGCGGGGGTTGGGTCGGGAGGAGTTAGGGGAGGGGATGAGTGGAGGAGGGAGAAGCTGCCCGACTGGATAAGGGTTGTCTATGCCGACGGTTATGCCGTCGGCATAGACTCGGGCCCCACACGGTGGCACGGTTCGATGACGTGGCAAGGGGATATGCCGACGGCTTAACCGTCGGCGTATCTACATTCAATTTTTTTTAATAATTTTTTTACATATACTTTTTCCTTCAATAATAATTTTTTATATATACTTTTTATTCAATTTTTTTATATATACTGTTTAATAAAAAATTTATATATGCCGACGGCTTAACCGTGCGACGACGGCAGCAACGTCCGTGAGGGGGAGGGGGGTCGCACTACGGAGCCACGTGTCGGGTGCTTGCACCTGCAACTACGCTTCCAGACCTATAAGAGGGCCCAGCGCAAGACCTGCTGGCGTAGCTACCACCCAAGTACACTGTCCTGTCTAACCCTACAACAATTGACTAGCGGACCTACGCCTTTGACTTTCGCCGGATAGGGTTTGACCGATGGACCTTTTCACCCTCTTCACCTGGTTGTGATCGGCCAGCCCATAGCTACACCCCCGAACATGGTCCGGGCCCAACCCACCGCAAGATTCCCTCTGCGTCGGCCCGACGTGGCCGTTTCCCCTCCGTGAGATTGCATCAGTAACGTCTGTGAGAGGGGTCACACCACGGAGCTGCGTGTCGGGTGCTAGCACCTGCCATCGCGCTTCTAGACGTGTAAGAGGGCCCAACGCAAGACCTGGTGGCATAGCTACCCCCTCCCCCAAGTACACCGTCCCGTTTAACCGTGCCATAGTTGACCGGCGGATCTAGGCCTTTGACTTTCGCCGCACGGGGTTTGACTGATGGATCTCTTCACCTGGTTGTGATAGTCCAGCCCATAGGCACACTTCCGATCAAGGTCCGGGCCCAACCCACCGCAAGATTCCATCTGTGTCTGCCCAACGTGGCCGTTTCCCCCCTTCGTGAGACGGCGGCAGCGACGTCCGTGTGAGGGGTCACACCCCGGAGCCGCGTACCTGGTGCTTGCACCTGCGACCACACTTCTAGACCTGTAAGGGGGCCTAGCGCAAGACCTGGTGGTATAGCTACCCCCCGAAGTACAGCGTCCCTCTAACCTCGGCATAGTTGACCGACGGATCTAGGCCTTTGACTTTTGCCGGACGTGGTTTGATTGATGGATCTTTTCACCTGGTTGTGATACTCCAGCCTATAGGCACACTTCCGATCAAGGTTCAGCCCCAACACACCGCAAGATTCTCTCCGTGTCTGCCAAACGTGGTTGTTTCCCCCTTCCGTGCGATGGCGGCAGCAACGACCGTGAGGGAGGGGTCACACTACGGAGCCGTATGTCGGGTGCTTGCACCTGCCACCACGCTTCCAGATCTATAAGAGGGCCCAACGCAAGACCTGCTGGCGTAGCTACCACCCAAGTACAACGTCCCGTCTAACCCTACGACAGTTGACTGGCGGATCTACGCCTTTGACTTTCGTCGGACAGGGTTTGATCGATGGACCTTTTCACCCTTTTCACCTGGTTGTGATCGGCCAGCCCATAGCTACACCCCCGAACACAGTCCGGGCCCAACCCACCGCAAGATTCCCTCCGTGTCGGCCCGACGTGGCCGTTTCCCCTCCGTGAGACGACATCAGTGACGTCTGTGAGGGGGGGTCACACCACGGAGCTGCGTGTCCGGTGCTAGCACCTGCCATCGTGCTTCTAGACGGGTCAGAGGGCCCAGCGCAAGACCTGGTGGCGTAGCTACCCCCCCTCCCAAGTACATCGTCCCGTCTAACCGTGCCACTTTTGACCGGCGGCTCTAGGCCTTTGACTTTCGCCGGACAGGGTTTGACTAATGGATCTTTTCACCTGGTTGTGATAGTCCAGCCCATTGGCACACTTCCGATCAAGGTCCGGGCCCAACCCACCGCAAGATTCCATCCGTGTCTTCCCGACGTGGCCGTTTCCCCCCTTCGTGAGACGGCGGCAGGGACGTCCGTGTGAGGGGTCACACCTCGGAGCCGCGTACTTGGTCCTTGCACCTGCCATCACGCTTCCAGACCTGTAAGAGGGCCTACCGTAAGACCTGGTGGCATAGCTACCCCCCCAAGTACAACGTCCCTCTAACCTCGGCACAGTTGACCGACGGATCTAGGCCTTTGACTTTCGCCGGATGTGGTTTGACCAATGGATCTTTTCACCTGGTTGTGATACTCTAGCGTATAGGCGCACTTCCGATCAAGGTTCGGCCCCAACACACCGCAAGATTCTCTCCGTGTCTGCCGACGGCGGCAGCAACGTCCGTGAGGGGGGGGGTCACACTACGGAGCCGTGTGTCGGGTGCTTGCACCTGCCACCACGCTTCCAGACATATAAGAGGGCCCAGCGCAAGACCTGCTGGTGTAGCTACCACCCAAGTACACCGTCCCGTCTAACCCTACGACAGTTGACTAGCAGATCTACGCCTTTGACTTTCGCCGGACAGGGTTTGACCGATGGACCTTTTCACCCTTTTCACCTGGTTGTGATCGGCCAGCCCATAGCTACACCCCCGAACACGGTCCGGGCCCAACCCACCGCAAGATTCCCTCTGTGTCAGCCCGACGTGGCCGTTTCCCCTCCGTGAGACGGCATCGATGATGTCTGTGAGGGGGGTCACACCACGGAGCTGCGTGTCGGGTGCTAGCACCTGCCACCGCGCTTCTAGACGTGTAAGAGGGCCCAGCACAAGACCTGGTGGCGTAGCTACCCCCCCCCCAAGTACACCGTACCGTCTAAGCGTGCCATAGTTGACCGGCGGATCTAGGGCTTTGACTTTCGCCGGACGGGGTTTGACTGATGGATCTTTTCACCTGGTTGTGATAGTCCAGCCCATAGGAACATTTATGATCAAGGTCCAGGCCCAACCCACCGCAAGATTCCATCCGTGTCTGCCCGACGTGGCCATTTCCCCCCGTCGTGAGACGACGGCAGTGACGTCCGTGTGAGGGGTCACACCCCGGAGCCGCGTACCTAGTGCTTGCACCTGCCACCACGCTTCCAGACCTGTAAGAGGGCCTAGCGCAAGACCGGGTGGCATAGCTACCCCCCGCCCCTAGTACAGCGTCCCTCTAACCTCGGCACAGTTGACCGACGGATCTAGGCCTTTGACTTTCGCCGGACGTGGTTTGTCTGATGGATCTTTTCACCTGGTTGTGATACTCCAGCCTATAGGCACACTTCCGATCAAGGTTCGGCCCCAACACACCGCAAAATTCTCTCCATGTCTGCCGGACAGGGTTTGACCGATGGACCTTTTCACCTGGTTGTCATAGGCCAGCCCATAGGTACACCCCCGAACAAGATTCCCTATGTCTTTGTCCGATGTGGTCGTTTCCCCCCTTCATGCGATGGTGCCAGTGACGTCCGTGAGGGGGGCCACACCCAGGAGCTGCGTGCCGGGTGCTTGCACGTGGCACCACGCTTCTAGACGTCTAAGAGGGCTAGCGCAAGACCTGGCCGCATAGGTATCCCTCACCCCCATGTACACCGTCATGTCCAATCCTGACACAGTTGACCGGTGGATTTAAGCCTTTGACTTTCGTTGGGCGGGGTTTGACCGATGGACTTTTTCACCTGGTTGTGATAGGCCAGCCCAAAGCTACACTCCTGAACAAGGTCCGGGCCCAGCCCAAGACCTGGCGGCATAGCTACTCCCCCTCCAAGTACATCGTCCCGTCTTAACCATGGCACAGTTCACCGGCGGGTCTAGCACTTTCACGATGCTTATAAAAAACATATAGAAGTTTTCAAACTAATTGTAATTATCAATTGTTTGTGATTTTAATAAAGTGTAGCAACCTATATGCAAAAGAACATGTGGTCACACTACTAACATACTCGAAAACAAATGCAAACTATATATACATAATATTTGAAAAATTCTACACAAATCTATATATAATTTATTATGTATGTTTATGTTTAGATAAGGCATAGATTGATATACGCCGACGACTTTTATACGCCGACGGCTTTAGCTGGGCTGTCGGGATATGCCCATCTATGCCGACAGGTGTCGTCGGCATAGATTTGCCCGTCGGCATCGATAGTTTTTCTAGTGGTGACTCCCATAAATATGACAATGAGAACTTTTCATATGTTCTAATTTATTCTCCACGATACATTACTATAAATTTCGGCAGCAACGCGCGGGGTATTATCTAGTATAACCTACGAAGCGACCAAAAAAAAAAGGATACGTGACGTTTTTTTTTTGAGGGCAAAGGATACGTGACGTTAGATGAATCATGGATGCCCCACGGCCTAACTTTAGAACTGCACGTACCTACACTGATAACCGATTATAGGCGACTGAATAAAATTCCCTCCAAAACAAAGAATAGAATATTTCGGCCGCTGAACCCGTCGTTGCCCCCGTGCTATGGCATCACCAGCTGATGGCGGCACTTCATCTCTGTTTCAATCGTCGCCTCTGGTTGGCTGTTGCCAGCAATTTGTCCGCGTGTCAGGGTCATAATTTCTTACCCGGCGCTTCAGATTCAACACTGAAGGCTGCACAACATGACTCATGCCAGTTCAAAGGTATAGAATCATAGATTATAACTCATGTCTAGGCTATCACAAGTCAATACTGGTACTAGTTTTATATAATCTGTTGGATGCTAATTACTATTCGTGGGATCACTAGTAGAAAACATGTCTTACGTTTGTCCCTTTAGTCCTGGATTGGTTTTGGCCCGAGACTAATGTGACCATTAGTCCCGGTTTCAACGGCTAGGAGTGGTCGGGGACACGGACATCATTAGTTCCGGTTCATTTAGGACCTATAGTCCCGGTTTGTGACACAAATCGGGGCTAAAGGGGTGGTGACAGTTTGGTGTCAGGCTGGGGCCCCCACGAGACCCTTTAGCCCCGCTTTGTATCACAAATCGGGACTATATGTAGACCTTTAGTCCTGGGGCCCCCACGAGACCCTTTAGCCCCGCTTTGTATCACAAATCGGGACTATATGTAGACCTTTAGTCCCGGTTTTTGATACAAACCAGGACTAAAGCTTTTCCTATATAAACCCTTCATGTTTGAGCCCATTTCTATGTTTTCTCCATTCCCTTCTCTGTTCTTCCCCTTAGCTTGAGCTCATCCTCCATTTTTTACCAAGATTTATCAAGATTTGAGGCATCCCATCTCTCCAAATGTTCACAACAAGGTTAGCAACTTTGTCCTTTCATCTCTCATTGCTAGATCGGCTCGTGCAATACTCTATAAGTACAGTGATTTGTGGGTTTTAGTTTGGGAGTAATTATGTGAGAGTTTATTTGATGTATATGCAATTTGAGCACAAATTAACTTCTTAGTTTGCATATGTGTAGGAGTGGTTTATTTAGTGCCTTCTCGTCCCCGTCCTAAGCATCGTCGATCGCCTCCATCGTCCCGTCGCCGCTGGCACCACCTTGGTGAGCCCCTTGTTCTTATCCTTTTTATAAAAAACATCTTATTTGTATGATTTACATAGTTACTTGCATAATTTTCTTACTTGTATGATTCTTTGTTATACATAGTGACATGGTTTTGATATCCGTGCCCGTTGGTCCTCGTCCGGTTTACGATTCAGATGTGTTTTTTTAGGGATTAATCAGCAGGAGAGGCTCCTAATGTGATATATTAAAGAAAGAAGTTTTACATCATAGTTACAAATCCCAAAAAGGGGCTTGGCAGCCCCACAAGGTGGGTTTTATGAAAATAAACAATACACTAGTGAAAAAAGGAAGAAGAAGATCTAGAAAAGATCTAGAAAGGATCTAAGAAAGATGTGTAGGGATTACAAGGAGAGAGCAAGGATGGTAATGTAGTCCTAGTACTCCTTGTTAACTCTATACTTTAGCCACAAGAAATCACTCTTGGTCCTCTTTCTCCTAGCTGCCATAGTAGGTTGGATGCCCCTGAAGATTGAATTGTTGAACTCTTTCCAAATGTTCCTGGCAACAATACCAAAGATCTCCATAAAAAGATTCCCTAAGAAACTCTGTTTGGCCACATGGATTGCGTGAAGTCGAGACTGAGCATGATCCCATGTCATCCCAACATGAGTCCAACATGTAGTGCTCAACGGGCATCGAAAAACCAAGTGATCAATTGTTTCCTCCGTTCTAGACCCACACAATACACAACGGAAACCATCATTAGTTTGGAAGTGTTTCCTCTTGAGTATATTCCTAGTATTCAATCTGACAACCATGAGAAACCATAGAAAGAACTTAAGTTTCATTTACAGCTTCGAGCTCCAAATCCAGAGGATTGGGGCAGGAGCAATGATGTCTTTGTGACAGTTGAGATAGAACTTACTGGATAAATATATTGTGCCCCATTGAAACAACCAAGAGTCAGAGCCTCCCTCCTGATCTAAAGAGCTCGGTTTAAGAGTTTGTACTTGCTGGAACTTAGAGAATGCTTTAGGAGAAAGAGGCAAGTGGAAAAGATCCTCCAGATTAGAAGAGGAGAAGAATGTGGCCACTGAACAATCTTCTATCTTAACAAATGAAAATAAACAGGGGAAACGAGCAGCCAAAGGCTCAAGATTCCATTTGTCATGCCACATTGCCACATCATTCCCATTCCCAACCACTACGCTAGATATACCTCTAAAAATAGGCATTAGTTTGCACGTTTGCTTCCACCAAAATGAACCACAGCTTGCAGTGGCATGAGGTATGGCGTTGGAGTAATAAGTATACCAAATTAGGCTAACCCACGGGAGCTTTTGTCTCTTATAGAATTTGCTAAGAAACTTTAGAGCAGATCTTGGTTCTGGATAGTAATGTTTATTACTCCTAATCCTCTACATGACTTTGGGAAGCACACTCTACTCCACACCACCAAAGAGTTGCTAGAAGTACCTTGATCAGATTTTTTCGTCCAAATGATTCGGCTGTGTTATATTCTCTTTTATACCTATTTGTTGCATTTCGTGTTTATGAAAATTCTGCCCATCAAGTTGACATAGATATTTTTTATCTAGGAGGTAGTTGACCCAGAAATTCCAAATGACCCTATTGACGAGAAGTTAAATTTTCTTGAAAAAGAAAACAAGGATTTGAAAGGAAAATTGAAAAGAGTTAAAGAAGAGAAGATGATATTGGGGTTGTACGTTGCCGTTGTCATCGATGATCACAAGATCAAGATGGATACAATGTGCTTGAACATTAGAAAGATTAGAAAATATGCCATTAATAAAGAGGCTTGGTATCATTATCTTGTTGGATCAATTATTACCTTAGTTGCGATTTTGATCGCATTTGTTGTTGCATTGAATTGTTTTAGCTAGATAGTTGTATGTTGTTTTATGAGAATAAGTGTGTGTATGAATTTTATGTATGAACTTGTATTAACTTGATCTTTTTGGTTTTGTGTAATGACGATGAACCCACAATGGATGTACGATGACCAACGCTCTCCCCAGTTCATTAATAGCGTCCGTAGTTTTTTGCGTGTGGCTGAGGCAAACAAGCGGAATGGTTTTATCTGTTGTCCATGTGGTGTGTGTAAGAAGGATAAGATTTACTCTATCTTCACGTCCACATGTTTACGTCCGGTTTCATGTCCGGCTATAACTGTTGGACCAACCATATGGAGAAAGAGGGGTTCTAATGGAAGACAATGAAAAAGAAGAGGATGATGACAACTATCCTGGGTTCCCTGAATATGATGGTACTATAATGGGGGAAGAGAATGAGGAAGAAGTAGCTAAAGAGGCATCAAATGAGCCCACTGATAATCTTGGTCGGGCCATTGCTGATGCAAACAGAAACTGCGAAAGTGAAAAGGAGAAGTTGAAGTTGCAGCGCATGTTAGATGATCACAAAAAAGGTTGTACCCAAATTGCGAAGATGACAACACAAAGCTCGGTACCACACTGGAATTGCTGCAATGGAAGGCATCGAATAGTGTATCTGACAAGATATTTGAGATGTTGCTAAAAGTAGTGAAGAACAAGCTTCCAAAGGATAACGAATTGCTCAACAGTACATATGAAGCAAAGTCGGTTGTCTCCCCTATAGCATTAGAGGTGCAGAAGATACATTCATGCCCTAATGACTGCATCCTCTACCGTGGTAAGGATTACGAGAATTTGACTGCTTGTCCGGTATGCGGTGCATTGCGATATAAGATCGGTCGCGATGACCCTGGTGATGATGTTGAGGGCGAGCACCCCATGAAGAGGATTCCTGCCAAGGTGATGTGGTATGATCCTATAATACCACGGTTGAAACATTTGTTCCAAAACAAAGAGCATGCCAAGTCGTTGCGATGGCACAAAGAACACCATAAGAAACATGGGAAGTTGAGAGTACCCACTGATGGGTCGCAGTGGAGAAAAATTGAGAGAAAGTGACCCAAGGAACTTATGGTTTGGTTTAAGTGCAAATGGAATTAATCCTTTTGGGGAGCAGAGCAGGAAGCATATCACATGGCCTATGACTATGTACCTATAACCTACCTCCTTGGTTGTGCATGAAGCAGAAGTTCGTTATGATGCCAGTGCTCATCCAAGGCCCTAAGCAACCCAGCAATGACATTGATGTGTACCTAAGGCCATTAGTTGATGAACTTTTACAGTTATGGAATTAAAAAGGTATACGTGTGTGGGATGAGCACAAACAGCAGGAATTTGACCTATGAGTGTTGCTGTTTGTAACCATAAATGATTGGCCCGCTCTTAGTAACCTTTCAGGACACACAAACAAGGGATACCATGCATGCATGCACTGTTTAGATGAGAATCAAAGTATTTATTTGGACAAATGCAACAAGAATGTGTACCTAGGACATCGTTGATTTCTACCAACCAAGCATGCCTTAAGAAAGAAAGCCAAGCATTTCAAAGGTGAGGCAGATCACTAAAAGAAGCATCTCGTAGTGATGATATAGTTGAGGCAGTGAAGGATTTACAAGTAATCTTTGGAAAAGGTCTTGGCGGACAATCTGTTCCGAATGACGATCTGGGACGCGCACCCATGAAAGCACATTTTCTCCCTTGGTGGTTTTGGTAATTAATAACAACATATATATCATTGAACTAATATTTCCACTAAGCATATTTCAGGAAAGATCAATGATGGGTTGGCAAAAGGATTGTGGAGTATCCCCTAGATGCAAGAAATGGATTGGCAAAGCTTCAACTAAAGAGGACTCTACATTTTAATTTGCGAGAAATCACTTTGACTCCATAGGAAAAGCCAATAATATTAAAAGGGGGCAAGGTACTGTTGGTGAACAAGATGTTCAAACATGCACAAGTGATAGTCACATAAAACACCTACAAGCTCTCCACATATTCTGTCTAAGCCAAATACCAAAATTGGTGCCACCAAGAAAATCCACTCTGCCATACCGATTTTCGAGCCTAGACAGAGCCCAACCAAACCCTACCTATTTGTGCAACCGAACACCTTTTGGTGGAACCGAGTTATGATGGAAAACTTTTTGTTGCCTGGTTGGATCCATTCGGTACCACCGAGTTGTTTGCACTGGCGCCATCGAGTCTCACCATTTGACCGTTGCCCACCCTTCGGTGTCACCGAGATTTCGATATCGGCTTCATCTAGATTCAAAAGTTGTCACCTTTGGATCACTTCGGTACCACCGGGATTCACACATCGGTGTCACCGAGTTGGATTTTTGGAGATGTCTGTATATACCCTCCACCACCACTCACTCGTGAGAGAAGCACCCAGAACAGATTCCCACTCATACTAACTGATTTTCTGAGAGAGAGCCACCTACTCATGTGTTGAGATCATGCCATTCAATTCCAACCGTATGAATATTGATCTCTAGCCTCCCCAAGTTGGTTTCCACCCAATAAATCTCTTCCACAAAAGCAAAATCTGTGAGAGAGTGATTGAGTGTAGGGGAGTCTATCATCTTGAAGCACAAGAGCAAGGAGTCCATCGACATTATCGAGCCTATCACCTTTTGGAGGGTGGTGCCTCCTAGATTGGTTAGGTGTCGCTTGGGAGCCTCCTACTTCGTGTTGTGGAGTGAACCAAGAAGTTTGTAAGAGCAAGGAGATCGCCTACCTCGTGAAGATCTACCGCGAGTTAGGCTAGTCCTCGGTGGATGTGACATCCCAAGTGATGTCACTACCTTATTTGGCATGTAACCCTATGTATGAACCTTGTGTCATGTGTTATGAGAGGATTTGCACCTTGTCATTCATGTGTTGGTGTCATTCATGCATCATGTCATCCATCATTTCATCATCATGCATTCATCTTGTTCATGTGTTTGTGGTGGTGTGATGTATGTGTTGTGCCTTGAGTGGTTTTGGCCTTGAGAGTGGTGGTCTCCATGTGTGCCACTTCTCCCTCTTCTCCCTCTTTTTCTTCTTCTCTAAAACCCCTTCTTTTGCTTTCAATCCCATGTATTTACTTGGCAGATTTTTTCTTTCTTTTAAAATTCTTTTAAAAATGTTCAATTGGTGGCCCCAATATTACTATGATTTATGAGCATGGAGTTTTTGATGTTTGAGTGTTTTGGGTTTTTGAATCCTTTTAAACAGGGGCTGTTTCAAATTAATTGTTGTTTAAAAACCTTTCAATAAATCAACCTGATATTTTATTTAATATGAGCACTTTATTTCCTGCTCAAAACTATTTTTATTTTCTCTAAAAAACCTTTTCTTTTCTCTAGGCATTTAGTTCTTGCCTCTGTTTTATTTTAAACGGGAAAATGTTGGGGAACGTCGCATGGGAAAAAAAAATTCCTACGCACACGCAAACCTATCCATGGTGATGAGCATCTATGAGAGGGAGAGTGGATCTACATACCCTTGTAGATCGCTAAGCGGGAAGCGTTAAGAAACACGGTTGGTGTAGTCGAACATCTTCGCGATCCAAATCGCCGAGCGTCCCGCGATCCAATCATGAACCATCCCGCGAACACATCATGATCCGTTCTGCGAACTCATCATGATCGGTCTCACGATCTTGATCACGATCTGTCCCGTGAACTCATCACGATCCGTTCCGTGATCACATCATGAACCGTCTCGCAATCTTGATCACGGTCCTTCCGATCTAGCGCCGAACGGACGGCACCTCCGCGTTCAGCACACGTGCAACTTGATGACGATCTCCACCGTCTCGGTCCAGAAAGAGGGGTGGAGAGGAGAGAGAGTTCACCGGCAGCGTGAAGACGCTCCGGTGATGGTGGTGGTGGAGCAATTCCGACAGGGCTTCGCCGAAGCACCGCAAAAATCCGATCTAGAGGAGCACCGGTGGAACGGGTAGCACGTGGCCATCAAATCTGTCTAAAACAGCCCCAATCCACTAGTATATAAAGGAGGAGAGGAGGAGGAGGGGCTGGTGCGCCAAGGGCTCCATCTAGGAGCTGGCCGGCCAAGGTGGAGCAATCCTACTCCTCCTCCAATCCTAGTTGGAGTAGGATTGCTTCCTATTGGCTGATTTTTGCACTTTCCTTTAGCCTTTTCTTCCTCCTGCGCTATTGGCTGATTCCCCAGCCCACTAAGGGCTGGTAATTACCCTCTCATAGCCCATGGACCCCTTGGGGTCTAAATACCCCTCCCGGAGGCCTCCCGGGACACTACCGACACTCCCGGTACACTACCGATGAGCCCGAAACTTTTCCGGTGACCAAACTGGGAATTCCTATATATGAATCTTTACCTCTCGACCATTCCGGAGCTCCTCGTGACGTATGGGATCTCATCCGGGACTCCGAACAACCTTCGGTCACCACCATACATAACTCTACACTACCGAAACGTCACCGAACCTTAAGTGTGCAGACCCTGCGGGTTCGAGAACTATGTAGACATGACCGAGACACCTCTACGGTCAATGACCAATGGCGGGACCTGGACCTCCACATTGGTTCCTACATAGTCTACGAAGATCTTTATCGGTCGAACCTCTATGTCAAGGATTCAGTTAATCCCGTATAACGTTCCCTTTGTTCTTCGGTATGTTACTTGCCCGAGATTCGATCGTCGGTATCTCCATACCTAGTTCAACCTCATTACCGGCAAGTCTCTTTACTCGTTCCGTAATACAAGATCCCGCAATTAACAATTAGTCACATTGCTTGCAAGGCTCATTGTGATGTTGCATTACCGAGTGGGCCCTGAGATACCTCTCCGTCACACGGAGTAACAAATCCCAGTATCGATCCATGCCAACTCAACAGACACCATCGGAGATACCTGTAGAGCACCTTTATAGTCACCCAGTTATGTTGCGACGTTTGATACACACAAGGCACTCCTCCGATGTCCGTGAGTTGCTTGATCTCATGGTCATAGGAACATATACTTGACATGCAAAAACAGTAGCAATAAACTGACACGATCATATGCTACGTTTGTTGTTTGGGTCTTGTCCATCACATCATTCTCCTAATGATGTGACCCTGTTATCAAATGACATCTCATGTCCATGGCTAGGAAACCTTAACCATCTTTTGATCAACGAGCTAGTCCATTAGAGGCATACTAGGGACATGGTTTTGTCTATGTATCCACACATGCATTTAAGTCTCCAATCGATACAATTATAGCATGGATAATAAACGATTATCATGAACAAGGTAATATAATAATAACCAATTTATTATTGCCTCTAGGGCATATTTCCAACAGAAAACCCTTTTATTTCTAAGAGAGAGAGAGAGAGCAGGTGCGCGTGGGCTCACTCCAGCGGCCCACGAGGCCTAGCCGGTGGCTAACTGCTAACTGCCCGGTCATCCTCCTCCGTCAGACTTTCAGAGAGAGCCGTCGCCCGCGTCGCCTTTTCCGTCGCCGTCGCCGTCAGCCCCGTGGATATAAAGCCCCCGCCTAGGGTTCCTCTTCCCTCCACCGACGCCACAGCCCCCATCGAGCTCTCCTCCTCTCTCCCTCCTCTCTTCTTCCTCCCTGTCAAGGTAAGGTTCAGTGAGAGTTAGTGAGCTCCGCCGGGTCTTCGTCACCGTCGCAGCGCGTCTCCGTTGGTTCCCCTCCGCGTCCAGGATGGCGTGGGGTACGTGGGTTCTCCCGCCGTTCCATTCCCGTCGCTAGGGGCCTCGGAGGAGCCCTGCAGCGAGGAGCTCGTCGTCGCTGGACGTCCTGCTCGCCCTCTTCTTCCTCTTCGTCGCCGTCGCGTCCCCGCCTCTCCTTCTTTGACATCGCGCTCCGCCTCTCCCCGAACACCTCGAGGTGAGCAACCGGAGCTCCTCCTTCCCTCTCCTGCTTTGTAGCCATGTCCACCGTCGTTTCTGTCTCTGCCGTCCGCTGGTGAGCACCGGCCGGTCGCCTCCGCCCCCCTCGTCGCAAGATGAGCAGAGGGATGAGCTCGCCGTAGTCCCCGCGTCCTTCCCTAGTGCCGCTCGCGCCGTAGGTCGCCGGATCAGCTCGCTGTTGCTCTGTCGCTGTCGCCGTCGCCTCGCTGTAGCTCTGTCGCCGCCTGTGTCTTTTGTCGAGTGTGGGCTCGCCTCTGGTCCTCCTCTTCGTGAGACGAGTGAAGGGTCCGATGCCTCGTGTGTGTGTGCATCGTCGGAGAGCGTCGCCACCGTAGCCCTGTCGCCGTTGCCTGTTGTTTTCGTCAGTTTCGTCAGTCATCCGCGCGTGTGTGTATAAGGGAGCAGATCCCCCTCCTCTGTTAACAGCCGCGCTCGTAGCCTAGTGGTCTGGGTCGAGGGAGCTGGCCGCAAGGTCAGGGGTTCGATCCCCCCTTCTCCCCCCCTTTTCTGTGTTTTCTTTTCTTTTCTTTTTCTTTTGTTTTCTTTTCTTTCTCCTATATCAATGTATGTATGTATGTTTGTATGTATAGGACCTTTTTTTTTCTGTTGCTGGTTGTGTATAGATGTGTGTGTGACTGCATGTATGTGACACACACACATGGTTGTGTGTGAGGTGTGTGTTTAGTGATGTGTGTATCCATGTGAGTGTGTGTGTGGTTATGTGTATGCATGGTGTGGTGCCATGTGAGTTTGTGTGTGTGTGTGTCTCACACACACAAGCTTGTGTAGATGTGCAAGTGAGGTGTGTGTGTGTGTGTGTATGCACCCATGTGTATATACACACAAGCATGTGTATGTATGCAATGTATGTATGTGTGTGTATATAATTCTTGCATTTACACACATGCATGTGTATGTATGCAATGTATGTATGTGTGTGTATATGCTTCTTGCATCTACACACATGTGAGTGAGAGTGTTTGTATGTATGTGTGGCTTGTGAGTGTATGTGTAGGTCATGTGTGTGTATGTGCCCTTGCACATACCCACATATGAGTGCTAGTGAGTGAGTGCAAGCATAGTGTTGTGCTATGTCTGTTTATGTGTGTGTTTCACACACACATACATCTGTAGGTGCCAGTGATGTGTGCCTGGAATATAGGGGTGCGCCATGTGATGTATGTTGGTGTGATAGGTATGTGTATGTTCTACATACACTCACCCATGTGCATGTGTAGCTCCATGTGAAGGTTTTCCCTTATATGAACATATGAGCATAGATCCTTCTCTAGCTAGTTTCATTCTTGTATTTGATGCTATGCCATGTTAACATGTTCCTAGGATGCTATTTAACCATTTCCAACATGTATCAATAGCCTGCATGTCATTTTAAGTCCATTTCCTTGCATATGCTTAAGTGACATAAGTCACCCATGATTTATAGGTCAAATTTCGACCTAGCTTTTCGCCCTCTTGTTCCATGCAAGTATAGGGGTATGAGTAATGCATTTGGGGTAGTTTCAACCCACGAATGCATCTGTGAAGTCAGATTTGACTTTGGGGCAGCTTCACAAAAATGCATTTTTATGCTGTGATGCCCTTTTGTCTTTTTCCTATGAGTTAATCTATGCATGATTTGGAGTTCTTGTCAACATGAGGTTGCTAGTCAAAGTTGTTGTGAACATCCCTGTATTTTTGTTATTTATGCTAAGTCCCCAGATCAGTGGGAATCATGCTGTTTAGTAGGCAACTTTCTGTTTCTGTTCGGCTTGCTTAAAACTGACAGTCTGGAGATTCTGCTGTTATTGTTTTGCCATGTAGAGTGTGGTGTATCTAGAAGTCTGGTCAGAATTTGATCATGCTCAGTGTTAGTTATTTGAAGTAGATATTGCCATCTACCATCGTGTTAATTTTCATGCCATTTGGAGCTTTCTAGCATATTTAACCAGTGCTGTCAACTTGCTACTTTATAAACCCAGATTCCAAAAAACTGGAATTTTAACTAAGTCCCTAAAAATCTGATTCATCAAGCCAACTTGGTTGCTTCATGCATAGTGATGTGTGACTCTTTTGCTGTGGGTGTAGTTGGATTGATTGGAGTGTGTGTTGAGTATATTCTGTTCGTGTCTTGTTTGTGGCTGTAGGCTTCCTGTAGCTCAAGCTGTGAGCTGTAGAAGTTGCCATGTTGCTATTTTGTGACAGATTTAGTGTGTTATTGTTTTGAGTGTTGTGGGAGCTATACTCCATGGAATGAATTGATTCTAGAGCCTATTATGATTGGTTTTCATCAAATATCCAGTGGCTGCCTTGGAATGCCAAGAGTGAGCCCAGGTTTTGGTTGATCTTGTGTTTTGCCTCCGTACATTGTCATGAGCATATCTCGAGAACCGTAACTCTGTTTCTTGTGATCTTTATATGCATTTCCATTGATTTTGCATGATGCATACATATTTGCCATGTTCATGCATGTCTAAACAACTTAACATGAGGTTCTGTCGAGATTCACTAATATACCAACTTTGCACGTGAAACGTGACTAGAATTGGTTTGCCATGTTAAGTTCTTACAAATGATCATGCATCATCTTGATTGTGCATTGCACCTTGGTTGGTTGTTTATTGTTGCTGTTTCTGTTGGGTAGACGCGAGCGTTGAATCTGAGTATGAGGATCCAAGAGAGTACCACTACGAGGACCCAGCTACTTGTTTCTCTAAGGAACCAACAAGCAAGATGATCATGCCCGGATTCTGTTACTATTCTTGCTTGCTAGATTTCCGCTCTTATCGTTACAATTGCGTTACCTACCATCTGATATGAGCCTCCTAATTGCCATGAGAAGCCTTTAACCTCCACTTCCCAACAAACCTTGTTTGGCTAAGTTACCGCTGCTCAGCCCCTCTTATAGCGTTCTTAGTTGCAGGTGCAAGTTGTTCCATGTGATAACATGGATTAGGATATCATCTTATCATCTGATATTGAATTTAATGCACATATATATCTTGGTATTGGTGGAAGTCTTGGCCTTTTCCTAAGTGATTTGTTCCGCTGTTACCGCCATAGTTTCTTGTTACCGGTGTTATGTTTTCCAGACTTGCGCTCCTAACATGCTCGGGGTTGTTATGGGGACCCCGTTGTTTATTCGGTTGAGATTAAAACTTGTCTGGGAAGACCCAACATTGGTACTACATTTGCTAATAACTTAATAAAACTTGCATAGGGCTTTGCAACCCCGTGGATAATTAATCAACTCCCGGGTCAGTGCTCCTCATGAGTGTTTGTTCAAACTAGAGCACTGTGCGGGGCCAACCCAGGGCCACTTGGGATATTTCTATCAGGCCTCCGTACGCGTCGCTTATCCGTCGTGTCCTGAGACTAAGATACGCGGCTCTTATCGGGATCGTCGACACGTCGGGAGGTCTTGCTGGATTTGTTTTACCTTTATCAAATGTCTTGCGTATGGAATCTGACTTTCTTCGAGATTACTCGAGGTGTTGGAATTCCTTTGGAATTACCCATGATGGTCGCGAGATCCGTGATCGAGGCTATTCCCGTGGAGTGTGGTTAATTTGGTAATGGATTAGTTGGAGCACCCCTGCAGGGTTAAATCTTTCGGAAAGCCGTGCCCGCGGTTATGTGTCAACTTGGATTATTGTTTAACATCCGGTTATAGTTAACCTTAAGTAAACTCTAATAAAATGAACCAACTGTGTGAGTAACCATGATCGTCTCTGCTTGGGAACATGATCCGAGAGAGAACACGGTGGGGTTATGTTTGACGTAAGTAGGTGTTCAGGGTCTCTTAGAGATCATGTTAGTTTTGATCGTTCATCGTTGGCCACTCATACTCTATTTACATGTTCGTAAGTTAGCCACATTAAATGCTTAGCGCTGCTGCAAACTAAACACTTAACCTTTCCCTACCCATAAGCTTGCATAGTCTCAGAACCCGGTGGCTTGATTTGTTGAGTCCCCTATGGCTCACAGTTTACTACAACACTCCAGGTGCATGTACAGATATGTGTGATCAGGATGATCTTACACAACTGCAGTGGGAATATGATGAGGAGCATGGAAGAAAGTATGTGACATATCCGGACGAGTAGAGGACCTGTTCGTGATCCTTGGGATAGCTTGGTAGTATCATTTGCAACTGTTTCTTTCTTCGTTTGTTTTCGTCCGTAGCCGGACCCTGTCTTGAACATGATGTTATGATTGGGTGAATTGTAAGTTAGGACGTGGCGAGTGTAAGCCAATCTTGTATACTCATCTCTTTCTGTATTGTATGTTGCGATGGTACTATTCTTGCTAATGGCAAGATGCGCCTCTATCCTTTGCGAAGCCCTCGTGCCTCAAAACGGATAGGCGCGCATCTTGGGCGTGACAAGTTGGTATTCAGAGTCATACGACCATAGGAGCCTTTGCTTGTTCGAACTTGGCTGAGTTGTGTCTAGTAAAACTGTTTTGAGTCTAGTTATATCGGAGAGTAGGATTATTTTTACTCCTCTTCTATGCTCTAGTGAGGTTTCAGACTTAGGAATTTTGATTCTACTCCTCTTCTCGCTCAAAAAAAAATTTAGGATCACGCGGGTATTTTGGAGTCTATATGATACCGATGTGACAGTGTTCTCTCTTGGTGCCTCCTGTCTGACTTGATTTCTTCCGGGGAGTCGAGCTCCAAGGAATTTTGGCACATCGTTATCATTCAGCTTCCTTGATATCTCAGGACGGAGAGTGTTCGGAATTACTTCTATACTTATCATGGTGAGATAAGGTCGGAGTCACCCAGTACTGGGGAGGCATCCGGGGTACCACCATGGTTTAGTATCGTTGTGAGTCCGAGCATTCGAGATTAGATGAGTTTGCAGAATTTCTTGAATTATGGTGTCGAAGGTTGCGGATGCAGTCGCAGCTGATTGCCTAGGGTAGGTTCCTGATTCCGCAACCCGAATCGCATAAACAAGAAAGTTTTCGGAAGTTCATAGTTGGGAAGTCTTGTAGTTATCTAGGATCATCTTCTCCTGATGTATTGGGCATGTACATTTCTTCCGAGCGCTTAGCTCAATACTTTGTGTTATTGCAAGTGGCTTATGTTGTGTGTTGATGTGATCACAAACCGAAGAAGTTTTCTTACTATTCTTCTAGTAGGAAGTCTGTGTTGTTATTTCTGCAATTTCGTTCAGGTTATTGATTCAGCTTTGAATTCATCTTATCAATGAGGTGCTAATTACGTTTTGTCCATCTTCAGGATGGCTCCACCAACTCGCAACAATCCGAGTCAGGGTGAGGAGCAATCTAATGCTCCACTACCACCCCCGCCTCCGCCTCCTCCGCCTGAAGCTTGGCAAGCAGTGATGGCCGCAACCAATGCAAACACTCAGATGCTACTCAGTCTATTGCAATAAAGGGAGCAGGGTCAACAAGGTTTTCAAGGGAATTTTCATAATCAGCCTCAGTTTGCAACGCTTACCAGTTCCTCGCCAATCAACCAAAGTCCTTCACCTGTTGTGACCAGCCGCTCGATGCTGATGATTGGCTGTGTGATATGACTAAGAATTTTCAGTGCAGCAATGTCACGCCAGAGGATTTCGTCAGGTTTGCGTCGTTCCAGCTCAAGGGGCAAGCAGCCGATTGGTGGCAGTAGTACAAGGATTCTAGGGGCGATCATGTTGTTACTTGGGACGATTTCCGTCGTGACTTCTGGGCTCATTACATTCCGACCAGCTTTCTCGAGGAGATGCGTGAGAAGTTCAAGCACCTGAAGCAGGGAAGCAAGTCTGTCTACCAGTACAACATCGAGTTCTAAAATATTGCCCGTTATGCCAAGCAAGATGTGCCAGATGACAAGGTGATGATCTATCAGTTCAGGAATGGTCTCAAGGATGAGCTTCTGCCAGGTCTAGTTCTGCATGAGCCTCGTGAGTTTGATCAGTTCTACAACATGGCTCTCAAGGTGGAAGCAACTCAGCTCAAGGTGGAGAACTCCAAGAAGCGCTCAAGCGATTCTTATTCTTCTTTCAGCTCTCATATGGTTCCCACGCAGCAGAAGTATTGGGTGCCTAATCCTCCTCCGTTTCGTCCTCAGTAGCAGCAGAAGCAGTTCGGTGGTCGTGGTTCTTCCCACACACTCAACCCAGGATTATAGGAGAGACCCTAGGCATCCAAGGCAGTTCTTGTTCCTCCTCCAAGCAATGTTCGTCCACTCTCAGAGGTGACTTGTCACAAGTGTGGCCAGAAGGGTCACTACGCTAACAAGTGCAACCAGCGACGTCTTCCGCCTCCTCCTCTAGTCAAGCCTCCAGGCAATGCAATGGTGAAGCATAATCCCAAGACCGCAAGAGTAAACATGGTGAATGCAGCTGAAGCAGAGCAGTCTCATGATGTGATTATGGGTAATCTCTCAGTTAACGATTTCCCTGCTAAAGTTTTGTTTGATTCTGGTGGATCGCATTCATTCATGTCTAAAGCATTCGTCGTCAAGCATGATTTTGATTCTAATTATCTATGTAAGGCTTTGCATGTTGTTTCACCCGGTACTCTCATGAGAGCCAACAAAGTTGTTCCGGATGTTTCTATCAAGATGGGCAATTATTCCTTTTTGGCTTCTCCTATTGTTCTCGGCAATTCCGATATTGATCTCATTTTGGGCATGGACTTTCTGGCAATGAATAAGGCTTACATTGATTGTCAAGATAAAGAAGTCAAGCTGACTCACCCGTCAGAATACGTGATTATTTTCGCATCTCGCGATGACAAAATCCGTCTCTTTGCTCTTAATGAGAAGGGTGAAATCTCGGTGATTTCTCAGATTCCGGTGGTTAATGAGTATGAAGATGTCTTTCCACAAGAATTGCCAGGAATGCCTCCGCAACGGCCAGTTGAGTTCGTGATTGATCTCGAGCCTGGAACTGAACCGGTCTGCAAGCACCCGTATAAACTTGGCCCCGAAGAGCTGAAAGAGTTGAAGAAGGAGCTAGATCTGCGAGAATGTCTGGGCCTGATCAGACCAAGCTCTTCTCAGTGGGGTTGTGGAGTTCCGTTTGTCAAGAAGAAAGATGGTACAGATTGTCTTTGTGTTGACTATCATCCATTGAACAAGAAGACAATCAGGAACAAATATCCACTTCCCAACATCAACGAGTTGTTTGGACAACTGAAAGGTGCCAAGGGTTTCTCGAAGCTTGATCTTCGCATGGGTTATCATCAGATTCACATTCGCGAAGAAGACATTCCCAAGGCCGCTTTCAGGACGAGTTTTGGCTCTTAAGAGTACACCGTCATGTCGTTTGGTCCTGCTAATGCTCCACCAACCTTCTCAAGAATGATGAACTTCATTTTCTCTCCTTCCATGAATGAGTTCGTCTTGGTCTATTTGGATGATATCCTTGTGTTCTCGGAGACAGAAGAAGAACATGCTGAGCATCTTAGGCTTGTGCTTGACAAGTTGAGAGAGCATAGTTTCTATGCCAAATTTTTGAAGTGTGAGTTCTGTCTCAAAGAAGTGGTGTACCTTGGGCATGTGACCTCTGCCGAGGGAATTAAAGTACACCCTAAGAAAGTTGAGGCAATCTTGAAGTGGGAACCTCCTCAGAATGTGAAGCAGCTTTGGAGCTTCGTCGGGCTTGCTAGCTATTGCAGAAGATTCGTGGAGAACTTCTCCCAAATTGCTAAGCCTTTGTCCAACCTCCTTCAGAAGAGTGTCAAATATGTTTGGTCTCCTGAGTGTGATGTGGCGTTCAATACACTCAAGCAGAGATTGACTTCAGCTCCAGTTCTTGTTCCTCCTGAGCAGTCCAAGCCGTTTCCAGGTGTTTTGTGATGCTTCCCTCCAAGGTCTTGGTGGTGTTCTTATGCAAGATAAGAACATAGTTGCCTATACCTCGCGTCAGTTGAAGCCTGCCGAGAAGAACTATCCCACTCATGATTTAGAGTTGGCGGCAGTTGTGCACGCTCTGATGACTTGGAGACATTTGCTGTTGGGTAGACTAGTTGAGGTGTACACCGATCACAAGAGTCTGAAATATATTTTAACTCAACCCAATCTGAATCTTCAGCAATCTCGTTGGGTGGAAATCCTGGAAGACTTCAATCCAAGTATTGAGTATACTCCAGGTAAAGCAAATGTCATTGCAGACGCGCTCAGCCATAAGACGTACTGCAATAGTCTCATTCTCAAGCCTCTTCAACCCGAGATTTGTGAAGCCTTTCGCAAGCTCAACCTCCAGATGATTCCGCATGGGTTTCTTGCCAACCTTCAAGTTTCTCCGACTCTGGAAGATCAGGTTCACCAAGCGTAGCTCCTTGACGCTATGGTGAAGAAAGTGAAGAAAGGTGTGGCCAAGGGCATTCCGAAATATAAGTGCTTTCGAGTTGATGACAAGGACACCTTGTTCTTTGAGGACAAACTTGTGGCTCCAAAAGGTGATCTCAAAAAAGTTATCATGGACAAAGCACACAATTCTCTTCTATCCATTCATCCAAGCAGTTCCAAGATGTATCAGGATCTCAAGCAAACCTTCTGGTGGAATCGCATGAAACGTGAAATTTCTCAATTCGTGAATGAGTGTGATGTCCGTCGCAGAGTGAAAGCGGAGCATCAACGTCCAGCAGGTCTTCTTCAGCCTTTGCCTATCCTAGAGTGGAAATTCGATCATGTGGAGATGGATTTCGTTACTGGGTTTCCGAAGTCCAAGAGAGGCAACGATGCCATCTTTGTGGTCATCTACAAGTTGTCAAAAGTTGCTCATTTCCTGCCAGTCAAAGAATCTATCTCGGCAGCTCAGCTTGCAGAGTTGTATACGTCAAGGATAGTGTCTTTGCATGGTATTCCTCAGATCATCTCATCTTATCGTGGAAGTCTCTTTACTTCCATTTTTTGGGAGTCCTTCCAGACTGCTATGGGTACTAAGATACGTTTCAGCACGGCGTTCCATCCGCAGACGAGTGGTCAAGTGGAGAGAGTCAATCAGATCCTTGAAGATATCATCAGAGCTTGTGTGATTTCGTTTGGCATGAAATGGGAAGACTGCCTTCCATATGCTGAATTCTCGTACAACAACAACTTTCAAGCCAGCTCAAGCAAGGCCCCTTTCGAGATTCTCTACGGCAAGAAGTGTCGTACCCTGCTTAACTAGTCTAAAACCGGTGAGCGTCAGATATTGGGAAATGACATGATCACCGAAGCAGAAGAGATGTGCCATGTCATTCGTGAGAACCTCAAAGCAGCTCAGTCCCGATAGAAGAGTTATTATGATAACAAACATCGGGATGTTTCTTTCCAAGTGGATGATCTTGTCTATCTCAAAGTTTCTCCCATGAGAGGCACTCTGCGGTTTGGAATCAAAGGGAAGCTAGCTCCTCGTTTCGTTGGTCCTTTCAAAGTTTTTGGCAAGAGAGGTGGTCTTGCATATCAACTTGAGCTTCCTCTGAATTTTGCAAATGTGCACGATGTTTTCCATGTTTCTTAGCTCTGGAAGTGCTTCAAGACTCCTCAACGAACCATTGACCTCCAAGATATTGATCTCCAAGAAGACCTCTCTTATCGTGAGCATCCAGTTGCTATTCTCGAAGAAACCGAGCATAAGACTCGTAGCAAGTCTATCAAATTCCTCAAGGTGAAGTGGTCTCATCATTCCGACAAAGAAGCTCCTTGGTAACGCGAGGACCTTCTCCGTTCCGAATTTATGAATTTCTTTCGTTCCTAGATCTCGGGTGGAGATCCTCTTGCAGTGTGGGAGAGTTGTGGCATCCCAAGTGATGTTCGTACCTTAGTTGGCATGTAACCCTATGTATGAACCTTGTGTCATGTGTTATGAGAAGATTTGCACCTTGTCATTCATGTGTTGGTGTCATTGATGCATCATGTCATCCATCATTTCATCATCATGCATTCATCTTGTTCATGTGTTTGTGGTGGTGTGATGTATGTGTTGTGCCTTGAGTGGTTTTGGCCTTGAGAGTGGTGGTCTCCATGTGTGCCACTTCTCCCTCTTCTCCCTCTTTTCCTTCTTCTCAAAAACCCCTTATTTTGCTTTCATTCCCATGTATTTACTTGGCAGATTTTTTCTTGCTTTTAAAATTCTTTTAAAAATGTTCAATTGTTGGCTCCAATATTACTATGATTTATGAGCATGGAGTTTTTAATGTCTGAGTCTTTTGGGTTGTTGAATTCCGTTTAAACAGGGGCTGTTTTAAATTAATTGTTGTTTAAAAACCTTTCAATAAATCAACCTGATATTTTATTTAATATGAGCACATTATTTCCTACTCAAAACTATTTTTGTTTCTCTAAAAAAACTTTTCTTTTCTCTGGGCATTTAGTTCTCGCTTCTATTTTATTTTAAAAGGGAAAGCCCTTTTATTTCTGAGAGAGAGAGCGCACGTGCGCGTGGGCTCACTCCAGCGGCCCATGAGGCCCAGCCGGTGGCTAACTGCTACCTGCCCCGTCGTCCTCCTCCGTCAGACTTTCAGAGAGAGCCGTCGCCCGCGTCGCCTTTTCCGTCGCCGTCGCCGTCAGCCTCATGGCTATAAAGCCCCCCTCGGCCTGCGTGCGTCCCCGCCTAGGGTTCCTCTTCCCTTCGCCGCCGCCGCAGTCCCCATCGAGCTCTCCTCCGCTCTCCCTCCCTATCAAGGTAAGGTTCAGTGAGAGTCAGTGAGCTCCGCCGGGTCTTCATCGCCGTCGCAGCGCGTCTCCGGTGGTTCCCCTCCGCTTGCAGGATGGCGTG
The DNA here is from genome assembly GCA_022496015.1 of Hordeum marinum. Classification (NCBI taxonomy): domain Eukaryota; kingdom Viridiplantae; phylum Streptophyta; class Magnoliopsida; order Poales; family Poaceae; genus Hordeum; species Hordeum marinum. Next base: position 500,540,423 of record CM039678.1, on the reverse strand, counting down.
GGGTACGTGGGTTCTCCTGCCGTTCCATTCCCGCCGCTAGGGGCCTCGGAGGAGCCTTGCACCGAGGAGCTCATCGTCGCCGGACGTCCTGCTCTGCCATATTCTTCCTCTTCGTCGTCGTCGCGTCCCCGCCTCTCCTTCCCCTTCGACGTTGCGCTCCGCCTCTCCCCGAACCCCTCGAGGTGAGCAACCGGAGCTCCTCCTCCCCTCTCCTGTTTTGTAGCCGTGTCCGCTATCGTTTTTGTCGCCGCCGTCCACTAGTGAGCACCGGCCGGTCGCCTCCGTCCCCCTCGTTGCAAGATGAGCAGAGGGATGAGCTCGCCGTAGTCCCCGCGTCCTTCCCTAGTGCCGCTCATGCCGTAGGTCACCGGATCAGCTCGCTGTTGCTCTATCGCTGTCGCCGTTGCCTTGCTGTATCTCTATCATCGCCGGTGTCTTTTGTCTCGCCTCTAGTCCTCCGCTTCGTGAGACGAGTGAAGGGTCCGATGCCCCGTGTGTCCCTGCGTGTGTGTGTGCTGTTGAAGTCGTCGATTCGGCCGTGCATCGCCGGAGAGCGTCGCCGCCATGGCCCTATCGCTGTTGCCTATTTTTTCGTCATTTTCGTTAGTCATCCGCGCGTGTGTGTATAAGGGAGCAGACCCCCCTCCTCTGTTAACAGCCGTGCTCGTAGCCCAGTGGTCTGGGTCGACGGAGCTTGCCGCAAGGTCAGGGGTTCGATCCCCCCTTCTCCCCCCTTTTTTCTGTTTTCTTTTGTTTTCTTTTCCTTCTCCTATATCAATGTATGTATGTATGTTTGTATGTATAGGACCTGCTTTTCTTTTTTTCTGTTGATGGTTGTGTATATATGTGTGTGTGAGTGCATGTATGTGACACACACATAGTTGTGTGTGAGGTGTGTGTTTAGTGATGTGTGTATCCATGTGAGTGTGTGTGTGGTTATGTGTATGCATGGTGTGGTGCCATGTGAGTTTGTGTGTGTGTGTCTCACACACACAAGCTTGTGTAGATGTGTAAATGAGGTGTGTGTGTATGCACCCATGTGCATATACACACATGCATGTGTATTTATGCAATGTATGTATGTGTGTGTGTATATGCTTCTTGCATATACACACATGTGAGTGAGAGTGTTTGTATGTATGTGTGGCTTGTGAGTGTATGTTTGGGTCATGTGTGTGTATGTGCCCTTACACATACCCACATATGAGTTTTAGTGAGTGAGTGCAATCGTAGTGTGGTGCTATGTGTGTGTATGTGTGTGTTTCACACACACATACATGTGAAGTTGCTAGTGATGTGTGCTTGGCATATAGGGGTGTGCCATGTGATGTATGTTGGTGTGAGAGGTATGTGTATGTTCTACATACACTCACCCATGTGCATGTATAGCTCCATGTGAAGGTTTTCCCTTATATGAGCATATGAGCATATATCCTTCTCTAGCTAGTTTCATTCTTGTATTTGATTCTATGCCATGTTAACATGTTCCTAGGATGCTATTTAACCATATCCAACACGTATCAATGGCCTACATGTCATTTTAAGTCCATTTCCTTGCATATGCTTAAGTGACATAAGTCACCCTTGATTTATAGGTCAAATTTCGACCTAGCTTTTCTCCGTCCTGTTCCATGCACGTATAGGGGTATGAGTAATGCATTTGGGTTAGTTTCAACCCATGAATGCATCTATGAAGTAAGATTTGACTTTGGGGCAACTTCGCAAAACTGCATTTTTATGTTGTGATGCCCTTTTGTCTTTTTCCTATGATTTAATCTATGCCTGATTTGGAGTTCTTGTCAACATGAGATTGATAGTCAAAGTTGGTGTGAACATACCTGTATTTTTGTTATTTGTGTTAAGTCCCCAGATCAGTGGGAACCATGCTGTTTAGTAGGCAACTTTCTGTTTCTGTTCAGCTTGCTTAAAAATGACTTAAGTCTGGAGATTCTGCTGTTATTGTTTTGCCATGTAGAGTGTGGTGTATCTAGCAATCTGGTTAGAATTCGATCATGATCAGTGTTAGTTATTTGTAGTGGATATTGCCATCTACTATCCTACTAATTTTCATGCCATTTGGAGCTTTCTAGCATATTTAAGCAGTGCTTTCAACTTGCTACTTTATAAACCCAGATTCCAGAAAACTGGAATTTTCACTAAGTCCCTAAAAATCTGATTCATCATGCCAACTTGGTTGCTTCATGCATAGTTATGTGTGACTCTTTTGCTGTGGGTGTAATTGGATTAATTGGAGTGTGTGTTGAGTAGATTCTGTTCGTGTCTTGGTTGTGGCTCTGGGGTTCCTGTAGCTCAAGTTGTGAGCTATAGAAGTTGCTATGTTAATGTTTTGTGGTAGATTTAGTGTGTTATTGTTTTGAGTGTTGTGGGAGCTATACTCCATGGAATGAATTGATTCTAGAGCCTATTATGATTGGTTTTTCATCACCTATCCAGTAGCTGCCTTGGAATGCCAAGAGTGAGCCTAGATTTTGGTTGATCTTGTGTTTTGCCTCTATACTTTGTCGTGAGCGTATCTCGAGAACTGTAACTCCGTTTCGTATGATCTTTATATGCATTTCCATTGATTTTGCATGATGCATCCATATCTCGAGAACCGTAACTGTTTCTTTCTTCGTTTGTTTTCGTCCGTAGCCGGACCCTGTCTTCAACATGACGTTATGATTGGGTCAATTGTAAGTTAGCATGTGGCGAGTGTAAGCCAATCTTGTATACTCATCTCTTTCTGTATTGTATGTTGCGATGGTACTATTCTTGCTAACGGCAAGGTGCGCCTCTATCCTTTGTGGGGCCCTCGTGCCTCAAAACGGATAGGCGCGCATCTGGGGCGTGATAGTGGACGTAGGCCATTATGGTATATCCAAGGTTGCTTCTTCGTGGAACTCTCTATGGGGAGAGCCCTCCGTGGACTCTCGCGGCCATTACCCTTCGTGGGTTGAAGACTCCGTAAATGTGGACGTACAATAGCAGCACCTATCGGAACCTCGTGAAAAATCATTGTGTCACCAAATTGCATTTCATCGTCCTACCCTTCCTTTACTATTCATGCTTGTCTTTAAGTTCCGCTGCTATACTCATATACATGCATGTGTAGGGTGTGCTCGACTTGCCATGAATGCTAAAATCTGCAAACACTTAAAATTGGGAAAAAGTAGATTTGTATTTGGTCAAGTAGTCTAATCACCCCCCTCTAGACCTACTTTCGATCCTACAAGGCATATAAGAGCTTTTGTCTCCATTGCATTGGTTTCACAACCTAGGAGAGAATGGCGTCTATTGAGGGAAATTATCACTGTAGAGGTCCGTACTTTGATGGCACTAATTTTGCTAGTTGGAAGCACAAAATGAAAATACAATGCTCAAGCATGTGACATTCTCTTCAAGTGCCAATGCCCCGAAGAATTCAAGAAAATCAGCCATCTTGAGAATGCAAAAGAGATTTGGGATACTTTTGTTGATATGCATGAAGGTACCGAATCCATAAGAGAATCCAAGTTGGATGTTCTTCAAAGTCAGCTTGACAAGTTCAAGATGAAGGATGGTGAAGGAGTCGCTGAGATGTACTCTAGGATAGCTCTCATCACAAATGAGATTGCCGGCTTAGGAAGCAAAGAAATGACCGACATATTAATCATCAAGAAGATACTTCTAGCTTTGGATGACAGATATGACATCGTATGCACATTGATCCAAATGATGCCCAACTACCAAGATCTCAAGCCAACGGAAGTGATTGGAAGGACTATTGCTCATGAGATGACACTCAAAGACAAGGAAGAGCTTCAAAACAAGTCTAGCAGTGCTTACAGAGCCACAACTGATGTTCTCGCAACTTCAAGTGTCAACCTTGTCAAAATGAAGAGATAAGCCTCATGGTCAAGAAATTCAACAAATTATATAAGAATAGAGGCAAAGATCGGAGCTCCAACTCAAAATATGAAGAGAAGCATTCATCAAGTCATGACTGAAACTGCTACAATTGTGGGAAGCCCGGACACTATTCCAATGAGTGCATGGCTCCCTACAAAAGGGAAGAAGAGTCACCAAGAAGACGAAGCTCAAGAGATGAGTCACCTCGAAGAGAGAGAAGGAGTAGAGATGAGTGTTATGAAAGAAGACCATCAAGGAGAACTAGGGACTCAGAGAAGAAGGACAAGTACACCAAGATCTACTCAATAAGAAGACATCAAGCTCATGTTGGTCAATGTGTCTCCATCTCCGAACAACTCCAATAGAAGCTATCACTCCAACTCCGACTATAGTCAAGATGAAGGTATTGCCGGACTTGCACTAGTGAAAACCGAATCCTATGACATATTTGATTCACCAAATGAAGGGACTGAATGTTGCTTCATGGCTAAAGTCCCCAAGGTATCAGACCGCGAGTATCTTGATTTCAATAGTGATGAGGTTGACTTACAAGGAGATGATGACTTGCTATGTGACAAATCTAGTAATGTTTGTCAAGATGAACTTGTTAGTAATCACACTAGTTAAGATAAGGCGTATGATGGTGATAAGTTGGAAATAGAATGACTAACTCAAGAACTAAACACTCTTAAGTTAGCTCATGAGTCTACTCTACGAAATCATAGAGATCTTGAAAGGACACATGAGAAGCTCTGCTTCGAGAAGCTCAATTTGGAGCAAGAGCATGAGTTCCTTAAAGCTGTCAATGATGATCTTCGAAAGAAGACTTCCTCGTATCTAGCCAAACGACTTCTCTTGTGTACATTCATTCCACAAGTTAAGGCTAGGCAAACTAGTAGCAAAGGCAAGAAAGGTTCTTTAACTGGTAGCAATCAAAATGATAAATCTAATGACGTTGCTTCTACTAGTTCTATTGATCCCACTAACACTTCTCTTAGCGAAGTTACACTTGAGCAATAAATTGAACTTTTGAAGGGGATTATAGAGAAAGGTATCTATAAGTGTGTTGCCGGATGTAAGCAATTTGAGGGAATTTTTGGCAAGCATGGAGGATACCGGAAGAACCATGGCATTGGATACTTAAACGCTAATGGAGTTGAATGGAAAAAAGGTCAATACCCCAAGCCCAAGTGTGTTTCTCAAAGGGAGAAGTATGAAAATACTCTTCCTAATGGAACAAAATATCAAGATAACCTTCCACCACAAGACCACAAGATCAAGGGCAAGAACAAGCTTCAAGAGGACGTTGACTCATATGAAGCTGAATCCCAAGCTTTGGTGAAGTGGGCTCCCGAGGCCACTTCAATCTCAACTTCTACAAGTGCCAATTCAACACCAAGGATCCACGTCAACTTGATGTGGGTCCCTAAGAAGAAAAACTGGAGAGGCTCTTGAGGGGTAACTCTACCAATGAAATTCACGCATATTCATTATTAGCAAGAACTAGTTGCAATCAACTTCAACATCATGCAATAGTTCAAGGAGTCACACATTCCCTCAAAGGTAAGCAGGGGACAAGGTAATCAACAAATCCATGGACATCATCATGTATGCTTTGCACTCCATGTCCATTGATATCCTTTTATTTGTCTCTTGTGTGTTTGGACTAACCCATGTAGGTGAGAAGAGTAAGGAAACAACAAGGATGCTCCCAATTCATGGTGATCGTCATCAACATTGATCATCCACCACTACTTCACCGACATGAAGTCTTCATCGACAAAAGCCAAGGTTAGTTTATCCCTCGTATGGGGGGATGCCACATGAAGGGGGAGATTTACTCTATGACTTGAGTCAAAGCATCTCATAGTTTGTTCATGTTTGCCATGATTTCATTTGACATCTTATTGTGTGAGCATGTTGGTCTGCATTTATTTATCCATTTGAGGACATCCAATTGTTGCTATTTGGCTTTCGATTTTTCTTTTTGCCAACTAGATGTACAAGAATGCCCAGGACCCTTCTCTTGCTATCTATGCTTTCTCATCTGAAGTTCTATTCATGCTGCATCACAAAATTTGAGCAAGTACTTTTCGATCTCTCTGTGTGAGGAGCACTCGGAGTTCCGCACGGACAAAGGACTGACCATTAAAACGTCCCAAGTGCATCTCCCTGGAACCAACCCAAAATCTCTGTCTCATCGAATGCCTAGGGTTGATCTGGGTTTTCAATCTTGGTACAACCAATTCCATCTTCTCGGTTACATCGAGTTTCCCTGTCAGCAGAGAGTTGAGGAACTCAGTGGCACTGAAAAGTTAGAATCGGTGTCATCGAAAGCCAAGGGTATATATAGAGGCGGACCCGACCTTTGAAATTTTTCTTCAACCGTCGCCCCCTCAAAAAACCTAAGCTGTCGAAACAAGGCACATGGTCATCGCCGTTGTCTTCCCGAGCGCCTTCGCCGTTAGAAGTCTTCGCTGTCGACAAAATCTTCACCCCAGTCACTGCCATAGCAAAGTCGTCACCAAGCTAGGGTACGATTTCACCCCCTCTTGCGCTCCAACCTCAAATTCTTGTGCATTAGGGTTTCTCAATTGATTATCCATAGTTAGAGATTGATTCATCCACAACAAATTTCTGTAGCAAAGCGAACGAATGATTTTTTAGGTTTTGGCGTCCGCCACATGAATCTCGGTAGAACCGATGCAAAAGAATCGGTAGCACCAATTTGCTTTTCTGGTCGACTGAGAACTGTCTTGATGAAACCGAGTGCCCATTTTTCGGTCTCACTGAATATTGGTGCCAAGTTTCTATTTAGGAGATTGTGTGTCTCGGTAGGTCCGAAAATTTTGCTTCGGTTGTATCGATATACATTTGGCAGAATGCAAAATTTGAGAAACCTTAGTTCTATATTTTTAGAAAAATCTGCATTTTGTGATGACTCAACCCTTCGACTCCTCTATACTCTTTTCATAGGGTCAAAGATGTCAGATGCCGAACACAGCCAGAATGATCTCCGGGAGCAAATTGTTGACATGAATTCATGCAATAGTCCTAGACAGAGCTATGATGATGTTCCTAGTTCTCCTGATTTTCCCAAGGCTGCTACTAGGGCAAGAAGAAAGCTCGATTATGATGAGGAAGATGGGGACTTTATACCTGATGAAGTGCCTCACAAGTCAAGGCAGGACAAGTCTACCAAGAACACTCCTGCTACCACTACATCCAAGAATGTAGTCAAGGAGTATGCCCCCTCAAGCACTATGAGGGCACCTAAGAGCTCTAGAGGCACCATCACCATTGAGCTTCCCAGGAAATTTAGGCCCAAGAAGTCAGGAGAGAAGAAGAGGAGGGAGAGGAATATCTCAGTCCAAGTCACCAGGAAAGTTGGGACAATGGTGAGGACTCCAGAGCAAAGTCAAGTAGAAGAAGAGGATGAGCCAGCTGCCAAGGCTTCTCCCAAGAAGAAGCCGAAGAAATAGTTGTCTGATGCGATGCCAAAGCAAGGTCCACCCAAGAGCACCAAGTCTGCACCCAAGATAGGTGTTGCTGAGAAGTCCAAGAAGTTATCCAGAGAGATTCCAGCTTTTGAGAAGAACAAGGGATCCACCTCCAGAGAACCAGAAGAGGTTGATGTGACTGCTTTAATGAAGCTGAGACCATACGTTCTAGTGAACCTACGAGCTATGGAGGAGCTGTGATGGGCCCAGATTCCGAAAAATGGTTAGAGGCCAGGAAATCTGAGATGGGATCCATGTATGAAAACAAAGTATGGACTTTGGAAGTACAACCTGAAGGGCGAAAGGCCATTCAGAACAAATGGATCTATAAGAAGAAGACAGACGCGAACGGTAATGTCACCGTCTATAAAGCTCGACTTGTGGCAAAGGATTTTTCACAAGTTCAAGGAGTTGACTACGATGAGACCTTCTCACCCGTAGCAATGCTTAAGTCTGTCAGAATCTTGTTGGCAATAGCTGCTTATTTCGACTATGAAATTTGGCAGATGGATGTCAAAACGGCGTTCATCAATGGTTTCCTTGAGGAAGAGTTGTATATGATGCAACCCGAAGGTTTTGTCGATCCGGAGAATGCTGACAAAGTTTGCAAACTCCAGCAATCCATTTATGGACTAGTGCAAGCATCTCGGAGTTGGAATAAGCGCTTTGATGAGGTGATCAAAGCGTTTGGGTTTATACAAGTTTATGGAAAAGCTTGTATTTACAAGAAAGTGAGTGGGAGCTCTATAGCGTTTCTAGTGTTATATGTGGATGACATATTGCTGATCGGAAATGATATAGAAATGCTAGAAAGCGTGAAGGAATATTTGAAGAAGAGTTTTTCAATGAAGGACCTAGGAGAAGCTGCTTTCATATTAGGCATTAAGATCTATAGAGATAGGTCGAGACGCTTAATAGCACTTTCACAGAGCACATACCTTGATAAAGATTTGAAGAAGTTCAAAATGGAACAGGCCAAGAAGGGGTTCTTGCCTGTGTTACAAGGTGTGAAGTTGAGTAAGACTCAATGCCCAGTGACTGGAGAAGATATAGAAAAGATGAGCATCATCCCCTATGCTTCATCCATAGGCTCTATCATGTATGCAATGCTGTGCACAAGACCCAATGTGAGCCTTGCCATAAGTATGGCTGGAAGGTTTCAAAGTGGTCCTGGAATGGAGCACTGGCAAGCGGTCAAGAATATCCTTAAGTACCTTAACGGGACTAAGGACATGTTTATGGAGGTGATGAAGAGCTCGTCGTAAAGGGTTACGTCGATGCAAGCTTTGGCACTGATCTGGACGATTCTAAATTGCAAACCGGATACGTATTTATTCTTAACGGGGGAGCGGTAAGCTGGTGCAGTTCCAAGCAAAGCATGGTAGCTAATTCTACGTGTGAAGCGGAGTACATCCCAGCCTCGGAGGCAGCGAAGGAAGGTGTCTGGATGAAGCAGTTCATGACAGATCTTGGAGTTGTGCCTAGTGTATTGAATCCAATAAATCTGTTCTGTGACAACACTGGTGCCATTGCTCTAGCCAAGGAACCAAGGTTTCATAAGAGGACCAGACACATAAAGCGACGCTTCAACTCCATCCGGTTCTACATCAAGGAGAAGGACATAAATATTTGCAAAGTGCACACGGATCTGAATGTTGCAGACCCATTGACTAAACCTCTTCCAAGGGCTAAACGTGATCAACACCTGAACTGTATGGGTGTTCGATTCATGACCATGTAAATCACATAGTGATGTGAACTAGATTATTGACTCTAGTGCAAGTGGGATACTGTTGGAAATATGCCCTAGAGGCAATATATAAAGTGTTTATTATTATATTTCCTTGTTCATGATAATCGTTTATTATCCATGCTATAATTGCATTGATTGGAAACACATTGCATGTGTGGGTAAATAGACAACACTGTGTCCCTAGTATGCCTCTAGTGAACTAGCTCGTTGATCAAAGATGGTCAGGGTTTCCTAGACATTGACATGTGATGTCATTTGATAATGGGATCACATCATTAGGAGAATGATGTGATGGACAAGACCCAAACTACAAACGTAGGATATGATCGTGTCAGTTTATTGCTACTGTTTTCTGCATGTCAATGTATATGTTCCTATGACCATGAGATCATGCAACTCACGGATATCGGAGGAGTGCCTTGTGTGTATCAAATGTTGCAACGTAACTGGGTAACTATAAAGGTTCTCTACAGGTATTTCCGATGATGTCTGTTGAGTTGGCATGGATCGAGACAGGGATTTGTTACTCCGTGTGATGGAGAGGTATCTCGGGGCCCACTCGATAATGCAACATCACAATAAGCCTTGCAAGCAATGTGACTAATTTTTAGTTGCGGGATCTTGTATTACGGAACTAGTAAAGAGCATTGCCGGTAACGAGATTTAACTAGGTATGGAGATACCGATGATCGAATCTCGGGCAAGTAACATACCGAAGAACAAAGGGAACGTTATACGGGATTAACTGAATCCTTGACATAGAGGTTTGACCGATAGATCTTTGTAGAATATGTAGGAACCAATGTGGACGTCTAGGTCCCGCCATTGGTTATTGGCCGTAGAGATGTCTCGGTCATGTCTACATAGTTCTCGAACCCGCAGGGTCTGCACACTTAAGGTTTAGTGACGTTTCGGTAGTATAGAGTTATGTATGATGGTGACCGAAGGTTGTTCGGAGTCCCGGATGAGATCCCGGACGTCACGAGGAGCTCCGGAATGGTCAAGAGGTAAAGATTCATATATAGGAAGTCCTAGTTTGGTTGCCGGATAAGTTTTGGGCTCATCGGTAGTGTACCGGGAGTGCCGGTAGTGTACCGGGAGGCCTCCGGGAGGGGTATTTCGACCCCAAGAGGTATATGGGCTGTGAGAGAATAATAACCAGCCCTTAGTGGTCTGGGAAAACAGCCACAAAGTCCCATGGCACAGGGAGACAAAGTGCTAAAGGAAAAAGTGGAAAATCAGCCAATAGGGAGCAATCCTAGTCCAACTAGGATAGGAGGTGGAATAGGATTCCCTCCTCCTTGGCCGGCCGACTCCCCTATGGGGACTTGGTGCACCAGCCCCTCTCCCCCTCCTCTCCTTCTATATATATTGGTGGATAGCTAGGGTTTTGCACACAACTTACGGTCACGTGCTACCCGTTTCACCGGTGCTCCTCTAGATTGGTTTTCCGCAGTGCTTAGGCGAAGCCCTGCCGGAATTGCTTCACCACCACCATCACCGGAGCACCGTCACGATGCCGGTAAACTCTCTCTCCTCTGCACCTCCTCTTGCTGGATCAATACGGTGGAGATCATCATCAAGCTGCACGGGAGCTGAACACGGAGGTGCCGTCCGTTCGGTACTAGATCGGAAGGACCGTGATCAAGGCCACGGGACGTCCGTGATCGGATCGCGGGACGGATCGTGAAGAGATCGCGGGACCGTTCGTGATTGGATCACGGGACAGTTCGTTATTGGATCGCGGGACGGTTCGTGATTGGATCGCGGGACGGTTCGTGATTAGATCGCGAGACGCTCGGCGATTTGGATCGCGAAGAAGTACGACTACACCAATCGCGTTTCTCAATGCTTCCCGCTTAGCGATCTACAAGGGTACATAGATCCACTCTCCCTCTCGTAGATGCTCATCACCATGGATATGTTTGTGTGTGCGTAGTAAATTTTTTGTTTCCCATGCGACGTTCCCCAACACGTACATCTCTGGCACCTACGCCTTATTGTGACGTGCCTAAAAGAGAGAGAGAGAGGGAAAAAGTATTAGTAAAGGGCTCAAGCTAGCATTAAGAATTAATTGCATGAGTCATGAAGCAAAACACATACCCAGTTCTCACCAAACTCATTTAAATTGACGCTCCCTTGATGGTGTGGCACACCAACCTTTTTGCCACGCCTCTCCTTGGCAGTGTTGTGGCTGGCCTCCCACTTTTCAGATTACCACTGATCCACCAAGGCCTCCCAACAATCCATCTTATCCACACACCATCTCAGTGGCACCTTAGTTAATAAAGAGAAATTTGAGCGCTACGCATAAGAATCAAATCAAAGAAACTAACTACAAGGCCTTAATATGTAATTACCTTCATGTAATGCTCCTTCTCCATCTTAGAATCGCGACACTTCACCTTTCCCTTCCTAATACGCCGCAAGGCATAGTAGTCTCGAACGGCCTGAACCAGAGCCTCATGCAGCCAGTTTTGAAGTAGGTGGCGGCATTCAGTTTCGATAACCTTTGTCGTGGCCTCCTCGTATCCCTCCTGACACCTGTAGAAGGTCTGCAAGTGAGACAACGCTGATTAGTACAATAACTAGCTATTGTTTATTTTTAATTGTGTAAAGGAGAAATTACCCAGAATTGTCTGATCACCATGTCGGCCCTCAGGTGGCACAAAACAACGTCGATCTGCACCTCCGGCGGGGCCGGGGCACCCAAGTAGTGCTCCCAGGTAATTCCTACCTCTCGACCCCAACAGGGAAATGTAACAAACCCCGAGAAGTTTTGCCGACAAAGCACACCAAGGATGCTGTTCAGCTTGCGGACACCCTTGGCAACAATCCAACCCTTGCAGTATGACAAATTAAAGCCAACACATTAGATATTTGAGAAAACTTGAAGGCAAAAGGTTAAATAAGAGTAAATGAACTTACTTCTCCCCATTTGGCTGAATCGACCACCTCTGCTCACGGGTCACCGGCATGGGCAGGAGCCCCGTACTAGCATGCTGGTAGACGGTGGCCTGCTCACCTAGCTCCTCGTCGCTATCAGCATGGCCACTTGGCTCCGGCTAACCCAGGTCAGGCCAGGTATCGCACTAGGTCTCTTGGGACATACCTTTGTCCATGCTTTGCTCTGGAGTCTCGTAGAACGAAGCCTCTGGGACACGAGTCTCGTCGACCCGAGGCTCGTGAACCGGAGTCCGTGTAGCCTCCACCTCAGACGGGTCCACCCTAGCAGTCCAGTGCTCAGGTGAATCAGTTGGGGGTGGTGGAGAGGAAGGCGTGGCAGCCACCCTACCTCTCCCGTGGACACGTGTACCTTTCGTAGCTCTCTTCTTCACGGGGGTCGACCTCCTCTCACGGGTACCGCGATTGTCGAAGAAGTGGGCACTCCATGCAAAGTAGAGAGCCATGCTCTCCAGAGAGACGGGGCAGGAATGGGAGTACCCATCCCACCACCTGCCGACGAAGAAGGTGCCTCGGAGTGCTCTCGACCATTTCCCACCATCTTTGAACACCTGCCATGACAACAGGTAAATGAAATCAGTACAACATAAATACCAACATGAGTAATAAAATTTTGTATAATTTAAGTGTATCATCATCATAAATACCAACATGAGTAATACTTTTTTTATATATGTATATCATAATAGTTGAATACCTATCATGAACTAATAATAATATTGATCATCTATATATGCTTCGGGATCAATAAATGCATCATGGTCATCACTATCATGAATAAATGCAGCATCATCATCACTATCAGGAAGAACCTGTGGAAGGCCTCGATTATGTTATCGGTCAAGAAGTGACAGGTCATCCGCAACAGTAACCTCTTGTTCTTTCGGCTCAGGGGTTAAGACGGATTCACTGTCGCTATCTACTTCATTGTTCTGGGGTGAAGTAGAGAGGTTCTTGAAATGTTTTTTGGAGATACGTATTTCTTGGAAGAATTCTCCTTCATATGTGTCTGGGTTAATGTGAGGTTCGTAATCCTCTTCATTGAGGGTAGGTGGTCCAAAACTTGGCGGCACTTCATAAACGACATCCCAACCTTTCAGATTTGGATCAGTTTGGCAGGCCCACGATAGATAGAAAACTTGTGTCGCCTATTGAACCATAATATAGACACCAAGAACACATAAATGGGTGCTTTGGTTTATTTCGACTAGCCCTATATGTTCATGAGTCCTTCTAGTCTCCTTCGGCTGGAACCAATAACATTTGAAGACTACGATGGTCGGTGGGTTTTCACCATAGAATAGAAGTTCATAAATTGCTTCAAGTCTTCCATAATACTCGGTACCTCCTTCGCCAATAGTAGGGACACAACAATTTGTAGTCTTTACATCGGGCATAGATAGCTCTTTGCCAAAGGTACGAAAGCGAAACCCGTTGATGTCATATTTGTAAAATGAACGGACCTTATAGTCAAAACCATTAGAGACTTGTCTCAACTTGTCGTCCATAGACTCTGCATCAGCCTACAAGTTTAATACGAAAGAATGGATGCATTAGCCGCAAATTAGACCAAGAATTCAAATGGTCCAGTAATGGTAATTAACTACCATTTGTTGGAACCATGAGATGAAACCGGGATAGTCGCCTCCATGCTCTGCTAGAAGCTCATACTCTTCGACGGAGTCCTTTTCGATGAACGCTCCATCTGAGAATTCGACAACATATTGACTATATCAAATATCCAGGAACAAGAGCAGCTCAAAGGAATTAGAAGTTGTGGAACAATAATTTACCGAGAACTTACTCGATGTATGACCTCACTTTGAAATACCCTGGACACAAAGGATCAGGATCGAGAGCGTTTAATTGATCAAGGGTCTGTTGGCCAATCAACGCAGGTGGTGCAGTCTTTTTGACAACTCTATCTTTGATGAAATTCTTCTTGTATTTTCTAAACTTATGGTCAGAATCCAGGAACTGTCTATGCATGTCGAAGCAAGAAAACTTGTGACCCGCCTGCAACGAACGGAACTGAAGAGCTACCTTGCATGTCGAGCATGAGAACCTTCCATGCACATACCAACCAACGAATAGTGCATACGGCAGATAGTCATGCATCGAGTACATGTACCACACATGCATTTTTAAGTTCTTTTTGGTAGCGGCATCGTATGTCTTGATCCCATTATCCCACTATCGTATGTCTTGATCCCATTATGTCTTGATCCCAATTCATCCTTAAGCGGCTGCATGTACACATTCATATTCTTCCTCAGATATTTGGGACCTGGAATTATCAATGTCAGGAAAATGGTCTTTTTTCAAAATCTCTCCGGGGGGGGGGGAGATTGAGTGGAATGACAAATATAGGCCAACAACTGTATTATGCTGTCGTCATACCATACACATTGAACCCATCCGTGCTGATGAAAACTCGAGAATGACTTGGATTTATCCTTATGTAATACATCAAAGTGCTTCCACGCAAAAGCATCTGAAGTGTGTACCAACATCTTGTTCCCATCCGTAGCTAGTTCGGTTCTTTTGCCCAATTTGTGCCATGTCATCTGTCTGGCCGTCTCTTCGACCATGAAAAGACGTTGAAGTATTGGTACGATTGGCAGATACCGAAGAATATTAATGGGGATTTTGGTCTAAATCTTCTCACCCATACCGTTGTCTACCACAATATACCTAGAAGAATTGCAAATGAGGCAATAGTTCAAGGCCGCATACTCAAGCATAAATAAGGCACATCCATTCTCACATGCATGTATGTTCTCATAGGGTATCTTAAGTACACGGAGGATTTTGTCTGACTGGTATAGGTTTGTAGGCAGTAGATGGCTTTTGGGTAGAAAGCGTCCAAATAACGTCATCATCGCGTCCTAGCATTCTCTACCTAGGTTGAATTGAGCCTTCAGAGCCATTACTTGCGTGATGGCATCCAGCTGAGAAAGCTCATTGTGCTCGCGGAGAGGACGTTTTGACGACTCCAACATTTCATAGAAGGCCTTTGCAGATTCCTCCATCTCATCATCTGAATCCCGAGCATCATCCAAGTCTTGCACCATGTCTTCGATCCCGGTACCATGCTCTTCGATGCGATGACGAACCACCTTAGCTCCGGCACGTTAGTGAGACTCACCATGAAAAGTCCACACCGTATAACTATGCGTAAAACCCCACTTCTGTAGGTGTTTACCCATTTCAAACTTTGTCTGCCTTTTAATGTTGTTGCATTTGGGACAGGGGCACCATGTTTTGTGTTGGCCATTTGCAAATGCGGCTCTCGAAAACCCCCTAATTTTTGTTAACCATTCATTGGTCATGTCTTTCTGACTAGGGTGACCAGTGTACATCCAAGCAGGATCACTCATCTTGCCTACCTACTAAACACACAAGAAATATATATATATATATATAATTCATCATCAATATTCATCCAGTAATTAAGTCTGTCAGTTTTATTACATCCATGCAAACTACACGCTAATAGGTAGATATAGGTCCTAATCCCACCTGAGTATGTGTAGAGTGTGTTCATTTTCCCATGCTCTGCTCCGGATCCGACGCATAATTTCGGCAGAACCTCCCCGTTGTTCTCCTGATACACGTCTTGGCAATAAGCAGAGAGGATGTGTACCCGAAGAACAACAGGGAGGCACTGTTAAAATTCAGCATGGGATCCGGAGCAGAGCATATGGGAAAACAAACCCAATCTACACATACTCGGACTATCCATGGATAACGTTGGACAATTCGAAAGAATCACGGTTAGAAATATGCAAATGCATGCATATTTATAGATGTAACCCTTTCAACCGGGAGACACATACTGGTCACGCATACTGATGATTGAAGACACCTATAGCTAGCAAGTTTCATCGGCACGAAGACTAGAACAGAGCAATTTTTTTAAGGGGGGCAGGGGAGATGTCATTCGTGCTCACCAACGAACGCAGCAGGGGAGCTCGTCAAATGTACGGGGAGGTCGTCGAACAACTACACATTGAAATTCACCCGATCAACACAAATATGATGTTTTTATAACAAATTCATAAAATATGTGACCTGGGTCATAATTTACAAAACTATGACCTCCTCGGCCTCATGAAGGCCGAAGAGCACCTTTTTGGTCAACAGGAGGCAAAATAGGTGTCGGGGTTCAGGGGTTAGTGGTGTCGGTAGTCAGTGTCCTCGAGGGTCCCTAGCGTCGGGGGTCAGTCGCGTCGGGGGTCGGGGATCCATAATGTCGGGGGTCAGTGGCATCATGTCGGGGTGTCAGGGTATCGTGTTTGGGCATCGTGTCAGGGTGTCGGGGTGTCATGTCGGGGTGTCGTGTCGATGTGTCATGTCAGGGCATCGTGTCGGGGCATCCTGTCAGGTTTTTTTTCTTCTAGTTTTTTCTTTACTAATAAATAAATCAACTAACCTAAACCTAAACTAACCTAATAAACCAGCCTAAACCTAAACCGGAACTAACCTAAAACTAAATCTAAACTAACCTAAAACTAAAACTAAACTAACATAAACTAACCTAAAACTAAAACTAAACTAACCTACACATAAACTAACCTAAAACTAAAACTTAACTAACCTAAAAACAAAACAAAAAACAAACCAAAAGTCACCTTGGAGGGGCCGGTGGAGGACGGCCGCCGTAGGGGGGATGCTGGCGCAGCGGCGCTGGAGAAGGTCCACAAGGGCGGGGCCAGCTGGAGGAGGGGCGGCAGGGGCTGACGGCAGTAGTCGCAGAGGGAGGCGGGAGAGAGTGAGGGTGGGGAGAGAGAGAGAGAGGGGTGAGAGAGAGAGGGGTGAGAGAGAGAGAGGAGTAGGGGGCAGACGGCCGTTTGTAGAGCATCCCCTTTGCCATCTGCACCAGGACGACAAAGAGGGTCGGGGCCGACGGCAAAGGGGCCGGACAGCAAAGACCCTGTCCGATTGGATCTAGCCAGAACCAAGGTCCAGTGGGACCCACATTAGCTCTTTGTTGTCTTCCCTGGCTCTCTTTGCCGTCCGGGCGCAGACGACAAAGAACTGACACATGGCAAACATTGCCTTTGCCATGTGCCAGTTCTTTGTCGTCTGTTTTATGACAGCGGACGGGAAAGAGCATCTTTGCCATGTGTCAGCCGACATCAAAGGACTGGCACATGGCAATTAACTGAATCCCGGCAGTGAACCAACAATGGAAGACACCCGACCAGAGTTGTGCGATCAGGGTGATCCTCGGTGTCGAAAATGATAGGCGTATGGGACCATCTCAATGGTTTTTGGGCTTAAACTGATGTCTTTGTCGCATTAATCTCGCGCGCCCACTGTTTGAGTTGGCGGCGGGAAGAATGCAACGAGGCGCCTCTGTCGACGCACATGACGTCTGTAGCCCTCTGAAATTCGTGCTTGCTGGACTTCGTCCTCTTCATTGCCATTGTCATCCCACTCTTCTTTGTCACGGCCTCGAGCGGGCC
This sequence comes from Hordeum marinum, assembly GCA_022496015.1. Lineage (NCBI taxonomy): Eukaryota > Viridiplantae > Streptophyta > Magnoliopsida > Poales > Poaceae > Hordeum > Hordeum marinum. Next base: position 500,522,847 of record CM039678.1, on the reverse strand, counting down.
TCTCCTGCTTCTTAGCCTTGCCACGGCGACCTCCTCGACCATCACATTTTTTGTCGGACCCGTCTGCATCGTCTTGGGACTTCTCCTTATCCTGCCTCATATACTCAGCTTTTTGCCTCTCGGCAAGCTTCATAACTTGTCGGCAGTTTTGGAGATTGTGGCCCTTAGTGCGATGGATCTTGCAATACTACTTGTCAGATCCCTCTAGCTTGTCGGCACCCGCCAAGGTCTGACAAGAGGCGCACCCGGCAACCTCCTTGTCGGGGATGTCAACCTTAGTATTATTGGTGGTGTTGGGGTTTCCGGATTCCTCGACGGCAAGCATGGACTTGTCCTTGCGTTTCTTGTTACGCCTTCGGCCTTTCCTTGCCGTGGCGGTGGTGTCTTCGTCAGAGTCGACACTAGCGCCAGCATCCTTGCCGGAGAGTCTCCTCCCTTCTTCAGCCCGAGCACATCTATCATCTAGAGCATAGAGCTCGGCAACGTCCTCAACTTTGTTCATCACCACCTCTTCACGCATCTAGCAGTTACACATGTTTTGATGAAACGCACTGATAACAGCAGCAAGATGAACGTCTGGGATGTTGTGATGTATACGGGTGAATCTCTAAATGTACTTGCGCAATGTTTTGCCTTCCTTCAGGGGGATGAGATGCAAATCACTTGCTTTCCCTGGATCTTGGTGGCCTCCTGTAAAGGCGCCAACAAACTCATGACACAGGTCTGCCCAGGAAGAAATGGAATTCTCCGGCAGGTGCATCAACCACAACCTGACGTTGGGCTTGAGCACCAACGAGAAGTTGTTGTCGAGTATCTTATCGTCACGAGCCCCGGCGGCCTGCACCGCAATGGTGTAGATGCTCAAGAACTTTGACGGGTGGGTCTTGCCATCGTATTTCTTCGGGATCTCCGGTTTTAACGTTCGGGAATTGGGCCACTGGACTCACTGCAGCTCACGGTAAATGCTGGGCAACCCACCTTGTAAGGTAGGTCGACAGGATACCCTGGCGCAGGCTTTGTCTACAGTGGGTCCAGCGCGCTTAACAGATTGATGGTCCGCTCCCTGCCGCCACTCGATAGTAGTCGGAGCATCTTCTTTGGTTTTCTCCTGAAGAATTTGACGTTGATTGCAGCGAGTTTGCGGATCAGACGACGCCGTTGAGTCATCACCATCGGCAGCGATCGGTCGAGTCAGCGACCGTCGTTGTCACCGTGCAGGAGAGTGTGCCGTGGTCGTGCCACCTTCGGCCTTGTCACCATTGGTGCGTGCTAACTCGATGGACCGCTACCGTGTATGCTTTGCCCGCTGTAGCCCATCCCTATCAGCGAAGCTGATGAGGCTCCGGATAGTACCTCTCCACTCATCAAGCTTCTGTGTTGCAGGAGGGAAGTTTAGGAGCAGCTTTTCTTGCGCCAATGCTTCTACTGATGATGTCAGCAACAGAAGGTGCGATGAACGCGAGGTGCTCTGATTGCTAACCGTGTTAGAAGGAGCTTCATCACGGTCCCGCAATCGCGCGCCACCTCCGCCAGCATTTCGGTGCACTTGTTGGTCCCGGGCATCTCGAGAGTGATGCGTAGAAGCCTTTCCATGGGGGTTCTTGGAACCACCAACATCACGGCGCTGCTCATCGCGTGCGGCCTGAGAAGGCCGCGACGTATGCGCCGACGTAGGTGTCCTAGAAGGCACCAGTCCATCCCTGGAGTTCACTGCGCCACCCAAAGGCAACACAACTTCGTCTTGAGATCCAGCGGCGCGTAGGTTGCCGTCGTCGCTGCGAATGTTGCCGTTGGCTTGGCCTTGATCTCTAGAACGTCGTGGAGGTTCAAGACCTCCGCCTGCATCTCTACCGTCGCCTGTCCGACTGGCTACAGGCGCACAGGACATGGACGGATCAACCGCCGTGAAACCCTTCTTCTTGGGGGCCATGGCGATGAAGATGTTGAAGAAACTGGTGCACTGATCATTGGATCAGGTTCACACAACCTTTCCCCCCTACTTGGTGCGGAAAAGATGTCAGGGTGAGACACCTATGGCATCGCGTGGATCCTTTTGTGGTTTGGCAGGGAGACGGTATGCACAAAGAGCAGATCTGACGAGCAGCATGAGGGGAGGTTTTTACCCAGGTTGGGGCCGCAAAGAACCATAAAACCCTACTGCTGCTTCAGTGTATTATCAGTGTTTTAGGGTTCTAGCTACAGGAGCGCTATGAACAGTACATAGCCGCTACGCGTTTGATCCAAAAGGTGGAAGAAGAGTCCAACCTCCCCCTCGTAAAGCCTTGGGCCTCCTTTTATATGACTAAGGGGTCTTCATAGTGGCATACCGTACATGCACGAGGTGTACAGTGCTACACCGTTATCATACCTAACACTCACGGTGTAGGACAAATGCATTTAATGCTCTGTCGAGTGTCCTTGACCTTCTACAGGACGGGATAGGATCCTGTCCCATCGGCATCGCTTAGCCTCTCCATCGCTAGTGCCTTGACACGTATCCTGGTGGGAAAACACCTATTCTCTATGCTGGCAGGGTGGCGAGGTCTTGCCGGGTGCACTTATTGCCGAGGATTTGAAAGCCACACCCGACAAGATCTCTTCGGGGTTCAAGCCTTTGGCTTTTAGTCTTGTGCTTGTTGACTTGACTGTTTTCTTGACGTCTTTGTATTTGCTTCCAGCAGTTCCCTGGTGGGCCTTTCCGCTGATGTGGCTACAACTGCCCGTGCACAAGTATGGGGTACTAAAAAGCCCAAACTTTAGTACATAGACAACGCGGGTGAGCTTGCTGATGATAGCCCCGCTACAGTTAGCGTGTTCGCCTGCGACACACTTTGGCTTGATCCAATGACCAAAGTGTGGCTCGACCCGCAGAGAAGCCTCGTATACGAGGATGAAGGCCGATATGTGCATGAAGGAGTTCGGCGGGAGGTTGTGGAAGTCGTGGCCGTAGAAGAACATGAGCCCCTGATGGTGGGATGGAGTGGGAAGCTCAATCCCCGGATGAAGTGCGGAATAAAGACCACCCTTTCGCCTAGCTTGGGGGTGGGCATCTGGTCCTTCTCCGATGCGCGGTGGAAGATGTTGGCGTGGAGGTAGACGGTGGCCTTAAGGTCTCGGATGTCTTGGTTAGTGAACATGGAGGCCTCCCACTTGCCATTGGAGCTGGAACCCTCCATGGATTAGCTCCGAGAAGGTGTGGTGGAAGACCTAGATCTGCGTTCTGGAAGTTTAGAAGGATGGGAAAGAAGAGGGTGCGAATGGGGAGCGTTGTTAAGCATTGGGGTTTTCTTTCCCTTTTATGAGGCTTATCGCTGTTTGGCCTCCCCTTGCTGCGCCGCGAATCCCTCCGCTTCCCGAGATGTGTGTGCCCTTTTACGCCCATGAGTAAATGTATCCCGTATAAAACGGGACACGATCTGTGCATTGATAGATCGTGTTGATGAAAACGGCCTCGAACCGCGAATCGAGTTTTTGCAACTGGCTTAGCAGTCATGGTGGGCCATGACCTTTCGTTAGAAAGGTTGTCAAGGGACGTTATTTTACCCATTGTCATTTGGCCTTTAGGGCCGACCTATTCACAGTGTTCGGACGCGCCTCTATTCGGAAAGCTATGTCATCGGAGGCTAAATTATACTCGGTGGAAAGAACTCACCTCGCAGGCCGAAGACTCTGATTATATGAAGCGATTGAAGCTAAGACCCTTGGCGTTGGAGGCAAGTTCGGGAGCTACTGAGGGACTCTTGGATTAAGGGGTCCTCGGGAGGCCAACCTGTTTCTTGTGGACCGGACTGTATGGGCCGCTTACCGGACATTGGATCGATCGAAGGCTCTGTCTCAAGGAAGGAAGATTCGGGAATCGTGGCTTGTCCTCCATGTTTAATCTAGCGAATAGGCATGTTTATTTCTTTGGCGTGTAACCAACCATGTGTAAACCCTAGGTACCCTCAACATCTATATAAGCCAGAGGGTTTTAGGTTGTAGATACTAAACAACTCATTTAGGCTTGAGCTATTCGATCTCGAGATAGATCAACTCTGTAACCCACATATCATCAATACATTCAAGCATGACGTAGGGTATTACCTCCATAGGAGGGCCCGAACCTGGGTAAACCTTTTCTCCTGTTACCATCGATCCCAGTCTCATAGTTCGGGACCCACCACCCGAGATCCGCCAGTTTTGACACCGACAGGAGGATCACCAACACCTAATAAGCAGCACCTGCACACAAACAACAAATACTTGCAACCCCAACGCGTAAGAGAGGTTGTGAATCTCCCAACGGTGAAAGATATATATTTTTCTATGAGATTGGAATAATAGATCTTGCAACAACTCAAAATAAAATAGAGATAGAAATAGGATAGCAAGGTATTTTTGGGTTTTTGGTTTTGTAGATCTGAAAGCAAAGAGTGCAAAAAACATAGATCGGAAAGCAATATGATAAAAGTAGACCTGGGGGGCTGTAGAATTCACCAGTGGCTTCTCTCATGAATATAGCACATGGTGGGTGAAAAAATTATTGTTGGACAATTGCTAGAAAATTGAATAATCATGACGATATCCAAGGCAATGAACATTATACAGGCATCACGTCCAAAATAACTATACTGACTCATGCCTGCATCTACCACGATTACTCCACACATCGACCGCTATCCAGCATGCATCTAGTGTATTAAGTTCATGGAAAAACGGAGTAGTGCAATAAAAACGATGACATGATGTACATGTCGGGACCCCGATCCTAAGTCATATGATTCCATACTGTAACAAGTCACATCACTTTGCGGCCTCACGCACGGTAAGCTCCACGGCTGCAGCCTTACCTTGGCCGGGACTATTTGCGTCTTTGGGCACACGTATGTGATCATGTCGCTGGAAATCACACGACAGAGAACCCGGGCCGACATGACTAGTCATAGAATCCATGTGCTACATCCGTATGGAAACAAGCATACGTAACCCAACAATGTAGGTATCGATCTCAAGCGTGAGTAGACGAGTCATTGCAAGCTACAAGGACTCCATTACGTCGTATGACATAAATGCCAACACTGCATGTACACGAGTCATAGCAGGCTACAGGGACTCCATTACACCGCGAGACATTTCCCCGAGGGGACAGACACAGCAGCAAAGAAGGATACATGCCGGTCAACCAATGTGTCCGGAGTAGTAGCCAGCACCAGGACTCGATGGAAGCACAAAGGGGCAGTTTCTCGTAAAGAGTACTACTAAAGGCACATGACTAGGTGTCGGATCCCATACATACCATTGCACGTCACATGTACGCACGACATGCCCGATATGCATAGATACAACTGTGGCATCACAACATAACCATACATTAAGACAACTTTTATTTAGAAGACTAAGAAGAGTCTAACATATTATGTTTTTACAGGCAGGGGTCACATGACCCAACACAAAAGTCATACAAACATGTTCATACAAGCCAGGGGAAACTTAGAACTATCCGAGTACGGGTAGTGAAATGGAAAGGAGGCATATGGCGTGACAATCTACAGCCCGCCACACGGGCAAGATCGTAGCTGGGACACCAGCTACTCGGTGTCGTCAACGTCTAGAAAGAACCCACCTGATGGGTCCTGGTTCTCTTCTGCAACATTTATTAGGCAAGGGTGAGTACAATCGTACTCAGCAAGTCTTCAAATCAGACCTAGTCTATTTATGCTCATGTATCAATAAGGGGAAGGTGGAGTTTATGCAGAAAGCCAGCTTTTGACTCTTGGTTAACCTACAATAATCAATTGCTATACTTTCATTACATTTTTATTACCACACACGAGTCCACTAACTCCATACCAATACACCACCATGGATTCACTTTTGTCTCCTACGGGAGTGCCATCCACGGTACTCACACTTGTCTTGATATTTTTATCAATATCCAGTTGATTATCTATGAACAGTATAAGATCTCCAAGTAGTCCATATCCGAGGATGCGGCTATTTGAATAGTTTCATAACCTTGCAGGGGTGTACCTCTTCACACACGCTCTCGCCACTTATCATTGTGAGCTCATAAAACAATGCACCTCGGCAACCTTCAAACGGAAGCCCAGCGATGGAGTTGCCCACGATCGTCAATCACTAGAGACCACTAGTCCAGGGTACCGACTATTTGAGACTGAACCCGCACGGAAGTCAGGCCGAAGTTTCCGCAATGGCCCCCAAATGATGTGCGCAGGGTTCCCAAGTCCACCATTCGGGTGACCCTTGGTACACCGTGCCACTACCTACCACGTCGTAACCCACCCCGAGGGTCAGTGCTATGCATGACCTCCAGCATGCTATAAACACCAGAAACTATTTGCAATACCTAGACCAAGGTCTAAGCGTCTGATAAGTCGAGAGGGTCAATTAAGTATCCCAACGTGTGGTAGTATCTAGTCTTGGATCTCAAACATGGAACTCAGTTCCTAAGAACGGTCCCGATGAGACAACCCGCTATGTACTCCTACATAGCCTCTCATCGCTACCTTTGACCAAATCGGGTTCATCTTGATCATCACATTAGGGTCACATTGTTTCACTCCGATTCATCACCCAGTTGAAACAGACCTGACAACACTCTAAGCATAGAAAGCAAAGTAGGCAAGGTAAGCTAAGCACATAATGGCACAAGCATCTACCAGGTATGCTAGGTTGCAAGGTTTAGCTATTTACTATGACAAGATCAGGTCATGCAGAAGAATAGGTTCATCTACCATGTATGACTAACATGTGATCAACGTCCTAAGGCAATGAACAAGAGTAGTAGTGAGAGAGTGGGATATTATCAGAATGATCAATGGGTTTGCTTGCCTTGTTGAGTTGCGGAGGAGTGCTCTCCTTCGTCGGGATACTCGGTGATATCGTCTGGATTAGGGCCTACCGCAACGCAGATAAGTGCATTCAATACACACAAATGCAACAATATGATGCATGATCATGACATAGAAATATGCATGGGTGCGCTAATGCAACTAGGGATCATGTCAATTTAAAATGCATTTGAATATGGGTTCAAAATTGTTCTTCTTTTCAAGTTTCATATATTCACCTATTAGCAAATGTCCATGTTATCCTATTTAGGTTGCTCTAACATGCATGACAATAGCACCATTGGATTCATTGTATTTTTCTGACCAATTTTCATATATAAATTATTTTCATCTGACTTACAAATTATTTTATATGAATTTTCAAAGGTTTAAACAATTTTTGGAATTTCCTGATGATTTTTATTATAGAAGTTGCATATTGCATCAGCCTGATGTCATGCTTGCGTCAGCAGGTCATCAGACCCGGGCCAGAGTCAAACCCGACATGTGGGGTCCACATGTTAGTGACTCCTTCACTTAACTAAAAGGATCAAAACTAATCCTATCTAATTAACAGAATTGGGCCCACATATCAGTGACTAATTAGGTTAATTAAATTATTTAGTTTAATTTTTAAACTTAGTTAATTAAACAGGGCGAGGCCCCACCTGCCAGGTGTCAAACCGCCTGGTCAACTCCGGCAAGACCCACCGGCGATGAGCCGCCGGTGGCTCCACAGATGGCGGAGGGCTTCGGGATCCCTCCTCCGGCGACCAAAACGACGGCGGAGGGAACCAAATGACTCAGCACACACGCGCGCGTCCATCCCGCCACTCCCTAGGAGCTAAGACGGTCGGAATCAACGCCGGCGGTGAGCTAGGCAGTGGCCGGAGCTCGGGCGAGCATGAGCTCGTCGAACCAGGGCAAGAAACGACCCCTGCTTGACGTCTACGGGCTCTACACCACCGCACGAACACGACCGAGGCCTCAGATGGACCAGCTGGTCACCAGAGCATGGCCGGCGTCGAGCTCGAGCGGCGGAGGCATTCGGACCTCGACGGAATCTTGGGCTAGGGCACGAGATCGAAGCGGGAAAGAGGGGGAAACGACTCAGGGGCTCACAGTGGTCGCAGGGGCGTCAAAAGCGGGCTCGAGGAGGGTCTGGAGCGGCAGCGAGCTCCACTTGATCTCCGGAGGCCAGAGGTTGAAGACAATGCAGAGGTGGCGATGGGGAACTCCTGGCAGTGCTCGGCTTGGCGAGGAGGAAGAGGGGAGCAAGGCGGTTCTTTTGGCTGGATCACGGAGGCAGCTGGACGCCTAGAGCGTCGGCGGCGAGCTCGAGCTCCGCTCGGCCATGGCGGCAACAGAGAGGGAGAGAACGAGCGGCGGGCGAGGGAGAGAGAGAGGGAGCGATGGGGATGGCACCCCATGCTTATCCCCTCCTCGCCAGCACGACGGGGAGGCAGGCTGCTGGCTGCGTGGCAGCTCCGGCGAGCGCGCGCCATGCCTCCTGGCTGCCAAGAGGACGAAGACATCGTGGGCCAGGTGGGCCGGCCTGGCCTCTTCTCTTTTCTTCTATTTTTTTATTTCTTTTCTGCTATTTCATTTGCTGACATTTCTTTATTTCTTTTCAGGTACAAAATGACTTTGTAAAATATCCAAGACATTTTATATATTGTAGTTTAGATATTTCAGACTTATCTGAAAAGTTTCAAAATAATTTGAAATCAGAAATAATGTTAATTGTTTTATTTGTCATTTTTAGATGCTTTATCATTATTTTTAAATTGCTTCTGAAGTTCAAATATTTAAAATGATCCCTGTTATAACTTTGCCCAAATTTATCAGACATAGGGAACATTTTCAAGGGCATTTTGGATTTGTTGAAAATTCAGCAAGTTTGAATTGTTTGGATTCAAAATGAGCTTGGGGTTTCTTTTGTTTTCTCCCCATTTCATGTTGATTCAATGATGATAACGATGTAAGCACATGCTAACCTAAGTCACTTAGTTATGGATGTGACAACTCACCCCCACTCAAAAGAATCACGTCCCGAGATTTTGAAGTCGTCGGGAAGAGCGCGGGGTACTCTAGTCGAACACGATCTTCTCTTTCCCATGTGGCTTCCTTCTCGGAATGATGTGACTACTGAACCTTGAGAAACTTGATGTTCCGCCGCCGAGTGGTACGCTCGGCTTCATCAAGAATACGAACAGGGTACTCTCGATATGTAAGGTTATCTTGGAGATCAAGCGTTTCATGGTCCACTTCGCGGACAGGGTCTGAGAAGCAACGCCTAAGTTGCGAGACATGGAAGACATCATGAACTTTGGAAAGAGACGGCGGGACTTCCAATTGGTAGGCAACCTCTCCTGGTTTAGCAAGAATGCGGAAGGGTCCAATGTAACGAGGAGCCAACTTGCCCTTCATACCGAATCGATGGGTACCCTTCAGAGGTGTAACCCGAAGGTAAGCCTTCTCATCAACTTCATAAGTCACAGCCTTATGATGGCGATCATATTGGCTCTTTTGACGAGATTCGTCTGTTTTCAACTTTTCACGAATAATGCGAACTTGGTCTTCTGCATCCTGGATCATATCCGGGCCAAAGAGTTGCCTCTCTCCGATTTCTGACCAGTTAAGAGGTGTTCGACACCTTCGTCCATAGAGAACTTCAAAAGGGGCTTTGCCCAAGCTTGATTGATAACTATTGTTATATGCAAACTCGGCAATGGAAGACATTTCTCCCAGTTCATACCAAAGGATATAATACAAGCTCGGAGCATGTCTTCAAGAATTTGATTGACTCACTCAACTTGACCACTTGATTGCGGGTGGAAAGCAGTGCTAAAGGATAGATGAGTCCCCTTGGCGGTCTGAAAACTTTGCCTAAATCGTGAAGTAAAAATACTTCCACGGTCTGAGTTAATCTCCAAAGCAACACCATGAAGAGAAACTATTCGAGAAACATACAACTCTGCTAGTTGGCTAGCAGTTATGCTCTCTCGAATAGGAAGAAAATGAGCCACTTTGGAAAGACGATCAATGACTACAAAGATAGCATTATTCCCTCTCTTGCTCCTGGGAAAACCGGTGATGAAATCCATACTGACCTTATCCCATTTCCATTCAGGAATAGCTAAAGGTTGAAGGGTGCCAGCAGGCCTTTGATGTTCTACTTTCATGCAACGGCAAAGGTCGCAGTTAGCAATGAACTGAGGAATTTCTCTGTTCATCCTAGTCCACCAGAACCTCTGGCGTAGGTCCTGATACATCTTAGTACTACCCGAATGAATTGTGAGAGGAGAATCCTGGGCCTCTTTAAGAATCAGCTATCTTAATCGCCGGCTCTTTGGAACCACCAACCGGTTCTGGAAGAACACGACACCCTGATCATCTTTGGAGAAATCCTTAGTGTTTCCGCTAGCAATATTCTCCTTGATTCGGGATATACCCTTGTCATACCTCTGGACAACAACTATTTGATCCTTAAGAGTAGGTTTCGCCACCAAGTTGGATAGGAATCCTTGAGGAACAATGTGGAGATTCAACTTCCGGAATTCCTCATGGAGAAATGGTTGACCTTGTTGTAGCATCAGGTTATTACAATAAGACTTACGACTTAGTGCATCAGCCATGACATTGGCTTTCCCCGGGGTGTAAGTTATCCCTAAGTCATAGTCCGTGATCAACTCTACCCACCGTCTTTGCCTGAGATTCAAATCCGGCTGGGTGAAGATATATTTTAGGCTATGGTGATCAGTGTATATTTCGCAACGGTTACCCAGAAGGTAATGTCGCCATGTTTTCAATGCGTGGACTACAGCTGCAAGCTCAAGATCATGTGTGGGATAATTATCCTCATGTGGATGCAACTGTTGACATGCGTATGCAATCACATGACGATCTTGCATGAGAATGCAACCTAATCCTTGTCGCGAGGCGTCGCAATAGATAATAAAGTCCTTTGAGAAATCTGGTGGCACCAGAACGGGACCAGAGGTCAGACGTCTTTTCAACTCCTGAAAACTGTGCTCACACTGTGGGGTCCACTCGAACTTCTTATCTTTCTTGAGGAGTTCAGTAAGAGGTTTCGCAACCTTCGAGAAATTCTCGACAAAGCAGCGGCAATAACTCGCCAAGCCAAGGAAACTCCGTACTTGCTTAACCGATTCAGGTTGAGTCCAATCAAGGATGGCCTGAACTCTCTCGGGATTGACAGCAATTCCTTTACCAGAGATTACGTGGCCTAGATAGGTCACTTTTGGAAACCAAAATTCACACTTGGAGAATTTGGCGTACAGGCGGTGCTCTCGAAGTTTCGTCAATACCAGCCTTAGATGCTCGGCATGTTCCTGTTCATTCTTTGAGTAGATGAGTATATCATCGAGGTAAACCGCGACGAATTTATCCAGATACTCCATAAAGATTGAATTCATCAGGAGAGAGAAGGTGGCTGGGGCATTGGTTAAACCGAAGGACATGACGGTGTACTCGTATTGGCCATAACGAGTAACAAAAGCCGTTTTTGGAATGTCCCCGTTTCTAATTCTGATTTGATGGTATCCCAACCTCAAATCCATTTTGGAAAAGAAAGAGGATCCAGCGAGTTGATCATACAAATCGTTGATCCTGGGAAGCGGATACTTGTTCTTCAGGGTGACCAGGTTCACTGGCCGATAATCCACAACCATCCGATCCGATCCATCCTTCTTCTTAACAAAGAGGATGGGACAAGCCCAAGGAGATGAACTAGGACGGATTAGACCTTTCTTCAAAGCTTCATCGAGTTGAATTTTAAGCTCGGCTAGTTCTAAGGGTGCCATCTTATAGGGTCTTCTGGCTATTGGGATAGTCCCTGGAATGAGTTCTATTACAAACTCGACATCTCTGACAGGTGGAATCCTTGGCAGTTCTTCTGTAAAGACATCCGGAAAGTCACGGACTACCGGAACATCTTCTAACTCTGGAAGGGGCCTCGCATTGAGCGAATAGAGTTGGCGCTTGGCTGTTCGAGTAAAGACATTAACTATGTTACCCGAAGGATGTGTCAGTTGAACATTCCTAGTATGAGTATCAATCTTGGCATAATGAGCTGACATCCAGTCCATGCCCAAGATGATATTGATGTCCGAAGACTTAAGAGCTATCAAAGATGCTAGGAAAACTAGTCTATCCACCAGGATCTCATTGCCATGGCTCACTCTAGAAGTTTGCCATTTTGAACCAGGAGTCTGAACTACTAGACGTGTTGGCATATCACAAAAAGACACATTATGCAACTATGCATAACTTTCTGAGATGAATGAATGAAATGCCCCAGTATCAAATAGAACAGATGCTGGATGGCTATTGACACGGAGCGTACCTAGAAGGACATCAAGATCCTCCATAGCTTCTTCAGCAGACACATAATTAACTCGGCCACGGGTAGGAGTTGGCTTCACGAAGAAGGCTTTTCCCTGCTTTCCACGTCCAGCCGGCTTGATGTTGTTCTGAGGACACTCACGAGAATAGTGTCCTGGCTCTCCACACTTGTAGCATACCACTGTGGCACGGGGAGCGGTGTTGGCGGTTGGACCTCCAAATGTCCTGACCGGGGGGTTAGGCTGAGCTAGGCAAGGCACCTGAAAAGATGGCCTCGTAGTATATCTCGGTGGCAGGATTGCATTGGGCACCCACACTCGGTGCTTATTGGAGCCTGAACCAGATGCAGAGCTAAAATCAGGATTATGCTTCGTGGTTGCCTCGTAATCAGTCTGTCCAGTCTCGGCATTGATTGCCTTGTTGACGACGGCTTGGAAGGTGACGCACTCATGAAGGCGCAGCTCACGACAGAGCTCTGGACTAAGACCCTTGCGGAACCTAGCCTGCTTCTTGGCATCAGTTTATACCTCCTCCGGGGCATAACGAGCAAGGTTACCAAACTCTCGGCTATAAGCATCTACGGTCAGTCTGCCCCGGGTGAACGCGTAGCATTCCTCCCTCTTATGGTCCATCAGCCCTTCCGGGATGTGATGGGTGCGGAAGGCCTCACTAAAGTCTGCCCAGGTTGGTGCGGGGCCTGCAGGTCGCATAGCTTCATAGTTCTCCCACCACAAATTGGCGGGTCCTTCCAGAAAGTATGTTGCAAAGGTCACCTTGTTGGCCTCTGAAACGTTGGCAGACTGGATCTTACGGAACATACTAGTAAGCTAGTCATCCGCGTCAAGCGGGTTGACCGAATGATGAAATTTTGGTGGACACATCTTAACAAAGTCTTGGAGGGACACACCCTCAACACGGTCATTGCGGGGAGCGCATGCAGTATTCTGCTCGATTCTTTCCAGTAGCCTATTGGTCTCCCTTTTATTCCATTCAGCTTCTAACATCACCTCCACCAAATAAGGCGCACGGGGCAGGTCCTCTTGCCTTGGCTGGCTTCCTTCGCCCTGCTCGGGGGCATGCACAGGGGTATTCCCAGTTGCGGCCACCATCCTGGGAAAACAAACCCATAGCTTAGACATCAAGGACAACAACTCTAAGAGGAAGATAGGGAATGTACTGGGTAACATGGCATGCAAGGGATTAAAACCCAATTAACATGGTAACAACAACTACAATATACACCATGATTCATACACACCATGACATAGTTCAGTACAAGCCCGAGCTGGAATACAACCTACGGATAGATGACACAACTCACCGGAGGCATTGCAAGCTTCCTATACATTATCTATCTACACCTCCGGAACTCAACTCTCATCCTCGTCATATCTCACAAGACGCACAGGACTGTGATCATACGACTACTACCATACTAGTACTAACATCCACGCACTCAAGCATCGCCATAGAATGCCTCATACAGGTTACCCCCATGACCCGGGAGCTGAACCTGAGGAGCTGGAAACACTCTAGCCTGTGATCCCTGGAAACCAAAAGGACACGGGTGTGGCCTTGGTCCCCTTGCTGGTGGCAAAAGCGGTCCTCGAAGAGGTGTGATGCCTCTAACATCGGGCCACTCTACGCGTGCTGGCAGATGAGTCTGCGATGGGCTCAACATCTCTAAATCTCCATATCCTGACAGGTGCTAACTGCGTCAAGGCTGTCCAAAGACGCGCACGCGTAGCATAAAGCTCCATGCGAGAGCACGTGCATGTCGATCCCTGTTCTCCAACATCTGAGCAGTCACCTGCAGCCTAAGGTCTTCATGAGAATGATCATAGTAGGTTGCACTAAAATAGCTATCCTCTCCTCCCTGAGAAGTAGGAACATAGCAAAACTCTGTGTTCTAAAGCAGACCATGGTGAAACCTCATGATAGTCAGTATAGTGAAAGTAGCCTCCTGAACTACCATATCAATGGTATCACCTAATCCATAGGTCCATTGAAGCGGCTCTGCAGCTCCAGGATAGGGTGGATAAATCCTAACTGTACACAGATACTGACTCTGGTTGAAGTCTCGATACTGCTCCTCCACTGTGTACTCCGGTTCCAGCGATATCCAGCCTCCATCATGACTCTAACCAACATGGCCGTGTGACATGTTACATCAATGCGCCTAGTCAGACGGACCACCTGATGGGAAGGGCGAGGGGGCATCTGAATCAGAGAATGATGCAAAGACATTAGAGATTCTAGTAGAAATCGGACGGCATAATGGCTGTAATTGCTCAAAAAGGATTTTGAGACAACTGCAAAAGATCGGAAATGCATAAGCACTCGACTATCCAGACTCGTTTCTCTTCTCCATCTGATTGTCACACCAACAATACTCAAGTACTGACATACACTTGCAGTCAAGCTAGCTAGTGGTCCATGGTTAGTAATTCGTCATCCTAAGCATTAGAGAAGAAGCCTAGTTCTTAACCCCATAGAATAGATGAGAATGACCAGCATAGAATAAATTGGGAAAAGAAGTAAAAAAAGAGTCTTACGTTCCCTTCCACAAACAATTCCCCTACTTTTCTATAGTGTTTCTAGACTCAAGTTCGACCGGTTTGGCTTGGTAGTCCTACAATCAGTCAAGCTCTGATACCAACGCTGTCGGGGCCCCGATCCTAAGTCATATGATTCCATACTGTAACAAGTCACATCACTTTGCGGCCTCACGCACGGTAAGCTCCACTGCTGGAGCCTTACCTTGGCCGGGACCGTTTGCATCTTTTGGCACACGTATGTGATCATGTCGCTGGCAATCACACGACAGAGAACTCGGGCCGACATGACTAGTCATAGAACCCAAGTGCTACATCCGTTCGGAAACAGGCATACGTAACCCGGCAATGCAGGTGTCGATCTCAAGTGTGAGTAGACGAGTCATAGCAAGCTACAAGGACTCCATTACATCGTATGACATAAATGCCAACACTGCACGTAGACGAGTCGTACCAGGCTACAGGGACTCCATTACATAGCGAGACATTTCCCCGAGGGGATAGACACAACAGCAAAGAAAGATACATGTCGGTCAACCAATGTGTCGGGATCAGTAGCAAGCTACCAGGGCTCGATAGAAGCACAAAGGGGCAGTTTCCCGTAAAGAGTACTACTAAAGGCACACGACTAGGTGTCGGATCCCATACATACCATTGCACGTCACACGTACGCACGATATGCCCGATATGCATAGATACAACTATGTCATCACAACATAACCATAGATTAATACAACTTTTATTTAGAAGACTTAGAAGATTCTAACATATTATGTTATTATAGGCAGGGGTAACATGACCCAACACACAAGTCATACAAACATGTTCATACAAGCCAGCGGAAACTTTGAACTATCCGAGTACGGGCACTGAAATGGAAAGGAGGCATATGGCCTGACTATCTACAACCCACCACACGGGCAAGATCGTAGCTGGGACACTAGCTACTCGATGTCGTCAACGTCTAGAAAGAACCCACCTGATGGGTCCTGGTTCTCTTCTGCAACATTTATTAGGCAAGGGTGAGTACAATCATACTCAGCAAGTCTTCAAATCAGACCTAGTCTATTAATGCTCATGTATCAATAAGGGGGGATGGAGTTTATGCAGAAAGCCAACTTTTGACTCTTGGCTAACCGACACTAATCAATTTTGATTCATTTGTTAACATTTTTATTACCGCACACGAGTCCACTAACTCCATATCAATACACCACCATGGATTCACTTCCGTCTCCTACGGGAGTGCCATCCACGGTACTCACACTTGTCTTGATATTTTTATCATTATGCAGTTGATTATATATGAATAGTATAAGATCTCCAAGTAGTCCATATCCGAGGACGCGGCTATTCGAATAGTTTCATAACCCTGCAGGGGTGTACTTCTTCACACATGCTCTCGCCACTTATCATTGTGTGCTCATAAAACCATGCACCTCGGCAACCTTAGAGCGGAAGCCCAGCGAGGGAGTCGGCCACGACCATCAATCACTAGAGACCACTAGTCCAGGGTACCGCCTATTTGAGACTGAACCCGCACGGAAGTCCGGCCAAAGTTTCCGCAACAGCCCGAAAACGATGTGCGCAGGGTTCCCAAGCCCACCATTCGGGTGACCCTTGGTACACCGTGCCACTGCCTACTGCGTCGTAACCCACCCCGAGGGTCAGCGCTACGCACGCCCTCCAGTATGCTATAAACACCGGAAACTACTTGCAATACCTGGACCAAGGTCTAAGCGTCTGATAAGTTGAGAGGGTCAATTAAGTATCCCAATGTGTGGTAGTTGTTGGAAATATGCCCTAGAGGCAATAATAAATTAGTTATTATCATATTCCTTGTTCATGATAATCATTTATTATCCATGCTATAATTGTATTGATCGGAGATTTAAATGCATGTGTGGATACATAGACAAAACCATGTCCCTAGTATGCCTCTAATAGACTAGCTCGTTGATCAAAAGATGGTTAAGGTTTCCTAGCCATGGGCATGATATCTCATTTGATAACGGGGTCACATCATTAGGAGAATGATGTGATGGACAAGACCCAAACTACAAACGTAGCATATGATCGTGTCAGTTTATTGCTACTGTTTTCTGCATGTCAAGTATATGTTCCTATGACCATGAGATCATGCAACTCATAGATATCGGAGGAGTGCCTTGTGTGTATCAAACGTCGCAATGTAATTGGGTGACTATAGAGGTGCTCTACAGGTATCTCCAAGGGTGTCTGTTGAGTTGGCATGGATCGAGACTGGGATTTGTTACTCCGTGTGCCGGAGAGGTATCTCAGGGCCCCTCAGTAATACAACATCACAATGAGCCTTGCAAGCAATGTGACTAATTGTTAGTTGCGGGATCTTGTATTACGGAACGATTAAAGAGACCTGCCGGTAACGAGGTTGAACTAGGTATGGAGATACCGACGATCGAATCTCGGGCAAGTAACATACCGAAGAACAAAGGGAACGTTATACGGGATTAACTGAATCCTTGACATAGAGGTTCGACCGATAAAGATCTTCATATAATATGCAGGAAACAATGTGGACAGCCAGGTCCCGCCATTGGTTATTGGTCGTAGAGGTGTCTCGGTCATGTCTACATAGTTCTCGAACCCGTAGGGTCTGCACACTTAAGGTTCGGTGACGTTTCGGTAGTGTAGAAGTTATGTATGGTGTTGACCGAAGGTTGTTTGGAGTTCCGGATGAGATCCCGGGCGTCACGAGGAGCTCCGGAATGGTCCGGAGGTAAAGATTCATATATAGGAAGTCTCAGTTTGGTCGCCGGAAAAGTTTCGGGCTCAACGGTAGTGTACCGGGAGTGCCGGTAGTGTACCGGGAGACCTCCGGGAGGGGTATTTCGACCCCAGAGGGTCCATGGGATGTGGAGAGTGATAACCAGCCCTTAGTGGGCTGGAGAAACAGCCACACCAAGGCCCATGGCACAGGAGGCAAGAGACCTAAAGGAAAAGGTGGAAAAAAGGCTAAAAAGGAAGAGTCCTACTCCTACTAGGAGTGGAGGAGGAGTAGGACTCCTCCCCCTCTAGCCGGCCAACTCCTAGGAGTCTTTGGGCTGGCGCCAAGGCCTCCTCTCCCTCCCTCCTATATATACTGGTGGAATAGAGGGTTTTTGCACAGATTTTACAGCCACGTGCTACCCGTTTCACCGGTGCTCCTCTAGATCGGATTTCTGCTACGCTTAGGCGAAGCCCTGCCGGAATTGCTCCACCACCATCACCGGAGCGCCGTCACGCTGCCGGTGAACTCTCTCTCCTCTCCACCTCCTCTTGCTGGATCAAGACGGTGGAGATCGTCATCAAGCTGCACGTGTGCTGAACGCGGAGGTGTCGTCCGTTCAGTGCTAGATCGGAAGGACCGTGATCGAGATCGCGAGACGATTCACGATGAGATTGCGAAACAGATCGTGATGAGTTCGCGGGACAGATCGTGATTGGATTGTGAGACGGGTCGTGATGAGATCGCGGGACGGACCATGATGAGATCGCCGGATGGATCGTGATGAGTTCGCAGGACGGATCGTGATTGGATCGCGGGACGGATCGTGATGAGATCGCGGGACGCTCGGCGATTTGGATCACGAAGATGTTCGACTACACCAATCGAGTTTCTTAACGGTTCCCGCTTAGCGATCTACAAGGGTACGTAGATCCACTCTCCCTCTCGTAGATGCTCATCACCATGGATTGGTTTGCGTGTGCGTAGGAATTTTTTTGTTTCCCATGCGACGTTCCCCAACAGTAGTATCTAGTCTTGGATCTCAAACACGGAACTCAGTTCCTAAGAACGGTCCCGATGAGACAACCCGCTATGTACTCCTACAGAGCCTCTCATCGCTACCTTTTACCAAATCGGGTTCATCTTGATCATATCACATTAGGGCCACATTGTTTCACTCCGGTTCATCACCCAGATGAAACAGACCTGATAACACTCTAAGCATAGCAAGCAAAGCAGACAAGGTAAGCTAAGCACATCATGGCACAAGCATCTACCAGGTATGCTAGTTTGCAAGGTTTAGCTATTTACTGTGACAAGATCAGGTCATGCAAAAGAATAGGTTCATCTACCGTGTATGACTGACATGTGATCAACGTCCTAATGCAATGAACAAGAGAAGTAGCGAGAGAGTGGGATATTATCGGAATGATCAATGGGGTTGCTTGCCTTGCTGAGTTGCAGAGGAGTGCTCTCCTTCGTCGGGATACTCGGTGATATCGTCCGGATTAGGGCCTACCACAACGCAGATAAGAGCATTCAATACACGCAAATGCAACAATTTGATGCATGATCATGACATAGAAATATGCATGGGTGCGCTAATGCAACTAGGGATCATGTCAATTTAAAATGGATTTGAATATGGGTTCAAAGTTGTTCTTGTTTTCAAGTTTCATATATTCACCTATTAGCAAATCTCCATGTTCTCCTATTTAGGTTGCTCTAACATGCATGACAATAGCACCGTTGGATTCATTGGATTTTTCTGACCAATTTTCATATATACATTATTTTCATCTGACTTACAGATTATTTTATATGAATTTTCAAAGTTTTAAATAATTTCTGGAATTTCCTGATTATTTTTATTATAGAAATTGGTTATTGCATCAGCCTGATGTCATGCTTGCGTCAGCAGGTCATCAGACCCGGGACAGAGTCAAACCCGACATGTGGGGTCCACATGTCAGTGACTCCTTCACTTAACTAAAAGGATTAAAACTAATCCTATCTAATTAACAGAATTGGGCCCACATATCAGTGACTAATTAGGTTAATTAAATTAATTAGTTTAATTTTTAAACTTAGTTAATTAAACAGGGCGAGGCCCCACCTGCAAGTGGTCAAACCCCCTAGTCAACTCCGGCAAGACACACCGGCGATGAGCCGCCGGTGGCTCCAGAGACGGCGGTGGGCTTCAGGATCCCTCCTCTGGCGACCAAAAGGACGGCGGAGGGAACCAAACGACTCAGCACACACGCGCGCGTCCATCCCGCCACTCCCTAGGAGTTAAGACGGTCGGAATCAACGCCGGCGGTGAGCTGGGCAGCGGCCAGAGCTTGGACGAGCATGAGCTCGTCGAAGCAGGGCACGACACGACCCCTGCTTGACGTCTACGGGCTCTACACCACCGCACGAACACGACGGAGGTCTCAGATGGACCAGCTGGTCACCGGAGCATGGCCGGCAACGAGCTCGAGTGGCGGAGGCATTTGGACCTCGACAGAATCCGGGGCTAGGGCACGAGATCGAAGGGGGAAAGAGGGGTAAACGACTCAGGGGCTCACGGTGGTCGCAGGGGCGTTGAAAGCGGGCTCGGGAAGGGTCTGGATCGGCGGTGAGCTCCCCTTGATCTTCGGCGGCCGGAGGTTGAAGACAACGTAGAGGCGGCGATGGGGAGCTCCTGGCAGTGCACGGCTTGGCGAGGAGGAAGAGGGGAGCTAGGTGGTTCTTTTGGCTGGCTTAGGGAGGCGGCTGGACGGCTAGAGCGACGGTGGCGAGCTCGAGCAGTGCTCGCCCATGGCGGCAGCAGAGAGGGAGAGAACGAGCGGCGGGCGAGGGAGAGAGAGAGAGGGAGCGATGGGGATGGCACCCCGTGCTTATCCCCTCCTCGCCAGCGCGACGGGGAGGCAGGCGGGCTGCTGGCTGCGTGGCAGCTCCGGCGAGCGCGCGCCATGCCTCCTGGCTGCCAGGAGGACGAAGACCTCCTGGGCCAGTTGGGCTGGCCTGGCCTCTTCTCTTTTCTTCTATTTCTTTTATTTCTTTTCTGCTATTTCATTTGCTGACATTTTTTATTTCTTTTCAGGTACAAAATGAATTTGTAAAATATCCAAGACATTTTATATATTGTAGTTTAGATATTTCAGACTTATCTAAGAAGTTTCAAAATAATTTGAAATCAGAAATAATGATAATTGTTTTAGTGTTCATTTTCAGAGGCTTTATCATTATTTTTAAATTGCTTCTGAAGTCAAATATTTAAAATGATCCCTGTTATAACTTTGCCCTAATTTATCAGACATAGGGAACATTTTCAAGGGCATTTTGGATTTGTTGAAAATTCACCAAGTTTGAATTGTTTGGATTCAAAATGAGCTTGGGGTTTCTTTTGTTTCCTCCCCATTTCATGTTGATGCAATGATGATAATGATGCAAGCACATGCTAACCTAAGTCACCTAGTTAGGGATGTGACAGTACACAAGATCTATTCATGTAGGAATAGACCCCATCTTGATATCCTTAATAGCAACGATACATGCGTGTCTTGCCGCCGTTTCTGTCAATAGGAAAGAACACCGCACGATCAAAACCTTCACAAAGCACCTCTTCCCATGGCTAGAAAAATCGATCTAATTTGCCAAACTAAACCAAAGATTCGAAGAAGAAATACGAGGCTCTAGTCAATCATGCATATAAGACATCAAAGAAGACTCAAATAGATTCATGGATAAAAGCTGACCATGAACTCAAAATTCATCGGATCCCAACAAGCACACTGCAAATGTCATTACATCATATAGATATCCAAGAGACAATTGTCTTGAGAATCATAAGAGAGAGAGGAAGCCATATAGATACTTCCTACGGACCCGTAGGTCTCTGGTGGACTACTCACTCATCATCGGAGAGGCACCTATGATGAAGATAAACCCCTCCGTGATTGTGTCTAGATTGGATCTCGCGGTTCCGGAACTTGTGGCTGCTAGAATTGTTTTTCAGCAAATCCCCTAGAATTTTTGGGGTATGTGGAAATTTATAGGCATCAGAGGCGGTGGAGAGGGGCATCAAGGAGGGATGCACCCACCAGGGTGCGCCGGCCTCCTGTTGGCGTGGCCTAGTGGGTTCTCGCCTCCTTGGCCCACCCCTCCAGTGCTTCTTTGGTCCATTTCGTGTATTCTGGTCCAAAAAGGTCTCCAAAAAGTTCCGTTGCTTTTGGAATCCATTGGTTATTGATTTTCCGCAAAGTACAAAAACAAGCAAAAACAATAACTGTAACTTTAGTACTATGTCAATAGGTTAGTGCCAAAAAATGATATAAATTTGTAGTAAAATGGTAGTAAAACATCCAAGAATGATAATATAGTAGCATGGAAGAAGAAAAAATTATATATACGTTCGAGACGTATCACACAACGACGGTAAGTACTTCCCTTAGTTATGAAACGAAGGTATCAATCCGTAGAGGAATATCAAGCACCTATGTAAACAACACGTGCACACAAAGAAAATATACTTGCAACCCCGACGCGTAAGAGAGATTGTTAATCTCTCAACGGTAAAAGAAATATATTTTTATATGAGATTGGATTAATAGATCTTGCAACAACACAAAATAAAAGAAATAAAGATAAAGTACAGGAAGGTATTTTAGGGTTTTTGGATTTATAGATCTGAAAACAAGAGTGGCAAAAAGATAGATCAAACACGGAAAAAAGATAGACCGGAAAGCAATATGTTGGAAAAAGTAGACCCGGGGGCTGTAGGATTCACTAGTGGCTTCTCTGATGAGTATACCACATGGTGGGTGAAAAAATTACTGTTGGGCAATTGATAAGAGATCAAATAATCACGACGACTGATACGTTCATTTTGCGTCATGCTTTTATATAGATATTTATTGCACTATGGGCTGTTATTACATGTTGTGGTACAATACTTCTGCCTTTTCTCTCCTATTTTTCAAGGTTTACATGAAGAGGGAGAATGCCGGTAGCTGGAATTCTGGACTGGAAAGGGAGCAAATCTGAGAGTCCTATTCTGCATAACTCAAAAAGTACTAAAAATTTACGGAGAATTGTTTTGTAATATGTAAAAAATATTGCGGGAAACAAATACCAGAGTAGGCCCACGAGGAGGTCACAAGCCTGCTAGGCGCGGACACCCCCTGGCTGCGCCTAGGTGGCTTGTGACAGACCTGGCAGGTACCCGATGCCCATCTTCTGCTATATGAAGGGTTTTTACCTTGAAAAAATCATAAGAGAGCTTTTGGGACGAAGCGTCGCCGTCTCGAGGAGAAACTTGGGCAGAACCAATCTAGAGCTCCGGTAGAGCTCTTCTGCCGGGTAAACTTCCCTCCCGGAGGGGAATATCGAACCCATCATCACCAACGATCCTCTCATAGAGAGGGGGTCAATCTCCATCAACATCTTCACCATCACCATCTCCTCTCCAAACCCTACTTCATCACTTGTATCCAATCTTTGTCTCAAACCTCAGATTGTTACCTGTGGGTTGCTAGTAGTGTTTATTACTCCTTGTTGAAAGAACATTTGCTCCCTTGGTGGTTTTGGTAATTAATAACAACATATATTCCATTGAACTAATGTTTCCACTAAGCATGTTTCAGGAAAAGTTCAATGATGGGTTGGCAAAAGGATTGTGGAATACCCCCAAGATGCAAGGAAATAGATTGGCAACGCTTCAAGCAAAGGACTCTACATTTTACCTTTTGTGACAAATCACTTTGAGTCCATGAGAAAGCCAATACTATTAAAAGGGGGTAAGGTTTTACTAGTGCACAAAATGCTCATACGTGCACAAGAGATAGTCACCACATACACCCACAAGCTCTTTCACAAAACTTTGTCCAAAGCCAAATATCTAAAATCGGTGCAACCAACACTTTCCAGTCTGGGCCACGGATTCCCAGACTCACACAGACTCAGCCAAAACCTAGCATTTCGGTGCAACCAATTCCACTTCGGCGCCACCAAGTTTGGGTTGCCAACTTCCTATTACGCAAGTTTACCAAATCGGTCCCGACGAGTTTTGTGAATCGGCATCACCGAGATTGGCAATCTGACCGTTGGTCACCTTATCGGTGCAACCGAGTTTTATGTATTGGTCTCACCGAGATTCAAAAGTTGCTACCTTTGAGGAAACTCGGAAAAACCGAGATTTACACATCGGTTCCACCAAGTCTAACTTATTAGGTGTAACAATTGGATTTTTGGAGATGCCTATATATACCCCTCCACCACCACTCACTCTAAAGATAAGCACTCAGAATAGTTCCCCACTCATACCTACTGATTTTCTGAGAGAGAGCCACCTACTCATGTGTTGAGATCATGACATTCCATTCCTACCATACGAATCTTGATCTCTAGCCTCCCCAACTTGCTTTCCACCCAATCAACCTCTTCTAGTAAGCCAAATATGTGAGAGTGATATTTGTGTTGAGGAGTCTATCATCTTGAAGCACAAGAGCAAAGAGTTCATACACATTATCGAGCCTATTACCTTTTGGAGTGTGGTGCCTCCTAGATTAGTTAGGTGTCGCTTGGGAGCCTCCTACTTCGTCTTGTGAAGTGAAGCAAGAAGTTTGTAAGGGCAAGGAGATCGCCTACTTCATGATGATTTACCCCTAGTTAGGCTCATCCTCCGTGGACGTAGGCCGTCATGGTATATTCAAGGTTGCTTCTTTGTGGAACCCTCTGTGGGTAGAGCCCTCTATGGACTATCGCGACCGTTACCCTTCATGGGTTGAAGACTCCATAAACGTGGATGTACCATAGCACCACCTATCGGAACACGGGAAAAATCATCATGTCACAAATTGCGTTTGAACTTACTACCCTCTCTTTGCTTACAAGCTTGTCTTTACTTTCCGCTCCTATAGTCATAGACATGCATGTGTAGTGTGTACTTGACTTGCTATGAATGCTAAAATCTGCCAAGACTTAAAATTGGGAAAAAGTAGTTTTTTATTCGGTCAAGTACTCTAATCACCCCCTAGCACTATTTTCGATCCTACACTTGAGGTTGAAGCTAGTTCGTTTACTTGGTGGAAAATCATATGTTCAAATCCTTTATGATAATTAATACTCCTCTGATTATTAACATGAACATGCTTTGTGAGTAGTTACATTTGTTCCTGAGGACATGGGATAAGTCTTGTTATAATTAATCATGTGAATTTGGTATTCATTCGATATTTTGGTGAGATGTATGTTGTCTCTCCTCTAGTGGTGTTATGTGAACATTGACTACATATCAGTTCACCGTTATTTGGGCCTATGGGAAGGCATTGGGAAGTAATAAGTAGATGATGGGTTTCTCGAGTGACAGAAGCTTAAACCCTAGTTTATGCGTTGCTTCGTAAGGGGCTGATTTGGATCCTTATGTTTCATGCTATGGTTAGATTTATCTCAATTCTTCTTTTTTAGTTGCGGATGCTTGCGAGAGAGCTTAATCATAAGTGGGAGGTTTTTCCAAGTAAGGGAAGCACCCAAGCACCGGTCCACCCACATATCAAATGATCAAAGTAACGAACGCGAATCAAATGAACACTATGAAAACTAGCTTGACGGAAATTCCCATCTGTCCTCGGGAGCGCTTTGCTTTATATAAGAGCTTGTCCAGGCCTGTCCTTTGCTACAAAAAGGATTGGGCTACCTTGTTGTAGCTTTTCTACACTTGTTAATTTTTATTGGTTACAAATTATATTATCACAAAACTATTTTTTACCGATAATTACAGTGCTTGCAGAGAATACCTTACTGAAAACCGCTTGTCATTTCCTTCTGCTCCTCGTTGGGTTCGATGGTCTTACTTATCGAAAGGACTACGATAGATCCCCTATACTTGTGGGTCATCAAGACTCTTTTTTGGATCCATCGCCGGGGAGTGAAGCGCTTTTGATAAGTGTAATATGGTAATGAAAAATTCATATAGTGTGCTGAAATTTCCCGTCACTTGTTACTATGGAAAGTAATCCTTTGAGGGGTTTCTTCGGGGTATCTTCACCTCAACCGGAAGCACAAATATTTTCCCCTCAACCTACTGAACGTACTGAAAATATTTATTATGAAATTCCTTTGGGTATTGTAGAGAATCTGCTGGCTAATCCTTATGCAGGAGATGGAACACTACATCATGATTTGCATCTGATCTATGTAGATGAAGTTTGTGGGTTATTTACGCTTGCAGGTTTGACCGATGATCACGTCAAGAAGGAGTTATTTCCTTTATATTTGTAGGATAAGGCATTGACATGCTATAGGCTATGTGATGATATTTTATCATGGAGCTACAACCGACTGAAAATTGTATCTCATCAGAAGTTCTACACTATGCATCTAGTTCATCGTGATCGGAATTATATCTATCATTTTTGGCCTCGTGAAGGAGAAAGAATCACTCAAGCTTGGTGGAGGCTTAAGTCAATCTTATATTCATGCCCCAATCATGAGTTGTCGAGATAAATTATTATTCAGAATTTTTATGCTCGGCTTTCTCGTAATGATCAATCCATGCTCGATACTTCTTGTACTGGCTCCTTTATAAACAGGGAAATTGACTTCAAATGGGATTTACTAGAAAGAATTAAACGCAAGTCTGAAGATTGGGAAGTCGACAAAGGTAAGGAGTCAGGTATAAACCTTAAATTTGATTGTGTTAAATCCTTTGTAGACACCGATGCTTTTCGTGAATTTAGCACTAAGTATGGACTTGACTTTGAGATAGTAGCTTCCTTCTATGAATATTTTGCTGCTCATGTTGACCTCCCTAAGGATAAGTGGTTTAAATATCATCCTCCCATTGAAGTGAAAGTATTTGAACTGGTTAAAGTTGAAGAACAAACTATTACTTATAATGTTGATCCTGTTATTCCTGCTACTTACATTGAGAAACCACCTTTCCCTGTTAGAATAAAGGAACATGCTAAAGCTTAAACTGTAGTTCCTAAGAGCTATGTTAGAACACCTACACCCCCTGAACAAATTAAAGTTGAGCCTAGAATATCTATAGTTAAAGATCTCTTGGTTGATAATACTGATCGACATGTTATTCAATTCTGTGATGAAGCTGCTAGAATTGCTAGACCTGAAGCTAAAGATAAACATAGACCTATTGTTGGCATGCATGTTGTTTCTAGTAAAATAGTATATCAATGTAACCATTGCTTATGTGATATGGATTCCGGTGTGAGTGCAATTCCCTTTATCTTATGTAAAGAAATTATGAATAATATTGCACTAGTTGAGTTAGAGGAAATTGATGTTACAATTAAGCTTGCTAATAGAGATACTATAGCACCAGTTTGGATTATTAGAGATATTAATTTCTTCTATTGAAAAATAAAATATCCAACTAATTTTCTCGTCCTTGATTCCCCACAAGATAATTTTTGTCCCATTATATTTGGTAGACCTTTCTTGAATACTGTTAATGCCAAGATATATTGTGAGAAATAAACTCTTACTGTAAGTTTTGGGGACACGTCTCATGAGTTTAATTTCTCTAAATTTCATAGAGAACCCCATGATAAGGAATTTCCTAGTAAGGATCAAAATTATTGGTCTTGCTTCTATTGCTGTGCCTCCTACTGATCCCTTAGAACAATATTTGCTAGACTATGAAAACGATATATATATATATATGAATGAAAGAAATGAAATAGATAATATTTTCCTTGATTAGTATCCTATTTTGAAACCAAACTTGCCTGTTGAAATACTTGGGGATCCTCCTCCACCCAAGGGTGATCCTGTGTTTGAGCTTAAATAGTTACCAGATACTCTGAAATATGCTTATCTTGATGAAAAGAAGATATATCCTGTTATTATTAGTGCTAACCTTTCAGAGCATGAAGAAAATAGATTATTGAAAACTACAGGGAAGCAGAGTGCTGCTACTGGATATACTCTTGATGATCTTAAGGGCATTAGTCCCACTCTATGCCAGCATAAAATTAATATGGAGCACGATACTAAACCAGTTATTGATCACCAACGACGGTTAAATCCTAAAATGAAATAAGTGGTAGGAAATGAAATATTAAAGCTTCTGGAGGCAGGTATTATTTATCCTATTGCTGATAGTAGATGGGTTAGTCCCGTCAATTGTGTCCCTAAGAAAGGAGGTATTATTGTAGTTCCTACTGATAAAAAAGAATTGATCCCGTAAAGAATTGTTACACGGTATAGAATGGTAATTGATTTTAGAATTTAATAAATATACTCGAAAAGATCATTACCCACTAGCTTTTATTGATCAAATGCTAGAAAGACTATCCAAACACACATATTTTTGCTTTCTAGATGGTTATTCTGGTTTCTCTCAAATACCTCTGTCAAAAGAAGACCAAAATAAGACCACTTTTACTTTCCCTTTCGGTACCTTTGCTTATAGACATATGCCTTTTGGTTTATGCAATGCAACTACTACCTTTCAAAGATGTATGACTGCTATATTCTCTGATTTTTGTGAAAGGATTGTTGTGGTTTTCATGGATGATTTTTCCGTTTACAGAACTTCTTTTGATGATTGTTTCACTACTGGAATCGGGAACTTTGTCGTCTACCATGGCAGCCGGCAAAGGCACAAAGGTGGACGGCACAAATTTGGGCCTAGTTACATCCGACAAAGGGTCGTTGTCGTCACCTTGCAGATGGCAAAGGGCTTGGACGGCAACTACTGACGGCATCGCTATTAGGGGTGGCTAACGGACTTCACCTCCTACCCCCACATTTGTCGTTTACCGCCTACCCCCGCCTTTGCCATATGCTGCCCTCCCCTTCTTTGTCGTCTGCCTTCCTCCCCATCTTTGACGTCTTCCTCCTCCCCCTTTGCCGTCTACCGTGGTCAGCAAAGAGACAAAATGTCCCTAGGCTGGGCTTCACAGGTTTCACAGGTGGCTGCCACGTGGCACCTTTGCCGTCTGGGGCAGACGGCAAAGTGCATATATTTTCCCTTTTTATTCTTTTTTTATATCCAATCATTTTCACAAGCACACATATGTGATATATATATTATTCACAAAAACTATATCCCTGCCATTTCACAAGAACATATATATGATCATCCAACAAACATACCAAATCAAAATTGTAAGTTTCATCCATACATGCATAGTTTCATCCATATTCCAATAGTTTCATCCATAGTTAGCAAGTTTCATAGTGTTCATCGATATAAAATCAAAACAGAAAGTTAACACAAGAACTCCATCAATGCAAGCTTCCGTGAAGTGAGTCAAATCTGCAAAATGGGAAATAAGAAATTTAGAAGAATACTAGAAGAAGAAGAAGAATAAGATCTAGAAGAAGAAGAGCAGGAGGAGGAGGAAGAAGAAGAAGCATTTTTCTTCTCTTTCTCTTTATCCTCTTGTTTTTCTTCTTATTATTCCTTATTTGTGCCATTTTAGAGCTAACCTAGGTAATTATGCCATTTTGACCTAATTAAGCTTATTGTGTCATTTTGCAAGAAAATAAGGTAAGTCCATGGCATATATGAGGTTACCAAGAAGAAGAAGAAGAAGATCTAGAAGAAGAACAAGAAGAAGAAGAAGAAGAAGAAGAAGCATTTTTCTTCCCTTTCTCTTTCTCCTCTTGTCTTTCTTCTTCTTACTGCTTATTTGTGGCATTTTATAGCTAATCTAGGTAATTATCACATTTTAACCTAACTAAGATTATTGTGTAATTTTGCAACAAAATAAGCTAAATCTATGGCATCTAAGAGGTTACCAAGAAGAAGAAGAAGAAGAAGAAGAAGAAGATCTAGAAGAAGAAGAAGAAGAAGAAGAAGAAGCATTTTTCTTCTATTTCTCTGTCTCCTCTTGTTTTTCTTCTTCTTATTTCTTATTTGTGTCATTTTAGCGCTAACCTAGGTAATTATCACATTTTTTACCTATCTAACATTAGTGTGTCATTTTGCAAGAAAATAAGCTAAGTCTATAGCATCTATGTGGTTACCAATTCTATTATGTCATTGTTGAGTTCACTAAGCTTATTATGTCACTCTGGAGGAAACAATGTTAAGTATATGTCATTTTAGAGCTAACTTAGGTACAATATGTCATTTTGGAGGTAAGTAAGCTTACTATGTCATTTTAGAGGAAACAAAGCTAACTTAGGTAAAATATGATATTTGTGTAACTGCTAGGTTTGTCCTTGTGCTAAGTTTGTATAAGTGGTATGTTTGTTTTTGTTTGAGAAAATGAGCCAATTAAATGGCATATTAGGGCTTACCCTCCTCGTCTTCCTGGAGGTGAAGCACCGGGGTTGCTCGGGTCATGCGATGCGGCTCGGGAGTTCTGATGTACCAAAGATCATTTGGGTTAGCATGATGATGCTGAACCGTTAAGACTAGTAACTAATGAACATTGAAATGAAAATCACTGTTCCAGCCGTGGTAATGACTGGCATCGGTGGAGGGGTCTGGCTGGTCTTCTCGCACAAAGTCTGCACATTTGTGATGTCTACTATGCAACTTTATTCTTGTAGACACGTGTTGGGCCTCCAAGCGTAGAGTTTTGTAGGAAAGTAGCAATTTTCCCTCAAGCGGCTGACCTAAGGTTCATCAATCCGTGAGAGGTGTAGGATGAAGATGGCCTCTCTGTAACAACCCTGCAACCAAATACAAGAAATCTCTTGTGTCCCCAACACACCCAATACAATGGCAAATTGTATAGGTTCTCTAGTTCGGCAAAATGTAATATGGATGGTTGAAATATATTTTTATAATCTGAATAAATAAAAACAGCAAGGTAGAAAATGAAAAAAGTGAGCAGAAACGATATTGCAATGATTGAAAATGAGGCCCTGGGCCCGTACTTTCTCTAGTGCAATCTCTCAACAATGCTAACATAGTTGGATCATATAACCATCCCTCAACGTGCAACGAAGAATCACTCCAAAGTTCCCATCTAGCAGAGAACATAAGAAGAAATTGTTTGTAGGATACGAAAACACCTCAAAGTTATTCTTTCTGTTTGATCTATCCTAGAGTTCGTACTAAAATAACAAAAGCTATTCTTTCCGCTCGATGTAATCAAGAATTCGTTCTAAAACAACACAAAATAATTTCAGATTCATAATACTCAATCCAACACAAAGAACTTCAAGAAGTGCCCCAAGATTTCTACCAGAGAAACAAAGACAAGAACATGCATCAAACGCTATGCATAGATTACCCCAATGTCATCGCAGGAATCCGCAAGTTGAATGCCAAAATACATATCAAGTGAATCAATACGATACCCCATTGTCACCATGAGTATACAATTGCGAGACGTATATCAAGTGTTCTCAAATCCATTAAAGTATTAAATCCGATAACAATGAAATCTCAAAGGGAAAACTCAATTCATCACAAGAAGACTATAGAGGGGAGAAACATCATATGATCCATCTATGTTAACAAAGCCCATGATATATCAAGATCGTGACATATCAAGATCACGAGAGAGAGAGAGAGATTAAACACATAGCTACTAGTACAAACCCACAACCCCAAGGGCGAACTACTCCCTCCTCATCGTGGTGGCTGCTGGGATGATGAAGATGGCCACCGGAGATGATTCCCCCTCCGGCAGGGTGCCGGAACGGGGTCTAGATTGGTTTTCGGTGGCTACAGAGCCTTGCGGCGGCGGAACTTCTAATCTAGGTCTACCCTCGAAGGGTTTCAAAATATTTGGGAATTTATAGTGCAAAGTGAAAGCACAACCGACTCCCTTGGTGGTTTTGATAATTCATGACAACATACATTGTCTCTTGGACTGATATTTTTACCTAGTGTATTTCAGATATAGTCTATAGAGAGGTTTGGCAAAAGGAGATTGTGGAAGATACCCCAAGATGCAAGGAAATAGGTTGGTCAACCTTCAAGCAAGAGTACTCTACATTTTATATTTGTGAGAAATCACTTTGAGTCCATAGGAAAGCCAATAATATTAAAAGGGGGTAAGGTTTTGTTGGTGAACAATATGCTCAAACGTGCACAAGTGATAGTCACCAAAAACATCCACAAATTCTCCAACCAAAGTCTGCTCTATACCTAACATTCAAAATTGGTGCAACCAACTTTCCCATACCAATGCCACCGATTCTAGAACCTAGACAGACTCAGCCAAACCCTAGCCACTTCGGTGCAACCGATTCCATACCGGTGCCACCGAGTTTAGGTTGCCAACTTTCTGTTACGCAAATTCACATTATCGGTACCATCGAGAATTTTTGATCGGCGTCACCGAGATTGGAAATCTGACCATTGGTCACCTTATCGATGCAACGGAGTTTCCTATATCGGTCTCATAGAGATTCAAAATTTGCCACCTTTTGGTCACTTCGGTACCACCAAGATTAACACATCGGTGTCATCGAGTTGGTCATTTTGTGTGTAATGGTTGGATTTTTGGAAATGCCTATATATACCACTTCGCCACCACCCACTTGAAAGTGAAGCACTCAGAACTAATCCACACTTGCCCCATCCAGTTTTCTCAGAGAGAACCACCTACCCTTGTGTGGAGGTCAAGATCTTCCACTCCAATCATATGGATCTTGATCTCTAGCCTCCCCAAGTAGCTTTCCACCAATCCCATCTCTTCCACCATGCCAAATCTATGAGAGAGTGATTGGGTGCTGAGGAGTCTATCATCTAGAAGCACAAGAGAAAGGAGTTCATCATCATTACCGAGCCTATTACCTTATGGAGGGCGGTGCCTCCTAGATTTGTTAGGTGTCCCTTGGGAGCCTCGTACTTTGTGTTGTGGAGTGAACCAAGAAGTTTGTAAGGGCAAGGAGATCACCTACTTCGTGAAGATCTACCGATAGTGAGGCTAGTCCTTCGTGGACGGAAGCCGTTATGGAATAGTTAAGGTTGCTACTTCGTGGACCCTTTTGGGTGGAGCCTTCCGTGGACTCTTGCGACCATTACCCTTCGTGGGTTGAAGACTCCATAAACGTGGATGTACGATAGCGCCGCCTATCGGAACCACGGGAAAAATCCATGCATCGCCAACTGCGTTTGATCTACCTATCTCAACACTCTATATGCAATGTCTTTACTTTCCGCTGCCATATTTTTTGACATGCATGTGTAGGGGTGTTAGACTTGCTAGCTTTCCTAGAAATGTTAAAATCTGCCAACCAATTAACTTGGGAAAGGTTAGGTTTTAAATTCCTGCAAGTAGTCTATTCACCTCCCTCTAGACACTTTTCTAGTGATCCCTCAATTGGTATCAGAACACTGGTCTCCATTGCTTCGGTTTAATCACTGAGGAGGAAGATAGATGTGTCTAGTATAGGGAGTTTGAGTTGTAGAGTGCCCATTCTTGATGGAGAGTACTATAGTCAATGGAAATCTTTGATGCTTGAGCTGTTTAATGAATTTCAGTTGAGCAAATATATGCGCCCCTATGAGCGTCCTATTGATCCTTTGCATCCCACACACGAAGAGGAAATGATATGCTATGCAATCTTAGAACTATTAATCTCATTGTTAGAGAATTTCCTAGAAATGTGCTTAACCAAATGAAGAATTGTGCATGTGCTTACACTTTGTGGAATGATTTGGAGAAACGATATCCAAATTATTCATTAAGTAATCTTGATGAAATTCTTCATAAAACCATTGCCTTTCACAAAATGTCGCCTAGTGATCCTAAATTTAATGTTTGTCTATTTGAGCTTACAGACCTCATGCGTGCTAAAGGAGATGTCACAACTATCAACAATATCATTATAGAGGCCCTTCACATTCGTAAACTTGAACATTGGCATGATCACCATCCTAACGAATCTCTTGTTCTTTATGACGAGGATTTCCCACTTGATGATGACAATATGGAATATGGCTACTATGATGAAGATGGGCTGTTCGACATCGAGTATGAGAAGATCATGAAGAATATAAGTCTCATGGAAAACTTCAAGGATTATATGTCCGAAGGAAAAGAGTGGATTCTCGATAGCGGATGTACCGATCAAATGACCGGTGATAGAGAAATGTTTGAAGAGATTACACAAAACCATGGACCGCGAAGGTACGTAACGTTTGGAGACAACTCCAAGCGTAATGTACTTGGTCTTTGTAAGGTGGCCATATCCCATGATAGTTCTATTCAAAATTTTATGCTTGTTGAATCTCTTGGCTATAACCTTCTTTCCGTGTCTAGACTTGTTGACTTCGGTTTCAATGTGTTATTCACGAAAATAGATTGCCAAGTGTTTCGTCAAGATAATCATAAAATGTTCTTTACTGGTATCCGTAGAGGTGATCTATACATTGTCGATTTCACTAAGAGATCCAAACCTCGCACTTGTTTAATTGCTAAATCTTCCAAAGGTTGGCTTTGTCATAGAAGATTAGGACATGTTGGGATGCGTAATTTAGACAAATTTATTAGAGGTGATCACATACTTGGTGTTAAATATGTTGTCTTTGAAAAAGATAGACTTTGTAGTGCTTGTCAAGCTGGAAAGCAAGTAGGTGGAAGTCATCCTGTTAAGAATATCACGACTACTAGGAGACCACTCGAGTTGCTTCACATGGATCTTTTCGGTCCTAATGCTTACAAGAGTCTCGGTGGACATTCCTATGGTCTAGTTATAGTTGATGATTTTTCCAGATTTATGTGGGTAGTCTTTCTTGATGATAAGTCGCAGGTTCAAAAGATCTTCAAGAACCTCGCTCACAAAGCGCAAAATCATTTTGAAGTGAAGATCAAGAAGGTTCAAAGCGATAACGGATCAGAGTTCAAGAACACCCATGTGGATACCTTTCCTGACGAACAAGGTGTCTCACATGAGTTCTCGTCCACGTACAAGCCTCAACAAAATGGAGTTGTTGAGAGGAAGAACCGGACACTCATTGAGATGGCAAGAACGATGCTTGACGAATACAAGACACAAAAACACTTTTAGGCAGAAGCCGTGGAAACAGCATGTCATGCCACAAACTGACTTTACTTGCACAAGCTTCTCGATAAAACGGCATACGAGCTACTCACCGATAACAAACCCCAAGTTGGATACTTTCGGGTATTTGTCGCCAAGTGCTACATTCTTGATAAGCATCGTCATACTAAATTTGCTCCTAAATCTCATGAAGGATTCCTACTTGGTTATGGATCGAACTTTCACACTTACCGTGTCTGCAATAACTTCACTCGAAAAGTTGAAGAGACGGTAGATGTGAATTTTGATGAATCTAATGGTTCGCAAGTCGAACAATTGCCAAATGATGTAGGTGATAAGAACCCTTTGGAAGCTATCCTAGATTTACCCATCGGCAAGATTCGTCTCATGGAGGTGAAGGAAAGTACTTCATCAACTCAAGTGGAAGCCCCTACTTCACGACAAGGTGAACCACAACATGACATGGAGGCATCCACAAGCAGTACACGTCTAGATGATGAAGAGGAGGAAGTGCATCATGAAGATCCACCACAACCTCCTTCACCACCACCTCAAGGGAACAACACCTTTAACAACAATGAATATGAAGGATATGATGATGAAGAAGAAGCTCCACCAACCAACAATCGGAAGCTGACCCGAGTTCGTGCACAAGTGACCAAGAACCATCCCCTAAACCAAATCTTGGGTGATATACAAACAAGGAGGATCTCTCGCTCTAAAACTCATCTAGCAAGCTTCTGTGAGCATTATTATTTCATCTCTACCATTGAGCCCTTGAAGGTAGAATAAGCTCGCGGATTGGGTGAACGCTATGCATGACGAGCTTCACAACTTCGAAAGGAACGAAGTGTGGACACTTGTGGAGAAGCCCGAGGATGAACACAACATCATCGAACCAAATGGGTATTTTGGAACAAGCAAGACGAAGATGATCAAGTCACGCGCAACAAGGCTCGCCTCGTAGCTCAAGGATATACGCAAGTCAAAGGTATGGACTACGGTGAGACCTACGCCCCCATCACTAGACTTGAAGCTATCCGCATTCTTCTTGCTTATGCCAATCATCATGATATCACGCTTTATCAAATGGATATTAAAAGTGCATTTTTATGGTGATATTGAAGAAGAATTTTATGTTAAGCAACCACCTGGCTTGGTGAATCCTAAGAAACCTAATCATGTTTACAAGCTTCGTAAAGCTCTTTATGGTCTTAAGCAAGCCCCTCGCGCTTGGTACAAATGTTTAACGAAGTTTCTTATCGAAAAAGGTTTTGAAATTGGTAAAATTAATGCAACCTTAATCATTAAAAGAGTTAATGATGAATTATTTGTTTGCTAAATCTATGTGGATGATATTATCTTTGGTTCCACTAACCCTCAATTTAGTGAACGATTTGGAAGGTTGATGTCCGAGAAGTATGAGATGTCCATGATGTGTGAGCTGAAATTATTTCTTGGCTTGAAAATCAAGCAATCAAAACAAGGAACTTTGATCTCTCAAACTAAGTATACCAAGGACTTGATCAAAAAGTTCAACATCCAGGAGTGCAAAGGTATAGAAACCCCTATGCCTACTAGCGGACATGTTGATCGTACCAGAGAGGATGAGCCAGTTGATCAGAAAGTTTCTCGATCTATGATTGGTTCATTGTTATATCTATGTGCATCTCTTCCCGATATTATGCTTAGTGTTTGAATGTGTGCTAGATATCAAGCTGCACCGAAAGAGTGTCATCTTTTGGATGTAAAACACATTGTGCGATACTTGATGCAAACGCCAAATTTTGGCATTTGGTATCCCAAGGGATCTTCCTTTGACCTTGTTGGCTATTCTAATTCAGACTATGCCAGTGACAAGGTTGATAGAAAATCCACCTTGGGTACTTGTCAATTTTTGGGCAGATCTCTTGTATCGTGGTCCTCTAAGAAACAAAACTCGATATCTCTATCGACTGCCGAAGCTGAGTATATTGCTGCTAGATCTTGTTGTGCGCAACTACTATGGATGACACAAACACTTAAGGATTAAGGAATTCATGTTAAAAATGTTCCATTACTTTGTGACAATGAAAGTGCTATTAAAATTGGTCATAATCATGTGCAACATTCTCGAACTAAGCATATTCAAGTTCGACATTATTTCATTCGTGGTCATGTTGCCAAAGGAGATATTAATCTCAAGCATGTTTGCACTAACAAGCAATTGGTTGATATCTTAACTAAGCCACTTGATGATAAGACATTTTGTCACTTGAGGAGTGAGTTGAACATCATTGATGCTTCAAACTTGAGCTAGACTCACTCGGTTGCATGCAAGGGCATGAGATTTCTTGATATCTCCATGTATCTTAACATTTCATCTTATGCCATGGAATTCTATGCTCCTTTGTATTGCATCTAATCTCTTGTAGGTACTTGGAAAAACTTCATTCCACAAGATTGCCATCAACTCCAATCATAAGAAATCTTGTCATTACCAAGTATCCACAACCTCTCTTGATGATGGAAGGAAGAAGGCCACTCAACCATATCCTTGACATATAATTGATCAAAATTTCACACTCTCAATTGGTATCATGTCAGCTGGATATATCTATTGTTCTTCCTTGCATGACTAACCTTTGTAGGTAACCAATGTACTAGAACAAGAAGGATTGCTCAAAACTTAAGATGATCTTCATCAACCTCGAGCATCCTCAACAAGTTCATCTACAAGCTACGTCATCAACATCACTCAAAGGTATGTACTCATGTCCTTGAAAAGGCTTTACTCCAAGAAATGAGCTAAAGCAACTCAAGCAATATGAAGACATTAAAACTCTTAATCAAAAAATAGTAGCCCCATTTTGAGCTTAACGTAGAGTATGACCTATGATCAAGTATTCTTGCTTGGCTCCTAAGTCGATATACTATAGTATAGGTGACCTAGTCACCGCCCATCATCTATTTAAGAATATGGTGTGGTTTGCTCTCTATTGCATGA
Source organism: Hordeum marinum (assembly GCA_022496015.1). NCBI lineage: Eukaryota > Viridiplantae > Streptophyta > Magnoliopsida > Poales > Poaceae > Hordeum > Hordeum marinum. Next base: position 500,485,434 of record CM039678.1, on the reverse strand, counting down.
TTTCTCATAACTACTCCAATCTTCTCTAGTTGATGTCCCTTGTAAAAACTTCATATTTCATTGAAAATCTTTCTCTTGACTGTGTAAACAGAAACTTGGTTTCTCTTTCGGAGCCGCCGACTAAGATATCTCGGGTCTACCAAAATTGCACACAAGCTGCACTACAAAATATCAATACGACCGATCTATCTATCTCGGAGTCAGTGATATTCATTCTGTCTCATTTGAATTCATTTTTGCAATTTTGTTCTTTCTTAGTGATCTTTCTTGTAATACTTCTGTTACTTCGATGATCCCTTAAAAAACATTGTATTACTTAGGGGGAGAAGAACTAAAGTTAATCTTGAGGAGAGAATTTCTTTATTGAAGGATCTCTATCTTCAACGAAGAAAGGAGGAGAAGAACAAAGTCCTACAATGACTCTCAAAGGGAGAGTAATCATTTTCAATGACTCTCTCAGTTCTCATTTCTGTGAATCCTACATTTCGATGACCCTTGTTCTCAAGGATCCCTTCTCAGTCACTGATCCCTGTATCTATCCCTATTTTTGACCTTTTTGGAAATTAATGCCAAAGGGGGAGAAGACCAAAGCTTCATGCTAAAGGGGAGATACATGCTTATGCAAAGGGGGATATATGATCAAGGGGGAGAGCTACCTTTATAAACAGGGGGGGAATATCAAAGTAGGGGGGGAAGAATTTTTTTGACATTTCTCACCTTATCCAATCCTAATATCTACACGCTAAGATTCAGGGGGAGAGGATAATCTAATTTCATATCTACCATGAGAAAATTCTAAATGATCTTGGAGACATATCAATTCTAAGGGATAATATCGTCTTTATGTCCTCCATATCTTGGAGTTTTCGAGTTCTATTGCTTTGCTGTTTGGTAGAATACTCTTGTGTTTCCTAACATTGTTTTCTCAAGTGTGTTTCTATTACCAGGATGCTCAAGAACTCAAGGTAAGTATATGCAGCATATCCTTGGTCAAGATGATCTCTTGCTTCTTGCACAGATTGTTTGCAAGAGTGATGTCTTGAACAAAGATACATCTCATTCATATATATTTGATGCATATAGCCAAGATACACATGACCTGTTATATCCCTTCTACCTTATATGTGTTCATGCATTCTAAAGCAACTATCCTTTAAAAAGGACTGCACACATTTAGGGGGAGCAAGTCTAAGTCATGTGTCTCTCAAAGTCTTCAGTATAACCATGCATATCTTTATTTGAAGCTTTGATTGTATGTTGTCATCAATTACCAAAAAGGGGCAGATTCAAAGCACAACATGCTCCCTTGGTGGTTTTGATAATTCATGACAACATACATTGTCTCTTGGACTGATATTTTAACCTAGTGTATTTCAGATACAGTCTATAGAGATGTTTGCCAAAAGGAGATTGTGGAAGATACCCCAAGATGCAAGGAAAAAGGTTAGCCAATCTTCAAGCAAGAGAACTCTACATTTCATATTTGTGAGAAATCACGTTGAGTCCATAGGAAAGCCAATACTATTAAAAGGGGGTAAGGTTTTGTTGGTGAACAATATGCTTAAACGTGCACAAGTAATAGTCGCCAAAAACATCCACAAACTCTCCAACCAAAGTCTATTCTATACCTAACACTCAAAATCGGTGCAACCAACTTTCCCATACCGGTGCCACCGATTACAAAACCTAGACAGACTCAGCCAAACCCTAGCCACTTCGGTGCAACCGATTCCATACCGGTGCCACCGAGTTTAGGTTGCCAACTTTCTGTTAGGCAAATTCACATTATCGGTACCATCGAGAATGTTTGATCGGCGTCACCGAGATTGGAAATCTGACCGTTGGTCACCTTATCGGTGCAACCGAGTTTCCTATATTGGTCTCACCAAGATTCAAAAGTTGCCACCTTTTGGCCACTTCGGTACCACCGAGATTAACACAGCGGTGTCACCGAGTTAGTCATTTTGTGTGTAACGGTTGGATTTTTGGGGATGCCTATATATACCCCTTCACGACCACCCACTCGAAAGTGAAGCACTCAGAACTATTCCACACTTGCCCCATCCAGTTTTCTGAGAGAGAACCACCTACCCTTGTGTTGAGGTCAAGATCTTCCACTCCAATCATATGGATCTTGATCTATAGCCTCCCCAAGTAGCTTTCCACCAATCCCATCTCTTACACCTTGACAAATTTGTGAGAGAGTGATTGGGGGCTGAGGAGTCTATCATCTTGAAGCACAAGAGCAAGGAGTTCATCGTCATTACCGAGCCTATTACCTTTTGGACGGTGGTGCCTCCTAGATTGGTTAGGTGTCACTTGGGAGCCTACTACTTCGCGTTGTGGAGTGAACCAAGAAGTTTGTAAGGGCAAGGAGATCGCCTACTTCGTGAAGATCTACCCATAGTGAGGCTAGTCCTTCGTGGACGGAAGCCTTTATGGAATAGTCAAGGTTGCTACTTCGTGGACCCTCTTGGGTGGAGCCCTCCATGGACTCTCACGACCGTTACCCTCCATGGGTCGAAGACTCCATAAATGTGGATGTACGATAGCTTCACCTATCGGAACCACGGGAAAAATCCATGCGTCTCCAACTGCGTTTGATCTACCTATCTCAACACTTCACTTCATATGCAATGTCTTTACTTTCCGCTGCCATATTTGTTGTCATGCATGTGTAGGGGTGTTAGACTTGCTAGCTTTGCTAAAACTATTAAAATCTGCCAACCAATTAACTTGGGAAAGGTTAGGTTTTAAATTCCTACTAGTAGACTATTCACCCCCCCCCCCTCTAGACACTCTTCCAGTGATCCCTCACAAAGAGGGGGTGCGGGAGGCCACCGAGGTGGGCACAACGCACCTGGGCACGCCAGGGGTGCCTAGCGCGCCCTGGTGGGTTGTGCCCCCCTCGAGGCACTCCCCTAGGTGCAGCTCTAGCCCGTTGGGTTCCTTCTAGTCCAAAAAAATCTCCAAAAAGTTTCGTGGTGTTTGGACTCCATTTGATATTGATTTCACGCGATGTAAAAAACAAGCAAAAACAACAACTGGCACTGGGTCAATAGGTTAGTCCCAAAAAATGATATAAAGTTGCTACCAAATGATTGTAAAACATCCAAGAATGATAAAATAACAGAATGAATACTTCATAAATTAGAGATACATTGGAGACGTATCAACATCCCCAAGATTAATTCCTACTCGTCCTCGAGTAGGTAAATGATAAAAGAAATATTTTATGAAGTGTGAATGCTAGCAAAGTGCATAAGTTTGATCAACGATAATTTAAATCACTTTTCCTAGCATCATAATAGCAATTCCTTCTTATAAAACTTCTCATGTTAAAGTAGCAACCTATTCACATGTTAAGGTTCAAACCATGAATTCTCTTGAAACTCAACAACCTATGTTCTCAGTCACCAAGCAATTGCAATTCAACTTATTCAACAGAGTTTAAGTAAGATCTCCACATACTCAACCATCATATAGTATTTTATGATTGCTAACACTCACTGCGTACACATGAGCAAAATGTTTCAACCGGACACATAGAAAGATAGGGGCTTATTGTTTTGCCTCACAACGTATTCACCTCAAGGGTGATGTCAACAATAATCACTCATGCTACCCATATTCTAATGGACATTTGTGACCACATGATGCTTGCCAAAGGAGAAAAATAAATAGGAATAGAGAGAAACCTTTGACTCCTTGCATAAAAGTAAATACTGAAAAGTAAAAGATAGGCCCTTCGCAGAGGGAAGCAGAGGTTATTTGTTTGTATGCACTTATTTGTTTGTATGATCAACCCCTTAGTGCAAAAGAACATCACGTTATATTGCTCCTTATGATATCAACCTTTATTATGCAGTCCGTCGCTATTATTACTTTGCCATCACAAGTGCGTACAACGCTCAATTTTCTCTTACACTAAATGATCTAACAATTTTAGAAGCAATTTTTATTGCCTTATTGCACTCATGACAACTTACTTGAAGGATCTTGCTCAATCCTTAGATAGGTATGGTGGATTCTTGAAAATAAGATTTGTATTTAAGGGTTTTTGGATTCACAAGTAGTATCTCTGCTTGAGCGGAATTTTTGGTTAGCAAAGATGGGGGGCAAGAACCACATGTTGAAGGATCTATGACAATATAACTTCTATGTGAATATGAACAAACATAAATCATTACATTGTCTTCCTTGTCCAATGTCAACAATTTTGGCATATAATATATTGATGGGGGCTCACAATCATAACAAATTTCTAGGTAGTGTATCTACATGTGAAAGTTCTCTTCCTTATACTAATTATTCGTGAATTGCTTGTATGACCAATATTGTGATTGTCAAGCCGCAAAAGATTTCACTTTCTAAACCCAATGTGAAGCTACCACTAGGCATGATATGGTTTCAACTTCATGACATTCAATTTATTCAACAACTTACTCATAGGATATAAGTCAAGCATAAGAGTAAATGACATAGAAAAGAGCTTCATTGACGGGATGTGAATGTCGGTTACTTAGCCTCCCTGGCAATTACTTGAGGACGCCATTTTATTGAAAAACTTGAAGATCTAATTATTTTATTATAACAGAAAGCAAAACAAAACAAAATAACATTTCAACAATAGCACACATCATGTGAAGAAGCAAAAACTTAGGATCAACTGATACAAACCGATAATTGTTGATGAAGAAAGGTGGGACGCCTACTAGGGCATCCCTGATACGTCTCCACCGTATATACTTTTGCAAACTCTTTTCCCCTTGTTTTAGACTCTAATTTGCATGATATGAATGGAACTAACCCGGACTACCGCTGTTTTCAGAAGAATTGCCACGGTGTTGTTTTTGTGCAGAAACAAAAGTTCTCGGAACATCTAGGAAATTTACGGAGAATTTTTGTGGAATATATAAAAAATATTGTCACAAGAAACAACTGGAGACGTGAAGCCAGGGTCCCATGAGCCCTCAGGGTGCCCCCTCCCTGGCCGCGCCCTACAGGCTCGTGGGGCCCCTGTGGCTCCGCCGCCTCCATCTCCGAGTCTATTTAGTCTCTTTCATCCTGGAAAAAATGGGAAGAAGAGTTTTCATCGCGTTTACGAGGCGGAGCCACCGCCACCACCTGTTCTTCCTCCAGAGGTCAGATCTGGAGTCCGTTCTGGGCTCCGGAGAGGGGAAATAGTCGCCATCGTCATCATCAACCTTCCTCCTTCGCCAATCCCATGATGCTCTTCACCGTTCGTGAGTAATCTCATTGTAGGCTTGCTGGACGGTGATGAGTTGGATGAGATCTATCATGTAATCAAGTTAGTTTTGATGGGGTTTGATCCCTAGTATCCACTATGTTCTTAGATTGATGTTGCTATGACTTTGCTATGCTTAATGCTTGTCACTAGGGCCCGAGTGCCATCATCTCAGATCTGAATATATTATGTTTTCAACAATATAAGTGTGTTCTTGATCATATCTTGCAAGTTGTAGTCACCTACTATGTGTTATGACCCGACAACCCCGGGGTGACAATAACCGGAACCACTCCCGGCGATGACCATAGTATGAGGAGTTCATGTATTCACTATGTGCTAATGCGTTGTTCCGGTTCTCTATTAAAAGGAGGCCTTAATATCCCTCAGTTTCCATTAGGACTCCGCTGCCACGGGAGGGATGGACAATAGATGTCATACAAGTTATTTTCCGTAAGCACGTATGACTATTTACGAAATACATGCCTACATTACATCGACGAACTGCAGCTAGTTGCATATTACCCTGTGTTATCATCATTGCATGATGAATGCCATCCAGCATAATTATCCATCACCGATCCAATGCCTACGAGCTTTTCCATAAGTTACTTTGCTACTACTGCTGTTACATTTGTTACTACTGTTGATGTCACACTGCTACTACTGCTGCTATTACCACTGCTATCGTTACTACTTTGCTACTGAAGCTCTTTTTGCGGATATTAAGTTTTCAGGTGTGGTTGAATTGACAACTCAACTGCTAATACTCAAGAATATTCTTTGGCTCCCCTTGTGTCGAATCAACAAATTTGGTTTAAATACTTACTCTCAAAAACTGTTGCGATCCCCTATACTTGTGGGTTGTCAAGACCTTTTTCTGGCGCCGTTGCCGGGGATCGTAGCTATATTCTCTGAGTCACTTGGGATTTATATTTGCTGGTCACTATGAGGAATTTGAGAGATCCAAAAACAAAAGTCTTGCCCTCAACTACGAGGACAGGTAAGCAACTGCCATCTAGCTCTACACTTGATTCACCTTCTGCCATGAGAAAATTTGGGACACCACCACCTATTAGTACTCCTGATATGTCGCCTGTGCTTGATGATGCTATTTCTGCTTTGCATGATGCTCGTGATGATACTTTGCTTGATAATTTACCACTGAGTAAATTCCTTGATGCTCATATAGCTAGAATTACCACTGAGTCCGATGATACTTCTGAAACTGCTGAAACCATTGAGATAGAACCTGCTGCTACACCTGTTAGATATATCTTCCCTAGATATGAATTGCCTGATATAACCAAAGGTTATGATATGGAAGGAGAGGTAGCTGAAGATTTTGTTGCTTGTAAGGATAGCTATGATGTTGAGTATCTATTACGCAAATGGAAAGAAAAATCTTTGAATGCTAGAATGAAGTATGATCCTAAGTTTGCTACTTCACCCATCTTTATCACTGATAAAGATTATGAATTCTGTATCGATCCTGAGTTAATCACTTTGGTCGAACTTGATCCTTTTCATGGGTATGAATCTTAAACCGTTGTAGCACATCTCACCAAACTGAATGATATAGCCACCCTATTCTCTAGTGAGGAGAAAATTCACCACTACTATATCCTCAAGTTGTTTCCTTTCTCGCTGAAGGGTGATGTTAATGCTTGGTTCACTTCTCTTGCTCTTGGTTGTGTGCGTAGTCCGCACGATATGACTTACTACTTCTGTGAAAAATATTTTCCTGCTCATATGAAACAAGCTGCCTCGCAAGAAATATATAACTTTGTGCAGATTGCAGAAGAGAGTCTCCCACAAGCTTGGGGGAGGCTTATCCAATTGCTCAATGCTTTTCCTGATTATCCTCTCAAGAAGAATGAAATACTTGATATCTTTTATAATGGACTAACCGATACTTCTAGGGACCACCTAATAGTTGTGCTGGTTGTGTTTTCAGGGAACGAACCGTGGAACAAGCTGAAATTCTATTGAATAATATCTTGATCAACGATAATGCTTGGACTATTCCTGAACCACCTCCGAAGCCAACTCCAAAGAAAAGAGGTATTCTATTCCTCAGTCCTGAAGATATGCAAGAAGCCAAGAAATCTATGAAAGAGAAGGGTATTAAATCTGAAGATGTTAAAAATCTACCACCTATCGAAGAAATACATGGTCTTGATAACCCGACATAGGTAGTAGAGGTAAATTCTCTTCGTTGATTTAATGAGAGTGATATCCCTTATGATAAACCTGCTAGCTTATGCTTAGATGAGTTTGATAAATTTGTTGCCAAACAACATAGTTTCAATGATTATGTTAGCAGACAACTGGAGCAAAACGCTCGTATGATTGATCGTCTGAGTGCTTGTATGGATAAAAATGCTTGTGACCTTAAGCTTATCACTAAACATGCTTCTATGGTCACCACCCAAGTAGAACAAGTACTTAAGGCTCAAAAAAACTTGCTCAATGAGTTGAATGATAATTCTATTAGAGTCGTTACTAGAGGCGGTAAAATGACTCAGGAACCCTTCTATCCTGAGGGCCATCCTAATAGAATTAGACAAGATTCTGAAAGGGTTAATACTGATGCACGTATTCATCCCGATCATAGGAAGAAAAAGAAACATGATAGGAACCTGCATACTAGTGAACCCATTGCTGCTACACCAGAGAATCCAAATGATGTTTCCATCTCTGATGCTGAAACACAATGTGGTTATGAACATGAGCCTAGTGATAATATTGATAATGATGCTCATGTTGACGCTCAACTTACCAATGATAATGATGTGGAGATTGAACCTACTGTTAATCTTGATAACCCACATCTTAAGAACAAGAGATACGATAAGAGTGATTTTATTGCTAGGAAGCATTGGAAAGAAAGGGAACCATGGGTTTAGAAACCCATGCCCTTTCCTCCCATACCATCCAAGAAAAAGGACGATGAGGATTTTGAGCGCTTTGCTGAGATGATTAGACCTATCTTTTTGCAAATGCGCTTAACTGATATCCTTAAAATGTCTCCGTATGGCAAGTATATGATATACATTGTGACAAATAAGAGAAAGATACTTGATGTGGAGATTTCCACCATACTTGCCAACTACACGTTTAAGGGTGGAACTCCCAAGAAACTAGTTGATCCCGGAGTGCCCACTATACCTTGCTCCGTTAAAGGAAACTACGTTAGAACTGCTTTGTGTGATCTTGGAGATGGTGTTAGTGTTATGCCTCTCTCTTTATACCGTAGACCTGAGTTGGATAAGTTGACACCTACTGAAATGTCTTTGCAAATGGCCGACAAATCTACTGCGTTACCTATAGGCATTTGCGAGGATGTGCCTGTTGTTGTTGCAAACGTTACTATCTTAACAGACTTTGTTATTCTTGATATTCTCGAGGATGATGCCATGGCTGTTATTCTTGGAAGACCCTTTTTAAATACTGCAGGCGCTGTTATTGATTGCAACAAAGGCAATGTCACTTTCCATGTTAATGGTAATGAGCACACGGTGCACTTTCCGAAGAAACAATACCGTGTTCATTCCATCAATGCTATTGAAAAATCTCCATCTATTATTATTGGAAGCTTTGAATTCCCTATACCTACTGTCAATATGAGATATGATATACTTGTTGGGGATATGCTCGTCCCCGTTGAGGTAACCTAGTGATTATTCGAAAGTTCTCCGATTTTATGTGATTCAAAAAAAGTTTGTCAAGGAGACTTGATCAACCTCATTGACGAATTTCTTCGGATGACCATGAGATGGATGAATCTAGAAGTCACACCCTTCTGTTCCTAGCTTTGACTTTCTGTTGCTTAGTAGAAAAATATTATTTTTAGCTTTTTCCCCCTGTTTTCTGCTTTTTTCGTCCAATGAAAACGTGACCCGAAAATAAAAGTTCTCAAAACTCCCCAAAACTGAAGTATGATTTTTCTGGAATTTTTTGAGAATTTCTGGGGCAAATAACAAGTCAGGGAGGTGTGCCAGTGGGCCACGAGCCTGCAGGGCGCCCCCCTAGCCGCGCCATGCAAGCTCGTGGGGCCCACGTGGCGCCCCCTCCACTTATTCCAACCCCCATCTTCTTCTTCTTCCTCCAGAAAATTCCTTTTGCAGCTCAAACCCGTGTTCTTGCTTGTTTTGCTCAGTTTTTCGATCTCCTTGTGCAAAACCCCATTCACCGAACTGTTTTGGGGAAATTGCTCCTTGGTATGTGACTCCTCCATTGGTCCAATTAGTTTTTTCTCTAGTGCTTTATCCTTTGCGTATTATTGCTGCCTTGGTGACCCTGTTCTTGAGCTTTGCATGTCAAATTTAGTTGGTCCCAAGTAGTTTTGATGCATGATATAGTCTCTAGGCACTTGTGGGAGTAGTTGCTATGAGTTTTGTTGAGCTTAGTTCACTTTCCTCTTGAGTCACTAAAAATTTCAGATTTATTTCAGAAAAGGGGATTATGTTTAGGAAGAATTATCATGGTGGTTCCTCAAGCAAAAGTGGTCCCCGTCTCTCGGTTCGGGAGCCCGATCTTTATCTGCCAAGGAACGCACCGGTGCAACCATGTGAATGGCCCTCCAATGACTTCATGGTTGCTGCAGGCTTCAGGAACGAGTTTGATGCACTTATTCACAACACCGGGCTAGAAGAATTCATCTCCAACAGATGTGAACAGTATACTGCACTCACTACCGCTTTCGTTCGTAGATTCAAATTTTTAGTTGGCCGTAAATCATCTATACTGTTTGATCTTTATGACAAATCCTATACTATGGATTTAGCGGATTTCAACAGAGTTTGCAACATACCTGAGTGGGGTAGTCTCAATGATCCTCCTAAGTCTTCAGTTAGAGATTTTATTGCTAGTATAACTGTTGGAGAAACTAGAGATGTTACGCAGGCCACTATAGGGAGCATTCATTTTCCTACCTTGCATTATTTTGCTCTCTTCATAGGTAGATGCATTAATGGCAAGATCGAACATAGTCACCTCTGCGCATCTGACCTTAGTATTCTAAGAGCGCAGTAACGGGTGATAGAAGTTTCAACATGGGAGAGATAATAGTGAGGAGGCTAACTAAGAATGCTAATGAAGGGGATTTATTTGGGGGGATCTATGCCATTCGCATAGCAAATCATCTTGGAGTACCTATCCGCGCAGGAGATCCCCTGCTCCATACAGCCCTCCTCGATCGTGCCGCCATGATACGCTTCCTGCTCCTGCTTTCTTTGACTTTCAGGGAAAACAAAGATATTATATAACTAGAAGAGAGGCAGAGGAGTATGATAGGGAGGCAAAGGCTACTCGCCTCCGTGCGGCAGCCATTCAGGCAGTAGCTGTCGCGTCCCAGTACAACCCCCACTATGATTTTGGTTATCACCCGGACCAGCCGTGGAACTAGACCAACTTAGGCCAAAAGCCTAAGCTTGGGGGAGTACGTGTTTCTCACCGACTTTACATTCATGTTCACATATTCACTTTGATAGTCGGTGTTCACACTTTTCCATTGTGCTATCCATGCTATTTTATTTCTTTTTCTTGCTTTCTTTTCTTGTGTTTGCTTAAATTTGAGAAAACCCAAAAAGATTTTCCGTTCTTCTTTTGCTTGTTGGGAGCTTTCCCGTGTAAATAGTTTTCTTTTTCTTTGGGTCAAGGTAGAACACCATGATTGAAATGATTAGTGGCTCTCATATGCTTTATTGTTTACCTTTCAGTGAGCCTATATTACCTTGTCTTCTCCTCTGAGTTTGTTTGCAGATTCCAGCTTAGTCCAATGCACAAACACTCTTATTATTATTCACATCATTCGGTCGTGCAAGTGAAAGGAAATAATGACGATATATGATGAAGTGACTGAGCCTTGAAAAGCTAGTATGAACTCGACCTATTTTGTTTTTCTAAATATGACTAGCTCATCATTCCTATTTAGCCTTGTTATGAGAGAAACATGTTTGCAATGACAACTTAGAGATCATAGTTGCTTATGCCATGCTTAATTAGCTAGGAGCTTATAATAGTTTGTCTTGGGTGCCAATATGAATTTTGAGATGATCATGATGTAGTATGATAGGATGGTATCCTCCTTTGAATGATTCAAGTGGCTTGACTTGGCACATGTTCATGCATGTAGTTGAAACAAAATCAACATAGCCTCTACAATAATAATGTTCATGGTGATTTATATCCTACTCATGCTTGCATTCAACGTTGGTTAATCTCAATGCATTTTGATGACTGTTGTCGCTCTCTAGTTGGCAGCTTCCCAGTCTTTTGCTAGCCTTCACTTGTACTAAGCAGGAATACTGCTTGTGCATCCACTTCCATAAACACAAAGTTGTTCCATAAGAGTCCACCATATCTACCTATATGCGGTATCTACCTGCCGTTCCAAGTAAATTTGCATGTGCTACTCTCTAAACCCTCAAGCAATAATCTGTTTTGTATGCCCTAACTGCTCATGTGGTGACAAGGGGCGGTCGGTATCTTCCATGCTAGGCGTGTTATCCTCGTTACGTGTTTATTCACTATCACTTATGAGAAAAGGGTCGGTAATCGGAATGCCCAGTTCCATGCTCAAAACACAAATATAATTGCAATAAAAACTCCCCCTGGATTGTTGTTGGTATGGACGGCACCCGAGGATTCAGCTAGCCGTGGAGTGTGATTGATCGGTTGTGGGGGAGTCAAAACTTTACTTTTCTGTTTGGGAACCGCCTATGATATGTGTAGCATGGAAGATGTTGTAAACCCTTGATAATTGCATTGACAATGAAAGCATACCACCTAAATTATTTAGCTCTGTTCCAAAAGCTTGAGCTCTGGCACCTCTGCAAATCAATGCTTCCCTCTGCGAAGGGCCTATCCATTTACATTACTGTTGAGTCATCCTCCTCTTATAAAGGCACCAATTAGAGAGCACCTCTGTCATTTTTATGCTTTGCTTTTAATTGATATTGAGTATGACTATGACTGGATCTTCTTTGCCATGAATTATAATGTTCAGTCAGCCCTTGGTCTTTGAAGGTATTGTGCATTTATGTTTTGCAGTCTCAGAAAGACCTAGCGAGATACCACTTGTTCATATTGTGTTATGATTGTTTTGATTGAAGTGTTGGCATTTGAAACTCATTATTATTGCTCGCTAGTTGATTATGACATTGATATGAGTACACCTTGAGACCTAAATATCATTGCTTATGTGTTTAGCTTATGATCTTGCTAAAAATCTGAATATGAGTTAGACATAGTTATGACAACAAGATCAAACAGAGTTTGTAAAAGTTTTTCTTTTGTCTCTTTCAGTTTGTCAACTGGATTGCTTGAGGATAAGAAAGGCTTGAAGTTTGGGGGAGTTGATACGTCTCCATCGTATCTACTTTTCAAAACTCTTTTGCCCTTGTTTTAGACTCTAATTTGCATGATTTGAATGGAACTAACCCGGACTAACGTTGTTTTCAGCAGAATTGCCATGGTGTTGTTTTTGTGCAGAAACAAAAGTTCTCGAAACATCCTGGAAATTTACGGAGAATTTTTTTGGAATATATAAAAAATACTGGCGCAAGAAACAACTGGAGACGCGGAGCCAGGGGCCCACGAGCCCTCAGGGCGCACGCCCCATGGCCGCGCCCTGCAGGCTCGTGGGCCCCCTGTGGCTCTGCCGCCTCCATCCTCGAGTCTATTTAGTATCTTTTGTCCTGGAAAAAATCGGAATAAGAGTTTTCATCGCGTTCACGAGGCGGAGCCGCCGCCACCACCTGTTCTTCCTCCGGAGGTTAGATCTGGAGTCCGTTCTGGGCTCCGGAGAGGGGAAATCGTCACCATCATCATCATCAACCTTCCTCCTTCGCCAATCCCATGATGCTCTTCACCATTCGTGAGTAATCTCATCGTAGGCTTGCTGGACGGTGATGAGTTGGATGAGATCTATCATGTAATCAAGTTAGTTTTGATGGCGTTTGATCCCTAGTATCCACTATGTTCTTAGATTGATGTTGCTATGACTTTGCTATGCTTAATGCTTGTCACTAGGGCCCGAGTGCCGTGATCTCAGATCTGAATATATTATGTTTTCAGCAATATAAATGTGTTCTTGATCATATCTTGCAAGTTGTAGTCACCTACTATGTGTTATGACCCGGCAACCCCGGGGTGACAATAATCAGAACCACTCCCGGCGATAACCATAGTATGAGGAGTTCATGTATTCACTATGTGCTAATGCGTTGTTCCGGTTCTCTATTAAAAGGAGGCTTTAATATCCCTAAGTTTCCATTAGGACCCCGCTGCCACGGGAGGGATGGACAATAGATGTCATACAAGTTATTTTCCGTAAGCACGTATGACTATTTACGGAATGCATGCCTACATTACATCGACGAACTGGAGCTAGTTGCATATTACCCTGTGTTATAACCGTTGCATGATGAATGCCATCCAGCATAATTATCCATCACCGATCCAAAGCCTACGATCTTTTCCCTACTGGTCCTTGCTAAGTTACTTTGCTACTACTGATGCTACACTTGTTACTACTATTGCTGCTATTACCACTCCTATCGTTACTACTTTGCTACTGAAGCTCTTTTTGCAGATATTAATTTTTCAGGTGTGGTTGAATTGACAACTCAACTGCTAATACTCAAGAATATTCTTTGGCTCCCCTTGTGTCGAATCATCAAATTTGGGTTAAATACTTACCCTCGAAAACTGTTGCGATCCCCTATACTTGTATCTTGGAATGCCTTGGGCATCCCCAAGCTTGAGCTGCTATGTCTCGTTCAATCCTCTCATACCACGGTTTCACCTATTCTCAAATACTTCATCCACACAAAACTCAAAAAGAACTCGTGAGATAGGTTAGTACACATAATAATAAATCAGTTCTTTATGTACTGCCAAGACAAGTTGCATAATAATTTTAAAACATTATGTACTGTATACTATCTTTTCAACAATTTATATCTATCAATATAGGCTATGGAAACTATAGGATAAGTGGATAACGAAACTATGGCAGCAATCTGTCTAAACAGAACAATCTGTAGCAATTTATGAAAATAGTTTACCTATGTAACTCACACAATTATGAAAATGTAGGAAATTCTAGAAAATTTATATGAACATACTGTGTAAAACTTTTAGAAACTTTCCACGTTCCAGTAAAATATTAAAATTCAAACACTAGAGCCAAAGTTTCTGTTTTTACACAACACTCATCAAAACTTGCAATGCAAGCATACTAAAGGAAATTCTTGGAATTTTTATTGAAAAACAAGATTATAAATAACACCTAACAGAAATTAACAAAATATAATGGCGATCCAAGCAAAACACATATTATGTGACGAATAAAAATATAGCTCCATGTAAGATAAACCGATAGTGTTGAAGACGAAAGAGGGGATGCCTTCCGGGGCATCCCTAAGATTACGCGCTTGAGTCTTCCTTTAATATTACATTGGGGTGCCTTGGTCATCCCCAAGCTTAGGTTCTTGTCACTCCTTATTCTCCTCATATCGGTGTCTCCTCCAAAACTTGAAAACTTCAATCACACAAAACCTAACAGAACTTCGTGAGATGGGTTAGTGTAGTAAATATAGATCATTCACTTAGGTACTGTCAAGACAAGATTCATAATTGTTACCACATGATACCTACTGTATTATACCATTCCCATAATTTATACCACTGAATATAAGCTATCGTAACACTAAAACAAGCAAACTATGCATGCAAAACAGAATCTGTCAAAAACAGAACAGTCTATGAAGATCTGAATGGCTACCAAACTTTCCTGACTCTAAAAATTCCGAACAATTAGAAAAACTCAAGGAATTCCATAAAAAAAATTAAAAAAATTCGACAAAATTTGATGGTCTAGTAAAATCAGATAATTCATATACTGGACGCAAAACTTTCTATTTTTGCACAGAATCAAACAAGCAAGTATCCACACTATCCCAAAGGATTTACTTGGCACTTTATTGAAATAAAAGACACAAAACATGATTACTGCAGTATCTTAATCATGTGAACACATAAAAACAGAAGGTAAAAGTGTTGGGTTGTCTCCCAACAAGCGCTTTTCTTTAATGCCTTTTAGCTAGGCATGATGATTTCAATGATGCTCGCATAGGAATAGTAATTGAGACATGCGAAAGAGGATCAAGAATCTCACGACAAGCATATTTAAGTCTAACCCACTTCCTATGCATAGGGATTTTGTGAGCAAACAATTTATGGGAACAATAATTATCTAGCATAGGAAGGCAGAAGAAGCACGACTTCAAAACTTTAAAGACATAGAGAGGAAACTTGATATTATGGCAATTCCTACAAGCATGTGTTCCTCCCTCATAATAATTTTCAGTAGCATCATGAAGAAATTCTAGAATATAACCAACACATAAATAATTATTTTCATGATGCATAAGCATAGAGATTTTGTTACTCTCCACATAAGCAAATTTATTCTCATCAATAGTAGTGGGAGCAAACTCAACAAAATAACTATCATGTGATTGAAAATTAAAATCATGATGACAAGTTTCATGGTTATCATTATTATTTATAGCATACATATCATCACCATAATCATAATATATATGAACTTTGTTGTCATAATCAATACACTAGTAGAAAACAGGGCATTGGTTCGGGCCGGGCCAGCCCATTAGTCCCGGTTCAGTGACGAACCGGGACCAATGGGGGCAACGGTTCCGGTTTGGGAGGCCAGGGGGCCAGGCGGGCCACATGGGGCATTGGTCTCGGTTCGTAGGACACCTTTTGTCCCGGTGCTAGACACGAACCGGGACCAATGTGCCTCGCTCCTAGCCCACAAGCATTGGTCCCGGTTCATGTCTGGATCCAGGACCAAATGGGGTCCTTTGGTCCCGGTTCTGGCCATGAACCGGGACCAATGGGATGCCTATATATACACCCTAGCCGGTGAGCAGAGCAGTCCACACTAGTCTGTTTTTCAGGCCAGCGAGGAGACCTTTGTGGTGCTCTAGCTCACCTCCTATGCACATGAGGTGTTTCATGAAATGCCCAAGCCAAACTTAATCTTTCTCCTCTCAAAACTCCTTGTCCAAACTCCATTTTCGTAAAGATTTAACTTGCTTTTGGCGGTCCGAAATCATTGTCGATCGCCCGTGCGTGGTGAGCCTCTTCATCTTATCTTCTTGCTAAAAGAAAATATACTTACTCGTATGATTTTCTTACTTTTATTATTGTTTGTTATTATATAGTGTCATGGTTATGGTATCCGCCCACGTCGGCCCTCGTCCAGTCTATTATTCAGATGTGGTATATTATCTTTTATATAACTATTTCACACATCTAATGTCTATGACAATTAATTTTGCCACCAACTTGACGTAGATGTTTTTATCTGTAGGAAGTAGTTGAACCAGAAATTCCAACCGACTATGCAATTCTGCTCGACAAGTTAACTAAAGCTGAAAAAGAAATCGATCATTTGAAAGAAAAATTGAAAGGAACTAAAGATGACAAGATGGGATTGGAGTTGCATGTTGCCGATATCATCGGCGATCACAAGACCAAGATGGATGCAATGTGCTTGAAGCTTAGAAAGATTAGAAAATATGTCATTCATAATGAGGCTTGGTATCATTATGTCGTTGGATCAATTGGTACCTTAGTAGCGATTATGATTGCATTTGTTGTTGCATTTAAATTTTTTACATAGTTTCGTTATATGATTTAATTAGATGCTCTTGAGAGCTATATGTTGTTCAATAATGACAACTATGTATGAACTGTATGTATTTATTTTGGTCATTATTGTACTTTGGCTTTAATGCAATGACGAATTTCTATTAATTTGGTCACTTCTCTATTCATGATATGTCGAAATGGTTTTTAATACACTTCATTATATAAACGCACGCAGATGAACCGGCAATGGATGTACGGTGACCGGCGCACCTCCGAGTATATTAAGGGCCCGCATAATTTTCTCAAAGCGGCTGATGCAAACAAGTAGAATGATTTTATGCATTGTCCATGTACTGTCTGTGAGAATACGAAGTCTTTCTCCAACTCTAAAACCCTTCACTTCCACCTGCTTCAGAAGGGTTTTATGCCACACTATAATGTTTGGACCAAGCACGAAGAAAGAGGGGTTATGATGGAAGACAATGAAGAAGAAGAGGATGACGAAAACTACCCTCCCCCTGAATACGGTGATGCTGCAATGGGGGAAGCTGAAGATCAAGAGGAACCAGACGATATGCCCGATGATGATCTTCATCGGGTCATTGTTGATGCACAAAGAGAATGCGAAAGTGAAAGGGAGAAGTTGATGTTCAATCACATGTTAGAGGATCACAAAAAAGGGTTGTACCCAAATTGCGAAGATGACCACAAAAAACTCGGCACCACACTAGAATTGTTGCAATGGAAGGCAGGCAATGGTGTATATGACAAGGGATTTAGTTCGCTACTAAAAATAATGAAGATGAAGCTTCCAAAGGATAACTAATTGGCCGATAGTACGTACGCAACAAAGAAGGTTCTATGCCCTCTAGGATTGGAGGTGCAGAAGATACATGCATGCCCTAATGACTGCATCCTCTACCGCGGTGAGTACGAGGAACAGAACGCATGCCCGGTATGTGGTTCATTGCGGTATAAGATCCGAAGAGATGACCCCGGTGATGTTGAGGGCCAGCGCACCGGGAAGAGGGTTCCTGCCAAGGTGATGTGGTATGCTCCTATAATACCATGGTTGAAACATCTGTCTAGAAACCAAAAGCATGCCGAGTTGATGCAATGGCACAAAAAAGACCATAAGAAAGACGGGAAGTTGAGAGCACCCACTGACGGGTCATAGTGGAGAAATATCGAGAGAAAGTGGAGCGACTTTACAGGTGACCCGAGGAACGTATGGCTTGGTTTAAGTGCAGATGGCGTTAATCCTTTTGGGGAGCAGAGCAGCCAGCATAGGACATGGCCTATGACTATGTATGTATAACCTTCCTCCTTGGTTATGCATGAAGCGGAAGTTCATTATGATGCCAGCGCTCATCCAAGACCCTAAGCAACCCGACAATGACATTGATGTGTACCTAAGGCCATTAGTTGATGAACTTTTACAGCTATGGAATGCAAGAGGTGTATGTGTGTGGGATGAGAACGAACAGGAGGATTTTGACCTACATGTGTTGCTGTTTGTAACCATCAACCATTGGTCTGCTCTCAGTAACCTTTCAGGATAGACAAACAAGGGATACCACACATGCACACACTGTTTAGATGACACCGATAGTATATATTTGGACAAATGCAGGAAGAATGTGTACGTGGGGCATCGTCGATTTCTTCCGACCAACCATCAATGTCGAAAGAAAGGAAAGCATTTCAAAGGTGAGACAGATCACCGGAAGAAGCCTGCCCTCCATACTGGTGATCACATAATTGATATGGTTAATGATTTACAAGTAATATTTGGAAAGGGTCCTGGCGGACTATCTGTTCAAAATGATGCTGACAAACGCGCACCCATGTGGAAGAAGAAATCTATATTTTGGGACCTACCCTATTGGAAAGACCTAGAGGTCCGCTCTACAATCGACGTGATGCACGTGACGAAGAATCTTTGCGTGAACCTTGTAGGCTTCTTGGGAGTGTATGGGAATACAAAAGATACAACGGAGGCACGGGAGGAACAGCAACGTGTGCATGAAAAATACAGCATGCATCCAAACAGTATGAAGGCCTTGCGAGCTATGCTCTTACCAAAGAAGAGAAGGAAATTTTCTTTGAATGTCTGCTCAGTATGAAGGTCCCGTCTGGTTTCTCGTCAAATATAAAGGGAATAATAAATATGGCAGAGAAAAAGTTCTAGAACCTAAAGTCTCATGACTGCCACATGATTATGACGCAACTGCTATCGGTTGCATTGAGGGGGCTTCTATCGGAAAACGTTCGATTAGCCATTGTGAAGCTATGTGCATTTCTCAATGCAATCTCTCAGAAGGTGATCGATCCAGAAATTCTGCCAAGGTTAAGGAGTGATTTGGTGCAATGTCTTGTTAGTTTTGGGCTGGTGTTCCCATCGTCCTTCTTCAATATCATGACGGACGTCCTAGTTCATCTAGTCGACGAGATTGCCGTTCTGGGCCTTGTATTTCTACACAATATGTTCCCCTTCGAGAGGTTCATGGGAGTCTTAAAGAAATATGTTCGTAACCATGCTAGGCCAGAAGCAAGCATCTCCATGGGCCATCAAACAGAGGATGTCATTGGGTTTTGTGTTGACTTCATTCCTGACCTTAATAAGATTGGTCTCCCTCAATCGCAGTATGAGGGGAGACTGCCTGGAAAAGGCACGCTAGGAGCGCACTCAATAATATGTAGGGTCGGGCATTCTTAGTCTCAAGCACACTACACAGTTCTACAGAATTCCACCTTGGTGACCCCGTATGTCGATGAACACAAGAAGATTCTACGCTCCAAACCCCCGGAGCAGTGTGACGACTAGATTACATATGAACACATAAGGACTTTGAGAAGTTGGTTGCAAACACGTCTCATGGGTGACAACACTATTTCTGACGAGCTGTACTCGTTGGCTAGGGGACCATCTTCGACTCTATTGACTTACAAAGGGTACGAGATAAATGGGAATACATTTTACACGATCGCCCAAGATGAAAAGAGCACCAACCAAAACAGCGGTGTCCGCTTTGATGCAGCAACCAAGAGGGGAAAGGACACATATTATGGTTACATAGTGGACATATGGGAACTTGACTATGGACATGATTTCAAGGTCCCTTTATTTCAGTGCAAATGGATCAATCTGTCAAGAGGCGGGGTACAGGAAGACCCACAGTACGGAATGACAACAGTGGATCTGAACAATCTTGGGTAGACAGACGAACCATTCGTCCTAGCCAATGATGTGGCA
The DNA here is from genome assembly GCA_022496015.1 of Hordeum marinum. Lineage (NCBI taxonomy): Eukaryota > Viridiplantae > Streptophyta > Magnoliopsida > Poales > Poaceae > Hordeum > Hordeum marinum. Next base: position 500,465,242 of record CM039678.1, on the reverse strand, counting down.
CAGATTTTCTATGTGAAGGACATGTCTACCATACCGAGAAAAATAAAAGATAAGGAAGCGAATACATCATACGATGATCCAAAGCACCACATAGTTCTTTCAGGAAAAAGAGACATCGTGGGATTTGAGGGCAAGATAGACATGTCTGAAGATTATCAAAAGTTTCATGAAATTCCTCCTTCAAAGTCAAGGCTGACCCAAGCACCCTGTTAAACGATGAAGATTATCCATGGTTACGACGCAATAAGCAAAGGACACAAGCGAAGAAAAAGTGAGGACTTTCTCTCCACAACTATATCATTGCAGTGACATGTGAAGAAATGAAATGCCTTTTGTAACATGCTATGTGGGTGAAATGATGATACCAGGCCAAGTTTCAACCTTTTTGGACTTCATTTGAAGTGCTTTTCAATTTCAGGGTCATTTAGCTCAAAAAAAATTAGTAAGTGAATGAAAAATACCAAATGAAGTCAGAAAGGGTTGAAAATTGATGATGTGGCTTTCAATGGTACATTTTGAACACACAAAAATCCTAGAGTGCAAATAAGTTCAAGACAATGAAATGCCTTTTGTAACCGATGTGTTTCCTTGCGAAACCCCGATACTTCGAAAGAGACTGTCTGTTTTGTACACGAAGTGCATCCTAATTTTGCCGTAACCCTCTCAACTTTTTAGCACACCCTATGTGGGTGAAATGATGATACCATGCCAACTTTCAACCTGTTCAGAGTTCATTTGAATTGCTTTTCAGTTTCAGGGTCATTTAGCTCAAAAAATCAGTAAGTGCATGAAAAATACCAAATGAAGTCAGAAAGGGTTGAAAATTGATGATGTGGCTTTGAATGGTGCAGTTAGAACACACAAAATTTCTGGAGTTCAAATGAGTTCAAAAAAATGAAATCCCTTTGTAACAAATGAGTTCTCGTCTGAAACTGTGATACTTCAAAATAGATTGTCCATTTTGTACACGAAGTGCATCTAGTTTTAACCCACTGAACTTTTTAGCACATGCTATGTGGATGAAATGATGATACCATGCCAACTTTCAACCTTTTCAGAGTTCGTTTGAAGTGCTTCTTAATTTCTTTCAAAACATCATGGGAGTGGATTTCAAAAAAGAATCAGCTAAATAGCAAGAAACAAAACAAAATAATGGAAATTATGCAACTAAAATTATCAATGTATTTATTTGTTAAAAAGAATGAACTAAAATACCACAAGAAAAATACTGTAATTTTTTTAAAAAAATAAAGCAAAAAACAAAACAGGCTTTTTAAAAAAAATATTGCCTACTCGGCCACCACGGCCTGAATACGACTAGAAACCCAACAGCTAGTTGGGCCAGGATTCAGGCCCGCACAAGGACCAGTAGGCCCACAGGCAGAGGAGAGTGCAATTAGGCCTGTAAGCCTACAGTTGAGAGGAGCACGAGAGTGTTGGCAGAGCAGCGCTTATAAACCAATCTCGAGCCCTCTCAGCTAGTGAGGTGGGACTAAACACTTGTCCCCGGGCAACACCACCTTTTGGTCCCGGTTGGTGGCACAAACCGGGACCACTACCCTCCTTTACTCCCGGTTGTTGCCACCAACCGGGATCAATGGTCTCTGCTTCCCGCCCTTTGGGCTGTCGAAAAGAGACCTTTGGTCCCGGTTGGTGCCACCAACCGGGACTAAAGGGGGCACTAGTCCTGGTTGGTGAGACCAACCGGGACCAATGCTCTGTGTATATAATCGGCAGTTTCGATTTTTTCAGATTTCATCTAGCACTTGCCCCCAACAACGCCGAGCACATCGACGCCGCCAGGCTGCCCGAGCTAGCCGTCGACGCCCTCTGCCCCGACGCGCCGCCCTTCCCCGATGTGCCCCCCTACCCCGACGCACCGCCCCTGCTCCGACGCGCGCCTCTGCCCCGACGATGAAGCCACTCCTCGACGCTGCCCCGCGCCACAGCCCTGCCCCGACGACGCCGCCCCTCCTCCCCGTTCGGTCCGGCCGGCCCCCTTTCCTCCCTATCCGATTTTGCTGATTTAATTTGATGATATATGACATATGATAGTTAGATGATGATGTTGATGATAGCTGATGATGTTGATGATAGATGATTTATGCTTTTTTTTGTTCATATAATTTTTTATAGCATTTTTGGTCCATGTATATATGTGTGTGTATATGGATGGATGGATGGATGGATGTGTATATATAGAAAATTATCATATGATATAAAAAAATATCGTAGCTTCCTGGTTTTTTCCATGGATGTATGCTAAAGAAAATTATGAAAGAGCCAGAAAATAAGTTATCCCATGTTTTTGAATATATAATATATGTATTTTGTTGGCAGAAAATAAGTTGGCTAAAAATAAGTTCGTTCACGAAGGGGTTTTACTTTGCCTAAATCGGGGAGGGGCAACTTCACTAAATGTTCATGATTTTTCTGTTCATATTAAGAAAGAGCGTAAATCGGCGCAAATGAGGGGGGAGGAGTCCGCAAGTATCCCCTAACTCTCTCGGGAAAATGAGTAAGAAAATATCCGCAAACCCTAGAAGTGTTGTCGAGGCCACCCCAAACCCTAGAAGCGTTGTCGAGGCCAACCAAATTTACCAAGTTAAATGAGTTAAAAGAGCATTGTCGAGGCCACCCCAAACCCTAGAAGTGTTGTCGAGGCCAACCTACCAAGTTAAATGAGTTAAAAGAGCGTTGTCGAGGCCACCCCAGACCCTAGAAGAGTTGTCGGACATTCATGAGAGAGGCGGTCCAGACGTCGGACATTCATGTTTGTATATTAATTTCCATGTTGTAATGTTTGCAGAAACTATGGATCCAAGAGACGAAGAACAAGAACAGTTGTTAGGGGATATAATCAACGGCAGACGTGATATCGAGTCGTATCTCAACTTATTCACCGATGGTCTGGAAGAAGTGGATTATGACGGCTCCAATGATCGAACAATGGAGGAGGAATACATGATCATGATGGCTCCGGTGACCGAATGCCGGAGGAAGAAGGAGACCATGATGACAGCTCCGGTGGCTGATCGGAGGAGGGAGCTGTTGCAAAGTCCGGAGAGGTATATATATATTAATTAAGCATGTGCTGACTAGCTAATTGATTCATTAATTGTTTTGGTATGCACATATATTAATTAACTCTTCTTTCTTCTGTATTATAGCCCTACGGAGTGATCCAAACTTCGGTAATGAGACGAAGCCCGAAGAAGAGGTTGCGCAAGGATGAAATGTTCATGATCACAGCACACGCGGACGATGGCCTACCGATTGAACCAAAGCGGACCAAGAACGCAGTTTCTGCTGAGTGCGGAGCTATTGTTAGGGACAACATCCCGATCAGGATCAAGCAATGGAATAGGCCTAAGGACGGCGCCCCTGAAGGTGATTATCTCCGATAGACAGAAAGAAGATCTTTGGACCACGCTGAAGGGAAATTTCACCCTACCGCCAGAGGAGGATCTGAATAAGCCAGTTATAGAGCCAGAAGAAGATCTATTCAGGAGGTGGAAGAATGAGTTGAAATCAAAGTTTGTCGATAAAGGGAAGACTCCAGAATTCGTCGGCCGATATGAGAAGATAGTAGATTACTCGCCCGCATTTGTGGCCTACAAGACATCGGAGAAGAGTAAGAAAATGTCAGAGACAAACAAGAACAATGCTGCAGAGAAGCAGTATCACCATCACACGGGGTCAAGTGGCTACCTCAAAGCCCGGCCATTGTGGGACAAAGCTGAGAATGACCTGCTTGCTAAAGGGGTCCAACCACAGACATATAAGTGGCCAGACCGTTGAAGGACTCGGTTCTTCGGGGTTGGGGGAACTTTGGACCCTGAAACAGGGAAGTGCTATTGGACGAACGAGCAACTTGCAATACCCATAAAAAAGCTTCAGAATTATATCACCGCAGCGCAGGAAGGGACGTTCATTCCCGACAGAGAGAAGGATGAGCTGACTGCAGCCCTAGGGAATGTTGAGAACCCTTGATGAACACGAGGCACACCAGGCTCCGTTTCGTGGAAGGTTGGGTTTCCAGACGCAGGCGGTTACAGAAGCTCGGAGAGAAAGAGGAAAGCGGAGCTGAGCAAAATTCAGAAGCTCAATGCAAGACTACAAAAGCTAGAGGAAGCTGAGAGCCAGCGATCTGCCAGCCAACCATCTCAGCAGCACGAAGCTACCCCAGAAGCTACTACCCCGCCATCCCAGCGGAGAAGTAGCGTCGCTTCCACAGAGCCCATTCAGCCCGACTTCATGTCTCCTAGCTACCCCGTGGATACTATTACTGAGGCTCAACACTGCGAACTTATGACGAAATGCCGGAACCTCACTTTCAAGGCGGCTGTCGGCTCTGTTGCACCTCCTCAACCCAATGGAACTTTTCACTGCCGTCCGATTCCACATGGCTATGTTGTTGTGATGGTGGATGATGTAATGCCGGACTTTTAGGAGCTCGATCTTGACCACTATACAGGTGAAGGAGATAATAAGCTGGTTTGTGCCCTGAGGAGTACATGTCTATGGCAGAAGGAGTACATCAAGCTTCCAAAGTGGACGCCTCCGCCTCCTCCTTCTCCTCAGGCGAATCAAGGCACTCCGCCTCCTCGTCCTCCTCCTCCTCCTCCTCCAGTGAGTGATCATCGAGGCACTCCGCCTCCTCCTCCTTCTCCGGCGAGTGATCATCAGGGCTCTCCGTCTCCTCCTCCTCCTCCTTCTCCGGCTCGTCCGACGTGTGGGGGCAATCCGCCTCCTCCTTCGCCTACTCCGGTACGTCGGAGCGGTATGCCTCCTCCTCAGCCTCGTCGGCAACGGCAGAAGGCAGACGTTGCCGCTCCAGCTCCTCCGGTGCCTAGCAAGCAATGGAAAAAGGGATCCACCGCCGCTTCGACGGCTAGCAGTACAAGCATAGGCAGGAGGGAATACATATACGGTCCATCTCTCAAGCCTCTAGAAAAGTTACCATATGAGAGAACCGAGTCTGAAAACGACGAGATATGTCAGGCCGAAGTGAGGGCCCATTTTGCAAATAAAACTCCACCTTCGAAGGAGAAGATAGATCCGGTAAAAGCGATGCGCACTATCGATGCCCTGAAGCGACCACCACCGCCTCCGTTGGATTCCAACTATGTTCGCAGTGTTAAAAACACATAACAAGAGGCGCGGCGATCGGGAAGTACTTCCAGTGATGCAAAGTTAGTAGAACAAAGAAGTGGGAAAAAATTCCCCAGCTCGACGAACAGGCGAACCAATCGTGCCCCCCGCTCAAGGTTTCTAGCGATATCGTCGCTAATCATCCAGGGATGGTGCCCGGTACCAATCCTGGTGATTACATGAGCAATAATGTACTGTTTCGAATTCATCCATTGGAGGTGGATGATTTCAAATACCGGTACGGGCATCCTCTCGTCAAACCTGATCATCCTCCTCTAACAACGATGATGCGAAGATTCCATGAATGGTACATGCAACACTGCCGCGAGTCTGTGAGGGAATCTTTGGTACTGAAAGTTAAAGAGGAGCATGACCTCTTTGGAACTAAAATGGTGAGGAGATATTCCAGTTATACAATGAGAAGGACGTCGACAAAACAATCATGCTTTGCTACTGTTTGTAAGTACTACTTCTATAATTAAGTCTCTCTATGTATATGGCTCAGCTCTTTCCTTGCATGTATATATAATTATCCTCACTACTATATTATGCATATTGAAGATCGTCGAATGCAAAAAATAACAAATATATGATATTGGGTTCATTAACCCAGATATCATACATGGGCATAATTTTAAAAATTATCCCGCAGAAACCGAGGAGAACTTGCTACAATCGTTGCTTAAAAATCAAAACAAAGGGACAATACTCTTTCCTTACAACTTCAAGTGAGTGTTACTGTCTTCTGCATATTCGGTTTCCCTTATATTACTCGAGGTTTATAGTAATGTAATTGATGAGTTATGCATGCGTACGCAGTTTCCACTTTATTCTGCTAGAGATTCGGGTTGAGCGGGGACTAGTAATCGTCTTAGACTTGAAACGAAAAGATCCCCAGCAATATGCAAACATGACTAAAATTCTCCAGAAGTAAGTTCAATTGATCATTATCACATCATATCGGCAACTTTGTCCATTTCCTGATATGAAGTAATTATTTTCTTTGTCTGGCAGGGTTTGGAAAGAGTTCACAACAATTGTTCCATCACTGCCGGGGGAGCTGCGATTTACACACCCGAAAGTAAGTACTACTAGCTAGTTCCGCGCATCTCTCATTTATTTTAGTTTCATCAATACCAGTTATCATGCTTGATTATTAGTTTGATTGAACTCTATTTTTCATAAAGTGCTTGTGGCAGGAAGACGGGACTAATTTATGTGGATACTACGTTTGCGAGTTCATCTACAATGCGACGACCCCTGAGAGGGGCTACTCTAAAAAACAATTTGAAGTGCGTAAGCAATAATATTCACACTTTTATTTTAATTACCATATATATGTATTGATACCCTTCTTCAGATTAGATGTGGAAGATGCAGGATGAACTCCTACCACATGATCGCATACGAGTAATTCAAGAAGAATTGGCGGGATTCTTTCTTGACCACGTCATAAATAAAGACGGAGAATACCATCTGAAATTCGAGATTAGATGTTAGGGATTGTAAGAGATCCTATATTTTATATATGTAGCTAGTAGCGTCAGATATATATACGAAAACTTGTTATAGGACCAATCTCTCGAAGAAAGAGAGGTCGATCACTTCTATCTCTATATGTTCATGAAGATCTTGTGTACTTAATGGTTCCTTCATTTGCTTACTAGCTAGCGTGTCGAGTTCTCTCTATAGTAGCAAGCGTCGACCAAGCACGGAGAAAGAGAGGACACTTCTCTCTATCAATTAGCTAGTTATAACAATATGAAACCCCTAAATTAACCGTCCAAAACCCCCTAAACCCCCCTCCCTTTCAAAAGAAAGCAACTGCCAGATGCTATCGCGTGGATGCATTTCGGTCCCGGTTGGTGTTACAAACCGGGACTAAAGGTTCTCCTGCCTAGGATCCCCATAGAGGCCACGTGGAGCCCCTTCTGTCCCAGTTCGTAAGAGAACCGGGACTAAAGGTTTTGGGCTTTAGTCCCGACCCTTTCGTCCCGGTTCCGGAACCGGGACAAATGGGCCTTACGAACCGGAAAAAATGGGCCTATTTCTACTAGTGATAGCAACCTCTTCCAAAATAGTGGAATCATCATTAAATAAAGTCATGACCTCTCCAAATCCACTCTCATCAATATAATAATCATAACTAGGAGGCATGCTTTCATTATAGCAAATTTCCACATCAAAACTTGGTGGACAAAAGATATCATCTTCATCAAACATAGCATCCCCAAGCTTATGGCTTTGCATATCATTAGCACCATGGATATTCAAAGAATTCATACTAAAAACATTGAAATCATGCTCATCATTCATTCCAATCATTTTATTGAATTCTTCTTCTATCAATTGAGCACAATTTTTCGATCCATCATTTTCAGGAAAGATATTATAAAGATGATCAATAATATGATGCAACCTCAATTCCATTTTTTTGTACTTTTCTTTAATAAATCAAACTAGTGATAAAACAAGAAACTAAAAGATTCGATTGCAAGATCTATATATATACCTTAATGCACTCACCTCCCCGGCAACGGCGCCAGAAAAGAGCTTGATGTCTACTACGCAAGTTTATTCTTGTAGACACGTGTTGGACCTCCAAGCGCAGAGTTTTGTAGGACACTAGCAATTTTCCCTCAAGTGGATTACCTAAGGTTTATCAATCCATGAGAGGTGTAGGATGAAGATGGTCTCTCTCAAATGACCCTGCAACCAAATACAAGAAATCTCTTGTGTCCCCAACACACCCAATACAATGGCAAATTGTATAGGTCCTCTAGTTTGGCAAAGTGTAATATTGATGGTAGAAATATATTTTTATAATCTGAATAAATAAAAACAGCAAGGTAGAAAATAAAAAAAGTGAGCACAAACGATATTGCAAAGATTGAAAATGAGGCCTACGGTCCGTAGTTTTGCTAGTGCAATCTCTCAACAATGCTAACATAGTTGGATAATATAACCATCCCTCAATGTGCACTGAAGAATCACTCCAAAGTTCCTATCTAGCGGAGAACATAAGAAGAAATTGTATGTAGGGTACAAAACCACCTCAAACTTATTCTTTCCATTCGATCTATCCTATAGTTCGTACTAAAATAACAGAAGCTATTCTTTCCAATCGATCTAATCAAGAGTTCATACTAAAACAACACCAAATAATTTCAGATTCATAATACTCAATCCAACACAAAGAACTTCAAGGAGTGCCCCAAGATTTTTACCGGAGAAACAAAGACAGGAACGTGCATCAACCCCTATGAATAGATTACCCCAATGTGACCATGGGAATCCGCAAGTTGAATGCCAAAATACATATCACACTACTAGAAAAAGGCTGTTAGTGGCGCACCTATTTTGGCTATTAATGGTGCACTATAGGTGCACCACTATTATCACACCACTACTAATAAATAGTAATGGCGCATGCCTGGTGCGCCACTGTTAATCTACATAACAGTGGCGCACCACCTGGTGCGCCATTACTATCCCAGACAATAATGGCGCAGCTAAAGTGCGTCATTACTAGGCCCAGAAGTGCGCCACTGCTGTTACTCCAAGGGGCCATGTGTACCTTGTGCTTTGGGTTACTAATGGTGCACTTTTGGATAATGCGCCACTGGTGTGTTTATTCTTGTGCGCCACTAAAGTGCAATATGGTGCGCCACTACTATGAATATTATGTTTTTTTTGCTTTTCTAATATTTGCACAGGTTACAAAATACATTACAGCACAAAATATAAACAGCACAACATATAAACAACAGATTTATCGAATACAATAGAAGATTAGTCTCCGAATACAATTCATCATATTAGTCTCCGAATTCAAAATACCGAACAAAGTTAGAACATTACAAGTCTCAAGACCGCGAGTAGCGAGTTTGTCTTCACATTACAAGTCGATATCTAAACTACCATCACATAGAAGAGGGTTGCGGTCACGATGAGCATCATCGCGATGAAACTGATCTTCATCCGGTTCCTCCTCCACTCCCTCCTCTCTCCCGCTAGATAGCGCGCGTATCTAGCTTCCGCATCCGCCCTAGTGGTGTACACTTTGTAACTGTTACCGCTGAAACGGTGAACCTGTCTCCGACACTCCTCCCAGTCATGGTAGACTCCGGGAACCTCACCCTTGTACACGACATACGACGGCATCTCTATGCACTAGACAAACAAAATGTTAGTAGCAATTCATAGATAATATATAAGCAATATATAAGTATGCAACAAAAGGATCGGAAGAGAAAAGCAACACATTAATAGCACGATTCATGGTATTACTAATAAATAGCATCGATTACATATAAGTCGAACGACTGTCCAAACTAAAGATACATACAAGTTCATTAAAGTTTAATTACAACATGAGCTAATCGATATTTCAGAACTACATAACATCAATACTTTCGACTCGACTCAGGGACCGGAGCATGGATGAAGCCGCCGTCTTTCGTGATGGTCATGAATGTGCGGTCATTCTCAGCCTGCATTTGTAGCGTCGTTTCTATTTCACTGTTGGACGGTTGACAATTGAGGTAGAAATGCCCCGAGCTAGGAATGACATCTTGATAGATGATTTCCGCAAACTCCGACTGGATGCGAAAGAATTCTTGTCTGATGTCCTCGTCCTGGATTGCCGACAAGCATGCGGCCCATTCTTTGAGGTCATTTGGTAGCATACGGTGATGCTGGTCCCGTACGATCGCTCGCATGTGACGGAGGGCGTATTAGGCATCCTTCTGACTGCCAAGCGGCTGCTTGACGCAGGGGAACGTCGTTACATGGGTGAACATGTGCTTGCCGTACCTACAAATTGGCCTCCTGAAGGTGCCTCCAGATTTGGCGTAGCCGGGGAGAGCATCATCAAGAACTTTCTTGATATTTGTGTAGTATTTCTTCGACTGACAGTCCAAGTCGAAATACGTGGCAATGGAATATTTCGGGCTTAAGAGGATGAGTGTGCAATGTGTGTCACTGCACAAAACACGGAATATTAGAAAAAAAAGAACGATCGAAATCTATGAAATCATATGTTATGGGGTGGTGAGGGGATGACTTACTCGGAAAAGTAAGGCACGAGGAAGTTATCCTTATCTGCATTCGCCAGAATGACGCCTTCGAGGTATGAACTCGCGACTTGCCCGTCCCTAGGGCTGCCCAAGATCTTGGCATGCATGTAGAAGGGGTCGATTATCATGATGTCCGGCTTCTTGTCTCTAATGATCCGCATCTCCATACTGAGCGAAAATAGCCGAATGAAGGTGTAGTGCAACGGTAAAGGTTAAACATAGAGAAGGTGTCATCAAACCGCAGGACGATCATACGCCCGATGGTGCTATCGACAAAGCCCTTGCCCTCTGGCACCTTGGCCACGAAAACTGGGTATGCCACATCATTCTCGGAGAGATGCCGCTTCTCCATATAAAGAACACCATCATGCAGACTCTGCATAGCACCGGTTGCAGCATTGAGAAGATTAGTCGGTAGCATCGCCCTACCCGTCACATGCACCCTCCTCGAGATATCCTTATATATTGGTGGCCCATCCTGAGCATGGATTGTACTCGGTGCCAGCTGGCTCGCACCCTTGTTATTTTTCCTTTTCCGTCCCTTCTGCTTCTTCTACTGCAATGGGATCGAGTTCCGCTCAGAGACCACCTTCTTGAGTGTGTTGGGGCTGATAATATTTCGCACCTCGGCTATTTGAGTCTCGGTGAAGGCGGCAGCTGGAGGCGTCTCCTGAGAACTAAACAGACGACGCCTGTTGCAATTGGGTTTCTCCGCGGTACCAGCTAGATCGCGATCGTCTTTTGCAGGGTTGGGTTCTTGAGAAGGAGGCCCCAACAATTCGTCACCGTACCCATGTTCGTTGATGTACTTATCGACGTTGGAAAATGTACCGTCGTCGTCGTCCAGATCCTGTGCCATATGCATGTCCGGATTAGCTGACGGCGGTAGCGTTGCGGCAGTCTTGCCATGGCTTGGCACCGGCACGACTGGTGGTGTTGTCTATGGGGTGGTGTCCCCCGCCCCCAAACGAATCTGGCTCTTCGGCCAAAGCATGGACCAGTTTAAGCAGGCGCTGAGGGTCATCACATCATCTTCGTTGGCCCCAAGGGGTCGATACGGAGGTAACAAGTCGTCGCAGCCCCGTAGCACCCGAACTAGTTGAACCCTATACATGGTGGGTGGCATCGGATTACCGTGGAACACGCGGTTGCCCAGTTCAATGATTTTGGCCTTGGCAACATCGATCAAATCGCCGTCCACGAAGTGCAGGAGAGTGCATGGATTGTTGGCGCCGCCCTGCGAAAACATGTAGGGCGTCAGGGATGCCCAGTCAAAGGAAAGGAGATAAAGTCATAGGCCGAGGCTTAGTTACCGTGATGGTGTCGAGCTCGGCTAATGTCGAGGCAGCGCCAACGGCGGGCGTGCAAGTGACGGAGGGGCCGCTTGCTGCCGAGGTGCCGGCCGATGTATTCTTCCCGCACCCGGGTGCATTAAACTCCACTACCGGCGCTGACGCCGGAGACACCAATGCCGCCTCCACCAGAGACACCGATGCCGGCGCGTTGTGCGAGTTGCTTCCCGTGAACCTGGGAATCGGGGGCGGCCCCTGTTGGGCCCCCGCAATCCACCCCCGTAGCCCCTCAAGCAAGGAAGGCATAATGGCGGTGATCGTCGCTCCCAGTTGGTCTCGCACTTGCTCTTGGACTATCTCCGGAATCCATGCCACTTGTGCCTTGAGTTCTTTAACCTCGCACTCCTGGCTTTTCGAGCTGGTCTTTCTCTCCTTTCGCCCAGCCTTATAGTATTCCGACCATTTCGTGGACAAGCCTTCGCCGGCCAAAAGACCAGCTGACGACGACTGACTGAACGTATCCTTGTGTTTCATTACGTTCAACGCCCTATTTAAAGTGGTGTCCCAAGGGGCAGATGGGGAGCTCTGAGACCCCACGCTACTGCTTTCAGTTTCCTGCGGAAGGAACGTGAACCATTTAGAAATTTGGCTTCATTAATTAGAATGCAACCATATGGAGCTATTTACGCGGGGGTGTATTCCTTACCAGAACACACTCAAGCTCCTTCACCTTTAGATCCGTGGTAAGCTCCTTTGTTACTGGGTCCACCTTGTACCGGGCCCTGACATAGTTCCTTGTCTGCTTTTCATGGTATTTATCGAAGAGGGGCGGTAGGCCTTGCTTGGCAGCTCCGCGTCCTCCTTGTCCCATTTAGGTTCCGCCACTCTGTAACCGCCGGGACCGAGTTTGTGGACCCCTAAGTTCAAGTCCCGCATATCTTTCCCCCACGGACTTGATTTTGCGGATGCGTTGCTCTCACACTTGATCTTGAACTCCCGTTAGTCAGCTTCATTGAGCAAAGGATTTTTCTCCTTGATCTTCTCATAACTATCACCTCTTAGAATCCTTCTCTTCACCGCGGCTCTCCAAGTAGCCAGGGCCATGCTCATCTTCGTGAGGGCGGCAGTGTTCACTTTATTCCCTGAGAGGCGTGTGTTTGCGAAGTCACCGGGGAACTTGTATCGTTCGTGCAGCTTCGTGAAGAGGAGGTTGTGCAAATTCCCTCGGTCTTGATGCCTTAGGTTCTCGGTGTTGGTCGAGACGGTGCTCCAGAGAATGCACCCGAGTTGTCCCGCATACCCACCGACTAATTCTTTGGGCCCCATTGGATGCCCACTAGAGGACACTTTAGTAAATTCCTCCTTGACGGTGCCGAGCATGTTCGGGCGTCGGTCCTTTTGTTGCCTCTTCGGTTGGATGCCATCTGTGCGTTCGCTGCCATCATTAGTGGTGGCATCCCCGGCGGCACCATCAATGGTGTCATCCCCGACGCCAATAGGTGTTGTGTAGTCAGGATCGGTGCCTTCCGCGGCATCCTCATAGCGGTTAGGTTCTTCCTCCCTCTCCTAGGACAGGTCCCAAAATGGCTTTCCCGAACCACCGGCCTCATCGTTGTCGGCTATGTTCGCTCTAAATAGGAAAAAAGGCTACTAGAGTTATTGGATGAGATCAGGGTAGTATCTATTCTTCTCAGATTTAGAGGAAAACTGAGAATACAACCATTCCTCTTGTTACATTAACAAGAAACGTTGTTTTGCCCAAAAAGTGTCTAGTACAAGCTCAGTTAAATAATTAACTATTACCGTAATAAAAGGAAAGCAGTCTAAATAATGTACATTGTAGATCCCCTGCTGCGACTAATAAGGACTTGCATGAAATACGATGAAGTAACTAGACAGTGGCATCGTTCCCTCTAAAATTTGGTTAGGCCAAATTTAGGTTCCACCAAACCATAACGTATTTTTTAGGAAATGCTCTAACTTAGCAAAGCAGAACTCTTCAACATTTTTGGTGCAACAGAGCACACCAAAATGGCAAGGAAAAGGGTTGTGAGACTGAGGAATAACTTAAAAGATTGACAGTCTCACACTATACTGTAAACTGGATATAGTATAATAGCATCACTATTGTCAATTTTCTTCAGCACAGAAATGCAATTGCCATATCTTGCTAGCACAGTTCTTGGATAGTATTGGATCAAATTGCCAAAAGAAAAGAAAGAAAACTAGACCTCAGCCAGAAAGCAGCAAGATCCTTAAGAACCTAGTTACAAAGGGACAATACGTCTTGCTCTTTTATACTAAACACATTTAATCTCATTTTATAATTACTTTCAATAGCTTTCAGAACTAAAATCTGTTATGGAGTTCATTTACAATCTTCGACTATGGAGCTAAAAGGCGAATCGGAAGTAGTATACCAAAAGAAGTCAAATGAGTAATAAATAAAACGACCATAGTTGATGACATTCATTATGAGCACAAACAACGACATATTGGGACAGCATTCACCTTATTCCATCCATTATTGCAAGTTCATTGTTGACACAATTCCTCCCAAACAAATACTGCTACACGGTATATCATGAAACAGAGATAAGGCAATCATCAAACCTATATAGTATATACACACTAGGATTGCTGAAAGCACCATAAGTTAATGCCCTCATCACTACTAGCTTTCTATGGGTGAGGAAATGACATTGTCTCTAAATGTTGATGAATTTTTGTTTCGGTTGAGAATCGGGCACCTTCTAGGTCAAGAAAATTGGGCATGACCTTTGCTAATTTTCTTGACCTAGGAGTGCCCCATTCTCAACCAAAACGGAAATTAATCAACATTTAAGAAGAAATGGGTAACTATTTGTCCCTGCACAAGCATCAACCCTCGTGATGATGAAGTTCTTCAAAAGAAATTCTCGGCTAGCTGTACTGATCATCTATGCATGTAACTTGCTAAACCATTGATGGCGTGCATTCCCACGCCCATCCATTTTGTCTAATGTAATAGTAGAATCTCATATAAATATAAAGTGGCATGAGCAAGAGCCAATATGCTCTTGACTCATGACATAAATCAAAGTCATAAACGCGTATGGCGCAAGTGTAACAGAGACACATAAGCTGGCTGTATTTTGTATCATCTCAATGCATGTATGTAGCACTAGAGACACTCATACAAACATACATACGTCAAGTTGCCCTCTTTATTAGGGAGGATGCAGAATATGCAAGTTGATTCACTGCCAGTGCATTTCACTCTAAAGCACAGAATTTAACACAAGCTGATCGATCTGCCTTATGTTTGTTGGTTCATGGCTTGATGCACAACACTTAGATATTGTTCTTTGCGAACTTTTCATAATCTAGGAGGTTTGGCACAAATCGATCTTACATGTGCTGGTGCCATGCATATTTGTTTTCACTCATTCATGTCTACCCCGGTCGTTTTGATGGGTTTTGTTGTTGAAGCAACACAAGTTAGGTTACTGAATGGTAATTAGCTGACTGAAAGCTATTTTTTGGGTGCATACATACTACTAGAAGCATACATTTACACTTTCTTCATCTTAGTAGTAACCAGACATTGCTTGTGGGGAATAAGAAAAACAACAAGGTGCATATTTTTTATGTTTATTTTACTTAGGCATACATTACACTTTTCTGTGAGTTTGTTTGGCATGTAGATTAACAAGTGTTGGTAGTTTCTTGTCTTTGTTTTGCCGAGACAAAGAGCTACAGGCGGTGGTGGCCAGGTCAATGTGGGAAGATTTTTTCCAAGAGGAAATTATACCCTAAGAGCCAGCCCACCAATGGAACCCTCGCGGCACGGCACCACCATATGTCCTAATCAAAGCTCCAGGGTCGGGATCTCAAATTCGAGCACAGAAATCAAGAAGGAGAACGGGTGGGCGGATAGGGTGCTCGAGGCGATATTTCCCGCAGCTGCTCATCGGTGAGCGCGTCCTCGAAGGCCTCCTTGTCCTCCTCCACTCTCCTTGGGTCCGGGGCTTCCACGAACTCCGTCGGCAAGGAGGGGCATGTCGTCTCCTCGCCCTCGTGCTCCGGGTCGAGCTCGATCACCCCCACCACGAACAGATCTCCCCTCATTGACGCGGTCGCGTTCCGGTCGGTGCCGTTCCCACCTCATCGCTGCCCGCTGTCACCAGCGTTGGGTCGAGGGAGGGGAGATGGGAGGGAGGGAGGGGTGTGGTGCAATGCGGCTGGAGTGGAGATGTGGGGGAGAGACGAGTGAGGGGAGGGAATGAAAGAAGGGGAAGGAGTACTACGGGGGAGGGTTAGCAATGGCGCACCTTTTAGGGGTGCGTCATAAAAATTGGTATTATCAATGGCGCACATTTTAGGGGTGCGCCATAAACACCGTGATAGTAATGGCGCACCTTCTCCTGGTGCGCCATTACTAACTTTTTTTTATTTTTTTGGATTTTTAGTTGCATGTAATAATTTTGGTTATCACTTTTTTTACTCATAACTTTTTTATTACCTCCTTTCAACCCGTGGTTACATCCATGCAATAGCCGTTGTCATCACAAGTAGTAATCTTGTTTCTCTATTTTCCCGTGTGCTTGTAATGTGGGGGTTGAGTTGTAAGATATCTAGCTAACCCCTTGTATCATTCCGTCGTTGTAGCTTATGTCATTGATGCTAATTTCTGATCGGTTAATGACAGTGTTAATTCAAAGGTGGGCTCGTTCCGAGTTTCCTTTCTAAAAAGTCTTGCATGTAAAAAAACAAATACGGTACCGTCAGCCGACCGAGAAATATGTGCTCCCAAAATTAGGCTCCAACGATCCATTGACACTTTCTTTGTCATCCTTTATTCTTAAATAACTACAATCCACTAGCTAATTTTCCTCTTCATGCAACAATGCCACATTATTAAGACATGGATGGAATTATAAGTTACTTTTTTTATTAATCTCTTCATGCAAAAATACCACCTCGTGCATTATTTTTCCCAGGGAATTAAGTCATGTAGGAAAGTTTTATATTTGTTTTTGCATGAATTTTAGTCTTATACCACTTTTTTTCAGGGAATTAAGTCATGTAAGAAAGTTTTATACTTGTTTTTGCATAAATTTTAGTCTTCTACCACTTATCCATATACTTTTAACAAGGTTTTTGCCGCAACGCGTGGGGTATCGTCTAGTTATCTAAATTTTCTGAGACGTATTGCATGCACATGACTTAATAACCGAAAAGAAATGGAATAGCCCAACGGTTTACACCTAACCCATCCATAAAGCTCACGGAGAGAGACACTTACAAAAAATCATGTAAAGAGGTGATATCACATTGTGCAAAGATTTAGAATTAGATGACATGGTTGAAATAAGGTGACATGAAATAACAGTCATCAAAGATTGAGCTTGCCACTGACACACACACGCGGCCGACACGTCGTGATTCAATCTTAGCTATCTTTTCACTATCTTCTTGCCCTTCTTTCTCGTGGTTGAATAATTTAGCCCCGGAAACCCTTGAATTCTTCTCTTGAACGGACGTCCTTTAGGTAGGGTGGTCTTGCTTCTTCTTGTGGTGTGTGGTACTTTATCGTCATCGTCATCCTCCATCTTCGGGTCGCCGTACTTGTCGAAGTCTTGCTCATTGGCGACTCCATCCATTTCGATGATGTTCCTTTTGCCTCTCCTCACGACAACACGATTGGGCTTTGACGGGTCGGTAATGAAGAAGCATTGGTCCACTTGGGAAGCCAGTACCCATGGTTCATTTTTTGCGGTGACGTTTGCGCCCGCGGTCTTGGAGTTGGCTTCGTGTATAACCATGGTGGTGAAATACCGGTCTTCTTTTAGGACGCTCTTGGCCCATCTGACACGGAACATCGGGACCTTGTCTCCAGCGTAGCTCAGCTCCCAGATCTCCTCGATCCTTCCGTAGTATCTGTCCTTATCGTTACAGGTGTAGGATTCCATCGTTACCCTAGAGTTCTGATAATCGCTATTCATGTCCTTTTCCTCGGTGTAGAATGTGTAGCCGTTAATATCGTACACCTCATAGGTCATCAGGTTGTGCTCGGCGCCCTGTGACAAGGCGAATATGAGTTTTTCTTCTGCGGAAGAATCCTCATGTAAAGGGTACAACAAAAGCTTGTCCTTGAACCAACGCGTGAAACATGAGTTGTGATCTTTGATTATATCTCCGTCCGTCCTCCATTGGCCTTGGTCATTGTACGTCTTCTCAATAAAGGTTTTGTGCTCTACCACCCAAGGATCGACCACGTCTATGTGTTGTAGCGCGAATAGGTTTGCTCTTTCAAAGTCGACATGCATTTCGCGGCGATCCTCGCGGTGACCCCATCCAGCGAGCCTACCGAGGTGCCTGTTGATGGGCAGACCAATGGGGTTCTCGATGCCTAGATAATTCGTGGAAAAGGAGATGGACTCTTCGGTGAGAAAGCCCTTGGCTATGCTTCCGTCTAGATCTGCCCTGTTGCGAACGTATCCTTTGATGACACCATTCATCCTTTCGAACGGCATCCTGATGTGCAAGAACCTCGGCCCAAGTTGGATGATATCCTGCATGATATGGACTAGCAGATGCACCATAACGTCGAAGAATGCGGGCGGGAAGTACATCTCAAGCTCGCATAGTATCAGCACGATCTCTTCCTGTAGCCTTCTGAGTTGCCTCACGCCAACCGACTTCTGAGAGATGACGTCGAAAAAGTTGCATAGGCCAAATAGCATTTCACGGACGTGCGCGTCCATGATCCCACAGATTGCAACTGGAATTATCTGCGTCATCAGCACGTGACAGTCGTGAGACTTCATCCCGCTGAACTTCTGCTTCGCTGAGTCTTGGTATCTGCTTATCTTTCCCGCGTAACCGTAAGGAAGTTTTACTCCAATGAGGCAGGTGAAAAACTTCTTGATCTCCTTCGGACTTAGAGTGAAGCACGCGGGAGGCCAGTCATATTCGATCTTCTTGGCCTTTTTGCCTTTGCGATGACTTTCCATGTCCTTCGCCTCATCATCATCATCATCATCATTAGGGCGTTTTGCGTGAAGCTCCTCCCTGATTGCAAGTCTGCCCTTGCTTTCGGCCCATCTTTGGTCCTCTCTAGCATGTTGAGCAGGGTACCAAGAAGACTCTCGCACACGTTCTTCATGATATGCATGACATCAAGGCTATGAGGCACACGGAGGACCTTCCAGTACGGTAAGTCCCAGAAAACAGACCTCGTTTTCCATACCTTCAGCAGCGGCTCTGGCGCCTTTCGCTTTTTTCCCGACGGTGGGCACTCTTTCCAATTTTTCAATAGCTCATCTATTTCCTCGCCGCTCCTCGTACGTGGGGGTCTTTGGGGTTCGGTTTCACCATCGAACAGATCCTTGCGTTTTCTCCATGCGTCATCTTCGTGAAGCCACCTTCGATGTCCCATGAACACGGTTTTCGAAGACCCGGGATCTCTATCTAGATGGCGATACGTTGTGTCATCCATGCACCTGACGCATGCACAAAACCCGTGGATCGCCTGCCCCGTGACATATCCATAACCGAGATAGTCGTGCACCGTCGTGAGCAGTGCGGCTCTCATAGGGAAATATTGTTTCGCTGCAGGGTCCCATGTATTGGCTGGCATTTTCCACAGCGTTTCTAGCTCCTCTTTCACGGCCCTAGATACAGATTGATGTCGTTCCCTGGTTGTTTCGGCCCTTCAATTAGCATACTCATGTGAATGTACTTCCTCTTCATGCACATCCGGGGGGAAGGTTGTACATCCACACAAACACATGCTAGGTGCTATGTGTGCTTCTCTGGCTGGCAAAAGGATTGACTCATTAGGTGCTCGCGCCCAGCATGATGTTCCTTGGATCGTCCCCAAATTCTGGGTGTTCGAAGTTCAACGCTTGCCACTGGCTCGCATCCTTAGGGTTACTCAGCATCTTGTCTTTTTTATTTATCTCCGGATCATTTCTGTCATCTTCTCGCTTCTTCTCCACCCTATCCGCGTGCCAACGCAGGAGCTGTGCTTGCTTAGGGTTCGTGAAATACCGCTGCAGACGAGGAGTGATCAGAAAGTACCACACCACTTTTTGAGGAGCTTTCTTCCTCTTCTTGTATCGAGTGACGCCGCACACCGGACATATGTTAGACTCCGCGTGCTCGTCCCGATAAATGATGCAATCATTCATGCACACATGGTATTTCACATGGGGTAAATCCAGAGGACACACGATTTTTTTCGCCTCCTCGAAACTGGTCGGGCACTTGTTCCCCTTGGGAAGACGTTCATGCCAGAATGACATGTTCTCGTTAAACCATGTGTCGGTCATTTTGTGTTTTACCTTCATCTCCAGAGCCATGAGCGTTACTTTTAGGCGGGTATCCTCGGGCCTGCATCCTTCATACAATGGTGTAACTGCGTCTATCTCCAGTTGATCCAGCTTGGCTTTCTCTCGGGCGACAGCTCTTGCATTACCCGTCTGCTTGAGAAGCAGCTCTTGAATACGAGGGTCCTGCACCCAGCACATCGATGGTCCATCGTCGTCTGCTCCGGCATCTTCATCTTCATGATCATGCCCTTCATCTTGATCTTCCTCATCATCATGTCCGGCATCTTCTACATGATGATTGTGTCCTGCATCTACTTCGTGATCATGTCCTCCAGATTCTTCGTCTTCTCGCCCGCCCTCGCCGCTATTGTCTTGTTGCCCTTCCTTATTTCTTGCCCGGCCCCCATGGATGACTTCATAATCATGTTCATCACCTTGCCAATGATAGCCATCCATGAAACCACGCACGAGCAGGTGGTCCCGCACCTTTCTGGAATCTGGGTCCATAAGGCTCTTCAGCTTGCATCTTCGACACCGACATCTTATCTCCGTCTCGTTCTTTTGAAGCATCTCGGCCTTCGTGGAGCTCAAAAACCTATTCACGATGCCTTCGATCATCGTGAGGACCATGGTTGCCTGCGGGGTAGAGCAAAATGATATTTTAGAACCAAAAAAAATTGGCATGACTTTGCCTAAAAATAGGACCAAAAAGAATGCATAGCGCCAAATTCTCACCAAAACGGAAATGAATCAACATTCTGGCAAAATATTGGCAACTATCGCATTTCAAATACCGGTACCTGCAAACACAAACATATGCAACACCACAAACATACATAGATCTAGGCCATAAAAAGTGTGTATGTTGGAGGGAGAAAAAAGTAGATCTAGAACATAAAGAAAGCTTTCCCCTTACTTACCTAACAAAAAAAGGAAATTTAAACACTTAATTTGGGTGAATCTATGGTGCAAATGAGGTGAGGAGGAGGAGGCAGCCGAGACTAAGCTTGGTAGAGGTGGAGAGAATGAAGTGGGGAAAGTGAGTGGGGTAGGTGGCTGTCAAAAATATGTAGCTGCTCTCAGGTTACCAATGGCGCACCTCCTAAGAATGCGCCATTGGTAACCAGGGTTACTAATGGCGCACCTGGTGTGTGGTGCACCATTACTAGTTTTAAAAAAAACGAAAAAAAATTGTTAGTAGTGGCGCACCGTGGGTGTGGCGCTCCATTAGTAGTTAAAACTAGTAATGGCGCACTTTCCCCTGGTGCGCCACTGCTATGTCTGGGAAGGGTGTGGGGCCAGGACAAAACTAGTAATGGCGCACCACACACAAGGTGCGCCATTAAGTAATATGGCCATTAATGGCGCACCTATATCTGGTGCGCCATTGCTATATAGCAGTGGCGCACCACATACATAGTGCGCCATTAATGTCCATATTAGCTATAGCCGTTTTTCTAGTAGTGTCAAGTGAATCAATACGATACCCCATTGTCACCATGAGTATTCAATTGCAAGACATATATCAAGTGTTCTCAAATCCATTAAGTATTCAATCCGAGAACAATGAAATCTCAAAGGGAAAACTCAATTCATCACAAGAAGAGTATAGAGGGGAGAAACATCATATGATCCATCTACGTTAACAATGCCCATCATGTTTCAAGATCGTGACATCTCAAGATCACGAGAGAGAGAGAGATTAATCACATAACTACTGGTACAAACCCTCGGCCCAGAGGGTTAACTACTCCCTCCTTATCATGCTGGCCGCCGGGATGATGAACATGGCCACTGGAGATGATTCCCCCCTCTGGCAGGGTGCCGGAACGGGGTCTAGATTGGTTTTCGGTGGCTACAGAGCCTTGCAGCGACGGAACTTCTGATCTAGGGCTACCCCCTAAGGGTTTAGGAATATTTGGGTATTAAAATGCAAAGAGGGGGTGTGGGAGGCCACCAAGGTGGGCACAACCCACCTGGGCGCGCCAGGGGGCCCTGGCGCGCCCTGGTGGGTTGTGCCCCCCTTAGGGCACCCCCAGGTGCAGCTCTAGCCCACTGGTTCCTACTGGTCCAAAAAAATCTCCAAAAGTTTTCGTGGTGTTTGGACTCCATTTGATATTCATTTCCTGTGATGTAAAAAACAAGCAAAAAACAACAAGTGGCACTGGGCACTGGGTCAATAGGTTAGTCCCAAGAAATTGATATAAAGTTGCTACAAAATGATTGTAAAACATCCAAGAATGATAAAATAACAGCCTGAATACATCATAAATTATAGATACGTTGGAGACATATAAATTTGGTTTTGCCAAGTCAATCATATTGGTTATTAATGAATAGAACATGTAGTGCATGATTTGGCTAATATGAAGAAGAAACCTACCACATTGAGCTCGTAGATGGCCCGATTAGATGCATCGTTCCGTGCCCTCTCCTCCTCCAACAACCTAGTTGTCCTCTCCTCCAGATCTCTCTTCTCCTCCGTCCCCTGCCAGGCCTATTCCGCCAGAAGCGTCTGGGTTGTCTCTCTCTCTTTGTGCAGAGCAGCCTGTAACAAAAACTCCTTGTTAGCATTGTAATCATCTTTCTTCGCACACACAATGTAATGGAGGAAATCTATCTTAGTCTGTATGACTAACCTCGATGCCGAGCTAGACTGGCCGTGGACGAGGCAGCATCTCAGGACATGAGCTCGTTTGGCACGCCTTGATCTGCCGAAGAGTGCTCGAAGACCGTATATGTCCACCTCCAATGGCTATCGAGCCATGGGGCCTCTAGTGACCAGCTATCATCACCTGGTCTGGATCAATAGGATGCTTGCTCGGGTTAAAGGCCTCCCCATTCACCGCCTTCCCCAGATCTTTGTACCTCACGAGCTTGTGATGGGAGGAGATATTGGTGAAGTTCTCAGGATTATCGAGGTAAGACTCAGAGAATGCCTTGACCTTCTTGTATGAGGAAGTATGGGACATGGCATAGAGGTCATACACCTCTGGCACCTCTATCTTATTGTGATGAGCCTACAAGAGAGGAGCAAAGTATTAATAATGGGTAAACCTAGCACTGCAAGAATGAAATTCAGGAATCATGATGCAAACCACATACCCACTTCCGCCCGAACTGGTAAATGTTGGTGCTACCTTGATGGTGTGGCACACCTTCCATTTGGACACGCCATTCCTTGGCATCCTCGTGGATGACTTGCCATTAGACAGAGCACCATTCATTCACCAACGCCTCCCAACAACCCATATTATCTGCACACCATCTCGGGGGCACCTAAGTTAGTAGAGTGATATTTGAGATCTACGCCTATGAATCAAAGCAAAGGAAACTGAGTACAAGGTCGTCTGAAGTGTGTCCCAACATTGGATTCCCATATGCATCTAGTTCGGTTCTTTTGCCCAATTTATGCCGCGTCATCTGTATGGCCATCCCTTCGACCATGAAAAGACGTTGAAGTCTTGGCATGATTGGTAGATACTAAAGAACATTAACTGGGATTTGGGTCTGACTCTTCTCACCCATACCATTGTCTACCACAACATACCTGGAAGACATGCAAATGCGGCAATAGTTCAAGCCCGCATACTCAAGCCTAAATTAGTCACGCTCGGTGCTGTCAAGAGATATTGATGTGATCAAACGACCACCAATGCGCAGATGAGGCAGGTAGCTAGGCAGATGATTTCTAGACAAAATCATCCGACTGACTCGTAGCAGCCGCCTATTGTTAGTCGATTACGACCAATTTAGATGGTCATAACGTCATGAAAGCCTATACTTCATTCTGATTGGTCTATGATCATGTCACGCGGATCAAGCATTAGAGACCATCGGATACTCCCAGATCCAATGGCCCACACCCTCTCACCATGTGCCCCACCCACACCCACCCGAAAGTAGCTCACACCCATGTACACCACATATCATAGAAGGCACTGACATGTGGGCCTAATTCCTCATGGGCCCACTTGTTAGTGGACGAATTTCACCCTCTCCCCCGCGCACCACTCACCAACCACGATCTCCTCTCCCCCTCAACCCCGCACACCACTCTTGTCCCCATGACCCGCAGCCTAAACCCTAACCCTCCCGTTGGACCCCTATCCCCCTCCCCAGTTGGACCACCACCGCTGCCGCCCACCTACGGCGATCGATCCTGCATCCTCGCCTTCATTGATGACCACCTGCACCCGCCGCCCATGATTACACGCCACCTCCCGCTCCTCATTGCCTCGCTCCTCGCCTTCCCCGCCGACCACAGGCTCCGTGACCACCACATCGCCACCACCGCCTCCGGCCTCGCCTCCGCGTTCTTCCCGCCACTATTCGACCACCTACAAGGTCGAGTTGTACCTGTCCCTCTATCCAATGGCACCAGATCAAGCTAACGAGCTTAGTTCGTGACCAGATCTGCCATGGCCACATCGGGCCTTCCGGATCCGCGCCATCATCGAGTTGGATCCTCGCCTTGTCGCGCGGCCTCATGTGCCTCCGCGGCTGCGCCACGGGCTTATACTACGTCGCCAACCCGCTAACCTTCCGCCGCGGTCGCCGTTCGCATGACCTCCTCGCGACCCTGCGGGAGGCCCGGCCCTCCCAGGCACACCATGGTCGTCGTCCTCAAGGTAACCCCTTCTCCCACTCGACCAAATGGGTTGTTTGATGTTTCTGAGGCAGTAACCTAGTTTTGAGATGCAAGTGATGTTGATTCTGTTCATCTAGGTATGTGTAGTTGATTCATATTTCTCATGTCCTTGTGCAGCAGGAAAGTTTTCATCCCTACCATAGAGCAATTGTCTATTTGCTCCTTTCATGATTGTGTATTGGATGTGCTTCCTTTCCAACGGTGATAGTATGCACTAGTGTATATTTGGGGTGGGGGAGGGGGGCATCTTTGCCCACTGAAATTACTTTTCTGTGCTCATCAAATTGGATGATTGCTTTGCTATGAATCATACTAGTATGCACTAGCAGCAATCTGTCAATATTAGCCTTTTGCGATTATCTAAATCTTATGGTGCAGGTTAGCTGCTTAGTTATGCACATTGACATGGTAGCTGTCCTACAAGTGTTGTGGTGGAATTGGGGATGTCTGCGAACCTACCTCTCGAATGATTTTATTATCTAACACAATCATGTATGTTCAGTCATTGCAAGAAGTAAAGATGCGAAAGTAGTTCAAATAATCATCATCTCATGGTTCATCCATTATTTTCTGTTCTGTATGTGCTCTCCATGCTCTATAGTCTATATTGTGTTTAGTGTTGGATATATGGAGTAACCTTTTTGGTTATATTAATCAGGACATCAACTTCATGGAGAGCATCTAGTGGGTCTTGGGCCAGCTCTGGGACAAGGACCTCGTCTACAAGGATTTCATGGTAGCCTCACTTCAACCACACTACAACCGTTCAACTATTTTGAATGCGATTGCAATATCTATTGTCTGTCAGTAAGAATATTATTGTTGTTCAAGTATAGTAGCTTCTGTCCAAGTGCTCTTCATATTGTGTGTCATGTGCAAGGAAATCAAGTTGATTAGATGTTTCTCTTTTCATGTTCTGCTTCATACATACATGCATATGTGATGGCTCCTGGCCTCCTTGCCTGCTACATCTCCGCTTGCATAAATCAAAGAGAACAAAGAAACACTCAAATTAAAATAATTGTAATCAGTAGCACATGCCTTTCATTTTACAGGATGGTCATTCTATCATGATAACATGATCATGTCTATGCAACATACAAATCTTGGATGGATCTGGCATCTCTCTAACTTTGTTTTCCCTTTTGCAGGAGATGCATAACTCCTTAACAATAGTGGCATGCCATCACTGTTTTACACACTGTTGGCATAAATTTGAATTCGGATTGTACTGTAAAGTTAGCAGCCAAGTTCTAGCAATAATGAACGTGAAGAGAAATCTACTTGCAAAGAAACAACAACACAATGTACCTTGGAATAGTAGAATTGTATACTCATTTTGTTTGAAGATAATTGTTTGAGGAAGTTCACCCAATATTGTATTGTTACCATATTTTCCAATTTGATGCTTATCTGCAAAAATTTAGCATGCCAATTACTATCATATGCTCTAAGCTTTGTAGATTATGTTTTTATTTTATCTCAAGCGTTTTACTTCTGTATTTGCGTCTATGGATACTACTGGTTTTAATATGCAATCAACAACATAGCTAGAGATGCTATGTTATAATTAATGTCTACTTTCTTGTAAATTCTTGCTTATATTGGTCTTTTTCCTTCTGTTCCGAGACTAGACATATTTCTCTTTGGATTGTGCAAGTTAAACGAACTTCTCTAATTTGAATAAGTTAGGATCCCGACTTCCATCGGTCCTTTCTTAGGTGGATATATATATATATATATATGTATGTATATATATATATATATGTATATATATAGGTGCAGTAGTTTATCATGTTCTCTTGTGCCATCGTGCCAACCTTATAGGTACTAGAGTCAACAAAAAACATAGCTCTGTTCACTTATCTACAGAGTAAAGCTTTCAGAAATCAGTTTGCAGTGTTGAATCAGTACACATCTTTTATCTTAAATTTTGGTAGTATGAAAAACACATTAGTAAATCTGAATAACTTTGACATATTTTCTCTATTATCTTGCACTGGATTGGTACCTCTGATTGCCTTGTACATATATATCTTAATTCTGCTAACACTGATCCTTGTGTATGTCTATAGTTGGTAGTTCTTTGATCTGTCCACCGAGGAAGAGGAGGCACCTTTGATCTGTCCACAGCATAAGTCCTTGGTCTATCCCACTCTCTTCCTTTGCTATGTGATGGTGATCTCCTTGTGTTATTTGTACATATTGGTTAATCTGCTGTTCTTGTGATTTTCCAATTCTATGTCTAAGAAATGAATCTGCAGCCTTTAATGAATTCAATGTATGATTGTGATGAGAATTATATGATATCTACCTGTTTTTATCCTTGATCAGTATCGATTTTGGTATCTCTTAAGCAGAACATACTTTTTCTCGCTCTGAGTTCCTAAGCATGGTATTATATTTTTGTTACCTAGAGCATACAATCTTTGAATTTGGTGAACATTAGTAGCTAACTAAATTGTGCCCCATTGATGTCATGCTACTGTTAATTTGTTACTGCCATGGTGTTGATATTGTAGTGTTAAGAATATGATCCATGCCTCAATTCTAAGTACTGGTCTCTCTAAAGGGACACTTCTAGCTTCTCTGACTAAGACTTGTTAACTATTGTTTCATACTTTGTGAACTACAACATAAAATCTTTGAATTTGGTACTACATGAGTTTTTACTACTGCCAACACACAGAGTATTTACTACTGCTAACACGGAGATTTTGTATGCACTACTGCCTGATGAGTGTTTTCTTTGTAATATTTCACCCTCGTACGCATAGGTTTATTCGGTTTGAACTCTGCATGACATGAAATAGATATTTATAGCGTTTTCCTCAACTTGTTTTCACTACTTGCTTGTACTTGAAGCTGTGGGTTAATGATGGTGGTTTTGTTCTACTTGGATGCATTGGTACCCATCACTGAGCGAACGGATGCAACAACGCCAAGAAGCTCATGGCTGTGTGCATCTAAAGCACACCATGGACATCATCCACTTCCTCACCAATGCTAACTCAATCCAGATTATCGTCGATGCTATCATCCACATGTATCTCCCTTGGTTCCCTTTATTCTCTCCTGCCTTTTGTGATGTCAGTATGCGTGTGCTAACTAGTATTGTTAGATCTTGCCAGTTGAATGTATGGTTATGGTAGTAGAATGGTATTTTCTTTTAGGCGCAGTGTGTTGTAGTGTAGTTTTCTGAATGACTTGCACCTATGTCATGCATATTCATATTGTGTCTCTGTTTCTTATATGAATATCTCATTTTAACGAGCTCGGCAACAAAAAGCATGGTACTAGCTGAATTTGTGTTATCATTCTAGTAAGAACTGTCGTTTGAATGGAATGTTCATAATATATTGGCTCCAGTTTTTCTGATTCTTGTCAGCTTTCATGTAACAGGAGGAGCGTGGAAGGATTGTTGCCGTTCTATTAGCCTAGTCATGACTATCGTCGTCCAGTGAGTCCGGCATCTGATCGCTATCGAAGGAGCTCCATGCTAAAGAAAACACTTGTAGAGCTTGTGAAATATCTAGTTATTACAATTATAGAGATTGTAACTCTGATTGCCATACTTGTAGAGCTTGTATTACAAGTTAATTTTAGAGCAAGAGCTCCATACCGAATATGGTTGATATTATCTAAAGTATTACATGTGTTTTATCTCTGAGCCAATTAAAATACTGGTTATCTATCTACTGTTGAATTTAAGTAAGAAGAATATTGCCCTGATAGCTGGACCCACTTACTAGAATGTGACAACTGGGACCCGTTTGACTAGTGGACCCTTTTGATTTTTTTAATAAAAAGCTGAAACCATTGAGACGAAAAGGCCAGACCCAATAATAAAAAGGTTGCAATGATGGGCTTGGCCCATGTAGCTGACCCAATATTAAGAAGGCTGCAATGATGGGCTTGGCCCATGTAACTGACCAAAATTGGCAGAAATAAAACAATATAAACAAGCTGAATTACTAGGCTAGGCCCATGTAGAACACCGAATTGGATCGGGCTGATTCTAATCAACGACCTTTTCATTGGGTCGCAATTTTGCCACGTCAGCTTGCCACATCGGATCCGACGTGGTTTGGGCAGTCTGCCAGTGACCAAAACAATTGGTCGTAGGCAGTCTGCCAGTGACCAAAACAATTGGGGAGTCTACCTTTTGTTTTGCTTGTTACCTTCTACGACCATATCATATGAAAGTTCGTTATAGTTCATTAACGACGGCCAGCTTTTGACCAACTGTTTTTGGTCAAAAAAGGTCAAAATGGAAAACAACGACCTTTCAGTGACCAATACGGAGGGTCGCAAGTTGACATATTTCTTGTAGTGCGTGCCAGGGGCCTCTAGCGTGCCCTAGTGGAGGGTGGCCACCCAGGTTCCACTCTTTGGTGCTTGTTTGGACCATCTTGGCTCTTCTGGTCCATAAAAATTCTGCAAAAATTCCTGTAGCATTTTTGCTCTGTTTGGTACTGATTTTTTGTGAAGTAAAAAACAAACAAAAACATGAGCTGGCACTTTGGCACTATGTCAATAGGTTAGTCCCAAAAATGATCTAGAGTTGCTATAGAATGATTGTAAAACATCCAAGATTGACAATATAACAGCATGGAACAAGCAAAAATTATAGATATGTTGGAGACGTATCAAGCTACCGGCCCATCTGAGCGGCAAGAAGGTCCTATAGTCGATACTGCCCATGGAGCTACCCTACCATTTTAGAGGAAAATAGTGTGGCTTCCATGGAGCTTGTTCGGCCCACAAATGATATCATGGTTTCTCGCTACCCCGTGGATGATATCATGTAGAGGGAGCATTGTGATCTACATGCAAAATGCATGAACATATCCTTGAAGTTGGTGATCGGCTATGCCTTACCTATTGGACCTTATGCAACTCACCATTGTCATCTGATTCTAGATGTCTATGTTGTTGTCGCGGTGGATGAAGTTATCAATGGATTTACATAGCTGGAGCTTGAATTCCCTACAGGTGAAGGGGAGACTACATTGGGAGATGCCACAAGGACAACCATTCTATGGAAAAAGGAACACATCGTGCTTCCACATTGGACGCCGCGTCAGCAAACTTTCCCAGAGGAGGACCCTCAGCAGACTCCTCACAATAGCAATCCAGCTCTATCTCCGCCTCCTTAGCTGTGTGCGCCACCTCAGCAGACTACAACGGAGGAGGTCCCTCAGCTATCTCTACCTCGACGTCAGCACACTCCGCCGAAGGGGGGCCCTCAATAGACTCCGCCTCGACGTCAGCAGACTTCGCCTCTTCCTCTGCCTCAGCAACGACGCAAGAGAGCTGCCACTCCGGCATCTAGTAGTACAATTGGGAGGAAATCTAGAGCAGATACAAACGTCAAGACGGTTCCTGCCAAGTTACCATATGAACTGACTGATGAGGAAACCAATAAGGTCATGGATGCCAAGGTGAAACGCCAGCTTACACCGAAAATGACCGATCCAAAGGAGAAAATAGATCCGCCAAAAGCGAAGCACTGTATAGAAAACCTTACGCGACCACCACCGCATCTGCTATCAGGCTATGACTGGTCTATTGTAAAGATATATAGTCAAATGAAGCGGTCAGGAAGTAGTAGCAGTAGTGCAACTGGGAAAACAATTCTCCAACTCGGCGAACAGAAAAACGAATCATGCCCCCCGCTCAAGGTGTTTACCTATATCATCGCTAGTGATCCGGGGGTAGCGGCCGCTGATCTTGGTTTCACTCTTGGTGATTACTTAGCTGAGGATGTACAGTTCCCCATGGCTGAGTTAGCCTATATATACGAGGACGGGAAGCCTCTCGTCACATGTGAGGAGCTAAAGGATCTACCAACACAAATGTGAAAATTGCATGGCTGGTGCATGGAAGCCTCAAAGGCAAGGAGCAACTGCCTCATTGTGGGAATTAAATATGAGCATGACTTCAATGGAGACAAGGAAATTTACATTGAAATTGGAATAATTATTTCAGTTATACAATCAAGAGTCCATCTACAAATCTATCACCAGTTGCTATTGTTTGTATAAGTATCATTTATGTAATTAAGTCTCTACCTCAGATTGTTCATTGCATGTATAATTAACCTCACTATGTTATGGAGGAAGAAGATCCTCGAATGCAAAAAATGGATGAATCTATGACATTGGGTTCCTTAACCCAAATACTATTCATGAAGTTGCAGTACAAATGTACACCAAGGATACAGAGAAGATCTTACTCAGGGCGTTAATTTAACAACAAACCAAAAGGGAAATGTTATTGCCTTACAACTTCAAGTGAGTGTTATACTGTCTTCTACACATTATGTTTCGCTTACTTGATGTTAAGTGTAATTGATGAGTCATGTGTGTGAAGCTTCCATTTTATCCTGCCAATCATTCAATTTAACACGGGAAAAGTACTTTTCATGGACTCGTTACGTAAAGACCCTCAGATGTGGGCGGACGTGGAAAAAATGCTCTAGAGGTAATTTCAATCATTATCGCACAATATCGGCAAGTTTCGTTCATTCCCTGATATCAAGTCAATAATAACTCCTTTATTCATTTTCTTTACCGGGTAGGGTTTGGAAAGAGTTCACCAAGAAGGTTAGGGGTGAATGGAGGGATGACCTGCAATTTTGACCAGTCAATGTAAGTAGTACTAGCTAGGTCCTCCATGCCTTTGATTCTAGTTTCAATAAGATTATCATGCTAGATTATTATTTTGATTGAACTTTATTCGCGTAAAGTGCTCGAGGAAGGTATCCTGGAATAATAATTTATGTGGATACCCCATTTGCGATTTCATTCGCCACACGACCTGTGAGAAGGGCGTAATCTTAGAACACCATGAAGTACATAAACAATATTCACAATTTTATTTTATTACCATCAATTGTGTTGACTTTCATTCATATATATTGACCCCCTTTTTAAATTATATCCAGCAAAAGTGGGATGAACTCCTACCAAAGGATTGCATACGAGCAATTCAAGAGGAATTGGCAGGATTCTTACTTGAAGAGGTTGTTAGATCATATTTCTCCATATGTGGTTTTGGTAATTTTTGACAATCCCTATGGACTAATGGTTGCCTTGAGAGTTATATTTGAAGGATTTGTCGATAGGCACTTCTTGAAGTACATGTATGGGTTTCAAGGAGTTTATATTGTGACCAAGGTGGTATTCAAGGTTTATCGAAAGATTGGTCATAAAGAAGATAAGATACAAGGTTGATCAAGACTAAGTCAAAGAGTGAATCAAGTCGATCAACACACAAACCGTACAAGATGTACCGAGAGGGGTCAAGTGATCCCATGGTATGGTAAGCATTGTCCATTACGCTTTGTGTACTAACCCATGGTCTACGTGAGAGTTTGTTGTGGGTTTAGGTATATGTCCATGGGCTTGCGTCAAGAGGAAGGTCCCATACAACCCATGGAGGATGACATCAAGTGGTGATCGTCATCAAGGTTGCAATGTGCAAGTTCAAGTGGAGCATCATGAAGATATCATGCTTGAAGCTTGTCGTACATTGTTTTGACAATGGACTTGTGAAGATATGCCGAAGTGTGGCTCACCCATAGTGGAGTATGGGGGAGCAATCTACTAATCTTTATCAAGCAAGCGCAATCAAGAAAGGTGCTCCATCTTGACGAAGTCAAGATCATCATCATCTAGCTCAAATGGACTATGCGCAAGACAAAGGTTTGACCATGATAGGGTTTTCTAGTTTACCAGTCTCATGGTGATAATGGGAGACCGGGTTATAGGATCGTTAGCCGTACTATCAAGGGGGGCTCTCAAATGAGTAGGTTGATCGTATCATTCATTGAGAGCTCAAACCATTGCATTCTTGGCATCGTCATCTTTCTTGGTTCTTGGTTGCCTTTTCTCTTTGTGGGTTCTTGATCTTATGGTCAGCTTCATGACAAGCTCAAGTTCATCGAAAACGGAGTCCATATGCATCTTCTATGATGTTTTCGATGTTGGAGTTTTTGTCGGTTCTTCATTCATAGAGATTTCACATCTCTATCTCATTGGCATTTTCACACTGCCTCTTCATTCATAGAGATGTTGAACCAGAATTTTCACATGGTTTGATATTTCTTGTGGTGCTGAATCCAACAAGATTGAGTTTGCTCAATTCGGAGTTCATTTACAGAAGTTATGGCAGTTTCAGTGTCAGAGTTGTTTTTCTCTGAATAGGTGGTAGTACCGCTCGGTACCACGGTAGTACTGCTTGGGTGGTACTTCTGTTGTGAAATACTGCTACTACTTATGCTTATATTTCGTTCTCTCGTCAGCATGGTTTTCCAGACGGTAATAGTGGGCAGTAGTAGGGCGGTAGTACCGCCCGTGTGGTACTACAGCTCTCAACTACCGCTACTACTACTGCTTATTTTCATGGACTGGAGTCTTTCTGCTTCGAAGCAGAAGTACCGCTAGGTAGGGCGGTAGTACCGCTTCGGCGGCACTACCGCCTCGATGTTTCTGCCATTGTGCGTGTCTTACCTTGGAACTAGTGCACTAAGTTGCAGTATCGCTCAGCCGAGCGGTAATACCGCTTGTGCATGACCTGATGTAGGATCGATAGAAGAGTGTCTAGAGGGGGTGAATAGACTACTAGCAAAAATTTAAAGCCTAACCTTTTACCAAGTTGATTGGTTGGAAGATTTTAACTATTTTAGTAAGTCTAGTAAGTCTAATAGCCCTACACATGCATGTCTTCAAGTATGGCAGCAAAAAGTAAAGACATGGCACATGTAAGTAAAGAGATGGGATAGGAAGATCAAATGCAATAGGAGACGCAAGGATTTTCCCGTGTTCCGATAGGTGGTGTTGTCGTACGTCCACGTTCATGGAATCTTCAACCCACAAAGAGTAACAGTCGCGAGAGTCCATGGAGGGCTCTACCCATCGAGGGTTCCATGAGAAGCAACCTTGACTATACCATGACGACCTACGTCCATGGAGGACTAGCCTTACTCGGGGTAGATTTCACGAAGTAGGCGATCTCCTTGCCCTTAGAAACTTCTTGTTTCACTCCACAACATGAAGTAGTTGGCTCCCAAGCAACACCTAACCAATCTAGGAGGCACCACCCTCCAAAAGGTAATAGGCTCGGTAATGACGATGAACTCCTTGCTCTTGTGCTTCAAGATGATAGACTCCTCAATACACAATCACTCTATCACATATATGGCTTGGAAGAAGAGATTGATTGGGTGGAAAGCAACGTGGGGAGGCTAGAAATCAAGATCCATATGGTTGGAGTGGAAGATCTTGATCTCAACACAAGGGCATGCGGTTGTCTCTCTCAGAAAACTGAGTAGGATAGGTATGGAATAGTTCTGAGTGCTTCGCTTTCAAGTGGGTCGTGGTGAAGGGGTATATGTAGGCATCCCGAAAAATCCAACCGTTACACAAAAAATGACCAACTCGGTGAAACCGATGTGTTAATCGCGGTTGTACCAAAGTGAATAAAAGGAGGCAACTTTTGAATCTCGGTGAGACCGATATAGGAATCTCGGTTGCACCGAAAAGGTGACCAACGGTCAGATTATCGAAACTCGGTGACGCCGATTCAACATTCTTGGACGGACCGAAAGTTTGAACTTGCGTAACATAAAATTGGCAACCCAACTCGATGGCACCGAAAGCAGTGTCGGCTGCACCGAAGTGGCTAGGGTTTGGCTGAGTCTGTCTAGGGTTTGGAATCGATGGCATTGGATAGGAAAGTTGGTTGTACCGATTTTGAGTGTTTGGCTAGGGACAGACTTTGGTGGGAGAGTTTGTGGATGTTTTTGGTGACTATCGCTTGTGCACGTATGAGTATTTTGTTCACCAAAAAAACCTTACCCCCTTTTAATAATATTGGCTTTCCTATGGACTCAAAGTGATTTCTCACAAATGTAAAATGTAGAGTCCTCTTGCTTGAAACTTGGCCAACCTATTTCCTTGCATCTTTGGGTAATTCCACATTGTCCTCAATCCTTTTGCCAGCTCAACTCTCCATGGACTATTTTCTTAAATGCACTAGATAGAGGTGTTAGTCCAAGAGACAGTGTATGTTCTCATGAATTATCAAAACTACCAAGGGAGCATGTTGTGCTTTCAATCTCCCCCTTTTTGGTAATTGATGACAACATACAGTCAAAGCTTCAAATAAAGACATGCATGGATGCAATGAATACTTTGAGAAACTCATGAGCTCATCCTAAATGTGTGCAGTCTTTTAAAGGATAGTTGCTTTGGACTGCATGGACACACATATAGATGAAGGGATATAGGAAGTCATGTGTATCTTGGC
Organism: Hordeum marinum; assembly: GCA_022496015.1. Taxonomy (NCBI): domain Eukaryota; kingdom Viridiplantae; phylum Streptophyta; class Magnoliopsida; order Poales; family Poaceae; genus Hordeum; species Hordeum marinum. The sequence continues at coordinate 500,430,435 of CM039678.1, read as the reverse complement.
TATTTGCATTAAATGTGTGTGAATGAGGTGTATCCTTGATCAAGACTTCACTCTTGCAAACAATATGTGCAAGAAGCAAGATATCATCTTGATCGAAGGTATGATGCATATACTTACCTTGAGTTCTTGAGCATTCTAGTAGTAGAGACACACTTGAGAAAACAATGTTAGGAAACACAAGAGTATTCTACTAAACAAAAGCAATATAACTCAACGACTACCAAGATATGGAGAACATATGAGATATGATAATCCTTAAGATATATATGTCTCATCCTTTAGCATAAAACTTTTTATAGCTTTTCTCCCATTAGATATGAAAGTGGTAGTTCATCCTCTGCCCCTGAATCTCAACATGTAGATATTGGGATTGGATAGGGTGAGAAAAGGTAATCGTTTGTTCACATTAGAATTTTCTCCAAAAATAGTTTTCTCCCCCTACATTGTTGTTCTCACCTTATTTATATCAGTGTGAACCTTTGATATTTTCCTCTCCCCCTAAATCATATCTCCCTCTTTAGCATGAATCTTTGATATTCTCCCCCTTTGGCATAAATACCAAAAAGGTTAATCTTAGGAGTAGTGACAGGGATCATTGACAAGGAACGGATCCTGGAGAACAAGGGTCATTGAAAGTAGGGTTCACAGAAAAACTAAGGGAATCATTGAATGTAGCTTCTCTCCCTTTTGCAAATTTTAGTTTTCTTCTCCTTGGAGCTAGGGGTCCTTGAATAAAGTATTTCTTCCCGAAGTGTTGTTTGTTCTTCTCCCCCTAATTTTTTTAAATGAAAGGGTCATCGAAGGAACAAGAATATAACAAGAATAGAAACAAACACAGATTTAGAAATCAAAGAAAAAAATCGGTGACTCCGGGATAAATAAAACGATGGTAGCGAGATTGTGTAATGCAGCTCATATGCAAATTCGGTAGGACCGAGTTATTTATATCGGTGACTCCGAATGAGAGACCAAATTTCTGTTTTCACAAAGACAAACGAAATATTTTCAAAAAAAAGAATGTGAAATTTTTACAAAGGACATCAAATAGATAAGATTTGAGTGGTTATGAGAGATCATGTAAATAGAGAGAAAACCACGCAAGATTCATAACTAAATGATGGGCGGTAACTAGGTCACCTATATTAGAGTATATTGACTTAGGATTCAAGCAAGAATACTTGATCATAGGTCATACTCATCGTTTAAGCTCAAAATGGGGTTACCATTTTTTGATTAAGCATTTTAATGTCTTCATATCACTTGAGTTGCTTTAGTCCATGACTTGGAGTAAAGCCTTTTCAAGGATATGAGTACATACCTTTGAGTGATGTTGGTAACGTTGCTCAAAGGTGAAATTGTTGAGGATGCTCGAGGTTGATGAAGATCATCTTGTGTTTGGAGCAATCTTTCTCGTTCTAGTACACTAGTCACCTACAAAGGATAGTCATGCAAGGAAGAACAATGGATATATCCAATTGACATGATACTACTTAAGATTTTGCAACTAAGATCAAGTATATGTCAAGGATATGTTTTTGCTGTCTTCTTCCTTCCATCATCAAGAGGGGTTGTGGACACTTGGTAATGAAAAGATTTCTTATGATTGGAGTTGATGGCAATCTTGTGGAATGAAGTTCTTTGAAGTACCTACAAAAGGTTAGATGCAATACAAGGGAGCATAGAATTCCATGGCATATGATAACGAGTTACGGGAACATGGAAATAACAATAAAGCTCATGCCCTTGCTTGCAACCGAGTGAGTCTAGCTCAGGTTTGAAGCAACAATGATGTTCAACTCACTCCTCAAATGAAAAAATGTTTTCTCATAAAGTGGCTTAGTAAAGATATCAGCCAATTGCTTGTTAGTACGAACATGCTTAAGATTGATATTTCCTTTGGCAACATGATCATGAATGAAATGATGTCGAACTCGAATCTGCTTGGTTCGAGTATGTTGCACAGGATTATGTCCAATTTTAATATCACTTCCATTGTCACAAAGTAATGGAACATTTTTAACGTAAATTCCATAATCCTTAAGTGTTTGTGTCATCCATAGTAATTGCACACAACAAGATCGAGCAGCAATATACTCAGCTTCGGCAGTAGGTAGAGATACCGAGTTCTGTTTCTTGGAGGACCAAGACACGAGAGATCTACCTAAAAATTGACAAGTACCAGAGGTGGATTTTCTATCAACCTTATCACCGGCATAGTCCAAATCAGAATAGCCAACAATTTTAAAGGAAGATCCCTTGGGATACCAAATGCCAAAGTTCAGTGTTTGTATCAAGTATCTCACAATACGTTTCACAGCCAAGAGATGACATTCTTTAGGTGCTGCTTAATATCTAGCACACATGCAAACACTAGGAATAATATCATGACGAGATGCACATAGATATATCAATTAACCAATCATAGATCGATAAACCTTTTGATCAACCGGTTCATCCTCCCTGGTAAGGTCAACATGTCCACTATTTGTCATAGGAGTTTTCATACTTTTGCAATCCTGCATGTTGAACTTCTTGATTAAGTCCTTTGTATACTTAGTTTTAGAGATGAAAGTTCCTTCTCTTGATTGTTTGATTTGTAATCCAGGAAAGAATTTCATCTCACGCATCATAGACATCTCATACTTCTCGGACATCAACCTTCCAAACCTTTCACTAAATTGAGGGTTAGTGGAACCAAAGATAATATCATCCACATAGATTTTGTACACAAATAATTCTCCATTAACTCTCTTAGTGGACAAGGTTGCATCTATTTTACCAATTTCGAAACCTTTTTCGATGAGAAAATTCATTAAACATTTATACCAAGCGCGAGGGGCTTGCTTAAGACCATAAAGAGCTTTACGAAGCTTGTAAACATGATTAGGTTTCTTAGGATTCACAAAACCAGGTGGTTGCTTAACATAAACCTCTTCTTCAATTTCACCATTTAAAAATGCACTTTTGATGTCCATTTGATAAAGCGTGATATCATGGTGATTAGCATAAGCAAGAAGAATACAGATAGCTTCAAGTCTAGCGACGGGGGCATAAGTCTCACCGAGTCAATACCTTCGACTTGCATATATCCTTGGGCTACGAGACGAGCCTTATTTCGCATGACTTGACCGTCTTCTTCTTGTTTGTTTCGAAACACCCATTTGGTTCCGATGATGGTGTGCTCATATTCGGCCTTCTCCATGAGTGTCCACACTTTGTTCCTTTCGAAGATGTGAATCCCTTCATGCATAGCGTTCACCCAATCTGCGTCTTCAAGAGCTTGTTCTACCTTAAAAGGCTTAATGCTAGAGATGAAATAATAATGCTCACAAAAGTTAGCTAGACGGGTTTTAGAGAGAGTGATTCTCCATGTTTGTATATCACCAAAGATTTGGTTTAGGGGATGGTTCTTGGTCACTTGAGCTCGAACTCGGGTCAACTTCCGATTGTTGGATGGTGGAGCTTCTTCTTCTTCATCATCATCTCTTTCATCTTTGTTGTTGTTGAAGGTGACGTTCCCTTGAGGTGGTGGGGAAGGTGGTTGTGGTGGATCTTCATGATGCACTTCCTCCTCTTCATAATCTCGTCATGTACCGCTCATGGGTGCCTCCATGTCGTGTTGTGGTTCACCTTGACGTGAAGTAGGGGCTTCCACATGAGTTAATGAAGTACTTTCCTTCACCTCCATGGGTAGATCTAGAATATCTTCCGAAGGGTCCTTATCACCTACATCATTTGGCAATTGTTCGACTTGCAAACCATTAGATTCATCAAACTTCACATCTACCGTCTCTTCAACTTTTCGAGTGAAGTTTTTGTAGACATGGTAAGTGTGAGAGTTCGGTCCATAACCAAGTAGGAATCCTTCATGAGATTTAGGAGAAAATTTAGTACGACGATGCTTATCAAGAATGTAGCATTTTGAGCCAAATACCCGAAAGTATTCGACTTGGGGTTTATTACCAGTGAGTAGCTCGTATGCCGTTTTACCAAGAAGCTTGTGCAGGTAAAGGGGGTTTGTGGCATGCCATGTTATTTCAATGGTTTCTACCCAAAAGTGTCTTGGCGTCTTGTATTCGTCAAGCATCGTTCTTTCCATCTCAATGAGCGTCCGGTTCTTCCTCTCAACAACTCCATTTTTTTCAGGTGTGTACGTAGCCGAGAACACATGTGAGAAACCTTCTTCGTCAAAAAAGGTATCCACATGGGTGTTCTTGAACTCTGATCTGTTATCGCTCTGAACCTTCTTGATCTTCACTTCAAACTGATTTTGCGCTTTGCGAGCGAAGTTCTTGAAGATCTTTTGAACCCGTGACTTATCATCAAGAAAGAATACCCACGCAAATCTAGAAAAAACATCAACCATAACTAGACCATAGGTATTTCCACCGAGACTCTTGTAAGCATTGGGACCAAAAAGATCCATGTGAAGTAACTCGATTGGTCTCCTACCAGTCATGATATTCTTAACGGGATGACTTCCACCTACTTGTGTTCCAGCTTGACAAGCACTACAAAGTCTATCTTTGTCAAAGATAACATCTTTAACACCAAATATATGATCACCTTTGATTAGCTTATCTTGATTGCGCATGCCTACATGTCCAAGTCTTCTATGCCAAAGCCAACCTTTAGAGGATTTTGCAATTAAGCAAGTGTGTGGTTTGGATCTCTTAGTGAAATAGACGATCTGTAGATCACCTCTATGGAAACCGGTAAAGATCATTTTATGATTATCTTGATGAAACACTTGGCAATCTACTTTCGTGAATAACACATTGAAACCGAAGTCGGCAAGTCTAGATACGGAAAGAGCATTGTAGCCAAGAGATTCAACAAGCATAACATTTTGAATAGAGCTATCATGGGATATGGCCACCTTACCAAGGCCAAATACCTTACCCTTAGAGTTGTCTCCGAAGGTCACGTACCTTCGAGGACCTTGATTATGCGTGATCTCTTGGAACATGTCTTTATCACCATTCATATGATCCGTACATCCACTGTCGAGAATCCACTCTTTTCCTCTAGACATGTAATCCTTAAAGTTCGCCATAAGACTCTGATTCTTTATGATCTTCTCATGCTCGATGTCGAACAACTCATCTTGTTCATAGTAGTTATGTTCCACATTGTCATCATCAAGTGGGAAATCCTCATCATAAAGAACAAGGGATTCGTTAGAATAGTGATCATGACAATGTTCAAGTTTATGAATGTGAATGGCTTCGAAGATAATGTTGTTGATAGTGGTGACATCTCCTTTAGCACGCATAAGATCACGGATCTCAAATAAACATTTATCAAAGTTTGGATCAATAGGCTTCATTTTGTGAAAAGCAATGGTTTTATGAAGAATTTAATCAAGATTTCCTAATGAAAGATTTGGATATCGTTTCTCTAAGTCAGTCCACAAGGTATAGGCACATGCAAAGTTCTTCAATTGAGAAAGCACGAATCTTGGTAATCCTCTAACAATAACATTGATAGTTGTTAGGTTACCAAGTATGTTAATTTCCTCTTCATGTGTGGGATGCAATTCATCAATGGGGGGCACATAGGGGTTTTCAATATACTTTTAAAATGGAATTTATTAAATAGATCAAACATGGCATTCTTTCATTGACTATAGTATTCTCCATCAAGAATGGGCACTCTACAACTCAAACTCTCAACTCTAGACACATCCATCTTCCTCCATGCTGATTAAACTAGAACAATGGAGACCAAAGCTCTGATACCACTTATAGGATTGATAGAAGAGTGTCTAGAGGGGGTTGAATAGACTACTAGCAGAAATTTAAAACCTAACTTTTTCCCAAGTTAATTAGTTGGCAGACTTTAATTATTTTAGCAAGTCTAGTAAGTCTAACAGCCCTACACATGCATGTCTACAAGTATGGCAGCGGAAAGTAAAAACAAGGCACATATAAGTAAAGAGACGGGATAGGAAGATCAAACGCAATAGGAAATGCAAGGATTTTTCCCGTGGTTCCGACAGGTGGTGCTATCGTATGTCCACGTTCATGGAGTCTTCAACCCAAAGATGGTAATGGTCGCGAGCGTCCGCGGAGGGCTCTACCCACGGAGGGTTCCACGAAGAAGCAACCTTGACTATACCATGGTGGCCTACGTCCATGGAGGACTAGCCTTACTCGGGGTAGATGTTCACAAAGTAGGCGATCTCCTGGCCCTTACAAACTTCTTTGTTCACTCCAGAACACGAATTAGGAGGCTCCCAAGCGAGACCTAACCAATCTATGAGGCACCACCCTCCAAAAGGTAATAGGCTCGGTAATGACGATGAACTCCTTGCTCTTGTGCTTCAAGATGATATACTCCTCAACACACAATCACTCTCTCACAGATATGGCTTGGTAGAAGAGATTGATTGGGTGGGAAGCAACTTGGGGAGGCTAGAAATCAAGATCCATATGGTTGGAGTGGAAGATCTTGATCTCAACACAAGGGTAGGTAGCTCTCTCTCAGAAAACTTAGTAGGATAGGTATGGAATAGTTCCGAGTGCTTCGCTTTCAAGTGGGTGGTGGTGAAGTGGTATATATAAGCATTCCCAAAAATCCAACCGTTACACACAAAATTACCAACTCGGTGAAATCGATGTGCTAATCTCAGTTTTACCGAAGTGACCAAAAGGGGACAACTTTTGAATCTTGGCGAGACCGATATAGGAATCTCGGTTGCACCGACAAGCTGACCAACAGTCAGATTTGCCAAACTCGATGACGCTGATTCAACATTATTGGACAGACTGAATGTGTTAACTTGTGTACCAGAAAGTTGGCAACCCAACTCGGTGGCACTGAAAGTAGTGTCGGCTGCACCGAAGTGGCTAGGGTTTGGCTGAGTCTGTCTAGGATTTGGAACCGGTGGCACTGGGATAGGAAAGTTGGTTGCACCGATTTTGAGTGTTTGGCTAGAGAGAGACTTTGGTGGGAGAGTTTGTGGATGTTTTTGGTCACTATCACTTGTGCACGTATGAGCATTTTATTCACCAACAAAACCTTACCCCCTTTTAATAGTATTGGCTTTCCTATGGACTCAAAGTGATTTCTCACAAATGTAAAATGTAGAGTCCTCTTGCTTGCAGCTTGGCCAACCTATTTCCTTGCATCCTGGGGTAATTCTACAATCTCCTCAATCCTTTTGCCAACCCAACTCTCCATAGAATATTTTCCGAAATACACTAGATAGAGGTGTTAGTCCAAGAGACAGTGTATGTTGACATGGATTATCAAAACCACCAAGGGAGCATGTTGTGCTTTCACCTGTGCACATAACGGTTGAATTTGGGGGAACCTAATTAAGGGGGTATTCTTCCGCAATGGTTCCCCATCCTTTAAGCTCGTATTCTTCCCCCATTGTTGACTTTATTCGAGCTTGCTAAGTCTCAATCCTGATGCTTGCTAGTTCTTGAGGGAAAAGAGAGAGGAGATCTAGATCCACATTTCCACCAATCACTTTCTCCTCTTTGTGATCTTGATCTTCGAGTTCTTCTTGTTCTTCGAGTTCTTCCTATCATTTACTCCATAACATTAGTTGTTTTGGTGGGATTTGGGAGAGGACTTGGGCACTCCGTGTGCCCTTGTCATTGCATTTGGTGCATAGGTTGGAGTTCTCCACGGTGATACGTGGAAGTGAAGTTTGAGAAGCTTATTACTATTGGGTGTTTGAGCACACTAGAGCTTGTTCTTATTGGGTGCCTTCGCACCCTAGACGGTTTGTGGTGCCTCGGAGCTCAATCATTGTGGTGCAAAGCTCCGGGCAAGCGTCAGAGTCTCTAATTAGGTTGTGGAGATTGCCCCGAGCATTTGAGATCACCTCGGAGCCACAATCCATTGTGGTGAAGCTTCGTGGTGTCATTGGGAGCCTCCAATTAAGTTGTGGAGATTGCCGCAACCTTGTTTGTACGGGTTCGGTGACCGCCCTCAAGAGTCCCTTAGTCGAATCACAACATCTTGCATTGTGCGAGGGTGTGAGGAGATTATGGTAGCATTAGTGGCATCTTGGGGAGCATTGTGCCTTCACACCACTCCGAACGGAGATTAGCATCCGCAAGGGTGTGAACTTCGGGATACATCATCGTCTGCTCGTGCCTCGGTTATCTCTTACCCGAGCCCTTTACTTATGCACTTTACTTTGTGATAGCCATATTGTTTCATGATATATACCTTGCTATCACATAGTTGTTTATCTAGATTGGCATAAGTTGTTGGTGCACATAGGTGAGCCTAGTTGTTTTAGGTTTTGTGCTTGACATATTAAACGTTAGTTTTATTCTATAATTGTTCAAGCCTAAATCGTAATTATTTTATAGCGCCTATTCACCCCACCCCCCCTGCCGCCGCCTCTAGGCGACATCCATGTACTTTCAAAGGTCATAGCTAAAAACGGAGAATACCATCGGGAATTGGATGCTGATTTTGGCAATTAGATATTAGGGATATAAGGGATATTATATTTTATATATGCATGAGGATGTATTATTGTAGTGGCATCGAATATATATACGAAAACTTGTTGTTCGACCATCAAGCACAGAGAAAGAGGTCACTTCTCTATATTCATGACGAAGTTGTGTAACGGTTTCTTCATTGCCATTAGTAGCTAGCATCGAGTTGAATGGATGAAAACCCTAAACCCTACCAAACCCCTCCTTTAAAAAAACTAAAACCCACCACTTGGCAGGGACTGACGCGTGGCACTGTTTTAGTCCCAGTTGATGTTACCAAACGTGACTAAAGGTCCTTCTGCTTGAGGGCTACGCAAGGCCACGTGGAGCCCCTTTAGTCCCGTTTCGTAACATGACTGGGACTAAAAAGGGGGGCCGTTAGTCCGAATGTTTAGTCCCGGTTGCACAACTAGGACTAAAGGCCCTTGAGAACAGGGACTAATGGCCCATTTTCGACTAGTACTACTTTGGGGCCCTCCATTTTAAGATCCATATTTGTAGTTCCCCATTGTAGACTCCTTAAAAGGCTTGAGAAGGACTTTTCTAAAACTAGTCCTAGTATTAGATTTTGTATTTACTAATATTAATGCTTGATATCATTAATTCCTAGACTCCGTATCTTTTGAAGATATGTGCAAATATGAAGCAAGTGACAAAATGAGCTTCTTCATAAAAGTTGTTGATACATGTCAGTATGAAAAGCATAAAAACACACACAAAAGAATGGAACATGTGCAGTGAATATACGGTAATGCACATGATAAAAATCCCCATTCTTTGCAATTCATGAAAAAGTCAAACTCTTTGAAAGTTTCTCATCAATATAGTTTACATATTATCGTAATGGTAAAAAAATGAAGAAGAAAAATTGTCCAGGATAATATAGAGTGAATAGTACCTCCAATATAGTGTTGATTGTGTTTCATCAACAATGCCACAAAAGTCATTTCGTCCCCAAATTTTTTACAAGAGTGCAATGGTTTAACAAATTTGTTGCCAACAAATTTCATGATTTTGTTCCATTTTGGAAATATATTTTTAAAGCAAAAGGTGCACCTACCCCATGTTACATTCATTCCTCTCTTGTGGGGACTTCTATTTTACAATGCTGATGGAGTTCAACTGAGCAGACTGGGTCACGAGTCTACACAAGGGCACAATATTCCATGGAATGACCTTGAGAATGCTTGTGAAGGACCCTTTTTTGAAACCAGTCCTATTATTAGTTTTTATATTCCCTGATCCCAATGCATGATCTTCTCTATAGGTCGACTCCTTGTCCGATGAAGATATGTGCATATATGAAGCATGTGATAAAAAATGTATTTATACATAAATGTTATTGATACATGTGAGTATGAAAACATCATGATACACACAAAGGAATGGAGTGCGCTTAGGGAAAATACCATGATAGAGGTGGTTGTATATCAACCTGATAAACATCCTTGGATTTTTTAACAATTTAGGAAAAGGAAAAAAATCTTTGAAACTTTTGTGTCAACAAACTTGACCTACTTACGTACTTGTATATAAACTTCGACAAACAAAACTACTATAAAAACTCTGAGTGGAAAACAAATTGTCCATTGACAGGTTTTGAAATTACTTTTGTTTTGAAAAAAAAAGGGTGCACCGAGCACATGTTCTATTCGTTCCCCTCCTCTGAGGCTGGTACCTTCCATTTTATTATTCCCATTGGAGTTCAACTACGAAGAATGACCAAAGATTGGGTCGCGAGTCTACCCGAGGGAATCATCTTCCCGGCATGACCTTCAAAAGGCTCGCAAAGGACCTTTTTCAAAACCAATCCTGACCACGATACACTTGAATGTATATGCACCTGATAAAACAAATTCTTGATTATTATTTTGCAATTCTGAAAAATTTAAAATTCTTTGAAAAAAATTTGGTAACATTCTTGACCTACTAGTATACATATACAAAAATTTCAACAAAGAAAAATACCATAAGAAATTTGAGAATAAAAATCATATTGTCTAGGACAATATGGATTGAATAGTACCTCTAATATAGAGTTGATTTTGTTTTCCCCCAAAAATACCACAAATTTCATTCCATCCCCAAATGTTTTACGGGAATGTAACGCTTTATCAAGTTCATGGCTAACTAATTTCAAGAGTTTTCAACCATTTTAGGAACTAATATACTTGTTTTTTAAGCACGTGTACCTACCCAATTGTTCCTTTCTTTCCCCTCATTTGGGCCTTCCAATTTTATGATACGTGTTGAAGTTCTACTTAGCACGTGTTGAAGTTCTACTTAGCACATTAAGCTACGCTTGACTCACTAGTTTGCTCGAAGCAGCATCTGCCATGGGCATGACTTTTGGAATGGCTTGAGAAGGACTGTTTAGAAAACCATTCCTGTTATTAGTTTTTGTATGCACTAATACTAATGCTTGATTGCCTCTATAGCTAAAGCTTGTGTCCAATCAAGATATGTGCAAATATGAAGCACGTGAACAAAATGAGCTCGTACATAAAGGTTGTTGACACATGTTGGTGTCAAACGGATCAAAATGCACACAAAGGAATGGAGAGCGCATAGGAAAATACACGGATAAACCTGGTTTCTCATACAACTATTAAAAAATAAATGAATGTTTTTCAAGAATTCGAGAAAAAGACAAACATATGGGAAACATTTTTGGCAACAAACTTGACCTAATGTCATACTCGTATAAAAAATTGACAAAGAAAAGTGACCCCAAAAATAGGATCATAAATTCCTTTAAATAATACCTCTATTATAGTAGTGATTTTTTCACCAACAATCCTATAAAATTCATTTCTTCCACAATTTTTTTACAAGAGTGTAAGGCTTTAATAAGTTTGTTTCCCGCAAATTTCATATTTTTTTACCATTAGTGAAATTAATTTTGTTGTGAAAAATGGGTGCACCAACCCTATGTTCCATTCTCCCCTTCCCTTGGGGCCTTCCATTTATAATCCATGTTGAACTTCAACTTTTCATACTAAGCAAAGATTGGGCCACGAGTCTACTCAAGGGCAGCATGTGCCATGTCATGTCTTTGGGAGGGCTTGAAGGACTTTTCTGAAACCAATCCTATTATTAGTTTTTGTATTCACTAATATGAATGCATGATCTTTCATGTAGCTCACATGAAATATGAGCTTGTACACGAAGGTTGTTCATATATGTTGGTATAAAAACATCAAAATACACACGAAAGAATGGAGTGCGTGCACGGGAAAATACCATGAAACACCTAGTTGTTTATTCATTTGATAAAAAAATGTGAATTTTCTCAAGCAACTCGGGAAAATGTGAAAATATTTGATTTTTTTGCAACAAACTTGATTTAGTGATGTACTCGTATACAAATTTCAACATAGAAGAACTATCATAAAAAATCTGAGCATAAAAAACAAATTGTGCAAGACAATGTAGAATGAATAGTGCCTCTAGTAGAGCATTGATTTTGCCTTTTTTTTACTCAAAAAATACTAAAAGTAACTTCATCCACAAAGCTCCACATGACTGTAACTATTTATCAAGTTTGTTGCCTACAATTTCATGATTCTTTGACCATTTTTTAAATTACTACTTTTTTCCTTTCTCACTAAGAGGAGAGGCCAAGGAATGGTTCTTTTCTCTTGCTCCTGGTTGTATGCGTAGTCCCCAGGACATGCTTTTATTACTTTCTTGCAAAATATTTCCATGCTCATTAGAAGCAAGCTGCTTTACATGAAATACTTAATTGTGTGCAAGTTGAAGAAGAGAGTCTCCTTCAAACTTGGGGGAGGCTTCTTAGGTTACTAAGTGCTTTGCCTAATTGTTCTCTTAAGAAGAATGAAATTCTCGACATCTTTTATAATGGACTAAAAGATACTTCTAGGGATTTTCTAGATAGTTGTGCTGGTTATGTTTTCAGGGAAATAATTGTATGACAAGCTGAAGAATTATTGAATAACATATTGCAAAATTTCGATGATTGGACACTTCTTGAACCACCTCCAGGACCTATGCAGACAAAGAGAGGTATTATATTCCTCAACACTGAATATATGCAAGAACAAAAAGGATCTATGATAGAGAAACGTATTGAAATAGAGGATATCAAGAAATTACCACCTATTGAAGTAATACATGGACTTGATACCCCAATACAGGCAGTAGAGGCAAGCTCTCCTCGTTCCTTTAATGAAAGTGATATACCTTACACAAAGACTCCTCATTAATGCATGGATGAATCTCATAATTATATTCTTAAGCAAGAACACTTCAATAACTATGTTAAGGATCAATTGAGACGTAATGCCATGATGATAGAGCGCTTAAGTGACTTGATGTTTAGAATTTCTAATGATTTGAAAGGTTTGGGTAAACATGCTTCTATGTTCACAACCAACTAAATCAAGTTGCTAAGTCACAAAATGGTTTTCTTGCTTCAATAAACAGTAATATGAACGATCATGTTGTTATGGTAATGACTAGAGGAGGTAAAATGACTCAAGAACCTCTTTACCCTGAAGGACACCCTAAAATTGAGCAAGATTCTTAGAGAATTAATAAATATGTACCTAGTTCATCTAAGAAGAAGAAGAAAAATAAAGATGATAGGAACTTGGATGCTTCTAGTGAACCCGTTATAGAAAAACCTGTTGAGGAAGATGGTAATGTTTCTATTTCTGATACCGAGACACAATATGGTAGTGAACACTCACCTAGTGATGATGAAAATGAAGATGAAAGTAATAAGGTGCATGTAGATGTTCCACCAGATAATAATAAAGAACATGATAATGATGTGGAGATAGAACCTGTTGAGGGTCTTGATAACCCACATCCCGAAAATAAACGTTATGATAAGAGAGACTTTGTTGCAAGAAAACATGGCAGGGAAAGAGAACCATGGGTTCAAAAACCCATGCCATTCGCTCGTAATTCTTCTAAAAGTAAGGATTATGAAGATTGTGAATATTTTGCTGAAATGATTAGACATGTCCTTTTGTGCCTCTGCATGCTAAGTGTATGAAAGATATTATTATCAACAAAAGAAAAAGACCAGAATCTGGAATTGCTAGCATGCTTGCTAATTATTCTTTTGATGGTGGAGTACCTAATAAGTTGGGAGATCCGGGTATACCCACAGTACCTTGATCTATTAAAAGAAAGTATGTTAAAACTGTTTTATGTTATTAGTAGCCGGTGTTAGTGTTATTCCTTTCTCCCTTTATAAAAGAATTGAATTGAATAAGCTTACAACTACGAAGATATCTTTGCAAATGGCTGATAAATCTACTACTTTACCCATTGGAATTTGCGAGGACGTTCCTGTTATGGTTGTAAATGTTACTATCTTAACATGCTTTGTTATTCTTGATATGCCCGAGGACGACAATATGTCAATCATCCTTGGTAGAACATTTCTAAATACTGCAGGGGCTTTTATTGATTGCAACAAAAGCAAGGTCACTTTTCATGTTAATGTCAAGCAACATACCATGCAATTTCTAAAGAACCAAACTTTGGTTAATAATATTATGTCGCTATAAGCGTAGTGCCACAGTTATCATTGGAGATTTTAAAATACCTCTTCCTACTGCCAAGAAGAAAAAATATTAGACTCTTATTGTTGGGGAGATGCAAATCCCAATTGAGGTAACCTAGTGGCATACAAAAATTCTCCGGTTTCATGTTAATCGGAAATAGTTATTAATAAGATTTGATCAACCTTATTAATGAATCTTGTTCGAAAGACATGCGATTGATGAATTGAGTATTCACAACTTTCTGTATCACAAGTTTATTCTCTTTTATTTCTAGTCAAGATAAAATAAAGTAGTTTGATTTTCCTGTTTCCTGTTTTCCCCGTGAAATAAAAACTAGCCCAAAAATAAAAAGTCTCGGATTTTCACAAAATTGTAACATGAATTTTTATGGAATATATAAGAATTTTTGGCACAAAACTTACAGCTGGGAGGTGCACTAGTAAGCCACGAGCCAACAGGGCGCGGTATTCATCATCTTTCATCGTATATCCATGTTAATTTTATTTTTCCGTTTTCCTCTTGTGTGTTTGAAATCTTTTGAAAAAGCCAAAAATATTTCTCGCTTCTTTTCAGTTTTTCTTTCTCATTTAATTAGCTAAGGTATTAAAATTACTAGTCGTCAACCCGTACATTTGCACGGGCTAGTTACTTATACTAATACCCTAGAATAAATAATATTATCATAATATAATTTTATGTTATATACGGTTACAATGGAGTGTGACAACTACTCAACGGATTCGAAACCTGGGAGCTTTTAGAGTAGTAATAAGATGACACCAAGATAGCATGTTTTGGTCATAACATCACCTCTTATAAGATTTTATGGTCTTTTCTATGAACAAAATTAAATGGAAACAGAAATCACGAAACCACTCACGTCGTCAGTCACGTTTAGCATATATTTGTTTCCCACGTTTTAGAGGATATGAAGAGTCACCCAATTGCTTAATTGCTTTCATATATTCATGTGTATATGTTTTGACCATAAATCTTGTAATAATATATATTTTGCATCTTTACCAGTAGTAGTGGTCTAAGAAAATTCTTAATTGCATTAACTACGGAATGCGCCCAAAACTATATTTTAGGAACTGATGCTAAACTTCTTACCTCTTTAGGCTATCTTATATGATATAATGAACAATAAGAAGAAACATAGGGGAGGGGCGTTTTGGCTCCCGAGAGCATATGCTGCGAAAAATGACAAAAATGTTTTCGAATAATTCTGAATTTTTTTGTAGATTTTGTGTCAGTGTCACAAACATGCTTGACAATTTTCATACCAAACCGAGCTGTAGTATTTCATCGGTGAAAAAAACAAATTTGAGTGACATTTTGGGGGTAACATTTGGTGTTCAAATTTGTTATTTTTTCATAGGCCGCAATGTTTAACCTTTTTGCCTAAAACTTTGTAGGTGACATTTGAATGTGACTACAAATACATACAAATTTTGTTGGGATTTTTTTGAAATTTGACCTGAAACATATACCTGCTATGGTTGGCAGTTCATGTATATTCTTAAATCGACGAAGTAACAAAAACAATTCTTAACCAAGGTGTTAAGAGACCCAGTAACACTGCAACAAATATGTTGGAACTAAATGGAGGACAACTTTTATATTGGAAACTTAAAGGACACCAAAATTCATAGACAGCATATGTTGAATATCGAGGCAACACGTTGAAGATACTAAATTCACATGAGATGTACTTGGAACACATTTCTGAACTATGAAAATTTGGAATATATCGATGCTGGTCTTAGCTGACATATGTTCTACATCTTTATGTAAAGACTAAGTGACAATATGTTGAACCTTATTGCATAAACGTGATGGGTGCTGCTTATTTTACTTCTTCTTGGAATAGTCTTAAGATATTTACATCCTCCCAATTTTTTGAGCTGTCCAGTGTACATATGAAAAATAAAAATTCTGAATTAACTTGTGACCAGTGTCTTTATACAACTCCTAATTTTATTTTTATTCTTATCTAACATCTTTCGTATCTAACATTATTTACAAAGACAGGAGCTCGTCAAGCATCGATCGTCCCGATTTTATGCATTCATCCTTGCTCGTGATAAAGTGTAAACAACAGATCTTGAAAGAAACTGACAGGACCTAAATGAGTAGCATGTATGTTTATGACTTACGGTGGCATTTCAAAATCAAATGAGATACCTCATATGTACGGTTTAAACAACCTCATCGCGGCAAGCCGCTGACTGGTGAAGTCTAGTTCATCGCTATATAATGCGTAACATGCTTCCATTGTAAACTTCCAGTTACGTATTTGAACGTACCTATCAGATACATAGGGCATGTCTTGAGTCTTCCCATGTGTATGACATTGCTGCGGCGAGTCCATCAAATTACTTATAAGTTGGATCGTTGGTTGTCTTATTGCCCTGTGATACTATTTATACTGGAAAGACAAAAGGAGAAAATAATATCATAGCACATGAGATTTTCTTATTGGAAAGATATACATCAAGATTGGAAAACCAATATACCAGCCCGTAAAGTCCTAGGTAACATGATTCACTTTAAGATGGTACCACATCAAGCATTGATCATCACTACGCAATGCATTCGTGCTTGGCCACCACACAACGGAAGTAACAATCTGGAAAATATTAAGGAGACATGGATTAGTAGCCTGTATGTTTGTAAATTAGTTTAAGAACCAAATAAGACACAATATGTGTATCGATTAAACATCCACATCTCAGCTGGCCCCTCAGCATTGAATCCTAGATTCCTAGCTCATCGCCTGTATATAACGCTCATGCTTGCCTCCGTCACAAAACGCCCAATTACGTGTCAGAACATACATACTGTCGGATGCATCTGTCACTTCTTTAGTCTTCCCGTCAGTACACCACATTATTCCGTGACTCCATCAATCAGATTACTTGATTAGATGGTCGATTGTCTTGTTCTGTAATACGTTGTATATTCAGAGGATAATACAGAGAAAATAATATAAAAAAACACGCGAGGCTTTCTTGGGAGGAAAATAGCAATTAAAGTGAAAAACAAAGATAACAATCTAGACCATCGGATTGATGTGTTAATACAGCACCATCTAGGCTGTACTACTCGTTGGAGTTTCTTAGATGAGCTACTTGCTGGAGTTGCGGCCGCCTGCGACGAACCCTCCGTTGTTTGCGGAAGTCGTTGTGTATGTAGTATGTACAGAAGTACGTGGGTTATTGGTGAGATTCTGCTGGTAGGTTGTCACGTGAGGGTTGGAGAGGGTTGTTAGGAGAGACTTAACTCTCAATTGAGAGTACTGTTGTATGACTCCTAGACAAATACGATTTAAGAAAGACTCGGTCTTTTTCATTTGTTTTGACGTGAGACGCAAGTCTTTTGACTCATGGTTCTGTACGACTCATTTTTTCCTCTTTGTGTCATTACGTGGGATTTAGTGGAGCACCCTCGATGATTTCAGATTAGATCTCAACCTTTATGATCCGAACACACAAAATGAATGGCTAGATATGGATAGATATTTTTTTTTATTTTTTGTTTTTTAGGGAATAACATGCGTCTGCGAATAGCTAATCAACCGAACTGTTATGAATCTGCAGGTCTGTTATAGTTATCATAAAAAAATCTGCAGTTCTGTTATATCGGATGTCCCCGAAGGAACTGCAGTTCTGTTATAGTTATCATAAAAAAATGTGCACAGGTCTGTTATTGGGTTGCCGCATGTGAGGAACATGTGAAAGGCTGAACCGAGACTTATGTCTGCAAACGTAAAAATATTGTGGACCCTATGAGTAATTTTTTCCAGGATTATGTGGGCTAATCTACACCGTAGTAATTCGGTCCCACCAGATTAACGGTTAGTATTTTTTAATTAATGTAGGAATTTTTAAAAAGTGCCTAATTAGTATATGCTTTATTATTAATATAACAAAGAGCCAATATTACTTTATCTTCTCCTTTCTATGAAACTACCCTGCATATCCTAGCTTAGTCCACGGCATTGTTGCACTATTATTATTATCACATAATTGCGTCGTGCAAGTGAAAGGCAATAATGACGATATTTGATGAAGTGATCATGGCAAAGGAAGCTGGTATGAACTCTTTTTGTTTTCTGTTTTATGTAAATATGCCTAGGTCGTTCGATCTTGATTCAGTATATCATGAGTGAGCATGTTTATAATGACAATTAGAGATTATTGTTTCTCATGTCATTCTTAACTAGCTAGGAGTGGATAATGATTTATCTTATGAGTCAACATGCATTAAAATGGTTATGATGTGGTATGATAGTATGGTATTTCTCTCTGAGAAATTCGAGCGGCTTGACTTGGCCCATGTGCAAACATGTAGTTGATTTGAAACCAATGAGCCTTCATGATATTTAAATTCAGAGTGTTTATATCTTACTCATGCTATGTTCATTGTTAATTATTCACAATGCATGTTTATGACCGTTTTTTGCTCTCTACCTGATCGCTTCTCAACCTATTGCTAGCCTTCACCTGTATTAATCGGGAATGTTGTGTGTGCATAAAAAATCCTTAAACCAAGTTATATCACACGAGTCCACCATACCTACCTATATGCGGTGTTACCCTATCGTTCTAAGTAAATTTGAATGTGCCACCTCGAAATATTCAAATAAGCATCTCTTTTGTGTACTCGTCCTCCTCATGGAGCGACGAGGCATGATACGTCTCCAACATATCTATAATTTTTTTTTGTTCCATGTTGTTATATTATCATTCTTGGATGTTTTGCAATTATTATATATCAACTTTATATCATTTTTTGGGACTAACCTATTGACATAGTGCCAAGTGCCAGTTGATGTTTTCTTGCTTGTTTTTTTTACTTCACAGAATACCAGTACCAAACGAAGCCCAAACACCGTGAAACATTTTGGAGATTTTTTTGTGCCCGAAGACAACTGGAGGGCCAAAGAAGAACCTGGGGGAGGCCCGTGGGCCTCACGAGACACGAGGGTGCACCAGAGGCCGCAAGCGCGCCCTAGTGGGTTGTGGTGCCCTTGGGGGCCCTCTCCACCGCCTCTCAACTCTATAAATACTCAAATATTCTAGAAACCCTAGAGGAGTCGACGAAACACAATTCCAGCAAGTTCCAGAACCGGGAGATCCTATCTAACACCATCACGGAGGGGTTCATCATCCTCATTGGTGCCTCTTCGATGATGCATGAGTAGTCCACCATAAACTTACGGGGTCATAGGTTGTATCTAGATGGCTTCCTCTCTCTCTCTCTTTTGATTCTCAATACAATGGTCACTTGGAGATCTATTTGATGTAATGACTTTTTGCGGTGTGTTTCTTGAGATCCGATGAATTTTGAGTTCATGATCAGTTTCTATCCATGGATATTATTTTGAGTCTTATTTCGATCTCTTATATGCATGTTTATTTATATCCTCGTGTTTCTTGTTCAAATCTTTGGTTTAGTTAGGCCAACTAGATTGATTTTTCTTGCCATGTGAAGAAGTGCTTTGTGATGGGTTCGATCTTGTGGTGTCCTCTCCGAGTGACAGAAGGAACAATGAGTCACGCATGTATCATTGCTATTAAGGATAAGATGGGGTATATTCCTACATGATTAGATATTGTCTACATCATGTCAACGTTCTTATTGCATCACTCTGTTTCTCCATGAGCTTAATACACTAGATGTATGCTGGATAGTCGATGTGTGGAGTAATAGTAGTAGATGCAGGCAGGAGTCGGTCTACTAATCTCGTACATGATGCTTGTATATTTATCATTGCCTTGGATATCGTGATGATTATTTGATCTTCTATCAATTGCCCAACAATGATTTGTTCACCCACCATGTGCTATTTTCTTGAGAGAAGCCACTAGTGAAATCTACGGGCCCGGGTCTATCTTTTATCATATTGCTTTTCGATCTATCTTTTTCCGCTTTTGTTTTCAGATTTATTATTCCAAAACCCAAAAAATACCCTGCTGCACTTTTTCTTTACTTACTTTATTTTGTGTTTTTGCAAGATCTATTTATCCTATCTCATATAAAACAATATATCTTTTACCGAGGAGAGATTGACAACCTTTCTTATGTGTCGGGTTGCAAGTATTTGTTCTTTGTGTGTAGGTACCGTTTACATAGTGTTTCATGATCCTCCTACTAGTTCAACAACCTTGGTTTCATAACTGAGGGAAATACTTACTGTAGTTGTGTTGCATCATCCCTTCCTCTTTGGGGAAAATACCGACGCAATCTCAAGCCACGTCAAGGCAGACGGTGTCTTCCATGCTAAGTGAGTTATTCTCAAGATGGACGTTTATTCGTTGTGAGTGCATGAGAGAGGCTGGTAAACAGGATGCCTAGTCATGCATAACCAAAATTAATTAAACAAAACTCCCTGGGACAGTTGATATCTTGGCACGCGTGTGTGGATTCGGTCAGCCATGGTTTGTGTATGGATGGTGGATAGGAGTAACCTTTACTATTCTATTTGGGAACCACCAATAATGAGTTTAGCATGGAAGATATTGAAAACTATTATCGTAACGTTGACAAGAAAAGTGCATCACCCAAAAATTATATCTTCAATCTTGTTTTAAACTTCGAGCTCTGACACCTCTACAAATCAATGCTTCCCTCTATGAAGGGTCTATCTATTTACTTTAATGTTGAGTGATGACCCATAAGTATAAGGGAACAATCGTAGTCCTTTTGATAAGTAAGGGTGTCGAACCCAACAAGGAGCAGAAGGGAATGACAAGTGGTTTTCAGCAAGGTAATTTCTGAAAGCACTGAAATTGTAAATAGCAAGTAGTTTGATAGCAAGGTAATTTGTAACGAGCAAGTAACGATAACGGTAAACAAGGTGCAGCAAGATAGCCCAATCCTTTTTATAGCAAAGGACAAGCTAAAACAATATCTTATTATAAGAAAAGTGTTCTTGAGGGTACACGGGAATTTCATCTAGTCACTTTCATCATTTTGGTTTGATTCACGTTCGCTACATTGATAATTTGTATATGTGGGTGGACCGGTGCTAAGGTGATGTTCTTACTTGAACTAACAACCTACTTATGATTAACCCCCTTGCAAGCATCTGAAAGTACAAGAAAAGTATTAAGAGAAAGTCTAACCATAGCATTAAACATGTGGACCCAAATCAGCCCCTTACGAAGTAGCACATAAACTAGGGTTTAAGCTTCTGTCACTCTAGCAACCCATCATCTAGTAACTACTCCACAATTCATTCCCTTAGGCCCAAGGATGGTGAAGTGTCATGTAGTCGACGTTCACATGACACCACTAAGGGAATCACAACATACATATCATCAAAATATCGAACACATATCAAATTGACATGATTACTTTCAACATAACCTCTCCCGTGACATCAAGAACAAAGGTAACTACTCACAAATAATACTCATGCTCAACATCAGAGAGGTATTGAATAGCATAATAGAGCTGAACATATAATATTCCACCAAATAAACCATATAGCAATCAACTACGCAAGGTAATCAACACTACTAGTCACTCACAAGTACCAATCTATGGTTTTCGTACAAAGATTGAACACCAGAGGTGAAGTAGGGTTTAAGAGGAGATGGTGTTGTTGAAGATGTTGATAAAGATTGGCATCCCCAATATGAGAGGGTTGTTGGTGATGACGATGGCTTCGATTTACCCCTCCAAGAGGGAAGTTCCCCCGCCGAAATCGCTCTGTTGGAGGGCAAAAGTGCTCCTTCCCAAGTTCTACCTCGAGACGGCAGCATTCCGTCCTGAAAGTCCTCTCCTTCACTTTTTTAGGTTTTGGGGGAATTTATACCAGAAGATGGGCTCCGGAGGTGGGCCAGGATGAGCATGCTCCACCAGGCCGTGCCTAGGGGGCCTTGCACGCCCTGGTGGGGGTGCCCACCTGGTAGCCCCTCTCCGGTAGTTTTCATCTCCAGTATTTCTTACTTTTTATATAAAAAAATCTCCGTAAAATTCTAGCTTCATTGGGGATGTGTAGAATAGGTATCTCTGACATGCCATTTTCAGGTACTGAACTACAGTTGTCGGCGTTCTCCATCTTGGTGTAAACCTTGCAAATTGTGAGAGAAAAGGCATTAAAATTACTCCCCAAAGCATTATTATGCATCAAAAAATTATAAATAACAACAGGAAAACATGATGAAAGATGGACGTATCAAATCCCCCAAGTTTAGACCTCGCTTGCCTCAATCAAAAGCCGATATCGAAGAACATGTCCACATGGTTCGAGAGAGAGGTGTCGATAAAAAAATGCAAACATAGTAGCGTTATGCTTATTATTATAACAACAACAAAATTTAACATAAGACTTTCTCATAACAACATCATATAACTTCTTATGAGAAAGTAACATTTCATCACAACGTGGAAGTATAAATCATAAACCTTAGTGGAAACCAACAAACTATGTTCTCAATCAACTTTGCAACTACAATTCATCATATTTTTAGGAAGGGTCTCATGTAGGAGCCTTTTGGCAAGTCCACATACTCAACCCTCATTTAGTCCTCTATGATTGCTAACACTCATAGCATACCCAAGGCCAAAAAGTTTCAACCGGACACATACAAAGATAGGGGCTTATAGTTTGCCTCCCAACATATTCACCTCAAGGGTGATGTCAACAATAATAACTCATGCCTACTCATATCCAAATGGACATATCTGCCTAGATCTTTCCTCACCACATGATTCTTGCAAAAGGAGAAAAATAAAAAAGGAATAGAGAAGAATACTTTGACAGTTACAAGAAAGTAAATACATAAAAGTAAGAGATAGGCCCTTCGTAAAGGGAAGCAAAGGTTGTCATGCAATTTTTAGTTTGTATGCCAAATCCATTAGCATAAAAGAATGTTACATTGTATAGACACTTGTGATAGCAACCTTTATTATGTAGTCTGTCACTTTTATTACTTTTCCATCACAAGTTCATACAACGCTCAATTTTCTCTTACACTAATTGATCAAACACATTTAGAAGAAATTTTACTACCTTGGTGCACCGATGAAAACTTACTCGAAGGTTCTTATTCAATCCATAGGTAGGTATGGTGGACTCTCAAAACATGAATTTGGGTTTGGGGTTTTTGGATGCACAAGTAATATCTGTACTTGGTGTGGAATTTTTGGCTAGAAAAGATATTGATCAAGCGCCACATGTTGAAGGGTCTACGACAATATAACTTCTATGTGAATGTGAACAAACATAAATCATTACGTTGTCCAAGTTAGTGTATTTGCATGTGAATCTTCTCTTCCCTTACTAGTTCTTTCATGAATTGCATCATTGACCAGTGTTATGTTTGTCAAACTCCAATAAATTTAACTACTTATACTTTTCTTTATGTGATGTCATTACTCACCATAAAATTAGCATACGATCTTTTCATTTATTCTTGTTTTTATTTTTATTGCAACCAGAAAGTAAAGAAGCAAAAGTTCAAACTAACTTTATTATATAACTTTCACTCGATTACATAGATAGATGGATCACGAAATTAGCACTCAAAAATAGATCATACTAAACTTTTATTCAAATAAATCATGAAGAATGCTAAGGATCGAAATAAAAGGAAAAGGTAAAAGTGATGGTGATACGATACCTGGGCACCTTCCCCAAGCTTGGCTCAAGCCAAGGGGAGTGCCCATACCCGTGTACTCAAGTCTCCTTTGGTAGTGAAAATGATGAAGGTGGTGGTGATGAGGCATTATTATTCTTCTCCATATGTTTGAGGAAGAAAAATTATTCCCTTAAATCAGCATTCTCTTGCTCAAGTTTCAACGTCCTCTTGCATAGAGCTTCCTTGCTCTCCTGCAGAAAATGAGAAGGGATAAAAGGAGTATTGGGTTTACTCCTACCATTAGGAAGGCTTGACTTCTTGAATTCCACGTGTGTATCTCCAAGTTGAGGTAGTGGAGCTTCAGCTTCATCTGAGCCAGCGTCCAGTCCAACATCTTCTATTTCCTCCAGATTGGTGTCCTTTTCTTCCTCCAAAGTCCAAAAGTTGGGCTAAATTTCCCCAAAGATCTTTGGGTCATAAACATATTTGGACACATAGATCTCTCCCTACGAATCTTGAGACGACATATTTTCAAATCTGTCAGGGAAACAACACGAAACAAGAACAGAGGAAAATCTCACGATGTGGTGGTCAAAATGTCCAATGATATTTATAACCCACAAGTATAGGGGATCGCAACAGTTTTCGAGGGTAGAGTATTCAACCCAAATTTATTGATTCGACACAAGGGGAGCCAAAGAATATTCTCGAGTATTAGCAGCTGAGTTGTCAATTCAACCACACCTGAAAGACTTAATATCTGCAGCAAAGTATTCAGTAGCAAAATAGTATGGAAATAACGATAATGGTGGAAAAAGTGATAGTAGCAGTTTTGTAGTGTTTGTAATAGTAGCAACGGAAAAGTAACTTAGCAAAGATCAATATATGGAAAGCTCGTAGGCAATGGATCAGTGATGGATAATTATGTTGGATGGCATTCATCATGCAATAATTATAATATAGGGTGACATAGAACTAGCTCCAATTCATCAATGTAATGTAGGCATGTATTCTGTATATAGTCATCCATGCTTATGAAGAACTTGCATGACATCTTTTGTCCTACCCTCCCGTGGCAGCGGGGTTCTATTGGAAACTAAGGGATATTAAGGCCTCCTTTTAAGAGAGAACCAGTCCAAAGCATTAACAATTAGTGAATACATGAACTCCTCAAACTGCGGTAATCACCGGAAAGAATCCCAGTTGTTGTCACCCTAGGGGATGCGGATCATAACTCGTAATAGGTGTCTACAACTTGCAGGATAGGATCAAGAACACACATATATTCATGAAAACATGACACTTGGGCCCTAGTGAAAACCATTAAGCATAGCAAAGTCATAGCAACATCGATCTCAGAACATAGTGGATACTAGGGATCAAACCCGAATAAAACTAACTCGATTACATGATAAATCTCATTCAACCCATCACCATACAGAAAGCCTACGATGAGATCACTCACGAACGGTGGGGAGCATCATGGAATTAGTGATGAACGATGGTTGGTGATGACGAAGGCGTCGACTTCCCCTCTCCGGAGCCTAAAACGGACTCCAGATCTGGTCTCCCAAGGAAGAACAGTAGGTGGTGGCGGCTCCGTATTGTGAAACGCGATGAACTCTTCTCTCTGATTTTTTTTCTCCCCGAATAGGAATATATAGGAGTTGAAACGAGGTCGGTGGAGCAGCAGGGGGTCCACAAGCCTGCTCGGGGTGGCCTAGGGGGCTGACCGTGCCCACCAGGCTTGTGGCCAGGTGGTGGGCCCTCTACAGTCGATTCTTTCGCCATTATTTTTTATTAATTCCAAAAATATTCGTCGTAAACTTTCAGGTCAATCCGAGAACTTTTATTTCTGCACAAAAATAACACCAAGACAATTCTGCTAAAAACAACGTCAGTCCGGGTTAGTTCCATTTAAATGATGCAAATTAGAGTCCAAAACAAGGGCAAAAGAGTTTGGAAAGTAGATACGTTGGAGAGGTATCAACTCCCCCAAGCTTAAACCTTTGCTTTCCCTCAAGCAATTCAGTTGGTAAACTGAAAGTGATAAAGAAAAACTTTTACAAACTCTGTTTGATCTTGCTGTTGTAAATATGTCTAACTTATGTTCACATTTTAAGCAAAGATTATAGACTAGCCACATTCAAAATAACACTTAGGTCTCACATTTACTCATATCAATGGCATAATCAACTCGCGAGCAATCATAACAAGTCTCGGATGACAACAATTTTATCAAAACAATCATGATACAATACGACATAATGGTATCTCGCTACCCTTTCTGAGACTGCAAAACATAAATGCAGAGCACCTCTGGAGAACAAGGACTGACTAAACATTGTAATTCACGGTGAGAGAGATCCAGTCATGCTCATACTCAATATCAATTAATATCAAGGCATACAAATGACAATGGTGCTCTCTAACTGGTGCTTTTTATGAGAGGATGATGACTCAACAATAAAGTAAATGGAAAGACCCTTCGCAGAGGGAAGCATTGATTTGCAGAGGTGCCAGAGCTCAAGCTTTTGAAACAGAGATAGGTAATGATTTTGGAGCGGTATGCTTTTGTTGCTCACATAACGACCAAGAGGTTTTCAATATCTTCCATGCTAGATACATTATAGGTGGTTCCCAAACAGAATGGTATAGTTTTTACTCCCCCTCCACCAATTATTCACACTCCACGGCGGGCCGAATTCACGAGTACCGTCCGTACAAACACAATCATGGGGGATTTTTGTTTGATTATAATTTCCTTTTTATTTTGAGCATGGAACTGGGCATCCCAATTACCATCCACTTTCTCATGAATGATAGTGAATCAACACATATCGTGAGAATAACCCACCTAGCATGGAAGATACTGACAGCCCCCAGTCGCCACATGAGCGATTTGGGCATACAAAATAGAAAGTTTATTTCAAGGTTTAAAGTTTAGCACATGCAAATGTACTTGGAACGGCAGGTAAATACCGCATATAGGTAGATTTGGTGGACTCATATGGAACAACTTTGGATTTATTGAGATGGATGCACAAGCAGTATTCCCGCTTAGTACAAGAGAAGGCTAGCAAAAGACTGGGGAGCGACCAACTAGGGAGCGACACAGTCATCAACATGCTTTGAGACTAACCAACATTGAATGCAAGAATGAGTAGGATATAATTCACCATGGACATAAATATTCTGGAGGCTATGTTGATTTGTTTCACCTACATGCATGAACATGTGCCATGTCAAACCACTTGAATCATTCAAAGGAGGATACCATTCTATCATACTACATCACAACCATTTTAACATGCATGTTGGCACTCAAAACAAACCATTATTGACTCTTAGCTAAATAAGCATGGCATGAATAACTATAATCTCTAATTGTCATTGCAAACATGTTCAACCCATAATGAGCTGAAATCTGAACGATGAGCTAATCATATTTACAAAAACAAGATAGGTTGAGTTCATACCAGCATGAATGTCAGTACATCATATAACGTCATTATTGCCTTTCACTTGCATGACTGAACGTTGTGAATAATAATAAGAGTGCACGTGCATTGGACTAAGCTGGAATCTGCAAACAATAAACCAAAGGAGAAGACAAGGCAATATGGGCTATTAGGTAAGATAAACAATAATGCATGTGAGAGCCACTCAACATGTCATCGTGGTCTTCTCCTTACGACCCAAAGAAAAGAAAGGAAAATTATTTACACGGGAAAGCTCCCAACAAGCAAAAAGAAGAACGAGAAATATTTTTGGGTTTTCTTATTAATGCTACAACTCAGAAACTAGGAAATAAATCTAGAACTAATTTTTTTGTATTTTCCTCAAAGTTAATTAAACACACAAGAAAAAATCAAAACAAGAAATAAACTACTATGGATAGTACAATGAAAAAGTATGAACACCAACAACTGAAATAAGTGTGTGAGCATGAATGTAAATGTCGGTGAGAAATACGTACTCCCCCAAGCTTAGGCTTTTGCCTAAGTTGGTCTAGTTCCATGGCTGAAAATAACCTTCTCCAGGATACTCCGGAGGACACTGAGGGTTCCACTGATTAGTGATATCTTGTGGCTCCCACTGAAAAACCGGGGTCTGATATGGATCCAGATCCGGTGCCGGCTCAGATGCTGGGGGTTGCTCCAAACCCCAATATTGGTAGATGTCATTAGGCATAACATTGTACCTACGTGAATGAATATCGAATAAATAAGAAGCATGTAGGGTACTAATCTCACAAGTACCCTGACTAAATACCAAGTTGTAAAGCAGTCTCCTATCATTATTTTTCTTAATAACATCATGGGCTACCATATGGTCATAATCTAAAAACTTCGCGGGCATCAGCATCTCATCTTTCTCATGAAGCCTAATGGGTATCTCAAAATGTTTGGCTAAACGAGATGCATAGATACCTCTGAATATGGGCCCCTTCGAACGGTTGGTGTTCAACCGTTGGGCCACCATAGAGCCCAGAGTAAAGGTTCTATCAGCAAGTAAATCATTAAGCGCTATGTAATGATTTACTTTATCGCTAAATGGTAGCAATAGAAGTAGAAGCAGGGCTGGCGCCACAACCCCTATGGCAGCACATTTATGGAGATCAAGATGATGGAGATCATGGTGTCATGCCGGTGACGATGGAGATCATGCCGGTGCTTTCATGATGGAGATCAAAAGCACAAGTTCATGGCCATATCATGTCACTTATGATTTGCATGTGATGTTAATCCTTTTATGCACCTTTTTTTGCTTAGGACGACGGTAGCATTATAAGGTGATCCCTCACTTAAATTTCAAGATAAAATTGGGTTCTCCTCGAGTGTGCACCGTTGCGAAAGTTCGTCGTGTCGAGACACCACGTGATGATCGGGTGTGATAGTCTCTATGTTCACATACAATGGGTGCAAGCCAGTGTTGCACAAGCAGAACACTCGGGTTAAACTTGACGAGCCTAGCATATATAGACATGGCCTCGGAACACAAGAGACCGAAAGGTCGAACATGAGCCATGTAGTAGATATGATTAACATGATGATGTTCACCATTGAAGCCACCTCAAATCACGTGATGATCGGACTTGAGATTGGTAAATTTGGATCATGTGACACTCAGATGACCTGAGGGATGTCAATTTGAGTGGGAGCTTTAGTAATTTGATTGACTAAACTCGTTATCTTGAACAATAGTCTAAGTAACCTTTGCAAATTTATGTTGTAGATCAATGGCTCGCGCAGTAGCACCCCTGAATTTTAATGCGTTCCTAGAGAAAGCTAAGTTGAAAGATGATGGAAGTAACTTTGTTGACTGGGCCCGTAATCTGAGGATTATCCTTACGGCTTCCCAGAAAGCATATGTCCTTGATGCATCGCTCGGTAACCAAACCACAGACATGACCTCCGAAGACGTTAAGAACGCTTGGGAGGCTCATGCTGGAGACTACTCAATAGTTCAGTGTGCAATATTGTATGGCTTGGAATCGGGACTTCAAAGACGTTTTGAACGTCATGGAGCATATGAGATGTTCCAGGAGTTGAAGTTTATCTTTCAAAAGAATGCCCGAATCGAGAGGTATGAGACCTCCGATAAATTCTATGCTTGCAAGATGGAGGAGAACAGGTCTGTCTGTGAGCATATACTCAGAATGTCTGGGTATTCAACCCGTCTAGCTGAGTTGGGAATTAACCTTCCGCAAGAGGCGATCATTGGCAGAGTTCTTCAATCACTGCCACCTAGTTACAAGAGCTTTGTAATGAACTATAACATGCACGAGATGACCAAGTCAACGTCCGAGCTGTTTGCGATGCTAAAAGTCGCTGAGTCTGAAATCCAGAAAGAACATAAAGTGTTGATGGTCAATAAAACCACTAGTTTCAAGAAGAATGGCAAGGGCAAAGGCAAGAAGGGTAAAACCAAGAAGGATGGCAAAGCAGTTGCTACTCCCAAGAAGCCTAAGCATGGACCAAAGCCAGAAACTGAGTGCTTTCATTGCAAGGGAACTGGTCACTTGAAGCGGAACTGCCCTAAGTACCTGGCTGACAAGAAGGCGGCCAACGATAAATCAGGTATATATGATATACATGTTATTGATGTGTACCTTACTGTCTCTCGTAGTAGTGCCTGGGTATTTGATACCGGTTCAGTTGCTCATATTTGCAACTCTAAACAGGAACTATGGAATAAATGAAGGCTGGCTAAGGACGAAGTGACGATGCGCGTCTGAAATGGTTCCAAGGTTGATGTGATCGGCGTCGGCACGCTCTCTCTTCGATTACCATCGGGATTAGTGATGAACCTGAATAATTGTTATTTAGTGCCCGTGTTAAGCATGAACATTATATCTGGATCTTATTTATTGCGAGACGGTTACTCATTTAAATCGGAGAATAAAGGTTGTTCTATTTATATGAGTATATCTTTTATGGTCATGCACCCAATCTGAGGGGTTTATTCATATTGAATCTTGATAGTGATGATACACATGTTCATAACATTGATTCTAAAAGATGTAAAGTTGATAATGATAGTTCCACTTTCTTGTGGCACTGCCGTTTGGGTCATATTGGTGTAAAACGCATGAGGAAGCTCCATGCTGATGGACTTCTGGAGTCACTTGATTTTGAATCACTTGACACATGCAAACCATGCCTTATGGGCAATATGACTAAAACGCCATTCTTTGGAACACTGGAACGGGCAAGTGACTTATTGGAAATCATACATACTGATGTGTGCGGTCCAATGAACGTTACAGCGCGCGGTGGATATCATTATTTTCTCACCTTCACAGATGACTTAAGTAGATATGGGTATATTTACTTAATAAAACACAAATATGAAACATTTGAAAAGTTCAAACAATTTCAGAGTGAAGTTGAGAATCATCGTAACAAGAAGATTAAGTTCCTGCGATCTGATCGAGGAGGTTAATATCTGAGTTATGAGTTTGGCAATCACTTAAGACAGTGTGGAATTGTTTCACAGTTGAGTCCGCCTGGAACACCACAGTGTAATGGTGTGTCCGAACGTTGTAATCGAACCTTATTAGATATGGTGTGTTCTATGATGTCTCTTGCTGATTTGCCACTATCGTTTTGGGGTTATGCATTAGAGATAGCTGCATTCACTTTAAATAGGGCACCATGAAATCCGTTGAGACGACGCCATATGAACTGTGGTTTGGCAAGAGGCCAAAGTTGTCATTTCTTAAAGTTTGCGGATGTGATGCTTATGTCAAAAAGCTTCAGCCTGGAAAGCTGGAACCCAAAGCGGAGAAATGCGTCTTCATAGGATACCCGAAAGAGACAGTCGGGTATACCTTCTATCTCAGATCCGAAGGCAAAGTGTTAGTTGCTAAGAACGGAACATTTCTTGAGAAAGAGTTTCTCTCGAAAGAATTGAGTGGGAGGAAAATAGAGCTTGATGAGGTTATTGAACCTCTACTTCAACCAAAGAGTAGCGTAGCGCAGTAAGATGTTTCTGTGGAACCTACGACGGTAGAAGAGGAAGTTAATGATGATGATCATGAAGCTTCGGATCAAGCTGCTATTGAACGTCGTAGGTCCACAAGGGCGCGTACTGCTCCCGAGTGGTACGGCAACCTTGTCTTAGAGGTCATGTTGTTGGACAACAATGAACCTACGAGCTATGAAGGAGCGGTGATGGGCCCGAATTCCGAGAAATGGTTAGAGGTCATGAAATCCGATATGGGATCCATGTATGAAAACAAAGTGTGGACTTTGGAAGTATTACCTTAAGGGTGAAAGGCCATTCAGAATAAATGGATCTTTAAGAAGAAGAGAGACGCGAACGGTAATGTAACCGTCTATAAAGCTCGACTTGTGGCAAAGGGTTTTTCACAAGTTCAAGGAGTTGACTATGATGAGACGTTCTCACCCGTAGCGATGCTTAAGTCTGTTAGAATCATGTTAGCAATAGGTGCTTATTTCGACTATGAAATTTGGCAGATGGATGACAAAACGGCGTTCCTCAACGGTTTCCTTGAGGAAGAGTTGTATATAATGCAACCAGAAGGTTTTGTCGATCCAGAGAATGCTGACAAAGTTTGCAAACTCCAGCGATCCATTTATGGACTGGTGCAAGCATCTCGGAGTTGGAATAAGCGCTTTGATGAGGTGATCAAAGCGTTTGAGTTTATACAAGTTTATGGAGAAGCTTGTATTTACAAGAAAGTGAGTGGGAGCTCTATAGCGTTTCTAGTATTATATGTGGATGACATATTCCTGATTGGAAACAATATAAAAATGCTAGAAAGCGTGAAGGAATATTTGAATAAGAGTTTTTCGATGAAGGACCTAGGAGAAGCTGCTTTCATATTAGGCATTAAGATCTATAGAGATAGATCGAGACGCTTGATAGCACTTTCACAGAGCACATACCTTGATAAAGTTTTGAAGAAGTTCAAAATGGATCAGTCCAAGAAGGGGTTCTTGCCTGTGTTACAAGTTGTGAAGTTGAGTAAGACTCAATGCCCAGTGACTGGAGAAGATAAAGAAAAGATGAGTGTCATCCCCTATGCTTCAGCCATAGGCTCTATCATGTATGCAATGCTGTGCACAAGACCCGATGTCAGCCTTGCCATAAGTATGGCTGGAAGGTTTCAAAGTGTTCCTGGAATGGAGCACTGGCAAGCGGTCAAGAATATCTTTAAGTACCTGAAAAGGACTAAGGAAATGTTTCTCGTTTTTGGAGGTGATGAAGAGCTCGTCGTAAAGGGTTACGTCGATGCAAGCTTTAACACTGATCCGGACGACTCTAAGTCGCAAACCGGATACGTATTTATTCTTACCGGGGAGCGGTAAGCTGGTGCAGTTCCAAGCAAAGCGTGGTAGCTGATTCTACGTGCGAAGCGGAGTACATCGCAGCCTCGGAGGCGGTGAAGGAAGGTGTCTGGATGAAGCAGTTCATGACAGATCTTGGAGTAGTGCCCAGTGCACTGAATCCAATGAATATGTTCTGTGACAACACTGGTGCCATTGCTCTAGCCAAGGAACCAAGGTTTCACAAGAGGACCAGACACATAAAGTGACGCTTCAACTCCATCCAGTATTACATTAAGGAGAAGGACATAAATATTTGCAAAGTGCACACGGATCTGAACGGTGCAGACCCATTGACTAAACCTCTTCCAAGGTCTAAGCATGATCAACACCAGAACTGCATGGGTGTTCGATTCATTACAATGTAAATCACATAGTGATGTGAACTAGATTATTGACTCTAGTGCAAGTGGGAGACTGTTGGAAATATGCCCTAGAGGTAATAAATAAAGTGTTTATTATTATATTTCTTTGTTCATGATAATCGTTTATTATCCATGCTATAATTGTATTGATTGGAAATACATTGCATGTGTGGATAAATAGACAACACTATGTCCCTAGTATGCCTCTAGTGAACTAGCTCGTTGATCAAAGATGGTCAAGATTTCCTAGCCATTGACATGTGATGTCATTTGATAATGAGGTCACATCATTAGGAGAATGATGTGATTGAGAAGACCCAAACTAGAAAACGTAGCATGTGATCGTGTCATTTTATTGCTACTGTTTCCTGCATGTCAAGTATATGTTCCTATGACCATGAGATCATGCAACTCACTGACACCGGAGGAGTACCTTGTGTGTATCAAATGTTGCAATGTAACCGGGTGACTATAAAGGTGCTCTACAGGTATCTCCGAGGGTGTCTGTTGGGTTGGCATGGATGAAGACTGGGATTTGTTACTCCGTGTGACGGAGAGGTATCTCAGGGCCCACTCGGTAATACAACATCACAAAAAGCCTTGCAAGCAATGTGACTAAGTGTTAGCCACGGGATCTTGTATTACGGAACGAGTAAATAGACTTGCCGGAAACGAGGTTGAACTAGGTATGGAGATATCGACGATTGAGTCTCGGTCAAGTAACATACTGAAGAACAAAGGGAACGTTATACGGGATTAACTGAATCCCTGACATAGAGGTTCAACCGATAAAGATCTTCGTAGAATATGTAGGAACCAATGTGCACGTCCAGGTCCCGCCATTGGTTATTGACCGTAGAGGTCTCTCGGTCATGTCTACATAGTTCTCGAACCCGCAGGGTCTGCACACTTAAGGTTTGGTGATGTTTTGGTAGTGTAGAGTTTTGTATGGTGGTGACCGAAGGTTGTTCGGAGTCCCGGATGAGATCTCGGACATCACGAGGAGCTCCAGAATGGTCCGGAGGTAAAGATTCATATATAGGAAGTCCCAGTTTGGTCGTCGGAAAAGTTTCGGGCTCATCGGTAGTGTACCGGGAGTGCTGGTAGTGTACCGGGAGACCTCCGGGAGGGGTATTTCGACCCAAGAGGCTTCATGGGCTGTGGGAAATTATTACCCATCCCTTAGTGGGCTGTTGGAACAACCACAAGAGGCCCATGCGGCTGGGAGAAAAAGGCCCAAAGGAAAAAGGTGGAAAAAGGCTAAAAAGGGGCAATCCTAGTCCTACTAGGATTGGAGGAGGAGTAGGACTCCTCCCTCTTGGCTTCGGCCGAAGCCTCCTTGGCTTGGGGGCAGGGCTGCCTCTCCTCCTCCCTTCCTCCTATATATACTAGTGTAATAGAGGGTTTTTGCACAGAATTTACGGCCACGTGCTACCCGTTTCACCGGTGCTCCTCTAGATCGGTTTTCTCCGGTGCTTAGGCGAAGCCCTGCCGGAATTACTCCACCACCATCACCGGAGCACCGTCACGCTACCGGTGAACTCTCTCTCTCCTCTTCACCTCCTCTTACTGGATCAAGACGGCGGAGATCGTCATCAAGCTGCACGTGTGCTGAACGCGGAGGTGTCGTCCGTTCGGTACTAGATCGGAAGGATCATGATCAAGGCCACGAGACGATCATGATTGGACCGCGGGACGGATCGTGACGAGATCGCGGGACGGTTCATGATTGGATCGCGAGACGGTTCGTGATTGGATCGCGGGATGGTTCGGGATTAGATCGCGGGACGCTCGGCGATTTGGATCGCGAAGAAGTTCGACTACACCAACCGCGTTTGTTAACGCTTCCCGCTTAGCGATCTACAAGGGTATGTAGATCCACTCTGCCTCTCGTAGATGCTCATCACCATGGATAGATCTTGCGTGTGTTCCCATGCAATGTTCCCCAACAAAAAATTCCTAAATATTCCAGAAAAAATCAAACTAAATTTTCAGGCAATTCTGGGAACTTTTATTTTCAGGTCATTTTTCTATTGCAAGGAAAACTCAGAAAACAGAAAAATAATAGCATTTTTACGTAATTTCATCTAGGTAACAGAAAGTAAAAGTTAGGTACAGGAAGTTGTGCTTTCTAAATTCATCCATCTCATGCTCATCAAAAGGAATCCATCAATAAGGTTGATCAAGTCTTATTAATAAACTTCTTTCGAATATCATGAAACTGAAGAATTTTCGAATAACACGAAGTTACCTCAATGGGGATATTCATTTCCCTAACAATAAGTATATCATATTTCTTCTTGACAGTAGGAAGAGGGAACTCAAAGTCTCCAATAATAATTGTTGGAATTTTTCCAATAGAGTTAATACTATGAACTTGAGGTTGTTTCTTCAAAAAGTGTATCGTATGTTCATTACCATTAATATGAAAAGTGACATTGCCCTTCTTGCAATAAATAACAGCCCTACAGTATTCAACAAGGGTGTACCAAGGATGATCGACATACTGTCGTCCTCGGGAATATCAAGAATAACAAAGTCCGTCAAGATAGTAGCATTTGCAACTACGACAGGTACATCCTCAGAAATACCAATTGGTAGAGCAGTTGATACATCAGCCATTTGCAAAGAGATTTCTGTTGATGTCAAGTTATTCAAATCAAGTCTATAGTATAAAGAGAAAGGCATAACACTAACACTAGCTCCAAGATCACATAAAGCAGTTTTAACATAATTTCATTTAATAGAGCATGGTATAGTAGGTACCCCAGGATTTCCTAGTTTCTCAGGTATTCCACCTTTAAAAATATAATTAGCTACCATGGTGGAAATCTCAGCTTCCGTTATCTTTCTTTTATTTGTCACAATATCTTTCATATACTTAGCATAAGGAGACATTTTCAAAATATCAATCAAGCGCATACGTAAAAAGGCCTGTCTAAGCATTTCAGCAAAGCGCTCAAAGTCCTCATCATCCTTTTTCTAGGATGGTTTAGGAGGAAAGGGCATGGGTTTCTAAACCCATGGTTCTCTTTCTCTACCATGTTTCCTAGCAATGAAGTCTCTTTTATCGTATCTTTTATTCTTAGGTTGTGGGTTATCAAGATCATCAGCAGGTTCAATCTCCACATCATTATCATTACTAGGTTGAGCATCAGCATGAACATCATTATTAATGTTATCACTAGGCTCATGTTCATCACCAGATTGTGTCTCCACATCAGAAATAGAAATATCATTTGGATTCTCAGACCTATCTATAACAGGTTCACTAGCAGCATGCAAAGTACTATCATCATTCTTTTTCCTAGTCTTATTGGAAGGAATAGGTGCATCAGTATTAACTCTCTGAGAGTATTGCTCAATTCTCCTAGGATGGCCCTCGGGATACAAAGGTTCCTGAGTCATTCGACCACCTCTAGTCACAACTTTAATAGAATGATCATTGTCTTTACAATTCATCTCATTAAGCAAATCATTTTGAGCCTTAAGTACTTGTTCTACTTGAGTGGTTACCACGGAAGCATGTTTACTAATAAGCTTAAGATCATTGACAGTTCTACTCAAATAATCACCCAAGCGATCAAGCATATCAGCATTATGTTTTAATTGTCTACTAGCATAGGCATTGAAATTTTCTTGCTTCATAATAAAATTATCAAATTCATCCCAGCATTGGCTAGCAAACTTATTATAAGGGATATCTCCTCACTAGTAGAAATAGACCTTTCGTCTAACGCATTAGTCACAGTCTGGTTACGAGCCGGTTCTAAAGAGGCTATTAGTCCCGATTCGTGCCGGCTCCAATGGCTAGGAGCAGGGCAACCTTTTGTATCGGCTCGTAAGGGACCTTTAGTACCGGTTCGTGACCCTTTAGTACCGGTTCGTGTCACGAACCGGTACTAAAGGGGGCGTGGCAGGCTTTTGGTTAGACTTGGGCCCCGCGTGCCTCTTTAGTACCGGTTCGTGGCACGAACCGGTACAAAAGGTTAACCTTTAGTACCGGTTGGTGACACCAACCGGTACTAAAGTCTTCCTATATATATGCTTCGTCCGCAGCCGACCGAAGGGGCTCTCATTTCTCTATTTTCTCCCCTGTTCTTCTTCTTGCTCGAAGCTCATCCTCCATTTTGCCAAGGATTTCTCAAGATTTGAAGGCACCCCATATATCCAAGTGTTCACAAAGGTTAGCAACTTTTCCCCTTCATCTCTCATTGCTAGATTAGCTTGTGTTATGCTCAAAGATATGTGATTTGTGGGTTTTAGCTAGGTTTTGGGGGAGTGATCATTATGTGGTTGTTTATTTGATTTATTTATATGCAATTTGAGCTCAAATTAACTTGTTGGGTTGCATATGTGTAGGTGTGGTTTATTTGGTGCCTTCCCATCCCCGTCCTAACCACCGTCAATCGTCCGCACTGTCTCATCGCGGAACCGGCCACCTTGGTGAGCCTCTTGTTCTTCTTAAAAGCTTTTTGTTAAAAAAATTACTTGTATGATTTAGATAGCTGCGTGTACGATTTCCTTACTTGTATTATTTGTAGTTATTCTATAGTGTCATGGTTATGGTATCCGCCCACGTCGGCCCTCGTCCAGTCTATGATTCAGATGTGGTATGTCGTTATCTTTTATAACTATTTCACACAACATCTAATGTCTATGAAAATTAATTATGCCACCAAATTGACGTAGATGTTTTTATCTATAGGAAGTAGTTGAACCAGAAATTCCAACCGACTATGCAATTCTGCTCGAGAAGTTAACACAAGCTGAAAAAGAAATCGATCATTTGAAAGAAAAATTGAAAAGAACTGAAGATGAGACGATGGGATTGGAGTTGCATGTTGCCGATATCGTTGATGATCACAAGAACAAGATGGCGGGAATGCGCTTGAAGCTTAGAAAGATTAGAAAATATGCCATTGATAATGAGGCTTGGTATCCTTATGCCATTGGCTCAATTCTTACCTTAATTGTGATTATGATCGCATTTGTTGTTCCATTTACATGTTTTAGATAGTTGTATGTTGTTTTATGAGATGTATGTATGAACTATAAGTATCTATTATTTGAAGTAATAACATTTGGTCGCTGCTAGCTCTACTTTGGTTGTAATGTGATGATGAAGTTGTATTAATTTGGTCACTTCGATGTTTTGTAGTGAACATGAGCCGACAATGGAGTCCAGGGTTCCTTAATGGCCTCCATGATTTTATTCGTGTGGCTGAGGCAAACAAGTAGAATGGTTTCATGTGTTGTCCATGTCGTCACTGTAAGAATGATAGGAATTACTCTACCTCAAAAACCCTTCACTGCCACCTGCTGAAGTCCGGTTCATGTCCCGCTATAGCTGTTGGACCAAGCACAGAGAAAGAGGGGTTATAATGGAAGAAAATGAAGAAGAAGAGGATGATGACAACTATCCTTTTGCCGATACAACAATGGGGGAAGCTGAAGAAGAGGAATCAATGGGGGAAGCTGAAGAAGAGGCATCAGATGAGCCCGCTGATGATTTTGTCGGGTCATTCCTAATGCAAAGAGAAACTGCAAAAGTGACAAGGAGAGGTTGAAGTTTAAGCACATGTTAGAGGATCGCAAGAAATTCTTGTATCCAAATTTTGAAGATGACTAGAAAAAGCTGGGTACCATGCTGGAATTGCTGCAATGGAAGGCGAAGAATTGTGTAACTGACAAGGGATTTCAAGAATTGCTGATAATGATAAAGAAGATGCTTCCAAGGCTAAAGAATTGCCTGAACGTACGTACGAAGCAAAGAAGGTTGTTTTCCCTCTAGGATTAGAGGTGCAGAAGATACATGTAGGCCCTAATGACTGCATCCTCTACCGCGGTGATTAGTACAAGAATTTGGATGCATGCCCGGTATGCGGTTCACTGCGCTATAAGATCCCCCGCGATGACCCTAGTGATGTGGAGCGCGAACACCACAGAAAGAGGGTTCATGCCAAGGTGATGTGGTATGCTCCTATAATACCACGGTTGAAACGTTTGTTGCAAAACAAAGAGCATGCCAAGTTGTTGTGATGGCACAAAGAAGAACATAAGAAAGACAAGATGTTGAGAGCACCTGCTGATGGGTCGCGGTGGAGAAAAATCGAGAGAGAGTTCGAGGACTTTGCAGCTAACGCAACGAACTTATGGTTTGGTCTTAGTACAGACGGCATGAATCCTTTTGGGGAGTAGAGCTCCAGTCACAGCACCTGGCACGCGACTCTATGTATCTATAACCTTCCTCCTTGGTTCTGCATGAAGCGGAAGTTCATTATGATGCTAGTGCTCATCCAAGGCCCTAAGCAACCCGGCAATGACATTGATGTATACCTAAGGCCACTAGTTGATGAACTTCTACAATTGTGGAAAAAACCAGGTGTACGTGTGTGGGATGTGCACACACAGAAGGAAATTGACCTACGAGCGTTGCTGTTTGTAACTATCAATGATTGGCCTGCTCTTAGTAACCTTTGAGGACATACAAAGAAGGGATACAATGCATGCACACACTGTTTAGATGATACTGAAAGTATATATTTGGATAAATGTAAGAAGAATGTGTACCTGGGACATCATCGATTTCTACCGATCAAGCATATCTTAAGAAAGAAAGGCAACCATTTCAAAGGTGAGCCAGATAACCGAAAGAAGCCTGGCCTCCATACTGGTGAATATATATTTGATATGGTCAAGGATTTACAAGTAATCTTTGGAAAGGGTCCTGGCAGACAATCTGTTCCGAATGACGCCAACGGGAACGCACCCATGTGGAAGAAGAAATCTATATTTTGGGAGCTTGAATATTGGAAAGCCCTACAGGTCCGCAATGCAATCGACGTGATGCACGTGATGAAGAATCTTTATGTGAACCTGCTAGGCTTCTTGGGCGTTTATGGAAAGACAAAAGATACACCGGAGGCACGGGAGGACAAGCAAAGAATTAACAAAAAAGATGGCATGCCTCCAAAGGAGTATCAAGGTCCTGCCAGCTACTCTCTTATGAAAGAAGAGAAGGAAATCTTTTTGAATGCCTGCTTAGTATCAAGGTCCCATCTGGATTCTCGTCGAATATAAAGGGAATAATAAATATGGCAGAGAAAAACTTTCAAAATCTAAAGTCTCGTGACTATCACGTGCTTATGATGCAATTACTTCCGGTTGCACTTAGGGGGCTTCTAGCGGAAAATGTTCGATTAGCCATTGTGAAGCTATGCGCATTCCTCAATGAAATTTCTCATAAGGTAATCGATCCAGAAATCCTACCGAGGTTACAGAATGACCTGGTCCAATGTCTTGTCAGTTTTGAGTTGGTGTTCCCTCCATCCTTCTTCAATATTATGACGCACGTCCTAGTTCACCTAGTCGAAGAGATTAACATTCTGGGTCCTGTATTTCTACACAATATTTTCCCCTTCGAGAGGTTCGTGGGACTCTTAAAGACATTTGTTCATAACCGTGCTAGGCCAGAAGGAAGCATCGCCAAGGGATATGGAACAAAGGAGGTTACTGAGTTTTGTGTTGACTTTGTTACTGACATTAAGCCGATTGGTCTTCCTGAATTGTGGCATGAGGGGGGACTGCATGGAAAAGGCACACTAGGAAAGAAAGAAGAAATAAATATGGACGGGCATTCTTTCACTCAAGCACACTACACGGTTCTAAAAAACTCCACCTTGGTGACTCCATATATCGACGAACACAAGGATATTGTAAGGTCCAAGAACCCAGAGCAGTCTGACCCCTGAATTGAACGTAAACACATGGAGACTTTCGCCGGTTGGTTGCAAACAGAGCTCATCAATGACAATGATGTTCTAGATGAACTGTACTGGTTGGCCAAGACACCAAGTTCGACTGTAACGACTTTCAAAGGGTATGATATAAATGGGAATACATTTTACACGATCACCCAAGATAATAAGAGCACCAGCCAAAACAATGGTGTCCGCTATGATGCAACCAACTTTCAAGACACGTATTATGGTTACATAAAGGAGATATGGGAACTTGACTATGGACCTGATCTTAAGGTCCCTTTGTTTCGGTGCAAATGGGTCAAATATACTAGAGGCAGGGTATAGGTAGACCCGCAGTACAAAATGACAACAATGGATCTCAACAATCTTGGGTTCACAGACGACTCATTCGTCCTAGCCAGTGACGTAGCTCAGGTTTTCTATGTGAAGGACATGTCTAGCAAACCGAGGAGAAAAAAAGATAAGGAAGCGAATACATCATACGATGAACCAAAGCACCACATAGTTCTTTTAGGGAAAAGAAACATTGTGGGAGTGGAGGACAAGACAGGCATGTCAGAAGATTATGAAAAGTTTCATGAAATCCCTCCCTTCAGAGTGAAGACTCACCCAAGTGTCTTGTTAAATGATGAAGATTCTCCATGGTTATGGCGCAATCATAAGCAAGGGACAAACACACAGAAAAAGTCTTACACCGCGAGATCCCACTCTAGGATGTGACCTTCTTCACCGTCATCACTTTCTATGTGAAGGACATGCACGCATTTTCTAGCATGGTATCTTTGTAACAGTTTGTACACGAAGTGCATCCAGTTTTTTCCGTAACCCTCTCAACTCTTTAGAAGTTGCTATGTGGGTGAAATTATGATGTCATGCCAAGTTACAACCTTTTCAGAGTTCATTTGTACTCCTTTTCAATTTCAGGCTCATTTAGCTCAAAATAGATCATTAAATGCATGAAAAATATCAAATGAAGTCAGGAAGGGTTAAAAATTGATGATGTGCCTTTGAACGGTGCATATTGAACACACACAAAATATGGAGTTAAAATACGTTATTAAAAATGAAATCCCTTTTAATAGATGAGTTTTCGTCCGAAACCCTCATACTTTGAAAGAGATTGTCCAGTTTGTACATGAAGTGCATCCAGTTTTGGCCGTAAGCCTCTCAACTCTTTAGAAGTTTCTATTTGGGTGAAATTATGATGTCATGCCAAGTTACAACCTTTTCAGAGTTCATTTCTAGTGCTTTTCAATTTCAGGGTCATTTAGCTCAAAAGAAATCATTAAATGCATGAAAAATATCAAATTAAGTCAGAAAGGGTTGAAAATTTATGATGTACCTTTGAATAGTGCATATTGAACACACAAAAAGTATGGAGTTAAAATAAGTTATCAGAAATGAAATCCCTTTGTAAAAGATGAGTTTTCGTCTGAAACCCTCATACTTCGAAAGAGATTGTCCAGTTTGTACACAACATGCATCCAGTTTTTTCCGTAACCCTCTCAACTCTTTAGAAGTTGCTATGTGGGTGAAATTATGATGGCATGCCAAGTTACAACCTTTTTAGAGTTTATTTGTACTACTTTTCGATTTCAGGGTCATTTAGCTGAAAATAAATCATTAAATGCATGAAAAATATCAAATGAAGTCAGAAAGGGTTGAAAATTGATGATGTAACTTTTAATGGTGCATATTGAACACAAAAAAAGTATGGAGTTAAAATAAGTTATTAAAAATAAAACTCCCTTTGTGATAGATGAGTTTTCGTCCGAATCCCTCATACTTCGAAAGAGATTGTCCAGTTTGTACACGAAGTGCATCTAGTTTTTGCCGTAACCCTCTCAACTCTTTAGAAGTTTCTATGTGGGTGAAATTATGATGTCATGCCAAGTTAGAACCTTCTTAGAGTTCATTTGTAGTGCTTTTCAATTTCAGGGTCATTTAGCTCAAAATAAATCATTAAATGCATGAAAAATATCAAATGAAGTCAGAAAGGGTTGAAAATTGATGATGTACCTTTGAATGGTGCATATTGAACACACAAAAAGTATGGAGTTAAAATAAGTTATTAAAAATGAAATCCCTTTGTAATAAATGAGTTTTCGTCCGAAACCCTCATAATTTGAAAGAGATTGTTCATATTGTACACGAACTGCATCCAGTTTTTGCCGTAACTCTCTAAACTCTTTAGAAGTTGCTATGTGGGTGAAATTATGATGTCCTGCCAAGTTTCAACCTTTTCAGAGTTCATTTGTAGTGCTTTTCAATTTCATGGTCATTTAGCTCAAAATAAATCATTAAATGCATGAAAAATATGAAATGAAGTCAGAAAGGGTTGAAAATTGATGATGTGCCTTTGAATGGTGCATATTGAAGACACAAAAAGTATGGAGTTGAAATAAGTTATTAAAAATGAAATCCCTTTGTACTAGATGTGTTTTCGTCTAAAACCCTCATACTTCGAAAGAGATTGTCCAGTTTCTACACGAAGTGCATCCAGTTTTTGCCATAACCCTCTCAACTGTTTAGAAGTTGCTATGTGGGTGAAATTATGATGTCATGCCAAGTTACAACATTTTCGGAGTTCATTTGTACTATTTTTCAAACTCCAGATTTGACATTT
The DNA here is from genome assembly GCA_022496015.1 of Hordeum marinum. Classification (NCBI taxonomy): domain Eukaryota; kingdom Viridiplantae; phylum Streptophyta; class Magnoliopsida; order Poales; family Poaceae; genus Hordeum; species Hordeum marinum. The sequence continues at coordinate 500,387,213 of CM039678.1, read as the reverse complement.
CAAATGCAATTTAATCAAATTGTCTTATACAGCAGTTTAAGTTGTTCAAACATGCACAAAAATGGCATAAACAGATTCTTTATATTTTTTGATATTTTTTCATATATTATTTATTTCCATTGGTGTCATAGATTTTTTTTCTATGATTTTCTAAAGTTTAGGGGTTTTTCTAAAAATAATAACTAATAATGAATTAAAAAGACCTTTAGTACCGGTGTGAGTGCGAGCCACGCACCGGTACTAAAGGTCCACCGCCCCGTGTATTTTTTGGGGAGGACCTTTAGTACCGGTGCGTGGCTTGCAATGGTACTAAAGGGTCTTTAGTACCGGTGCGAGTCAAGCACCGGTACTAAAGGCTTGCTACGTATAAATAGAAACGCCCTCATCCCGGGCCAAGCCACGCACCGGGAGAAGCACAGATTTGCGCCGCCAGTCTGCCGAAATTAGCCGTCGCCGCCGCCCGCCGCACCGACTCCGCGCGCCGCCCCAAGCCCGCCGCCCCGACCCCGCCGCCCCGACGCCGCGCCTCCCTCGAGAAGCTTTGCACGGCTACACCCTCGGTGAGCCTCTCCCTTCCGCCTTGCCCGCCGCCCCGATCCCCGCACTCTTGTCGGAGCTCACCGGCCCCCACCATGCGCTGCCCTGGCACGGCCTACTAATGTGGCCGGCTAGCCCCACCCCCAGGGTAGGTGGCTAGTGGGCCCGCGGGCCTAGTTGACTAGTTGACCCAGTCAATTTTGCTGACCGGGCAGGCCCCAGTCAATGACAAGTGGGGCCGCCCCCGTAATCCACTAAATAATTAAAATGAATAAGTGTTTTGTTAGATGTTAAGTGCTATTTTGCTAAGTGTTTTGTTAGTTGTCAATGACCAGTGGGGCCGCCCCCCTAATCCACTGACAAGTGGATCCGCCCCCCTAATCCACTAATTTTGCTAAGTGTTATTTAATTTGTTAGATGCTAAGTGTTAATTTTGCTAAGTCTTATTTAATTTGTTTTCATAATTAAGTGTTTCTTCTTGATGTCATCGATGCCGATCCCGCATCCTCACCGTCGAGTCGGAGGAGGAGGTCTGTTGCTTGAGTCCGGGAATGGGCTCCGCCGGGCTGGTACAGGGAAGTGTTGCCTTCCGGGCGGCGCAGCTTGGTGAGGAGCTAGCCTGTCGTCCACTCGGAGGTTCTATGGTGGCGGCCGCATGGGCCACGGATGATTCATAGGATTGAGTCCCCCGCGGAGGTGGTACAATACCATGTCAGCAAGGAGAATGAGCACGTCCGTTGCTACATCGCAACTTTGGAGGCCAGGTCCGACAATTCCTGGCAGATTCTTTGGGGATCTCACTGGAGCTATGCTCCTGTGATGGTTCCTTCTCTGTGGGTGTCCACCGCCCGCCCCGATATCCGTCGGGCGCTAGGGTTCTAGCTAGATCGATATATTAGCTACTATATATGTATTATTATGATGTATTAGATAGATCGATGGATTAGCCGATGTATTAACTATTATCCGAGATTATGATGTTCTACTTGCTTTCCAACATGATGGAAAACCGACTCACCCTGAAGCCAATGCCAAGACATTTGTGCGTCAATGCGAAGTGGTTGTTAGGGACGGAGTCCCGATCACAATGCAAGAATGGGTTCAGCCAAACAAACCAAAACCAGGAGTGAATTATGTTGATAAAAGAATTAAAGATGCCCTTTGGCGAGAGCTCATGGAGCATTTCATCCTACCAGATTCTCTCTTGGAGCACCAAAGGGGCAAAGTCAAAGAGTTTTCTCTCCATAAGATGACTGGCGCATTCTAGACTTGGAAGAAAAGATTATGGACTAAGTACAACGCTAGAGGCAAGAAGGCGCCCGAATTCATAGGAATATACGAGAAGGTAAGGAATCAACTGGACACATTTATCGAGTACAAGACATCGGAAGCTGCTATGGAGAAGTCAGCAAAGAATAAGATAAATGCGGAGAAAAAAAGTATCACCATAAACTAGGGACAGGTGGATACAAGTCAGCCATTCCTTAGTGGGATGCATTAGAGAATAAGATGCATGCTGAAGGGATCACTCCAGTAACCTTCCACTGGCCCCGGAGGTGTAGGAATTGGTTTTTTGCGCATAGGGGAAAGTGGGACCCAGCAACAGGGAAGATTATTGCACTGGCCAGTCTGAAGCATGCACCAGATGAGTTGATTGAAGCACTAAAAGATGCATCAGATGAGATCGATTGCTTGGATTGTTCTCCGAGCTGGGTCACACCCCCATGGATGATATCACCGAGAAGACATCTTGTGAGCTAATCCACAAAATGAAGAACATACCCGTGCGGGTCAGGATAGGCTATGCTTTACCAAATACACCAAATGTTCTCTAGCATTTCAATTCTGTTCCAGCTGGGTATGCTCGTGTCGCGGTGGACGCAATAGACCCGGGATATGATGGACTACAGCTTGACATCCCTAGAGGTGAGGAGGAGTCCACACTGGCAGAAGCCGGCTGTGGTCTCATTCTATGGAGTAAGGACTGCATCGTCTTTCCACACTCGGCTCTAAGGCCACGGGCTCCTCCAAGTATCGATGTCCAGCGCGAGGGATCCCGGCTAGAGGCATCACAGTGCCAGCAGTCCTCCCCACCTCGAGAAGCGTCCCACTTTGATAGGGATCCCAATGCAAGTCCACCCAACCTTGGGATGGAGCATGACGTGAGTCCATATCATTGATATCGATCTCCGCCACGTGAGCCGACTCCACCCCGACAACAGTCCCGCTAGCAGGGCTCCCAAAAGAGGAAGGCCATCAGCAGTCCTCTTCAGAAGAAAGCAAAGAAGAAACCTGAGCCTCCGGCCAAAAAGAAGCTGCCTTACGACATGACACCAGAGGAAACTGAAATTGAAAGCGATCGCCAAGTGAAAGCCTTTTTGCAAAGAAGCCCCTACCGCCAAAGGAGGTAATACCCAAGGAAGTCAAAGAGCACTTTAGGGAACACTTTATTGATTGAGCCCCGGCATATGTGGAGCGTATGCCGACAGACTATGAGCGACAGATTCAGAAGGCAAGTGTGCAGAGAAGTCGGCCCAGCCCAAGGAAGAAGTCGAGAAGTACGACATCAAGGACAGGTGGTACTACTAGCGGGAAAACAGTTCCCCAGCTCGGAGAACAATCCAAGCAAGCGATCTCTCCGCTCAAGGTGAGTACCAATCCAAGCAAGCAATCCATCCAAGAAATCGACGTTGTTGGCAACCCAATCAACCTTGAAGAAGTAGAGGCTGCAGGTCTCACTCTTGGCCAAATCTTTGGCACCGAGGAAATCCGCGGGTACGGTGAAGCTGGGTACGCAATGAAATATGACATCGGAAGACCACTTGTCACACCCGAGATGTACAAGGAACTACGAAATGTGATGCGACGGTTGTATGATTGGTACCTACGTGAAGCAAAGCGAGGGGAGACGGCAGTCATTGTCAAAGTAAGGAAAGAGCATTACATCAATGGATGTGAAATATGTCTTGAATTCTCAGAACTTTTCCAGTTATACCACATGGACTCTATCGACGAAACTCTCATCAATTGCTATTGTCTGTAAGTGATTTATATATTTAATAATTTAAGTCTCTAGCTCAGATATCGTTCATTGGATTATCCTCACTATATATGTTCTTTTCTACGCTATTATGCAGATTGAAGATGTGGGAATTAAAACAAGAGGGAATCGATGACATTGGGTTCATCGACCCAAATACCGTTAATGGTCATGTGGTAAAACATTATGCCAAGGACACAGAAGAGCTCTTGGAAAAATATCTAGAGGCACTAATGAATACCAAATCAACTATAATATTTCCTTACAACATGGGGTGAGTGTTTACTCTCTTGGATACTACAAATTCTATTTTTGCTTACTAGCTCGCTGTCAAGTGTAGTTGATGAGTTATATGCATGCCTGCTTGGTTATATAAACTTCTACGCAGAGACCACTATATCCTCCTAAATATTATCCTTGCGGATGGACTTGTTCAAGTGTACGACTCACTAGATACACTAGAACAATCATACGTGGACTTGTATTTTATGATAGAACGGTAATTTCAATCTTTATCGACCTCGCTTTCTTTCATTATTTCCTGATATCAAAAGTAATTATAATAACTCTTTCGTTCTTTTTCTTTGTCGCGTAGTGTTTGGAAAAAGATCATAGAAAAAACCATCACCGTCATCAATGGAAACCGAAGCTGAAGTGGAAAACGATCCAGGTAATTAAGTAGTACTACTAGGTCCGCGAATCTCTTTAATTCTAGTTTCAATACCATCATCATGCTTGATTATTAATTATCTTATTGAATTCTTTTCTTTTGCAAAGTGCGCAAAGCAGCCACAGGGGACAAATTTATGTGGATACTTCCTATGCGAGAACATTCACATCCAGACCGACTGTCGTATACGTCGCAGAAGAGCATGTGAAAGACAACTCAAGATTTGGCAGATGATGTCAAAGCTGTCACCACAGAAACGCTTTGTAGCACTTCAAGAGGAATTTGCGGCATTTCTTCTTCGACATGTCATTGATGTAAACGGAGAGCACTATTTGTCATGGTTTTGTCACGGCAGATGTCCGGGTGAACGGACTTGGATTCGAGGCCATCGCCATGGTGGTGGACTCAAAGGGGTTGATCGGGACGAAGGACATGGGTTTACCTAGGTTCGGCCCCTCAAGTAGAGGTAATAGCCTACGTCCTGCTTGTGGTTGTATTGCCTTATGTATCAATTACAAGGGAGCTAAAGTTTGACCTAGTTTTTGATAGCCTTGCCCTCTAAGTCGCCCTGGGTCTACCTTTATATAGGAGGTAAAGACCCCGGGTCATACAAGTTCTTTACCGACCCTTATTGAACATCTGGGTCTAGCTTTATCTCTTTCTTGCCTTCTTGGTCACGTTGTCTCCAGGCGGCTTATCCGCCCGGGTCTTCTCTGTCCGGGCCACCTTCTGGCCCTCTCTGAAGCCGCCGGGCCTCCTGGGCCGTTATCTTCAATAGCTTACTCTTGGGCCTGATCCACAGCCGTCGAGCGTTACCCGGAGCCTTCAGGCGGGTCATGCCATGGGGTTATATCCCCAACATTAGGCCCCAGGTTGATTTGAGCTTGCTGATTTCATCCTTCTCTTCAGTCTTTAGTGACTCGCCCGAATGACCCGCCGTGACATCATGTCGATCTTGCAAAAGATCCGTTGAGGCACATGTCAGCTCATTTCATTAAATTGTCAACCCAAAAATCGAGGCATCCGCCTCAGTCAAACGATTTCGGCGCCTGGATTTTCGCGCCTGCCGTCTTTCTCCTTTTAAATAAGACCATCGTGGCCACGTTTCTCCTTCACCCGCACTCGCCATTTTCTCCGACGTTGCTGCTCTCTCTCCGGCGCCGTCCTCTTCACCGTCAAGTGGCTGCTGCATCAACCTGATTTGACCAAAGCTCACTGCGTCCATCTTCCCATCGCGGTAAGTCCTCTTCCGCTCTCTGGATCTTGCTGTCGTTGCCATAGACGTTCGGTGCATGCCATCTCCATGGTCGCCATAGAGCTTCGAACCCTAGCTATGCCGGCCGCGCACTTAGCGGGTACATCGGATAGCCGCGCAGCCTTGCTCCGCCGCCGCACAATGCGCCGATGTGCCACGGCTCTGGCCGCTTCCTTAGGTTTTCGCTCGTTCCGGTAGTTCGTCATCTGGTTCGGAAATAGTCCTATTTTTTCCGCTTTTGTAGATCCGTAATTTTAGTAGCGTTTGGTGAAACCTGTTCATAGGACTTAGCGAAATTTCTGCCACGCCGGCTTGGAACATTGACTCGCCGTAGTGCTCCGGCTCTCAACAGCCGGGGCTTGGTAGATTTAGTCTCTTTAAGTTGTTGATGACTCCTAGTAGTTGTCTACTGATCTCTGAGCCACCGTAGTTGCTTACTTTTGCAAAGCCTTCATAAGTCGCCAGTCATGTCGGGTGCTTCCAACTCTTGCAACTTGGTCGGCTCCTGCATCATGGAGGAGTACCTGACTGATATTGTGGAAGCCGGCACCCTTCCGGGTAAAGACGCCATCCACTGGCGGGTCCCGGGTAATGAAGCGAGACACTATCCTCAGGAGGCAAAGATCATTGTCTTTTCTGATCACATTGAGCGTGGATTCGTCCCCCCCGGCTCAAAATTCTTTCAGGACGTCCTTCATCTGTACAAGCTTCATCCTCAAGATCTGCCCCCCAACTCTGTCTCAAACATCTGCAATTTTCAAGTGCTCTGCGAGGTCTACCTGCAAATGGAGCCATCGATAGGCCTCTTTCGAGAGTTTTTCTATGCAAACCGGCAGACGGAAGTGAAAGCTAGCCCCAGTCTAGAACTTGGTGGGATCTCCATTCAGAGACGCCGGGATATCATATTTCCGGCTGTACCCATGCCGAGTCACCCCAAGGATTGGAACAAGATAGGGTTTTATTGCAAGGATATCTCTCCAGAAGGTGAACATCCACTGCCGGGTTATCGCCCCTCCAGGCTCATGACATCCTCTGAGCTCCCTGGCCGGTTGTCTGCTGCAGAGCGTGCAAGGCACGAGGCGGCTCACGCCAAGATCAAGGCCCTCATGGCTAACGGATTGACGGGTCTAGATTTGATCCGTTGCTGGATTTCTTGGCTCATCATGCCCTTGAGCCGGAGGAGCCGCCTTATGTGCCAGTGTCCGGGTCACTATGATAGTGCCCTCTGTTTTAGCCAGAGCACTTTGACTGAAGATGATATCACAACAGTCATCCAGAGCCTCGTGCATGAGACATCCGGAGCTTGTAGTGCTATTGGCCTGCCACCTTCTGCCTCACCAATCCGGCTCCAAAGGTAATTATCTTTTATTCCTCCTTGTCTTGGTTTACTTACGCCTTATACCTTAATGCCGGCTTATGTCCTTTCAGGATGACTCGGTCTTCTGGAAGGTAAAATATGTCCCTCCCTAGAAGAAGCCCAAGCAAAAGAAGACCCTGGCCAAGAAGGCGAAGAAGACCGCTCCCCAAGAGCAATGGCTCGAGCAGCCGGAATCCTCCGGCTCAGAGGTATAATTTCAAATACCTTTCCTTTCTCTCATCTTCCATGTGCTAATGCTAACCTTTCGCGGGATGAAGTCGAGACCATCCATGCCAATGCTCCTGAGGTAACCTACATTTCATCCGACTCAGAATACTTCATCCCCCAACGGATTCGGCGGGTTGTTCGAAAGGTTCCTCTCTCTCATCCCTTGCTTACTTGGACCCTCAATTTCTTTTGAAAAAGCAACAGCAAATAGACCGTCGTCCTACTCGGAGCACCGGCTCCACCAATCTCCTGGCCAGGCTGCCTAACTCGCCGGCTCGCCAGCAGCGCCCTGCAGATGTATGTGCCTATACTCATCTTCTTTCAGCTTTCTTTTATCACTTTTAGCCTTGTTTTACGTTGGTTAAGTTGTCTTTTTAGAACTCTCCTTCGTCTGGCGACTCTACAGCCTCCGCTCTTCCTCGTCCGAAGATCAACCCATTGTAAGTGTCTTTCAAAATATTGTTCCGGCTTTCCAGCGATTTGCACTATTTAGTCTCTGATTCTCATGTTTCCTTTCAGGGCGCAAGCTAAACGGAGGAATACGAACAAGGACCCCCTAGCTCTGCTACCCAAGAACCGGAAGCTGCTGGGCTAGACGAGCCCATGCCGGCTGTTGATCCACCGGCTCCCTCTGCAGAACCGGCTGCTGACAATGCTGCTCCTGGGAGCCTGCCGAGGGTCCCTTCTAAGCCGTCGTCCCCTATTAAGACGGCTGACGAGACTGCCGCCCCGGACGTCATCATCACTGGCGCCGAGTTATCCTCTCCTACACTGCACGTGCTGACCGAGCACAGCGAGGTGGCTGAGGCCTCAAGGAAGCTCGAGTTTGAGCTTCCTTCCTTCGAGAAGATGACAGCCGAGGAGATTCATGCGGGTTACATGAGCCGCCTGACCATGAGCCGCGACATGGAGCTCAAGCTGGTTGCTCTAATGAAGAGCAAATATGAGGTAACCCTTCTCTTTGTCTTTACTCCTTTACTTCAGCTTCCAAGAATTGAGCTTTTTAGATAAGTAAATGCAATCTTGTATTACTACCATTAGCCCCCAAGCTCTGGTTGATTCCTGATAGGATGATCCGGAGGTGTCATTCATAGGTGATGGAACCAAATGTAGCCCCCAAGGGCCGGCTCAACCTTCTTTGAAGTTGAGGCGGGACTTCCTATCACTTTAGAAAATATAGATCCCAAATGTAGCCCCCAAGGGCCGGCTCAACCTTCTTTGAAGTTGAGTCGGGACTTCCTATCACTTTAGAAAATATAGAACCCAAATGTAGCCCCCAAGGGCCGGCTCAACCTTCTTTGAAGCTGAGTCGGGACTTCTGTCACTTCTGAAAGCATAGATCCAAATGTAGCCCCCAAGGGCCGGCTCAATATTTTCAAAGTTGAGTCGGGACTTCTGTCACTTTGGAAAGCATAGATCCAAATGTACCCCCCAAGGGCCAGATCAATCTTCTTTGAAGTTGAGCCGGGACTTTTGTCCTGTCACATAGTTATGGATCCATTGCTAGCCCTTGTAGCTCCGGGTTGACTTAAGTGTGATCTGGAGGTGTTGATTTCATTTCAAAAGAAACATTAGCCCCCAAGTGTCACACAGATTGCCTTGTGCAATGTGCTTGAGACTTTGTCAATACTTTTAGTTCAGCCAACTCATGCTAGTCTTGATTTTTTGTTTATAGGAAGCTTTGAACGAGTCTACGCTAGAGATAACTGGCTTGAAGACCAACCTTACTGCCCAGCAAGTCGCCCGAGGCGAGGCCGATGAGAAGTGTCGGCTCCTTACTGAAGAGCTCGCCAAGCTTCATGCTGAGTTTGCAACCTTTAAAGAAGACGCCGCAGCTGAGAAGGGCGTTCTGACGACCCAGGCCAATGATGCTGATCAGTGGCTGATGGTTGTTGCTGACGAACTTCAGTCGCTAAAGTGTCATATTATGAAGATGATAGCCGCTATTTTTGGTAAGTTGACTTGACCTTTCCTCCCAGTTTTAAGCTTTGTACTTTTGCTCGGGCGCCTTACAGAATTTTCTGACTTATCACAGGTCCAAGGAGCCAGCAGCTAGCCTTTGACAGCTTGCTGCCTTTAAAGGCTATTTATACTTTGACAGAGCAGCTGTACTGCGGTGCCATGTGCACCATCAAGGTTGTCCAGTTCAGGGAAAACATCCCTCCGACTCTCAAGGGTGTGCTAGAGCTCTTCTCCACCATGCCCAAGCAAATTGGGGAGCTCAAGATATCAGCCGCTCGCCAAGGCGCAATCGCTGCCATCAGCCGAGCCCTGGCCTTCGCACCGGAGCTTACGCCGGCTGATATGATGGATGGATTTTCGTCGAAGAAGGATGACGGCTCTGAGTTTACCGATGATGACTACGCTCGCTGCGTCAAGGACTCCAAAGTTCTGGCCTCCGTCTTGGCGGAGGAGGTCAACTTGGCGACTTATCAGGCGGCTTACAGCGCCGACCAGAAGAGGATTCTTGGCCCGCTCTATGAGAGCAAAGATCTAACGCCGGCTTGCAGTAAGAATCCCTTTGCTCAAGATCTTGACACGGCTCCCTTCTTTGAAGAAGGCACCTTTGCAGCTCTAACTGACTGCAATTGGGCGAATCTTCAGATAGAGGCCACCGAAGAGCCGGAGCAGGGTGACCCATCAGCCAGCTAAGAAACTTGATAACATTGCTTGTAATAGCTTAGCTCTTTTGTGACTCGCCGTGGGCGGTGCTGGAAAACTCTTGATGATATTTTGAGCTCCGTGGAGAGCATATGTAATATAACTTCTACTTTTGTGCCATCGTGCACACATGTAATCTGTCTTGTCACCTTGTTAAATTCTTTGAACACCTTTCCGGCTCTTTGAAGCTTAAGTTCTGGCAGGCTTCAAGGTGTGTCTTTTCAACTGTTAGGAGGGCGGCTCAGAAGCATCACCCGGCGACATTATGTCTTCCCAATGTGAAAGAATTTTTGCCTCGGCTCCAGAGCCGGTCGAGAAGGATTTGTCAAGGTTTAGATAAGCTACACCCATAGGTGGGAAGCCCCCAGGACAACCTTGGCTAATCTGGTTAGCCGGAGATTTGTTGTTAGGGTTCTTTAAGATACACCCATAGGTGGGAAGCCCCCAGGACAACCTTGGCTAATCTGGTTAGCCGGAGATTTGTTGTTAGGGTTCTTTAAGCTACACCCGTAGGTGGGAAGCCCCCCGGACGACCTTGGCTAATCTGGTTAGCCGGATATTTGTTGTTAGGGTTCTTTAAGCTACACCCATAGGTGGGAAGCCCCCAAGACAACCTTGGCTAATCTGGTTAGCCGGAGATTTGTTGTTAGGGTTCTTTAAGCTACACCCGTAGGTGGGAAGCCCCCAGGACAACCTTGGCTAATCTGGTTAGCCAGAGATTTGTTTTTAGGGTTCTTTAAGCTACACCCGTAGGTGGAAAGCCCCCAGGACAACCTTGGCTAATATGGTTAGCCGGATATTTGTTGTTAGGGTTCTTTAAGCTACACCCGTAGGTGGGAAGCCCCCAGAACAACCTTGGCTAATCTGGTTAGCCGGATATTTTGGCATAAAGCCTGACGGATAAGGCGTTAGAAGCGATACCCATAGGTAAGAAGCCACCCTCCGCCGGTTGGTAGGTTGTTATATACCCGTTGGTAAAAACTTCCTACAACCGCGGCTAATCTTGTTAGCCGGAGATTTTGGCATAAAGCCGGTTGATAGGGTGTTAGAAGCGATACCCGTCGGTAAGAAGCCCCCTTTAGTAATATGGCGTAGGCGCCGGCGGATGAGGCGTTAGAAGCTATACCCGGAGGTAAGAAGCCGCCCTCCACCCTGTTGTGAAGGTTAGATAGGCTACACCTGTTGGTGAGAAGCCCCCTTCACAACCTTGGCTAATCTGGTTAGCCAGAGATTGGTCGTTAGCTGGTGGATAAAGCATTAGAAGCTATACCCGAAGGTAGGAAGCCGCTCCCCCACGTCGTCTGTCTAGAATTTTTGGCATAAAGCCGGCAGATAAAGCATTAGAAGCTGTACCCGAAGGTAGGAAGCCACCCTCCACCTTTGGCTAATCGTGTTAGCCGGAGTTTTGGCGTAACGCCGACGGATAAGGCGTTAGAAGCTATACCCGGAAGTAGGAAGCCGCCCTCCACCCTTGGCTGATATATCAACCAAAATGTCTTATGGGCTCTTTGAATGAATGAAACAATAGAGGCCCCATCTTGCAGGGATCCCACTTTATTCATATACAATGCTAGTGTACAATGGCGAGCTTGAGCGCCTTTAAGTATAATATGGCCGTAGATGCGCTATGTTCCATGGCCGGCTGGTCTCCTGACCCGCCGTTTCTGAGTCTTCCCGTATATCCATGAGATAATACGAACCATTGTTGAGGTTCCGGTTGACCATAAAAGGCCCTTCCCAAGGAGGAGTTAACTTATGCATGTCTGTCTGATCTTGAATCAGCCGGAGCACTAAGTCCCCTTCTTGGAACGTCCGGGTCTTGACCCTACGGCTATGATAGCGGCGCAGGGCTTGTTGATAGATTGCCGATCGAGCAGCCGCCAACTCCCGTGCCTCTTCCAGAGCATCTAGCGCGTCTTGCCGCGCCGCCTTGTTATCTGTTTCAACATAAGCCGCCACACGCGGAGAGTCATGTCGGATGTCACTTGGAAGTACCGCCTTAGCACCGTACACCATGAAGAAAGGTGTATAACTTGTAGACCTATTGGGGGTGGTTCTGATGCTCCATAAGGCGGAAGGCAACTCTTCTACCCAACATCCGGGCATCCTTTGCAAAGGAACAAGAAGTCGCGGCTTGGTACCTCTCAAGATTTCTTGTTTGGCACGCTCCGCCTGACTATTGGATTGTGGATGCGCAACTGATGCTATGTCAAGCCAGATGTGCTCCTCATCACAGAACTTTTTCATAGCCCCCTTCGACAAGTTTGTGCCATTATCAGTGATGATGTTGTGGGGATAACCAAAATGGTAGATCAATTTTTTCACAAACTGAACTGTTGTGGCCGCATCACACTTGCTGATTGGTTCTGCCTCCACCCACTTGGTGAATTTATCAACTGCTACCAAGAGGTGTGTTTTCTTATCCTTTGAACGCTTGAAAGGCCCCACCATGTCAAGCCCCCAGACCGCAAACGGCCAAGTAATTGGTATCATCCGCAATTCTTGAGCCAGACCATGAGCACGCCGGCCAAACTTTTTACAGTTGCCACACTTGCGGACTAGCTCTTCTGCATCTTGGTAAGCCGTCAACCAGAAAAACCCTTGACGGAAGGCCTTGGTCACTAGAGATTTCGAGCCGGCATGATGTTCACAGTCTCCAGCATGAATTTCATTCAAGATCTGTTGACCTTCTTCTGGTGAGACGCAACGTTGAAAAACCCCAGTCACGCTGCGTTTGTGCAACTCACCATTAATTATTGTCATAGACTTCGAATGCCGGGTGATCTGCCTTGCCCGATTTTCATCATCCGGTAACTCGCCTCGGGTCAAGTAGTCTAAGTAGGGTACAGTCCCGTCCGGAATAGCATGTAGAGCCGCCAACAACTGTCCCTCCGGGTCAGGAATAGCTAAGTCCTCTTCTGAAGGCACTTTGACCGTCGGATCATGTAAGACGTCTAGAAAAACATTGGGTGGCACCGGCTTTCGCTGAGAACCAAGCCATGATAAGGTGTCAGCCGCCTTGTTCCTGCAACGATCGATGTGATCTATCTGATATCCTTTCAAGTGACCAGCAATGATATCAACCGCCTGACAATAAGCCACCATCCGCGGGTCTTTGGAATCCCAGGTACCCGAAACTTGCTGAGCCACCAGGTCTGAGTCGCCCAAACACCTAACCCGGATTAAATTCATCTCCTTGGCCATCCTGAGGCCATGAAGCGGAGCCTCATACTCAGCCGCATTGTTAGTGAAGGGGAACATCAGCCGGAGCACATAACAAAACTTATCTCCTTTGGGGGACGTCAACACAACTCCTGATCCTGATCCTTCTAACTGCTTGGACCCATCAAAGTGTACAGTCCAGTATATGTCATCCGGCTTTTCCTCAGGAGCTTGACATTTTGTCCAATCATTTATGAAATCCACGAGGGCTTGGGATTTAATAGTCGTACGGGGACATACTTGATGTTGAGAGGCCCTAACTCCAAAGCCCACTTAGCAATCCTGCTCGTGGCTTCCCTGTTCTGAATTATGTCTCCCAACGGAGCAGAACTGACGACTATGACCTGGTGTCCAAGGAAGTAATGCTTCAGCTTGTGATTGGCCATGAAAACCCCATACACCAGCTTCTACCAATGTGGGTATCTTTGCTTTGATTCTATCATAACCTCACTGATATAATAAACCGGCCTTTGAACCGGATACTCCTTCCCAGCTTCCTTGCGCTCGACCACGATTACAGCGCTCACTGCCCGGTTATTAGCCGCCACATATAGAAGCAATGGCTCTTTCTCAGCCGGAGCAGCCAGCACGGGTGGCTCAGTCAATTGCTTCTTGAGCGCCTCAAGTGCTTTAGCCGCCGCCTTGCTCCAGACAAACTTGTCCGTCTTCTTCATCATCTGATATAAAGGAATTGCCTTTTCTCCGAGGCGGCTTATGAATCGGCTCAACGCGGCAATCTACCCTGCCAGGCGCTAGACGTCATTGATGCAGGCCAGCTCAGCTAAGGAAGTCATAGCCTTGATTTTATCCGGGTTAGCTTCAATGCCTCGCTCTGAAACCAAAAAACCCAAGAGCTTGCCAGCCGGAACGCCAAAGACACACTTAGCCGGGTTAAGCATCATCTTGTAGACCCGGAGATTATCGAAGGTCTCCTTTAGATCGTCCAAAAGGGTCTCCTTCTGTCTGGACTTGACCACAATGTCATCTACATAAGCATGAACATTGCGGTCGATCTGATTATGAAGGCAGTTCTGTACACATCGCTAATAAGTCGCCTGGGCACTCTTGAGACCAAAAGGCATAGATACATAACAAAAAGCCCCAAACGGTGTAATAAAAGCCGTCTTCTCCTGGTCTTTAATCGCCATGTTGATCTGGTGATAGCCGGAGTATGCGTCCAGGAAGCACAAGCTTTCACAACCCGCTGTAGCATCAATGATTTGATTGATCCGTGGGAGGGAAAACGGATCAGCTAGACAAGCCTTGTTAAGGTCTATGTAGTCCACGCACATCCGCCACGTGTCGTTCTTCTTGAGCACTAGCACCGGGTGAGCCAGCCACTCCGAATGAAAAACTTCTACTATGAAACCCGCTGCTAACAGCCGGGCGACCTCTTCTCCAATGGCCTTGCGCCTTTCCTTATTGAACCACCTCAAGAACTGCTTAATGGGTTTGAACTTAGGATCCACATTAAGATTGTGCTCAGCGAACTCTCTCGGTACACCCGGCATGTCCCGATTCTCACGGATGAATTCGATGAGCACGCTTTCCTATTTGGGATCCATGTTAGCCCCGATGATGAACTGCTTGGATGAGTCGCCCGGAGTGAAATCTATCGCCTTGGTATCATCCGCTGAAAATTTAAGGGGTGGCTCAGCCTCCGTGGTGGGCTTCTTCAGCGGGGTCATATCCTCCGGGTAGACGTTCTCCTTGTAAAACTTAAGCTCCTCCTGAGCACAGCTGGACTCTGCATAAGCCGCATCTCCTTCCTCGCACTCAATAGCCATGTCGTGGTCACCGTGAACGGTAATAGTCCCATTCAGTCTGGGCATCTTGAGCTGCAAGTACACGTAACAAGGCCGGGCCATGAATTTGGCATAAGCCGGCCGTCCAAACAGCGTGTGGTAAGGGCTCTTGATTTTAACCACTTCAAACCACAAGGACTCCACCCTGTAATTATACTCATCCCCAAAGGCAACTTCCAGAGAGATCTTGCCGACCGGATAAGCCGACTTGCCAGGAACTACACCATGAAAGACGGTGGATGAGGGCTTTAAATCCTTGTCAACCAGCTTCATCCGTCGGAAGGTGTCATAATAAAGGATGTTAATGCTGCTGCCTCCATCCATGAGCACCTTATTGAATCCATATCATCCCACTTGGGGGGCAACTACCAACGCCAGCCTCCCCGGGTCATCAATGCGCAGCGGATGATCCTACCGGCTCCATGTTATGTCATACTCAGACCACCTTAGGTACTGTGGAAGAGCCAGTACCACCGCATTAGCCGCCCTCCGGTGCAACTTCTGCTCCCGCTTGGTAAGGCCGGTTGTAAAGACATGATACTGGCCCGAACTGAGCTGCTTTGGATTACTCTGGTACCTAGATTGACCCTGTTGCTGCTGATTGTTGTTGCCAGGATGCTGCTGATATCCTCCTTGACCGCCTTGGCCACGCAGCTGACCAGACCCTGAGCCGCCAGCCCCAAGTTCGGCCCTGGACCCGCCGAATCCTGAATCATCCGGTGGGCCGCCGTCTTGGTTATCGGGCCGTGTAAAATGATGCTTGAGCCTCAGGATGAAACGGCAATCACCCTAGGTGTGATTCGCCGGCTTACCAAGATGACCGTGATCTGGACAGGGCCCCTTGAGCGCCTCTTCTATATTAAAGGAAGGCATGTCTTTGTTAAAAGGCGGCCCGAGCCTCCTGTTGCCTTTCGGCTGATTTTGACCGGTGCTCACATTGGCCACCAGTTCTGATCCGGACTCAAGAACCTTGTGCTTGCTCTGGCCACCATTGCTTGCTGCACCCTTGCTCTGACCACCCTTCTTACTTTGGCTGGCCTTCTCCTCATCAGAACCTGGATCCTTCGTGTTGTCCGAGTCGGCATACTTGGTGAGAGCCATCATGAGCTCCCCCATGTCTTGACACGCGCGTTTGAGCCGGCCGAGCTTATGTTTTAAGGGGACGAAGTGAAAATTCTTCTCCAAGATCAACACCGCCTGAGCCGTCGTGATCTGCTCAGAAGAGTGGATAATTGTTGACACCCGCCGGACCCAATGATGAGCCGACTCACCTTCCTGCTGAACGCAGTGATCAAGATCCACAATGGTCATAGGCTACTTGCAGGTCCCTTGAAAGTTTTTGATAAATTTTGCTCTCAGCTCTGCCCACGATTTGATGGTGTTGGGTGGCAAGCCCTTTAACCACGTGCAAGCCGGGCCTTCAAGCATCATGATGAAGTACTTGGCACATACCGCATCGCTGACATCTAGCATCTCCATGGCTAATTCATAGCTCTCAACCCAAGCCTCCGGGGGCAGATCCGTAGTGTAATTTGGAACCTTGCGAGGCCCTTTGAAGTCCTTTGGCAATATCACGCTTCATAGATCTGGGGATAAACACGGCAGCCCTACTGCTCTGTTGGTCATCCCTGCCCCTACTGACAGGGAGGGCGCAAGCTCTTGGTGACCCGGCGCGGCTCCTGCATCTGCCTCCTACCGACTCCTCACCTGGTTTATGATCGCTCGCTCATCCAAAGCCCCCTGGTCGTTCTGCGGCGGCCCTCTATGGGGATCACTGCTACAACCCGTTGGTGACGCGTACCGCCGGCTGAAACTGCGGCAGGGAACGGGGGTTGAATGAACGCAGCTCCGGCTGTAAGCATACTTCTCTTGTTGGGCCATCGCCATCCGCAGGTATCCGACGGCGTTCCATACTTCCTCTGTGAAAGGCGCCTCATCCGGGATTGGAATAGTCTCAAGCTGAGTGGCTGCAGCTACCATGTTCTCCGCCGGGTTGGAGTAATAACCCGGCGGGGTTGGGAAGGCCCCAGGGGAGGCTTGGGCCCTTCGAGCCGGGGGTGGCATCATCTGAGCCGCCGGCCGGCTTACCGGCGCATCCAACATCCGTCCAGTCCCTGGAGTGTTGAATAGATTCCTTGCCTCGTAACGTTCCGGCAAACGGGACTGATGTCTCCTCCGATGCACCGCCGCTGACGACTGCTGATCTAGCCCGAGCCGAAAAGCATCTGTCCTGATGCGCTCTGTTTCTTCTTCCATCCGGGCTTTCGGATCAGCTATCTTCTGTTGCTCCTCTGCCATCCGGCCCCTGAGCCTTGTGATCTCCAAGTTCCGGGTGGCTTGATTTCCCGGGGTGACTTCAGTAGCCATCAGAGCCGTCAGCTCATCCATCAGGTCCAGCAGAACTTGATCCGGAGGCGGCGGGGGCGGGTCAACCCTAGAGGCCGCCGCTCCTGTGGCTGCGCCGCCTGCGCCGGGAACAGATCCATCCATGAATATGGCTGCATGAGTCGGTGATTCGAGATGTTCCAGCTCTGGAAAGTCTAGCTCGGGGTAAAGGTTGTCGTAGCCCCCGAGCCCTCCGTCGTGAAGCCGGTAGATTGATTCTGTTTCTTCGCTTGAAGACCCATCATCCAACTGGATCAGAGTTTCCTGTGAGGCGGAAGCCTCCAGATCCATGCCTTGGGTGAAACCCACGAACACATGCTTTCGGTCCGGGTTAACACAGGCGGATCGCACCTTGTAGATGGGCTGCGCGCGCCGGGCCGGCTCGACGATGTCGGTGCAGATGTCCGGACCGGGTGTAGATCCGTCGACTCTTCCGATGAAGACGTGTATTCCGCCGAACAGGACCCGGAATCCATACTCCACAGAGCCGGCGTCCAGCCCCCAGCCGGCGTCGTCCATGCAGAGCCGGCCGCGGCGACTCTTGCTCATCCTGCCGACGACGTATCCCTCGAGCCCTGGTAGGGAGCCCTTTGAGAACTCAACACCACCGAGCGGAAGCCCCACGATGGGCGCCAACTATCATTGTTTTGTCACGGCAGATGTCCAGGTGAACGGACTTGGATTCGAGGCCATCACCATGGTGGTGGACTCAAAGGGGTTGATCGAGACGAAGGACACGGGTTTACCTAGGTTCGGCCGCTCAAGTAGAGGTAATAGCCTACGTCCTGCTTGTGGTTGTATTGCTTGATGTATTGATTACAAGGGAGCTAAAGCTTGACCTAGTTCTCGATAGCCTTGCCCTCTAAGTTGCCCCGGGTCTACCTTTATATAGGAGGTAAAGACCCCGGGTCATACAAGTTCTTTACCGACCCTTATTGAACATCCGGGTCTAGCTTTATCTCTTTCTTGCCTTCTTGGTCACGTTGTCTCCGGGCGGCTTATCCGCCCGGGTCTTCTCTGTCCGGGCCACCTTCTGGCCCTCTCTCAAGCCGCCAGGCCTCCTGGGCCGTTATCTTCAATAGCTTACTCTTGGGCCTGATCCACAGCCGCCGAGCGTTACCCGGAGCCTTCAGGGCGGGTCATGCCATCGGGTTATATCCCCAACACTATTCCTTACCGCCGCCTCAATAATGCCAGCAAATCAGTAGTAGAAAACTGAGATTTCATCCGGAGCACTAGCTAACTAGTCTCGGGCGGGTTTTGGGCCTTAATTTATAAGTCTAGAATATATATGGATATGTAATTCCATTTCTATATATACTGTAGTGTATGAGATATTGTATATTATATTACATATATATATATGCATCAACTTGTGTACTGTTTACAGTATGTAGCACCATAAAATAAATTGAAATGAATGGAAAACACAAAAAATAGAGAGGAAAATTAAAACCTAAAAGCTAAAACAAAAAAAATAGAACACTTAGTACCGGTTGGTATCACCAACCGGTACTAAAGGTCTTCCGTCACCAGCCCACGCAGGCAGCCATGTGGTGGGCCTTTAGTACCGGTTCATGGGCCAACCGGTACTAAAAGTCTGAACCTATAGTACCAACCCTTTAGCACTGGTTGGGGAACCGGTACTAAAGGCCATCCCGACCGGGACTACAGACAGACATTCTACTAATGCATTGATCGAATCTACTGAGAGAATTTATCTCTACTACTTGTATCGGGTTATCAAGACCATGTATTTCTTCAATAGGTGGTAGATTCTTAACATCTTCAGCTTTAATACCTTTTTCTTTCATAGATTTCTTTGCCTTTTGCAAATCTTCAGGACTGAGGAATAGAATACCTCTTTTCTTTGGAGTTGGCTTTGGAGGTGGTTCGGGAATAGACCCATCATTATCATTGCTCAATATATTATTCAATAGTAATTCAACTTGTTCAACAGTTCGTTCCCTGAAAACACAACCAGCACAAGTATCTAGGTGGTCCCTAGAAGCATCAGTTAGTCCATTATAAAAGATATCAAGTATTTCATTTTTCTTGAGAGGATGATCAGGCAAAGCATTAAGTAATTGGAGAAGCCTCTCCCAAGCTTGTGGGAGACTCTTATCTTAAATTTGCACAAAGTTAAATATTTCCTGCAAGGTAGCTTGTTTCTTATGGGCATGAAAATATTTTTTAGAGAAGTAATAAATCATATCCTGGGTACTACGCACACAACCAGGAGCAAGAGAGTTAAACCATATCTTAGCATCACCCTTTAACGAGAAAGGAAAGAACTTAAGAATATAGTAATAGCGATTTTTTTCCTCATGAGTAAATAGGGTGGCTATATCATTTAATTTGGTAAGATGTGCCACAACAATTTCAGATTCATAACCATGGAAAGGATCAGATTCAACCAAAGTAATTAACTCAGGATCAACAGAGAATTTGTAATCCTTATCAGTAATGAAGATAGGTGAAGTAGCAAACTTAGGATCATATTGCATTCTAGCATTCAGAGATTTTTCCTTCCACTTGCGAAGCAATTTCTTAAGATCATCTCTATCCTGACAAGCAAGAAAGTCCCTAGCTACCTCTCCTTCCATAACATAACCCTCACGTATATCAGGAAATTCATATCTAGGAGAGCTAGGTCTATCAGGTGAATCATAGTGTTCAGTTTCGATAATTTTATCAGATTTAGAAATATTATCAGTTTCAGCATTGGCTCTAGCAATTTGTTCATCAAGATATTCACCTAGTGGCATAGTATCATCAAGCAAGGTATTATCATAAGCATCATGCATAGAATAAGTAGCATCATCAATTACTTGCGACATATTAGAATTACTAGAAGGTTGTGGTGTCGCAAACTTACTCATAACAGAAGGTGAATCAAGTGCAGAGCTAGATGGCAATTCCTTACCTCCCCTTGTAGTAGAGCGATAGATCTTAGTTTTTGGATCTTTTAGATTCTTCATAGTGATCAACAGATATATATCCCAAGTGACTTAGAGAATAAAGCTATGCTCCCCAGCAACGGCGCCAGAAAAAGGTCTTGATAACCCACAAGTATAAGGGATCGCAACTGTTTTCGAGGGTAGAGTATTCAACCCAAATTTATTGATTCGACACAAGGGGAGCCAAAGAATATTCTCGAGTATTAGCAGCTGAGTTGTCAATTCAACCACACCTGAAATACTTAATATCTGCAGCAAAGTATTCATTAGCAAAATAGTATGGAAATAACGGTAACGGTGGAAAAAGTGATAGTAGCAGTTTTGTAGTGTTTGTGATAGTAGCAACGGAAAAGTAACTTAGCAAGGATCAATATATGGAAAGCTCATAGGCAATGGATCAGTGATAGATAATTATGTCGGATGGCATTCATCATGCAATAGTTATAATATAGGGTGACACAGAACTAGCTCCAATTCATCAATGTAATGTAGGCATGTATTCAGTATATAGTCATACGTGCTTATGGAAAAGAACTTGCATGACATCTTTTGTCCTACCCTCCCGTGGCAGCGGGGTCCTATTGGAAACTAAGGGATATTAAGGCCTCCTTTTAATAGAGAACCAGACCAAAGCATTAACACTTAGTGAATACATGAACTCCTCAAACTACGGTAATCACTGGAAACAATCCCAGTTGTTGTCACCCTGGGGGATGCGGATCATAACTCGTAATAGGTGTCTACAACTTGCAAGATAGGATCAAGAACACACATATGTTCATGAAAACATAATAGGTTCAGATCTGAAATCATGGCACTCGGTCCCTAGTGACAAGCATTAAGCATAGCAAAGTCATAGCAACATTAATCACGGAACATAGTGGATACTAGGGATCAAACCCTAACAAAACTAACTCCATTACATGATAAATCTCATCCAACCCATCACCGTCCAGCAAGCCTACGATGACATTACTAACGAACGGTGGGGAGCATCATGGAATTGGTGATGAAGGATGGTTGGTGATGACGAAGGCATTGATTTCCCCTCTCCGGAGCCCAAAACGGACTCCAGATCTGGTCTCCCGACGAAGAAGAGGAGGTGGTGGCGGCTCCGTATCGTGAAACGCGATGAACTCTTCTCTCTAAATTTTTTCTCCCCGAATAGGAATAGATAGGAGTTGAAACGAAGTCAGAGGAGCACCAGGGGGCCCACAAGCCTGCTCGACGCGGCCTAGGGGGGTGGCCACACCCACCAGGCTTGTGGACAGGTGGTAGGCCCCTACAGTTGATTCTTTCGCCAGTATTTTTTATTAATTCTAGAAATATTCTCCATCAATTTTCAGGTCAATCCGAGAACTTCTATTTCTGCACAAAAATAACACCAAGGCAATTCTCCTGAAAACATCATCAGTCCGGGTTAATTCCATTGAACTCATGCAAATTAGAGTCCAAAACAAGGGCAAAAGAGTTTGGAAAACTAGACATGTTCGAGACGTATCAGATATATATAGGGAATTTTTATTCTTGGAAATCAAGCAAACGGAAGGAAAATGGAGACGGGAAGTTTCCCGAGGTAGGCACGCTCCACTAGACCACGCCAGCGATGGCAACCGTGCCCTGGTGTATGGTGCTCACCTAGATTGCCTTCTGGTTTATTTTTTATTTCCTAAAATTCTGAAATATTCCAAAACTAATAGAAAAAAAATTGTGGATTTTTCGGATTCCCTTTATTTACCGTATCATGTATCTCTTATTTTTCATGATTCTAGAGTGTTCTAGAAGGTTTCTCTTATGTGTTCCCTTGGTGTCATGGTTTGGATAACATTGCTTTCGACATTAATAGGCGTACCTAATATATAGTGTTTAATTCATTATCCGTTGACCACCTTCGGGTTGGTACCTTCAGCATTATTAATCTTGATAGCTCCAAAGCGATAAACTTTGTTGATAACATACGGTCCTTCCCATATAGATAGAAGTTTTCCTGCAAAAAATCTAAAACGACAATTGTACAAAAAAGCATATTCTCCAACTTTGAATTCTTGCTTTTCGATTCTTTTTTCATGCCATCTTTTAAATTTATCTTTGAATAACTTGGCGTTTTCATGAGCTTGGGTTCTCCATTCATCTAATGAGCTAATATCAAATGACCTCTTTTCACCGGCAAGTTTGAAGTCATAATTGAGTTTTTTAATTACCCAAAATGCTTTACGTTCTAACTCTAGAGGCAAATGACAAGCTTTCCCATATACCATTTTGTATGGAGACATGCCCATAGGATTTTTATAAGCTATTCTATAATCTGAAAGTGCATCATCTAATTTCTTAGACCAATTCTTTCGGGACCTATTGACAGTTTTTTGTAATATAAATGTTATTTCTCTATTACTAAGTTCAACTTGACAACTAGATTGAGGATGATAGGGTGATGCAATTCTATGGATAAAGTGCGAACCACATTAGTCATTAGATATCTAGGGAGTCCAGACCTCGGGAAAATAACCTCTTTAAGCATTTTAATGGAAGTGTTGTGATCAGCACTACTGGCTGGAATAGCTTCTACCCATTTCGCGACATAATCAACATCAACCAAAATATGAGTGTACCCATTAGAGGAAGGAAAAGGTCTCTTATAATCAAAACCCCAAACATCAAATGGTTCAACAACAAGTGAACAATTCATAGGAATTTCTTGATGCTTACCGACATTAGAAATTCTTTGACATTCATCACGAGACAAGAAAAACTTACGGGCATCCTTGAAGAGAGTAGTCCAGTAAAATCATATTGTAATACCGTATGAGCAGTTCTATCTCCAGCATAACATTCTCCATAAGCTTTGGAATGACATTTCTGTAGGATTTGTTCCTGTTCATGCTCAGGTACACAACATATCATAATACCATCTACTCCTTCTATATAAATTGGTGGGTCATCCCAAAACTAGTGTCTTAAATCATAGAAGATTTTTTTCTTTTGTTGGTACGTGAAGCTAGGTGGTATATATTTAGCAACAATGTAATTAGAATAATAAGCATACCAAAGAGTGTTTTGAGAGATATTTATTGCAGCTAGTTGTTCATCAGGGAAACTATCATCAATAGATAGTGGGTCATCAAGAATATCTTCTAACCTAGACAAGTTATCAGCTATGGGGTTCTCAACCCCCTTTCTGTCAACGATATGTAAATCAAATTCTTGAAGCAAGAGAACCCACCTAATGAGTCTAGGTTTAGCATCTTTATTTTTGATAAGATATTTTATAGCATCATGATCAGTGTGAACAATTACTTTGGAATCAACAATATAAGACCTGGATTTATCACAAGCAAACACAACTGCTAAAAATTCTTTTTCAGTAGTAGCATAATTTCTTTGGGCACTATCTAGAGTTTTACTAGCATGATGAATAACATTTAATTTGTTATCAACTCTTTGTGCTAGAACAACACCAATAGCATGATCAATAGCATCACACATAATTTCAAAAGGCAAGTTCCAATCAGGTGGTTGAACAATAGGTGCAGTGGTTAAAGCTTTCTTTATTGTTTCAAAGGCTTCTATGCAATAATCATCAAAAACAAAGGGAATATCCTTTCATAATAGATTAGTAAGAGGCCTCGAAATTTTTTAGAAGTCTTTAATAAACCTCCTATAGAAACCAGCATGGCCAAGGAAACTTCAAATATCTTTGATATCTTTACGACATGGCATTTTCTCAATCGCATCAACTATAGCTTTATCCACCTCAATACCTCACTCGGACATTTTATGTCCCAAGACAATACCTTCATTAACCATAAAGTGTCACTTCTCCCATTTCAAGACAAGATTAGTTTGTTCACATCTCTGCAAAACTCGATCAATGTTGCTTAAGCAATCATCAAAAGAAGTTCCATAAACAGAGAAATCATCCATGAAAACCTCCACAATGTTTTCACCAAAATCAGAGAATATAGCAGTCATATGATATGTCTCCAATGTATATATAATTTTTGCTTGTTCCATGCTGCTATACTATAGCAGTCGCCGAAAAACAATTACAACCACCACAAGTTCCAGAACTACGAGATCCAATCTAGACACCATCACGGAGGGCTTCATCTTCATCATAGGTGCCTCTCCGATGATGCGTGAGTAGACCACCATAGACCTACAGTTTCGTAGGTAGTAGCTAGATGGCTTCCTCTCTCTCTTATGATTCTCAATACAATGGTCTCTTGGAGATCCATATGATGTAATGACTTTTGCGGTGTCTTTGTTGGGATCGAATGAATTTTGAGTTCATGATCAGTTTTTATCCATGAATCTATTTGAGTCTTCTTTGATCTCTTATATGCATGATTGCTTATAGCCTTGTATTTCTTCTTTGAATCTTTGGTTTAGTTAGGCCAACTAGATTGATTTTTCTTGCCATGGGAAGAGGTGCTTTGTGATGGTTCAATCGTGCGGTGTTCTTTCCCACTGACAGAAAGGGCAGCCACACACGCATGTATCATTGCTATTAAGGATAACAAGATGGGGTCTATACCTACATGAATAGATCTTGTCTACATCATGTCATCGTTCTTATTGCATTACTCCTTTTTTCCATGAACTTAATACACTAGATGCATGCTGGATAGCAGTCAATGTTTGGAGTAATAGTGGTAGATGCAGGAAGGAGTCGGCCTATCGTTGACATGATGTTATATAATGATCATTGCCTTGGATATCGTCATGACTATTCGATTTTCTATCAATTGCCCAACAGTAATTTGTTCACCCACCGTGTGCTATATTCATGAGAGAAGCCACTAGTGGACCCTATGGCCCCCGAGTGTACTTTAATCATATTGCTTTCCGATCTATATTTTTTGCACTCTTTGCTTTCAGATCTACAAAACCAAAAAACCAAAAAGACATTGCTGTCCTATTTCCATTTCTATTTTATTTTGAATTGTTGAAAGATCTATTATTCCAATCTCATACAAAAATACCTATCTTTTACCATTGGGAGATTGACAACCTCTCTTACGCGTCGGGGTTGCAAGTATTTGTTCTTTGTGTGCCGGTGCTGCTTATTAGTAGTTGGTGATCCTCCTACTGGTTCTATAAACTTGGTTTCATAACTGAGGGAAATACTTACCATCGTTGTGGTGCATCACCCCTTCCTCTTTGGGGAAATACCGATGCAGTCTCAAGCCACGTCAAAGGAAATTCTGGCGTCGTTGCCGGGTAGGAAGCAATCTCTTCGGTGGTCCAATCTTGGGCACCGAGGAGACATCATCATCATCTACCAGGGTTCCTAATCACAAATCTCACATCCTTGAAATTACATTATTTGCCATTTGCCTCTCGTTTTCCTCTCCCCCACTTCACCAATTTGCCATTTTACTCGCCCTCTATTTCATTTGCCTTTTTCTTGATGGGTCTCTTCCTCGTTTGCAATCTTGTTTGCGTGGTCATGATGTATCAATGAAAGCACTATGAAGTTCCTTACCCCAATATTTTTCTTGAAATTGAGAAAAGTACAAGGAATATATGACTACACAATTTGAGCATAATAAGTATTTTACCGATGAGCTTATAGAACACTCTACCGTATTAGATGCCATAACGAAGCAACTTGATGATATTAGCAAAGAAGTTTGTAATCTTCAATCTAAGTATGCTCATGCTGAAAATTTGCTTGGTAAAGTCTCTGATGCATAAGCCACTTTAATAAAGCAAATGGCTGACAAACCAATCTCTCTAAAGGATGAAAACGATGAAGATCATAAAGTGATTGGTGTTTCTTCTATTTATTCCCTTTTTAGCAATATTAAAATTGATGATGAAGGGACTGGAGAAGAGTCAACTTTAGGTAGAAGGCGTCCCAATAATTTGGAGGATGAAAATCTTGATGAAAATTTTGATGAAAGTGGGTTTGAAGAGGTCAAAACATTAAGTAGTGATGTGCCCACCATCTTGGATTGCAAAAACTTTAACTATGAAAGTTGCTCTTTGATTGAGTGTTTTCTTTGCTAAAATCCTTATTGAATTCACCCCATGCTTATGACTAAAATAAATCTTTCACTAAACATATCGTTGATGCCATGATGAACTCTTTTGAAGAAAAGTTGGAGTAGGAAATTTCTATCCCTTCTACCGCCAGATCCGGCGTATACAAGGCCATTGCTACCTATTGAGCATGCGCTGGTTTTCCCTTGAAGAGGAAAGGGTGATGCAGTGAAGTAGATAAGTATTTCCCTCAGTTTTTGAGAACCAAGGTATCAATCCAGTAGGAGGAATAAGCAAGTCACCAATGGATGCACCTACACAAACAATCAAACTCTTGCACCCAACGCTATAAAGGGGTTGTCAATCCCTTCACGATTATTTGCAAGGATTAGATCCATTAGAGATAGATGTAAACGAGAACGGAAAGTAAAAGGTAAAAAAAATTGCAGACCTGAGGGCCATAGGTTTCACTAGAGGCTTCTCTCTCGAAGGAAAATATCATGGTGGGTAAACAAATTACTGTCAGGCAATTGATAGAAAAGAAAATAATAATTTAGTTATCCAAGGCAATGATCATGCATATAAGAATTCAGAGGAGATTCAAATAAGATTCATGGATAATCAGAACATAAACTCACAATTCATCGGATCTTGACAAACACACCACAAAAGAGGATTACATCAGATAGATCTCCATGAAGATCGTGAAGAACATGGTATTGAAGATCATAGAGAGAGAAGAAGCCATCTAACTACTAGCTATGGACCCGTAGATCTGTGGTGGACTAATCACGCATCATCGGAGGGGCAATGGAGTTGATGTAGATGTCCTCCTTGATCGAAACCCCCTCCGGCAGATTACCGCAAAAGACTCCAAGTTTGGATCTCTCGTGAACGGAGGCTTCTAGCGGTGGAAAAGTATTTGTGTGGCTCTTTTTGATGTTGGGGGAATATTTGGGAACTTATAGGCCAAAGATTAGGGTTAGGAGACCTGTCGGGAGACGGCAAGCCTGGTAGGCGCGGCCAGGGGACCGCGCCTAGGAGGCTTGTGACTCCCTGGCAGGTTGCCTGTCGTGCACTCCATTCCTGGTTGATTTGTTTCCTTCCAGAAAAATTCCTTTCGAAGGTTTTATTCTGTTTGGACTCCATTTAATATTCTATATCTTCAAAACTCAAAAACAAGGAAAAAACAAAAACTGGCACTAGGCTCTAGATTAATAGGTTAGTACCAAAAATAATATAAAATAGCATATTAATGCATATAAAGCATCCAACGGATAATATAATAGCATGCCATCATCAAAAATTATAGATATGTTGGATACGTATCAGCATCCCCAAGGTTAATTCCTACTCGTCCTCGAGTAGGTAAATGATAAAAACAGAATTTTTGATGTGGAGTGCTACCTAACATATTTACCATGTAATATTCTTTATTGTGGCATGAATATTCAGATCTGTAAGACTCAAAACAAAAGCTTAATATTGATATAAAAACAATAATGTTTCAAGCATACTAGTAAAGCAATTGTATCTCTTCAAAATATAATGGAAAAAGAAAGTTATCCCTACAATATCATATGGTCTGGCTATGCTCCATCTTCCCCACACAAAGAATTTATATCATGCTCATCCCTGATGAAAAGTCAAGCAATTGTTTTCACACCTTTATTTTCTCAAACTTTCTCTATTCTCACGCAATACATGAGTGTGAGCCATGGATATAGCCCTATAGATGGAATAGAATATGGTGGAGGTTGTCAGGGAAAGGGAGAAGATAGTCTCACATCAACTAGGCGTATCAACGGGCTATGGAGATGCCCATTAATATATATCAATGTGAGTGAGTAGGGATTTCCATGTAACGGATGCACTAGAGCTATAAGTGTATGAAAGCTCAAAAAGGAACTAAGTGGACGTGCATCATGAAGATCATGGTGCTACTTTGAAGCACCAGTGTGGAAAAAGGTAGTACAATGTCCCTTCTCTCTTTTCTCTCATTTTTTTATTATTGGTGGGAATCTGAGGCCTCTTTTATTTTATTTTATTGGGCTTTGCTGGCCTCTTTTATTATTTTCATAAAGTCCGGAATCTCATCCCCACTTGTGAGGGAATCATAGCTTCCATCATCCTTTCCTCACATGGGACATGCTCTAATAATGATAATCATCACACTTTTATTTACTTACAACTCAAAATAAAATTACAACTCGATACCTATGACAAAATATGACCCTATATGCAATATGGAAGTGATGGTGCATGTCATAAAAGGAAACGGTGGAAGTTGCATGGCAATATATCTCGGAATGGCTATGGAAATGCCATAATAGGTAGGTATGGTGTATGTTTTGAGGAAAGATATATGGTGGCTGTTTTGAGGAAGGTATATGGTGTCTGTTTTGAGGAAGGTGTTTGTTGTACCAGCAAAAGTTGCATGGTACTAGAGAGGCTAGCAAAGGTGGAAGGGTGAGAGTGCGTATAATCCATGGACTCAACATTAGTCATAAAGAACTCACATACTTATTGCAAAGGTCTATTAGTCATTGAAGCAAAGTATTAAATGCATGCTCCTAGGGGAGAGTTTGGTAGGATTTAACCATTTCGCGGTCCCGACCCTCACACAAAGGTCGACAATCTATAAAGAAGTCATGCTCCGACTTCCCTATATAACGGTTCACCATACGTGCATGCTACGGGAATCACAAACCTTTACACAAGTATTTTTACCAAATCACAATTACTTCCTAACATGACTCTCAATATTACCATCTTTATATCTCAAAAATTTATGCAAGCAGTCAAACTTCTCATAAATACTCAGTGCACTTAATATGTAAGCTTTTATTATATCCCTCTTGGAAGCCTATCATATTAGGACTAAATTCATAACCTAGACCAATTACCATGTTTTTTAGAGACTATCAAAATAATATAAGTGAGGTACAAGAGTTCAAGTATTTCTATAAAACACAAACACCACTGTGCTCTAAAAGATATAAGTGAAGCACATAGAGCAAAATTGCCTAACTCAAAAGATATAAGTGAAGCACATAGAGCATTCTATCAAATTCAAGATTCAGTGTGTCCTTCTCAAAAAAAAGTGTGAATCAAGGATGATGAAAACTAACAAGCAAAGACTCATATCATACAAGACGCTCCATGCAAAACACATATCATGTGGTGAATAAAAATATAGCCTCAAGTAAACTTACCGATGGATTGAAGACAAAAGAGGGGATGCCTTCCGAGGCATCCCCAAGCTTAGGCTCTTTGGCATCCTTGAATATGACTTGGGGTTCCTTGGGCATCCCCAAGATTAGGCTCTTGCCACTCCTTATTCCATAGTCCATCAAATCTTTAATTACCCAAAACTTGAAAACTTGACAACACAAAACTTAACACAAAACTCGTGAGATTCGTTAGTATAAGAAAATAAATCGCCACTTTAGGTACTATTGTGAACTCATTCTTTATTTATATTGGTGTTATACCTACTATATTCTAACTTCTGCATGGTTCATACCCCATGATACAACCCAAAGAATCCTCAAATAGGCAAACAACTCAAAGAAAACAGAATCTATCAAAAACAGAACAGTCTGTAGCAATCTGAAAACTTCATATACTTGTGTAATTCACAAAATTCTGAAAAATTAGGAAATCTTGGGAAATTTATATATCAATCTTTTGTAAAAGTTTCAGACTCATTCGATGCTCGGAATTTTTTTAGAAAATTCTTGGACTGAGCGCAAAAGTTTCTATTTTTCAGCAAGATCAAATCAATAACTACCATAGATCACCCCAAAGGTTTTAATTGGCTCAAACACTAATTAAAACACAAAAACACAATTACTACAGAGGTAATAATCTGGGAAACACTCAAAAACAGAAGCAAAAACATACCACAAAAATTAAATTGGGTTGCCTCCCAACAAGCGCTATTGTTTAACGCCCCTATCTAGGCAAAACGCAATAGATCTAGGTATTGTAATAATAATAAGGGAGATCATCCATGATCATATCGTACTCCCTTCTTTCAGCAGCAAGTTTCCTTTGTGGCAAGCAAAAATAATCAAAAGGGCTGAATTTAATAGGATAAGGATCCTTAAGATCAAGTGCGGGAGGAATAGGTTCCTCCTTTGGTCCCTTATAGTGTATAGTCAAATCCTCATTATAAGCTTTCCTTTGGGTGAAGGTCATAATACTTTTTCTTAGAATATACTCTAATCTGTTATTTTGTATAGAAAAATTATCATCGTGCTCAGAAATCTTATCAACCAAAACCTCCGTAGGGACCCTTTTTCTCAAATTTTCATTACAAGCAACATAATCTGGAGATTGTAATCTCATTATCTCTTCTTGATTAAAAAGGATCTCCTCAATGGGGGGACATCCACCATTAATTTCATAATGAGCAAAAATTTCACTAGCCTCTTTCATGATAAATCTAAAATCGTGGTCTAGGAATATAGTGGCGGCACGCTCAATGGAAGAATGCTGAATATTAGAGAACTCAAGAAAAATCCTTTGTATGCAAGGGTGCATTTGAACACATTGCCTCTCAAGTTCAATTATTAATAAAGCTATAGCATCCGCAGGACTATTGGTTTTATTAAGAATGGAACCTCCTAAGGTAGTAAGTGTTCCCGCACAAGTAAAAAAATCTTGAATAACACCTTTTCCAATGATATTACCACTACCTATGCGGAAAAAAATTGTATGAATGATAGTAGGTTTTTCTTGAGGGTTGTTGTTAGCAAGATCATCAAAATTCCCCTCACGATTATTACTATCCATCTCCCTAAATTCCGACATGGTGGCAAAGCAAGCAAGCAAGCACACAAGCAAATGGAAGGCAAACGAAAGAAGGGCGAATAAAAAGGCAAATCTTTTTGGTATTTTCTGAAAATCGTTTTAGAAGTGGGGGAGAGGAAAACAAGAGGCAAAAGGCAAATAATGTAATGCAAGAGATGAGTTTGTGATGGGTACTTGGTACGCTTGATGTGTATCCTCCCCAGCAACGGCACTAGAAATTGGCAAGTTGACGGGAGAGATCTTGTCTTGACTTGCTATGTTTCCTCCCCGACAACGGCGCCAGAAATCCTTCTTGCTACCTCTTGAGTGTGCATTGGTTTTCCCTTTAAGAGGAAAGGGTGATGCAGCAAAGTAGATAAGTATTTCCCTCAGTTGTTGAGAACCAAGGTATCAATCCAGTAGGAGGAACAAACAAGCAAGTCACCAATGGATGCACCTACACAAACAATCAAACTCTTGCACCCAACGCTGTAAAGGGGTTGTCAATCCCTTCACGATTATTTGCAAGGATTAGATATGATAGAGATAGATGTAAACGAGAACGGAAAGTAAAAGGTAAAAAAATTGCAACAAAGTATTTTTGGTTTATAGATCTAAAATTATATTATGGAAAGTAGACTCACGGGCCATAGGTTTCACTAGAGGCTTCTCTCTCGACGGAAAATATCATGGTGGGTAAACAAATTACTGCCAAGCAATTGATAGAAAAGCGAATAATCATGTAGTTATCCAAGGAAATGATCATGCATATAAGAATTCAGAGGAGATTCAAATAAGATTCATGGATAATCTGAACATAAACTCACAATTCATCGGGTCTTGAAAAACACACCACAAAAGAGGATTACATCGACTAGATCTTCGTGTAGATCATGGAGAACATGGTATTAAAGATCAAAGAGAGATAAGAAGCCATCTAGCAACTAGCTATCGACCCGTAGGTCTATCGTGGACTACTCACGCGTCATCGGAGGGGCAATGGAGTTGATGTAGATGCCCTCCGTGATCGAAACCCCCTCCGGCAGATTACCGGAAAAGGCTCCAAGATTGGATCTCTCGGGAATGCAGGCTTCTGGTGGCGGAAAAGTATTTGTGTGGCTATTTTTGATGTTCGGGAAATATTTGGGAATTTATAGGCCAAAGACTAGCGTTAGGAGACCTACAGGGAGACGGAAAGCCTACTAGGCGCGGCCAAGTGGGGCCCGCGCCTAGTAGGCTTGTGACTCCCTGGCAGGTTGCCTGTCGTGCACTCCAAGCCTGGTTGATTTGTTTCCTCCCAAAAAAATCCTTCCGAAGGTTTTATTCTGTTTGGACTCCGTTTAATATTCCATATCTGCAAAACTGAAAAAGAAGGAAAAAACAGAAACTGGCACTAGGCTCTAAATTAATAGGTTAGTCCCAAAAATAATGTAAAATAGCATACTAATGCATATAAAGCATCCAAAACATATAATCTAATAGCATGTCATCATCAAAAATTATAGATACGTTGGAGACGTATCAGCCATGCCCATCGGTTCCCTTCCAGAACACCACCCCGGAGGTGCATCATTTGCCACTACCCGACGCAACACCCCCACCGGCTCCATATAACACCCTAACGCTGGCGCTGCCCTCCACGGACCCCTCCACAACATCTGTGGCTCCATCCCTGTTAGCATCAACCCTAGTGTCGGTGTCAAAACTGGCGGATCTCGGGTAGGGGGTCCTGAGCTGTGAGACTAGAAGAGATGGTAATAGGAGACGAAGGTGACAAGGTTTTACCCAGGTTCGGGCCCTCCTATGGAGGTAATACCCTACGTCCTACTTGATTGTATTGATGATATGGGGGTTATAGAGTTGATCTACCTCGAGATCGAATAGCTAACCCTAGATGAGTTGTCCTGTCTCTACAACGTAAAACCCTCCGGTTTATATAGACACCAGGGGTACCTAGGGTTTACACATGGTCGATTACATGCCGAAGAGATATACACGCCTATGTATAGATGACAGTCTTGGAGAACATGCCACGCCTTCTCAAAGCCTCTACCCTGGCAACACGGACCTTGATCGCCCAATGGTCACTTTGCGGCCCATACAGTCCGGCCCATGGAAAACAGGTCGGCTGCTCGAGGACCCCTAAATCCTGGACTCCCTCAGTAGCCCCCAGACTAGTCTTCAACGCTGATGTATATCCGGACGATCTTCATAATCTTCGACTTTCAAGGCGAGTCCCGTAATCCTTTTTATTTGGCAACCGACCAGTTATCGGTGAAATTCCAAGCGTCACGG
Organism: Hordeum marinum; assembly: GCA_022496015.1. Classification (NCBI taxonomy): domain Eukaryota; kingdom Viridiplantae; phylum Streptophyta; class Magnoliopsida; order Poales; family Poaceae; genus Hordeum; species Hordeum marinum. Next base: position 500,354,016 of record CM039678.1, on the reverse strand, counting down.
GCTCTCCAGGTCAATTATAATAACCGCCAGAATTCCTCAATTCTCGCGTATCATGGGGAGGCGAGCGGGTCAGCAATTTTTTATGATGTTGCCCTTCCGCAATGGAGGCTACACCCATTTAAGTAATTACGATCGCGGTTTAGACCATATCCTCCTCCTTCTCCCCAACGGAAAAACTCCCAGCAGAAGATCTACAAAAAACATGGCAACCATCCCTAGCTCTTCCGCATGCCCCTACGGCTCACGTCTCGAGGACTAGAATAGCTGCTCCGCATCGCTCCTGCGGCTGCGCAATCTGGAGACCCAGGGGTATCTCCCTTCTTCGGATCTAGCGGTGAACCGCACAGGTTTAACATCCTACAACAATGAGGTTTTCATGGAGCGTTTCCCCAATCCTCAAAGGGGGAAACGTGTATGCTTTGTGCCCTTCTTCCTGCGGGGCCTCGGGTTTCCCATCCACCCGTTCCTGAGGGGGTTGTTGGAATTTTATGGAATCCAACTCCACCACCTCACCCCGGGGTCAATCCTGCACATCTCGGGCTTTGTAGCCCTCTGCAAGATGTTCCTGGGCTGCAAGGCGCATTTCGAGCTATGGAGGAAGTACTTCTGTCTTGTCCCTTGAACTCGGGACAAGGCAATCTTGGAGGTCGGTCGAGCCGAAGTATGTCGAATAGCGGGAGCGGGGTATTCGATGGGTACGCCGAAGGAATCCGAAGAATGGACTTCGGAGTGGTTTTATATTGAAGACGTCCCCCTATTCGAGCCAGCTCGGAGAGGTCTGCCCGAATACTTTGACGCCCCTTTCAAGAAGAGGTACAGCTGGGGGCTGAAGAGTTCGTCCCAAGAGGACAGCATTGAAGTACAATGTTTGGCTGCCCAGGTGCGGATGCTTACCCACCACAACCTGACCATGCCCGATGTCATGGCCGCTGCCATCACCCGGTGCGTGTAGCCTCTCCAACAGACGATACATCCTTGTGGCGCTACAACGGTACAAGCAACACCACTCGCTCCCGGAGATTGGGACCTGCCAATCAGACGGCACTGGCCGCCACCCTTGCCGATCTATATAAGGGAGAGCAAGAAGATTTTATTCATCGGACAACCAAGGAAGGGTATTCAAGTCATAATCCCATCGAATGGGTAATCCTTTCTCCTCTCCGAACATAGTTCAGGGTTTCCATTTTGTTCTTTATTTGACCGAAGTCTTTTAATATTATGTGAATAGGAATGGAGGAGCTTTATCGAGGCAGTCGACTGTCCGGGTCCCCATCCAGAAAACTATTCGCATGATGATGATCCAGGTTTTTACGAAGACACGGATCTTCTAATTTTTTAAGACAGAGTCTTCTATCAAGAGAGCCTTGACTGATCTCAGGTGGCTATCATAGTCGATTACCCTAGATCGTTCTCTGTTCCTGCAACAAATAGGAAGAAGAAGAGCTCGTCCCGCAAGAGGAAAGCATCCAAGAATGCCCCGAATGTGCCGGCTCCTACTCCCAAGTGTTGTCGATCCGCGCACCATACGTCGATGACCGAAACAGCACCCGGATTGGAAGCTAGGAGGGCCACAACCAATAGGCCGGTCGTGAGGACGAATTCGCCTACTCACTCAACTCAAAGGTATTTTGCTCGGTTGTCTGCTTACTTACACAATTAATAGAATCATATGGCAGTTTAAATCGAAACACTTAGGTGAAAAGCCCAGGCTTCCCCTGCCGAAGAGGTTACCAAGGTGTCCACCAGCGCTCAAAATTCCAGATCTACGGCTCATGACGACCCTGCTGCCGAGGCCCCTATAACCAATCTGGCTCCCGCCGATTCTAGTGATGGTGTGTCTGTCACTAAACCAAAAGTAGGAAACGCAAAGATTATCGGCGACGACAGGAGGCCTTGCATCACCCGGTGTTTTCCGAACAAGAGTTCGGCGCCCTACGCACAGCAGACGCACACATCGCCGCAGCCTGAGCTGGGTTTAGCGAAGCCCTGAAGATGATATCGACCAGTTTCCACGTAAGTAATCGGCTTGAAAGAGTCCGGACACTTGTGAGAACCCAGTAGACCCTGAGCCTTAAATTGGTTTCTAACAAGCGGATTAAGGGTCCTCATGTTGTTTTACTACTAACGCGGGCTTCGAGGCAATGGAACGAGCAACTGGCCAAGGAACTGAAGGACAGCCAATCATAGGTACAATCTATGAAGGCAGAGTTGGAGCAAGTGAAGAGCTTCACCTGGGAGGCCCATGGTGAGTATACCGGTGTTGCTAATTTCTAGAAAATGTCCATGCTGACGCAAGGATTCTATTTAGCATCTGAATCCATAGGGCATATGCAAAAGGAGTTGGATGAAGCCCGAGAAGCTCAGCGGTACACCGAGTCCCAACACGAGGTCGGCTGTTGCATTGTGAGCCACCTCCAGGAAAAAAGAAGCGGCAGGTCGAAGAAATTGAGAATTTAAAAGCTCAATTAGCCTAGCCCAAGAAGAAAACCAGACGCTACAGAGGGGCATGTTCGGTAAGTTTGATTCCAATGTTTAGTAAGTATTTCCTATAAAGGAAGTCAAATAAGCATGTCTTTGCCTCATATGTAGGCCTCCTGTCCGGGCATCCTGAAGAAGAGATCGGGTACTTCCAGGGGAATCTGTTAAAAGAGCTTTCTGCTCTTCACGAGCGTCCCGCAAAGCGATCAAAAGCATGGTAAAGGCGCTATGGCCTGCCGAACAGCCTCTGGAAGGAATGACCGAACTAGTCCATCGATGCAAGGGAGCTTGAAGTAGGTTTGAACTGTGGAAGACATCGGCTTGCCGGGAGGGAGCATGGGAAGCATGGGCAATGATCAAGACCCGTTACACCGGACTTAATCCCGAGCGTATGGCTCGGGTTGGTTCGGTGGGATCAGATGGGCAAGAAGTGCCACTCCACCTGGTGTATGACCAGGTGATGCCTGATGCCTGTTTGTCACAAGAAGATTGTTCCCTAGATGCGATAATTGACAATCTCGACCAGTAGCTAAATGTGTAATTTTGTATACTTTTGTATGAACAATCAAGTTGTTGCTCTATTTGTGTTGTAAACTTTGTCTTAACCGGCCATCGGCTTCTCCCTCCCGTGCGAACAACTCGGGAGTATTCCTCCTAATTTGTCACCCTAAAGGGGCGAATTGTGTTTGGGGAACCAGGCAATCCGGCCATGTGGTGCGAATGGGCAGAAAGCACACACAGAGGTATGTTATATTACTGCTTAGCATAAGAAACATCTTCCGAGGAAAATAGTACCCCATTGATACCTTTCTTCGGGGTTCTACGAAGATCGTACGTAGGGTCCGCATACTAGTGGTATGCGGCTAAGGGACTTTAAGAAGAAGGAATCCCAAACATTGGTGATGGTTACCATCACCATATTAAGTGTTTCCGACACACCCGACCAATTGCCTATGTAAGATAGCTAGCTTTCGGCTTCACCCGTCTGAGGTATGTATCCAGATGACACAGTCGTAACAATCACAGAGGTGCTCCCTTTACCCTCTAGCCGAACAATCGGGAACGTAGAGGGCAGACACAGGAGCGAGGCAACCCATCTTCACAAAGTCTTAGTTCGAGTTGATGCATATGATGGCTTGAAATTGACAAAGGAAACAAGTATACACAATAAGTGTAAATAAATGCTTATAATATAAAAGCGGTGGCTTCAAGAAGAAGCCCCCAGTTGTTGTGTTCAGGTTTGACAGTTAATGGTGTAAGCCGATAACCTTAATACAAGATAGGTCGAACCGAACATGGGAAGAAAAGGAAAAAAATCAATCCTACCAAACAGCACAGTGGGAGGGGAAAGGAAAATAGAAGGAAAAGGGAAAAAATAAAAAATGCTGAAATATTTAGATGACACCGGTTTATCCGTAGAAGCACCGAAGAAGAGCTGTGTTCCATGGGTTTGGTTCAAGGCGGTTGTCTGATGGGTTCCGAAGACGATAGGCTCCTCCAGCGAGTACTTCGTCGATTATGAAGGGGGCCTCCCATTTGGGGCTGAGTTTATGCTTCTGCTTCTCTGGGAGTCGTAAGATGAGTTCGCCTATGTTGTATGCTTTTGCCTGACCTCCCTACTCTGGTAACACCGGGCTTGCTATTGGTAAAAAGTAGAGCGAGTCCGATCTATGTCTATCTCTCCTTCTAACGCGCCCAGGTCGTCCTGCTGATCTAACTCGGCTTCCTTTTCCTCATACATGTGCACCCTTGGTGCGTCGTGAATAATGTCGATGGGGAGGACTACCTCTACCCCATAGACCATGAAAAAAGGTGTATATCCCATTGATCTATTCAGGGTGGTGCGCATGCCCCATAAAACAGAGTCGAGCTCCTCCACCCAATGACAGTTGGACTCATGAAGAGATCGGACCAAACGTGGCTTAATGCCTCTCATAATGAGGCTGTTTTCTTGTTCGACTTGTCCATTGGTCTGCAGATGATAGACTGATGCGTAATCGAGCTTTATGCCCATTTTTTTCGCACCAGTCCTTGACCTCTTGGACCTTGAAGTTGGATCCATTATCCGTTATTATACTATGAGGGACACTGTAACGGTGTACTACTCCGGAGATAAAGCCGAACACTAGCCCAAACTTGGCCGATTTGACAGGCTTTGCCTCTATCCATTTGGTGAACTTGTTGACCATGACCAGTAGGTATTTATTCTTCTTGGTTCCCCCTTTAAGGGGTCCGACCATGTCCAGCCCCCAGACCGCAAAAGGCCAGGTGATCGGAATAGTCCGAAGAGCTGTTGGGGGCATGTGACTTTGATTTGCGAAGGGTTGACACCCCACGCAATGTTTAGCAAGCGACCGGGCGTCCGTCCGGGCTGTAGGCCAAAAGAAACCAGCTCGGAAGGCCTTGCTAACTAAGGCTCTTGCCGCGGCATGGTGTTCGCCCATGCCTACGTGGACTTCGGCTAGGAGCTTTCGTCATTCTTCCTCAGATATGCACCGTTGTAATATTCTGCTGGTGCTTTTCTTGTATAACTCACCCTCGTGTACTTTGTAGGCCTTGGATCGCCAAACTATGTGACGCGCCTCTGTCTGGTCGTCGGGGGGTTCCTTGCGAAGAAGGTAGGTGAGGAAGGGCTCTGTCCATGGCGCAATTACCGCCATTACCTCATGAGCCGAAGGCGTTTCGTCCATTACGGAGTTGCCGATGATTTGATCATTTGGTTTGTTTATATGGGGAGCAACCTCGTCCGCTGTATTTAGACCGGCGCCCTTGTCATCGTGCTGCCACACAAAGGATGGCTTAAAGAGCCGCTCTAGCAAGGTGTTTCTCAAAACAGGGTCGCGTTTGGCTCCCATATGATCTAGTATGTCGGCAGCTTGGTTGTTGTCACGAGCGACATCGTGAAATTCCAAACCCTCGAACTGTGCGGATATCTTTAGTACATCATTTCTGTATGCCGCCATCTTCAGGTTTTTGGCGTCAAATTCGCCATTAATTTGGGAGATGGCCAAGTTGGAGTCTCCCCGTACCTCTAGTCGCCGATGCCCATTGACACTGCCATCCAAAAACCATGTAGGAGATCTTCATATTCGGTTGCGTTGTTAGAGTCGGCATACATGATCTGCAACACATATCACACATTGTCGCCTGTGGGGGATGTGAGGATAACTCCAACCCCCAGTCCGGCCAGGGTTTTGGATCCATCAAATTACATTGTCCAATGGGAGTATGCGATGTATTCCTTGGGGAGATTGGCCTCCGTCCATTCAGCTGGGAAATCTGCCAATACCTAAGATTTTATGGCACGACGTGGCTTATAGGTTATTTCAAAAGGAAGGAGCTCAAGGTCCCACTTGGCTATGAGGCCGGTGGCATCCCTGATGTTGATTATATCGTTCAGGAGTGCCTCGAATGCCACCGCTACCGCACACTCTTGGAAATAATGTCTGAGTTCCTTGATGCCATAAACACTCTGTAGGCTATCTTTTGGTAGTGCGGGTATCTGGATTTGCACTGCGTTAGTACTTCTGATGCGTAATAGACCGGCTCCCAAGCTCGAAACTTGTGTCCCTCCTCATCTCGTTCAACGACGAGCACCGCGCTGACGACTTGGTTAGTGGATGATATGTATAATAACATGGGCTCACCGGCGCCTGGTGCTGTGAGGATGGGATTGGTTGCCGGTAGTGCTTTGATTTCCTCTAACGCAGCCGCTGCTTCATTGGTCCACTCGATATTGTTGGTCTAATTGAGCAGTTTATAGAGCGGTAAAGCTTTCTCCCCGAGGCGGGAGATAAAGAGGCTTAACGCCGCTACACACCCAGCTAGCCTCTGCACATGCTTTAGCTCTGTAGGAATTGCAAGTTCCGATAGAGCACGGATTTTAGCCGGATTCGCTTCTATTCCTCTATGGGAGATGATGAATCCGAGCAGTTTACCAGAGGGAACTCCGAATACACATTTTTCTGGATTGAGTCGTATGTCATACTCGCGTAGGCTGGCAAATGTTTGCCGTAGAACGTCAACCAACTAGCTGACATGTTTGGTTTTAATTACCCCGCCGTCCACATACGCCTCGACTGTTTTACCGACCTGTGTCACGAGACACGTCTAGAGCATGCGCTGGTATGTGGCCCAAGCATTTTTTAGCCCGAAAGGCATCGTGTTGAAACAGAATTGCTCGTATGGGTGATGAATGCAGTTGCCGCTTGACCGGATTCCTTCATATTGATTTGATGGTATCCTGAATAGGCGTCGAGGAAACACAACAAATCGTGTTTGACTGTGGCGTCGATGATCTGGTCTATTCATGGTAAGAAAAAAGGGTCCTTAGGGCAGGCTTTGTTACGGTCTTTGAAATCGACGCATAGTCTCCAGGACTTGTCTTTCTTTGGTACCATCACCAGGTTTGCCAACCATTCGGGGTGCTTAATCTCCCGAATGAATCTGGCCTCTAGTAGCATAGCTAATTCTTCACCCATAGCTTGCGTAGAGTCTGTTTGAAGGGCTTAAAGCCTGCCATAATGTTCAGACTGTGCTCAGTGAGCTGTCGTGGGATTCCAAGCATATAGGAAGTATGCGAGGCGAAGATTTCCCAATTTTCATGGAGAAAGTTCTGTTGAGCCTCGTCCACAAGGAGATCGAGCTAAGCTCCGATGGACGTTCTCTTATTGGGGTCCATTGGGTGCACTTGAAACTTGACGATTTCCTCTGCGGGTTTGAAGGGCGTAGGCTTGGGACTTTTGCTAAGGATCACGTTGTCCTTATCAACTGTTGATCATAGTGCAGTCAGTTCTTCGGCAGCGAAAGTCCCAGCTAATGCCTCAAGAGCGAGCGCTACCGTCTTGTTTTTAGCCCGAAGGCCTATGTTCGGATCACTGGCGATTGTGATCACTTCATTTGGTCCTGGCATTTTAAGTTTCATGTACCCGTAATGGGGTATAGCCTGGAATTTCGTGAAGGCGTCACGCCCCAATAAGGCATGGTAGCCGCTTGGGAAGGGCATGATGTGGAAGAGAAGTTCTTTGGATAGGTAGTTTTCAGGCGTACCGAACACCATGTCCAGGAAGGTATGTCCAGAACAACGCGCCTCTTTCCCTGGAATAATTCCCCGGAAAGTTGGGTTGCTATGTTCGATGCGAGATCGGTCAAACTGCATTTTTTCCAGGATGCCTTTGTATATGAGGTTTAAACCACTGCCGTCGTCCATTAGCACCTTATGTAGCCTGTAACCATTAATGTTGGGGTTCAAGACTAGTGCGGCTGGTGAATGACCGGAAAGAATGGCCGGCTGGTCGATATCTCCGAAGGTAATCGGTATGTATGCCCATGCACTAGTAGCTGCCACATGGTAGACCTGTTCGTGAGCGCCCTTTCCTTCTTCCCCAAGGTCCTTCCATGGCAGCCATAGTGAAGCTACTGTACATGCTAATGACTTTATTTTTTTCACCTGCGTGCAAATTTGTGAAGTGGTATGTGTACTGTTGTGTACATGTGATTTGTACATACATTTGTTAGTTCAATATATCAGATTGTGGCTAGGCATGAAATTGTCAATCAGAATTATTTTTTCATTTAAATATGTATACAACAGTTTTCAACCCAAAGGTTCTCTGCCTACTGAAGCCCAGCCCCTTTTATCTCTAAGAACAAGCCTGGCCCGAGCTGGGATGATTCCAGTCGTCCCAAACTCTAGCCGAACAGGCCAGCGGGCCAAATCACTGGGAGAAACTACGACGTGCAGAACGCATCACAAATCGCTGCGTGGAGTAGAAGCTAGCTTCAAGAAGCTGATTTTGAGAAGTTTTGGAAGTTCAGAGGAGATCAGAACATGCCCTTAGGGTAAGATTTTCACCCCTCTCACGCTCCAACCACTGATTCTTGCGCATCAGGGTTTATTCCTCATCTTGCCACCGATTGCAACAAGTTCAACCACAAGAAAATCCCGTAGAGATAGGAGAACGAAAAAAATTAGGTTTAGGTTTCCGTCGTACACATCTTGGTGTCACCAAGTGGAACCGGATCGGTGTCACCGGTCCGGGTTTTAGGGATACTGAGAACATTCTCGGTGAGACCGAGTCACTTTTCGGTGAAACCGAAAGTGGTGACCAAGTTTCTGTTAAAGAGGATGTTTGTCTTGGTGGTTCTGAAAATCAAAACCCGGTGGAACCGAAACACTTACGATGGAAATTTAAAACTAAGATTTTGAGTTTAAATTTTGCAAAAACTTATGGATTTTGTGATGCTCATCTTTCCAACTCTTCTATGTCTATTCACAGGGACTGTTAGAGCAGTATGTCTAGATTAGAGGACAGTGAGAATAATTTCAGAGAGCAAAGTGTTGATCTAGATGCAAGCACTAGCTCAGAGGCTAGTTTTTCTGGCCCTCGCAGCCTCAACTCACATGATATGCCAAAGGATACCACCAGGTCAAGGAAAAGTAAGAACTCTGATGAAGAGGATGCATACTTCATTCTAGAGAGAAATGCTCCCAAGAAAACTGTCAGGAAGGAGTATGTAAGATCAGAGGCAATGGGAGCTCCTGAATCTGCCAAAAGAGGAATGTCTCTCAGACTTGAAACTCCAGAAACCTCCAGGCAAGCAAATAAAGTGGCTAAGAAGCCAACAAAGAAGATAAAAAGGAAGAATATTGTTCATGTCCAAGGAAGGCCAACCACCATGATGAGAACTCCTGAGAAGAGTGAGGAAGAGGAGGAACCTTCTAACCCTCCTCCAGCAAAGCAAATGAAGCTAATGAAGGATGCTATGCCTAAAAAGCATGCACCTAAGGACAAACCCATTGCTCCCAAGGACAAGTCAGCACCTTCTAAGACCAATAGGAAAGCCATAGATATACGATTAGCTGACAAAAACAAGGGTTCTACCTCCAGGGATGAGGAAGAAGGAGTTGCATTTTTGAGGAAACTAAGACCTCACTTGCCAGAGCACAACAATGATCATCCCATTGCAGAGAACATGAAGGAAAGGAAGGATCAAGGGCTTAGAAAGTGGAGAGTTGCTGATCCATATGCTATCAGGAGAAGGACTGTTGTCGATGCTCGCTTTCACACTAAGGAGTAGTGGGACTTCTATGAGACGGTTTTGTTAGACAAGAGTCCAGCTGTCAATAACATGAGGTACGTTGATTGGACGTTCATCAAGGAGAATGAAGACTACTCCCCTCATGTGTAAGAACACTTCAGAGCCTTACATATTGAGAACTTTGTTGGCAGAGAGATGACATCCTGGAATTATGAAATGATCATGCAATTTTATTCCACGGCACACTTCTATCCACATGGGAAGCTTGTATGGATGACCGAGGGCACCAGGTAATAGTCTACTGTTGATGAGTGGGCTACCATCTTAAGAGTCTCAAAGGTAGAAGATAGAGATCTTGATGTGTATGCTGATGCCAAGATGAACCACAAATCCATGGCCAATATGTATAACCCTATTCCCAAAGCATACGTGAAGACTCCTAAGTATGAATCTGCCTACTTTTTGCAAGCATGACTCCCCACCACCAACACTATCATGAGGCATACTCTAATGCCAAAATAAAGTGATGACAAGATGATCAGGGGGTACTCCATCAACATGCTACATCACGTAGACACCCACACCATGATTAGGGTGATGGACTAGATTGTAGAGACAATCAAGAGGACTGTTGCTGACCAGAAGAGGTCATGTGGATAAGCTCCCTACATTCAGATGCTTATCAACTCCAAGATAGGGAAGAGCATATATCTATTAGATCGACCACGCCTACCACTCCAGCCAAATTTCGAGGACAATGTCGTGGTGATGGATCCTACACATCCCATTTCATCTACAGCGCACGCTGTGATAGAGTTTGAGGCCTAGGTTGACGCAGCCAGAGCCACTAGTACTCACGTGCTTAAGACGAAGAATGACTGGATGACATACCTCATCAGCACAATCCAAGGATGGGGAAGAACATTAATGACATTCTGCTGAATAAGAAGAGCCTAGAGCACATCATAGAGACGAAGTCCTATAACCTTGACCTCAAGGTGACTGATCTGACCACTACGGTCAATGCATTGAAGTAGGAAGTATATGCAGTGCCTATTTCGAGCTCAGACGAGGATGATGATGAGAGCCCTACATTGCTTGTCCGGACCAAGTTCAGCACTCATGCTAGATCTGCAAGCGTGCATATTTAGGACCCAAGACCTTCAGCGTCTGCTCCAGCTGCCACTACTATCGTGCCACCTTCTGCACCTTCACTATCGACTCCACTAGCTCAGAATACTTATGTCGAGCCGTTTTTTGATGCTCTCCTATTGACTCCTTCCACGACTACTGGTGCAACTTCATCGCCCGATGGAGGAGACAATGCCCCTAGTGACTTTTAGCTCTATACCTTCAAACTTTTTGGCACCTTGTTGCCTAAGTGGGAGAAGTGTTATAGATCATAGGTCTGGGAGAGAGAGAGAGAGAGTTGTTTTTGGTTGGTCTCTCATTTTAGAACATTTGGTTTATCAGTTGTTTTCCTTAATCTCTGCTGTGTTTGATCATATACTCTATGTCTTATGCTACTATTTCCTATCATTGAGATGTTTATATGATGATAATTCACTCTTTTTTGGTGTGATGTGCATTGTAATCCATTCATATCATTTATGCGCGCCACCAAGATTATGTGACATGGGAGAGTACCCCATGAACCTAATCTAGTGTGCATTTGCAATCAAGGGAAAATTTAAAATAATGGACAAATTTAGGGGGGCTCTTGCTTATAACATACTTTTCAAAGCGATGATGCTAGTCATTGATTATATCCTATGTCAAAGCTTTGATCTATATGTTGTCATCAATTACCAAAAAGGGGGATCTTGAAAGCACAACTTCTCCCAAGGTGGTTTTGGTAATTAATAACACCATATATTTCATTGGACTAATGATTATACCAAGTATATTTTAGGAAAAATTAAATTAATGGATTGGCAAAGGATTGTAAGGAGATCCCATTTATGCAAGGAACATCAATTGGCTTCAAGCTTCAAGACTCTACATTTTGCTTGTACGTGAGAAATCACAATTGAGTCCATAGGAAAGCCAATACTATTATAAGGGGATGAGGTATTCATGATGATCTGGTTGCTCAAGTTCTTCGAGTTAGCCATCGAAAATACTCATCAATTCTCCCACAAAATACTCTGTCTAAAGCCTATCACTCAAAATCTATGCTACCAACTTTTATATTTCAGCCCTACCAAGTTTCATACTAGACAGATCCTAAGCCAAACCTTAGTGTCTTGGTGACACCAAGTTCCATTTTAGTGTGACCGAAATCAATGACCAACTTTCTAGTGTCCTATTGTTAAGAATCAGAATTTCTGAGTTTAGGAATCGGTGCCATAGAAATCTGGAACTGACAAGGCCATCTCAAATCAGACTCACCGAGATTTATATCTCAGTTTCACCGAAAAGACAAAAGTAGCCACATTTTGCACGAGTTGGTATGACCGAGTTTTTACTTTGGTTTCACCAAGTTGGGAAATAGTGTTGTAACGGTTGGATTTTTGGAGATGCCTATATATACCCATCCACATCCCTCTCATTTTGTGAGAGAGCACTCAGAACAAGCCAGCACTTGCCCCATCCATTGTGTGAGAGAGAACCACCTACTCATGTGTTGAGATCAAGATCTTCAACTCCAACCATATGAATCTTGATTTCTAGCTTACCCAAGTTGCTTTCCACCCAATCAATCTCTTCTACCAAGCCAAATATGTGAGGGAGTGATTGAATGTTGATGAGACTATCTTTTAATGCACAAGAGCAAGGAGTTCATCATTCATACCACATCTATTACCTTTTGGAGAGTGGTGTCTCCTAGATTGGTTAGGTGTCGCGTGGGAGCCTGAGACTTTGTGTGGACTTGAATCAAGACGTTTGTAAGGGCAAGGAGATCGTCTACTTTATGAAGATCTATCCCGAGTGAGGCTAGTCCTTCGTGGACGTAAGATGTGATGGAATAGACAAGGTTGCTTCTTTGTCGACCCTTTGTGGGTGGAGCACTCCATGGACTCGCGCAGCCATTACCCTTCGTGGGTTGAAGTCTCCATCAGCGTGGACGTACGATAGCACCACCTATCAAAACCACGGGAAGAAATTCGTGTCCCAAGTGTGTTTGATCTTCCTACCCTTCCCTCTACTTATATGTGTATGTCTTTACTTTCCGCTGATATACTCTTAGACTTGCATGTGTAGGGTGTGCTTGACTTGCTATAATTGCTAAAACTTGCCTAAAACTAAAATTGGGAAAACGCTAGAATTTTTATTTGGTCAAGTAATCTAATCACTCCTCCCCCCTCAAGACATACTTCGAATCCTACACTTGGTGGTGTTATGATGCAAGATAGGAAAGTGGTAGCCTATACCTCCAGTCAGCTGAAGCCTGATGAGAAGAACTACCCCACTCACAATCTTGAGTTGGTGGTAGTTGTCATGCCTTGATGACTTGGAGACACCTCTTATTTGGAAGGTCGGTTGAGGTCTTCACTCATCACAAGAGTCTCAAGTACATTTCCACTCAACCGAACCTTAATCTCCAGAAAACACATTGGGTGGAAATCATCCAAGGGTACAATCTGAGCATCGAGTACACTCCAGCCAAAGCTAATGTGATTGCAGACACTATGAGTAGAAAGGTGTACCGCAACAGTCTTATTCTCAAGCCTTTCCATCCTACGCTTTGTGAAGCTTTCCGCAAGCTCAATCTTCAAGTAGTTCCTCAAGGTTTTCTTGCCAACCTTCAAGTTTCCCCGACCTTGGAATATCAAGTTCTCCAAGATCAACTTCTTGATGCTATAGTGAATAAAGTGGAAGATAGTATCACCAAGGGCATATCCAAGTATAAGTGCTTCCATGTGGATGATAGAGATACTTTGTTCTTTGTGGACCGCCTACTGGTTCCAAAGGGAGAGTTCAGGAAAGTCATATTGGATGAAGCACACAATTCTCTCTTGTCCATCCATCTAGGTAGTTCCAAGATGTATCAGTATCTCAAGCAAAACTTTTGGTGGACTCGTATGAAGCGAGAAATTGCTCAGTTCGTAAACGAGTGTGATGTGTGCCACCGAGTGAAGGCGGAACATCAACATCCAGCAGGCCTCCTCCAACCTCTTCCAATTCCTGAGTGGAAATTTGATCATATTGAGATAGATTTGTCACTGATTTTCCCCAAGTCCAAGAAGGGAAACGATGCAATCTTTGTGGTCATTGAGAAGGTCACAAAAGTTTTCCACTGCCTTCCGGTCAAGGAATCAATAAATGAAGCTCAATTGGTAGAGTTGTACACCTAAAGAATTGTCTCCTTGCACGTCATTCCTCGGCTTATCACCTCAGACCGTGGAAGCATCTATACTTCCAGGTTTTGGGATTCTTTCCAGAAAGCAATGGGCTCAAAGATCCGCTTCAGCACAACCTTCCATCCTCATACTAGTGGTCAAGTGGAAAGAGTCAATCAAATTCTTGAAGACATGCTCAGAGCTTGTGTGATTTATTTGGCATGAAGTGGGAAGATTGTCTCCCATTTGCCAAGTTCTCATACACTAAGTCAATAACAGTTTCCAAGCAAGTTCCAGTAAGGGTCCTTTCAAGATTCTCTATGACAGGAAGTGTCATAGCCCGCTCAATTGGTCTGAAACCGATGAGCGTCAACTCCTTGGTAATGACATGATCTCTGAAGCAAAAGAAATGTGACGTCATTTGGGGTAATCTTAAAGCTCCTTAGTCCCGTCAGAAGATCTATTATGATCCCAAACATCGTGATCTCGCCTTTCAGATTAATGACTTTGTCTATCTCCGAGTGTCTCCCATGAAGGGCACTCAATGCTTCAGTATAAAGGCAAGCTTGCACCATGTTTTGTGGGCCCATTCAAGATTGTTGGCAAGAGAGGTGATCTTGCCTACCAACTCGAGCTTCCTTCCAACTTCTCAAATTTCCATGATGTGTTTCATGTCTCTTAGCTCCGCAAGTGTTTCAATACTCCTGAGCGCACTGTTGACTTCCAAGACATTGATCTCCAAGCAGACCTATCCTATCGTGAGCACCCAGTTTCTATCCTTGAAGAAACCGAGTGCAAGACTTGCAACAAGTCCATCAAGTTTCTCAAAGTCAAGTGGTCACGTCATTCCGAGCGTGAAGCTACTTGGGAACGTGAGGACCTTCTCTGTTCCAAATATCCCGACTTCTTCCGTTCCTAGATCTCAGGCCGAGATTTCTTTGTAGTGGGGGAGCGTTTGTAACATCCCAAGAGCAACTTTCTTTTTATTGTAACATTGCATGTGTGGACCTATGTATGACTTGGCGTTGTTGGTTTGGATTTGAAATGCATAATGTGCCTCATGTCATAATAACATTCATTTTATCATTGCATCATGGCATCATCCACTCTAGTGTATCATAGTGTGTTTGAGTGAGTGTATGTGTTGTGAGGACGTGCCTTACAATCTTGTGGTATGGTCTTGCTTGTTTCTACTTCAAACTATATTCAACCAACAAAACCCCTTACTCCTTCCTATTTCTTCTTATTTTTGCAAGTGTGATCCTACTGCCATATTTTAATGTTACCTATTTTTATAAAACTCCTATATATTCCTCTAATCCCTACTCCAAATTTAAGCCATTTTAAAATTGTTTTGGTTGGATTAAAAATAGTCTCAAGTTTGAATTTAATTCAAACTTGAATTATTGTTCTATCTCTGAAAATGCCCAGATAATTTTTTCTAAATATATAATAAATATAGGGTCTCAATAGTATTTTTATTTATTTATCTTTAAACCCTCTCATTTGGTCTCTGACTTTTTCCATACCTTTCTCTATTTGGAAAATGGAAAAGAATGAGAGAATGAGAGAGAAGGCTTACCTGGGCCTCCTCCTAGCCGCAGCCCAGCACGCCAGCTTCGTTCCCGCAGCCCAACAGCCTCCCTCGCTCGCCTCGTCGTGGTAATCCCACGTGGATGTGTCCCTGGCCCCACCTGTCAGTCTCTCAATGCCCCTCCTTTCTTCCACCTCACGAGCACTCCCTCACAGTAAAAAAAGGAGGCAGAGCCCCGCCATGGCCACGAGGGCAGAGCCCCGTCGCGCCCCCGTCCTATAAGACCCGAACCCCCCTCTCCTAGGGTTTCCCCCTCTCCCTCTCGCCCTCCTCCGCCGCCTCCGCGCAGGTAAGAGACCCCCGCGCCTGCTGCTGCTGCATCTTGACGCCATGGCCGGCTCGGATATTACCTCGCCGCCGGCGTAGAAGCCCTTAAGGCCTCATCGTCCGCGTCACCGAGCTCTCTGTCTCCGCCCTGGACCCATTTTAGCGCCAAGCCGAGCCCGAGGACAACGACCACGACGCCCCTGCTTCCTCTTCTTCACCTGCAGCCCCGGATCAGGACGTTCGCCGGAGTTCCTCGTCCTGTCTCCGTCACGCAGCTTCTTAACCGGATTCATAGACTTGTCTAAGGTAGTTAGGTAACCACCATATTCCTCCCTGCATATTATTGCCGTCTTTTGCGATCCGTAGAGCTCGTAAGGATATTGCCATCACCGTGCTCCCCGCGCTCTGCGCGAAAACTCTGAATTATCTTCAGAGATGGTGCAGCTCGGGCTCCCGCTCCGGATCCCCCCATGCCATGCCGGAGCCGCTTCTGAGCTCGCTTGCGTGGCCGGTGTGCGCTAGGGAAGAAGAAGGCTCGGCCTTTTTCTTAGTCAAAAGGTTGCAGAGCCACAATATTGCAGTATTGTTGAAAGGTCTGAGACGAAAAAAGAAAATGCAGTGATTTGTCTTGACTCATTTGCTCCGTGCATGCAGTGTCTTCCACCCCGCTTCAAGCGATGGCGAACCAAAACCCCGTCCCCCGCCGCTGGGTCTCGTCCATTGTCGGACTCTTCCGCCTCCCGCCGCCGGGTACCCAAGTCTTCTACTTCGGTCGCGGCCATGCCGAGCAGTGGCCGGTTGGCCCCGACCCTCTGGAGCACGGCATCCTCTGCGACCTCACCGGCATCGAGTACTTCACGGACTGCGAGGATCCATGCGCTCGGATCACCCTCCTTCCTCGCGACAACAACCTTCCGCCAGTTGCCGACGACCACAACCCTCCGATGCCGGGCAGGTTCCTGTTCTTCGACAAGACCATACGCCAGACCGACAAGCAAAGGTCTTACTTTTCAATCCCCAAGGCGTGCGAGCCCATCTTTCAGCCGTTCCAGGCCGGCGAAAACAAGCAGAATTTGGTGATGCGGGACATCAGGGGCCTCTCCTGGAACATGGTGCGCAAGAAGGAGGGCACCAAGAGTTCTCTAAATCAGTGGAACAAGTTTGTGCGCGACAAGGGCCCCGAGGTGGACGGCACCATCGTGTTCGTCGGCTGCCCCCAAGAAGACAAGATCCTCGTCGACGTACGTCGCGCCGCGCCGCAAGACATAGAATGGGAGGATGAAGAGGTGGCACAGGCATCGCAGCTGGCCATCCAAGGGAACGCCTTCACCGTCACGTACTACCCAGAGCGGGTCACCGAACCATTCATCGTGCCGCGGGCGGTGGTGGATGCTGCCGCTGGGACGGACTGGGAGGTGGACATGCCGGTCCGCCTTCTGCCCAAGGACGAGGTCGTGCATACCCGGGAAGGGGGGGCGGCGGCCGGCGTGACCAGGAGGGGCACCATCGCCGCAGTCATCGCAGGGGCAGAGGCAGGGCCTACATGGCGCAGTCTGCAGGTATTCCTTGTCAGAACCGAACCCTCTCTAGTGATGGTGATTGATGGCTATACCGAGACTGAATTGATTCAGCAGTGTCTCATTTTGTAACTGCATTTGTGTATTGGCAGGTGGATTGGGATGACTCCAGCGCGTCCCCAGCACCTGCTGCTCCAATGAACATGTGGCGTGTCGAACCCGAAGAGACCCCTGATGCCAAGAGACGCAGGCTCTCCGATGATGTGCCTCCCGTCGCATCCACAGGCAAACAAGTCAAGCTGTTTGGCATCAACCTTGTTCCTCAGGGAAGTGGCTCCAACTAGTGTAGCGTGATCACGGCAAGGAGCCGACCGGACCCCCCCAAAAAAAAAACCTTTTTTGGAAGCTTAAATTCACCGCAAAGCTCTCTGTTTACCAGTTCCGGTATGTACCGGGGAACCATTTACCGTCCGTCTATCTTGCGATTCGTGCTCTTTTGATGGCCCATGTATCACTTGTCCAAATGAATTCCGAATAGCCTGCCGTATTCAACATTATGTCACATTAGATGAGGGGCACGTTTCAGTGTGAAACTTCTTATTTCAGTGTGTTTATTGTGAAGTTACTTCGTTCGCCTCATTTCGGTTTTGCTTTTGCACATACACCATTTCTTGATTACTTCTCCTCCTGGCACCTGTGCGCATCGTTGGTCCGTATACTTGTTTCCACATATGTGACAGAAAGTGAGTCGAATTTAGTCTGAAGATAGGTTGCCTGCTAAAGATAGTATTCTTCTGAAAACCCTGTCTCCTAGGTCAAACTGGGGCGCTCAGTTTACTGAAAATTCCACCCTACAGTTAGGACACCTTCGCTTACTCGCCATTCGCTGCTCCGTAATTTGGTAAATTGTTAATCTCCTACCACTTAACTGCATTTAGGGGAGGGTCTTACCGTGCACATTCAGATAATGTGAGTAGTAGAAACACACCAGCATGATGGGTGTGTTTGATTTGGTCTCTACCAAAGCCAAAGTGGACAATGAAATGAAAGTGTTCCCCTCTGCTTGTATAAGTCAGAAAATTCAGCTCACGCAAAGGAAATCATTGAAGATTCCAAGATCTTACATGCTGATCTATTCTTTCTCAAATTAATTCTGGACCCCTCTCAAGGTCTTTGCATATCTAGAAGATCAAAGTTCCGCTACGAATTAAAATTTTCATGTGGTTTGTACACAAGGGAGTGATACTAACCCTGCTATCGCGATCATAACGAAATAATCCGACACCATTTTTTAGAATGCCCACTAGCAAAACTGCTTTGGCGAACTATCCATATAGCTTTCAACATTGAACCACCAATGAACATTAACATGCTATTTGGGACGTGGCTCAACGGAGTTGACGGCACATTAGCAAATCTTATACGCATTGGAATAAGCGCTTTATTTTGGGCTATATGAAACACTGGAAATGATATGATTTTTAAGGGAAAGAAACTTAACCATTTTTTGCAGGTCATATACAGAGCCACTGCTTGGATCCATACGTGATCATTACTCAACCATGCAGACGTCAGGGAGCTTATGGATATTGGGTGCAACCGGTGGGAGACGGTCGCACGGGCTATCTTTAGCTGGTTTGGATGGCGAGCTATTAACAGGCTAGGTGTGTAGGCGTCGTAGTCTTTTAGGGTCACCGAATGTGGCATACATTTACTTACCGTTCTTTGTGTTTTCTTATTGTGGCTCAGATTATGAGACCATGACGAACCCGAGACTTTGTTTGCTTTATTTCCAATAATGTGGATGTATGCATCGATTGATGCAGAGGCCCACTAGTAGAAAACAGGGCTTTGGTCCATTTCTGCAAAGCCCATTAGTCCCGGTTGCATTATGAACCGGGACTAATGTGAGCATTAGTCCCGGTTCAAGCGGCTAGGGCATCAGTCCCGGTTCAAATGGGACCTTTAGTCCCGGTTGAAGAAACCAACCGGGACTAAAGGGGGTTGAGGCTTTTAGTCCCGGTTGGTGTCTCCAACCGGAAATAAAGGTTAGACCTTTAATCCCGGTTGGAGACACGAACCGGGACTAAAGGGGTCCTTGAAATTTATTTATTTTCTGTTTTTACATTTGTTTTCTGTTTTTATTTTCTGTTTTAAATTGCTTATATCTTTTAGGATATTTGATGTTTTTGAGTAAATCTTTTTGCATTACATTCAAAATTTTGTCTAAATTCTGTCTGTGCCATTATTTTTCAAATTTGAATGGTTTAAATTTAAATTTGTTCAAATTTGCTTCAAACCCAAGATTGTGAATAACTTGATTTTACAAAAAGTTTTAAATTTAATTATTTTTGCTCCTAGTCACGTGTTAGATTTTTGTCACAGTAAGATTTATTTGGTTATTTTTAGAATAATTTTAATTATTATTTTAATTAAAACATTACTGTTTTGCTTATATAGTTGTTTTAGTCATTTAATTGTTGTTTTTCATTATTTTTAGTTACTTCTTTCCATAGATTTTAACATGTTGTAGTATGGTGAATATTGAATGCACAAAAAGTATGGAGTTGAAATAAGTTAAAAAAATGAAATGCCTTTGTAGCAGATGGGTTTTCGTCCGCAACGATAATACTTCGAAGGAGATGGTCCAGTTTGTACACGAAGTGCATCCAGTTTTTGCCATAACCCTCTCAACTTTGCAGCACATGCTATGTGGGTGAAATGATGATACCATGCCAAGTTTCAACCTTTTCAGAGTTCATTTGTAGAGATTTTCAATTTCAGGGTCATTTAGCTCGAAAAAAATCATTAAATGCATGAAAAATAGCAAATGAAGTTAGAAAGGGTTGAAATTTGAGGATGTGGCTTTGAATGGTGCATATTAAATGCACAAAATTTCTGGAGTTGAAATAATTTAAAAAAAGTGAAATGCCTTTGTAACAGATGGGTTTTCGTCCGAAACCTTAATACTTCGAAGGAGATGGTCCAGTTTGTACACGAAGTGCATTCAGTTTTTGCCATAACCCTCTCAACTTTGTAGCACATGCTATGTGGGTGAAATGCCGATACCATGCCAAGTTTCAACCTTTTCAGAGTTCATTTGTAGGGCTTTTGAATTTCAGGGTCATTTAACTCAAAAAACATTATTAAATGCATGAAAAATAGCAAATGAAGTTAGAAAGAGTTGAAATTTTACGATGTGGATTTGAATGGTGTATATTGAATGCACAAAAAGTCTGGAGTTGAAATAAATGAAAAAAAGTGAAATGCCTTTGTAACAGATGGTTTTTCGTGTGAAACCTTGATACTTCGAAGGAGATGGTTTAGTTTGTACACGAAGTGCATCAAGTTTTTGCAGTAACCCTCTCAACTTTTTAGCACAAGCTATGTGGGTGAAATGATGATACCATGCCAAGTTTCGACCTTTTCAGAGTTCATTTGTAGTGTTTTTCAATTTCAGGGTCATTTAGCTCAAAAAAATCATTAAATGCATGAAAAATAGCAAATAAAGTTAGAAAAGGGTTAACTCTCACTTGGTTAACCTTAGTTGTGACTCTGGCTAGGATGATACTAGCAAATGTAGTCGACGGTATGATTGGATGGACACCAACCCGGACTAAATGGGTTCTAAAATTTTCAAACTCTACCCCCCCCCCCCCCCCGACTGCATTTTTTGAGTTTTCTAGAAAATAAACAAAAATGATAAAATCTTCAAAAAATAAAATCCTTTGAGATGTAGACAGGTTTTAGTATCTAGTTGGTATAGAAATTTTAAAATATGAATTTTGATTGCTTTTGCAAAAAAAACGGCAATAACTTTTGCATACGACGTCAGAAAAAAAAGTTTAATATATCAAAAAAACTAGAGAAAAATTGGGACTCGATTTCAGCGGGGTTTACCTGGTGAAGTTTTCTCAGATTCTCGAAATCCCAAAAGTAAAAAAGTTATTACAAAAAGAAGATTTTTTCCTACAAAATAAAAAAAAATTATTTAAAAATAAATAAATGATGTCATATTTGGATTCCTCAATTTTTTTGATAATTATGGATATATTATTTGTTGAATTTCGATTTACAGATTTAAAGATGTTAATTATGTCATATGAATTGAATATATAGCAAAAAAATGAATAACATAATAATATTTACTTATTTTATTTTCATAGTTGTTTATTTTAATAATTGTTTGGAATTCAAAAAATTAAATCATGTGACATCAAGACCTAAGGGTTAATAGGATGGATAGCTTACTATTGTCAAGAAAACAAGAAGTGCAGACTTGGAAACAGAGGGTGATAGAACTCGAAAGTTAAGCATTCTCGGGTTAGAGGAGTGAGAGGATGGGTGAACGACTAAGAAGTTAGATGATTTAGAATGAGGGGTGATTAGAGATTAAATAGTCAGATAATTCAAGAGCAGTGAGGAGGGGTGATTAGAGATTAAATTATCAGATTTGAATATTAGAAAAAAAATCGAAAAACAAAAATAAAAAAATATTTTAAAAAATACATTTAGTCCCGGTTTGTAACACCAACCGGGACTAAAGGTCCCGCTCCAGAAAGCTGCCACGTGAAGGGCCTTTAGTCCCGATTCGTAACACAACCGGGACTAAAGGACGAAGGCTTTAGTTCCGACCCTTTAGTCCCGGTTCCAGAACCGGGACTAAATGCCCTTTGGAACCGGGACTAAAGGCCAGTTTTCTACTAGTGGCCGGTGGCTTTGTTCCTCCTTTTCCAAAAAAAACCCTTTTTGGAAGCTTAAATTCACCGCAAAGCTCTGTTTACCGGTTCCGGTATGTACCGGCGAACCATTTGCCGTTCGCCTACTTTGCGATTCGTGCTCTTTTGATGGCTCATGTATCACTTGTCCAAATGAATTCTGAATAGCCTGCCGTATTCAAGATTATGTCACATTAGATGAGGGGCACATTTCAGTTTGAAACTCCTTATTTCAGTGCGTTTATTTTAAAGTTACTTCGTTGGCTTATTTCGGTTTTGCTTTTGCACATACACCATTTCTTCAAACCAATGGATTTTTGTTTTTGGAGCATCTGTAAAACCCTCGTATTAGTCTGATTACATTGTTTATACGAAACAACCACCTCAACTTTTCCCTGCATCTTGTGCCTATATGCATGGTCCTCACGGCTCATTTTGTCAAGAGCCATACGCTCATGTGTCATGCGGCGTCTTTCCAGGGATAAACCTTTGTAGGCGACATCTTTACCAAGAGATAGTATTAGAGTTTCGTTGCGATGCTTTTGGATACTCGCAAAATAATATTTTCTTTTGATGGAACTAATTAGATTGTTATAAAAAACTTGAGTTTACTTGACAAAATTACAATTATTTCTAACTATCTCATAACTGCACTGGTGGGAACCTTACTAATCTCTCTACATTTCTCCTGAGAATTATATATTAGCCCATCAATTATGATTTGAGATTGTGGCAAGAAAGAGTTAAATGAGATAGTGTCAGGGATATCTTGTACATCGTGAGATAAATCTCTTTAGAGTGTTGGCTGTGTTGCCTTTGTATTCTTGCCATTGTGCGTATTGAGGAATATGTAAGTGAGTTCACATAACATGGTTCGAGTTGCATGTCTATAGAGATTCATCATCACAGAATCAGTTCAAACTCTTAATGAGTGGTTCATGAATTTTTATTTTTGAGAATTCGGCAAAGAATGACTGAATATTTAAACATGATAAATACCAATATAATATCAAGTTTCAAATGATGGCCTGAAACCAAAATTTGATTCCTGATAACTAGTGTTATTTTTTTTCCTCGGTTCAATCGCATGATTCCCCTGCATTGGCATGGGACTTGAAGTTGATGCGTGGCTCCACATAGTGTTCTTGACGAATCAAGTCCTACTAGCCTGGCCAAACCCTTGTCGAGATGTGACTTGTTAGGCCCATTGTGTTTTAGGCTATTTATGCCTAGTCAACAAATTCAAATCTCAAGCTAATAGTGTATACAATCAGTCTCTTTTGTTGAGTGCCTTCTTTATAATGGAAAAATAGGAACACATGGCGCAAGTCTGTGGCAAATCCAGGCAAATCTGTCCAGCCATCAAATAATTTAAAATATAGTTGCATAAACATCACAAATACATGGTTCAAACATACTAAATGATACAATCTGTCCAGCCATCAAATAAACTGATATGTAGTGGCATAGACATCACAAATACATTGTTCAAATATACTAAATGATACAATCTGTCCAGCCACACTCATACATTAGCATACATGAGTTGTCTATCTTCTCACATTTGGTCAGCCATTTGAAACCTACTGTCTACCACGGCCCTATGGTCACTTGCTTTGTTGCCTTGTTGTTCGAACTGGTTGGGTGGTCCATGTCACTTCCAGTATAATAAATTCATCAATCCCTTGTGTCAGTGCATAATTATGAAGAACACAACAAGCTATAACAATGTCGACTTGCACCGGAAAAGTGAAGAATGGCTTGGCATCATCTTAAATTTTGAAACGCCTCTTGAGAGATCCAAAAGCCCTCTCTACCAACACCCGTAGAGATGAGTGCCTAAGGTTGAACAACTCCCTATCATTTTGGACCGGATTGTTGCCCTACTCATTCAAATGGTACCTCACACCACGAAAAGGTGGTAAGAACCCACGCTTTGCTCCATTACCAGCGTCAACTACGTAGTACTTTCCTAAAAAAATAAAAAAAATTGGTGACAATGGTTCTTGAAATGCAATAACAAATGGACAATTTTCTTACGCAACTTCTTACCGGGTGGTACTTGTAAGCCTCTCTCACGCGTTAGTGCATCAGCTAAAACAGTAGCATCATGTGCTGACTCTTCCCATCCAACCAACACATATGTGAAGCGTAGGTCAAAATCTACCGCTGCCATCACATTTTGATTGGTGAAGGCCTTCCTACCCCGAAAAGAATGCTCCACATCTTTAGTAACACCTGATCGCATGTGTGTACCATCGATAGCTCCAATACAATCCTATATAGTGACACGTATTAAATGTCATATCATATAACCTAGATAACTAACGAATAGTTTCTGAATTTACCTTAAAATATGGGTCAAATCGATGATTTCCAACAATTTTTGTGGGGGTCTCCAATGATGGTGGCCTTATATAATCATCACGAAGCTTGCCTATGGCATGAAGAGCCTTTCTAAAATAGATGCTGGTTGTGTCATATGATCTACAAAAGTTGGATGAAATAACCCTATTCCGAAGGTTATGCCCAATTGTATGCAAAAACATCGCTAATTGTTGCTCCACGTAAAGATGTGGACTATCTTCTAGCAACTTGCGATCCCTCGGTATGTCACACAGGCGAAAGAAGGCAACTCTTTCAAACCTTAACATGTTTTTACACAACACATCGCTTTGCCAAACTTTTTCGTTTAGATAATCAAATCGGGTTCTATCTCTTTCATGCATTGGGCCATATGTAATACGGGGTCTTCTCTTTCTTATTAAAGCTCGAACAATGACTGTCATTGCAGCAAGTGCGACAAAAATAGTAGCTCCCCTAACCATCCTTTTTCTTTTGTTCATCTTCTTGACCATCTACAATTGATATATGCTATCAAAGATATTACACATTGCCACATATTGCAAAGATGTACTAGACAACACCAATTTGAACAAAAAATGCGCTGGACAACAGCAAGAGGGATTCGTACCTTGAGGAGAGGAGGCTCTGCTTCGCTCAGCCGCCGGCCCGGAGAAGCACCTGGACCCTGCCTTCTTCCCCTTCTAACCTGCAGATCGAGAGACAAGGAGATGTATCAGCCGGCGCGGTCAGTAGATGGAGGCAGCGGCACGCAATCGAGGGGGAGGATGGAGCGGCTCGGCGGCGGCGCAGCAGAGCAAATGTATCACTTGATGGCCCATGTATCACTTGTCCAAATGAATTCCGAATAGCCTGCCGTAATCACATTATGTCATATTAGATGAGGGGCACATTTCAGTGTGAAACTTCTTATTTCAGTGTGTTTATTGTGAAGTTACTTCGTTCACTTATTCCGGTTTTGCTTTTGCACATACACCACTTCTTGAAACCAATGGATTTTCTTTTTTGGAGCTGATGTAAAACCCTCGTATTAGTCTGATTACTTCTCCTCCTGACACTTGTGCGCAACGTATACTTGTTTCCACATATGTGACAGAAAGTGAGTCGAATTTAGTCGGAAGATAGGTTGCCTGCTAAAGATAGTATTCTTTTGAAAACCCTGTCTCCTGAGTCAAACTGGGGCGCTCAGCTTACTGAAAATTCCACCCTTCAGTTTGGACACCTTCGCTAACTCGCCATTTGCTGCTTCGTAATTTGGTAAATTGTTAATCTCCTACCACTTAACTACATTTAGGGGAGGGTCTTACCGTGCACATTCAGGTAATGTGATTAGTAGAAACACAACAACATGATGGGTGTGGAAAATGAAATTAAGTGTTCCCCTCTGCTTGTATAAGTCAGAAAATTCAGCTCACTCAAAGGAAATCATTGAAGATTACAAGATCTTACATGCTAATCTATTCTTTCTCAAATACAGAACACGAAGTATGAAACACATTGTTCATACGAAACAACCACCACGACTTTGCCCTGCATCTTGTGCCTATACGCATGGTCCTCATGGCTCATTTTGTCGAGAGCGGTATGCTCATGTGTCCTGCGGTGTCTTTCCAGGGATAAACCTTTGTAGGCGGCATCTTTATCAAGAGATAGTATTAGAGTTTTGTTGCGATGTTTTTGGATACTCGCAAAATAATATTATCTTTTGATGGAACTAATTAGATTGTTATAAAAACTTGAGCTTACTTGACAAAATTGCAATTATTTCTAACTATCTCAGAACTGCACTGGTGGGAACCTTACTAATCTCTCTACATTTCTCCTGAGAATTATTAGCACATTATATGAAGCTTTTGCTCTGCCTATTTGAACAATTATCTGGACTAAAGATAAATTTTAGTAAGAGCGAATTGTTCTACTTTGGAAGAGCCAAGGAAGAACAAGACGCATATAGGCAACTCTTCGCTTGTGAAATGGAATCACTGCCTTTCAGTTACCTTGGGATTCCTATTCATCATAGACAATTAAAGAATAGGGAGTGGAAATGTATTGACGATAGATTCGAAAAAAGACTAGCTTACTAGAAGGGCAAGCTCATGTCTTATGGAGGTCAACTTGTTTTGATAAACTCAGTATTGACTAACCTGCCGATGTTTCTCTTATCTTTCTTTGAAGTACCTATCGGAGTATGAAAAAGATTAGATTTTTATCGATCACGTTTCTTCTGGCAAAGCAATGAGTCTAAGAAGAAATACATATTAACAAAATGGGATATTATTTGCAGACCTAAAGATCAAGTTGTTGGAAATATGCCCTAGAGGCAATAATAAATTATTTATTATCATATTTCCTTGTTCATGATAATCGTTTATTATCCATGCTATAATTCTATTGATCGGAAACTCAGATGCATGTGCGGATACATAGACAACACCATGTCCCTAGTATGCCTCTAGTGAACTAGCTCGTTGATCAAAGATGGTTAAGGTTTCCTAGCCATGGACATGAGATGTCATTTGATAAACGGGATCACATCATTAGGAGAATGATGTGATGGACAAGACCCAAACTACAAACGTAACATATGATCGTGTCAGTTTATTGCTACTGTTTTCTGCATGTCAAGTATATGTTCCTATGACCATGAGATCATGCAATTCACTGACACCGGAGGAGTACCTTGTGTGTATCAAACGTCGCAACGTAACTGGGTGACTATAAAGGTGCTCTACAGGTATCTCCAAGGGTGTCTGTTGGGTTGGCATGGATTAAGACTGGGATTTTTTACTCCGTGTGACCGAGAGGTATCTTTGGGCCCACTCGGTAATGCAACATCACAACAAGCCTTGCAAGCAATGTGACTAAGTGTTAGCCACGGGATCTTGTATTACGGAATGAGTAAAGAGACTTGCCGGTAACGAGGTTGGACTAGATATGGAGATACCGACGATCGAATCTCGAGCAAGTAACATACTGAAGAACAAAGGGAACGTTATACGGGATTAACTGAATCCTTGACATAGAGGTTCGACCGATAAAGATCTTCATAGAATATGTAGGAACCAATATGGTCATCCAGGGCCCGCTATTGGTTATTGGCCGTAGAGGTGTCTCGGTCATGTCTACATAGTTCTCGAACCCGTAGGGTCTGCACACTTAAGGTTTGGTGACGTTTCGGTAGTATAGAGTTATGTATGGTGGTGACCGAAGGTTGTTCGGAGTCCCGGATGAGATCCCGGACGTCACGAGGAGCTCCGGAATGGTCCGGAGGTAAACACTCATATATAGGAAGTCCTATTTTGGTCGCCGGAAAAGTTTCGGGCTCATCGGTAGTGTACCAGGAGTGTCGGTAGTGTACCAGGGGACCATCGGGAGAGGTATTTCGACCCAAGAGGCTACATGGGCTGTGGGAGGGTGGAAACCAGCCCTTAGTGGGATGGTGAAAGTCCTCTAAGAGGCCCATGCGGCTGGAGTTGGGAGAGAAAGAAAAAAACGCAAAGGTGGAAAGAGATTCCAAATAGGAAAGGAGCAATCCTAGTCCTACTAGGATTGGAGGAGGATTCCTCCAATCCTCCTTGCGCAAGGGCTGCTTATGTGCCAGACCTCCTCCTCTCCCTCCCTATTATATATACCGGAGGACTTGAGGGTTTTGTACTTGATTTTACGGCCACGTGCTACCCGTTCCACCGGTGCTCCTCTAGATCTGATTTCTGCGGTGCTTAGGCGAAGCCCTGCCGGAATTGCCCCACCACCATCACCGGAGCGCTGTCATGCTACCGGTGAACTCTTCCTCCTCCCCACTTCCTCTTGCTGGACCAATACGGTGGAGATCGTCATCAAGCTGCACGTGTGCTGAACGCGGAGGTGTCGTCCATTCGGTACTAGATCGGAAGAACCGTGATCAAGGCCACGAGACGACCGTGATCGGATCGCGGGACAGACCGTGATGAGATCGTGGGATGGATCGTGACGTGATTGCGGGACGGATCGTGATGAGATCGCGGGACGGATCGTGATGAGTTCACGGGACGGATCGTGATGATATCGCGGGACGGATCGTGATGAGATCGCGGGACGCTCGGCGATTTGGATCGCGAAGATATTCGACTACACAAACCGCGTTTCTTAACGCTTCCCGCTTAGAGATCTACAAGGGTATGTAGATCCACTCCCCCTCTCGTAGATGCTCATCACCATGGATAGATCTGCGTGTGCGTAGGAAAATTTTTGTTTCCCATGCAACGTTCCCCAACAGTGGTATCAGAGCTAGGTCTATGTGTCGATGAGATCTCGAGTAGAACACAAAAGGTTTGTGGGCGTTGATGCTTAGATTGCTTCCTCCCTTGATCGTATTTTGGTTCGGCGGTATTGTGAGATGAAGCGGCCCGGACCGACATTACTCGTACGCTTACGAGAGACCGGTTCCCTCGACACAACTTGTTGCCTAGATGGCTTGCGGGTGGGAGTTTCTCTCACTTTAGTTGGATCGGATCCGACAAAGGCGGTCCTTGAGAAGGTTGAAAAGAAAATTATGTATCACCGTTGTGGTTTATGCGTAGGTGGGAATCGTTCTTGCTAGATACCCGTAGCAGCCACGTAAAACATGCAACAACAATTAGAGGACGTCAAACTTGTTTTTGCAGGGTATGTTGTGATGTGATATTGCCAATTACATGATGTGATATATGTGATGTATGAGATGATCACGTGATGTATAGAATATCATGACTTGCATGTCGATGAGTACGGCAACCGGCAGGAGCCATAGGGTTGTCTTTAATTATTGTATGACCTGCATGTCAATCATTAAGCGCTATGTAATGCTTTACTTTATCGCTATACGGTAGCAATAGTAGTATAAGCATGCAGGGCGTGACAACCCCGATGGCGACATGTTGATGGAGATCAAGATGATGGAGATCATGGTGTCGTGCCGGTGATAATGGAGATCATGCCGGTGCATTCAAGATGGAGATCTAAAGCACAAGTTCATGTACATATCATGTCACTTATGATTTGCATGTGATTTTAATCCTTTTATGCACCTTGTTTTGGTTAGGACGGCGGTAGCATTATAAGGTGATCCCTCACTTAATTTCAAGATAAATTGTGTTCTCCCCGAGTGTGCACCATTGCGAAAGTTCGTCGTGTTGAGACCCCACGTGATGATCAGGTGTGATAGACTCTACGTTCACATACAACGGGTGCAAGCCAGTGTTGCATATGCAGAACACTCAGGTTAAACTTGACAAGCCTAGCATGTACAGACATGGCCTCGGAACACGAGAGACCAAAAGGTCAAACATGAGTCATATAGTAGATATGATCAACATAATGATGTTCACCATTGAAACCACCTCAACTCACGTGATGATCGGACTTGAGTTGGTGAATTTGGATCATGTATCACTCGAATGACCGGAGGGATGTCAATTTGAGTGGGAGTTCTTAAGTAATATGATTAATTGAACTCATTATCATGAATATGGTCAATAGTGTCTTTGCAAATTATGTCGTAGATTACTACATCATGCTATAGCTCCCTTGTATTTTTATGTTCCTAGAGAAATAGAGTTGAAAGATGATGGTAGCAATATTGCGGACTGTGTCCGTGATCTGAGGATTGTACTCGTTGCTGCACAGAAAGGCTTATCTCCTTAATGCATCGCTCGATGCGCCACCCCCTCTAGCATCGTCTGTAGATGTTGTGAACATCTGACAGGCACGTTCCGATGACTACTTGATAGTTTAGTGCGTCATGCATTACGGCTTAGAATTAAGGCTCCGAAACGTTTTGAACGTCACGGATACATATGAGATGTTCTAAGAGCTGAGATTGTGATTTCAGGCTCGTGCCCGTGTTGCGAGATATGAGATCTCCAACAAGATTCTTTGCTTGCAAGATGAAAGAGAATAGCTCAATCGTTGAGCATGTGCTCAGATTGTCTTGGTGCTACGATCGCTTGAATCGAGTGGGAGTTGATCTTCCAGATAAGATAGTGATTGACATAGTTCTCCAAGTCACTGTCACTAAGCTACTAGAACTTGGTGATGAACTATAAATTGCCAGGGATAGAAATAATGTTTCATGAACTGTTCGCGATGTTTTGACACCGCAAAGCTAGAAATCAAGAAGGAACATCAAGTGTTTATGCTTAGTAAAACCACTAGTTTCGAGAAGGGCAAGGGCACGGAAGGAAACTTCATGGATGGCAAGCCAGTTGCTGCTCCAGTAAAGCAACCCAAAAGTTGAACCCAAACCCGAGACTAAGTGCTTCGATTATGAGGAGAGCGGTCGCCGAAGCGGAATAACCCTAGATACTTGGTAGATAAGAAGGCTGGAAACATCGATAGAGGTATATTTTGATATACGTGTTATTGATGTGTACCTTGCTAGTACTCCTAATAGCACCTGGGTATTGGATACTGGTTCGGTTGCTAAATGTTAGTAACACGAAATAAAAGCGATGGAATAAACGGAGAACTAGCTAAGGGTGAGGTGACGATGTGTGTTGGAAATGTTTCCAAGGTTAATGTGATCAACATCGCACGCTCTCTGTACCCTCGGTACTAGTGACAAACCTAAATAAATGTTATTTGGTGTTTGCATTGAGAATGAACGTGATTAGATCTTGTTTATTGCAAATATGGTTATTCATTTAAGTTAGAGAATAATGGTTATTCTGTTTACTTGAATAATACCTTCAATGGTCATGCACCCAGTGAGAATGGTTTGTTGAATCTTGATCGTAGTAATACACATGTTCATAACATTGATGCCAAAAGATACAAAGTTAATAATGATAGTACCACAAACTTGTGGCACTGCCGCTAAATGTCATATTGGTATAAATCGCATGAAGAAACTCCATACTGATGGATCTTTGGACTCATTCGATTTCGAATCGGTTGAGACATGCGAACCATGCCTCTTGGGCAAGATGACTAAAACCCCGTTTTCCGGATTGATGGAGCGGGCAAGTGACTTATTGGAAACAATACATATTGATGTATACGGTCCAATGAGTGTTGTAGCTTGCGGTGAATATCGTTATTTTCTTACCTTCACTGATGATTTGAGTAGATAGTGTATATTTACTTAATGAAACACAAGTCTGAATCGTTTGAAATGTTCAAGCAAATTCAGAGTGAAGTTTAAAGATCATCGTGACAAGAAGATAAAAATGTCTGCGATATGATCGTGGAGGTGAATATCTGAGTTGCGAGTTTGGAATACAAACTTTAGACAATGTGAAAGTTGTTTCACAACTCACGCCACCTGGAACACCATAGTGTGATGGTGCGTCCGAACGTCATAGCCGTGCTCTATTGGATATGGTGCTTGCTATGATGTCTCTTATCGTTTTGCTACTAGAATTTTGGGGTTATGCATTAGAGACAACTATAGTCACTTTAAATGGGGCACCATCTAAATCCATTGAGATGACACCGTGTGAATTATGGTTTGATAGAAACCTAAGCTGTCATTTCTTAATGTTTGGAGTCGTGACACTTATGTGAAAAAGGTTTTCACCTAATGAGCTCGAACCCAAAGCGGGAAACTGCATCTTCATAGAATACCCTAAGAACAGTTGGGTATACCTTTTATCTCAGATCTGAGTGCAAAGTGTTTGTTGCTAACATAGGGTCCTTTCCCGAGAAAGTTTCTCTCAAAAGAATTGAGTGGGAGGAAGATAGAACTTGATGAGGTTATTGAACCTTTGTGTCAACGAGAGAGTAGCGCAGTGCAGGAACATGTTTCTGCGAAGCCTACATTAGTTGAAGAGGAAGTTAATGATGATGATCATGAAGCTTTGGATCAAGTTACTATCGAACCTCGTAGGTCGACAAGGACGTGTACTGCTCCTGAGTGGTACGACAACCCTGTCTTAGAGGTCATGTTGTTGGACGACGATGAACCTACGAGCTATTGAGAAGCAATGATGGAACCGGATTCCGACAAATGGTTAGAGGCCATGAAATCCGAGAAAGGATCCATGTATGAAAACCAAGTATAGACTTTGGTAGACTTGCTCGTTGGACAGCAGGTCGTCGAGTACTAATGGATCTTTGAGATGAAGACAGGCGATGATGGTGAATGTCACCGTTTATAAAGCTCGACTTGTCGCAAAGAAGTTTTCGACAAGTTCAAGGAGTTGACTGCAATGAGACTTTCTCACTCGTAGCGATACTAAAGTCTATTGGAATTATGTTAGTAGTTGCTGCATTTTTTCAATTATGAAATCTGGCAGATGGATGACAAAACATCGTTTCCTTAACAGTTTACTTGAGGAAAGGTTGTATGTGATACAACCAGAAGGTTTTGTCAGTCCTAAGGATGATAAAAGGTGTGTGAGCTCCAGCAATCCTTCTATGGTCTGGAGCAAGCATCTCGGAGTTGGAATATACGCTTTGATAAAGTGATCAAAGTTTTGTAGTTTATACAAAGTTTAAGAGAAACTTGTATTTACAATAAAGTGAGTGGGAGCACTATAGAGTTTCTGGTAAGCATATGTGATTGACATATTGTTGATCGGAAATGATGTAGAATTTCTGGAAAGCATAAAAGGTTGTTTGAAA
Organism: Hordeum marinum; assembly: GCA_022496015.1. NCBI lineage: Eukaryota > Viridiplantae > Streptophyta > Magnoliopsida > Poales > Poaceae > Hordeum > Hordeum marinum. Next base: position 500,321,174 of record CM039678.1, on the reverse strand, counting down.
AGAGTTTTTCAAAGTAAGACCTGGATAAAGCTACCTAATTATTGAGCATCAAGATCTATAGAGATAGATCAAAGATGCTTGATGATACTTTCAATGAGTACATACCTTGACAAAGATTTTGAAAGAGTTCAAAATGGATCAGTCAGAGAAAGAGTTCTCGCCTGATTTGTAAGGTGTGAAGTTGAGTAAGTAACTAAAAGACTGAGGAGATGTTTCTCGATTATGGAGGTGGTAAAAGAGTTCGTTGTAAAGAGTTACGTCGATGCAAGCATTAAACACCGATCCGGATAACTCGTAGTAGCAATCTGGATACGTATAGTGGAGCAGCCATTTGGAATAGTACCAAGTGGAGTGTGGTAGGAGTGTTTACAGTTTGACATAGAGATTTGCAAAGTACACACGGATCTGAATGTCACAGACCCGTTGACTATAAGACCTCCCTCACATGCAAAGCATGATCGAGCCCCAGAACTCATTGGGTGTTAGATTCATAACAATGCGAATCACATGGTGATGTGAACTAGATTATTGACTCTAGTGCAAGTGGGAAACTGTTAGAAATATGCCCTAGAGGCAATAATAAATTAGTTATTATCATATTTCCTTGTTCATGATAATCGTTTATTATCCATGCTATAATTATATTGATCAGAAACTCAGATGCATGTGTGGATACATAGACAACACCATGTTCCTAGTATGCCTCTAGTGAACTAGCTCGTTGATCAAAGATGGTTAAGGTTTCCTAGCCATGGACATGAGATGTCATTTGATAAACGGGATCACATCATTAGGAGAATGATGTGATAGACAAGACCTAAACTACAAACGTAGCATATGGTCGTGTCAGTTTATTGCTATTGTTTTCTGCATGTCAAGTATATGTTCCTATGACCATGAGATCATGCAACTCACTAACACCGGAGGAGTACCTTGTGTGTATCAAACATCGCAACGTAACTAGGTGACTATAAAGGTGCTCTACAGGTATCTCCAAGGGTGTCTGTTGGGTTCGCATGGATCAAGACTAGGATTTGTTACTCCGTGTGATGGAGAGGTATCTCAGGGCCCACTCGGTAATGCAACATCACAACAAGCCTTGCAAGCAATGTGACTAAGTGTTAGCCACGGGATCTTGTATTACGGAATGAGTAAAGAGACTTGCCGGTAACGAGGTTGAACTAGGTATGGAGATACCGACGATCGAATCTCGGGCAAGTAACATACCAAAGAACAAAGGGAATGTTATACGAGATTAACTGAATCCTTGACATAGAGGTTCGACCGATAAAGATCTTCGTAGAATATGTAGGAAACAATATGGTCATCTAGGGCCCGCTATTGGTTATTGGCCATAGAGGTGTCTCGGTCATGTCTACATAGTTCTCGAACCCGCAGGGTCTGCACACTTAAGGTTTGGTGACGTTTCGGTAGTATAGAGTTATGTATGATGGTGTCCGAAGGTTGTTCGGAGTCCTGGATGAGATCCCAGACGTCACGAGGAGCTCCGGAATGGTCCGGAGGTAAATATTCATATATAGGAAGTCCTATTTTGGTCGCCGAAAAAGTTCCGCGCTCATCGGTAGTGTACCAGGAGTGCCGGTAGTTTACCGGGGGACCATCGGGAGAGGTATTTCGACCCAAGAGGCTACATGGGCTGTGGGAGGGTAGAAACCATCCCTTAGTGGTCTGGTGGAAGCCCTCTAAGAGGCCCATGCGGCTGGAGTTGGGAGAGAAAGAAAAAAACGCAAAGGTGGAAAGAGATTCCAAGTAGGAAAGGAGCAATCCTAGTCCTACTAGGATTGGAGGAGGATTCCTCCAATCCTCCTTGCGCAAGGTCTGCTTGTGCACCAGCCCTCCTCCTCTCCCTCCCTCTCATATATACCGAAGAACGTGAGGGTTGTGCGCTTGATTTTACGGCCACGTGCTACCCGTTCCACTGGTGCTCCTCTAGATCGGATTTCTGCGGTGCTTAGGCGAAGCCCTGCCGTAATTGCTCCACCACCATCGCCGTGTTGTAAATATGCCCTAGAGGCAATAATTAATTAATTATTATCATATTTCCTTGTTCATGATAATCGTTTATTATCCATGCTATAATTGTATTGATCGGAAACTCAGATGCATGTGTGGATACATAGACAACACCATGTCCCTAGTATGCCTCTAGTGAACTAGCTCGTTGATCAAAGATGGTTAAGGTTTCCTAGCCATGGACATGAGATGTCATTTGATAAACGGGATCACATCATTAGGAGAATGATGTGATGGACAAGACCCAAACTACAAATGTAGCATATGATCGTGTCAGTTTATTGCTACTGTTTTCTGCATGTCAAGTATATGTTCCTATGACCATGAGATTATGCAACTCACTGACACCGGAGCAGTACCTTGTGTGTATCAAACGTTGCAACGTAACTGGGTGACTATAAAGGTGCTCTACAGGTATCTCCAAGGGTGTCTATTGGGTTGGCATGGATCAAGACTGGGATTTGTTACTCCGTGTGACGGAGAGGTATCTCACGGCCCACTCGGTAATGCAACATCACAACAAGCCTTGCAAGCAATGTGACTAAAGTGTTAGGCACGGGATCTTGCATTACGGAACGAGTAAAAGATACTTGACGGTAACGAGGTTGAACTAGGTATGGAGATACCAACGATCGAATCTCGGGCAAGTAACATTACGAAGAACAAAGGGAACGTTATACGGGATTAACTGAATCCTTGACATAGAGGTTCGACCGATAAAGATCTTCGTAGAATATGTAGGAACCAATATGGTCATCCAGGTCCCGCTATTGGTTATTGGCCGTAGAGGTGTCTCAGTCATGTCTACATAGTTCTCGAACCCGCAGGGCCTGCACACTTAAAGGTTCGGTGACGTTTCGGTAGTATAGAGTTATGTATGGTGGTGACCAAAGGTTGTTCAGAGTCCCGGATGAGACCCCGGACGTCATGAGGAGCTCCGGAATGGTCCATAGGTAAAGATTCATATTTAGGAAGTCCTATTTTGGTCGCCGGAAAAGTTTCGGGCTCATCGATAGTGTACCGGGAGTGCCGGTAGTGTACCGAGGGACCATCGGGACAGGTATTTTGACCCAAGAGGCTAGATGGCTGTGAGAGGGTTGAAACCAGCCCTTAGTGGGCTGGTGGAAGTCCTCTAATAGGCCCATGCAGCTGGAGTTGAGAGAGAAAGAAAAAAACGCAAAGGTGGAAAGAGATTCCAAGTAGGAAAGGAGCAATCCTAGTCCTACTAGGATTGGAGGAGGATTCCTCCAATCCTCCTTGCGCAAGGGCTGCTTGTGCACCAGCCCTCCTCCTCTCCCTCCCTGTTATATATATCGGAGGACTTGAGGGTTTTGCACTAATTTTTATGGCCACGTGCTACCCGTTCCATCGGTGCTCCTCTAGATCGGATTTCTGTGGTGCTTAGGCGAAGCCCTGCCAGAATTGCTCCACCCTCATCGTCGGAGCGCCGTCACGCCGCCGGTGAACTCTTCCTCCTCTCCACTTCCTCTTGCTGGACCAAGACGGTGGAGATCGTCATCAAGGTGTACGTGTGCTGTGTTGGGAGACGTAGTAGTAAATCAAAATTTTCCTACGTGTCACCAAGATCTATCTATGGAGAAACCAGCAACGAGAGGAGAGAGATTGCATCTTCATACCTTTGAAGATCGCTAAGCGGAAGCGTTGCTAGAACGCGGTTGATGGAGTCGTACTCGCAGCGATTCAGATCGCGGTAGATCCGATCAAGTGCCGAACGGACGGCACCTCCGCGTTCAACACACGTGCAGCCCGGTGACGTCTCCTACGCCTTGATCCAGCAAGGAGGGAGGAGAGGTTGAGGGAGAGCTCCGGCAGCACGACGGCGTGGTGGCGGTGGAGCTGCGTGGTACTCCGACAGAGCTTCGCTAAGCGCTACGGAGAACGAGGGGAGGAGGAGGTAGGGCTGCACCAGAGAGAGAGGGAGAACCGTGTGTTGTGCAGCCCCAAATACCTCCACTATATATAGGAGAGAAGGAGGAGGGGTGGCTGCGCCCTAGGGTTCCACCCTAGGGGTGGCGGCAGCCACCAGATGCCATCTGGCCGGCGGCTAGGGCAAGGGAGAGGTGGGGCGCCCTAGGGTGGGCCTTAAGGCCCATCTAAGCCTAGGGTTTGCCCCCCTCCACCTTTGCCACGCCTTGGGCTGGGGTGGGAGGCGCACCAGCCCACCTAGGGGCTGGCTCCCTCCCACTCTTAGCCCACGGAACCTTCCGGGGCAGGTGGGCCCACTTGGTGGACCCCCGGAACCCTTCCGGTGGTCCCGGTACACTACCGGTGACACCCGGAACACTTCCGGTAACCAAATCCTCACTTCCTATATATCAATCTTCGTCTCCGGACCATTCCGGGACTCCTCGTGACGTCCGGGATCTCATCCTGGACTCCAAACAACCTTCGGTAACCACGTACACTAATTCCCTATAACCCTAGCGTCATCGAACCTTAAGTGTGTAGACCCTACGGGTTCGGGAGACACGTAGACATGACCGAGACACCTCTCCGGCCAATAACCAACAGCGGGATCTGGATACCCATGTTGGCTCCCACGTACTCCACGATGATCTCATCGGATGAACCACGATGTCAGGGATTCAATCAATCCCGTATACAATTCCCTTTGTCTATCGGTATGGTACTTGCCCGAGATTCGATCGTCGGTATCCCCATACCTTGTTCAATCTCGTTACCGGCAAGTCTCTTTACTCGTTCCGTAATACATCATCCCGTGACTAACTCCTTAGTCACATTGAGCTCATAATGATGATGTCTTACCGAGTGGGCCCAGAGATACCTCTCCGTCACACGGAGTGACAAATCCCAGTCTCGATTCGTGTCAACCCAACAGACACTTTCGGAGATACCCGTAGTGTACCTTTATAGCCACCCAGTTACGTTGTGACGTTTGGCACACCCAAAGTATTCCTACGGTATCCGGGAGTTACACAATCTCATGGTCTAAGGAAATGACACTTGACATTGAAAAGCTTTAGCAAACGAACTACACGATCTTTGTGCTATGCTTAGGATTGGGTCTTGTCCATCACATCATTCTCCTAATGATGTGATCCCGTTATCAACGACATCCAATGTCCATGGTCATGAAACCGAGACCATCTATTGATCAACGAGCTAGCCAACTAGAGGCTCACTAGGGACACATTGTGGTCTATGTATTCACACATGTATTACGGTTTCCGGTTAACACAATTATAGCATGAACAATAGACAATTATCATGAACTAGGAAATACAATAATAACCATTTTATTATTGCCTCTAGGGCATATTTCCAACAGTCTCCCACTTGCACTAGAGTCAATAATCTAGTTACATTGTGATGAATCGAACACCCATAGCATTCTGGTGCTGATCATGTTTTGCTCGTGAGAGAGGTTTAGTCAACGGATCTGCGACATTCAGATCCGTATGCACTTTACAAATATCTATGTCTCCCTCCTGAATGTAATCACGGATGGAGTTGAAGCGGCGCTTGATGTGTCTTGTCTTCTTGTGAAACCTGGGCTCCTTCGCAAGGGCAATAGCTCCAGTGTTGTCACAGAGTAGAGTCATCGGGCCCGACGCATTCGGAATCACTCCTAGGTCGGTGATGAACTCCTTCATCCAGACTCCCTCCTTTGCTGCTTCCGAAGCAGCTATGTACTCCGCTTCACATGTAGATGCTGCCACGATGCTTTGCTTGCTGCTGCTCCAGCTCACTGCCCCTCCATTCAAAATATACACGTATCCGGTTTGCGACTTGGAGTCGTCCGGATCTGTGTCGAAGCTAGCATCGACGTAACCCTTTACGACGAGCTCTTCGGCACCTCCATAAACGAGAAACATGTCCTTTGTCCTTTTCAGGTACTTCAGGATATTCTTGACCGCTGTCCAGTGTTCCGCTCCGGGATCACTTTGGTACCTCCCTACCAAACTTATGGCAAGGTTCACATCAGGCCTGGTACACAGCATGGCATACATGATAGAGCCTATGGCTGAAGCATAGGGGATGACACTCATCTCTTCTCTATCCTTTGCCGTGGTCGGGCATTGAGTCGTACTCAATCTCACACCTTGCAACACAGGCAAGAACCCCTTCTTGGACTGATCCATATTGAACTTCTTCAATATCTTTTCAAGGTATGTGCTTTGTGAAAGACCAATGAGGCGTTCCGATCTATCTCTATAGATCTTAATACCTAATATGTAAGCAGCTTCTCCAAGGTCCTTCATTGAAAAACACTTATTCAAGTAGGCCTTTATACTTTCCAAGAGTTCTATATTATTTCCCATTATCAGCATGTCATCCACATACAGTATAAGGAACGCTATAGAGCTCCCACTCACTTTCTTGTAAATACAGGGTTCTCCATAAACCTGTACAAACCCAAACGCTTTAATCACCTCATTAAAGCGAATGTTCCAACTCCGAGATGCTTGCACCAGCCCATAGATGGAGCGCTGGAGCTTGCATACCTTGTTAGCATCTTTAGGATCGACAAAACCTTTCGGCTGCATCATATACAGTTCTTCCTTGAGGAAGCCATTAAGGAATGCCGTTTTGACGTCCATTTGCCAGATCTCATAATCATAAAATGCGGCAACTGCTAACATGATTCGGACAGACTTTAGCATCGCTACGGGTGAGAATGTCTCATCGTAGTCAACTCCTTGAACTTGTCGATAACCCTTAGCGACAAGCCGAGCTTTATAGGCGGTCACATTACCGTCTGCGTCAGTCTTCTTCTTAAAGATCCATTTATTTTCAATGGCTCGCTTATCATCAGGCAAGTCCACCAAAGTCCATACTTTGTTCTCATACATGGATCCTATCTCGGATTTCATGGCCTCAAGCCATTTGTCGGAATTCGGGCCCGCCATCGCTTCTTCATAGTTCGAAGGTTCACCGTTGTCCAACAACATGATCTCTAGGACAGGATTGCCGTACCACTCTGGTGCGGAACGTGTCCTAGTGGACCTTCGAATAGCAACTTGATCTGAAGTTTCATGATCATCATCATTAACTTCCTCTCTAGCCGGTGTAGGCTCCACAGAAACAACTTCCTGTGCTGCGCTACTCTCCGGTTCGAGTGGAGGTACAATTACCTCATCAAGCTCTATTTTCCTCCCACTTACTTCTTTCGAGAGAAACTCTTTCTCGAGAAAGGATCCATTCTTGGCAACAAAGACTTTGCCTTCGGATCGTAGGTAGAAGGTATACCCAATAGTCTCCTTGGGATATCCTATGAAGACGCACTTTTCCGCTTTGGGTTCGAGCTTCTCAGGTTGAAGTTTCTTCACATAAGCATCGCATCCCCAAACTTTTAGAAACGACAGCTTAGGTTTCTTTCCAAACCATAATTCATACGGTGTCGTCTCTACGGATTTAGACGGTGCCCTATTTAAAGTGAATGCGGCAGTCTCTAATGCATATCCCCAAAATGATAGCGGTAAGTCGATAAGAGACATCATAGATCGCACCATATCCAATAGAGTGCGATTACGACGTTCAGACACACCATTTCGCTGAGGTGTGCCTGGCGGCGTGAGCTGTGAAACAATTCCACATTTCCTAAGGTGCGTGTCAAACTCGTGACTTAAATATTCTCCGCCACGATCAGATCGTAGGCATTTTATTTTCCTGTCACGTTGATTCTCGACCTCACTCTGAAATTCCTTGAACCTTTCAAAGGTTTCAGACTTGTGTTTCATTAAGTAGACATACCCATATCTGCTCAAGTCATCAGTGAGGGTGAGAACATAACGGTAGCCACCGCGAGCCTCGACACTCATTGGACCGCATACATCGGTATGTATTATCTCCAACAAGTCAGTTGCTCGCTCCATTGTTCCGGAGAATGGAGTCTTGGTCATCTTGCCCAAGAGGCATGGTTCGCATGTGTCAAATGATTCGAAATCAAGTGACTCCAAAAGTCCATCAGCATGGAGCTTCTTCATGCGTTTGACACCAATATGGCCAAGACGGCAATGCCACATGTAAGTGGGACTATCGTTATCAACTTTACACTTTTTGGTACTCACACTATGGATATGTGTAACATCACGTCCGAGATTCATCAAAAATAAACCATTGACCAGCGGGGCATGAGCATAAAACATTTCTCTCATATAAACAGAACAACCATTATTCTCGGATTTAAATGAGTAGCCATCTCGCATCAAGCGAGATCCAGATACAATGTTCATGCTCAAAGCTGGTACTAAATAACAATTATTAAGGTTTAAAACTAATCCCGAAGGTAGATGTAGAGGTAGCGTGCCGATGGCGATCACATCGACCTTGGAACCATTCCCGACGCGCATCGTCACCTCATCCTTGGCCAGCCTCCGCTTATTCCGCAGCTCCTGCTTGGAGTTACAAATGTGAGCAACTGCACCGGTATCAAATACCCAGGAGCTACTACGAGCGCTGGTTAGGTACACATCAATAACAAGTATATCACATATACCTTTAACGTTACCGTCCTTCTTATCCGCTAAATACTTGGGGCAGTTCCGCTTCCAGTGACCGGTACCCTTGCAATAGAAACACTCAGTCTCAGGCTTGGGTCCATTCTTGTTCTTCTTCTTCCCGGCAACTTGCTTACCGGGCGCGGCAACAGCTTTGCCGTCTTTCTTGAAGTTCTTCTTACCCTTGCCTTTCTTGAAACTAGTGGTCTTATTTACCATCAACACTTGATGCTCCTTTCTGATCTCGACCTCTGCTGATTTCAGCATCGAGTACAACTCAGGAATGGACTTCTCCATCCCCTGCATGTTGTAGTTCATCACAAAGCTTTTGTAGCTAGGTGGAAGCGACTGGAGGATTCTGTCAATGACTGAGTCATCCGGGAGATTAACTCCCAGCTGAGTCAAGCGGTTGTGAATCCCAGACATCTTGAGGATGTGCTCACTAACAGAACTGTTCTCCTCCATCTTACAGCTGAAGAACTTGTCAGAGATGTCATATCTCTCGACTCGGGCATGAGCTTGGAAAACCAGTTTCAGCTCTTGGAACATCTCATATGCTCCGTGTTGCTCAAAACGCTTTTGGAGCCCCGATTCTAAACTGTAAAGCATGCCGCACTGAACAAGGGAGTAATCATCGCAGCGTGACTGCCAAGCGTTCGTAACGTCTTGGTCCGCTGGGAGAATGGGTGGGTCACCTAGCGGTGCATCAAGGACATACAATCTCTTGGAAGCTATGAGGATGATCCTCAAGCCACGGACCCAGTCCGTATAGTTGCTTCCATCATCTTTCAGCTTGGTTTTCTCTAGGAACGCGTTGAAATTGAGGTTGACATTTGCGTTGGCCATTGGATCTACAATATAGATATTAAAGGCAATTTTAGACTAAGTTCATGATAATCGAGTTCACATAATCAAATTATTCAATGAACTCCCACTCAGATAGACATCTCTCTAGTCATCCAAGTGATACATGATCCATGTCAACTAGCCCGTGTCCGATCATCACGTGAGACGGACTAGTCATCCATGGTGAACATCTTCATGTTGATCGTATCATCTATACGACTCATGTTCGACCTTTCGGTCTTCCGTGTTCCGAGGCCATGTCTGTACATGCTAGGCTCGTCAAGTCAACCTAAGTGTTTCGCGTGTGTAAATCTGGCTTACACCCGTTGTATGCGAACGTTAGAACCTATCACACCCGATCATCACGTGGTGCTTCGGAACAACGATCCTTAGCAACGGTGCACAGTTAGGGTGAACACTTCTCTTGAAATTTTTATTGAGAGATCATCTTATTTACTACCGTCGTCCTAAGCAAATAAGATGTAAACATGATAAGCATCACATGCAATCAATATAGTGACATGATATGGCCAATATCATCTTGCTCCTATGATCTCCATCTTCGGGGCACGATGATCATCATTGTCACCGGCACGACACCATGATCTCCATCATCATGATCTCCATCATTGTGTCTTCATGAAGTTGTCTCGCCAACTATTACTTCTACTACTATGGCTAACGCTTAGCAATAAAGTAAAGTAATTACATGGCGTTTATGATTGACATGCAGGTCATACAATAATGTAAGACAACTCCTATGGCTCCTGCCGGTTGTCATAGTCATCGACATGCAAGTCGTGAACCCTATTACAAGAACATGATCAATCTCATACATCACAATGCATCACATCACATCCTTCTGGCCATATCACATCACAAGGCATATGCTGCAAAAACAAGTTAGACGTCCTCTAATTTGTAGTTGCAAGTTTTTACGTGGTTGCTATAGGTTTCTAGCAAGAACGTTTCTTACCTACGCCAAAACCACAACGTGATATGCCAATTGCTATTTACCCTTCATAAGGACCCTTTTCATCGAATCCAATCCGACTAAGGTGGGAGAGACAGACACCCGCTAGCCACCTTATGCAACTGGTGCATGTCAGGCGGTGGAACCGGTCTCACGTAAGCGTACGTGTAAGGTTGGTTCGGGCCGCTTCATCCCACAATACCGTCGAATCAAGATAAGACTAGTAACGGCAAGCATATTAACAAAATCGACGCCCACAACTGCTTTGTGTTCTACTCGTGCATAGATTCTACGCATAGACCTAGCTCATGATGCCACTGTTGGGAGACGTAGTAGTAAATCAAAATTTTCCTACGTGTCACCAAGATCTATCTATGGAGAAACCAGCAACGAGAGGAGAGAGATTGCATCTTCATACCTTTGAAGATCGCTAAGCGGAAGCGTTGCTAGAACGCGGTTGATGGAGTCGTACTCGCAGCGATTCAGATCGCGGTAGATCCGATCAAGTGCCGAACGGACGGCACCTCCGCGTTCAACACACGTGCAGCCCGGTGACGTCTCCTACGCCTTGATCCAGCAAGGAGGGAGGAGAGGTTGAGGGAGAGCTCCGGCAGCACGACGGCGTGGTGGCGGTGGAGCTGCGTGGTACTCCGACAGAGCTTCGCTAAGCGCTACGGAGAACGAGGGGAGGAGGAGGTAGGGCTGCACCAGAGAGAGAGGGAGAACCGTGTGTTGTGCAGCCCCAAATACCTCCACTATATATAGGAGAGAGGGATGAGGGGTGGCTGCGCCCTAGGGTTCCACCCTAGGGGTGGCGGCAGCCACCAGATGCCATCTGGCCGGCGGCTAGGGCAAGGGAGAGGTGGGGCGCCCTAGGGTGGGCCTTAAGGCCCATCTAAGCCTAGGGTTTGCCCCCCTCCACCTTTGCCACGCCTTGGGCTGGGGTGGGAGGCGCACCAGCCCACCTAGGGGCTGGCTCCCTCCCACTCTTAGCCCACGGAACCTTCCGGGGCAGGTGGGCCCACTTGGTGGACCCCCGGAACCCTTCCGGTGGTCCCGGTACACTACTGGTGACACCCGGAACACTTCCGGTAACCAAATCCTCACTTCCTATATATCAATCTTCGTCTCCGGACCATTCCGGGACTCCTCGTGACGTCCGGGATCTCATCCTGGACTCCGAACAACCTTCGGTAACCACGTACACTAATTCCCTATAACCCTAGCGTCATCGAACCTTAAGTGTGTAGACCCTACGGGTTCGGGAGACACGTAGACATGACCGAGACACCTCTCCGGCCAATAACCAACAGCGGGATCTGGATACCCATGTTGGCTCCCACGTACTCCACGATGATCTCATCGGATGAACCACGATGTCAGGGATTCAATCAATCCCGTATACAATTCCCTTTGTCTATCGGTATGGTACTTGCCCGAGATTCGATCGTCGGTATCCCCATACCTTGTTCAATCTCGTTACCGGCAAGTCTCTTTACTCGTTCCGTAATACATCATCCCGTGACTAACTCCTTAGTCACATTGAGCTCATAATGATGATGTCTTACCGAGTGGGCCCAGAGATACCTCTCCGTCACACGGAGTGACAAATCCCAGTCTCGATTCGTGTCAACCCAACAGACACTTTCGGAGATACCCGTAGTGTACCTTTATAGCCACCCAGTTACGTTGTGACGTTTGGCACACCCAAAGTATTCCTACGGTATCCGGGAGTTACACAATCTCATGGTCTAAGGAAATGACACTTGACATTGAAAAGCTTTAGCAAACGAACTACACGATCTTTGTGCTATGCTTAGGATTGGGTCTTGTCCATCACATCATTCTCCTAATGATGTGATCCCGTTATCAACGACATCCAATGTCCATGGTCATGAAACCGAGACCATCTATTGATCAACGAGCTAGCCAACTAGAGGCTCACTAGGGACACATTGTGGTCTATGTATTCACACATGTATTACGGTTTCCGGTTAACACAATTATAGCATGAACAATAGACAATTATCATGAACTAGGAAATACAATAATAACCATTTTATTATTGCCTCTAGGGCATATTTCCAACATGCTGAATGCGGAGGTGTCGTCCGTTCGGTACTAGATCGGAAGGACCGTGATCAAGACGACGAGACGATTCGTGATTGGTTCGTGGGACGGATCATGATGAGATCGCGGGACGGATCGTGATGAGATCGCGGGACGGATCATGATGAGATCACGGGACGAATCATGATGAGTTCACGGGACGGATCGTGATGAGATCGCGGGATGGATCGTGATGAGATCGCGGGACGCTCGGCGATTTGGATCGCGAAGATTTTCGACTACACCAACCGCGTTTCTTAACGCTTCCCGCTTAGTGATCTACAAGGGTATGTAGATCCACTCCCCCTCTCGTAGATGCTCATCATCATGGATAGCTCTGCGTGTGCGTAGGAAATTTTTTGTTTCCCATGCAACGTTCCCCAACAGTGGTATCAGAGCTAGGTCTATGTGTCGATGAGATCTCGAGTAGAACACAAAAGGTTTGTGGGCGTTGATGCTTAGATTGCTTCCTCCCTTGGTCGTATTTTGGTTCAGCGGTATTGTGAGATGAAGCGGCCCGGACCAACATTACTCGTACGCTTACGAGAGACCGGTTCCCTCGACGCAACTTGTTGCCTAGATGGCTTGCGGGTGGAAGTTTCTCTCACTTTAGTTGGATCGGAACGACAAAGGCGGTCCTTGAGAAGGTTGAAAAGCAAATTATGTATAACCCCATTGTGGTTTATGCGTAGGTGAGAATCATTCTTGCTAGATACCCATAGCAACCAAGTAAAACATGCAACAACAATTAGAGGACGTGTAACTTGTTTTTGCAGGGTATGTTGTGATGTGATATGGCCAATTACATGATGTGATATATGTGATGTATGAGATGATCATGTGATGTATATAATTTCACGACTTGCATGTCGATGAGTACGGCAATTGGAAAGAGCCATAGGGTTGTCTTTAATTATTGTCTGACCTACGTGTCAATCATTAAGCGCTATGTAATGCTTTACTTTATCGCTAAACGGTAGTAATAGTAGTAGAAGCATGCAGGGCGTGACAACCCCGATGGCGACACATTGATGGAGATCAAGATGACGGAGATCATGGTGTCGTGCCGGTGACGATGGAGATCATGCCGGTGCTTTCAAGGTGGAGATCTAAAGCGTGAGTTCATGGCCATATCATGTCACTTATGATTTGCATGTGAAGTTAATCCTTTTATGCACCTTGTTTTGCTTAGGACGATGGTAGCATTATAAGGTGATCCCTCACTTAATTTCAAATAAATTGTGTTCTCCCCGAGTGTGCACCGTTGCGAAAGTTCGTCATGTTGAGACGCCACGTGATGATCGGGTGTGATAGACTCTACATTCACATACAATGGGTGCAAGCCAGTGTTGCACATGCAGAACACTCGGGTTAAACTTGATGAGCCTAGCATGTACAGACATGGCCTCGGAACACGAGAGACCGAAAGGTCAAACATGAGTCATATAGTAGATATGATCAACATAATGATGTTCACCATTGAAACCACCTCAACTCACGTGATGATCGGACTTGAGTTGGTGAATTTGGATCATGTATCACTCGAATGACCGGAGAGATGTCAATTTGAGTGGGAGTTCTTAAGTAATATGATTAATTGAACTCATTATCGTGAAAATAGTCAATAGTGTCTTTGCAAATTATGTCGTAGATTACTAGCTCACGCTGTAGCTCCCTTGTTTTTTTATGTTCCTAGAGAAATAGAGTTGAAAGATGATCGTAGCAATATTGCGGCCTGGGTCCGTGATCTGAGGATTGTCCTCGTTGCTGCACACAAAGGCTTATCTCCGTAATGCACCGCTCGGTGCGCCACCCCCTGTAGCATCGTCTGTAGATGTTGTGAACATATGACACACACGTTCCGATGACTACTTGATAGTTTAGTGCGTCATGCATTACGGCTTAGAATTAAGGCTCCGAAATGTTTTGATCGTCACGGATACGTATGAGATGTTCTAAGAGCTGAGATTGTGATCTCAGGCTCGTGACCGTGTTGCGAGATATGAGATCACAACAAGATTCTTTGCTTGCAAGATGAAAGAGAATAGCTCAATCGTTGAGCATGTGCTCAGATTGTATGGGTGCTACAATCGCTTGAATCGAGTGGGAGTTGATCTTCCAGATAAGATAGTGATTGACATAGTTCTCCAAGTCACTGTCACTAAGCTACTAGAACTTGGTGATGAACTAAAAAATTGCCAGGGATAGAAATAATGATTCTTGAGCTATTCGCGATGTTTGACACCGCGAAGGTAGAAATCAAGAAGGAGCATCAAGTGTTGATGGTTAGTATAACCACTAGTTTCGAGAAGGGCAAGGGAACGGAAGGAAACTTCATGGATGGCAAGCCAGTTGCTCCTCCAGTGAAACAACCCAAAGTTGAACCCAAACCTGATACTAAGTGCTTCGATGATGAGGAGAGCGGTCGCGGAAGCGGAACAACCCTAGATACTTGATAGATAAGAAGGTTGGCAACGTCGACAGAAGTATATTGGTATTGGATACTGGTTCGGTTGCTAAATGTTAGTAACACGAAATAAAAGCTACGGAATAAACAGAGAACTAGCTAAGTGTGAGGTGACGATGTGTGTTGGAAATGTTTCCAAGGTTGATGTGATCAACATCGCACGCTCTCTCTACCTTCGGGATTAGTGACGAACCTAAATGTTATTTGGTGTTTTGCATTGAGCATGAACGTGATTAGATCGTGTTTATTGCAACATGGTTATTCATTTGAGTTGGAGAATAATGGTTATTCTATTTAAATGAATAATACCTTCAATGGTCATGCACCCAGTGAGAATGGTTTGTTGAATCTTGAGTGTAGTAATACACATGTTCGTAACATAGATGCCAAAAGATACAAAGTTAATAATGATAGTACCACATACTTGTGGCACTGCGGCTAAATGTCATATTGGTGTAAAGCGCATGAAGAAACTCCATGCTGATGGATCTTTGGACTCATTCAATTTCGAATCGGTTGAGACATGCGGACCATGCCTTTTGGGTAAGATGACTAAACCCTGTTTTCCGGCTTGATGGAACGGGCAAGTGACTTATTGGAAACAATACATGTTGATGTATACGGTCCAATGAGTGTTGTAGCTTGCAGTGGATATCGTTATTTTCTTACCTTCACTGATGATTTGAGTAGATATAGTGTATATTTACTTAATGAAACACAAGTCTGAATCGTTTGAAAGGTTCAAGCAAATTCAGAGTGAAGTTTAAGATCATCGTGACAAGAAGATAAAAATGTCTACGATATGATCGTGGAGGTGAATATCTAAGTTGCGAGTTTGGCATACAACTTTAGATAATGTGAAAGTTGTTTCACAACTCACGCCACCTGGAACACCATAGTGTGATGGTGTGTCCGAACATCGTAGTCGTGCCTTATTTGATATAGCACATACTATTATGTCTCTTATCGTTTTGCCACTATCGTTTTGGGGTTATGCATTAGAGACAACCACATTCACTTTAAATAGGGCACCATCTAAATCCGTTGAGATGACACCGTGTGAATTATGGTTTGATAGAAACCTAAGCTGTCATTTCTTGATGTTTGGGGCTACGAAGCTTGTGTGGAAAATGTTTTCACCTAATGAGCTCGAACCCAAAGCGGACAAATGCATCTTCATAGAATACCCCAAGAATAGTTGGGTATACCTTCTATCTCAGATCCGAGTGCAAAGTGTTTGTTGCTAAAATGGGTCCTTTCCCGAGAAAAGGTTTCTCTCGAAAGAATTCAGTGGGAGGAAGATAGAACTTGATGAGGTTATTGAACCTTTGTTTCAATGAGAGAGTAGCGCAGCGCAGGAAGTTGTTTCTGCGAAGCCTACGTTAGTTGAAGAGGAAGTTAATGATGATGATCATGAAGCTTCAGATCAAGTTACTATCGAACCTCGTAGGTCGACAAAGGACGTGCACTGCTCCTGAGTGGTACGACAACCTTATCTTAGAGGTCATGTTGTTGGACAACGATGAACCTACGAGCAATGGGGAAGCGATGATGGGCCCGGATTCCGACAAATGGTTAGAGGCCACGAAATCCGAGAAAGGATCCATGTATGAAAACCAAGTATAGACTTTGGTAGACTTGCTCGTTGGACAGCAGGTCGTCGAGTACAAATGGATCTTTGAGATGAAGACAGACGATGATGGTGAATGTCACCGTTTATAAAGCTCGACTTGTCGCAAAGAAGTTTTCGACAAGTTCAAGGAGTTGAGTGTGATGAGACTTTCTCACTCGTAGCGATGCTAAAGTCTGTTGGAATTATGTTAGCAGTTGCTGCATTTTTCAATTATGAAATCTGGCAGATGGGCGACAAAACATCGTTTCCTTAACAGTTTACTTGAGGAAAGGTTGTATGTGATACAACCAGAAGGTTTTGTCAGTCCTAAGGATGCTAAAAGGTGTGCAAGCTCCAGCAATCCTTCTATGGTCTGGAGCAAGCATCTCAGAGTTGGAATATACGCTTTGATGAAGTGATCAAAGTTTTGTAGTTTATACAAAGTTTAAGAGAAACTTGTATTTACAATAAAGTGAGTGGGAGCACTATAGAGTTTCTGGTAAGCATTTGTGGTTGACATATTGTTGATCGGAAATGATGTAGAATTTCTAGAAAGCATAAAAGGTTATTTGAAAAGAGTTTTTCAAAGTAAGACCTGGATAAAACTACCTAATTATTGAGCATCAAGATCTATAGAGATAGATCAAAGATGCTTGATGAGACTTTCAATGAGTACATACCTTGACAAACATTTTGAAAGAGTTCAAAATGGATCAGTCAGAGAAAGAGTTCTCGCCTGACTTGTAAGGTGTGAAGTTGAGTGAGACTCAAAAGCTCGACAACGGCAGAAGAAAGAGAAAAGGACAAACATCGTCCCCTATGCCTTAGCCATAGGCTCTGTATAGTATGCCATGTTGTGCACCGCACCTGTATGTGCCTTGCCATCAAGGGGTACAAGAGTGATCCAGAAGTGGATCACTGGACAGCGGTCAAGATTATCCTTAGTACCTAAAAGACTAAGGAGATGTTTCTCGATTATGGAGGTGGTAAAGAGTTCGTCGTAAAGAGTTACGTCGATGTAAGCTTTAACACCGATCCGGATGACTCGTAGTAGCAATCTGGATACGTATAGTGTAGTAGCCATTTGGAATAGTACCAAGTAGAGTGTGGTAGCAGTGTTTATAGCTTGACATAGAGATTTGCAAAGAACACACGGATCTGAATGTCAGAGGCCCGTTGACTATAAGACCTCTCTCACATGCAAAGCAAGATCGAGCCCCAGAACTCATTGGGTGTTAGATTCATAACAATGTGAATCACATGGTAATGTGAACTAGATTATTGACTCTAGTGCAAGTGGGAGACTTTTGGAAATATGCCCTAGATCCAATAATAAATTAGTTATTATCATATTTCCTTGTTCATGATAATCGTTTATTATCCATGCTATAATTGTATTGAACGGAAACATAGATACATGTGTGGATACATAGACAACACCGTGTCCCTAGTATGCCTCTAGTGAACTAGCTCGTTGATCAAAAGATGGTTAAGGTTTCCTAGCCATAGACATGAGATGTCATTTGATAATGGGATCACATCATTAGGAGAATTATGTGATGGACAAGACCCAAACTACAAACGTAGCATATGATCGTGTCAGTTTATTGCTACTGTTTTCTGCATGTCAAGTATATGTTCCTATGACCACGAGATCATGCAACTCACTGACACCGGAGGAGTACCTTGTATGTATCAAACGTTGCAACATAACTGGGTGACTATAAAGGTGCTCTACAGGTATCTCCAAGGGTGTCTGTTTGGTTGGCATGGATCAAGACTGGGATTTGTTACACCGTGTGAGAGAGAGGTATCTCAGGGCCCACTCGGTAATGCAACATTACAACAAGCCTTGCAAGCAATGTGACTAAAGTGTTAGCCACGAGATCTTGCATTACGGAACGAGTAAAAGAGACTTGCCGGTAACGAGGTTGAACTAGGTATGGAGATACCGACGATCGAATCTCGGGCAAGTAACATACCGAAGAACAAAGGGAGCGTTATACGGGATTACTTAATCCTTGACATAGAGCTTCGACTGATAAAGATCTTCGTATAATATGTAGGAACCAATATGGTCATCCAGGGCCCGCTATTGGTTATTGGCCGTAGAGGTGTCTCGGTCATGTCTACATAGTTCTCGAACACGCAGGGTCTGCACACTTAAAGGTTCGGTGACGTTTCGGTAGTATAGAGTTATGTATGGTGGTGACCGAAGGTTGTTTGGAGTCCCATATGAGATCCTGGACGTCACGAGGAGCTCCGGAATGGTCCGGAGGTAAAGATTCATATATAGGAAGTCCTATTTTGGTTGCCGGAAAAGTTTCGGGCTCATCGATAGTGTACCGGGAGTGCCGGTAGTGTACCGGGGTACCATCGAGACATGTATTTCGACCCAAGAGGCTAGATGGGCTGTGAGAGGGTTGAAACCAGCCCTTAGTGGGCTGGTGGAAGTCCTCTAAGAGGCCCATGCGTCTGGAGTTGAGAGAGAAGGAAAAAAACGCAAAGGTGGAAAGAGATTCCAAGTAGGAAAGGAGCAATCCTAGTCCTACTAGGATTGGAGGAGGATTCCTCCAATCCTCCTTGCGCAAGGGCTGCTTGTGCGCCAGCCCTCCTCCTATCCCTCCCTCTTATATATACCAGAGGACTTGAGGGTTTTGCACTAGGTTTTATGGCCACGTGCTACCCGTTCCACCGGTGCTCCTCTAGATCGGATTTCTGCGGTGCTTAGGCGAAGCCCTGCCGGAATTGCTCCACCACCATCGCCGAAGCACCATCACGCTGCCGGTGAACACTTACTCCTCTCCACTTCCTCTTGTTGGACCAAGACTGTGTAGATAGTCATCAAGCTGCACGTGTGCTGAACGCGAAGGTGTCGTCCGTTCGGTACTAGATCGGAAGGACCGTGATCAAGACCACGAGATGATTCGTGATTGGTTCGCGGGACGGATCGTGATGAGATCGCGGGACGGATCGTGATGAGATTGCGGGACGGATCGTGATGAGATCGCGGGACGGATCGTGATGAGATCACGGGACGGATCGTGATGAGATCGCGGGACGAATCGTGATGAGTTCACGGGACGGATCGTGATGAGATCGCGAGACGGATCGTGATGAGATCGCGGGACGCTCGGCGATTTGGATCGTGAAGATGTTCGACTACACCAACCTCGTTTCTTAACGCTTCCCGCTTAGTGATCTAGGGTATGTAGATCCACTCCCCCTCTCATAGATGCTCATCACCATGGATAGATCTGCGTGTGCGTAGGAAAGTTTTTTTTCCCCATGCAACGTTCCCCAACACGCCGGAGCGCTGTCACGCTGCCGGTGAACTCTTCCTCCTCCCCACTTCCTCTTGCTGGACCAAGACGGTGGAGATCGTCATCAAGCTGCACATGTGCTGAACGCGAAGGTGTCGTCCGTTCGGTACTAGATCAGAAGAACCGTGATCAAGGCCACGAGACGACCGTGATTGGATCGCGGGACGGACCGTGATGATATCGCGGGATGGACCGTGACGTGATTGCGGGACGGATCGTGATGAGATTGCGTGACGGATCGTGATGAGTTCACGGGACGGATCGTGATGAGATCGCGGGACTGATCGTGATGAGATCGCGGGACGCTCGGCGATTTGGATCGCGAAGAAGTTCGACTACACCAACCGCGTTTCTTAACGCTTCCCGCTTAGCGATCTACAAGGGTATGTAGATCCACTCCCCCTCTCGTAGATGCTCATCACCATGGATAGATCTGCGTGTGCGTAGGAATTTTTTTGTTTCCCATGCAACATTCCCCAACACAAGTGGGGGTAGGAGTTGAAAACTTAGAGGTCAAAAATAGATGCCTAATTAGCAAATGGCTTTAGAGGATATATACAGAGACTGATGGCATGTGGATACAAATTTTGAAAAATAAGTATCTACAATCCAAGACACTAGCACAGGTTACAGCTACATCGAATGACTCACCATTCTAGAAAGGGTTAATGAAAATGAAAATAACCTTCTTCTAGCGAGTCAAGTTTCTGGTTGGTAATGGTACCAAGACCAGATTCTAGGAGGACACGTGGCTGGGAGAGACGCTGCTAGCCTTACAATATCCTATTCTTTATAATATTGTACAATGTAAGGAAGACTATGTTGCCACAGTATTACAGTCCGTACCTCTTAATCACTAGTAGAAAATAGGGCTTTGTTCCATTTCTACAAAGCCCATTAGTCCCGGTTGCATTACGAACCGAGACTAATGTGAGCATTAGTCCCGGTTCAAGCGGCTAGGGCATCAGTCCCGGTTCAAATGGGACGTTTAGTCCCGGTTGGAGACACCAACCGAGACTAAAGGGGGTTGAGGATTTTAGTCCCAGTTGGTGTCTCCAACCGGGACTAAAGGTTAGACCTTTAGTCCCAGTTCCTTGAAATTTATTTATTTTCTGTTTTTACATTTGTTTTCTGTTTTTAGTTTCTGTATTAAATTGCTTATATCTTTTAGGATATTTGATGTTTTTGAGTGATTCTTTTTGCATTAGATTCAAAATTTTGTCTAAATTATGTTTGTGAATTATTTTTCAAATTTGAACGGTTTAAATATGAATTTGTTCAAATTTGCATCAAACCCTAGATTGTGAATAACTTGAGTTTACAAAAAGTTTTTCATTTAATTATTTTTGCTCCTAGTCACGTGTTAGATTTTTGTCACAGTGAGATTTATTTGTTTATTTTTAGAATAATTTAAATTAGGATTTTAATAAAACATTACTGTTTTGCTTATATAGTTGTTTTAGTCATTTAATTTTTGTTTTTTATTATTTTTAGTTACTTCTTTCCATAGATTTTAACATGTTTTAGTATGGTGAATATTGAATGCACAAAAATTCTGGAGTTGAAATAAGTTAAAAAATGAAATGCCTTTGTAACAGATGAGTTTTCGTCCGAAACCTTAATACATCAAAGGAGATGGTCCAGTTTGTACACGAAGTGCATCTAGTTTTTGCCATAACCCTCTCAACTTTGTAGCACATGCTATATGGGTGAAATGATGATACCATGCCAAGTTTCAACCTTTTCAAAGTTCATTTGTAGGGATTTTCAATTTCAGGGTCATTTAGCTCGAAAAAACCCATTAAATGCATGAAAAATAGCAAATGAAGTTAGAAAGAGTTGAAATTTGAGGATGTGGCTTGGAATGGTGCATATTGAATGCATAAAAAGTCTGGAGTTGGAATAAATTAAAAAAAGTGAAATGCCTTTCTAACAGATGGGTTTTCGTCCGAAACCTTGATACATCGAAGGAGATGGTCCAGTTTGTACACGAAGTGCATCCAGTTTTTGCCATAACCCTCTCAACTTTCTAGCACATGCTATATGGGTGAAATGATGATACCATGACAAGTTTCAACCTTTTTAGTGTTTATTTGTAGGGCTTTTGAATTTCGGGGTCATTTAGCTCAAAAAATCATTAAATGCATGAAAATAGCAAATGAAGTTAGAAAGAGTTGAAATTTTACGATGTGCCTTTGAATGGTGTATATTGAATGCACAAAAAGTCTGGATTTGAAATAAATTAAAAAAATGAAATGCCTTCGTAACAGAGGGGCTTTCGTCCGAAACCTTGATACTTTGAAGGAGATGGTCCAGTTTATACACGAAGTGCATCCAGTTTTTGCCATAACCCCCTCAACTTTGTAGCATATGCTATGTGGATGAAATGATGATACCATGCCAAGTTTCAACCTTTTCAGAGTTTATTTCTAGGGCTTTTCAATTTTAGGGTCATTTAGCTCGATTTTTTTTATTAAATGCATGAAAAATAGCAAATGAAGTTAGAAAGGGTTGAAACTTGAGGATGTGGCTTTGAATGGTGCATATTGAATGCATAAAAAGTCTATAGTTGAAATAAATTAAAAAAATGAAATGCCTTCGTAACAGATGGGTTTTTGTGTGAAACCTTGATACTTCGAAGGAGATAGTCCAGTTTGTACACGAAGTGCATCAAGTTTTTGCCGTAACCCTCTCAACTTTGTAGCACAAGCTATGTGGGTGAAATGATGATACCATGCCTAGTTTCAACCTTTTCAGAGTTCATTTGTAGTGCTTTTCAATTGCAGGGTCATTTAGCTCAAAAAAATCATTAAATGCATGAAAAATAGCAAATGAAGTTAGAAAAGGGTTAACTCTCGCTTGGTTAACCTTAGTTATGACTCTGGCTGGGACGGTGCTAGCACATGTAGTCGACGATATGATTGGATGGACACCAACCCGGACTAAAGGGGTTCTGAAAATTTTCAAACTCTACCCCCCTCCCCCCCATGGACCGCGTTTATTGAGTTTTCTAGAAAATAAACAAAAATGATAAAATCTTCAAAAAAAATTAAATCCTTTGAGATGTAGATAGGTTTTAGTATCTAGTTGGTATAGAAATTTTAAAATATGAATTTTGACCGTTTTTGCGAAAAAACGAACATAACTTTTGCATATGACGTCGAAAAAAAGTTTAATATATCAAAAAAACTAGAGAAAAATTAGGACTCGACTTCACCGGGGTTTACCTGGTGAAGTTTTCTCGGATTCTCGAAATCCCAAAAGTAAAAAAGTTATTACAAAAAAAAGATTTTTTCCTACAAAATAAAAATAATAATTTTATTTAAAAATAAATAAATGATGTCATATTTGGATTCCTCGCATTTTTTTGATAATAATAGATATATTATTTTTTTAATTTCGATTTACAGATTTAAAGATATTAATTATGCCATATGAATTGAATATATGGCAAAAAAATGAATAACATAATAATATTACTTATTCTATTTTCATAGAAATTCAATAATATTATTACTTATTTTGTTTATTTTAATAATTATTTGGAATTAAAAAAATTAAATCATGTGACATCAAGACCTAAGGGTTAATAAGTTTGATAGCTTACTATTGTCAAGAAAACAACAAGTGTAGACTTGGAAACAAAGGGTGATAGAACTTGAAAGTTAAGCGTGCTCGGGTTAGAGGAGTGAGAGGATGGGTGACCGGTAATGAAGTTAGATGATTTGGAATGAGGGGTGATTAGAGATTAAATAGTCAAATAATTTGAGAGCGGTGAGGAGGGGTGATTAGAGATTAAATTGTCAGATTTGAAAATCAGAAAAAAATGAAAAACAAAAATAAAAAATATTTAAAAAAAATCTTTAGTCCCGGTTTGTAACACCAACCGGGACTAAAGGTCCCGCTCCAAAAAGCTGCCACGTGGAGGGCCTTTAGTCCCGGTTCGTAACACAACCGGGACTAAAGGGTGAAGGCTTTAGTCCCGACCCTTTAGTCCCGTTTCCAGAACCGGGACTAAATGCCCTCTGAAACCGGGATTAAAGGCCAGTTTTCTACTAGTGAATGTTCAATTCAGGCAAGCTTTAGTGGGAGAACGTTGGAATTCATGGTTACATCTGGTTAGACTGTTGATGGATGTTCAACTTTCTGATCAGTCAGATCGAATTCACTGGAAACTAGCCATGAGTGGATCTTTTTCAGTAAAGTCGTTGTATTTGGATCTAATTAATTCTAGCCCCCTCTCGAGGTCTTTGCATATCTGGAAGATCAAAGTTCCGCTACGAATTAAAAAAATTATGTAGTTTGTACACAAGAGAGTGATACTAACCAAAGATAACATGATATAGCAGAACTGGAACGGGAGTGCCAAATGCTGCTATTGCTATCATAACAAAACAATCCGACACCTTTTTTTTAGAATGCCCACTAGCAAAATTGCTGTGGCGAACTGTTCATATAGCTTTCAACATTCAACCACCAATGAACATTAACATGCTATTTGGGACGTGGCTCAACGGAGTTGACGACACATTGGCTAATCATATACGCATTGGAATAAGTGCTTTATTTTGGGCTATATGGAATATTAGAAATGATATGATTTTTAGGGGAAAGAAACTTAACCATTTTTTGCAGGTCATATACAGAGCCACTGCTTGGATCCATACGTGGTCATTACTCAACCATGCGGACGCCAGGGAACTTATGGATATTGGGTGCAACCGGTGGGAGACGGTCGCACGGGCTATCTTCAGCCGGTTTAGATGGCGAGCTATTAACATGCTAGGTGTGTAGGCATCGTAGTCTTTTAGTGTCGTCGGATGTGGCATACATTTACTTACCGTTCTTTGCATTTTCTTATTGTGGCTCAGACTATCAGACCATGACAAACCCAAGACTTTGTTTACTTTATTTCCAATAATATGGTTGTATGCATCGACTGGTGCAGAGGCCGGGGGCTTTGCTCCTCCTTTTCCAAAAAAAAATAAGATTTAAGATTGTGGCAAGAAAGAGTTAAATGAGATAGTTACAGGGATATCTTGTATACCGGGAGAAAAAACTCTCTAGATTGTAGGCTGTGTTGCCTCTGTATTCCTGCCATTTGTGCGTATTGAGGAATATTTAAGTGAGTGGTTCATGAATTATTATCACATGGTTCCAGTTGCACGTCTATAGAGATTCATCATCACCAGATCAGTTCAAAATCTTAAATGAGTGGTTCATGAACTATTATTTTTGAGAATTCAGCAAAGAATGACCGAATATGTAAACATGATAAATACCAGTATAATATCATGTTTCAAATGAGGGCCTGAAACCAAAATTTAATTCCTGACAATTGATGTTAAGTTTTTGTGTTCCTCGGTTCAATCGCATGATTCCCTTGCATTGGCATGGGACTTGAACTTGATGCATGGCCCCACATAGTGTGCTTGACGTGAATATGGTTTTCAATAGACATATTCATCTATCATTTTGATATATGGATCTGATGTGAATATGGTTTTTATATTATCCAGCTGCATTACATATGTTCTTACCCTTGCCTTGTCACCATTTTTTTTGTTCGAAAAGATCTGGTGGGCATATTCAGCTGAGCTATCCAGGCCTGCAGTTAGAAACTGCCATTAGCACTATCGATTTGCTTGTACAATCTAATCCGTTTATGTTATGATCTTATAGATAGTTCAGTGTCTTTCAGAAACTTAAGAAAAGTTATTGCCGATTGTAATCTAATTTCGGGAATGCTAATTTTCATCCGGATGAAATCTTTTGGCTTTCATCCGATTTGTGAGCCGTCTGTTCTGTTTCCCAAGATTCGTGTTTTCTTTTTCTTTTCGTCCTCTCAGTTGATTTGTTTTCTCACTCAATCCACCCATCCGAATGCTAATTTTCTGTTTCCCAAGAAAAGTTGTTTGCGTTTTTACATTCCGTTCCTCTGTCCCGTCCCCTCCCTAGTCGAGATAGAGTGAGAGATCCATGGCGACTTGGAGCTCCCCTGTCCGCTCGATTCAGTAGGGTGGTGGTTAGGCATCCGACGCTCTCCCTCTGGCTGCCTTGCCCCCTCCTGCTCCTTCGTCTTTCCCCCACCGGAGGTCTGCAACATCTCTCGGCTCCCGCCCCATCGCCACTCCCATTTTTTTTTCGCCCGACGTTTCTGTTCGTCGAATTCGGTATGTATTTGTGGCTTTGGTTTGATCCTCAAGTCTGATTTGATAGTGTGTATGGTTTTGTCAGTCAGTTCTGCTGCTTATCCCTTTTTGGATCTCGCATGTGGTAATTAACACTAGGCAGCTATTTTCATGCAGATGAGTTGTTGCGTTTGTTAGTGGTATTGAATCTCGTCTGTCTTGTTGTTGTACAAGTATGTTTTATTTGATCTGTTTCGGTTAGTAGTTGGAATTCGGGTGGTTGTCATGGGCAGCTGCTAATTTCGTACATGTTGGATCGTGTTTCAGTGACTTTAGTGCCCTGGTCGCCTTGGATTCTCTAGTGTTTTTGTTTGTGCCTGTAGGTTTTTATGTAGTGTTCTTTGTGATTTGCTTGATAGCTAGTCAACAAGCTTAGGTTGTCGTACGTAGCACCTTTTGCTTGCAGATTTCAGCTCTGTTCTTTGTGTTTCTGTGAGATAGAATGTCCTTTTCATTTCAGCTATGTAAATGTTTGATTGCTCTACTAGAAATCCCTTTTTAGTGGATTTACAGTGTGTTTTCTTAGTGTTTTACACTGTAATTATCAGTGGATTTAAAGTGTCTTTTCTTAGTGTTTTACACTGTAATTATCAGTGGATTTGCAGTGTAATTTCTTAGCAGATTTGCAGTGTAATTTTAAGTGGATTTACACTGTATTTTTAGTGATTTTACACTATAATTTTCAGTGGATATACACTGTATTTTTAGTGGATTTATACTGTGATTTGCAGTGGATTTACACTGTGATTCTTAGTGGATTTACTATGTAGTTCTTAGTTGATCTTTCATTGTAATCCTATAAGAATTACATTGTATCTCTTGATTTTTATAGTGTACTTCCTAGTGAAGTTACACTGTAATCCTTACTGTTTTTGTAGTGACTGTTAGTTATTCTTGGATTTACCTTGTATTTGTACTGTAAATCTTGATTTTTACTGTTTAATTTTTATTGTATTTACAATGTAATCCTTAGTGTTTTTTGTCTTGGGTCTATTAGTGGGGCTTTACCCTTGTAATTTGCATTTGACCAGGGACTATTATGTGGATTATTTTTGTATTATCTTTAGTTGATTTTACAGGTTTACAATGTAAGTCTCGGTGGGCTTAGACTGTAATTTTTTAGTGGATTCTACCCTTAGTGAATTTTAATAGGGACTGTTAGTTGGTTTTTACCCTTGTACTCTGCAATTAAGTAGGGTCTATTATGTGGACTTTTAGCACTGAGCATTTGTCAGGTAGCCAATCTCTATCTTCTTTCTAATTTACTTTCGTGCATTTGGCTGTTTCTTTATTTTATTTTTACCCTGATGTCATTTTGGTTTTGTTGTATAGGTTGCAAGTCTGTTGCTCTTGACTCTATGAACAAAACAACAAATGATTCATTGGTTAGTAAATCTGTTGGTAATGTTTTGTCAAATGAGGGTACAAAGGATGGTCCAAATTTGGTTTCTTTTGTGTGCCATGTAGTATCAGTGCTTAGTTTTTTAGTTTCAGCGTGATCTTCATATTAATTACATTTAAAAGATCATAGCAATTATAAGTTCAAGTGATTGTAATTGGCCATTTTATACAGTTCCAAAGGTTGTAATATTAAATCATAGTATCATTTTGGTTTCTCAGCAGAAACAAATTGGTTTCTAGTGTATAGTTTGTGTGTCCAAAAATTATGTGTAATTTTACGAGCTTTTTTAGTGTATTTTCTTAGTGTAATTTAGTTTATTCCCCGTTTCATTTCTGGATTTTGCTCTTTAAATCCTAGCTGTGCTTTTATGTGTTTCTACTGTATTTGCAGTCTAAATCTACTGTAAAATGTCACTAGGTTTCAAATGTAATTGTTGTATTTACTGTGTAATTCTAATGTAAATTAAACTATAAATCTACTGCAGTTACTATGAAACTCACTGTCATTTTCTCTAAAACACTAGTGTATTCTACACTGTAGTTCTACTATATACACTGTATTTACACTCTAGTTCCAGTGTTTTAGCACTAAAATTACAGTTTTCTTACACTGTAATTCTAGTGGTCTATCGATGAAAATCAGACTGTAATTACAAAGGAATTTTTACCCTGGTCCACTACTGTAATTTCTATTGCTTACCATTGAAATTTTAGTGGTCTAGTACTGTAATTACAGTTTGTCTGCTACTGTAAATTCCTTATCTGCCAGTGTAATTTTGTTTGATAGGATCTTTTTCTGTTTCTCTATAACCACACTGTAAAAACATTTCTTAGATTTTGCTTTTGTGTAGGATCTACTCATCTGTATATGTTGTAACATTCAGTGAACTAGTGAATGCTAGTTCTTATTGGTTTCTCTGGTGATATGTAGATTTTAAGTTTATAGCTAGAGTGATCTGTGGATTGTCATCTGCTCTTTCCCTTTGGTAGGAATCCCTTGCTGATCAAAGTAGAGCAACATTTTTTTACATTAGCTAATGATTTTTTTTGCAGGATTTCTTTCCATGTTGTCTTCTATGTAAATTTCACAACGATAGTACCTTGTACATCATTTGCGCCTGAAGTAGTTGAGTAAAAGAGTAAGCCCTGCTCTGTTATTTTGTCAAGAATCAAGTTAGAAAAGCATGATTGAATATGTCTGTTCATTTTTTCAGTTTTTTAATGCTACAATAAAGTCATACATTAAGGAAATCAGCTTCATCATGTTCGAGGTACATCTCCTCCCCTTTCATGCTATATTCCATTCCCTTTTATCCCATCGGAGGCACCTGTACATATTATTAAAAAAAGTATAAGCAGTGAACTGTTATTGAATAAACAAGAACTATCTACATTGTTTGTGCCAATTAGTGTAAGTGCATAGCCTGATATTTTTCCAGTCTTTTTATCTGATCATAGTCCTAAATCATATGTAATGATCATTTTAGTTTCAGAGTAAAAGGTCATATCATCTCGAACTTCAAGTACAAATAAAAGGTATTCGTATACAATTCCAAAGTTTATAAAATACAGTCATAGATTAATTGCTTTTCTTTAGGAATAAATTTGTAAACATCATCATAGTTTCTGATTAGTGTACAATTTTTGTCAGTGCCAAAGTGTCTGAAAATACAGTCATAGATCTCTGAAAATACAACATTCCTAGCCTTTTTTGTTCAAGCATTTTTTCCTAAATGATTTCCTATCTTCCTGAACATGTTCCCCTAATCATTTTTTTTCTTTTGACCATGTGTTGTAACCGTAGCTATGAATTCAGAAACTTGCAAGTAGTTTCTCTGTTCCTGTCTGCCTAGACTACTTCTGTCCTAGTATTCTTCCTGGTTCTAGTGTTCTTTTTGTGACACGTAAGTACAGTTACAGAGCTCAATTTTTGGTCCCTGCAGCAAGTAAGTAAGGATTTGGATTGTGTTATATTTTCTGACAGTTTTAATAAGGTTTTTTCATGATTATGCTGCCTATGATCTTGGATTTGGTTTGTGAATCTAGTGTGTTTCTTCAGCTATGTAATTATCCACACACGATTTTTTTTTCAGATGTACACAATCATGAGAGAGATCTGTTTTACTCATGCTAGATGTGTGTTGAATGCAAACGAAAGGTGTGTTTACCCGTGAATCCTTTGCTTCTCCAGCCATGATCTTCTTCAAGCTTGTGTCTCAGAACATGGAGGAAACGCCATCACTTTGTTGCTTTCATGTCCGGGTTAGAGAAGGATGGGGATGGATCCGTTAAGTTTCTGTTTGATCTGTGCGGTTTGTTTAAATGAGTGGGACAGAAAAAGGGACATACAGGGGACAAGGGGCAGAAGACAATTGTCACATTCTAGTTTGTTGAAGTATCCGGCTGAAACCAAATTGATTTTCAGCCAGATGTTAATTAGACAGTCCCTTTAATTTAGATATGTGCTTAGGAACACACCTTATATGTTATCAAGTGGTCTTAAAGAACCAGCAATGATCGAATTCATCTAAAGACACCGCACAAAGTTTTATTTTTGTAACCAAGGAGGCTAGCTCTAACTGTATTTAAGATTGTTTTACTTTAAGACTGAGTTGATAAATAATTTTCATTTCTTTTTTCAGAGCAAGGAAGACAATAGATTCTCGGACGAGCAAGATCCAGGAGCGAACATGGAACCGTCTTCACAACCTCATCCAGCAATAGGTGACGTTGCTGGTGGATCACAAGTGTATCCGGCCTCTCCCTATCCGCCTGCGGCAACAGTAACCATAGCTCTCGGTGTTGCTCCTACCGGTTCACAGCCAGCACCACCATTCCCTGCCAATCTAGCTCAGATCAATGCTCAGAACCAGCTTATCTACGAGCAAGCGCATCAATTTAACCACCACCACCAGCAGAGGCTGCTAGGATTCGTAGAAGCGTCTCAACTTCCATACACGAAAGCCCGTATTGATTTATATTGATAGGGCGAGGCCAGATCTCGCAGGAGGCGTACATGATTCGGTTGGAACAACCAGAGAGATACCTAGAGATAAGAGGATAAAGATAGAAAGATAAAGCAAAGGAAAAGATCCTCTAACGACCTATGCGTGGTGGCCAAGGTTGTGACGTGAGGTTTGTTAACATGTTTAACACTCCTCCATAATCACAACTTCACCAAATTGAGATTACAACAAAATTGTTCAAAACTTCTAGTTGGTAATGCCTTTGTGAAACTATCTGCAATTTGATCTTTAGAGGGAATGAATCTGACATCCAATGGTTTACTTGCAACACGTTCTCGTACAAAATGAAAATCAATTTCAATGTGCTTAGTTTTGGTATGAAAAACTGGGTTAGCGGACAGATAAGTGGCTCCAAGATTATCACACCACAAACAAGGAGGTTGAGCTTGTGACACTCCAAGTGTTGGGAGACGTAGTAGTAAATCAAAATTTTCCTACGTGTTCACCAAGATCCATCTATGGAGAAACCAGCAACGAGAGGGGAGAGATTGCATCTTCATACCTTTGAAGATCGCTAAGCGGAAGCGTTACAAGAACGCGATTGGTGGAGTCGTACTCGTAGCGATTTAGATCACGGTAGATCTGATCAAGTGCCGAACAGACGGCACCTCCGCGTTCAACACACGTGCAGCCCGGTGATGTCTCCAACACCTTGATCCAGCAAGGAGGAAGGAGAGGCTGAGGGAGAGCTCCAACAGCAGCACGACGGCGTGGTGATGGTGGAGTAGCAAGGTATTCCGGTAGGGCTTCGCCTAAGCGCTGCGGAGGAGGAAGAAGAGAGGTAGGGCTTCGTCGTGAGAGAGAGATCAAATCTTTTCTCAAAATAGCCAAAACCTCGAGTATATATAGGAGGAGGGACGTGGAGGGCTGGCTTGGCCTCTACTCCAAAGAGGAGAGGTTCAGCCGAATTAAAGGGAGAGTCCACCTCCCACAAGGGAGGTGGATCTCCTCCTTTTAAATCATTTTTGGCCCTATCTCTTATCTCTAGCCGCATGGGCCTTTAGCAAAAGTCTTGCCCAGCCCAATAAGGGCTGGCACACTTTATCTAACAGCCCATGAGGTCCTTTGGTCGTCACACCCCTCCCGGGGGTCCTTCGTCACCCTCCCGGCACTCCCGGTACACTACCGATGAGCCTGAAAACTTTCCGGTGACCAAAACTGGACTTCCTATATATCAATCTTTACCTCCGGACCATTCCGGAGCTCCTCGTGACGTCCGGGATCTCATCCGGGACTCCGAACAACCTTCGGTAATCACGTATACCATTTCCCTATAACCCTAGCGTCATTGAACCTTAAGTGTGTAGACCCTACGGGTTCGGGAGACACGTAGACATGACCGAGACACCTCTCTGGTCAATAACCAACAGCGGGATCTGGATACCCATGTTGGCTCCCACGTACTCCACGATGATCTCATCGGATGAACCACGATGTCGGGGATTCAATCAATCCCGTATTCAATTCCCTTTGTCTATCGATATGATACTTGCCCATTATTCGATCGTCGGTATCCCTATACCTTGTTCAATCTCGTTTCTAGCAAGTCCCTTTACTCGTTCCGTAATACATCATCTCGTGACTAACTCCTTGGTCACATTGAGCTCATTATGATGATGTCTTACCGAGTGGGCCCAGAGATACCCCTTCGTCACACGGAGTGACAAATCCCAGTCTCGATTCGTGCCAACCCAACAGATACTTTCGGAGATACCCGTAGTGCACCTTTATAGCCACCCAGTTACGTTGTGACGTTTGGCACACCCAAAGCATTCCTACGGTATCCGGGAGTTGCACAATCTCATGGTCTAAGGAAGCGATACTTGACATTAGAAAAGCTTTAGCAGACGAACTACACGATCTTGTGCTATGCTTAGGATTGGGTCTTGTCCATCACATCATTCTCCTAATGATGTGACCCCGTTATCAACGACATCCAATGTCCATGGTCATGAAACCGTGACCATCTATTGATCAACGAGCTAGCCAACTAGAGGCTTACTAGGGACATGTTGTGCTCTATGTATTCACACATGTATTACGGTTTCCGGTTAACACAATTATAGCATGAACAATAGAAAATTATCATGAATAAGGAAATACAATAATAACCATTTTATCATTGCCTCTAGGGCATATTTCCAACACCAAGTTCTTTAAGCATAGACTGAATCCAAATGACTTCTGTTGTAGCATCTGCTAATGACTTGTATGCTGCTTCTGTGCTTGACCTGAAAACAGTGGCTTGCTTCTTTGCACACCAGGAGATCAAATTAGGTCCATAGAAAATAGCAAACCCACCTGTTGATCTTCTGTCATCCACACGACCAGCCCAGTCTGCATCTGAGAATGCACTAACAAGTGTGGAAATGACTTAGTGAATGTGAGACCAGCGGTCAATGTGTTCTTTATGTACCTCAAAGTCCATTTGGCTGTTGTGCAATATGATGTAGTGGGTGCATGAATAAATTGACATACTTTGTTAACTGCAAAAGAAATACCAGGCCTGGTTAAGGTCAAGTACTGCAGGTGGTCATCCAAAACTAGTCGCATATGTTCGCTTATATTTCAAATGAATTTTAACAAAAATGAATAAATTGAATGCAAATTCAAACAAGCAGGACCATATTCATTCATACTTGGATGCTTTTTTTACATAAAAACGGATGGTTCATCTGAACAGGAGTAAATTTATTACATTTACACATATTTCAACAAGATCAAACTCTAAAGATAGACTAAAATGACATCTCGCGCCTGTTCCGATCCCAGGACGGCCATGGGCCATGGAAAATGAAGCCCACCGCAGCCCTCCACTCCAACGACATGTATTCCCCATGTCCGGTAGCTTGCTCCCCATGCTCCCGGGAGCCCTGGACGTGTATGCTTCATCCAGAAGGAAGAATAGCCTCTATATTCTCTTTATTCGATAGCGCAACTCATCGGAGTGGTACCGGAGGGGTATGCTCCAGTCAGACGAGAAAAGTGGCCTCAACTTCTGCGAAGCACGGATCAGGGCTGGTTTTTTGGATGGGGGGGGGGCGATGATGCCCTACAAGCGAGCTTCCTAGGACCCAAGCTTCTGTGCACGCCGACGACACAAC
Source organism: Hordeum marinum (assembly GCA_022496015.1). Taxonomy (NCBI): domain Eukaryota; kingdom Viridiplantae; phylum Streptophyta; class Magnoliopsida; order Poales; family Poaceae; genus Hordeum; species Hordeum marinum. Next base: position 500,287,606 of record CM039678.1, on the reverse strand, counting down.
GGTGGTGACCTTCCTAGGACCCAAGCAGTGGTGGCTTCTCATGTTCTACTTTTCCTTGATGTTGGCGATGGTCGCGGACATGCTGGCCGCTGCCTCATCGATCTCCGTGAAGCCAGCTTCTTTCTCCACCAGCAGGGCACGCTTCAGTGTACGTTAATAGTTGATGGTGCGATGCATGCATGGGAGGAGCAGGCCTTGTCCACGACAACAACTCATCACTCCTCCATGAGCTGGCTTGGAACGGCGACCTGTCATGGGATGCACCGGCGAGCCTCGTCCATGGCACCGACGGCCTGGACCGGCGAGGGGGCTGGAGCAGAGAGTTGCATGGCTCGTATTTGGCAGGCTCGGTGGGCCACCCATCTCGCTTTTATGCCGGAGAAGTCCTCTTCTTGCTCATCGGAATCCATGGAGAGTGGGGAGAAAATGGTGCAAGGAGGAGTTGATGAGCGGGGCGATGGTGCAATTTTTGCCTGGTGTCTAGCATTGTGTTCAAATAGTGGGCAGACGCCCGAATCGAAGCTGCATTGTGTTTAGTGCCGACCAGCTAGGGAACGGGCGTGTGGTCGGAATAGGTTTCTCGGCGCACACACACAAGTTTAATGGAGGAAGGGGGCAGTGTGCATCTGTTTGAATGCGGCGAGGAGGCGTGTTCAGTCGGGCATGCAGCGGGCAATGCTCTCTCGACCGGCGCGCGCGACTTCAATGCCGGTAGTGAGAGGTTACATCCGCTCTGGACCGACGCCAATGTGGAGCGGCCGCTATACAACGCATGAGTGAGGGCAGCTGGCGACAGGAGGGAACGCACACGGACAAGGAAGGAGAGTCTCGTGCATACCCCCCCCCCCCCCCAATATACACACTTTGTCTCCAGTTTGTGGGAGAAAGAACGTGTTGACCCGTCTACGGAACTTGTTGGATGGTAAAAACACGTCCGAACCGTCTGGTCAGGACGGTTATAGGTAGTTTGAGGGTCATGACGGTGATAGGTGGTTTGAGGGCCGGCGCAACACCGACCACAAACCAAGATACTGGTCGTGAGACTTATGGTCAAACAAAGTGTAGAGATGATGCTGAAGCAGTGTTGACGAGTACCGGGTTCGAGTTGACGACTAGATTTATTGAATTTGACATGTCAGATGGATGTGAGTTGACCATTAAGAATCTGTGAAAGTAAAAGAAAGTCTGAATGTCAAAAGGTTGAAACTTACAGGGTCATATATTGTATGGTGTTGAGTACGATGACAAAGTACAAAGTACAGATGACAAATGCAGAAGAAGACGCAGTGATATGGTTGTGAGACATGTAAAAGACTGCCCAAAGAAATGGGTCAACTTCGACTTTGACTAGAGATGACTAAAGAGCAAGAAAAAATTATTTCAAATTCGGACATGCAGTCAATAATAGCGAGGATGGTGAGTTCAAATTTCTTATGTGTATTTCGCAAAAATATATATCTTATATGTAGTATAAAATATACGAGTTGTTCACTCTCGCACAGATAAGGAATGTCCTACCAGGATGATGATAAATTGGTGTTGTCGGATATGATGACCCAGTGATGGACGTGTTATGCTTGGACGGATACTCCAGGAAGTTGGGTACGGAAATAAGAGTCTAAAAAAACTTATTTTTCATGGGAGTTCTGATTATAATGGAGAAGAAAGTATCACAGTTATAAGTAAAGTCATGTGAAGAAAGTACATCGAGCTCATGATAACGGTTCAAGGGTAGGTACACGGAGGTTCACACATGGTAGCTTTAATAAAGCGATGACATATTCACCAACATGAAGTGTTAAAATATGCGTCGAAATATTATGTATACGAGGTGTGCTGTAGTTGGACTTGTAATTAGCTGAGGTCAGATGTTTGAGTCGAATACGCGTAACCCAGACCTATAATATAAAGGCGTCGTGGGAAAATCAAATAGACAAGACATAAACTCGTAGGCTAGACAGAATCGTGAGAAGAACGGTCTAGATGCTCATGGCAGAGGTTAGCTAGACCGACCATGGTAGCGCGGTGATTGTAGCGTTGTCTAACAGCTTCGACGGGCTTCTGGCCGATTGTATCACATAATTTGGTACATCAGAAGAGTGTTTATAGTCATGGCTCGGGATATAGTCATGTTGATGAATCCTGTTAGTAAATCTGTATTCCATTGCATGAGCTTGTATGTGATTAGTTGTGCTCGACAGATTGATGCGTGTCTCAAATTATTCTATTACGCGCTTGAAGCATGACATCTTAAGTTTATGTTTTTCCTACGTGTCTTTCTCAAATCAAAAGTGCTATCACCAACCCAACTATAAAATATAAAAATACATTGGGTCGAAAGCTGAGTTACTAATGCAAGACACCTACAAGAAATGATTAAAAAACAAATTATTATTTTTAAAACATCGATGCTTATTTACGGAGGATACTTAATTAGACATTTCACTGTTTTTCAAAAAATAAAAAATAAAATCAATTTGTTTCTCCAAGCACCTTGCATTTTATACCAAGCCTAAGGATAAGCATATTTTGCACCTTTGTTATAGTACTAATCGCTTGAGCAAGAGCTCCTGCTGTCTCGAAGGCGACAATCATTTGCCCCTTTTGTCACAGCAGAACACAACACAGATTAATAAATGATGGATGCGTCTAGCGGACGTCCGGCCGTCCTGGGATGGCTAACAAGCAGCCAACCAAAAAGAAAACAGTTTCTCCTAAGTTCATATTAGAAAAAGGAACATGTGAACAAGTGTGAACAAAAAAGGTAAAAAAAATGCAAACCACCCAAGTTAACAGGTGTGAATGCACTTAATTAGGGTTTTTCCAATTTTAAAAAAATCATATCTTTCAAACCGCGTGTCGAAATTCAGATTCGTTTTCACCGTTGGATTCTTTGTGACGAGATCTTCGAAACTAGATCCCGCATGGGTATGTTTTGATGAATTTTTTTATGTGCAATTTAACCTCCGTTTTGTGCAACTCCATGGCAGTGTATGTGCAACTACCTGACAGTGGATGTGCAACTTCCTGCTTAACCCGTGGAAGTATAGTTTTCACTAATGGCACATCCACCCTCAAACTACCTCCTTCCAGTGAGATGTTCAAATTCGTGTTTTGCCCAAGCCAAGTGCCTAGTAGTTCGTGTGCAACTTTCCTCCTGCCCGTGGTTATACTTTCACTATTTGCTGCATCGGCCAACTATCTAACAGTGGATAGCAACTTTGGATACTGTCACCGTCAACTGTCTATCAGTGATGTGCAACTATCCCTCGTACCTCATGGATGTGTAATTTCTCTACTAGCACTCCGAACCACCCCTCTAGTGGGATGTGCAACTTTAGTGCCCTGTTTATATGCAACTTTTACTACCCTCATGAATATGTAACTTTTCACTATCCAATGAATGTGAAATTTTCACCATCCAACTATCCCTGCGTGTGAGATGTGCAACTTTATTTGTTGCTTCGGCCAACTGTCTAGCAGACTTTGTGCAACTTCGTGTGTTGCCCCTGCCAACAGAAACTACATATCCACAAGTAGTTAGGGGAAGGAGTTGCACATCAAGTAATAGGAACTTGGCTCGAACAACAGACTAAGTTACACAAATCACTAGTAGGGGTGTGTCAACTGTAAAAAGATATACACATCCCCGAGTAGGGACAAGGGTTACACATCGACTACTAGATGTTTGGTCGGGACAGTAGACTAGTTGCACATCAAGTTTTCATGGTTGCTGGGTTGCAACCTCAGGTGAAGTTAGATCATGCAGCTCCAAAAACTGGTTTTGCAAAAAATTGCACAATGTAGTATTGAAGTTGCACCATATAGCATCAAAGTTGGCATAAAAATAATTTCGTCAAAATACACCCATGCGGGGTCTAGTTTCAAAGATTTCCTCGCAAAGAATCCAACGGTGAAGACGGATCTAAATTCCGACGAGCGGTTTGAAAGATATGACTTTTTCAAAATTCAAAAAACAAAATAAATGCATGCAAAACCGTTTCTTGCAAACTACCAGTGCAAACACATTTAATACTACTAACAACATGCACTAGCAGACAAAAAAAACTCATGCGCAGCCCCGGCCGCTCGCGTGCACTTTTGTGCATTCCCGGTTAATTAATCTACTCAAACCAATCATGTTCCCGGTTAATTAATCTACTCAAACCAGTCATGCTCCGGCAGCTCTCAGCTGCCAACACCCGTCGACTGTCGCGCAATGCCCACGCGACACCATACCATACCATACCCGAGAGCGAGAGCAGAGCTCGCGGCCCTCCCGGTGCTCCTGCCAATGGGGAAAGGCGGAAGGGCGGAAGGCGGAGCCCTAGCCGAGGGCCCGAGATTCCGGCGGCGCGAGGCGAGGCCGCCGCACTGTCTCCGACGGGGCCCTCGAGTTCTTGCTGACGCCTCCTCCTCCGAGTAAGTGTTCGAATATTCAGGTATCTGTCTGTCAATCATCGTGGGTGATTTCCCCGGGCGTCCTCATCGTCCGTCTGAGATTCTATGGAATTTTGGGAATGTCCGGTGAAGAACTGGACGGGAGGGAGGGAGGGAGGGAGGAGGAACTGCCCTCTCGCGTCCTTCGATTCTCCATGCAGATAGATTTGAGCCGTGCCGATGTCAGGGCCTCTTTTTCTCACCGTAATCATCAAGCTTTCGGAGCTTCTATTCTTACCAGGAAATTTCCGAGCTGATAGTCTGACTAGTTGTACACATGGTTGGTGTGTGTAATAGTTTCCACATTTGCCAAAGAAAGTGCGTCGAATTTAGTCTGAAGATAGGTTCACTACTAAATATTGTACTACTTGCTCTCAACACCCTGTCTCATGGGTCAAATCGGGGCGGTCACGGTCAGCTCGCTGAAAATTTCCCCCTTCAGTACACCTTCGTTTACTCTGTACTTCGATAAATTGTCAATTTCCTATTTAACTGCATTTAGGGGAGGGCCTTACTGTACCCAAATTCATGTAACGTAAGTAGAAACACTGATGCATGATGGGTGTGTTTGATTCGATCCCTACCAAAGTGGACAATGAAAATAAGTGTTTCCCCTCTGGTTGTACTAAGCCAGAAAATTCAGCCCACTGAAAGAAAAATACACTATCCAGATGGCAGCAAGTTAGGGAAATCATTCAAGATTCCAACATCTTACATGCTGATTTATTTTTTCCTAAAATACAGATATGCACATGCTAGTTGGCACACACAGTATGAAATACATTGTTTATACGAAACAACCACCTCAACTTTGCCCTGCATCTTATGCCTATACGCATGTTCCTCACGTCTCATTTTGTCGAGAGTGATGTGCTCATGTGTCATGCGGCGTCTTTCCAGGGATAAACCTTTGTAGGCGGCATCTTTACCATGAGATAGTATTAGACTTTCGTTGCGATGTTTTTGGATACTTGCAAAATAATATTGTCTTTTGATTGAACTGATCATTGTTATAAAAACTTGAGTTTACTTGACGAAAATGAAATTATTTTTAACTATCTGAGAACTGCACTGGTGGGAACCTTACTAATCTCTGTACATTCTCATGAGAATTATTAGCCCATCAATTATGATTTGAGATTGTGGCAAGAAAGAGTTAAATGAGATAGTATCAGGGATATCTTGTATATCGTGAGATAAATCTCTTTAGAGTGTTGGCTGTGTTGCCTCTGTATTCCTGCCATTGTGCGTGTTGAGGAATACGTAAGTGAGTTCACATAACATGGTTCGAGTTGCACGTCTACAGAGATTCATCATCACCAAATCAGTTCAAAATCCTAAATGAGTGGTTCATGAATTATTATTTTTGAGAATTCGACAAAGAATGACGGAATCTGTAAACAAATAGTTTAACATGATAAATACCAGTATAATATCAAGTTTCAAATGAGGGCTTGAAACCAAAATTCAATTCCTGATAATTAATGCTAATTTTTTTGTTCCTCAGTTCAATCGCATGATTCCCCTGCATTGGCAAGGGACTTGATGCATGACCCCACATATGTGCTTGACGAATCAAGTCCTACTAGCCTGGCCAAACCCTTGTCGAGATGCGACTGGTTGGCCCCATTGTGTTCTAGTCTACTTATGTCTGGTCCACTACTTCAAATCTCAAGCTAATAGTGTAATACAATCAGTTTTTTTTTTGTTGAGTGCCTTCTTTATCATGGAAAAATGGGAACACGTGGCGTGAGTCCCAGGCAAACCACCAATTGGCATAACTAATCAAAATAAATAAGTTTGTGCAACCCACATGTTTTTATTTATCATGAAGTAATGGCAAATCCATGCCTCGTGCCTCGTGAATGTATCATTCCGGAAACCTCTAGAAAGTGTCAAAAAGACAAGGACAGCCTGCATCTTTAATTGCTTTCCATATTAGCATGTAGCAATTAGGCTTGTCCCACAGCTGTGCCGTCTTGTCGTCTCTTGCCATCAAGGTATATATATACCGTTTTCTTTGCCAGGGTTTGTGCAAATCGAAAAGAGAATTTCTTTGGTGCATAAGAAATCTATATTGCGCTGGTATGTATTTGAAAATTTTCTTTCTCACTTACATGTCAATCTAGCTATGCAGTAAATCCGCGTTTGCATATTCTTTAGATCTTTGTGATGCCCCAATTGCTATTCTTTAGAAAAAAAATTAGACCAAAATACCAATACGGTGTAAGCTGCTGTTACTTTACTAATCAAGTAGTCATAAATCTGACAAACAATCGTCGTTGACGCCACTAGGCACAGAAATTGATTCACGAAAGCATGATTGTCACGGTCTAAGAGATAGTAGGATTCTTCTTCTTAGATTGGCATATGATTTGTTTGTAGGAAGAACATGACCCCAAGATCTGGATCACTATCAGATTCAGACATTTCTCTTAGTATTGAACTATCAATCGAAACAATTACACGGAATCTGCTGAATGAATTGGGAAGTTGAAGTTTTGTCAACCTTGTGTGAATGATCTCATGTCATCTCTGAAAGGGATACGAGTGCGGATGGTAATATCAAAATATTCATCTTGATATTTATGTACAAATTATCTTTATATATCATGAAACATAATTTGGTGGTTGTTCATGATTCAGATTTTGTAGCCATCTCTGCCATGTATATTCATGTGTGCTGCTGTTATTCATATCACTTTTTTCAATAGACATATTCATCTATCATTTTGGTATGGATATGATGTGAATATGTTTTTTCTATTATCCAGCTGCATTACATCCGTTCTTACCCTTGTCTTGTCACCATCTGGTTTTCTTTTTCTTTGTTTGAAACGATCTGGTGGGCATATTCAGCTGAGCTACCCATGCCTGCAGTTAGAAACCGCCATTACCACTATCGATTTGCTTGTACAATCTAATCCGTTTATGTTATAATCTTATAGATAGTTCAGTGTCTTTCAAATAATAAGAACAATTATTGCTGATTGCAATTTAATTTAGATGTGTGTTTAGGAACACTCCTTATATGTTATCCAGAGGTCACTCTCAGGGGCACAGCAAATAAGATGTAACAGAAGAGAAGATGCTAAATTTGTTGTGACTGGGAATGTCTGTTGAAATGCAGCAAGATTAGTTTGTTAGTTTTGCTGGTCCGTTTTGGTTTTGCATGCGTATTTTCAATTTTCTGCTGTGGTGCTGTTACTCAGAACTGATCAGTTTCTGAACTAGCAGATATTATCTTCATAAAGTTTTTTGGGAGGATCGTAATAAAGAAATCTATCCAGTGTTTGAAACTGGTCTTAAAGAACCACTAATGATCAAATTCATCTAAAGACACCGCACAAAGTTTTATTTTGTAACCTAAGAGGCTAGCTTTATCTAACTGTCTTTAAGATTGTTTTACTTTAAGCTTGAATTGATTAATAATTTTCATACTTTTCAGTGCGAGAAAGACCATAGATTCTCGGACAAGCAAGATCAAGCAGCGAACATGGAACCATCTTCACAACCTCAGCCTGCAATAGGTGACGCTGCTGGTGGATCACAACTGTATCCCGCCTCCGCCTATCCGCCTGCAGCAACAGTAGACGTAGCTCCCGGTGTCGCTCCTGCCGGTTCACAGCCAGCACCACCATTCCATGCCAATCCGGCTCAGCTCAATGCTCAGAACCAGCTTATCTACGAGCAACCGCAGCAATTTAACCAGCAGCTCCAGCAGCAGCAGCAGAGGCAGCTGCAGGAGTTCTGGGCCGAGCGACTGTCGGAGATCGAACAGGTCACCGACTTCAAGAACCACATTCTGCCACTCGCCAGGATCAAGAAGATCATGAGGGCCGACGAGGATGTCCGCATGATCTCGGCCGAAGCCCCGGTGGTCTTCGCGAAGGCGTGCGAGATATTCATCCTGGAGCTGACGCTGAGGTCGTGGATGCACACCGAGGAGAACAAGCGCCGGACCTTGCAGAAGAACGACCTCGCCACTGCCATCACCAGGACCGACGTCTACGACTTCCTGGTGGACATATTTGCCAGGGATGAGACGAGGGAGGAAGGCATCGGGCTTCCCAGGGCCGGGCAGCCGCCCTTAGGGGCTCCGGCTGACGGGTACCCATACTACTATTCGCCGCAGCTGCAGGTACCAGGTGCCACGATGGGGTACGGCGGCCAGCAGGTGCCGCAGGGCCATCCGACGTATGCGTGGCATGATCCTCTGGAACAACAACAGCAGGGCTATCAGGCAGAGCAACAGCAATCTGCAAGCGGCTGACAACATTGTGAGCAACCACCAGATTCGATATCCTCAGTTTAGCCAGATCATTAGATTTTATTTTGTCCAGGTTCCATGCTAGCTTATCGTTTGTTTCATCAGTCGAAACGGAAATGGGAGAGGGTACCAGATCCCTCGTGGAAGTTTTGTTGTTGTCGCGGTGTCTTCAGCAAAAGGATTTACCAGTTGGTTAAAATTTACCATACCGTGTCCATTTTCGTTACTCCAAACTGAAAGTTGGCCTCTGGATTCTGGTTATCGCTTTTCGATATGCAGTCGTCAAGTGCCATGCTACCTCTGTTTATGTGATCTGTTTGCTTGTGGTTGTGGGTCGTATTCTCTTGTATGAAATTTTCTGATCCTGATGCAGTTGAATTGAATTGGTCTTTGGCTGAACGTCCAATAATGGTGTTTTGGGAAGCTACAGTTGATGATCTTTCAGCTGAAGCATGGCAAGCAAGTAGATGCACAGGGGGTTGTAGAGCATCACGGCTTGACGCGAATGCGGAAAAGCTTTGTGTTCCCATCGACTGAACCAATATGTTGAAAAATTTACCATACCGTTTCGATCAAACTAAGAGTTGGCATCTGGTAATGGCGTTTTGATATCCAAACATTGACTGGCATGCTACCTCTGTTTTCAGTGACATGTTTGCTTGCAGTTCCTATATATCGTCTTGTATGAAATTTCAGATCATGTTTTTTAAGGGTAAAAGTTTCAGATCATGTTGCGGCTCCAGCTGAATTTGTCTTCAACCGAATGTGCAATGGTGTTTTATGAAATTACAGTTGATTTATCAATAATTCAGCTGGAGCATGCAGTGACCGAATGCACAAGGGTAAGTAGAACATGATGGCTTTTCATGATGACAGAAACCCTGTATTTTCCAACGACTTGGTGATGCGCATGGTCAAAGAATAATGGTGTTGGATAGACCCAATACTTATGATATACTCCCTCCCTTCCTTAATATTTATCTTTCTAAAGATTCAACTATGTACTACATACAAAGCAAAATGAGTGAATCTACACTCTAAATTATATCTATATACATCTGTATGTAGTTCATAGTGAGATTTCTAAAAAAGACAAATATTTAGGAACGGAAGGAGTACAACAGAATCCCATCGTCACTTAGTTGTTGGTATTATCATAAAATATGTTAACGATTACTCTCGTCCTTGGACCATGAGAATATTGTAGACCTTCACGTCGGATGGTTGCTTTGGAAAAGTATGTCAAGGTTCCCGATGAATCAAGACTAGAATTTGCTCCTCCGACGATGGAGAGATATACCCGTGGCTCACTTGGTGCTACCATATCCATTATCGTCTGGGCAGACATAGTGATAGTGATCAATGGATACCAAAACAAAGAAAAGGGAAAGGAGAACAAAACCGATAACGAGGATAATAGTTATAGTGATCAAAGTGTTGGTCATAAAAATACTATCTCACATCCGGTAAAATTATCGCGAAGCAAAGGGAAGTGTATGCGCAAAAAAGGTTCAACACAAAAAGATTTTCGTGTATGTGTGGAAGTTAGCATTCGTGCCCAGATCCCGCTATTAATTATTGACTGAAAGGTGTTCCAGGTCCTATTATCGAAACTCTAGCGTCACACGCTTAAGGACTAGTGATTTGTAAGAGAACTAGGAGGTCATAGATGTACGAGCGAAGGGCATCGAAAAGTTTCAAAAGTGTTCCAGATGGGTCTGATAGCCTCCGGGTTATTCGGAAGTGTCATGCCTCAGAGAGTCCCGGGATTTTATTGGAGGCTTTGGAAGCTTCCAACAGGTTTCGAAAAGTTCCAAAGGAGCCCTAGGGGGCTGCCACTTGGCTAGGCCAAGGAGTACTCGACACATGGGCCCAATTGGGCCCAATAGTGAGGCACACCCTTTTGCTTGAGGGTCAATGGAAGTGTTGCGTGGGGTGGGAGGAGTCCTAGGAGGAGTCTCCTCCCTAGTTCGACCGCTTCTTTTTTAGAGGGAGGTTTAGGCCAGATTTTGTTTACCATTTGCCCTCCCCAAAAAAAACACAGATGATTTGTGTTCCGCCCCCTCCCTCCCCAGTGATTTTCGGCTAGCTCTATCACTGCTTGGCATACCAATCCTTTGTAGCCACCCCTCCCCACCTGTGCCCCCCTCTCTCTCTCCATCTAGTTTAGAAGTAGAAGGCGCACCGCTAGGTTTCTCCTCCCTCTACTTTCTCTAGGCGATCTTTGTCTTGGATGACGAAGTGTTGTTGAACCACTACTTAGATACATGTGGATACCGAAGAGGGGTCATCTATTTCGGCTTTCGATTGGTGGAGAAAATTCTCGTGCTTGGGAGGCTTAATCTAGCTACAGGAACCGGGGAATCGTCACTAACATCTTCGTCCCTTTCGTTGGGTTCTTGTTGATGAGATTAATCTATCCTTACATCATCATAGTTATAGTGGTAAAAAAATCGCATAGTATCGCCCCCTTCATTTTTATTGGGTTCGTATAGTGGTAAAAAAGTTGCATAGTATCGCCCCCTTCATTTTCCATCTAGAATCTAAAGAAAGATAATGAGACCCCCACGCCTCCATCACTTGCTCCCGTAGTTGTTGCCTCTTAGCGTTCCTTGTCCGCCGCTACAGCTGTCACGTCCAAGATGCGCGCCTATCCGTTTTGAGGCACGAGGGCCCCGCAAAGGATAGAGGCACATCTTGCCGTTAGCAAGAATAGTAACATCGCAACATACAATACAGAAAGAGATGAGTATACAAGATTGGCTTACACTCGCCACATACTAAATTACAATTCACTCAAGTCATAGCATCGTGTTGAAGACAGGGTCCGGCTACAAACGAAAACAAACGAAAAGAGAAACAGTTGCAAATGATACTATCAAGCTATCCCAAGGATCACGACAAGGTCCTCTACTCATCCGGATATGTCACACACATTCTTCCATGCTCCTCATCATATTCCCACTGCAGCTGTGCAAGATCATCCTGCTCACACATATCTGTACCTGCACCTGGAGTGTTGTAGTAAACTGTGATCCACAGGGGACTCAGCAAATCAAACCACCGGGTTCTGAGACTATGCTAGCTTATGGGTAGGGAAAGGTTAAGTGTTTAGTTTGCAGCAGCCCTAAGCATTTATGGTGGCTAACTTACGAACATGTAAACAGAGTATGAGTGGCCTACGATGACGATCGAAACTAGTATGATCTCTACGAGACCCTGAACACCTACTTACGTCAAACATAACCCCACCGTGTTCTCTCCCGTTCAAGTTCACGAGCAGAGACGATCACGGTTACTCACACAGTTGGTTCATTTTATTAGAGTTTACTTCAAGTTAACTATAACCGGGTGTTAAACAATAATCCAAGTTGCCACATAACCGTGGGCACGACTTTCCGAAAGATTTAACCCTGCAAGGGTGCTCCAATTAATCCATTACCAAATTAACCACACTCCGCGAGAATAGCCTCGATCATGGATCTCGCGATCATCATCGGTAATTTCAAAGGAATTCCAACACCTCGAGTAAACCCGAAGAAAGTCAGAGTCCACACGCAAGACATTCGATAAAGGTAAAACAAATCCAGCAAGACCACCCGACGTGTCGACGATCCCGATAAGAGCCGCGTATCTCAGTCTCAGGACACGGTGGATAAGCGACGCGTACGGAGGCCTGATAGAAATCCCCCAAGTTGCCCTGGGTTGGCCCCGCACAGTGCTCTGGTTTGGACCAACACTCATGAGGAGCACTGGCGCGGGGGTTGATTAATTGTCCACGGGGTTGCAAAGCCCTATGCAAGTTTTATTAAATTATTAGCAAATGTAGTACCAATGTTGGGTCTTTCCAGACAAGTTTTAATCTCAACTGAACAACCAAGGGGGTCCCCATAACAACCCCGAGCATGTTAGGAGCGCAAAGTATGGAAAACATAACAGCGGTAACAGCGGAACAAATCACTTAGCAAAAGGACAAGCCTTCCACCAATACCAATATATATATGTGCATTAAATTAAATATCAGACGATAAGATGTTATCCAAATCCATGTTATCACATGGAACAACCTGCACCTGCAACTAAGAACGCTATAAGAGGGGCTGAGCAGCGGTAACTTAGCCAAACAAGGTTTGCTGGGAAGTGGAGGTTAAAGGCTTTCATGACAATTAGGAGGATGATATCAAGTGGTAGGTAACGCAATTGTAACGATAAGAACGGAAATCTAGCAAGCAAGAATAGTAACAGAATCCGGGCATGATCATCTTGCCTGTCGGTTCCTCAGTGTAACAAGTAGCTGGGTCCTCGTAGTGGTACTCTCCAGGATCCTCGTACTCAGATTCAACGCTCGCGTCTACCCAAGAGAAACAGAAACAATAAACAACCAACCAAGGTGCAATGCACAAGCAAGATGATGCATGATCATTTTTTACGAAGAACTTAACATGGCAATCCAACTCTAGTCAAGTTTCACGTGCAAAGTTGGTATATTAGTGAATCTAGACAGAACCTCATGTTAAGTTGTTTAGACATGCATGAACATGGAAAATATGGATGCATTATGCAAAATCGATGGAAATGTATATAAAGATAATAAGAAATAGAGTTACGGTTCTCGAGATACGCTCACGACAAGGTACGGAGGCAAAACACAAGATCAACTAAAACCTGGGCTCACTCTTGGCATTCCAAGGCAGCCACTGGATAGGTGAAGAAAAACCAACCATAATAGGCTCAATAATCAACTCATTCCATGGAGTATAGCTCCCACAACACTCAAAACAATAAAACACTAAATCTGCCACAAAACAACAACATGGCAACTTCTACAGCTCATAACTTGAGCTACAGAACCCTACAGCCACAAACAAGACATGGACATAATATACTCAACATATAATCCAATTAATCCAACTACACCCACAGCAAAAGAGGCACACATCACTATGCATGAAGCAATCAAGTTGGCATGATGAATCAGGTTTTAAGGGACTTGGTGAAAATTCCAGTTTTCTGGAATCTGGGTTTATAAAGTAGCAAGTTGACAGCACTAGTTAAATATGCTAAGAAGCTCCAAATGGCATAAAAATTAACAGGATGGTAGATGGCAATATCTACTACAAATATCTAACACTGAGCATGATCAAATTCATAACACATCACTAGTTACGGCCCACTCTTCAAGGCAAAATAATAACAGCAGAATCTCCAGACGTCATTTTTAAGCATGCTGGACAGGAACAGAAAGTAGCTTACTAAACAGCATGGTATCTATTGATCTGGTGACCTGGCACAAATAAAAAAAATACATGGATGTTCACAGCAACTTTGACTAGCAAACTCATCTTGACAAGAACTCCAAAGCATGCATAGATTAAATCATAGGAAAAAGACAAAAGGGCATCACAGCATAAAAATGCAGTTTAATCAAGTTGCCCCAAAGTCAAATCTGTCTTCACAGATGCATTCCTGGGTTGAAAGTACCCCAAATGCATTACTCATACCCCTATACTTGCATGGAACAAGAGGGAGAAAAGCTAGGTCGAAATTTGACCTACAAATTATGAGTGACTTATGTCACTTATGCATATGCAAGGAAATGGACTTGAAATGACATGAAGGCTATTGACACATGTTGAAAATGGTTAAATATCACCCTAGGAACATGGTAACATGGCATAGAATCAAATACAAGGATGAAACTAGCTAGAGAAGGATCTATGCTCATATGCTCGTATAAGGTAAAACATACACATGGAGCTACACATGCACATGGGTGAGTGTATGTAGAACATACACGCACCACTCACACTCACATACATCACATGGCACACCCCATATGCCAAGCACACACATAGTACCACACTATGCTTGCACTCACTCACTAACACTCATATGTGGGTATGTGCAAGGGCACATACACACACATGACCCACACCTACACTCACAAGCACTCACATGCATACATACACACACAACACTCTCACTCACATGTATGTATATGCAAGAAGCATATACACACACATGACCCTCACACACACACACACTATGCTCTACTACTCACATACATGCATTACATACATACACATGCATGGGTGTATATGCACATGGTGCATACACACACACGCACCTCACTTGCACACCACAAGTGCATTGTCAACAATGCACACACACACGCACCTCACTTGCACACCACAAAAATACATACATTCCAACATACATACATACATACATACATACATACATACATACATACAAGCTGTTTTATTTTGCAAAAGAAAGCAAAAGAAAAAGAAAAGAAAACAGAAAAAAAACAAAGGGGGGGAGGAATCGAACCCAGGACCTCCCTGGTAGCACACACACTCTCTACCACTGCGCTACGGCGCCAGATCTCAACAGAGTAGGGAACTCTCTGCTCTAATACACGCGCACGCCTCCTAACTGACGAAACTGAAGAAGCAACAAAAGCAACGGCGACAGGTCATGGTGGCGATGCTCTCCGGCGACTACAGGACGCAACCGACGTGTCCAACGGCTCCTACGCGCTAAGGGATGATCGGGGGTTCCATTCCCCTGCTCACCTCGCGGTGAGGAGGAAGAAGGAGAGTGGCAGGAGCTCGGAAAACTACCGGCGGCGACCATGCTACGCGACGATGCAACGCTACGGCGAGACGAGAGGGGGAGGGCAGCGAGGAGCGGCTGCTTACCGAGGGAAAGAAGACGGAGAGGAGGGCTCGACGGAGGGGGAAGAAGGCCCGGAGACGCCGCGGCGACAGAGGGGAAGCAGAGCTCGGCGACGCGGCGGCGACAACGGGGTCTGCAGGGGTGCTCCTCACCCCTAGCAGCGGGATCGGGATGCGGACGGCTCCAGGAACACGGCAGCCATCTCCATCGAGGGCAACGACCACCGGGGACGTGGCGACGCCGGCGACGACGACGGCGGACGCCTTTGAACCTCTCTGCTCTCGCGCACTCTCTCTCTGATAGAGAAGAAAGGAAGGAGGAGAAGGGGAACGGTGGCGATGGAGGAGAAGGGGAACCCTAGGGGCTCGAGCACTTTAAATAGATGTCGGCCTCGACGTGCGTGAGCGCTAATGGCGACCGGACGACGGCGGAGGGCGCGCTCGCACTGCTTTCTAACGAAACTGACGGAGGAAAGGGGAACGGGGCAAGTGACCGTCGGCTAGGCTGGGCCTAGTGGGCCGGGAGTGCACTCGTCCTTCCCCTCTCTCTCTCACTTGAAACAGGGAAAAGGTTTTAGCCTTTTAAATAAAGCAGAGAAAGAAATAAAAGCCAGAGAAAAGAAAAAAATGTTGGGGAACGTTGCATGGGAAACAAAAAATTTCCTACGCACACGCAAATCTATCCATGGTGATGAGCATCTACGAGAGCGGGAGTGGATCTACATACCCTTGTAGATCCTAAGCGGGAAGCGTTAAGAAACGCGGTTGGTGTAGTAACATCTTCGCAATCCAAATCGCCGAGCGTCACGCGATCTTATCATGATCCGTCCCACGATCTCATCACGATCCGTCCCATGAATTCATCACGATTCGTCCCGCGATCTCATCACGATCCGTCCCGCGATCTCATCACGAATCGTTTCGTGGTCTTGATCATGGTCCTTCCGATCTAATACCGAACGGACGGCACCTCCGCGTTCAGCACACGTGTAGCTTGATGACGATCTCCACTGCCTTGGTCCAGAAAGAGGAAGTGGAGAGGAGGAAGATTTCACCGGCAGCGTGACGGCGCTCCAGCGATGGTGGTGGAGCAATTCCGGTAGGGCTTCGCCTAAGCACCGCAGAAATCCGATCTAGAGGAGCACCGGTGGAACGGGTAGCACGTGGCCGTGAAATCAAGTCCAAAACACCCAATACCTCCAGTATATATAAGAGGGAGGGAGGAGGAGGGCTGGCGCACAAGGCAGCCCTGCCTTGCCTCTTGCGCAAGGAGGATTGGAGGAATCCTCCTCCAATCCTAGTAGGACTAGGATTGCTCCTTTCCTACTTGGAAACTATTTCCACCTTGGCCTTTTTTTTCTTTCTTTCTCAACTCCAGCTGCATGGTCCTCTTAGAGGACTTCTACCAGCCCACTAAGGGCTGGTTTACACCCTCCCATACCCCATTTAGCCTCTTGGGTCGAAATACCTCTCCCGATGGTCCCCCGGTACACTACCGGCACTCCCGGTACACTACCGATGAGCCCGAACCTTTTCCGGCGACCAAAATAGGACTTCCTATATATGTATCTTTACCTACGGACCATTCCGGAGCTTCTCGTGACATCGGGGATCTCATCTGGGACTCCTAACAACCTTCGGTCACCACCATACATAACTCTATACTATCGAAACGTCACCAAACCTGAAGTGTGCAGACCCTGTGGGTTCGAGAACTATGTAGACATGACCGAGACACCTCTATGGCCAATAACTAATAGCGGGCCCTGGATGACCATATTGGTTCCTACATATTCTACGAAGATCTTTATTGGTCGAACCTCTATGTTAAGGATTCAGTTAATCCCGTATAACGTTCCCTTTGTTCTTCGGTATGTTACTTGCCCGAGATTCGATCGTCGGTATCTCCATACCTAGTTCAACCTCGTTACCGGCAAGTCTCTTTACTCGTTCCGTAATGCAAGATCCCGTGGCTAACACTTAGTCACATTGCTTTCAAGGCTTGTTGTGATGTTGCATTACCGAGTGGGCCCTGAGATACCTCTCCGTCACACGGAGTAACAAATCCCAGTCTTGATCCATACCAACCCAATAGACACCCTTGGAGATACCTGTAGAGCACCTTTATAGTCACCCAGTTACGTTGCAACGTTTGATACACACAAGGTACTCCTCCGGTGTCAGTGAGTTGCATAATCTCATGGTCATAGGAACATATACTTGACTTGCAGAAAACAGTAGCAATAAACTGACACGATCATATGCTACATTTGTAGTTTGGGTCTTGTCCATCACATCATTCTCCTAATGATGTGATCCCGTTATAAAATGACATCTCATGTCCATGGCCAGGAAACCTTAACCATATTTTGATCAACGAACTAGTTCACTAGAGGCATACTAGGGACACGGTGTTGTCTATGTATCCACACATGTATTCGTGTTTCCGTTCAATACAATTATAGCATGGATAATAAACGATCCATTTGTACTCGACGACCTGCTGTCCAACGAGCAAGTCTACCAAAGTCTATACTTGGTTTTCATACATGGATCCTTTCTCGGATTTCGTGGCCTCTAATCATTTGTCGGAATCCGGGCCCATCATCGCTTCCCCATTGCTCGTAGGTTCATCGTTGTCCAACAACATGACCTCTAAGATAAGGTTGTCATACCACTCAGGAGCAGTGCACGTCCTTTGTCGACCTACGAGGTTCGATAGTAACTTGATCTGAAGCTTCATGATCATCATCATTAACTTCCTCTTCAACTAAGGTAGGCTTCGCAGAAACAACTTCCTGCGCTGCGCTACTCTCTCATTGAAACAAAGGTTCAATAACCTCATCAAGTTCTATCTTCCTCCCACTGAATTCTTTCGAGAGAAACCTTTTCTCGGGAAAGGACCCATTTTAGCAACAAACACTTTGCACTCGGATCTGAGATAGAAGGTATACCCAACTATTCTTGGGGTATTCTATGAAGATGCATTTGTCCGCTTCGGGTTCGAGCTCATTAGGTGAAAACATTTTCCACACAAGCTTCGTAGCCCCAAACATCAAGAAATGACAGCTTAGGTTTCTATCAAACCATAATTCACACGGTGTCATCTCAACGGATTTAGATGTTGCCCTATTTAAAGTGAATGTGGTTGTCTCTAATGCATAACCCCAAAACGATAGTGGCAAAACGATAAGAGACATCATAGTATGTGCTATATCAAATAAGGCACGACTACGATGTTCGGACACACCATCACACTATGGTGTTCCAGGTGGCGTGAGTTGTGAAACAACTTTCACATTATCTAAAGTTGTATGCCAAACTCGCAACTTAGATATTCACCTCCACGATCATATCGTAGACATTTTTATCTTCTTGTCACGATGATCTTAAACTTCACTCTGAATTTGCTTGAACCTTTCAAACGATTCAGACTTGTGTTTCATTAAGTAAATATACACTATATCTACTCAAATCATCAGTGAAGGTAAGAAAATAACGATATCCACCGCAAGCTACAACACTCATTGGACCGTATACATCAACATTATTGTTTCCAATAAGTCACTTGCCCGTTCCATCAAGCCGGAAAACAGGGTTTAGTCATCTTACCCAAAAGGCATGGTCCGCATGTCTCAACCGATTCGAAATTGAATGAGTCCAAAGATCCATCAGCATGGAGTTTCTTCATGCGCTTTACACCAATATGACATTTAGCCGCAGTGCCACAAGTATGTGGTACTATCATTATTAACTTTGTATCTTTTGGCATCTATGTTACGAACATGTGTATTACTACACTCAAGATTCAACAAACCATTCTCACTGGGTGCATGACCATTGAAGGTATTATTCATTTAAATAGAATAACCATTATTCTCCAACTCAAATGAATAACCGTGTTGCAATAAACACGATCTAATCACGTTCATGCTCAATGCAAAACACCAAATAACATTTAGGTTCGTCACTAATCCCGAAGGTAGAGAGAGCGTGCGATGTTGATCACATCAACCTTGGAAACATTTCCAACACACATCGTCACCTCACACTTAGCTAGTTCTCCGTTTATTCCGTAGCTTTTATTTCGTGTTACTAACATTTAGCAACCGAACCAGTATCCAATACCTAGGTGCTATTAGGAGTACTAGCAAGGTACACATCAATAACACGTATATCAAAATATACTTCTGTCGACGTTGCCAGCCTTCTTATCTATCAAGTATCTAGGGTTGTTCCGCTTTAGCGACCGCTCTCCTCATAATCGAAGCACTTAGTATCAGGTTTGGGTTGTTTCACTGGAGCAGCAACTGGCTTGCCATCCATGAAGTTTCCTTCCGTTCCCTTGCCCTTCTCGAAACTAGTGGTTATACTAACCATCAACACTTGATGCTCCTTCTTGATTTCTACCTTCGCGGTGTCAAATATCGCGAATAGCTCAAGAATCATTATTTCTATCCCTGGCAATTTTTTCGTTCATCACCAAGTTCTAGTAGCTTAGTGACAGTGACTTGGAGAACTATGTCAATCACTATCTTATCTGGAAGATCAACTCCCACTCGATTCAAGCGATTGTAGCACCCATACAATCTGAGCACATGCTCAACGATTGAGCTATTCTCTTTCATCTTGCAAGCAAAGAATCTTGTTGTGATCTCATATCTCGCAACATGGGCACGAGCCTGAGATCACAATCTCAGCTCTTAGAACATCTCATATGTATCCGTGACGATCAAAACATTTCGGAGCCTTAATTCTAAGCCGTAATGCATGACGCACTAAACTATCAAGTAGTCATCGGAACGTGTGTGTCAGATGTTCACAACATCTACAGACGACGCTACAGGGGGTGGCGCACCGAGCGGTGCATTAAGGAGATAAGCCTTTGTGTGCAGCAACGAGGACAATCCTCAGATCACGGACCCAGGCCGCAATATTGCTACGATCATCTTTCAACTCTATTTCTCTAGGAACATAAAAAAACAAGGGAGCTACAGCGTGAGCTAGTAATCTACGACATAATTTGCAAAGACACTATTGACTATTTTCACGATAATGAGTTCAATTAATCATATTACTTAAGAACTCCCACTCAAATTGACATCCCTCCGGTCATTCGAGTGATACATGATCCAAATTCACCAACTCAAGTCCGATCATCACGTGAGTTGAGGTGGTTTCAATGGTGAACATCATTATGTTGATCATATCTACTATATGACTCATGTTTGACCTTTCGGTCTCTCGTGTTCCGAGGCCATGTCTGTACATGCTAGGCTCATCAAGTTTAACCCGAGTGTTCTGCATGTGCAACACTGGCTTGCACCCATTGTATGTGAATGTAGAGTCTATCACACCCGATCATCACGTGGCGTCTCAACATGACGAACTTTCGCAACGGTGCACACTCGGGGAGAACACAATTTATTTGAAATTAAGTGAGGGATCACCTTATAATGCTACCGTCGTCCTAAGCAAAACAAGGTGCATAAAAGGATTAACTTCACATGCAAATCATAAGTGACATGATATGGCCATGAACTCACGCTTTAGATCTCCACCTTGAAAGCACCGGCATGATCTCCATCGTCACCGGCACGACACCATGATCTCCATCATCTTGATCTCCATCAATGTGTCACCATCGGGGTTGTCACGCCCTGCATGCTTCTACTACTATTGCTACCGTTTAGCGATAAAGTAAAGCATTACATAGCGCTTAATGATTGACACGTAGGTCATACAATAATTAAAGACAACCCTATGGCTCTTTCCGGTTGCCGTACTCATCGACATGCAAGTCGTGAAATTATATACATCACATGATCATCTCATACATCACATATATCACATCATGTAATTGGCCATATCACATCACAACATACCCTGCAAAAACAAGTTACACGTCCTCTAATTGTTGTTGCATGTTTTACTTGGTTGCTATGGGTATCTAGCAAGAATGATTCTCACCTACGCATAAACCACAATGGGGTTATACATAATTTGCTTTTCAACCTTCTCAAGGACCGCCTTTGTCGGATCCGATCCAACTAAAGTGAGAGAAACTTCCACCCGCAAGCCATCTAGGCAATAAGTTGCGTCGAGGGAACCGGTCTCTCGTAAGCGTACGAGTAATGTTGGTCCGGGCCGCTTCATCTCACAATACCGCTGAACCAAAATAAGACCAAGGGAGGAAGCAATCTAAGCATCAACGCCCACAAACCTTTTGTGTTCTACTCGAGATCTCATCGACACATAGACCTAGCTCTGATACCACTGTTGTGGAACGTTGCATGGGAAACAAAAAATTTCCTACGGACACGCAGAGCTATCCATGATGATGAGCTTCTACGAGAGGGGGAGTGGATCTACATACCCTTGTAGATCACTAAGCGGGAAGCGTTAAGAAACGCGGTTGGTGTAGTCGAAAATCTTCGCGATCCAAATCGCCAAGCGTCCCGCGATCTCATCACGATCCATCCCGCGATCTCATCACGATCCGTCCCGTGAACTCATCATGATTCGTCCCGTGATCTCATCATGATCCGTCCCGCGATCTCATCACGATCCGTCCCGCGATCTCATCACGATCCGTCCCGCGATCTCATCATGATCCGTCCCGCGAACCAATCACGAATCGTCTCGTGGTCTTGATCACGGTCCTTCCGATCTAGTACCGAACGGACGGCACCTCCGCGTTTAGCACACGTGCACCTTGATGACGATCTCCACCGTATTGGTCCAGCAAGAGGAAGTGGAGAGGAGGAAGAGTTCACCGGAAGCGTGACGGCGCTCCGGCGATGGTGGTGGAGCAATTCTGGCAGGGCTTCGCCTAAGCACCACAGAAATCCGATCTAGAGGAGCACCGATGGAACGGGTAGCACGTGGCCATAAAAACTAGTGCAAAACCCTCAAGTCCTCCGATATATATAACAGGGAGGGAGAGGAGGAGGGCTGGTGCACAAGCAGCCCTTGCGCAAGGAGGATTGGAGGAATCCTCCTCCAATCCTAGTAGGACTAGGATTGCTCCTTTCCTACTTGGAATCTCTTTCCACCTTTGCGTTTTTTTTCTTTCTCTCTCAACTCCAGCTGCATGGGCCTATTAGAGGACTTCCACCAGCCCACTAAGGGCTGGTTTCAACCCTCTCACAGCCCATCTAGCCTCTTGGGTCAAAATACCTCTCCTGATGGTCCCTCGGTACACTACCGGCACTCCCGGTACACTATCGATGAGCCCGAAACTTTTCCGGCGACCAAAATAGGACTTCCTAAATATGAATCTTTACCTATGGACCATTCCGGAGCTCCTCGTGACGTCCGGGGTCTCATCCGGGACTCTGAACAACCTTTGGTCACCACCATACATAACTCTATACTACCGAAACGTCACCGAACCTTTAAGTGTGCAGACCCTGCGGGTTCGAGAACTATGTAGACATGAGTGAGACACCTCTACGGCCAATAACCAATAGCGGGACCTGGATGACCATATTGGTTCCTACATATTCTACGAAGATCTTTATCGGTCGAACCTCTATGTCAAGGATTCAGTTAATCCCGTATAACGTTCCCTTTGTTCTTCGTAATGTTACTTGCCCGAGATTCGATCGTTGGTATCTCCATACCTAGTTCAACCTCGTTACCGGCAAGTCTCTTTTACTCATTCCGTAATGCAAGATCCCGTGCCTAACACTTTAGTCACATTGCTTGCAAGGCTTGTTGTGATGTTGCATTGCCGAGTGGGCCCTGAGATACCTCTCTGTCACACGGAGTAACAAATCCTAGTCTTGATCCATGCCAACCCAACAGACACCCTTGGAGATACCTGTAGAGCACCTTTACAGTCACCCAGTTATGTTGCGATGTTTGATACACACAAGGTACTCCTCCGGTGTCAGTGAGTTGCATGATCTCATGGTCATAGGAACATATACTTGACATGCAGAAAACAGTAGCAATAAACTGACACGATCATACGATACGTTTGTAGTTTGGGTATTGTCCATCACATCATTCTCCTAATGATGTGATCCCGTTTATCAAATGACATCTCATGTCCATGGCTAGGAAACCTTAACCATCTTTGATCAACGAGCTAGTTCACTAGAGGCATACTAGGGACATGGTGTTGTCTATGTATCCACACATGCATCTGAGTTTCCGATCAATACAATTATAGCATGGATAATAAACGATTATCATGAACAAGGAAATATGATAATAATTAATTAATTATTGCCTCTAGGGCATATTTCCAACAGTCTCCCACTTGCACTAGAGTCAATAATCTAGTTCACATCACCATGTGATTCACATTGTTATGAATCTAACACCCAATGAGTTATGGGGCTCGATCATGCTTTGCATGTGAGAGAGGTCTTATAGTCAATGGGTCTGCGACATTTCAGATTCGTGTGTACTTTGCAAACCTCTATGTCAAACTGTAAACACTGGTACCACACTCCACTTGGTACTATTCCAAATGGCTGCTCCACTATATGCATCCAAATTGCTACTATGAGTCATCCGGATCGGTTTTTAAAGCTTGCATTGACGTAACTCTTTACGACGAACTCTTTATCATCTCCATAATCGAGAAACATCTCCTTAGTCTTTTAGCTACTAAGGATAATCTTGACCGCTCCAGCGATCCACTCCTGGATCACTCTTGTACCCCTTGACGGACTCATGGCAAGGCACACACAGGTGTGCTACACAGCATGGCATACTATACAGAGCCTACGGCTAAGGCATAGGGGACGACATTCGTCCTTTGTCTTTCTTCTGCCATTGTCGAGCTTTGAGTCTCACTCAACTTCACACCTTACAAATCAGGCGAGAACTCTTTCTCTGACTGATCCATTTTGAACTCTTTCAAAATATTGTCAAGGTATGTACTCGTTAAAAATCTCATCAAGCATCTTGATCTATCTCTATAGATCTTGATACTCAACAATTAGGTAGTTTTATCCAGGTCTTACTTTGAAAATCACTTCTCAAACAACCGTTTATGCTTTTCAGAAATTCTACATCATTTCCAATCAACAATATGTCAACCACATATGCTTATCAAAAACTCTATAGTGCTCCCACTCACTTTATTATAAATACAAGTTTCTCGTAAACTTTTATAAACTACAAAACTTTGATCACCTTATCAAAGCATATATTCCAACTCCGAGATGCTTGCTCCAGACCATAGAAGGATTGCTGGAGCTCGCACACCTTTTAGCATCCTTAGGACTGACATAACCTTCTGGTTGTATCACATACAACCTTTCCTCAAGTAAACTGTTAAGGAAACGCTGTTTTGTCATCCATCTGCCAGATTTCATAATTTGAAAAATGCAGCAACTGCTAACATAATTCCAACACACTTTAGCATCGCTACGAGTGAGAAAGTCTCATCGCGGTCAACTCCTTGAACTTGTCAAAAAACTTCTTTGTGAAAACTCGAGCCTTTTATAAATAGTGACATTCACTATCAGCGTCTGTCTCCATCTTAAAGGTCTATTTGTACTCGACGACCTACTGTCCAACGAGCAAGTCTACCAAAGTCTATACTTGATTTTCATACATGGATCCTTTCTCGGATTTCATGGCCTCTAACCATTTGTCGGAATCCGGGCCCATCATCGCTTCTCCATAGCTCGTAGGTTCATCGTTGTCCAACAACATGACCTCTAAGACAGGGTTGTCGTACCACTCAGGAGTAGTACACGTCCTTGTCGACCTACGAGGTTTGATAGTAACTTGATCCGAAGCTTCATGATCATCATCATTAACTTCCTCTTCAACTAACGTAGGCTTCACAGAAACAACTTCCTGCGATGCGCTACTCTCTTATTGAAACAAAGGTTCAATAACCTCATCAAGTTCTATCTCCCTCCCACTCAATTCTTTCGAGAGAAACTCTTTCTCGGGAAAGGACCCATTTTAGCAACTAACATTTTATGCTTGGATCTGAGATAGAAGGTTCACCTAACTGTTCTTAGGGTATTCTATGAAGATGCATTTGTCCGCTTTGGGTTATCACTAGGTGAAAACATTTTCCACACAAGCTTCGTAGCCCCAAACATCAAGAAATGACAGCTTAGGTTTCTATCAAACCATAATTCACACGGTTTCATCTCAACGGATTTAGATGGTGTCCTATTTTAAAGTGAATATAGTTGTCTCTAATGCATAACCCCAAAATTATAGTAGCAAAACGATAAGAGACATCATAGCAAGCCCCATATCCAATAGAGCACGACTATGACGTTCGGACACACCATCATACTATGGTGTTCCAGGTGGCGTGAGTTGTGAAACAACTTTCGCATTATCTAAAGTTGTATGCCAAACTCGCAACTCAGATATTCACCTCCACGATCATATCGCAGACATTTTTATCTTCTTGTCACGATGATCTTAAACTTCACTCTGAATTTGCTTGAACCTTTTAAACGATTCAGACTTGTGTTTCATTAAGTAAATATACACTATATCTACTCAAATCATCAGTGAAGGTACGAAAATAACGATATCCACCGCAAGCTAAAACACTCATTGGACTGTATACATCAACATGTATTGTTTCCAATATGTCACTTGCCCGTTCCATTAAGCCAGAAAACGGGGTTTAGTCATCTTACCCAAAAGGCATGGTCCGCATGTCTCAACCGATTCGAAATCGAATGAGTCCAAAGATCCATCAGCATGGAGTTTCTTCATGCGCTTTACACCAATATGACATTTAGCCGCAGTGCCACAAGTATGTGGTACAATCATTATTAACTTTGTATCTTTTGGCATCTATGTTACGAACATGTGTTTTACTACACTCAAGATTCAACAAACCATTCTTACCGGGTGCATGACCATTGAAGGTCTTATTCATTTAAACAGAATAACCATTATTCTCTAACTCAAATGAATAACCATGTTCAATAAACACGATCTAATCACGTCCATGCTCAACGCAAAACACCAAATAACATTTAGGTTCGTCACTAATCCCGAAGGTAGAGAGAGCGTGCGATGTTGATCACATCAGCCTTGGAAACATTTCCAACACACATCGTCACCTCACACTTATCTCGTTCTCCGTTTATTCCGTAGCTTTTATTTCGTGTTACTAACATTTAGCAACCGAATCGGTATCCAATACCCAGGTGCTATTAGGAGTACTAGCAAGGTACACATCAATAACACGTATATCAAAATATACTTCTATCGACGTTGCCAACCTTCTTACGTACCAAGTATCTAGGGTTGTTCCGCTTCGGCAACCGCTCTCCTCATAATAGAAGCACTTAGTCTCGGGTTTGGGTTCAACTTTGGGTTGCTTCACAGGAGCAGCAACTGGCTTGCCATCCATGAAGTTTCCTTCCGTGCCCTTGCCCTTTTCGAAACTAGTGGTTTTACTAACCATCAACACTTGATGCTCCTTCTTGATTTCCACCTTTGTGGTGTCAAACATCGCGAATAGCACAGGAATCATTATTTCTATCCCTGGCAATTTATAGTTCATCACCAAGTTCTAGTAGCTTAGTGACAGTGACTTGGAGAACTACGTCAATCACTATCTTATCTGGAAGATCAACTCCCACTCGATTCAAGCGATTGTAGCACCCAGAAAATCTAAGCACATGCTCAACGATTGAGCTACTCTCTTTCATCTTGCAAGCAAAGAATCTTGTTGGATATCTCATATCTCGCAACACGGGCACGAGCCTGAGATCACAATCTCAGCTCTTAAAACATCTCATATGTATCCGTGACGTTCAAAACATTTCGGAGCCTTAATTCTAAGCCGTAGTGCATGACACACTAAACTATCAAGTAGTCATCGGAACGTGCCTGTCATATGTTCACAACATCTACAGACGACGCTAGAGGGGGTGGCGCACCGAGCGGTGCATTAAGGACATAAGCCTTTCTGTGCAGCAACGAGGACAATCCTCAGATCACGGACCCAGTCCGCAATATTGCTACCATCATATTTCAACTCTATTTCTCTAGGAACATAAAAATACAAGGGATCTACAGCGTGATCTAGTAATCTACGACATAATTTGCAAAGACACTATTGACTATGTTCATGATAATGAGTTCAATTAATCATATTACTTAAGAACTCCCACTCAAATTGACATCCCTCCGGTCATTCGAGTGATACATGATCCAAATTCACCAACTCAAGTCCGATCATCACGTGGGTTGAGGTGGTTTCAATGGTGAACATCATTATGTTGACCATATCTACTATATGACTCATGTTCGACCTTTCGGTCTCTTGTGTTCCGAGGCCATGTCTGTACATGCTAGACTCATCAAGTTTAACCCGAGTGTTCTGCATGTGCAACACTGGCTTGCACCCGTTGTATGTGAACGTAGAGTCTATCACACCCGATCATCGCGTGGTGTCTCAACACGACGAACTTTTGCAACGGTGCACACTCGGGGAGAACACAATTTGTCTTGAAATTAAGTGAGGGATCACCTTATAATGCTACCGTCGTCCTAAGAAAAACAAGGTGCATAAAAGGATTAACATCACATGCAAATCATAAGTGACATGATATGGCCATGAACTCGTGCTTTAGATCTCCATCTTGAAAGCACCGGCATGATCTCCATCGTCACCGGCACGACACCATGATCTCCATCATCTTGATCTCCATCAATGTTTTGCCATCGGGGTTGTCACGTCCTGCATGCTTCTACTACTATTGCTACCGTTTAGCGATAAAGTAAAGCATTACATAGCGCTTAATGATTGACACGCAGGTCATACAATAATTAAAGACAACCCTATGGCTCCTGCCGGTTGCCGTACTCATCGACATGCAAGTCGTGAAATTCTATACATCACATGATCATCTCATACATCACATATATCACATCATGTAATTGTCCATATCACATCACAACATACCCTGCAAAAACAAGTTAGACGTCCTCTAATTGTTGTTGCATGTTTTACGTGGCTGCTATGGGTATCTAGCAAGAACGATTCTCACCTACGCATAAACCACAACGGTGATACATAATTTGCTTTTCAACCTTCTCAAGGACCTCTTTTGTCGGATCCGATCCAACTAAGTGAGAGAAACTGCCACCCGCAAGCCATCTAGGCAACAAGTTGCGTCGAGGGAACCGGTCTCTCGTAAGCGTACGAGTAATGTTGGTCTGGGCCGCTTCATCTCACAATACCGCCAAACCAAAATACGATCAAGGGAGGAAGCAATCTAAGCATCAACACCCACAAACCTTTTGTGTTCTACTCGAGATCTCATCGACACATAGACCTAGCTCTGATACCGCTGTTGGGGAACGTTGCATGGGAAACAAAAAAAATCCTACGCACACGCAGATCTATCCATGATGATGAGCATCTACGAGAGGGGGAGTGGATCTACATACCCTTGTAGATCGCTAAGCAGGAAGCATTAAGAAACGCGGTTGGTGTAGTCGAACATCTTCGCGATCCAAATCGCCGAGCGTCCCGCGATCTCATCACAATCCGTCCCGCGATCTCATCACGATACATCCCATGAACTCATCACAATTCATCCTGCGATCTCATCACGATCCGTCCCGCGATCTCATCACGAATCGTTTCGTGGTCTTGATCACGGTCCTTCCGATCTAGTACCGAACGGACGGCACCTCCGCGTTCAGCACACGTGCAGCTTGATGACGATCTCCACTGCCTTGGTCCAGAAAGAGGAAGTGGAGAGGAGGAAGAGTTCACCGACAGCGTGACGGCGCTCCAGCGATGGTGGTGGAGCAATTCCGGCAGGGCTTCGCCTAAGCACCGTAGAAATCCGATCTAGAGGAGCACCGGTGGAACGGGTAGCACGTGGCCGTAAAATCAAGTGCAAAACACCCAATACCTCCAGTATATATAAGAGGGAGGGAGGAGGAGGGCTGGCGCACAAGGCAGCCCTGCCTTGCCTCTTGCGCAAGGAGGATTGGAGGAATCCTCCTCCAATCCTAGTAGGACTAGGATTGCTCCTTTCCTACTTGGAAACTATTTCCACCTTGGCCTTTTTTTTATTTCTTTCTCAACTCCAGCTGCATGGGCCTCTTAGAGGACTTCTACCAGCCCACTAAGGGCTGGTTTCCACCCTTCCACAGTCCATGTAGCCTCTTGGGTCGAAATACCTCTCCCGATGGTCCCCCGGTACACTACCGGCACTCCCGGTACACTACCGGCACTCCCGGTACACTACCGATGAGCCCAAAACTTTTCCGGCGACCAAAATAGGACTTCCTATATATGAATCTTTACCTCCGGACCATTCCGGAGCTCCTCGTGACGTCCGGGATCTCATCCGGGACTCTTAACAACCTTCGGTCACCATCATACATAACTCTATACTACCGAAACGTCACCAAACCTTAAGTGTGCATATCCTGCGGGTTCGAGAACTATGTAGACATGAACGAGACACCTCTACGGCCAATAACTAATAGCGGGCCCTAGATGACCATATTGGTTCCTACATATTCCATGAAGATCTTTATCGGTCGAACCTCTATGTCAAGGATTCAGTTAATCCCGTATAATGTTCCCTTTGTTCTTCGGTATGTTACTTGCCCGAGATTCGATCGTCGGTATCTCCATACCTAGTTCAACCTCGTTACCGGCAAGTCTCTTTACTTGTTCCGTAATGCAAGGTCCCGTGGCTAACACTTTAGTCACATTGCTTGCAAGGCTTGTTGTGATGTTGCATTACCGAGTGGGCCCTGAGATACCTCTCCGTCACATGGAGTAACAAATCCTAGTCTTGATCCATGCCAACCCAACAGACACCCTTAGAGATACCTGTAGAGCACCTTTACAGTCACCCAGTTACGTTGCGACGTTTGATACACACAAGGTACTCCTCCGGTGTCAGTGAGTTGCATGATCTCATGGTCATAGGAACATATACTTGACATGCAGAAAATAGTAGCAATAAACTGACACGATCATATGCTACGTTTGTAGTTTGGGCTTGTCCATCACATCATTCTCCTAATGATGTGATCCCGTTTATCAAATGACATCTCATGTCCATGGCTAGGAAACTTTAACCATCTTTGATCAATGAGCTAGTTCACTAGAGGCATACTAGGGACATGGTGTTGTCTATGTATCTACACATGCATCTGAGTTTCCGATCAATACAATTATAGCACGGATAATAAACGATTATCATGAACAAGGAAATATGATAATAACTAATTTATTATTGCCTCTAGGGCATATTTTCAACAAAAAAAGGTTTTGGAGAAAAATAAAATAGTTTTTGTGAAGGAAATAAAATGCCCCTTTTAAATAAATATGAAGTTGATTTATAGAGTAAGTTATTTTTATATTATTAAATAAAAACAGCTCCTGTTTTAAATGAGATTCAAAAACCAAAACTCCATGCTCATAATTCATAGCAATATTGGGGCCACCACTTGAACATTTTTAAGAGAATTTTAAAAGCCAATAAATCTGCCAAGAAATAGCATGGGATTAAAAGCATAAAAGGTTTTTTTTTAGTAGGAGAGAAAAGAGAGGAAGAAGAGGAGAAGAAGCCCACACCTACAAATCCCACACTCACACACCAACACCACCAATACCACTCACATCAAGACACCACAACATCTCATGACAACAACATGGCAAGATGAATGAGAAGATGCATGATGAAATGATGAATGACATGATGCATGAATGCCATCAACACATGAATGACAAGGTTCAACTCCAACATAGCTCATGACACAAAGATCATACATAGGGTTACATGTCAAATAAGGTAGGGACACCACTTGGGATGTCACAACAGCCTGCGCCCCTCCTTGCTCCGATCATCGTGCCTCTTCAGCCATCCCTTCCTTGCCAACTGCCTTTCCACTTCCTACTCTCGGCTTAGCGCCCCACACCTACTTCCTCCGATCCTCATGCCTCTTCAACCATCCCTTCGCCGCCAACTGTCTTGTCACTGCCTACTCTCGCCTTGGCGCCACCCTCTACTAACCCACACACTTAACGCCGCAACATCCAACCGCTTCTTGTCACGCAACCCCGAGCCTCGTGACCTCCCAGTGAAACGCACATGCATGTTGTCCGAGGAAACGCCTCACTGGGACACCATCTCTTACAACTCGATGATCTCAAGCAACACCGAAAGTGAGGGTGCCGACAAGGCACTCCAACTTGTGCAAATCACGAAGGAGCCAGACATCACGCATATCTCATTGGCATTGGCCGTTGCATCTGTGTTTGGTGTCTTGTAGCGGGGCGCGTGGATGACGACAGGCGGCGACGTTCAACGGGGTTGGATGAACCTGACGGTCCCGGTATCAGATGGCCAAGGGGAGGAACCACAACTAGCGTGCCACAAAAGCCTCGATATTGTTGTTGTTAATGGTCTGGTTCATCGGCTCGAAAATCATCTTTGTATACGAAGTTGGTCCTCCAAATTTGGGTATCCTCTTTCTCTGGAGTTGCCTTGGTGAGGGCAGTGTACAAGATGCAGGAAAGAAAAATCAGGGTACAAGATTCAGAGAACTGACGGGCAGTATACACGGTCTCAGTTTCCTTGTCCACCTCCACGCCCGCCTCCTCTGCTCCTTCAAGAACCCATTCCTCGGCAGCTGCCTCGCCGCCGCCTACTCCCGCCTTGGCGTCGTCGGTTCCGCCATCGCCATTCTAACCCACGCGCCCAGCGCCGCAGCAGCCAACCGCCTCTCGCACGACATCCTCCTCGCCCACGGCACTGCTCTAGTCCCGCGGCCTCCAGGCGGCGCGCAGGCTGTTCGACGTAATGCCTCGCAGGGACATCGACGGTCGCCTGCAATACAGTCCAATGATCTCTGTCTACGCTGGAAGTGGACGTGCTGACGAGAAGCTCCGGCTTGTGCTCCGGATGAAGGAGACAGGTGTCAGGCCTAGCGGCCTCTCCTTCTCCATCGTCTGGTCGGTCGTCTGCTCTGCTCTGGTGCTCCCCATGGGACGCAGGTTCGTGCAGCTGCTGTCCATCGCGGCTCTCCCCAACAGAACTCTGTAGTCAGCAATGCCTTCTTGCTATGTGTCGGTGTGTCAGCCTCTTAAAATGTGGAAACTGAAGCAGGACATGGTGCCAGTGAATTCTGTCATTCCATGTCAGTGTGCAAGGATGATGGCCGGAGCAATGCGGTGTTTGAGTGTTTCCGGTTGATTACAAGCCATGGGTTTTTGGTTGACGGACGTAGCATGTCAACGGTGCTTGCCATGTCCACAGATATCGAGGATTTGGCTAAGGGTTACCGGCTCTTTGGCCTTTGCATCACAACTTGACTCCTGCCAAATTCTGTCATTCACAGTGCTGTTATCGGCAATGTTGTCCATGTCTGACAGACTACCTGATGCCGTTAGGCTTTTCGAGGAATTAAAAAAAAATGGGACTTAGAAAAATGTGATATGATGATATCGTGCTATGCCAGGGTTGGTTTAGTGGAGCAAGCTCTGGTCCTCTTTGTGATGGCTCTACGAAATGGTGTTCTTCCAATCGAGTTCAGTTTTGCAAGTGTGCTGAGATGGAGCTCATGTTTTGGTCTGTTGAAGCAGGGTACCCAAATCCATGCACTGGTATATAAACGTGAGTTTGAGGATGATGTAATTGTTGCCACTGCTCTCATTAACATGGATTGTAAGTTAGGTTCTTTGAAGCATGCCGGGGGGCTCTTCAATGGTGTATGTGTAAGGTTTGTTGATCATTGGTATTATCGCAGAATGGGAGAGGTAGGGAAGCTCTTGAGTGTTTTGGTGAATATTGAAGTGTGATGTCAAGCCAGATAGAATTACTACTTGGAACTTTATCTACTGGTAGCTTGTTAGGTCTGGTTGATGAAGGAGTGGATATAATTTCCCTGTTTAATCCCAATTACATTGTCATTCCTGGCCTGGAGCACTATGCATATGTGACTGACATGTTAAGCCATGCAGGATTGTTTAGACAGGCAGTAGATTTAGTCGAGAACAAGTTGCAGAAGTTCAATACTGCAGTCCTCCTCAATATTCTTGAGACTTGCATAATTCACAGTGATTTTGCGATGGCAGAGTCAAACGCAGAAAAATATGTGGAAACTGAAGCCTCGGTACACACTGCCATACACTGTTCTGGCTCGAACATATGGTGTGAGATGTAAGTGGGAAAGCATGGCCAGGATGAGGAGGCCAATGGAAGCTCTAGGAACATATAGGTTGAGGGATGTAGCTGGATCTGCATCAAAAATGAGATTCATGTATTTACATATGAACAAATATTACATCATGAAACCGAAGCTAACTCGTATGCAGTTTTAGATCTACTAACTAAACATGGCTCGGCAGCACGCCGCGTACCTGACTTAAATTGGAACCCTGCGTCACCAGTTACCAAGGTCGAAGACTCCTACTAAGCAGGAGCAGTTTGCAAAATCGAAAGGTGAACTTGTTGCTCTTGCTGGCTTTCTGAGTGGCCTTTATTGGAAATGTATATGTTTGAATCTTTCTGCAACAGAAACATACTTGTAGGGATTATTAAGCACAAGAAGAACAAGCATGAATGGGATGAGCAAACTTGTTCGTGAAAATAGACTTATGGCTATGATCGTGTTAATAACGATAAAGACATTTCGATCATTGCAGCCAAAATGACAGATGGTTAGCAATTTGTCTTCTGCATCTATTGCTTGTGAATTTTATTTTATTTTTGTAGCAAGACTAGTAATTTTTTCGAGCTTTCCCTGCGCTGAGTACACATTATGGTCATCATGCTTCTGCTTATGTACACCGATTAGTCCAGTGTTCATTTTAAATATCCTATGCTGTTTCCATTTATAATCACTTGAATCTAACAATGTAATTTGTTCTGAAATGTATTCGTTTTCATAGCAGTTTGCTCAATCTGTTACAGTTCTAATTATAGATATTTGTCTGTTACAGAGCCTGGTGTTGATCCTTTTGCTCAAAGGACGGAAATACGAAGATTATGGTTGATCATCAAGAAAAGAACAGATATGGGAACATAAAGAACGCTGCAAAAGTGTGTGCTCTGCCAAGGCAATCATTTCCTATTATCATCGTCTGCACATCATGCACTACTTTTTTTAATTTACCATTACATTAGCAACTCAAGTTTCTTATATAACGCTTTCTAAAAAAACCTGTGCAGTCAAATACAGCTTGCTGCCACAGCTGTGCCCATCACAGGAACTAAAGCGGATCTGCCCAGAAAAAACTAAAAAAAAAGATCTTGCGAATCTTCAGTCATAAATAAGGTTGTGCACCCCACACGATTTTTTTTTATCATGGAGTAGGGCAAATAAATGCTTGGGAAATGTATCAAACTATACTTTCCGGAAATTTCTAGAAAGTATCAAAAGGAGAAAGACAGCCTATATCTTTAATTGCTTACCGTATTAGTATTTAGAAATCACACATATTCTACAGCTGCGCTATCCTGTGGCTCTTGCTATCAAGGTATATAAACGCAGTTTTCTTTGCCCAGCTTTGTGCTAATCGAAAAGATAATTTCTTAGGTGCGCAAGAAATCGTATTGCACGGGTATGTACAAGCTTGTTTGATTTTTTCTTGCATGTCAATCTAGTTATGCAATATTTTTTGGATTGGTACAAACTATTTTAGATCTTTGTGATTCAGCGCCGCAATGGCCATTCTCTAGAGTTCTAGATCTAAGTATCAATAGGGTGTTAGCAGCCGTTGACTTTCTTATTAGGAGGTCATAAATCTAACAAAAATTCATTGGCGACTCTAATAGGTATAGAAATCGATGCTTGTCATGATCTGATAGTTATGATTCTTCTCAGGTTAGCATATGATTTGGTTGTAGGAAGATTGTGACCCCAAGATCTGTATCACTATCAATCTCAAATCTTACTCTCGTATTGAACTATCGGTCGAAGCGGTCCCATGGGATCTACTAGATGAATTGGAAGGTTAGGATTTTGGCGACCTCGTGTGAATGATGCCATCTCTGAAGGGGATACAAGTGCGGATGGTGATATCAGAATATGCGTCTTAATATCGATGAAAAAATATGTCTATAAATCATGAAATATAGTGTGAATGGTTAATCCATGATTCAGATATTCATATTTCTTTCTGCTCTGTATAATCATGTCCGCTGCTGGTATTCGTATCTTTTTTTTTTGAATAAGCATACTCATCTATCTTTTTAAAATGGCTATGATGTGAATATGGTTTTTCTATAATCCAGCCGGGTTTGATCA
Source organism: Hordeum marinum (assembly GCA_022496015.1). Classification (NCBI taxonomy): domain Eukaryota; kingdom Viridiplantae; phylum Streptophyta; class Magnoliopsida; order Poales; family Poaceae; genus Hordeum; species Hordeum marinum. The sequence continues at coordinate 500,251,972 of CM039678.1, read as the reverse complement.
GTTTCCACCATTGTCACCATCTTATTTTCATTTTTCTTTCTTCGAAACCATCTGATGGGGAATATCAATTGAGTTATCCACTCTCTAGCTATATGTGCTTTGTGGGGCCTGCCTGGAGTTAGGAACCACCATTACCACCATCAATTGCTTGTGTAATCTAAGCCATTTATTATATGAATTTATAATTTTAGATGCTTGGGCACTGCTCTTAAGATGTAACAGAAAACAAGATGCTAAATTTGTGGTGGCTTATAATGGCCCAGTTGCCTATACAGGATCTCAAGTTTCTATTAAAGTCAGCTTTGCAGCCAGATTTATTCTATTGATTTCTGTCAACCATTTAGTTTGTTAGTTCTTGCCGATATATATTCGGCTTACATGCATATTTTCAAGATTTTAACTATGCAATTTTCTGCTCGGGTGTTGTTACTCAGAACTGATCTTAGTTTCTACTAATAGATAATTGTCATTTTTATATTTATTTGGGAGGATCCTAACAAAAAAATAAACTCAGTGTTTAAAATTTACCCTGAAAGAGAGCCACATATGTTCACATTCATCTAAAGGCACTGCACAAAATTCTATTTCGTAACCAAGGAGGCTAGCACTATCTAACTCTCCTTAGATTGTTGTACTGTAAGATTAGGCTGATGAATACTTTATGATTAAGCAACGAATACTTTTCATTCTTTGTTCACAGTGTCAGAAAGACCGTCTTGGCCAGCTCAGCTTGCAATGGGTGATGTTGCTGGTGGATCACAAGTGCGTCCTGCCTCAGCCTATCCGCCTGGAGCAACAGTGGCTGCAGCTCCGGGCATCACTCCTGCCGGTTCACAGCCAACGCCACCATTCCCTGCTGCAAATCCAGCTCAGCTCCGTGCTCAGAACCAGCTTATGTACGAGCAATCGCAGCAGTATCAGCAGCAGCTCCAGCAACTGCACCACAGGCGGCTCCATCAGTTCTGGGCCGAACAACAGTCAGAGATTGAGCAGGCCACCGTCATCAAGAACCACCACCACATGCACCTCAAAAGGATAAGGAAAATCATGAAGGCCGATGAGGGCGCTGACATGATGATCTCGGCAGAAGCCCCGGCGTTGTTCGCGAAAGCATGCGAGATGCTCACACTGGAGATGACGATGAGGTCATGGATGGTCGCCGAGGAGAACAAGCGCCGGATCCTGAAGAAGAGTGATGTCGCTGCTGCTGTTGATAGGACTGACGTCTACGACTTCCTGGTGGACATAATCGGCAGGGACACGATGGAGGAGGAGGGAGTCGGGCTTCGCAGAGCCTGGCAGCAGCCGCCCTTGGGGGCTCCGGCTGGCGCATGCCCGTGTTGCTTCCCGCCACAGCTGCAGGTGCCAGGTGCGGCAATGGGGCACGGTGGGCAGCAGGTGCCGCAGGGCCATCTTCATCTGCCGCATGTGTGGATAGATCGTCAGGTGCAGCAACGGAAGGGACATGATGATGCGGAGGATCAGCAATCTGAAAGCGGCTGACGACATGTGATGTGAGCCATCACTGGAATTCAGATATCCTCATTTCAGCCAGGACATCCAAAGTTCCAGACTAATTTTCAGGTTTCGCGGTAAATTATATGATCGTTTGTTTTGTCTGTTGCCTCTCAATATGGGAGAGATTTAGCAGTTCCCTCATGGAAGTTTTGTTGTTGTTGCTGCGGTGTCTCTAGCAAAAAGGGTTATGATTCGAGACCAATTGGTTAAAATTCATCGTGCCGTGTCCATTTCTGTCACTCCAGACTGAAAGCTGGCCTCTGGATTCTGGTTATACGTCTTTTCGATATGCAGTCGTCGAGTGCCATGCTACCTCGTTTTATTTTTTTTGAGGTTTAACATCTGCCGCTTTATTAACTAATCAAAACAAACAGGAATCTTGTCCGAGGCAATCCCCAAAACACAGTCCGGGGGAGCACCAAACCCCGCATTACATAGTTCATCACTTAAACTTAACTTAGCTAACTTATCCACGGCAGAATTTGCACTACGCCGTACCCACGAGACATGCACTTTCAGGAACAATTCCATCCTCACCTTGATCTCCTCCACAAGGGGGCCGTTTGATGACAGATTCTTCTCCGACGTCTTGAGCATCTTGGCCAGGTTGGCACAATCCGTCTTCAGAACCAGCTGTTGGAAATATGCCCTAGAGGCAATAATAAATTAGTTATTATCATATTTCCTTGTTAACTAGATATGCAAAGCATGATCGAGCCCCAGAAGTCGTTGGGTGTTAGATTCATAACAATGCAAATCACATGGTGATGTGAACTAGATTATTGACTCTAGTGCAAGTGGGAGACTGTTGAAAATATGCCCTAGAGGCAATAATAAATTAGTTATTATCATATTTCCTTGTTCATGATAATCGTTTATTATCCATGCTATAATTGTATTGATCGGAGACTTAAATGCATGTGTGGATACATAGACAAAACCATGTCCCTAGTATGCCTCTAATGGACTAGCTCGTTGATCAAAGGATGGTTAAGGTTTCCTAGCCATGGACATGAGATGTCATTTGATAACAGGATCACATCATTAGGAGAATGATGTGATGGACAAAGACCCAAACTACAAACGTAGCATATGATCGTGTCAGTTTATTGCTACTATTTTCTGCATGTCAAGTATATGTTCCTATGACCATGAGATCATGCAACTCACGGATATCGGAGGAGTGCCTTGTGTGTATCAAACGTCGCAACGTAACCGGGTGACTATAAATGTGCTCTACAGGTATCTCCGATGGTGTCTGTTGAGTTGGCATGGATCGAGACTGGGATTTGTTACTCCGTGTGACGAAGAGGTATCTCAGGGCTCACTCGGTAATACAACATCACAATGAGCCTTGCAAGCAATGTGACTAATTGTTAGTTACGGGATCTTGTACTACGGAACGAGTAAAGAGACTTGCCGGTAACGAGGTTGAACTAGGTATGGAGATACCGACGATCGAATCTCGGGCAAGTAACATACCGAAGAACAAAGGGAACGTTATACGGGATTAATTGAATCCTTGACATAGAGGTTCGACCGATAAAGATCTTCGTAGAATATGTAGGAACCAATGTGGACGTACAGGTCCCGCCATTGGTTATTGACCGTAGAGGTGTCTCGTTCATGTCTACATAGTTCTCGAACCCGCAGGGTCTGCACACTTAAGGTTCGGTGACGTTTCGGTAGTGTAAAGTTATGTATGGTGGTGACCGAAGGTTGTTCGGAGTCCCGGATGAGATCCTGGACATCACGAGGAGCTCCGGAATGGTTCGTAGGTAAAGATTCATATATAGGAAGTCCTAGTTTGGTCGCCGGAAAAGTTTCGGGCTCATCGGTGGTGTACCGGGAGTGCCGGTAGTGTACCGGGAGACCTCTGGGAGGGGTATTTCGACCCCAAGGGTCCATGGGCTGTGGAGAGTGATAACCAGCCCTTAGTGGGCTGGAGAAACAGCCACACCAAGGCCCATGGCGTAGGAGGCAAAAGTCCTAAAGGAAAAGGTGGAAAAAAGGCAAAAAGGGAGAGTCCTGCCCCTACTAGGAGTGGAGGAGTAGGACTCCTCCCCTTCTAGCCGGCCGACTCCTAGGAGGCTTTGGGCTGGCGCCAAGGCTGCCTCTCCCTCTCTCCTTTATATACTGGTGGATTGGGTGCTGTTTAGACACAGTTTACGGCCACGTGCTACCCGTTTCACCGGTGCTCCTCTAGATTGGTTTTCCGCAGTGCTTAGGCGAAGCCCTGCCGGAATTGCTCCACCACCACCATCACCGGAGCGCCTTCACGCTACCGGTGAACTCTCTCTCCTCTCCACCTCCTCTTGCTGGATCAAGACGGCGGAGATCGTCATCAAGCTGCACGTGTGCTGAACGCGGAGGTGCCGTCCGTTCGGTGCTAGATCGGAAGGACCGTGATCGAGATCGCGAGACGATTCGTGATGAGATCGCGGAACAGATCGTGATGAGTTCGCGGGACAGATCGTGATCAAGATCGTGAGACGGATCGTGATGAGATCGCGAGACGGATCGTGATGAGTTTGCGGGACGGATCGTGATTGGATCGCGGGACGGATCGTGATGAGATCGCGGGACGCTCGGCGATTTGAATCGCGAAGAAGTTCGACTACACCAACCGCGTTTCTTAACGCTTTCCGCTTAGCGATCTACAAGGGTACGTAGATCCACTCTCCCTCTCGTAGATGCTCATCACCATGGATAGGTTTGCGTGTGCGTAGGAATTTTTTTGTTTCCCATGCGGCGTTACCCAACACCAGCTTCGTTGCGCCTAGCTCGCCCGCCACCTGAAGCGCTCGCAAGCATGCATAAATTTCAGCAATCTCTAGGTCTGAAACTCCTTCATAGAACTGACAAACTGCAGCTCTAAAAGCTCCTGCCCGAAGACAGCTCCAGTGCCACATTCCGCCCCTTGCTTGTAAATAGCTTCATCAAAGTTGACCTTCAGCCATCCCTCATCCGGCGGCCTCCATTTCTGTATGATCGCCGGCTTGCTCAGCTTGACCTTCTCCCCATGGAAAGACATCCATTCCGCCACATATGCCAGCACCGAGCTTAATATTTCATGTGCATCTGTCATCTTTTTCCTTTCCCTTGTTTCATTACGAGCAAGCCAAAGCCCATATGTTGCTTGAACCATGATCTCCTTCTCCTCCTCATTAGCATCAGCAAACCAACCCAACAGCCAAGTTGCCACTTCTCTTTGGGAATTGATGTGAACCGGTGGGATCGCCACCGGAATTCCCTTTTCCGAGCGAAGTTTCTTTCAAAATAACACCGAATGTGGACAGAGCCAAAATCTGTATAGAGTTGTCTCCTCTCTACTGCACACTGGACAGAAAATGCCTGGCTTGATTCGCCTCCTATGCAGCTCCGAACCCACAGCCAAACCGTTTCGAATGATTCTCCAGACATGGATTTAGGCTTTGTTTGGGGCACTAGTATCCCACAACCCGAGCCAACCTTTGTGCCACGCCACCGATGAGGACGATCCTGGCTGTCCAGTTTTCGCCCTATTCATGGCCACCTTGACATGATATGCTGAGCGGACCGTAAACTGCCCATTCTTCGTATGATTCCACGCCAAATAATCATCCATAGCCAGACCCCCAATCACAATTTGCTTTATATCCTTTGTGTCATCCACGGAAAACATGCTATCAATTCTGTCTGTGTCCCACGCATGACCAGATTGTGTCATTAAGTCGCTAACCTTGGTGACTCCATGCACATAGTCTGCACCCAGTGGTGTTAGACTTCCTTGCCGCGGTATCCATGGGTCATGATGGATGTTCACGCTCGCACCATTGCCAATCCTCCATACGACTCCTTGCCTCAATAGTTCTCTCCCATGAATGATGCTCCTAGCTAAAAGTATAAGAGCCACTCGTGGGGCATGTTGCATTCATAATTGATTCGTCCGGGAAACACCTTGCCTTGAGAACCCTTGCATACAAAGAGTCTGGATGCTGAACAATCCGCCATGCCTGCTTGGCCAATAACGCCTGGTTGAATGCCTCTGGATCCCTAAAGCCCATTCCACCATCTCGTTTTGCCACACACATTTTGTCCCATGCAATCCAATGGACCTTCCATTCACCATTTATCGCACCCCACCAGAATTTCGAAGAGATAGAAGTCAGGTTCCGACACATCTTATTTGTAAGGTGAAAACAACTCATAGTGAACGTAGGTGTGGCTTGCAAGACAGTTTTAACTTGCGTTTCTCTAACAGCTTTAGATAGTCCTTGGCTCTTCAGACCAGTAACCTTACCCTTTGCAGGCTCTGTCACATATTTGAATGTCCCTTCCTTGGAGCGCCCAACAACCGTGGGAAGCCCCAGGTATCTCTCCGACAGGGCCTCAGTCTGAACTCCCAGGGTTTGCTGGAATGCCACCTTGTCCTCATCCAAACAACCCTTCCCAAAGAACATGGATGATTTCTGCAAATTTACTTTCTGTCCCGAGGCCTCCTCATACCTAGAAAGAATATCTTTGAGTACTTGGAGGCTGTCCATAGTTCCATGTAAGAACACAATGCTGTCGTCAGCGAACAACAAGTGTGTCACTTGGGGGGCAGTGCACCCAAAGGAGACACCTTTTATCCTCTCCTCCTCCCGTGCCTTCCTCAACAGCGCTGAAAATCCCTCGACACAAAATAGGAAGAGGTATGGAGACAAGGGGTCGCCTTGCCGTAGACCTCTGGATGGCAGAAACAGCAAGGACGTGCCCCCATTCAACTTTACTGTGAAGTTTGCAGTAGTCGCACATCTCATAATCATAGAAATTCACCCCTGATTAAAACCAAATCTTTCCATCATCTGCTCTAGAAAAATCCATTCCACTCTGTCGTATGCCTTCATCATATCCAGTTTGACTGCAAACAAAGGTTTCTTTCGCTTCCTGGTCCTGATAGCATACACACACTCATAAGCAACGAGAACGTTATCCGTGATAAGCCGCCCCGGTACAAAAGCACTTTGCTCCTCTGATATTAGCACTGGCAAAATCACCTTCAACCTGTTGGCAAGGACCTTAGAAGCAATTTTATAAAGCACATTGCACAAACTTATCGGTGTAAACCGGGATAGCAACTCCGATGAGTTTACTTTCGGGATCATAACAATGGCAGTCGCATTAGAAGCATCCGGCACCGCGGTACTACCTCGGTTTATGTGACGTGTCTTTCTTGTATGAAGTTTTCGATATGCAAACGTTGAGTGGCATGCTACGTCTGTCTGCGTTGAGTGACCCGTTTGCTTGCGGTTCCTATCGTCTCGTACGAAATTCCGGGTCCGGCTCCGGCTGAATATGTGGTGAAACCGAATGTGCAGTGCAGTGGTGCTTTGTGAAATTACAGTCTAAGGATGATCGGTCACTCCCCTCAAAAAAAAAGAAAAAAAAGAAGGATGATCGGCCACTGAACCGAACACGGCCAAAAGGCCATGCCGTTTCTGGCCTCAAGACCGTCCTTGTCCGCGTCCGCTATCACAACCGGGTCGGTTCCGCTCTGTGACTGTGAGCAGCGTGGTGGTACATGCCAGCAGCAGCCGGTCATGTGGGCTTTGAGCCTTTGAGCAGTCACCGGTTCCCTGTGTTTGCCAAGGGTCACATGCATGCATATCGCTTGCGGTGGTGCGTCTCGTGTGGATCGTCTGCTTCATGACCTGCAAACGGGCAAGCTGAGCCGCGCCGGGGCGTGGCCCATGCATGCGGTAGCCTGCCGAGATCAGCAATGTTGTAGGGGGGGAGCCACGCGGTGTGTGTCTTTTTTTCTCTGGCCGGCCATGCCATTGCCATAGCTTTCTTTGGAGGCCTCCTTTCTTTGCACGGCGCGCATCGGCGGACGGCGGTGAGTGGTGCTACCAAAAAACTTCCTTCCCCCCTGTCCTGCCCTGCACACGTCGACGGAGAGGGCCTTGGCTTGCCGGCGACGGCCGGCCGGAGTGTCCTTCCGTTTTCTTTCCGTCCAGATGGAATTTTTCACAACCGTTTGGGGTTCACATTACTTCCCTATTTGTTCAAAGAATCGAGCCTTCCCTTTTTCATATATATATACGAGTATGTACAAAGGCTGTTGCAAGTTTTGGAAGGCACATGATGAGCAAGATACATGAATTGTTGGTGCTGCCAAGACGATATTTTGGAACGGGCTTGCTAAAAATCAGTCGACTGAAACTTCGCGAAGTCTCAGTCGACACTACAATTCGTTGATCTTGCATCGAGATTCGTATAAATATTTTTTTTAGTTTTTTTTTCTTGCATGCTATACTATTTGACTGAGACTTTACGAAGTCTCAGTCGACTGAGACCTAAACCCTCCCATTTTGGAAAGGCTAAAAATTCGACGTCAGGTTTTTTAGAGATGACAAATTGAATGTTTTCCATTGCACTTTATAGCGATCCGATGATGGCAATTTTGGTATGCAACAAAGGACAATTTTCCCGAGTTGAGCCGGCTTTGTCATCCTCGACAAACGTAACTCGTCATATAAAAAACATTCAATTTGGCATGCCTAAAAACCAGACATTTGCTGGGTATCAAGGTCAGATTTTTATTATTACCGATATATTTTAGTGGATATAATTAACATATACTACTAAATCCTCCTATATAGGATTAGTATGCGTGAACCCCAACACAAGCAAGTATATATGCGCTAGAGGGGTATAATTGAGAGAATGAGCAAAAAAATCCTACAAATCAGGTTACAAAACATGAGTTCATTCTAGGTAGCAAATATTTCTTTGTCCTAACAAAGGGGCTCAAAATCTTGGAATCACGTGTTCCAGCCTAAAAAGAAGATCTTCAGACAATGTTTGCTCTTCAATGTTCATTCGACGACATCGGAGTAGAGTAAGTAATTGATCTTAAAGGGGAAATGCCCTTTGGCTCCTAGGTGTATATACGGCTGATATGAGGAAATAAATAATTATTATAAAAATAAAAAAAGTTTAGAAGATTTTTATAATAAATTTGACTTTTCTTTGCACTGGTATATAAATTTTCACGACTAAAAAAACCAATGTTGACTTCAGGGCAAAAGAAACAAAATTGATTAATATTATAGGTCACTATTCACATTATTTTGGCCATTTTTTTGTTTTTTTAACAAGTCAATTTTTCGCGAAGTACAATGAAAGTACAAATTTATTTAAAAAAATGCAGATTTTTTGGCTTTCTATTTAATTACTTTTTTTCCATATAGCTCGGGTGTCCTGTACATCTTAAGGCGCATTTGGACCCCGATAAATCCCGAACATTCGGAATTTAAGTACGTCATCCCGAATATTTCTTCATGGCAACTTTTTACCGATTCTTTTTCTTCCAGCAAATTGTCATGTTTACCAACCTCGCTTTAACTAAAGTCAGAGTCGGGCCGACAAAATCTGGAGCCCTGTGCGAAACTCTAAAACGGGGCTCTATCTCTCTAGGAAAAAAACGAGTTTATGAACAATTATAATGTATCTCTACTCATAAAGATGAAAAAGGGTTCCACACTTTATATTATAAAGCAACCGCATTAACATCGGACCACAGCCATATTCAAAGTAAGGTTCAAAGAAAAGGAAAGAAAAGAGTGTGACAAGTTCTCAAATAGCTTAGCTGGGGCACAACACATTTTAAAGTTAATCGGGAGGTGGCGGTGGTGCCGGCGGAGCGATGGAGTCGGCACTCTACTCCTAAAGGAAGAGTTAATAATCTCGTCTCACCTCCCATCAAGCCATCAACAAAACCTATAATAGGCCCGCAAGCATCATAAATGCGACCATTTGCTGAAGCGCGGTCAAGTTGGACCTTATCCACTTCACTCCACCCCCTCCACTCCCATCCGCCATCCTTGTTCATCTTCGGCGATCTTCGGCCGTCTCCGGCATGACGGACAAGGGATCTGACTCTAACCAGTCTGGATCCGTCAACTGGGGGGGGGGGGGTCGACGTCCCCTGCGGATTGAGGAGGCAATGACGGTTCACATTGCACTCCTCCGCTCCCGCGAGGACAGCGATCGACCGATGACAGGCTTTGTCCGTCGCGACTCCATAGTGTCTGCTCAACGGGCGCTCGGTTCCTCCGAGGGATCGTCAAGGTCCCGGTGGGCGGATCCGAAGGCCTTCGAGTCCCACTGGGAATGGGCTGCTCGCCGTGGGAAGGAGCGGATAAGGATCGCCAAGGCCTTTCTCCGGAGGAAATGGCGGAGGCGGAGGCGGCTGATGCGGCTGCGCGGGCGGCCGTAGAGGAGGAAGCCATCCGCGCCCGCATTTTGAAAAGACGGCAACTGAGGAATACGCGCGACCTCGCCCGTGAGCAGAATCGGGTGGTCCGTGAAATGGCCGGACTACCACCGAAGGAGGAGAAGGAGGTGAGCGATGGCGAGAACAGCTCCGATGACGAGCAGATCCGGCTTGATCCGTACTGTGTCTTCGACCGATACTTCTACGGCAAGGACGGTAACGGCGACGGGAAGGGCAAGGGCAGTCGTGGATGATCTCCATCATAGCCAAACATGCAAAAATTTGATAGTCCAATGGCATGTTAGTAGTGATGGAGTAACCGTACGATGTGTGTAATGCATCGACGTAATAGTTGCATGAGTTTATATGTATTTGAGATATGAGTTTTAAGGTGTCCGGACATGGAATGCATTACGTGAAAATACAGTGACTGGACCGCTGGCTTTGTGTTGGTTCGTAGTAGCAGTAGTCGTAGTCGCCGAGTGGCAAGGTAACGCGGTGTGAGCAGTGGTCACGTGCATGCATATTGCTTGCTTGCGCTAGTGCCTGCCCTGCAGTGGCGTTTCGCCGCAAACGGCAAGCTGAGCCGAGGCGTGGGCGTGGCCCATCACCCTTGCATGCCGTAGCATGCCGAGATCGGCAATGTTTCTAGGGGAGCCACGCGGTGTTGGCATCAGTCCGTGTCTGAGGGAGGTGCTAGACTTTCTTTGCACGCCGCGCATCAGTGGCGCCGGAGAGCAAGACGACCGTGGTGCTGCGAAACTTCCTCCCCCCTGCCCTGCCATGCCCGGCACACGTCGACGCGGACCGGACCGACTGGCCGGCGACGTCCAGTCCGGCCGGAGTGTGAGTGAGCAGCCCATGGAATTTCTCTGAACCGTTTGGGGTTCAGATTACCCTCCATCTTTTGTTCCAAGAATCGAGCGCTGCTCCCTTCTCATCTGTATATACCAGGGGGAAATGTTAGTTCATGTATGTACAGAGGCTGTTGCAAGTTGAAGAAGAAAGATGCATACATATTGTTGTCGATAAGCATGGCTAGATCACTCGCAGCAACAACAACAACTACAACAACAACAACAACAAAAAGATAGGCATACATATTGGTGCTTCTTCCTTCCGAGCTCTTTTACGGTGCACCCTAGGCCAGCTATTCGATATATTTTGACATTTTAGTGGATGGGATTCATGCACTGCTAGATCCTACGACTAGGATGTGGAGACTGGACTGGAGCCCAACACAAGCACTAGTATATGGGTTAGAGGGGTAGAGTTGGGAGAATGAGAAAACGAAATCCCACAAATCATAATTACCAGACGTTCCTAAATATAAGTCATTTTAAGAGATTTTAATATAAACCATAGACGAAATAAAATGAATGAATTTACACTCTAAAATATGCATGCATGCATACATATGTATGTAGTTTGTAATAAAATCTTTAAAATGACTTATATTTACGAAAGTAGAGAGTAGGTAGCAAGATTTCTTTATCCTAACACGATGGAGCTCAAAATCATGGACTCACGAGTCTCACCTAAAGAGAAGATCTTCAGATATGTTTGCTTGCTGTTAAATGATCATTCAGCAATCAGAGTAACTGATCTTAAAGCATCTACACCCGAATTTGGTAAATCCAACACCTCAAACGAGCATGCGGACGCAACTGAGCGCATCAAGCGGACAGTGACCGAACAGCTCTCAATGTTTTACTTTCACAACCATGTCTTTCACTTTTCCCCTATACATCCGATCACATGCATATGACTGATGAAGATAAAGTGAGAGAAAGAAAATAAAGAATAAACAAAGAGAAAAAGTATGCTAAATTCTGTGTGGCGAAAGCAGGATGACTGACCGGACACTTTCGGTCGCACCTCATACTCATCTCATATATGAAGACAATATGACAAGTGTCGGTGACATTTAAGGAGGCTTTGAAGGTCTGGTTGGGTCAATTCTTTTCTTTATCTCTTTTGTCCGGTCAATGATGATGTGTCCGTCCAGTCAATATGAGAAGTCCTGTTACAGATGATGTTAAGACACATTCTTATGTACATGAGCTCCTTGGCATAACAGCACTGGTAACAAACACAACGGCATAAAATTTGCATCAAGTAAGTAATTAGTGATGCTAACGAATAACGATCAAGAAAAGGTGAGGTCGTGACAAATAGCAGGATGGCTAGCCAGGCTCGCATTCGTCCGATCGAGCTAGGATCACACCAGAAGATGACGGATGTGCCGTTCCCCAACCTAAAGATTACACAGACGTGGCTAGGCTTGTCACTACCACCTCGTCCTGAATTAGCCGCGCCACCATGCTCTGTGCTGCGTGAGACATCAAGAGCGCCATGATCGCCATGCTCTGTTGCGGCCACCTCTGACGATATATCCCCTGACCAGTACTGCTCGTCCCTCTTCCTTTCCCCTCTTCTTTTCCTCGGCAACAAGCAACAGCTTGTCCATGGAGCGGAACCCAGAGTACGCCGCTCTCGGCGCTCTTGGGCTCGCCGGCATCTGCCGGGAGACCTTCCGCGTCACCCGCTCCCGTCCCGCAGGCTCCGCCTTCTTGGCCGGCCAGGTGATCATGCTCACCCTGTCCTCGCTCGCCCACATCGCGGTCTCCCGCGCCCTCTTCTCCGACGCCCTCGCCTCCTCCTCTCACGCCGGCGCCGGACACCTCCGTCTCGCGGCCACGAACTGGGCGCCCTTCTTCCTCGTAGAGGCGGCCTGCCTCCTCGCCATCGTGGCCCAGTCGCTCTGCGCCGCCGCCTTCTGCGTCTTCTGCGTCGCCCCGCGCTACGGCGTCACCGACGACCGCGACAAGCGCTCGATCGCGCGCGACTACCGCACCGTCCCCTGGTTCTTAGCCAGGTTCCTCTGGTCCGTCTTTGGAGGCAACTCCCACAGCGCCACGCGCCTCATCCGGACGGCCCGCAAGGTCGCCTGGCGCCTCGTGGTCACCACCTTCGACGCCTTCCTCCTCCTCCTCGGCTACACCGCCCTCCTCGGCGCCGCCGCATGGATGGTGCGCCGCCATCTTCTCGACGCCGTTGCCCCGGGTGAGGAGGAGAGCGGCGCGCAGCAGCTTCCCCGGCTGGCACTGCTGCTGGGCGGCGCCGCGTACCTCGCCGGGGCGGCGCACATCGGCGCCGTGTGGCGCGTCGCCTGCCTGATGCTGGTGGTGGAGGACGAGTGGGGCTTCCGCGGCATGCACATCAGCGACGAGCTACTGGCCGGCAAGTTCTGGGCCGCGGCCGCCGTCTTCTGGACGGCCGACGGCTGCGTCGTCGCCGTGCAGCTGGCTTTCTGGGTGCTGGTGGTGGACGACAGGATGGGCATCGGCAACATCTGGCTCCAGGTGGCCGCGGGGATCACCATGGGGGGGGTGCTGTGGGCGACGGTGATGGCGGGGCTGGTGGCGCAGGTGGTGGTGTACTTCGTGTGCAAGAGCTGCCACCGCCAACGCGAGAGCTTCGACGTCACGGCGGCGAAGAGCTACCTGGCCAATGTCGGCCGAGGGCGAGCCACTCCCACTAGGAAGCGACGGCAGTGACGGAGGCACGGAGCGCGCAGCAGGCAGTAGCAAGTGCTTAAGCTAGTGTCCGAAAATTAATTAATCCAAGGTAGAATTTTTTTTTTGCGAGATAATCCAAGGTAGAATTAATTAATTAGGCTAATTTCTACAGTAGTAGTATATACCTTCCTATTGAGGATGCTGGACACTTTGCATGCTTGTGCTTTGTATATGTGATCGAGTATATATGAATATGATTGTCTAGCACCTTGGATGTGCATTTGGATGAACTGTGTCACTCTAGTCACTGCCGTATGCAGCAAACCAAGCCAGTGTGTCCAATTTATTCTGGCAGTTCTGCTACAACTATTATACTGTCAGATGAGTGCCATAATCCTACCAAGAATCATAGTGCCGGGACAAAAAGATTACCTTAAATTTCTCAGCTATAAAAGTATTTACATTTTTGTTTCAAGCACTCAAATTCCCCAAAACAACTTCTTCTCCGTCCGGTTAGTGAAACGATAAGAGATTGTTGGGCTGAAAATACATGAACAAGTAGCACTGTAGCAGGATTTCTAAAGGATGGCAAACTTGCACTGAGTAATCCCTTGTGACTTCTGAAGATGGCAAACTTGCACAGAAATGAGAGCACCTTGTTGGGCTGGGCTGCAGTACTTGGAGCTGCATTGTCCAAAGAGGGCAAGTTCATGAACTCAAGTAACTTGAACTGGAAGCAATCATACAAAAGAACTGCAATTACCCTTGTGGCTTTTGAATGATGGAGCGGAAAAGTTCTTTTCCCCCCTCAATGTCAGCTTCTTCTGCATACCATACAGAGATTCCAAGCCTAGATTTATACATCAACTAGCACAATGTCTGTGCGTTGCTACGAAATTATAAAATACGAGGAGTTAAGTCACTCGCTTAGGAAATCATCGAAATACGTTTGCATCATGCGACCTTTGTGCGATGTTAACTATTAAAAAGAACAAATACAACAAAACATAACGCCTCATGCATCAGAGAATCTCAAGTAACCATAGTACATCCTTTCACAGACACAACATTTTGAATGTTGAAACGTATAAGAATAGACATTGGTAAGTTAACTGCGCAAGGTCGTGGATCAGATAGGAGGATATAATATCGTCATTTTGAAATTACAATTTGTTCACTCTCTTATTGTGTATAAAACGGAAATAACTTGGTTGGGAAGAAAAATTGAAAAACAAGAGTATTATTTTGAGTTGGAGTCACATTTCTGCATTTGTTAATTGTGCCTTCCGTTAGTGTTGGTCTCACATGGAAGTAGTAGCGTACTCCCTCCGCCTGTTTTTACTTCACATATAAGATTTGCCTTGAGTAAAAATTTGCATGCAAAGTTTTGTTTTAGGTTGTCAAGATTATTGGAGAAATTATGTCAATCAAAGATGGATTGGTCACTGTATTTAGGCTGCTTGAAGTTTTTTTTAGATCATGAACTCATGGACAGGTGATCTTTTTGTGCAGTTAGAGTTGCTACATCCCACAGGGAAAGTTCTAGGCGGGCTGAACATTCTTTTACATGAAAGTCAGGCAAATAAAACAAAATCATCAAACCCCATTTTAAATTTTGTAAAACATAGGTAGACAAGGGGTCAAAGTCCACACATTTTCTCTATAAAAAAAATAATGAAACGCGTGCCATTCGATTGAAATGAGTTTTTTTAGGAATCACCGAGGGACCTCTCCCATCGGAATATATTACTCAGTGTGGCCATATGCCAAGATCGTAATCCACTTTATAAGAAAAATGGGGTAAAAAATTAAACAGTTTGTCCCGTTTTATGAGGGAAACCGAGCCAAAAACCTAAACCTATTGAAATGAGTTCTCCATAAAGAACCCCCAAAGTACAAAATCCCAAGATCTTTTCTCTAAATTGAAATTCCTCAAAATAAGAGGCAAAAGGAGCAACGATGAGCACTTGCATGTTCTTTTTTGTAAGATAATGAAAATGAACCCTGGCCTCTTGACCTGAATATACATACACTTAACATGCCATCATAAAGTGTTAAAAGTATACAACAAAAAAGAAAAAAAAAGAAAACAAGATCTAATATGCTCTAATGTCTAAAAACTTGGCTTGCAAGTGACCGCTTGGTAATAAACTTGCAAAGGGTAGCTCCCGAGTTAGGAAACTTGGGACAAACTAGCAAAAAAGTCCGATATGTTTGCCGTGCTAGCGTAGTTCTAATCGGTCAGTGCAATCTTGTCCATATACCCGATTTTCTACGCTATTGAAAGGTGTTGTGAATTATTTAGTACATATGTAGTGGCTACTAACCCCTTGTCGGTCTGCCCTAGTACATATGTAGCTCATTTCAAGTTGTTTTAGTAACTCGATAGGGAACATTTATGTTGCTGCTCCCGAGTCCAACCCCTGCGCCTCCTCAAAAAAATCACTTTGGACCAGGAGGACGACAACGACAACGATGAGGAGAATGGCAACTAGATGGCACGTACCACTGACTAGTGATACGTCTATTTTGCATCATACTTTTATATTGATATTTATCGCATTATGAGCTGTTATTACACATTATGGTACAATACTTATACCTATTCTCTTTTATTTTATAAGGTCTACATGAAGAGGGAGAATGCCAGCAACTGAAATTCTGGGCTGGAAAAGGAGCAAGTTTGAGATGTTTATTCTGCACAACTCCAAAAGCCGCGAAAATCAGCGAGGAATTATTTTGGAATATATAAAAAATACTGGGCGGAAGAAATACCAGAGGTGAGCCACCAGGAGGCCACGAGCCTGCCAGGCGCACCCTACCCCCTAGGCGCGCCTGGGGGCTCGTGGGCCCCCTGTAGCCCCTCTGGCCCCTATCTTCTCCTATATGAAGGGTTTCATCCAAGAAAAAAAATCGAGGGAGAGCTTTCGGGAAGAAACGCCGCCACCACGAGGCGGAACTTGAGCAGAACCAATCTAGAGCTCCGGCAGGGCCGTCCTGTCGGGGAAACTTCTCTCTCGGAGAGGGAAATCGTCGCCATCGTCATCACCAACACTCCTCTCATCGGAGGGGACTCATCTCCATCAACATCTTCATCAGCACCATCTCATCTCCAAACCCTAGTTCATCTCTTGTATCCAATCTCCGTCTCGCGACTCCGATTAGTACTCGTAAGGTTGCTAGTAGTGTTAATTACTCCTGGTAGTTAATGCTAGTTGGTTTACTTGGTGAAAGATCATATGTTCAGATCCTTAATACTATTCAATATCTCTCTGATCATGAACACAATTATGCTTTGTGAGTAATTACGTTTGTTCCTGAGGACATGGGATAAGTCTTGCTACTAGTAGTCATGTGAATTTGGTATTCGTTCGATATTTTGATGCGTTGTATGCTGTCTCTCCTCTAGTGGTGTTGTGTGAATGTCGACTACATGACACTTTACCATTATTTGGGCCTAGAGGAAGGCATTGGGAATTAATAAGTAGATGATGGGTTGCTAGAGTGACAGAAGCTTAAACCCTAGTTTGTGCGTTGCTTCGTAAGGGGCTGATTTGGATCCACTAGTTTAATGCTATGGTTAGACTTAGTCTTAATTCTTATTTCGTAGTTGCGGATGCTTGCGAGAGGGGTTAATCATAAGTGGGATGTTTGTGCAAGTAAGGACAGCACCCAAGCACCGGTCCACCCACATACCAAACTATCAAAGTAGCGAACGCGAATCATATGAACATGATGAAAACTAGCTTGACAATAATTCCTATGTGTCCTCGGGAGCGCTTTACCTTATATAAGAGTTCGTTCAGGCTTGTCCCTTGCTACAAAAGGGATTGGGCCATATTGCTGCACCTTTGTTACTATTTTTACTTGCTACCCATTACAAATTATCTTAACACACAACTACCTGTTACCGACATTTTCAGTGCTTGCAGAGAATACCTTACTGAAAACCGCTTGTCATTTCCTTCTGCTCCTCATTGGGTTCGACACTCTTACTTATCTAAAGGACTACGATAGCTCCCCTATACTTGTGGGTCACCGAGACTCTTTTTTGGCGCCGTTGCCGGGGAGTGAAGCGCCTTTGGTAAGTGGAATTGGGTAAGGAAACATTTATATAGTGTGCGGAAATTTATTGTCACTTGTCACTATGGAAACTAATCCTTTGAGGGGCTTGTTCGGGGTATCTTCACCTCGACCGGAAGCATAAAGAGTTTCTTCTCAACCTACTGCACCTACTGAAAATATTTATTATGAGATTCCTTCGGGTATGCTAGAGAAACTGTTGGCTAATCCTTTTACAGGAGATGGAACATCACATCCCGACTTGCATCTAATCTATGTAGATGAAGTTTGTGGTCTATTTAAGCTTGCAGGTTTGCCCGAAGAAGAGGTCAAGAAGAAGGTCTTTCCCTTATCTTTGAGGGATAAAGCATTGACATGGTATAGGCTATGTGATGATACTGGATCATGGAACTACAACCGATTGAAATTGGAATTTCATCAAAAGTTTTATCCTATACATTTGGTACATCGTGATCGGAATTATATCTATAATTTTTGGCCTCGTGATAGGCAAAGTATCGCTCAAGCTTGGGGGAGGCTTAAGTCAATGTTATATTCATGCCCCAACCATGAGCTCCCTAGAGAAATTATAATTATGAACTTTTATGCTCGGCTTTCTCATGACAACCACACCATGCTTGACACTTCTTGTACCGGTTCTTTTATGAAGAGAGATATTGACTTCAGATGGGATTTATTGGAAAGAATTAAACGCAACTCTGAATATTGGGAGTTTGATGAAGGTAAGGAGTCAGGTATGAATCTTAAGTTCGATTGCGTTAAATCTTTCGTAGAAACAAATAGTTTTCGTGATTTTAGCGCTAAACATGGACTTGACTCTGAGATAGTAGCTTCTTTATGTGAATCGTTTGCTACTCATATTAATCTCCCTAAGGAGAAGTGGTTTAAATATCATCCTCCCATAGAAGTTAATGTAGCTAAATCCGTTCCAGTTGAAGAGAGAGTTATTGCTTATAATGATTCTATTGTTCCTACTGCTTACTTTGAGAAACCACCTTTCCCTGTTAGAATAAAGGATCATGCTAAAGCTTCAACTGTGATACGTAAGGGCTACATTAGAACACCTACACCCCCTAAGCAAATTAAAGTTGAACCTAGTATTGCTATTATTAAAGATCTCTTGGCCGATAATGTTGATGGGCATGCTATTCAATTATGTGAAGCTTCTGCTAGAATTGCTAAACCTCATACTAGAGACAAACATAAACCTGTAGTTGGCATGCCTGTTGTTTCTGTTAAGATAGGAGATCATTGTTATCATGGTTTATGTGACATGGGTGCTAGTGTTAGTGCAATACCTCAATCTTTATATAATGAAATTAAAGATGAGATTGCACCTGTCGAGATGGAATTTATTGATGTTACTATTAAACTTGCTAATAGAGATACTATCTGCCATGTGGGAATTGTTAGAGATGTTGAAGTCTTGTGTGGTAAAACTAAGTATCCTACTGATTTTCTCGTTCTTGCTACCACACAAGATAGCTTTTGTCCCATCATATTTGGTAGACCTTTCCTCAATACTGTTAATGCTCAAATTGATTGCGAGAAACAAACTGTTACTGTTGGCTTTGGAGGTGTATCACATGAATTTAATTTTTCTAAGTTTGGTAGACAACCTCATGTAAAAGAATTGTCTAGTAAGGATGAAATTATTGCTCTTACTTCTATTGTTGTGCCTCCTACCAATCCTTTAGAGCAATACTTGCTTGAACATGAAAATGATATACATATGGATGAAAGGAGTGAGATAGATAGAGTTATATTTGAACAACGTCCTATCCTTAAGAATAATTTTCCTGTTGCATTACTTGGAGATCCACCTCCACCAAAGGGTGATCCTGTGTTTGAGCTTAAAGAATTACCTGATACTCTTAAGTATGCTTAACTTGATGAAAAAGAGATACATCCTGTTATTATTAGTGTTAACCTTTCAGAGTATGAAGAAAAGAAATTATTGAAAACTCCAAGGAAGGATCGTGCTGCTATTGGATATACTTTTGATGATCTTAAAGGCATTAGTCCCACTCTATGCCAGCATAAAACCAAAACTGATCCTGATTCCAAACCAATTGCCGATCCCGAACGAAGACTAAATCCTAAGATGAAAGAGGTGGTAAGAAAAGAAATACTAAAGCTCCTGGAAGCAGGTATTATTTACCCTGTTGCTCATAGTGATTGGGTAAGTCCGAGGCATTGTGTCCCTAAGAAGGGAGGTATTACCGTTGTTCCTAACGATAAAGATGAATTGATCCCACAAAGAATTGTTACTGGCTATAGGATGGTAATCGATTTTAGGAAATTAAATAAAGCTACTAAGAAAGATCATTACCCTCTACCTTTTATTGATCAAATGCTAGAAATATTGTCTAAACATACACACTTTTGCTTTCTAGATGGTTATTCTGGTTTCTCCCAAATACCTGTTGCACAATCTGATCAGGAGAAAACCACTTTTACTTGCCCTTTCGGTACTTTTGCTTATAGACGTATGCCTTTTGGTTTATGTAATGCACCTGCTACCTTTCAAAGATGTATGATGGCTATATTCTCTGACTTTTGTGAAAAGATTGTTGAGGTTTTCATGGATGATTTCTCCGTTTACGGATCTTCTTTTGATGATTGCTTGAGCAACCTTGATCGAGTTTTGCAGAGATGTGAAGATACTAACCTTGTCTTGAATTGGGAGAAGTGCCTCTTCATGGTTAATGAAGGCATTGTTTTAGGACATAAAATTTCCGAAAGAGGTATTGAAGTTGATAAGGCTAAAGTTGATGCCATTGAGAAGATGCCATGCCCCACAGACATTAAAGGTATAAGAAGTTTCCTTGGTCATGCTGGTTTCTATAGAAGGTTTATTAAAGACTTCTCTAAGATTTCTAGGCCTCTCACTGATCTCTTGCAAAAAGATATTCCATTTGTTTTTTATGATGATTGTGAAGAAGCATTTGAAATACTCAAGAAGGCCTTGAGAACTCCACCAATTATTCAACCACCTGATTGGAACCGACCTTTTGAAATTATGTGTGATGCTAGTGATTATGTTGTTGGTGTTGTCCTAGGACAAAGAGTTGATAAGAAATTAAATGTTATTCATTATGCTAGTAAAACTCTTGACAGTGCCCAAAGAAATTATGCCACTACTGAAAAAGAATTTTTAGCAGTTGTGTTTGCATGTGATAAGTTCAGATCTTATATTGTTGATTCTCAAGTTACTATTCACACTGATCATGCTGCTATTAAATATCTCATGGAAAAGAAAGATGCTAAACCTAGACTTATTAGATGGGTTCTCTTGCTACAAGAATTTAATTTGCATATCGTTGATAGGAAGGGTGCTGAGAACCCCATAGCAGATAACTTGTCTAGGTTAGAGAATGTTCTTGATGACCCACAACCTATTGATGATAGCTTTCCTGATGAACAATTGAATGTCATCAATGCTTCACGCAGTACAACATGGTATGCTGATTATGCTAATTATATTGTTGCTAAATATATACCACCTAGTTTCACGTACCAACAAAAGAAAAAGTTCTTTTATGATTTGAGACATTGCTTTTGGTATGATCCTCACCTGTATAAAGAAGGAGTAGATGGTGTTATTAGACGTTGTGTACCTGAGCATGAACAGGGACAGATCCTACAGAAGTGCCACTCCGAGGCTTACGAAGGACACCATGCTGGAGATAGAACTACACACAAGGTATTGCAATCCGGTTTTTATTGGCCTACTCTCTTTAGGGATGCCCGTAAGTTTGTCTTGTCTTGTGATGAATGTCAAAGAATAGGTAATATTAGTAAACGTCAGGAAATGCCTATGAATTATTCACTTGTTATTGAACCATTTGATGTTTGGGGTTTTGATTATATGGGACCTTTTACAAAGTCCAATGGGTATACTCATATTTTAGTTGTTGTTGATTACGTTACTAAGTGAGTAGAAGTTATTCCAACTAGTAGTACTGATCATAACACCTCTATGAAGATGCTTAAAGAAGTTATTTTCCCTAGATTTGGAGTCCCTAGATATTTAATGACTGATGGTGGTTCACATTTTATTCATGGTGCTTTCCGTAAAATGCTTGCTAAGTATGATGTCAACCATATAATTGCATCTCCTTATCATCCTCAGTCTAGTGGTCACGTAGAGTTAAGTAATAGAGAAATTAAATTAATTCTGCAAAAGACTGTTAATAGGTCTAGAAAGAATTAGTCTAAGAAACTTAATGATGCATTGTGGGCTTATAAAACTGCTTATAAGAATCACATGGGCATGTCTCCGTATAAAATGGTTTACGGTAAAGCATGTCATTTACCTCTTGAGCTAGAGTGTAAGGCTTATTGGGAAATCAAAGAGCTCAACTTTGATTTCAAACTTGCTAGTGAGAAGAGGTCATTTGATATTAGCTCACTTGATGAATGGAGAACTCAGGCATATGAAAATGCCAAGTTGTTTAAAGATAAAGTAAAGAGGTGGCATGATAAAAGGATACAAATACGTAAGTTCAATGTAGGTGATTATGTCTTTCTATACAATTCTCGTTTAAGATTTTGTACAGGCAAGCTTCTCTCTAAATGGGAAGGTCCTTATATTGTCGAAGAAGTATATCGTTCCGGTGCCATCAAAATCAACAACGAACGTTGGCACTTTTCCGAGAGTTGTGAATGGGCAAAGAATCAAGCAGTATATCTCAGGTACTCCCATAAATGTTGAAAGAAATATAATTAATACCATAACCCCGGAGGAGTACATAAGGGATGTTTACCAGCCAATTTCAGACTCCGAAAACAAAGAGGTATGTGATACGGTAAGCAAACCGACTCCAAAAATTTTCCAATAGAAATTTTTCTCCGTTTCGGAATATTTAGAAAAATAGAAAAAATTAAAGTAGTCCGGAAAGCGCACGAGGAGGCGACGAGCCTGCCAGGCGTGCCCCCACCCCCTGGGCGCGCCTGGGGGCTCGTGAGCACCTCGTGTGCCTCCCGGACTCCGTTTTCTTGTGGAATGATCCTTATGGTCGGTAAAAATCATTATATAATCTCTCGAAAGGTCTGACCCTCATATCAGGCAAATATCCTTTGTTTATGTTTCGAGCCTGTTTCTGCAGTAGATTTAGAGAAAAGATGTCCTCTCAAGATTCAGAGGGGGAGAGCTATGTGGCTGATTACCTTGCTAACCCCAAGGTATACGGTTGGACCACAGATGAGGAAGAAAATTATGATCCTAAGGGGAAGGAAGGAACAAGTTCCAATGAAGAGGAAGTTCCTCTATCCCAACCTGGGGACATGCATGTGGAGTTCAGGAAGTCGAGTCTCCCTAACTCAAGGGAGAAGTTTAAGATTTTGTTTACCCCTTCTCGTCTTTTGCAGGAGAGTAAGGAAGAATTATGTCAAAGGGTGTTGAGGCTTGAAGAGTAAGTTAACGATCTAAAAGAGTAGAACTTTGTGCTAAAAAGAAAACTAAACAAGCTTAAGCATTCTGCCCCAACTTCACCACCATCACCTCCGAAGGAAGACAATTAAACACACGGGTATGGGCACTCCCCTTGGCTTGTGCCAAGCTTGGGGGAGTTGCCCCAGTATCGTATCACCATCACATCTTTTGCCTTTACCTTTATCTTAGTTCGATCCTTTTGATAATATCTTTATCTAGTAGAATAAAATTCTTAGTATGATCTAGGCTTGAGTTTTGCTTTGTGTTACCCCTAATGTAATTTAGTTCGTGAGTTATATAATAAAGAGTGTTTTAGTTAAGGTCTTTGCCTTTTTCCATGATCTAAAGAAATTAATAATAAAAGAACAAATCATGAAAGATCATGTGATGATCTTATGGGAAGTGATGGCTTCACATATAAAAAGAATGTTGACTGAAACTTGTTGTGGGTAGACAAACGTAGACCTTGGTCATTGTTGCAATTAATAGGAAGTAATAAGGAAAGAGAGGTCCACATATAAATATATAATCTTTGACACCGTCTATGATTGTCAACACTCATTAAACTATTACATGCTAAGAAGTAGAAGTTGGACAAGGAAGACAACATAATGAATTATGTTTGCTTGGTTTCGAACAATGTTATGTGATTATAGATCCTTTAGCATGTGATGCTTGCTTCCACCTCATATTAGCCAAAACTTCCGCACTAAGTAGAGATCTACTTGTGCATCCATAAAACCCTCAACCCAGTTTTGCCATGAGAGTCCACCATACCTACCTATGGATTGAATAAGATCCTTCAAGTAAGTTGTCATCGGTGCAAGCAATAAAAATTGCTCCCTAAATATGTATGATCTATTAGTGTGTGGAAAATAAGCTTTGTACGAACCTGTGATGAGGAAGACATAAAAGCGACAGACTGCATAATAAAGTTCTTTATCACAGGAGGCAATATAAAGTGATGTTCCTTCACACTAAGAGGTCACACATCCAAACCTCAAAAGCGCATGACAACCTCTGCTTCCCTCTGCGAAGGGCCTATCTTGTACCTTTACTTTTTATCTTTAAAAAGAGTCATGGTGATCGACACCAATTCCTTATTTTTGCCATTATCTTGGCAAACGTCATGTGCTAGGGAAAGATCTATATTCATATATCAACTTGAAACTAAGTAATCATGAATTATTATTGTTGACATTACCCTTGAGGTAAATAGTTGGGAGGCGAAACTATAAGCCCCTATATTTCTCTGTGTCCAACTGAAACTTTGATCTCATGAGTACCGCGTGAGTTTTAGCGATTGTAGAAGACTAAAAGATGGTTGAGTATGTGGATTTGCTTTACAAGCTCTTATTTGACTCTTTCCGATGTTATGATAAATTGCAATTGCTTCAATGACTAAAGGCTATTGGTTGTTAATTCTCAATAAGGTTCTTGATGCTTGCTTTACATTGTGAATGAATTACCACTTTGGCATAAGGGGTTATATGACGATATTGCTGTTCTAAATATGATCATGATGCCTCCATGTCCGTATTTTATTTTATCGACACCTCTATCTCTAAACATGTGGGCATATTTATCGATCTCGGCTTCCGCTTGAGGACAAGCGAGGTCTAAGCTTGGGGGATTTGATACGTCCATTTTGCATCATACTTTTATATTGATATTTATCACATTATGAGCCGTTATTAAACATTATGGTACAATACTTATGCCTTTTCTCTCTTATTTTACAAGGTTTACATGAAGAGGGAGAATGCCGGCAGCTGGAATTCTGGGCTGGAAAAGGAGCAAGTTTGAGATGTCTATTCTGCACAACTCCAAAAGCTGTGAAAATCAACGAGGAATTATTTTGGAATATATAAAAATTACTGGGCGAAAGAAATACCAGAGGGGAGCCACCAGGAGGCCATGAGCCTGCCAGGCGCGCCCTACCCCCCTGGGCGCGCCTGGGGGGCTCGTGGGCCCCCTGTAGCCCCTTTGGCCCCCATCTTCTCCTATATGAAGGGTTTCATCCGAGAAAAAAACAAGGGAGAGCTTTCGGGAAGAAACGCCGCCGCCACGAGGTGGAACTTGAGCAGAACCAATCTAGAGCTCCGACAGGGCCGTCCTGCCGTTGAAACTTCTCTCCCGGAGAGGGAAATCATCGCCATCGTCATCACCAACACTCCTCTCATCGGAGGGGACTCATCTCCATCAACATCTTCATCAGCACCATCTCATCTCCAAACCCTAGTTCATCTCTTGTATCCAATCTCCGTCTCGTGACTCCGAGTGGTACTCGAGAGGTTGCTAGTAGTGGTAATTACTTCTTGTAGTTGATGCTAGTTGGTTTACTTGGTGGAAGATCATATGTTGAGATCCTTAATTCTATTCAATACCTCTCTGATCATGAACATAATTATGCTTTGTGAGTAGTTACGTTTGTTCCTGAGGACATGGGATAAGTCTTGCTACTAGTAGTCATGTGAATTTGGTATTCGTTCAATATTTTGATGCATTGTATGTTGTCTCTCCTCTAGTGGTGTTGTGTGAACGTCGACTACATGACACTTTACGATTATTTGGGCCTAGAGGAAGGCATTGGGCAGTAATAAGTAGATGATGGGTTGCTATAGTGATAGAAGCTTAAACCCTAGTTTGTGCGTTGCTTTGTAAGGGGCTGATTTGGATCCACTAGTTTAATGCTATGGTTAGACTTAGTCTTAATTCTTCTTTCGTAGTTGCGGATGCTTGCGAGAGGGGTTAATCATAAGTGGGATAAGGACAGCACCCAAGCACCGGTCCACCCACATATCAAACTATCAAAGTAGCGAACGTGAATCATATGAACATGATGAAAACTAGCTTGACAATAATTCCCATGTGTCCTCGCGAGCACTTTACCTTATATAAGAGTTCGTTCAGGCTTGTCCCCTGCTACAAAAGGGATTGGGCCATATTGATGCACCTTTGTTACTATTGTTACTTGCTACCCATTAGAAATTATCTTATCACACAACTACCTGTTACCGACAATTTCAGTGCTTGCAGAGAATACCTTACTGAAAACCGCTTGTCATTTCCTTCTGCTCCTCGTTGGGTTCGACACTCTTACTTATCGAAAGGACTACGATAGATCCCCTATACTTGTGGGTCATCAACTAGCATGGATAGTGTTAGAGCTAAATCTAGCAGATCCCTCAGTATGGTATCCTAGATAGGCAAGTTAGCACGATGGTAACATGGAAAAGTAGAATTTCTAAAGACAAGCAAACGTACACTGACTATTGCCTTCTCTTCTGGGAAAAGCACTGATTACTCCTCTCTCTCTCTCTCTCTCTCAGAGCACCCCTGGCACGAGGAGAGAAAAACTAACAGTGTCTATGCAGACATTTTGAAAATGTTATTGGTTTGTTTGGAGAAATTTGACATATATATTCCATGCTTCAAATAATATATGTATGGAAGTAAATATTGCATCGGGAAACAAGATTATTGAATTGTATATTACTACTACGCCCTAGGTGCATTGTTCACCTATACTTATAGAGGACCACCAAATCAACTACGTACTGGATGTTCTTCATTTTGTGATATTATCTAGATTATTTGTCTCCACTATATTTAATCGGGCATATAATTTTTTAATACGTCGGTGGCTATGTTATGCTCTTATTTTGTTAAAAAAGATCTCACACTACTCAAATTAATCATTTAAACGGTCTCAGGGATTTTTGTCCTCTTCATTCTCCTGGTGGCACAATGGTGTGTCCTGGGGTGATCGATTCGAGGAGACTATGACAACAGCCCCACTCTTCACCAAGGCATGTGAGTTCTTCATCCTCAAGCTCAAAATTCTGCTCTAGGTTGAATGCCGAGGACCATACCCCTCTCATTGTGAATTGTTGTTCCACTACTTCTTCTCCCCCATCGTGCTTTCGCTTCAAAACTAACTAGTTTCTCATGAAGATTTCTTTCCTCTTGTGGTTAATAAATGGACCTACCTCCTGCGTGAGTGTACTAGGTCATTTGAGTTTGACTAGAATTATTGTTCACAACGATCGAGAAAATTCATGAGAGGCCGGGATGGGGGCTAATCTTCATGTGGATGCTCTGAAATCGAAGTTGTCTTTGGCGACACAAATTAAATCGCTTGACGCCATGGTTGATGATGGGGGCCTCAATGTGCTTGTGTGGCGTTGTAGATATGATCTTGAAGCCAAACTTGTTGACCTACACCACACTGATGAGCTATACGAGAAACACATGGGCAACTTAAACTGGATCCTAGAAGGTGATGCCAACACAACATATCCAAGCATTAGCTAATGGGAGTCGGTGTCGGTTTTTGATAAATTGCCTCTTCAACACTGGGCTCATTACCTCTGATATTCATGCCATAACCTCCCATATCTATGAGTTTTATTGTACTATGCTAATTCAGTGTGACCCCTTCGTCTGGTTTAGGAACTTGATGGCTTCTACTGATAATAATGATGCCCTGATGTTACCTCTATCGACTAAAGAGATAGATGAGGCCATCTCCTCTTCAAAATCTAACTCCGGCCCTGGGAGCAATGATTTTTCTATTCCTTTCTTCAAGAAATTCTGGAAATCCCTTAAACCCTTATGTATAAAATCCTCGAAGGCTATTAGACCTATTAATTAAGTTATTTTTACCTTGATCCCTATGGTTAACGAGGTTGATGACATTCACTTGTTGAGACCAATTGCCCTGATTAACAACATTGCTAAATTCCCTTACAAGGCTTTTGCTACTAGGTTATATCCCATTGCCAGTAAGCTCATTAGCCCTACGCATATGGCGTTCATTAGGGAAGATTCATCTGGGATGGTATCCTTGTGCTGCATGAGCACCTTCATGATCTTCATTCTCGTGGGCATGAGGTAGTGGTTCTTAAACTTGACTTTGAGAATGCTTATGACTGTTGGAAATATGCCCTAGAGGCACTATATAAAGTGTTTATTATTATATATCCTTGTTCATGATAATCGTTTATTATCCATGCTATAATTGTAGTGATTGGAAACACATTGCATGTGTGGGTAAATAGACAACACTGTGTCCCTAGTATGCCTCTAGTAAACTAGCTCGTTGATCAAAGATGGTCAGGGTTTCCTAGCCATTGAAATGTGATGTCATTTGATAATGGGATCACATCATTGGGAGAATGATGTGATGGACAAGACCCAAACTACAAACGTAGCATATGATCGTGTCAGTTTATTGCTACTGTTTTCCGCATGTCAAGTATATGTTCCTATGACCATGAGATCATGCAACTCACGGATATCAGAGGAGTGCCTTGTGTGTATCAAACGTCGCAACGTAACTGGGTGACTATAAAGGTGCTCTACAGGTATCTCCGATGGTGTCTGTTGAGTTGGCATGGATCGAGACTGGGATTTGTTACTCCGTGTGACGGAGAGGTATCTCGGGGCCCACTCGGTAATGCAACATCACAATAAGCCTTGAAAGCAATGTGACATCACAATTCTGCTGCTGAAGGAGTTGCGCGAGTTCCGGCGGAAAAGTGAAGTCGGTCTCACGTCGTGGAGGCATCTTGCTGTTTTCAGAGGGGTGAGAATTAGAATAGAACAAGGGCCTAAAAGAAGAAATCACTACCCATATGCAATGCAACAAACATATCACACCAAACACTCATTCATTTATTCAATCAATGTCAAACATCGGGAATACAAATCTCAAACAACTAAGCATCGACCTACGCTTTAACGATGAAAATAAAAGATACATGGAGGGCATGACTATAGTTTTCCTCAGAAGTACATGGTGACTGAGTCTCCTCCAGTGGTGCTCTCCTCATAGTCATCATCGTCGCTGATGAAAGGAGCCAAGTCTCCCTCAGGATGAAGATTTTCACCCATGTCCATCTGTTCCTCCAGAGTGGCGATGCGAGTGTTCAGCTTGTCGATCCTCTCTAAGAAATCCTTCACCTCATGCTCATGCTCGTACTCGGCTTCCCGTAAGTCAGCTTCAAGATCAATCTCACGGTTCATTAGATTCTTGATTGTCTTCGTATCAGCACGAACTCGAAGCTCCAGAGTCCTGATGTGAGTCTCCAAGGTCTGGATGTAGGAAATAGTGGTGTCTGCAGTGGGAGGAGTTATGATGTTTCCATGGACATCCCTGTGACAAACCACGTTGAGTCCTGGTGAAATGGTTCCACCTCTGTATTCCTCCTGAATGCGTCCAAGGGCACGATGAATGGCCATGTCTCTCCCAAGTATCCAACTGGGTGCCACGAACTTGAGGTCGATGGGTTCCTTTCGATTCCCAAAAGTCTTCCCTGGGATATGCACCTCGATCCTGTAGCGTCCATCTTGGGGAAATGACATGGTAGGAATCCCGGTGATGCTCGGCAAAGCAATCCTTACGTCTTTGACGATCCTCATCAGCTCCTTACCAAAGGGCATCGTTGCGTCAGGCTGGCAAAACTCCGTGATCAACACTGGAATGAAGGTGGCCATCTATAAATTTTGAAATAATCGGAGAGGAGTCAGAAACGAATAGATGAGAGTCTAAGAATTTTAAAGACAAAGAGAAACAATCCTAAGGATTTCCAGTCCTAGAGGTTACGTCCTACGGTCAGCGTGTGCTCTGATACCATTTCTGTAACGACCCAACCTGAAAGGTCGAATCTCCGGTGTTTCCGTACCATCCCAAGATCATGCTGGTACACACACGGTACATCAATGTATATATCAAAGGGAAATCACACAACATTATATTAATCGAAATCTCATATTGAGTCCTTTATTACAATAATCATTACAATAAAGTGGCTGAAGGCCAACTCATGAGAATATCTAAATCATGCGGAAGCGTCGAAGGTAGATGAGTCCATCCGACTCCAAGGGCATCTCACTGAGCATAGAACGTGTCCTCACTCCTGGTCGGAAAAATACTCTGCAACATGATACGTTGCAGCCATGTAGGTCAGCATATGGAATATGCCGGCAAAGTCACAAGAGAGGGGTGAAAAGATAATCATCTAGTCTATATGCAAATATGGCAGGTGGGGTGGTAAGTTTTTGCGTAAAGCCAAGTTTTTCCTACATCAAGGGAGGGGCTAAGCAAAATATTACTAAGTTGGTTGATTAATGAGATGGTTCCACCAACCAATTCTCATACCCAAATTATTAATACCCACAATGTCATATTAATTGTGTTGAGAATTCCGGTAGTTTCAATTCCTTTGGCTCAAGTCGTCCATGACCGTGGACACGGCTAATCGATTAGGTTTGAGTACTCTGAAGAGCTTTGCACACGTTCCCCACAAGATTTGGTCGCCTCCGTTTGATTTCTCGCACTTCAGGGTGTTTGAGAAACGGATGACCAAAACATGGTCTTCCAAAGTGGTTTCCCTGCGACTCTGTCGGTGCCCATCCTTTCCTACCGTTCTTCTACATCTCGTAGCACCGCCTGTCCAGGGTCACCACGATATCCAACCAAGCCAGAGCCCATAATGACTTGTGGCTGTGCAGGTAAGCCTTGGGTCTTGAAGCACCCATCCATCTCTTTGTGCCTGGGTGGATCTTTCCGCGTGAATACTGGCCATCTCCAGCATCACCTAGGCAAATCCACTGGTTTCTCCAGGGTGCCGTTCAACCATCATCCACCCAGAGGTATGTTGAAAACTCGGAGTCTTGAATCTTGATCATTATGTAGGTCTTGAAATTATTAACTCTCTCAACTCTCATGAATCACACATCCAACCCCGTCTACTAATAGCATAGCAAAAGTAAAACAACGTTTCCCGGGGCCAATGTTGTCAAAGGGGTTGAGATGGGTACCTACCACATGATACTACTACAATGTAACCAAGTTTCCAACTAACCTATCTTGCATGCAATTGGGGAGATGGTAGAACTAATGCATATAAAACATGGGTAAAACATGATCAAGGTGACTTGCCTGATTGATGATCTTCGTATGTGAGTGACTCTAAGTAACAAGCTTCGCACTCCGGATAATCTAACGAAGCAAACAAGCACTCAATAAACATACAACAAAATATTGTAACTCACAAACATCAACCAAGAACTAGTAAACAAATCAAGACAAAACAATGCACAAATCACAAGTAAGAGAAACACACAAAGTTTTGTTTACTAGGAGATGATTGATAAAACACTACTAACATAATAAAACTATTTTGAAATAACCAAAACAACTGTTGACAGCAAGGAAACAATAAAATTTTTATTAATAAACAGAATAAAATTAAATTAAAGTTTGTTAAGAAAATCTTTAGTAAAGTTTATAAAAGTTTTGATAAACACTATATGAATCAACTATAGTTATACTAACAAAAAGAATGAAACTAAACTTATTATTTGTTAACAAAACATGTTCTTAACAGAAAATAATTTACAAGTGAACTTGTTTTAGAAAACAAAATTAAATTATATAAAACTTTGTTTGAAAACAAAACCATTACTAACTAGTTGTTTTAATCAAAATAACCTATTTGAAAAGAAGTTGTGATTCCTATCTTAACAAGGAAATAAACTAAACAATTTTATATTTTTATTAACAATAAGTAAAACACTAGATGTATAATCAACAGAACCTACTAAACAAATTAAAACTAAATCTAAGTTAAACCAACTAAAACTAAGTAAATAAAACTATACTATAACACTAGGCAGATTCTCTTTATAGCTAAAACACCAACAATAGTCATCCTAAAAATCCTCAAACTAAACATGGTGATAGTCCTAACCAATATCAAACAGTAGCAAAAAGATTCATATCAAAATCTATTTTCAAACTCTAGTTATTCAGATTTGAAGATTTTGAGCAAATTTGATTCAATTCAAATTTTATAGTTCAAATTTGAAATTTAAAAGTACAGGGTGAAACTACATGAAAAATCTGAGCTACTGAAAAAAGAATCAACTCAAAACATTAAACAGGTTAAAAGATATAAGCAAAACAAAATTTGAAATCATTCTGTTAATTAAAACAAAAAACAGAAAAGGAAAATTGATTTGCAACGGTCAGGGGCTACGTGGCAGCATGTGAGTGGCTAAGGGGGTGTGCGCGCGAGGGTTACGGGCGGGCAACCGGTCAGTAGGGGATACCGGTTCGGATATTTATCCGATTTAATCTCGGCCGTGGGTTTTAGATCCGAGGGTCCAGGGGAGCTTACGGAGGAACGGTCGCCGGCGTGGAGATCTCCGGCGAGTCCGGAAGCGGCGAAGACGACGGCGAGGAGCTCCGGTGGTCGAGGGAGGTAATGGAGTGGTCCGGGCGACGGCGACGGGTCTCCGGAGTCGACTGGTGACAAGTGTGGGTGGAACGGTGGACGGAGTTGACGGCTACGGTCGACGGGAGGTCCGGTGATGGTGGCTACTCCGGCGACGAATTGCGGCAGTGCCTCGGCGAGGTAGGAGGGGGTTTGGGGGGAAATGGAAGGCGGGGAGTGGGTGTCTTATATAGGAGCGCTGGGGAGTGCGGGGGAGGAGAGAGGAGAGAGATCCGGGAGGGGGAAGAAACGGCCGGTGAGGAATCTCCGGCGCGCGCGGGAGGAGAGTGATGACCGCTCGGGCATTACGAGCGAGCGAGGTGGGGCCCGGTGTCAGTGAGAGCGGGGCGTCCGTTGCGCGTCGGTCGGCCGGTTGGTATTAAATTCGCGTATAACTGCCGTGGGCCGGCCCGTTTAATACAGTAACCGTTACCGTTTTCTGTTTAATGTTTTCGAGAGCGTTTCAAAAACCTTTAAAGCATTCAAATCGTCTCTAAATATAGGAGTATTATATATCAAAATTAACAGAATAATAAATGCTATTTAATGAACATTTTTATTCTGTCATTTGAACACTTTGAAAAAATAATATTTTCAAAATTGCCTATTTGTTTTTAAATCCTTTTTGCAAATATTTTCAAAATAACCCCTGGTTATTATTGTTCATATAAATCACCAAGATGACCCTGGTGTGGAGTGTCATGTTACTCCCCTCTTATTTTGAACATTTTACCAAGATTTATAAATAGATGAAAGCAACTTAGGGAAAGTAGAAAGGACTTTCAGAAATTTAGAAAAGGCATTTCAACAAAACACATACATTCAAGCCATGATGATGATGGATGCATAGCTATATTTCATAACATTCCAAAATGAAATTTTGGGATGTTACAAACCTACCCACCTTAAGATGAATCTCGCCCTCGAGATTTGGGTTGGCTAGAAAATAGGTCCGGGTGGTCTCTACGAAGATCTTCTTCGCGTTCCCAGGTGGCTTCTTCCTCGGTGTGATGACTCCACAAAACCTTACAGAACTTGATGATCCTGCTGCGGGTAACTCTGTTGGCAGTCTCGAGGATTCTGACAGGCTTCTCCTCGTAGGTCAGATCATTGTCAAGTTGTATGGCCTCTAGGGGCACTGTATCTCTCAAAGGAATATCAGCCATCTCAGTATGACATTTCTTCAGCTGGGAAACATGGAAAACATCATGAACTTCGGATAATCCTTCCGGCAATTCCAGTTTGTATGCAACTTCGCCTCTACGTTCAAGAATTTTGTAGGGGCCTATGAATCTGGGTGCTAATTTTCCTTTAACACCAAACCTCTTGATTCCTCGAAGCGGGGACACACGAAGATAAGCTTGGTCTCCCACTTCATACGTCACTTCTTTACGTTTACTGTCAGCATAACTCTTTTGTCGAGATTGAGCTATCTTGAGTCTGTCACGAATCAGCTTGACTTTCTCTTCAGAATCTCGGATAAGGTCGGGACCAAAAAGTTGTCGGTCTCCAACACCATCCCACGTCAGTGGTGTTCGGCACCTTCTTCCGTATAAAGCTTCGAAAGGGGCCATCTTCAGACTGGTCTGATAACTGTTGTTGTACGAGAATTCTGCGTAAGGTAAGTTGTCTTCCCAACTAGATCCATAATCTAGCGCACAAGCTCTCAACATGTCTTCCAGAATCTGGTTTACTCTCTCAGTCTGTCCATCGGTCTGCGGATGAAAAGTTGTACTGAACTCTAGCCTTGTACCCAAAGTTTCATGTAACTGATGCCAAAACTTTGAGGTAAACTGTGTTCCTCTATCTGACACGATACTCCTCGGAACTCCATGCAGACATGCGATCCTGGTCATATATATCTTGGCTAGCTTAGCACTGGTATAGGTGGTTTTCACTGGAATGAAATGAGCTATCTTGGTCAAGCGATCTACCACTACCCAGATGGAATCATAACCTGAACGGGTCCTGGGTAATCCTGTGATGAAGTCCATACCAAGCTTTTCCCATTTCCACTCGGGTATCAGCAGAGGTTGGAGTAACCCTGCTGGTTTCTGATGTTCTGCCTTTACTCGCTGACAAACATCACATATTGCAACATGTTCCGCAATATCTTTCTTCATACCTGTCCACCAATAACTTTCCTTTAAATCCAGATACATCTTGGTATTGCCTGGGTGTATCGAGTAAGGTGAATCGTGGGCTTCCTGAAGTATCAACTTCCTGAGCTCTGGGTCATTGGGCACATAGATTCGGTTCTCAAACCACAAAGTTCCGTGTTCATCCTTACGAAAACCTTTAGCTTTACCATCTTCCATTCTCTGCTTTATCTCAGCTATCTCCTTGTCCGATTTCTGGGCTTCACGAATTCTTTCGGTCAAGGTGGACTGAATTTCGAGTGTAGCAACATATCCTCTTGGAACTATCTCTAGCTTGAGCTCTTTGAGATCATCGGCTAACTCTTGGGGTAATCCTCCCGCTGTGAGTGTGTTCACATAAGTTTTCCGACTCAAGGCATCGGCTACCACATTAGCCTTACCTGGATGGTAGTGTAATCTCATGTCATAGTCCTTGATTAACTCTAACCATCTCCTCTGTCTGAGGTTCAACTCTTTCTGCGTGAAAATATATTTCAGGCTCTTATTGTCGGTGTAAACATCACAACTATTTCGAATAAGGAAATGTCTCCAGGTCTTGAGTGCATGCACTACGGCTGCTAGTTCCAAATCATGGGTGGCATAATTCAACTCATGAGGTCGTAGTTGTCTGGATGCATAGGCTACAACCTTTCCATCTTGCATGAGTACTCCTCCAAGTCCTTGACGTGAAGCATCACAATAAACCTGGAAGTCCTTCCGAATATTGGGCAAAATCAACACTGGGGCTGTGACCAAACGTTTCTTCAACTCCTGGAAACTGGTTTCACATTCCTCAGTCCAAACATACTTATATTCTTTCTTCAACAACTCTGTCATGGGCTTGGCAATCTTTGAGAAATTCTCAATGAATCTCCGGTAATATCCGGCAAGTCCAAGGAAACTGCGGATTTCCTTAACTGAGGTGGGTGACTTCCACTCGGTGACGGCTTCAACCTTAGCGGGGTTTACGGCTATTCCTTCTCCGGAAATAACATGTCCAAGGAATCCGACTTCCGTCAGCCAAAATTCACATTTGCTGTACTTGGCATATAATTGATGCTCTCTTAGCTTCTCCAGAACTAAACGCAGATGTTCCTTGTGTTCTTCCTCGTTCTTGGAGAATATCAAAATGTCATCGATGAACACCACGACAAACTTGTCCAAATATTCCATGAACACTTTGTTCATCAAATTCATGAAGTAGGCAGGAGCATTAGTCAAACCAAAGGACATGACTGTATACTCGTATAAGCCATACCTTGTGATGAAAGCCGTTTTGGGTATATCCTGTTCACGAATCTTCAGTTGATGATACCCTGATCGAAGATCGATCTTGGAGAATACTTTGGCGCCTACTAGCTGATCAAGCAAATCATTAATCATCGGTAGAGGGTACTTGTTCTTGATAGTCACCTCGTTCAAGGCGCGATAATCGACTACCATTCTCAAGGTTTTATCCTTCTTCTCCACCAAAAGAACTGGGGCTCCCCAAGGTGAAGAACGGGAGGTCCGGTGATGGTGGGTACTCCGGCGACGAATTGCGGCAGCGCCTCGGCGAGGTAGGAGGGGGTTTGGGGGGAAATGGAAGGCGGGGAGTGGGTGGCTTATATAGGAGCGCTGGGGAGTGCAGGGGAGGAGAGAGGAGAGAGATCCGGGAGGGGGAAGAAACGGCCGGTGAGGAATCTCCGGCGCGCGCGGGAGGAGAGTGATGACCACTCGGGCATTACGAGCGAGCGAGGTGGGGCCCGGTGTCAGTGAGAGCGGGGTGTCCGTTGCGCGTCGGTCGGCCGGTTGGTATTAAATTCGCGTATAACTGCCGTGGGCCGGCCCGTTTAATACAGTAACCGTTACCGTTTTCTGTTTAATATTTTCCAGAGCGTTTCAAAAACCTTTAAAGCATTCAAATCGTCTCTAAATATAGGAGTGTTATATATCAAAATTAACAGAATAATAAATGCTATTTAATGAACATTTTTATTCTGTCATTTGAACACTTTGAAAAAATAATATTTTCAAAATTGCCTATTTGTTTTTAAATCCTTTTTGCAAATATTTTCAAAATAACCCCTGGTTATTATTGTTCATATAAATCACCAAGATGACCCTGGTGTGGAGTGTCATGTTACTCCCCTCTTATTTTGAACATTTTACCAAGATTTACAAATAGATGAAAGCAACTTAGGGAAAGTAGAAAGGACTTTCAGAAATTTAGAAAAGGCATTTCAACAAAACACATACATTCAAGCCATGATGATGATGGATGCATAGCTATATTTCATAACATTCCAAAATGAAATTTTGGGATGTTACAATCCTCTAGATTAGTTTTCCGCAGTGCTTACGCGAAGCCCTGCCGGAATTGCTCCACCACCACCATCACCGGAGCGCCGTCATGCTGCCGGTGAACTCTCTCTCTCTTCTCCACCTCCTCTTGCTGGATCAAGACGGTGGAGATCGTCATCAAGCTGCACGTGTGCTGAACGCGGAGGTGCCGTCCGTTCGATACTAGATCGGAAGGATCGTGATCAAGGCCACGGGACGTTCGTGATCGGATCGCGGGACGGATCGTGACGAGATCGCGGGGCGGTTCGTGATTGGTTCGCGGGACGGTTCGTGATTAGATCGCGGGACGCTCGGCGATTTGGATCGCGAAGAAGTACGACTACACCAACCGCGTTTCTTAACGCTTCCCACTTAGCGATCTACAAGGGTACGCAGATCCACTCTCCCTCTCGTAGATGCTCATCACCATGGATAGGTTTGCGTGTGCGTAGAATTTTTTTTGTTTCCCATGCGACATTCCCCAACAATGACTGTGTTCGCTGGTCATTCCTCTAGGAGGTTCTCCTGGCTAGAGGTTTTGTCCCTATCTATTTACATTGCCTGATGAAGCTTGTTTGCGATGGCCACAATGCATTTTCATCAACATGGATGCTGGCCCCTTCTTCAAAAACGTTTATAGACTTAGACAATGTGCCCAACCTCACCTCTCATGTTCAAGTTTGTGGTTGATGCCTCCAAGATACTTTCTAATACCGATGCAGCCGGACATATCTCTAACGTGCCTACTAACCACTGCCCTGGCGACGTCACCCACCTCTAGTACACTGATGATATATACAATTATTCTTGTAAAGAAAATGATCTCCAACTCTCAAACCTTAAGTTCATTCTTCTATGTTTTGAATCCCTGTCTAATCTCAGAATCAATCTTAGTAAGAGCATCACGTTTGTGTTGGGTTTCCCTAACCAGGAAAACTTCCCATCACTAATCTTCTGAACTATTACTTGGGATAATTCCCCACGACTTACCTCGGAGTCCCTATCTCCCCTCTTAAGTTTCTCGCTATTGAACTTTGTCCCACTTAAAATAAAAGCGGACTCTCATGTTGCGCCTTGGAGGGGTAGACACCAATCCTCCAGGGGAAAGGTCACCCCAATCAACTCTTGTCTTTCTAGCTTACCCTCTTTCATCATGGAGTTTTACCGCCCTTTTTAGAGTAACCATGCCTATTTCGTCCAACTTTGTCGGTCTTTCCCACCCATTTTTCGTATGTTCCCAATCAGCCCATCTTCATTTCGAAGCTCGATGCTTGCATCTGGGACCTAGGCTTTCTCTCCTGAAGAGTTGGAAAATTGGCAGGAGCTCACTGCCTTGTTCCCGGTGCTCTTGGAACCTCCGGATAGGCTAGTCTGGCATCATTTCCCATCGGGCAAGTTCTTGATTAAATTTCTCGGTGTCAAACTCATCTTCGAGATCAGGATCCTGGATCGAAGGCTATCTTGGATCGTGAATCCCTATTAAGATAAAAAAAATCTCTCTTTGGCAGACCATAAGACCCAAGCTTCTGGCTAGCAACCAGATTATTAAGCGTGCTAGTGTGTGTGTGTCTCTCTCTTCACGATTCCGAGAAGGAATCAATGGCAAGTCAAACGCTTGAAGTGTTCTTCTGCACGGTGCGCACTAGTGGCTGGGCAATGGGTTCCGAAGAGCTGAGACGACCGTTCGTGTGATGGCACTACACGAAACTTCCTCCCCTGCACACTGCACACGTCGGGCGCGGCACACTGGTAATTTTTTTATCTAACTTTAAAAATTCCTACGGTTACTTACGAAGCAAAATGAATAAATTTATATTTTTAATTATAGTCCGTAGCGAAATCTTTTTAAAAACTTATTTAGGAACGGAAGGAAGGAGTAACTATTTTGACAAGACATGCTCTGTCATAGGTCGTCAGTTGCCATGCCCTTTTGTTCCAATGGGGATGGAGGAAGACAGAATCACAAGAAACGATGACACTTGAAGCACGGATAATACATGGATCAATCATGTAAAAAATAACACATGGATCAACATTCAACCTTGTTCATCGCTGTTCCGCTCCAAATATAACCAATACACTAGAATCGTCGTTATACGGCTATAGAGTTTTCCCTTTTACTTTTGGACAGAAAATAACGCATGGATTAGCCCGGTTAAACAAAATGACTATAGAGCTGATACAATAGTAAATATTTTGCACGTTTTATAATATATTTTGACTAATTTTTTTCGAAAAGAAGGATTATTCCGGACCTTTGCATTAAAATGATGCATGCAGCCATCTCATTATTTTTTTATGAGAGACAAACACAATGGATACAACGCAAACCAAAGCCACCTTCGAGACGAACCAGATCGCTACACCTACACGTATAAAGATGTGCCCTGACGCCATGGACACCATCTAATCCAATGGACTCAAGCAGCCGCCCGCATAGCAAGCTAATAGTACTAACTGTTCTAAACATCCCACAACGCACATCACATGCGCACGTTTAGGATCATCCGTCGTCGTCTTTCGCCGTCCCATCTTCAGGAAGGATCATTGCATGGAAGTCCAAACCGTCGTCGACATCACCACGAAACCAGACAACACCATCAGCTTGCGCGTCCATCAAACCATGTCCAACGCCGAGACTCCACTGCTCCATGCCCCGAGACCTACCATCTTCAATGCGATTGATGTAACACCGCTCCACCTGTTGGGCCCCTAGCTAACCTCTGTGTGTACTGTATATATGGCCTCCTCTGTTGGTCAGTCCTGTCCATCCCTCATCTCTCTTACCCAGTTCCTCGCTTTTACCTCAGCAGGAGCTCGTCCATGGACATGGAGTGGGGCCCGGAGGAGGCCGCTCTTGGGGCTCTTGGGTTCGCCGGCATCTGCCGCGAGACCCTCCGCGTTGCCCTCTCCCGTCCCCCAGGCTTTGCCTTCCTAGCTGGCGTGGTCACCGTGCTTACCATGTCCTTGCTCGGCCACATCGCCATCTCCCGCTCCCTCTTCTCCGACGCCCTCGCCTCCTCCGACACCGGCGCCGGCCTCCTCCGTCTCGCCACGAACTGGGCACCCTTCTTCTTCCTAGAGTACGCCTGCCTCCTTGCCATCGTCGTCCAGTGGCTCGGCGCCTCCGCCTTCTGCGTCTTCTCCGTCGCCCCGCGCTACGGCGTCACCGACGACCGCCACGCCCTGTCAGTGGCGCGCGACCTCCGCACCGTCCCCAGATTCCTCGTCAAGTCCCTCGTGTCCGTCTTCCGAGGCGACTCCTGCAGCGCCGCGAGCCTCGTCCGGATCAGCCGCAAGGTTGCCGGGCTCCTCCCGGCCACCTGCCTCCTCCTCCTCGGCTCCAACGCCTTCTTCGGCGCCGCCGCCTGGTTCGTGCACGGCCAGATCCTCAACGCTGCTTCCGGTGAGGAGAGCAGCGTGCAGCTGGCTCGGGAGGCACTGCTGCTGGGAGGCGCCGTGCATTTCACCGGGGCTGCGCACATCGGCGTGGTGTGGCGCGTCGCCTCCGTGATGCTGCTGCTGGAGGACGCCCGGGGCTTCGACGACCTGTACATGGGCGAGGAGCTCCTCCACCTTGCCCGCATGTCCTGGGCCCCGGCCGCCGTCTTGACGCTCGACGGGTGCATCCTGGCCGTGCAACTGGCCTTCGGCGCGCTGGTGGTCGACGACGTGATGGGCCTCGGCGTCTGGCTCCGAGTGGGCGCGGCTGTGGTGATGGCGGTGGCGCTGTGGGCGGCGGTGATGGCAGGGCAGGTGGCGCAGGTGGTGCTGTTCTTTGTGTGCAAGAGCTACCACCGCGAGAGAGAGCTTTGACAGCACGGCGGTGAAGAACCTCGCCAACGTCGGCCGGAGAGGAGAAGGCACTAGGAGAAGCGCCCAGCAACACTCCACTGCAACTGCGTAGTGTCTGATTAATCCCAGGATCTTATGGTAGAATTAATTCAGCTAATTTTTAGTACCTTCCTAGTATATATGGAAGATCTTTAGAGACTTTGCATGCTTCGGATTTGTATATGCCAGTAAGTATGAATTGTTGAGCATCTTGGATGATCATTTGGATGATTAGCTGCATCTTATATTCTTATGCATGTACCCAACCAAACCAAAAGTGTCTAATTTTTTCTTGCACTTCTACTACTATTATGGGATATGTCGAATTTATTATCTGTTTCATGCAAATGAAATTGGGAGCTTGAGCTCGTTAGTTAATTTGATCGAAGAAGAAAAAATCTACTACTACTGTTGTTACATATTTTTAATATTAATACCAAGAGTAGTAATCTAAGCATTTTTATATTTCTTCAGAGAGGAAGTACTTAATTATATACTATCTTCGGTCTTTTTTAGTCTGCATATAAGTTTTGGTCAAAATAGAGTCAAAATATCTCTACTCTGACCAAAATTATAGAAAAAATTATTAACATTCATAATGCCAAATCAATGTTGTTAGATTCTCCACGAAATATAGTTTCATAGTATATATATTTGACATTAGAG
The DNA here is from genome assembly GCA_022496015.1 of Hordeum marinum. Taxonomy (NCBI): domain Eukaryota; kingdom Viridiplantae; phylum Streptophyta; class Magnoliopsida; order Poales; family Poaceae; genus Hordeum; species Hordeum marinum. Next base: position 500,210,927 of record CM039678.1, on the reverse strand, counting down.
ACATTGATATTTTTTAATACAATTTTGGTCAAACTTTGTAAAGTTTGACTTGACCAAAATCTAATACGCGGAGTAAAAATGATCAGAGAAAGTATTTTTTGAAGTACTCAGATTCGCAAAAACATCATTTCGGGCCCGTTAGAGAAATCATAGGAACATTTTAGTCAGGGAATTGTCTTCTTATCCTGCACTAACAAGTTGGGCTTGGAGCCCGTTGGACCAGTGGGTAATCGCCAGGTAAAATAAACACAGGGGCACACAAATGTGATTGAAAATACCTTAAGCAAACAATCACGAGTAAAGCAGACTGGGTCGTAAAAGTCAAAAGGAGCTCCGCTATCTTGAATTCTTATGCGGCCAGAGCGAATAAAATGAATTTGCAAAGATTAAAGCATCTACACTCATTTATAACAAGTCTGACCCCTCAAACGCCCACGAGCACTGACCGGATGCGTCTTAGGGTGTGTTTGGTAGCATTCCCAACCTAGCAGGGTTGTTCTCCTTTGATGCATGCTGAGTGTAGACATGTTGAGTACATGCATTTGCTATTGTTTGGTAGCGATGTATGTGCTAAGACATGTTAAGTTGAGACTCTGTTTGGTAGCTTGCATCTGTTTAGACATGTCGTACGGTACTGTAGCAACCGGTACTTTCAAATAAATGAATAAAACATTTAAAAAATGTGAACAATTTTTTGAAACATGGAAAAAATAACACTTTTTTGAAAATTTAAACAATTTTTGAAATTCAGAGTTTTTTGAAAATTTAAATAAAATTTTAAAGATTGCTATTTTAAAAAGTAATAATTCAAATCTGAACATTTTTGAAAATATTTTTTTTATAAAATTCCAAACATTTTTCAAAAATTTAAACAAAATTTGAATTTCTGTACGGTTTTGAAAATTTTAACATATTTTGAAAATCTAAACACTTTTGAAAAAAATAACTAATTTTGAAAATCTGAACATTTTTTGAAAATTTGAACAAAGTTTGAAAATTTGAACAATTTTTGGTATACTAAACATATTGTTGAAATTAAATTATTTGTTCGAAATCCTGAACATTATTTGAAACACATCGTCGCTCGCTTCGCTCATGCATGCTGATCAGCGAACGGCTGTTGGGGTGTTCTCTCTTCATGCGTGCTAAGAGGGTATTTGGGCTGAGATCGTGCATGTTGAGGAGAGCCCGTGCATGCTACCAAACATCCAAAAGTGGGTCGAAGAGGGAACTTTTGAGCTCATGCACCCTCCATGCACTCTACCAAACACACCCTTATTTTTTTGCTGTTCACATCCGCACCCCTCATATCCATACAAACGCATTCAGATCTACGTAAAATATAGATCAACATCTTCCATCGAATCGAATTGCTTAGTTGAACAAAAAGATCATAGTTCACCAGAGTTCATCGGCCAATGTAAATTAAAAACTACATAAGCATAATTAAAACATGAACAAAACAGGAAAGGGAGGAGGAAATCACCATTTCCTCGCCGCCCCCTTCCCCTTTCGGTCTTTCGCACAGCTGTGCCCATCCTCCGTGTAGGCGTCGAGGTGGGGTGGAGCGTCATCGTTGTCATCGGAGCCGAAGGTGGAGGAGTCGTTGTCGTCCTCGTCGGAGCAGCGCATGCCGGACAACCTGTGAAGTAGGTGGGCCCGCTCCTCAGCGTGGCGGGCCGCTTTCGCCTTCGTCGTCGCCTCTTTTGCTACTTCGCACTCCGATAACTGGATTGCTAGTCGGAGCCCGTCGGCATTCTTGCGGCGGAGGCGGCGTGCATCCGACTCCGCCATCATCAGCGAGCGACGGAGGACACCCGCGAGGAGCGCATCCTCGGGGTCCACCGGCGCGGTCGAACAATGCGTGTCCGCGCCTCCCCCCTCTCTCTCGCCCGCTGTCGCTCATGACGTGCTGCACGCGCCTTGGACTCCGGCATCCTTGTGTGCCCCCCCCGTCACGGGAACAAGAAACAAGCGGTGGTTTGGCACCGCATCCGGAGTAGAGGGTGGTGGAGGTGGGCGACGTACCTGATCTAGAGCGGAGCGGCCGGAGCTGCATCGGGCAGGAAGGGCCCGCGACGTCATCGGGGCTCTGTCGGCATGCGATGGCCCAGAAGGATGCAGATCCATCGCTGCCGGGGCCGCCTTGGTCCTGCAGCGCTCGGCTCAACACGATGCGAAGGGCCACCTCCTCCACATTGACGTTCGATCCGTCGGAGCTGCTTTCATCGCCAGCCATCGAATCGGAGGGTGGGGAGGGGGAGGGGAAGTGGAGTGGACGGAGAGTGAACTTGCGGATATCTAGGGTTTGCCGGATTCTGGTAATTAGTGGGGTCGATGGTGGGCCGGGCTGACGTGCCGATGTGGTCGGTGGTGGGCCGAGCTGATGTGGCGATGGGGTCGATGGTGGGTTGGGCAGTCAGGCGGACGTGTCCAGGCTCCCTCATATTTGGGCTGGATATGAGGGGTGCTGGTCAGCTCGGGCGTTTGAGGCCCGTTTAGGAAGTTCGTCTGAATTGTTTTTTCGTGACTGGCAGTGCCTATGGGACAAATATAACGGTCCGGTTGTAGATGCTCTAAGAAAACTTAGAGTGGGTATTACTGCCTTCTTTTCTGGCAAAGCAATGACTACCAACCCTCCCCCAGAGCAGCTAAGGCATGAGGAGTAGTAGAAGCTACTGTCTAGTCATTTTGGAATTTTTGTTTGATTGTTTAGAGAACCTTAGGATATATTTGCCATGCTTCAAATAATTTATGTGTGGCAAGAAATATTGCATCAGGAAACGTGGAAATTATTGGACTTACACCGGCTACTGCCTTTTTTTCTGGCAAAGCAATGACTACTCCCATCTATTTTTAATTTGGCACAGCACCCAAGGCGTGAGGAGTAAAAGGTACTGTCTAGTTATTTTGGAATTTCTATTTGTTTGTTTAGATAACCGTGAGATATATCTGTCATGCTTCAAATAATATATGTATGGAAATAAATATTGCATTGGGGAAAGGAGGAAAAATAAATATGGAACTGTATATTACTACTGCGCACCCTAGGTGCATTGTTCAAATACACTTATAGAGATCAACTACTGGACGTTTTCCATTTTGTGAGATTGTCTAGATTTTTTTGTCTCTTCTCTTGTTAATCTGTCATGTATTCTTAATAAACAAACAACCCAATTAATTAAACATATCTAATTATATAGGACCATCAAATTAAACGACCAAATGTACTTATTTTAAATTCCAAGATCATTCTCTCTATACTGGTTAACCTGTGATGTACTCCACACAATTATAGAGTACCATTAACACATAATAATCGATATAAAATAGATGTGTGTCTATGTCATATTCATTGTTTTTTTTCCGAAACGTATGTCGTACTCATTGTTCATATAAAAGAACAGAGATCACACTGCTCACATGACCCCTGAAAATAATTTGATCTCACTTACCATCCCCGTCTGGCTTATGTTTTCCACTGTTTTTTTTAGGCCTTGGTCTGTTTTAATTTGGACAATGTGGGTTTGATGAAGTGGCATCGACATGCACTATGTTGTACATATATCCTACTGGTGATATTACTAGTCACGGGCCCCGATTCGACTTTTCACTCGTTTTTTCATGGCAGTGATTTGATTTCCACTCTAGCTAGTCTTGTGCTAGCTGCATGCATGCAAAAGTGGCAGTAATATGACGGGGGAGAGGGAGACGCGTCGTGCCTTTGGCCAGCTGAAACTGCTGAGTAGAGTAGGTGCATACGATGGATTGATGCAGAGCAGATGGCTCCACGTTGAGGCAAAAGGGACGCACCACGTCCCTCCAACGTCTCCTTCCACGCACCACTGTGTTTTCCGTTTCCGGAAGCCCGGCCACAGCCATGGCCAGTGCTGCATGTGATGTTCAAGTCATTCTGGTCTCCATCGTTTCCCGCTTTATCGGTTCAAGCAGAAATTTCGCGGAGCCTTCCTCACGCCCGCGTGCCTCCATGATTGATCTAGCTTGTACTATTTTCCTCTACAGATTTATTTATTTAAACAAGATGATGAAGATTAAACGAAATGAGAAACACACTTGGGAGGTCGATTCTGTGAAGAGGGGTCATAACCAAGAGAGCTATGGATGCTAGGACAGGAGAGTGCATGAAAATTACAGCATACTCATACTGTCGCCCCAGCCCAGGGCGGCTCAAGGGCGCTCATCTTCTAAAACCTCGGGGCGTCAACCTTGTCACCACTTCCCCCTTTTTCGGCACCATCGGCGAAGGACACCGCCGGGCGAAGCCTGAGCTGCGAATGATGGCGGCGGGGGCCTTCCTCACGGTTTCTATGCTGCTGAGAGCAACGGATCTAGGCGATGGCCGACGATGTCTCATCGTGGGGCTGCTTCGGCATGCGGCGGTGGGGTGCATGGCGACCGAGGTTGGTTGGCACTTTGCTCCTTATGGAGTGATGAGTTGCTCGAGTCCGAGCGTGCCTGGGGTGAAGGCATATATGGCAGCCATGGACGCCACGTGTTGCCCTGCTCGAAGGGTTTGCTCCATGGATGCTGGGCCTGGACGTGAGGTGGTGGTAGGTTTGTGTGTGAGCGCGGTGGATCAATTCTCCCTCAGGGGTTAATGGCGATGTACTGTATGAGCCACCCCATCGTTCGGGATGCCCGTCAATGGGCCGGTCGGCCTCAGAGCTAGGAAACCAGACTCTATTTCAGATCTCCAGATTGCACCGGGGTGGCCCATCGATTGACAGGCCCATCAATGGGTTGGGCTCTGGGCCTAGGGTGGAAGGCGACACACAAGGGACCTTGATTCGACAGGAAGCCCGACTTCCGTATAACAACATCTTGGGGTGCAAGCCATGGTCCTCTCGTCCGATTTAGAGTCGAGGTCGGCTAGGAGTCCTGTAAACCCTAGCCCCCCTTTATAAGGCGAGAGCAAGGGTAGATCAGGGGCCTATGAGTTTTAGTTAACACCTCGGTAGCCATTACGACATTCCATCTATAAACCCCTCACACGAGATGTTATTGTTAACAAAAAACAAAGCATTAGTACGGTATTATGTCAACCACGAGGGACTAAACCTAGGTAAAACTTCCCGTGTTTGATCCCCTCTTGTACATCACGCCACCTCCGCACAGCTAGCGGCTAGCGGCGGCTCGGGTCATCTGTTTAGATGGTTAGCAAGGAAAGGGATAGGAGGTGGATGCAACCTCCTCGCTGGTGATGAAGGGAGATGGTGGAAGAACATGATGGGAAAGGAGAGATGCAGCGATGGAGTAGGGTTTAAGCGGGGGGGGGGGGGGGGGGGGATGGATGCATGTTTTGGTGAAAGAGGGAGATGGATACCTATTCGCTGGGTCGTTAATTTTTCTTTTCATTTTCTCGAGGGGATACACGCGTTGGTTAGTTATACAATCCATCAGGTCTCGGAGGCACAGAGGTATCCAAAAATCGGTAAAGTTTCAGAGGTAAACTATCACAGGAGGTGACAATCATTTATGCCCCCGTTTGTCAGTGGCCGCTTTAGTTTGTGCTCTAGATAATATTTTCAAATAAGAATGGTCGATGTCTATTAAAAAGTAGAGTATAAACAAGTCTTTGACAAATCTCATGGGACTATTTCATCTATCTACTTATTTAGAGAGAATTTCATCTATCTACTAAACCTATAATATGAGCCCATGCAAAAGTTCACATTTTTTACCATGTTAAGATTGCTTTCTATTTTTTAAGACCAAAACTTTCAAAAATGATTTTGAAGCCTAAAAGGTACCAAATTAGATCAATAAAATCTTATAATTTGAAATCATCTTTAATTTGAGGTTTAATTCATGTAGAAAAGTCTACAGTATATTGCATAACTATTGTTGCAAGCTTCACCACGTACCTGTTTTTTTTGTATTTGAAAAGTAGAAAAACAAAATATGACATGATGAGTGAAAACTTGAAGTTAAATTTGCCAATATTATGATAAAGTAGATGATCTAGACCATTGTTTAAATTACATGTACAAAGAAAATGATTGGTCATTAGAAATTCATAGCTTGAGTTGAATATCAAAGAAATATCTTAGGAGATTCATCCATTACAACGCAAAGTACTCAAAGTTTCTCTTTTTGGGATGAAAATGCCAAAAAATCATTTTAATCATAAAAATTAGCAACCAAGATCTAAAAAATCTTACAATTTTACATTATCTTTAATCATTCGTTTAGGTCATGCAGAAAAAGTCTGGTGTATGTTGGATAAATACTTAAATTGTGGAAATATGATGTTAAATTCATCAATACTAATGTATAGTATATGTTTCAGCCTATATTTGAACTTCCAGGTACAAAGAAAACAATGGGTCCTTAGAAACTTCGTTGTTTGACTTAAATGTATAAGAAACATTGTAGGAGATCACATGAGGCTTTTGTCAAATCTTATGAGGTTTTTCCACCTAGCTTCACTACCAGAATCGCACCCTATGCCGACGGCCCTGGCCGTCGGCATAGCATTGATTCCCGTCGGGACAGGCCTATGCCGACGACCCTCGTCGGCATAGGGCCGTCGACAACGTATACGTCGGCGTAGCCCGAGGGCCGTCGGCATAGGTCCTATACCGATGGTGTCCGTACATCTATGCCGATGGCCCGGGCCGTCGGCAACGTTCCCGTCTAACGCCGGCCGCCGTCAAGTGCTGACCAACGGCTGCTCGCCACGTGGCACACCTATGCGCTCCTGGGGCATAGCTATGCCGACGGCCGAGCTGTCTGCTTAGTTTGAAACTATGCCGACGGCTAAGCTGTCGGCATAGCCCTGCCCCAGGTGTGCCCAGTTGCTGACACGTGGCAGCTATGTCGACGGCCTATCCGTCGGCTTAGTTTCAAACTATGCCGACGGCTAAGCCGTCGGCATAGCTGCCACGTGTCAGCAGCTGGGTGCTCACGCCAGCACTATGCCGACGGCTAGGCTGTCGGCATAGATTGTATTTGATTTTTTTCTTTTTTCTGTTTGTTTTCAGATCAATTCAATTCAAATATACAACAGATATATATGATGGAAATAGACATATAGAACACATCTAAGTATCATCCGGCACCGTCACAACAATTTATGCATAAGCATCATCACAATCAACATAAACATAAGCATAAGCATATAAAGAAGCGCACAAGTCATCTAAAGGACCATCAAAGACCACAAGTTTATGATCATCATCACCACACACAAGTCATCTAAAGAAACGTAAGCATAATCACACAAGTAACCAAAAGTCTTAAGCGCCAGGACGTCGAGCACCACGGAGGTCGTCACCGCCAAGATTGCCGAAGCCCAGGTCGTCACAGCTAGCGGCAGCGCTACCGCCAAGATCGCCTCCACCTCCGCCTCCGTGGATCGGAGTGGTTGGGCTCCGTGACTCGGAAGTTCTACGAAGACCAATGCCAACGGTTGATCCACGGGTTCCCAGGATGTTGAAAAGACATATTAACGGGATATATGACTGTGTTGAAAGGCATGATATGCTTTGGGTGAATAGTTGGGGGATGTACATACCGGCGAGGGGCCATCGTGCTGCTGTGCCACAAACTCCTCAAAGGTAAGCAGCATTGGTTGTGCTGGAGGAGGTGGTGCTGCTGCAAATTGAGGAACCCGTCCGGCCATCATCTCCTCAAGAGCGCGTTGCATCCTGGCATTGTTCTGCTCATGGTATGCATAAAGGCTCGTGTGCCACGTCATGGTCTCCTGGCGTGTGTACTCCATGTAGGCCTATGGTATGACATGATGGAACTCATAAACATCTCAATGCTGGAAAATAAAGTGAGCAATGTAGATAAGAGGGGAAATACTTACAGATTGCCGCTCCTGAAAGAGGGACTGTGAATGTGCACTGGTCATGGGCGTGCTCGTGCGCTAGCTCAGGCTCGGGTCGGTAGCTCGGAGCTGCGTGTAGGAGATAGTAGGAGTGATAACAGCATCGAGAACCACCTACTGACCGTGCTTCTTGGGCCCCATGCCCACCACCACCCTCTCGTCCAGATCCGCACTCATGGGGTCAGATGTGCCAGGATGTAACCTGAGATACTCCTGAGAGTAGGCCTGCTTCTTCTCCACGGTGTTGCCGTGGTACTTGGGCTCGCCAGGCTTGGCGCTCCTCCGCGTATGGGCGATCTCCCACGCCTCCATGTGTGAGAGCGGACGCTTCAGTTTCTCCTCCTGCACCACCAAACAGAGGTTAGTCATACATAAGAAAGTGACGGTAAATAGAAGAAGAAGAATGTTTAATGAGGTTAGTCATACATTATGTGCCTTGTGGAGAAAGTGGTTTCGGTTTCCCTGAGCATGTACTCCCTCCGTCCCTCGGTTAGCCTTGTTTTTGATGCTCGTAGCCACCCAGGCTCCATCCTTATCACACCAAACATCCACCAATGTCGCCCAAGACTCGTCTTTTCCATAACACCAATTTGGAAACACCTACATAATGAAAGCATAATGGCATGTCAACACGAAACGGTAAAATGTACCACAAACATCGGAATGAAAAATCTTTTATACTTACCACCAAGTACTGGTCCCTCTCCAAGGTAATGCCCATCCTCCACGCATCTTTCTTGGTCATCTTCACACCAAGGGCGTCGTGATAGTATGTCGAGATGGCCGCATGGCGCACCTCGTATTGCATCTGGCAGGCCTTCTTCTTGTATTGGTGCAGGAAGATCTGGTCGGCTCTAGCCTTGTGCTCCGGAAGAACTCGATAGAATTTCTACAATCATGCATGAAACAAGAATGGAAGAAGCCATGAGTTAAATCATTCATGAAACTAGAATGGACTTGTGCTTATGAAGAGAACTCACCCAGAAAGTAGTGATCACGGCCTTGGCATGGGTTTCATGCTCCGCGTGGAGGGCCGCTTTCAAGTGGTCCCAGCTCGTGGCCAAAACCCAACTGTCCGGGTGCCTGACTGGATCCGGACAGTACAACCCCGGCCAGTATAACTTCAGCAAGACGGTGATGAGGCCGTTGGGAATATGAACCCCTTTAGAATATATCCAGTTGCTGAAAAAGAATGAACTATTAGCATGTGACAAGCAAAATAAATAACAACCGGAATGAGCATGTGACAAGAAAAATAATGAAATTATTATAAAGTGACACTTACTCTTCCCCCGTGGGCTCAATGAGCCACTTCTGCTCCTCAGTAGTAGGAACCTGTTTTGGTAGCTTTGCGTTACCACGCAGCCACCCCTTGTTGTTACCACCCCCTCCCCGCCAGCACCATCATCCCCGCCACCACCATCCTCCTCACCTGCCTCCTCCTCCTCATCCTCAGCCCCTCCTCCTCCTCCTCGTCCTCCTCCTCCTCCTCGTTAGAGGGTACCTCACTAGAGGAGGGCCTCGAAGATAACACCCCTAAGTCGGTGAGGGTGTGCTGTTTCTGGCCGTGACCCCCTCGCCCTCTAGGGGATCTCCCACCGCCCCCTCCTCCTCTAGGGGCACCTCTCCCTCGACCTCCCTATGAGGAGTCATCCTCAAGTACTCGGGCGGTAGGATTACGTGCTCGACCACTCCGACTAGGCATGCCGACGACCTTGCGTAGGAAACCCACGCCGTCGGCCTTCCCCTTGCCCATGTTCCACGAACCTGCATTGAAAAGAGAATAAACAATTAGTACATTAATAATGAAGGAAAAAAGCATTATGAAAAGCATTAGTAATGAAGGAAAAAGCATAGTAATAAATAATCATAAAAAGGCATAATCCTAAACCATAGAAAAAAGTCTTGAAACGTACATCTGCTAGAACCCATACGAATCATCACTGTTGTAACCTATTTCTCGGTCGGTCTCATCATCACTATCAATCATATCATCTTCGTTGTCTGGCGGAGGTGGAGGCTCTTCCTCGTTGTCAGCGTCTTCGTTTAACTTTTGTAGCATAAGTATGTCACTTTCATTGACAATGGTCTCACCATCATTCCGTGCATCGTCCTCATTTGGATCCACATCATCATCAGCCAATGGTCTAGAGTCATCATTTCTAACCACATCATCATCAGGTTGCTCTTGATAGAACACTCCCTCGTATGTCAGGGGGTTAATGTTGTAGTAATCATCTTCATTCGGGTCCGGTAGCTTACCATGTGGAGACACCTTGACCACAACTTCCCAACCCCTTAGGTACTCTTTCTGGCATGGGTAAGGCAGATAATAAACTTGTGTAGCTTGGGTAGCCACAATGAAGAGATCGGCTCCTGCATAGACGGTTGATGGTTTAACTTCGGCCAAACCAATAAAAGGAGTATGTCTCTGCCCCTCCTGCGGATCGAACCATCGGCATTTGAAGACAGGCAGAGTTAGGGTTTAGCGCCCTTTGTGGAATTTAATCTCGTATATATTTTGTACCCTTCCGTAGTAGTCTACTAAATTTTGACCGGGGTGTACACTCCGGTATTTATAGTTTTGGGATCAGGACGGCTGTTCTGGTGCTCCTCTGTATGGAAGCGATACCCATTCACATCATACTTTTTACATGTCATGACAGCAGGGTCAAAACCCATGGAAACCCATCTCAATTTGTCATCCATAGACATGTTCGGATTATTTCCCTACAAGTATAATTGAAAGTGTTGGGTGCATTAGTTCGGTTAACTAATAAATGTTGGACTAGGTATTTAATAGGGGAATGTAGAAAATTACTTTCTCCATGAACCAAGCAACAAATTTTTTACGTCCAGGGTTTCCATGACGGAGAAGAGTAAGTGCCTCCGCCTCAGTAGGAGGATTAATTCCCGTTCATTCCTCTTGAAGGAAATCACTAAAAGAAGAAAAGAGGTGTTAGACCGGGAATAAGTGAACATAGAACATGATGATGTGGAAGACATAAAGGAATTGTGTAGTGGTCTTACCTCATCCACACTTCCTCAACTTCCTTGATGTTGTGCAATATATAGAACATGAGGTCCTCCCACTCTTGTCGTGGCATGTTATAAGATATCGAGGCCCTAGCCCTGCCACCTTGCACGTTGAATAGATGGAGCTTGGGTTGATACTTGGGCTCTTCTATATTCTATCGAGGCACCTTGTTATGCAGATGGGGAACGTGGTCTGGATAGTATGATGTCCTGAGGTCTGACACCTCCTCTAGGATAACTGCCTCAGCAATGGAAGCTTCAATCTTAGCTTTGTTTCCACATTTCTATCGGAGATGCTTGTTCTGTCTCTTAGGGCAATACTGCCAACGATTCTGCATAGGCCCCCCAACAATACCTCTTTCGCGAGGTGCAGAATGAGATGTGTCATCGGAGTGAAGAAGCCTGGCAGAAAGATCTTCTCTACCTTGACTATCAACTCTGGTGCCTTCTTATGCAATTGTTCAATCACATCTTTACTTGCTTCTTTAGCACAGAGTGTGCGGAAGAAATGGCTTAGATCGGCAAGCACTCGCCAGACATGCTCGGGGACATAGCCTCGAACCATCACCGGCATTATCCGCTCAATCCCTACATGATAGTCATGACTCTTGAGCCCTGTCACTTTGCCCGTTGAAAGATTGACTCCCTTACTTATATTCGATGCATAACCGTCAGTGAACTTCACTATGTGTTTGAGCCACTTAAGTACCTCTGTCTTTTCAGGCTTTTTAAGAACGAAGTCAGTATCTGGCTTGAACCAGTTTATTCGACCGCCTGTGGGAGGCTTCATGTTTAGTCGTGGTCTATCACAAATTTTCTATTGATCGGCTCTAGCTTTAACGTTATCCTTCGTGTTATCAGGATTGTTGAGGATCATGTGGAAAAGAGACTCTGCAACATTCTTTTCTGTGTGCATCACATCGATGTTGTAAGGAAGTTTGAGGTCCTTGAAATAGGGAAGCTGCGAGAAGGGGGTAATGTGAGTCCAGTTGTGCGTCTCACCATATCCCTCGAAGCCTTTGTCTTTGTCTTTGCCTTTGCCTTTAGGCTTGAGAGCTTTTAGCTGAGCAATAACATCTGCCCCTAAAAACGTTGGAATCTCGGTTACTTCATGGACAACCCGGCCTTTCATGAAGTTCTTCTTGTCTTCCCTGTCTGGATGGTCTGGAGGGAGGAACTGTCGATGCAGGTCAAAGGCTGAATACTTGCCACCCTTCCGCGGCCAAATCAAATGCAGAGCCTGCATGCACACTGGGCATGGCATCTTCCCACTTGTACACCATCCGCAGAATAGAGCATAGCCGGAAAAGTCATGCATGCAATACATCAACCAAACTTTCATCAAGAAATTTTTCTGCAGATGTTGGTCGTATGTCAACCTTGGGAAGTACCAACAATGGTGCAAATCATCCACCAGCGGCTGCATAAACACTGCCAAATGCTTCCCCGAGTATTCAGGCCCTGGAATAATCAGCGACAAGAACATGGTGTTGCTTTGCATTAGGACACCTGGAGGGAGATTGAGCGGAATAACAAACACGGGCCAGCAGCTGTATGGATTGGTCGACATACCATATGGATTGACCCCATCACCTGTTATTGCAACTCTGACATTCCCAGCCTCTGTTGCATCCTCGGGGTATTCTTCATCGAATGACTTCCATGCTTCACCATCTGATGGATGTACGATTTTATTTGGATGATACATTTTACCTTCCTTGTGCCACTTCATCATTTTGGCAGACTCCTCCGTGATGAAAAGGCGATGCAGTCTTTGTATGAAATCGAGATACCGAAGAACCTTAGCAGGGATGGTTAGCTGCCTTTTCTCACCATCCTCACCGACCACCTCAATTTCTGAGACGAACCACACTCCCTACAGTACTTTTCATCCGCATACTCGTGCCTAAACAAAAGGCAATTCTTCGTACAAACATGTATTTTCTTATAATCCATAGAGTGCCTTCATGATTTTCTTTGTAGCGTACATGCTTTTCGGCAGTTGATGACCCTTGAGGAGGTTGTTAGCCCATACTCCCAGGAATGCTACAAAGCATTTCTGGCTACAGCCGTACTCAGCTTTGACTGCAATAAGTTGCGAGATGGCATCCAGCTGAGATATTTTGGCACCCTCATAAAGAGGTTTCTTCAACCAGCTTATGATTTATTCTCCAACATATCTATAATTTTTTATTGTTCCATGCTATTATATTATCAACTTTGGATGTTTTATATGCATGAATATGCTATTTTATATTAATTTGGGGACTAACTTATTAACTCAGTGCCCAGTGCCAGTTTCTGTTTTTTCCGTGTTTTTGACATTTTTCAGATAGGAATATCAAACGGAGTCCAAACGGAATAAAACTTTCGCCGTGATTTTTTTCGGAAAATATCAAAAATACCAGAAGGAAAAGATACTGGAGAAGAGGCACGAGGGAGTCACGAGCCCGGGAGGCGCGGCCCCACCCCTAGGCCGCGGCTAGGGGGCTTGTGACCCACTCGTGGCCCCTCTTGACTTGTTTCTGCCGCCATACGGTCTTATAAATACCCAAACCACCAGAACTAAACCTAGATCGCAAGTTCCGCTGCCGCAAGCCTCCAGAGCCACCAAAAACCAATCTTGAGACCGTTCTGGCATCCTGCCGGAGGGGAATTCATCTCCGGTGGCCATCTTCATCAACACCATTGCCTCTCCGATGATGCGTGAGTAGTTCACATCAGACCTATGGGTCCATAGCTAGTAGCTAGATGGCTTCTTCTCTCTCTTTGATCTTCAATACAAAGTTCTCCATGATCTTCATGGTGATCTATCCGATGTAATCTTCTTTTGCGGTGTGTTTGTTGAGATACGATGTATTGTGGATTTATGATCAGATTATCTATGAATATTATTTGAGTCAATTCTGAATTCTTATATGCATGATTTCATATCCTTGTAAGTCTCTTCGAGTTATGGGTTTCGTTTGGCCAACTTGATCTATAGTTCTTGCAATGGGAGAAGTGCTTGGTTTTGGGTTCATACCGTGTGGTGCCCTCACCTAGTGACAGAAGGGATAGCGAGGCACGCATCGTGTTGTTGCCATCAAGCGTAAAAAGATGGTGTTTATATCATATTGCATGAATTTATCCTTCTACATCATGTCATCTTGCTTAAAGCGTTACTCCGTTTCTTTTGAACATAATACACTAGATGCATGCTGGATAGCGGTCGATGTGTGGAGTAATAGTAGTAGATGCAGAAAGTATCAGTCTACTTGTCTCGGACGTGATGCCTATATGTATGATCATTGCCTAGATATCGTCATGACTTTGCGCGATTCTATCAATTGCTCAACAGTAATTTGTTCACACACCACAATACTTGCTATCATGAGAGAAGCCTCTAGTGAACACTATGGCCCCCGGGTCTATTTTACATATTATATATTCAGATCTAAATACAAAAACACCAAAAATACCTTGCTGAAATTTTATTTACTTATTTACATTCACCTATTATCACTATCAGATCTCACCTTGCAAGTAATCGTGAAGGGATTGACAACCCCTTTGTCACGTTGGGTGCAAGTTTGTTTGTGTTTGTGCAGGTTTCTTGGTGCCTCATCTTGATACTCCTACTGGATTGATACATTGGTTCTCAAACTAATGGAAATATTTATCTCTACTTTGCTGCATCACCCTTTCCTCTTCAAAGGAAAAACCAACGCAAGCTCGAGAAGTAGCAGGAAGAATTTCTAGCGTCGTTGCCGGGGAGTATTCAAGTGAAGCATATCTATCAAGTACCTATCACAAACTCATCTCTTGCACTTACATTATTTGCCATTTGCCTCTCGTTTTCCTCTCCCCCACTTCTAAAAAAAATTACAAAAATATTTGCCTTTTTCGTTCGCCCTTTTCTTTCGCTTGCTTTCTGTTTGCTTGTGTGCTTGTCTTCTTGCTAAGTCACCATGTCTGAAAACACTAAATTGTGTGACTTCTCTAATATTAATAACAATGATTTTATTAGTACTCCAATTGCTCCTGCCACTAGTGTGGAATCATATGAAATTAATGCTGCCTTGTTGAATCTTGTTATGAAAGAGCAATTTTCCGGGCCTTCCGAGTGAAGATGTCGCATCCCATCTTAATAACTTTATTGAGTTATGTGATATGCAAAAGAAGAGAGATGTGGATAATGATATGATTAAATTGAATCTATTTCCGTTCTCACTACGAGATCGAGCAAAAACTTGGTTTTCATCTTTACCCCAAAATAGTATTGATTCATGGAACAAGTGTAAAGATGCTTTTATTTCCAAGTACACCTGCTAAGATTATCTCTCTCAGTAATGATATTATGAATTTTAAGCAACTAGATCATGAACATGTTGCACAATCTTGGGAGATAATGAAATTTATGATTGGAAATTGTCCCGCTCATGGCCTAAGTCTTTGGATGATTATACAAATTTTCTATGCTGGTTTGAATTTTGCTTATAGAAATATCTTTGATTCCACCTCCGGTGGAACTTTTATGGAAATCCCACTAGGAGAAGCTACAAAACTTTTAGATAATATCATGACAAATTATTCTCAATGGCACACCAAAAGGTCACCTACTAGTAAAAAAGTGTATGCTATAGAAGAAATTAACTCTTTGAGTGCTAGGATGGATGAGTTAATGAAGATGTTTGCTAGTAAAAGTGTTCCTATAGATCCTAATGATATGCCTTTATCTTCCTTGATTTAAAATATCAATGAAAGTTTGGATGTTAATTTTGTTGGTAGGAATAGTTTTGGTAACAACAATGCTTATAGAGGTAACTTTAATCCTAGGCCTTTTCCTAGTAATCCCTCTAATAATTTTGGCAATTCCTACAACAATGCTCATGGAAATGACAATACAATACCCTCTGATCTTGAGAGTAATATTAAGGAGTTTATTAATTCGCAAAAGATTTTCAATGCTTCCATAGAAGAAAAACTGCTTAAAATTGATGACTTGGCTAGGACTGTTGATAAAATGTCTCCTGATATTGATGCTTTGAAATTAAGATGTGTTCCTCCCAAGATTAATATGGATGAAACTATGAAAGCTATGCGTGTTTCTATGAATGAGAGTAAAGAAAGAACCGCCCAAATTCGTGCTAGACATGAATGGCTCAAAAAGGCGTGTTCTCGTGATGAGAATCACGAAGATCTTAAAGTGCTTGATGTGACTCCTATTGGATCCTTGTTTTCTAATGTCAATCTTAATGATGATGGGTCTGTATGTGAATCCACTTTGGTTGAGAAACGCCCCAATGATTCGGAGTCTATTTATCTTGATGCTAAAAATACTAAAAGTGGGGTAAAGGATATCAAAACTTTGAATAGTGATGAAACTACTACTTTGGATTTCAAGGAATTTAATTATGATAGTTCCTCTTTGATTTAATGTATTTCCTTGATGAAATCCATGTTAAACTCTCAGCATGCTTATAGCCAAAATAAGGCTTTTACTAAACATATTGTTGATGCTATGATGAAATCTCTTGAAGAGAAACTTGAGTTAGAAATATCTATTCCTAGAAAACTTCATGATGAGTGGGGACCTACTATAAAAATCAAGATTAAAAATTATGAATGTCATGCTTTGTGTGATTTGGGTGCTAGTGTTTCCACAATTCCAATATATTTATGTGATGTTCTAGGTTTCAATGAGATTGATGAGTGCTCTCTTAATTTGCATCTTGCGGATTCTACTATTAAGAAACCTATGGTAAGGATTAATGATGTTCTTATTATTGCAAATATGAACTATGTGCCCATAGATTTCATTGTGCTTGATATTGATTGCAACCCGACATGTCCCACTATTCTTGGTAGACCTTTTCTTAGGACTATTGGTGCTGTTATTGATATGAAGGAAGGGAATATTAAATTTCAATTTCCATTAAAAAAGGGCATGGAACATTTTCCTAGAAATATAATTAAATTTCCTTATGAATCCATTATGATATCTACTTATGGTTTAAGCACTAAAGATGAAAATACTTGATTCTATTGCCTTATGCCTAGCTAAGGGCGTTAAACGATAGCGCTTGTTGGGAGGCAACCCAATGAATAGGTTTATTTTTGCTTTTTACTTTCTGTTTTGTTGAGTACACACCATCATGATTCTGTTATGATTGTGTTTTTTATGTTTTAATTAGTGTTTGTGCCAAGTAGAACCTTTTTGATTAGTTTTGGTGATAGTTGTTTAATCATGCTGAAAAAAGACAAAAACTTTGTGCTCACAAAATTATTTTTCATTCCTATCCCGAAAGAGATTTTGAGTTGATTATTTTTTCTGCTGATTTATATGCAAATTTCCCTAATTTACATAATTTTTCCAGAATTGTTGAGTTAGCAGAGGTACACGAAATATACATATTTCTACAGACTGTTCTATTTTTGACAGATTCTGTTTTTTGTTGTGTTGATTGCTTATTTTGATGAAACTATGGCTAGTATCGGGGGGGGGGGGGGGGCTATGATCCATGGAAAAGTGAGAATACAGTAATATAACATCAATCTAAATGGAATTAAAGTTTACTACAGTACACAAAAAAGTTGGTGGTTTGTTTTCTTATGCTAATGCTATCATGAGTTTCTGTTTAAGTTCTGTGTTGTGAAGTTTTCAAGTTTTGGGTGATGTTCTTATGGACAATGGAATAAAGAGTGGAAAGATCCTAAGCTTGGGGATGCCCAAGACATCACAAGCCAAATTCAAGGACACCAAAAAGCCTAAGCTTGGGGATGCCGCGGGAAGGCATCCCCTCTTTCGTCTTCAATCCATCGGTAATGTCACTTGGAGCTATATTTTTATTCACCACATGATATGTGTTTTTCTTGGGGCGTCGGGTATTATAGGAGTCTTTGCCTTTTGTTTTATCACAATCATCCTTCCTGCACACCTTCTGAGAGAGACATGCACTCATCGTGAATTTGTTAGAATACTCAATGAGCTTCACTTATATCTTTTGAGTTAGGCAATTTAGCTCACATGTGCTTCACTTATACCTTTTGAGCTCGGTGAGTTTCCTCCCATGTGCTTCACTTATATCTTTTGAGCTTGACAATATAGCTCACATGTGCTTCACTTATATCTTTTGAGCTTGATAATTTTGCTCTAGTGCTTCACTTAAATCTTTGTAGAGCACGGCGGTGTCATATTTTATAGAAATAAAAACTCTTGATCTTCACTTATATCATTTTGAGAGTGCTCTCCCTAAGTAAGGTAATTGGCGTGTGTTATGAAATTAGTCCTAAATATGATAGGCATCCAAAGAGGATATAATAAAAACTTCCATATTCAAGTGCATTGATTAGTAAGAGAAGTTTGATTCCTCGCAATTAGTTTTGAGATATGGATATGATAATATTAGAGTTATGCTAGTAGGGTGTTGTGAATCTAGAAATACTTGTGTTGAGGTTAGTGATTCCCGTAGCATGCACGTATGGTGAACCGCTATGTTAGGAAGTCGGAGCATGATTGATTTATTGATTTTCATCCTTTGTGTGGAGGTCGGGATCGCGCGATGGTTAACTCCTACCAACCCTTCCCCTAGGAGTATGCGTTTAGCACTTTGTTTCTATTACTAATAAAACCTTTGCAATAAGTATATGAGTTCTTCATGACTAATGTGAGTCCATGGTATAGATGCACTTTCACCTTCCATCATTGCTACCCTCTCTAGTGCCGCGCAACTTTCGCCGGTGCACAAACCCACCATATATCTTCCTCAAAACAGCCACCATACCTACCTATTATGGCATTTTCATAGCCATTCTGAGATATATTGCCATGCAACTTCCACTGTTCCGTCTCATGACATGTGCCATCACTTTCATTCATATAGAGTCATTATTGTTCTAAGTATCGAGTTGTAAGTAAATAAAAGTGTGATGATCATCATTATTAGAGCATTGTCCCATGTGAGGAAATAAAAGAGGCTAAAGATGGCCACCAAAAAAAAAAGAGGCTAGAGAGCCCAACCAAAAAAAAATGAGAGAAAAAGAGAGAAGGGACAATGCTACTATCTTTTTCCTCACTTGTGCTTCAAAGTAGCACCATGATCTTCATGATAGAGAGTCTCTTATTTTGTCACTTTCATATGCTAGTGGAAATTTTCATTATGTAACTTGGCTTGTATATTCCAATGATTGGCTTCCTCAAATTGCCCTAGGTCTTCGTGAGCATGCAAGTTGGGTGCACACCCACTAGTTTTCATTTGTGAGCTTTCATACACTTATAGCTCTAGTGCATCTGTTCCATGGCAATCCCTACTCATTCACATTGATATCTATTGATGAGCATCTCCATAGCACATTGATACGCCGAGTCGATGTGACCATCTCCTCCATTTTGCCTCACAACTTCAACCACACTCTATTCCACCTATAGTGCTATATCCATGGCTCACGCTCATGTATTGCATGAGAGTTGAAAAGGTTTGAAAAAATAAGAGTGCGAAAACAATTACTTGGCCAATACCAAGGTTGTGCATGATTTAAATTCGTTGTGTGGGGATGATGGAGCATAGCCAGACTATATGATTTTGTAGGGATAACTTTCTTTGGCCTTGTTATTTCAAAAGTTCATGATTACTTTTCTATTATACTTGAAGTATTATTGTTTTCATGTCAATATTAAACTATTGTTTTGAATCTTATGGATCTGAACAGTCATGCCACAATAAAGAAGTTACATAGAACAAATATGTTAGGTAGCATTCCACATCAAAAATTCGTTCTTTATCACTTCCCTACTCGAGGACGAGCAGGAGTTAAGTTTGGGGATGCTTGATACATCTCCAACATATCTATAATTTTTTATTGTTCCATGATATTATATTATCAACTTTGGATGTTTTATATGCATGAATATGCTATTTTATATTAATTTTGGGACTAACTTATTAACTCAGTGCCCAGTGCCAGTTTCTGTTTTTTCCGTGTTTTTGATATTTTTCAGATAGGAATATCAAACGGAGTCCAAACGGAATAAAACTTTTGCCATGATTTTTTCTGGAAAATATCAAAAATCCCAGAAGGAAAAGATACCGGAGAAGAGGCACGAGGGAGTCACGAGCCCGGGAGGCGCGGCCCCACCCCTAGGTCGCGGCTAGGGGGCTCGTGACCTCCTCGTGGCCCCTCTTGACTTGTTTCCGTCGCCATACGGTCTTATAAATACCCAAACCACCAGAACTAAACCTAGATCACAAGTTCCGCCGCCGAAAGCCTCCAGAGCCACCAAAAACCAATCGGGAGACCGTTCCAGCATCCTGTCAGAGGGGAATTCATCTCCGGTGGCCATCTTCATCAACACCATTGCCTCTCCGATGATGCGTGAGTAGTTCACATCAGACCTACGGGTCCATAGCTAGTAGCTAGATGGCTTCTTCTCTGTCTTTTATCTTCAATACAAAGTTCTCCATGATCTTCATGGTGATCTATCCGATGTAATCTTCTTTTGCGGTGTGTTTGTTGAGATCCGATGAATTGTGGATTTATGACCAGATTATCTATGAATATTATTTGAGTCAATTCTAAATTCTTATATGCATGATTTCATATCCTTATAAGTCTCTTCGAGTTTGGGTTTTGTTTGGCCAACTTGATCTATAGTTCTTGCAATGGGAGAAGTGCTTGGTTTTGGGTTCATACCGTGCGGTGTCCTCACCTAGTGACAGAAGGGGTAGCGAGGCACGCATCGTGTTGTTGCCATCAAGGGTAAAAAGATGGGGTTTATATCATATTGCATGAATTTATCCTTCTACATCATGTCATCTTGCTTAAAGTGTTACTCCGTTTCTTATGAACTTAATACACTAGATGCATGCTGGATAGCGGTCGATGTGTGGAGTAATAGTAGTAGATGCATAAAGTATCGGTCTACTTGTCTCGGACGTGATGCCTATATGTATATCATTGCCTAGATATCGTCATGACTTTGTGCGATTATATCAATTGCTCAACAGTAATTTGTTCACCCACCGTAATACTTGCTATCATGAGAGAAGCCTCTAGTGAACACTATGGCCCCCGGGTCTATTTTACATATTATATATTCAGATCTAAATACAAAAACACCAAAAATACCTTGCTGCTATTTTATTTACTTATTTACATTCACCTATTATCACTATCAGATCTCACCTTGCAAGTAATCGTGAAGGGATTGACAACCCCTTTGTCGCGTTGGGTGCAAGTTTGTTTGTGTTTGTGCAGGTTTGTTGGTGCCTCATCTTGATACTCCTACTAGATTGATACCTTGGTTCTCAAACTGAGGGAAATACTTATCTCTACTTTGCTGCATCACCCTTTCCTCTTCAAGGGAAAAACCAACGCAAGCTTGAGAAGTAGCAGTGACATGTGCCACATCTTGCACATGGGCATGGTGGGATAATTCTCATTGGACTACGGAATATATCCTTCAAATACACATCGGTTTTCGCAATCTACTCTGATGTTACTCGATTCCGATGGATAAAACCACTATACATCCACTGATTATCTGCCATCCTCTTTTTTTTATTAGGAGCCACAGAATAAAATTAAGGATTCATTTGAATTAATCACATCAAATTTTTATTTTCTTCTGCGGTGACTCCAACATCTCTAATAGGTAAAGATGGGTCCTAATCCCACCCGAGGATGTATAGATTGGGTATGTTCTCCATACTCTACCTCGTTCCGAGACAAAATTTCGGCAGCACCTCCCCGCTGTTCTCCAGATACACGTCTCGGCAAATAGCCGAGAGAATGTGCTCCGGAGAACAACGGGGAGACGCCACTGAAATCTTGTCTCGGAACGGGGTAGGACATGGAGAACGTACCCAATCTACACATCCTTGGGTTGTCCGTGGAAAACGCTAGACAATCCAAAAGAGTTTCGGTTATAAATATGCAACTGAATGCATATTTATCGATGCAACCCTTTCGGACGGGATACACCTAGGTTACGCGACTTGACGGGAAAAGAAAATCCAGTGACATGATTAAAAAGCATAGAAGGTGAAGGTGGATTCGTAACTCACCCTCGGTTGTAGAGGAAGTAGTCGAACAGCAGATGGACGATCGGGGACCAACAGCTCCGACGTCGACGATCACTCCATGGAGATGCAACACCACAAAGCCTGTAAATTCCAGCAATGGAAAAAATAGGTCATCACATCTCGTATAGCAATCTTTGATGACAAAATGATAATGACATGAAAATAATTCACAAGATAACAAATGCTAGGTGAAGACTAAGATAGCATCCATCCATCGTGATGGTATCACATCTCATATAGCATCCATGAAAAAAATTAATGTGATCATATCTCATCTCATATAGCATCCACACAAAAATTAATGTGAGAGTATCGCATCTCATATAACATCCACCCATTCATCCAAAAAACATTCTCAACATTTAGCAGATCACATATAGCATATAACATCTCTTATAGCATATCACATCTCATATCAACAAAAAAAACTACAAAACAAAACCCCTGAAACTATCCATCTATCCATTGTTCTAAAAATTACAAACCTACAAAAATATCCATCTATCCATTGTTCTAAAAATTACAAACCTAAAAAACTATCCATCTATCCATCTAAAAATAACACAATAGCATCAGCAAATAGCAGCACCAACAGAGCTGCGACAGGTGCAATGCCAGAGCATCACCGGCGACGGCGGATCAGGGGAGCGTCAGGGGTGGGAAGCTCACCGAGGAGGAGCTGGGGTCGGGCCGGACTAACAGGCCGGGGTCGGTGCAGAATGCGGTGGCGGCCCGGGGTGAAGACGAGGTGTAAGAGCACATTTCTCCATGTGTGGTTTTGGTAATTGATGACACCCCTATGGACTAATGGTTGCCTTGATTTATATTCGAAGGATTTGTCCATAGGCACTTCTTGAAGTCCATCTGTGGGGTTTCAAGGAGTTTATATGATGACCAAGGTGGTATTCAAGGTTTATCCAAATATTGGTCATGTGAGAGTTGAGCTTATTGCAAGCATGTCTTAAAGAAGGAGATTGTGTGAGCATTCATGATTACCTTCAAGACATCATCTTTATGAAGAAAGAAGATAAGATACAAGGTTGATCAAGACTAAGTCAAAGAGTGAATCAAGTGATCAACACACAAAGCGTACAAGATGTACCGAGAGGGATCAAGTGATCCCATGGTATGGTAAGCATTGTCCATTACGCTTTGTGTACTAACCCATGTTCCTTGTGAGAGTTCTTTGTGGGGTTAGGCATATTTCCATGGGATTTCATCAAGAGGAAGATCCCATACAACCCATGTAAGATGACATCAAGTGGTGATCATTATCAAGGTTGAGGTGTGCAAGTTCAAGTGAAGCATCACGGAGAGATCTGGCTTGAAGCTTGCCGTCCATTGTGGTGTGAATGGACTTGTGAAGATGTGTCGAAGAGTAGCTCACCCATAGTGAAGTATGGGGGAGCAATCATCTAGTCTTCATCAAGCCAACGGATTCAAGAAAGGTGGTCCATCTTGAGGAAGTCAAGATTGTCATCATCTAGCTCAAGTGGACTTTGCGCAAGGCTAAGGTTTGACCGTGATAGGGTTTTCTATTTTACCGGTCTCATAGTGGTAGTTGGGAGACTGGGTTATAGGGTAGGTAACCGTGCTATCAAGGGGGCTCTCAAGTGAGTAGCTTGATCGTATCGTTCATTGAGAGCTCAAACCATTGCATTCTTTGCATCATCATATTTCTTGGTTCTTGGTTGGTTTTTCTCGTTGAGGTTTGTTGAGCTTATGGTCAACTTCATGACAAGCTCAAGTTCATCGAAAACGGAGTCCATATGCATCTTCAATGATGTTTTCAATGTTGGGGTTTTTGTCGATTCTTCAGTGAAAGAGGTTTCCCATCTCTATACCTTTGGCATTTTTTTATACTGCCTCTTCTTAAGAAAACCAACAAGCTTGAGTTTGCTCAATTCGGAGCTCATTTGCAACAGTTGTGGCAGTTTTGGTGTTGTAGTTCAGTGGGTTGCGGTAGTACCGCTCCTCAGAGCGGTAGTACCGCAAGTGGCACGGAAGTAATTTTTTACTTCCGCCTCGAGGGCGGTAGTACCGCAAGTTGCACAGAAGTAATTTTTTACTTCCGCCCCTCGGGCGGTAGTACCACGATTCACGTCCGGTACTACCGTGCGGTCCTTTTTTCATAGATTTTCCCTCTACGGAGGTTGGCACGGAAGTAATTTTTTACTTCCGTGCACCTCCTGTGGCTGCCTCTGCCACGCGGTAGTACCGCTCGGGCTCGCGGTAGTACCGCTCCGACGGTTCTACCGCTTGTGCCCTAGTGCTAACGGCCAGGGCCAGCTACTTCCGTGCTAGCGGTAGTACCACACATGGCTGCGGTAGTACCGCAAGCCATCACGGTAGTACCGTGACTTTTGCGGTAGTACCGCGACGCACGGGGCTGAGGGTGGGGATAACAGTTGGATCTTTTCTCCCCTATAAAAGGGGGTCTTCTTCCCCAATGGATCTCATCTTTTGAGCTCATGTTCTTCCCCCATTTTTGACCTTCTTCGAGCTTGCTAACTCTATATCCCTCCAATGATTCTTGCTAGTTCTTGATGGAAAAGAGAGAGGAGATCTAGATCCACATTTCCACCAATCACTTTCTCCTCTAAGTGAGGGGAACCCCTTGGATCTATATCTTGGAGTTCTTCGTGTTCTTCTTCGTTCTTCCTCTCATTTCCCTCCCTAGCATTAGTTGCTTTGGTGGGATTTGGGAGAGGAGGACTTGGGCACTCTGTGTGCCCTTGCCATTGCATTTGGTGCATAGGTTTGAGTTCTCCACGGTGATACGTGGAAGTGAGAAGTTGAGAAGCTATTACTCTTGGGTGTTTGAGCACCCTAGAGCTTGTTCCTCTTGGGTGCTTTGGCGCCCTAGACGGTTGGTGGTGCCCCGGAGCTCAATCATTGTGGTGCAAAGCTCCGGGCAAGCTTCGGGGTCTCCAATTAGGTTGTGGAGATTGCCCCAAGCATTTGAGGTCACCTCGGAGCCACAGTCCATTGTGATGAAGCTTCGTGGTGTCGTTGGGAGCCTCCAATCAGGTTGTGGAGATTGCCCCAACCTTGTTTGTACGGGTTCGGTGACCACCCTCAAGGGTCCCTTAGTGGAATCACGACATCTTGCATTGTGCGAGGGCGTGAGGAGATTTCGGTGGCCCTAGTGGCTTCTTGGGGAGCATTGTGCCTCCACACCGCTCCAACGAAGATTAGCATCCGCAAGGGTGTGAACTTCGGGATACATCGTCTTCTCCGCGTGCCTCGGTTATCTCTTACCCGAGCTCCTTCACTTATGCACTTTACTTTGTGATAGCCGTATTGTTTCTTGTTATATATCTTGCTATCTCTTAGTTGTCTATCTTGCTTAGCATAAGTTGTTGGTGCACATAGGTGAGCCTAGATGTTTTAGGTTTTGTGCTTGACTAATTAAACGATAGTTTTATTCTGCATTTGTTCAAGCCTAAACCGTAGTTATTTTAAAGCACCTATTCACCCCCCCTCTAGGCGACATCCACATCCTTTCACGAGGCCCGTGTGGGGGCGGAGTGCAGTGGTGGCCATGTGCAGAGAAGAGGCCGGGGTCAGGGCGGGGTGCGGCGGCGGCCGAGGGGGAGAGGAGGCCGAGGTCGGGGCGGCGTGCGATGGCAGCCGATGGAGCAGCCAAGGGCGGGGTGGAGGGCGACGGCGGCCAAGGGCAGAGCAGTGGGTGGCGACCGAGGGGGGAGAGGAGGGGGCAGGGACGAGCAAGACCGGGGCGGCGGCGGCGCGGGTGGACCGGGGCGGCGACGCAAGGGAGGCTAGGGCGGCGGTGCGAGGCTGACCGGGGTGGCGGCGACGCGAGGGTGGTGGTGGCGACGCGAGGGTGGCGACGATGGCGGCGACGACGTGAGGGGGTGGCGGCGGCGACGCGAGGGTGGCGGCGGAGGGGGTGGACCGGACGGCGGCGACGCGAGGGTCGGTGGCTAGCTGTGAGAATGAGTGGAGGGGAGCCACCCCGACTGGATAAGGCGAAGATATGCCGACGGCTTAGCCGGCGGCATAGGTTTATTAGCCACGTGGCACCTATGCCGACGGCTAAGCCGTCAGCATATCTATTTTTTCATTTTTTATCATTTTTTAATTGACATTAACTTTAGTTTATTTTTTAAATGTCCTAGCAATTTTTAAATAACAACTATCCTTCCTACCCTCCGAAGACCTAGTGTGACGTTTTGATGGCACAGGTACCCCCCGATGCTCCCGACTGGACTAAACCCTAGCCCCGTTGACTGGGCGGTCTACGCCTTTGACTTTTGCCGGAGGGGGTTTGACCGATGAACATTTTCACCTGGATCTGATAGCCCGGCCCCTAGGTACACTTCGTATCAAGGTCCGGGCACAACCCACACTAAGATTTCCTCCGTTACTGCCCGACGTGGTTGTTCCCCCTCCGTGCGACGGCGGCGGCGACGTTGGTGAGAGAGGCCACACCATGGATCCGCGTGCCGTGTGCTTGCACCCACTACCGCACTTCCAGACGTGAAGGAGGGCCCAGATAAAGACCTGGCGGCATAGCTACCCCAAACTACACCCGTCCCATCTAACCCTACGAGAGTTGACCGGGCGGTCTACGCCTTTGACTTTCACCGGAGGGGGTTTGACTGATGGACATTTTCACCTGGATGTGATAGCCCGGCCCCTAGGTACACTTCGTATCAAGGTCCGGGCACAACCCACACCAAGATTCCCTCCGTTACTGCCCGACGTGGTTGTTCTCCCCTCCGTGCGACGGCGACAGCGACGGCGGTGAGGGGGGTCACACCATGGATCCACGTGTCGTGTGCTTGCACCCACTACCGCACTTCCGGACGTGTAGGAGGGCCCAGATAAAGACCTGAAAGCATAGCTACCCCAAACTACACCCGTCCTGTCTAATCCTGCGAGAGTTGACGGGGCGGTCTACGCCTTTGACTTTCGCCGGAGGGGGTTTGACAGATGGACATTTTCACCTGGATGTGATAGCCCGGACCCTAGGTACACTTCATATCAAGGTCCGGGCACAACCCACACCATGATTCCCTCTGTTAGTGCCCGACGTGGTTTTTCCCCCTCCGTACGACGGCGGCGGCGACGTCGGTGAGGGGGGTCACACCGTGGATCCACGTGTCGTGTGCTTGCACCCACTACCGAACTTTCGGACGTGTAGGAGGGCCCAGATAAATACCTGGCCGCACAGCTACACCCAAACTATACCCGTCCCGTCTAACCCTGCGAGAGTTGACCGGGCGGTCTACGCCTTTGACTTTCGGCGGAGGGGGTTTGACCGATGGATATTTTCACCTAGATGTGATAGCCCGGCCCCTAGGTACACTTCGTATCAAGGTCCGGGCACAACCCACACCAAGATTCCCTCCGTTACTGCCCGACGTGGTTGTTCCCCCATCCGTGCGACGGCGGCGACGACGTCGGTGAGGGGGGTCACACCATGGATCCACGTGACGTGTGCTTGCACCCACTACCGCACTTCCGGACGTGTAGGAGGTCCCAGATAAAGACCTGGCGGTATAGCTACCCCCAAACTACACCCGTCCCGTCTAACCCTGCGAGAGTTGACCGGGCGGTCTACGCCTTTGACTTTCATCGGAGGGGGTTTGACCGATGGACATTTTCACCTGGATGTGATAGCCCGGCCCCTAGGTACACTTCGTATCAAGGTCCTGGCACAAACCACGCCAAGATTCCCTCCATTACTGCCCGACGTGGTTGTTCCCCCCTCCGTGTGACGGCGGCAGCGACGTCGGTGAGGGGGGTCACACCATGGATCCGCGTGCCGTGTGCTTGCACCCACTACCGCACTTCCGGACATGTAGGAGGGCCCAGATAAAGACCTGGCGGCATAGCTACCCCCAAACTACACCCGTCCCGTCTAACCCTGCGAGAGTTGATCGGGCGGTCTACGCCTTTGACTTTTGCCGGAGGGGGTTTGACCGATGGACATTTTCACCTGGATGTGATAGCCCGACCTCTATGTACACTTCATATCAAGGTTCGGGCACAACCCACACCAAGATTTCCTCCGTTACATCCCGACGTGGTTGTTCCCCCCTTCGTGTGACGGTGACGGCGACGTTGGTGAGGGGGGGCACACCATGGATCCGCGTGCCGTGTGCTTGCACCCACTACCGCACTTCCGGACGTGTAGGAGGGGGAATAACCAAGATTCCCATAGCTACACTCCCGAACAAGGTCTGGGCCCAGCCCAAGACCCCCCAAGTACATCGTCCCGTCTAACCATGGCACAGTTGACCGGCGGATCTAGCACTTTCAAGATGCTTATAAAAAACATATAGAACTTGTCGAACTAATTGTAATTATAAATTGTTTGTGATTTTAACAAAGTATAGGAACCTATATGCAAAAGAACATGTGGTCACATTACTAACATACTCGAAAACAAATACAAACTACATATAGATAATATATGAAAAAGTCAACACAAATCTATATATAATTTATTATGTAATGTTTATGTTTAGATAAGACACATTTAAGTTAATCAAATTTTAATTTAGAAAAAAACTAAAATATAAAAATAAGTAAAAACAGATAAAAGAAAGATATGCCGACGGCAAGGCCGTCGGCATAGATTTGCCCACGGATCGAGCGGTAGGCCTTGGATCGATGACATGGCACGCGTCGCGGATCGGTGACGTGGACCAAACCTACGCTGACGGCCTTGCCATCGGCATAGCTATGCCGACGGCCACCGTCAGAGCTGTCGGCATAGGTATGAAGGCGTCAGACTCCCGTCGAATGAAGGCTCGCCAGGCCCACATCTATGCCGACGGCCCTTCTATGTCGACGGCCACTGTAGGCATATATTACGATATGCCGAAGGCCTGGTTACGCCGACGGTCACCGTAGGCATATCTCTAGGTACGCCAACGACTTTTCTACACTGACGGCTTCGCGTAGGCCGTCGGCATACCTCCCTCTATGCCGACAGGGGCCGTCGGCCTAAATTGTTATTCTGGTAGTGCTTATAAAGTCGTAGTATGAGCCCGTGGAAAATTTAACATTTCGTTGATCACATTTAAGTTGAATTCTGTTTTGTTTTGATGACAAATGCTGAAAATCTATTTTAAACCCAAAATGTATCAAATGAGATATAAACAATCTTAAATTTTGACAGTATCTCTAATATGTGTTTTAGTTAATGTACAAAAA
The DNA here is from genome assembly GCA_022496015.1 of Hordeum marinum. Lineage (NCBI taxonomy): Eukaryota > Viridiplantae > Streptophyta > Magnoliopsida > Poales > Poaceae > Hordeum > Hordeum marinum. Next base: position 500,181,782 of record CM039678.1, on the reverse strand, counting down.
AATTGGAGTATGTTGAATGGATATTCCTGCAAGGTGCTTCACAAGGTACTAGATTTTAGTTATGTGCAAGGTACTAAAAAGAAATTATGACATGATGAGTGGCAGTACGACTTTAAATTCGTTAATGCCATTGATTAAAAAGCGGCTCACGCCGCTCACATGAACCCCGAAAATAATCTGTTCTCGCTTACTATCCCGTTTAGACGTGTGATTTCCACTTAGTTTTTGAACTGCATGATTTGCAGCAGGTGAGTTCACCCCCTTCATTATATCAGTTTTGGACAATGTGGGTTTGATGAAGTGGCATCCACATGCATTATGTCTGATATCCCACTGGTGATACTACTAATATCGAGCGTGAACAGCTAGTCGTGTTATGTCTGATTCCATTTTTCACTCTCTTTTTTACATGGCAGTGAATTGAGTTGATTTCCACTCTGGGTAGCTATCCTTGTGCTAACTGCAGGTAAAAAAAGAGGAAAGGCGCATCCGTGCATGAGGGAGCAGTAAATAGGGAGAGAGAGAGAGAGAGCCGTGGTGCCTTTGCAGCATGGATTAATGGAGAACACATGCTTGTAGAGTGCACTGTGGTCGATCGCTGTGGCGTCCTCTTTCTGCATCGGTCGATCACTGTGGCGTCCTCAGGCCTCTTCCTGCAAGTAGCAGGCGGTTTCCGTTTCGGCATGCCCGGCCACAGCCATGGCCAGTGCTGCATCCGCTGCCCGATCGAGGGGAGTAATTCATGGCCTCCATGTTGGTTGGTTGAAGCAGAAATTTCGTCGATCCTTCCTCGCCCCCGTGCCCTCGATCGCCCCATGAGTCTCCATGGTTGAACCAGAAATTTGATTTTATCCTTTCAAGCTTCATGCTTTCACCCCCAATAGATGTGTTTTTAAAGATAAACAAGATGAAGATTGACCTAAATGAAAAAAGGAGGACTTGGGAGGTCTATTTTGTGAAAAGGGATCACAACCCAGGAGAGCGCATGGAAATTTCGACGTGCCTGTGCTGCTGCATATATACTAGGGCTTGTTACTCAAATGCAGCTGCCTATATACCTTGGGCTTGTAGTACATCCAAAGACCATACTACGTACGATATGACCGTAGCAATGCCAGCCAAGGTTGCTTGCTCGCTTCTTCTGCTTCTCCTTCTGGCGGCGCCGGTGGCCGCCGGTGAGTGCGTCATCGATGGTGTCCGTTGGACGGTTTGGGCCAACTTGAAGCAGTTGACGGAGGGCCACGTCATGCCGGCACAGACGTTCAGCGCCTTCATCTTCGACCTCTCCGTCGGGCGGCAGGCCCTCTTGGCCGTCATGGACATCTCCAGCGAGCTCATCTGGGTGCAGTGCGGGCCCGAGCTCAGGCCCACGCCCACCTTCCTGCCCGACCACTCCGCCTCCTTCGCCGCCATCGCCACCTGCCCATCATTCCTGCACAACAACTCCGGCTCCTTTGGTGGCCAGATCCACTACGCCGACAACCGGACTTGCATGCAGCCCGGCGACCACGTCTGCGCAGCCCGCTGCCGGTACGAAGAGTCCATCTACGGCGCCGGCAACACCTCCGGCTACCTCGCCACCGACACGTTCGGTTTGGGGAGCAGGGTCTTCGCCGGCATGGTGTTCGGCTGCAGCGACAAGGTCACGCTGCGGGACGGCCTCGACGGCGTCTCCGGCTTCGTCGGATTCATCAGGGGCCCCCTCTCCTTTGTCTCGCAGCGGCAGGTCTCCAGGTTCTCCTACCTCTTCCCGCTCCCCGACGACCCCGACACCGGCAAGGCCTTCGTGAGCTTGAGCTGGAGCTACGACGCCAAATCCCAGGGCAGCCAGACGCCGCTTCTGCCGGCCAGGCCCAACCAGAACCCCTACCTGTACTACGTCAACCTCATCGGCCTGCAGGTGGACGGGCAGCTTCTCACCGACATCCCGCCGGAGACCTTCGACGTCCGGGCGGACGGCTCCGGCGGGGTATTCCTCAGCACCACCCTGCCCTTCACCTACCTCCAGGAGGCCGCGTACAAGATTCTGAGGCGGGAGCTCGTCAGCAGGTTCCGATCGCAGGGCCTGGCTCCGGTAAACGCTACGGCCGGCCACAGCCTGTGCTTCCTCACGCACCACTTCTCCAAGATCAAGGTAGTTCCCAAGCTCGCACTGGTGTTCGACGGCGACGACGCGACCATGGAGCTCAAGCCGCAGAACTACTTCTGGAACGTCAGTGGCGACGGCGGGCAGAGCACGTGCCTCACCATACTGCCGTCCACCACCGGCGGGTCCGTCCTAGGCAGCCTGCTGCAGACCGGCAGGACGATGACCTACGACATCCATGCCGACGGCGGCGGCCAGCTGACGTTCGGTGGTGCTCCGGCGCCGGCAAAGGTGTCGCTGGCTACGCTTCTACTAGTACTGGTGTGGGTCTGGGTGTGGGTGCTCCTCTCCTAGTTCCACCTAGATCATGCATGCCATGCGGGAATAACCTTAATTAGCATCAGGTTGCAGACTGAACTGAAGTAGGTGGAATGTAATTAAGAACCGTCCTTGGATGATGCTTAGCGCGTCAGATTGCTCAGACAAGTATTCGAGTTTCCCTTTCAATCACACCGCTGCTACCTCTCTATGTTGAATTGCAATGCTTCATCTGGCCTTGATTAGTATTTCAGGTTATGTACGTTGTGCAATTGCCCTCCAAGAAATTACTTCAATCAAATATATTTTGTGGTCAAGTTTTAAATTGTTGATTTAAAACTTATACGCGCCTTGCATTTTTTGGAATAATACAAGAGGATAAAATTAGGACGTGGGTCTTCGCTTTGCCTTTGTTCGTTCTCCCTTTTTTTTTCATTTCTATTTACTCCGTTGCATTTGTTCACTTTGGTATGTTTTGAAATATATTATAAGCTATGTAGACCGTGCTCTTTCTTCATACCCAAATTTGTTTGAAATGCTACAAATGATTCAAACTGAAAAGGCACATCAGTGTTTCCAGGGGTACATGTGATGCGATGAGAATCCTTTGAGGGAATTTGGGTACAATACATGATACATCGTATGATTCAGCTACCCAGACGGCATTGTTCTTTGCTTTGTATGGACATCACCATTCGCTATTTCAGCGTCGTAGATACACGTGGCACTCTATTTGCATGAATGGCTTCAAGACCGCAAACTGATGGCTGCCATTCTCCGCCAACATCTGCATCGAGCTCAACAGAAGATGAAGGAATTTGTAGGTCACAAACGTTCGAATTGCTCCTTGTCGCCGGTGATTGGGTCTTCCTTCGAGTTCAACCTCACATTCAAACTTCATTGGCCCAACAAGTGAATGCCAAGTTCGTCAGATATCTTATCAAGTGCTAGCGCGTGTGGAGAATTAGGCGTATCGACTCGCATCCCAAGAGGCACCTGGTCTTCTATGTGTCGCAATTGCGGTCGTCAAGCACCATGCATCATGAGCTGCCTCGGGTCTCAGATGAGCACCAACCACTGCAAGGTCCAGACCTGGTATCATAGCCGCGCTAGTATCAACGTCATCCAATGGGCCCAGCCATGACTGCTGAGCCCAATGGGCCGGATCAACTACCCGGGAGAATGCAACACTACCCCGCCACAAATGATATCTATCGCTCACACTTATAATGATAAATATTTGTCTAAAAACAACTTATAATGATACATATGCCTCTCGGTTACCCATTACCATACCAAGGTGTGTCGGGCCCGCTTGCGTCACCAGCGAGAACGATTTGAAGCTTCTGTATTGATATTGGGAACCTTCCATCAGTTTTTCTTCATCGTTTTTTCTAGCTTCTTTGTGAGGTTTTTTCTTTTTCCCTTTTTAATTCATATTGAATTGCCAGATTTTTTTTCAAATTAGTGAACGTTACTGAAATTTCCAGAGAAAATTCAAACACACAAACAGTTTTCGAAGTTGCCATGTTTTGCAAGTCCGCAAACATTTCACAAATTTGTGATTTCGCATACATTTTTTCACATCCTCAAACGGTTTTCAATTGCATGATTTAAAAAAACATGAACAATTTTTAATTCGCAAAAATAAAATCAATTCATGGATAATTTTTTCAATCGGGTTTTTTCTTCTTCTAAATAGTGAGGTTGTTTTAAATCTGTGATTGTTTTCTATGTCAGGAGCATATTTGGATTGGTGTCTTTTGAATTCACAAACATGTTTCCAGTTCGTGAACATGTTTTTCATTGCCATTTTTCTTCAAATACGCGAACTGTTCTCCAAATATTTTTATCTTTATTTATGTTGGGGAACGTTGCATGGGAAACAAAAAATTTCCTACGCACACGCAAACCTATCCATGGTGATGAGCATCTACGAGAGGGAGAGTGGATCTACGTACCCTTGTAGATAGCTAAGCGGGAAGCGTTAAGAAACGCGGTTGGTGTAGTCGAACATCTTCGCGATCCAAATCGCCGAGCGTCCCGCGATCTCATCACGATCCGTCCCGCGATCCAATCACGATTCGTCCCGTGAACACATCACGATCCGTCCCGCGAACTCATCACGATCCGTCTCACGATCTTGATCACGATCTGTCCCGCGAACTCATCACGATCCGTTCCGCGATCTCATCACGAACCGTCTCGCGATTTCGATCACGGTCCTTCCGATCTAGCGCCAAACGGACGGCACCTCCGCATTCAGCACATGTGCAGCTTGATGACGATCTCCACCGTCTCGACCCAGCAAGAGGAGGTGAAGAGGAGAGAGAGTTCACCGGCAGCGTGACGCTGCTCCGGTGATGGTGGTGGAGCAATTCCGGCAGGACTTCGCCTAAGCGCTGCAGAAATCCGATCTAGAGGAGCACCGGTGAAACGGGTAGCACGTGGCCGTAAACTGTGTCCAAATAGCACCCAATCCACCAGTATATAAAGGAGGGAGGGAGAGGACGGCTGGCGCAAGGAGAAACTCCAATAGGAGTCGTCCCAACTAGAGGGGGAGGAGTCCTACTCCTCCTCCACTCCTAGTAGGAGTAGGACTCTTCCTTTTAGCCTTTTTTTCCACCTTTTCCTTTAGGACTTTTGCCTCCTGCGCCATGGGCCTTATTGTGGCTGTTCCTCCAGCCCAATAAGGGGCTGGCTATCACTCTCCACAGCCCATGGACCCTCTGGGGTCAAAATACCCCTCCCAGAGGTCTCCCGGTACACTACCGGCACTCCCAGTACACTACCGATGAGCCCGAAACTTTTCCGACGACCAAACTGGGAGTTCCTATATATGAATCTTTACGTCCGGACCATTCTGGAGCTCCTCGTGACTTCCGGGATCTCATCCAGGACTCCGAACAACCTTCAGTCACCACCATACATAACTCTACACTACCGAAACGTCACCGAACCTTAAGTGTGCAGACCCTGCGGGTTCGAGAACTATGTAGACATGACCGAGACACCTCTACGGTCAATAACCAATGGCGGGACCTGGATGTCCACATTGGTTCCTACATATTCTACGAAGATCTTTATCGGTCGAACCTCTATGTCAAGGATTCAGTTAATCCCGTATGATGTTCCCTTTGTTCTTCGGCATGTTACTTGCCTGAGATTCGATCGTCGGTATCTCCATACCTAGTTCAACCTCGTTACCGCAAAGTCTCTTTACTCGTTCCGTAATACAAGATCCCGCAACTAACAATTAGTCGCATTTCTTGCAAGGCTTATTGTGATGTTGCATTACCGAGTGGGCCCCAAGATACCTCTCTGTCACACGGAGTAACAAATCCCACTCTCGATCCATGCCAACTCAACAGACACCATCGGAGATACCTGTAGAGCACCTTTATAGTCACCCAGTTACATTGCAACGTTTGATACACACAAGGCACTCCTCCGATATTCGTGAGTTGCATGATCTCATGGTCATAGGAACATATACATTGACGTGCAGAAAACAGTAGTAATAAACTGACACTATCATATGCTACGTTTGTAGTTTGGGTCTTGTCCATCACATCATTCTCCTAATGATGTGACCCCGTTATCAAATGACATCTCATGTCCATGGCTAGGAAACCTTAACCATCTTTTGATCAACGAGCTAGTCCATTAGAGGCATACTAGGGACATGGTTTTGTCTATGTATCCACACATGCATCTAAGTCTTCGATCAATACAATTATAGCATGGATAATAAACGATTATCATGAACAAGGAAATATGATAATAACTAATTTATTATTGCCTCTAGGGCACATTTCCAACAGTCTCCCACTTGCACTAGAGTCAGTAATCTAGTTCACATCACCATGTGATTCGCATTGTTATGAATCTAACACCCGATGAGTTCTGGGGCTCGATCATGCTTTTGCATGTGAGAGAGGTCTTATAGTCAACGGGTCTGCAAAATTCAGATCCGTGTGTACTTTGCAAATCCTTATGTCAAACTGTAAATACTGCTACCACACTCCACTTGGTACTACTTCCAAATGGCTGCTCCACTATATGTATCCAGATTGCTACTACTAGTCATCCGGATTGGTGCTAAAGCCTGCATCGACGTCACTCTTTACGACGAACTCTTTATCACCTCCATAATGAGAAATATCTACTCAGTCTTTTAGCTACTAAGGATAATCTTGACCGTTGTCCAGTGATCCACTCCTGGTTCACTCTTGTACCCCCTGACGAACTCATGTCAAGGCACACACATGTGCGGTACACAGCATGGCATACTGTACAGAGCCTATGGCTAAGGCATAGGTGACGACGTTCGTCCTTTCTCTTTCTTCTGCCATTGTCGAGCTTTGAGTCTCACTCAACTTCACACCTTACAAATCAGAAGAGAACTATTTCTCTGGCTGATCCATTTTGAACTCTTTCAAAATCTTGTCAAGGTATGCACTCATTGAAAGTCTCATCAAGCATCTTGGTCTATCTCTATAGATTTTGATGCTCAACAATTAGGTAGCTTTATCCAGGTCTTCCTTTGAAAATCACTTTTCAAACAACCATTTATGCTTTCTAGAAATCCTACATTATTTCCGATCAACAATATGTCATCCACATATACTTATCAGAAATTCTATAGTGCTCCCACTCACTTTATTGTAAATACAAGTTTCTCGTAAACTTTGTATAAACATTAAAACTTTGATCACCTCATCAAAGCGTATATTCCAACTCCGAGATGCTTACTTCAGTCCATAGAGGGATCACTAAAGCTTGCACACATTTTAGCATCCTTAGGACTGACAAAACCATCTGGTTGTATCACATACAACCTTTCCTCAAGTAAACCGTTAAGGAAACGATGTTTTGACATCCATGTGCCAGATTTCATAATTGAAAATGCAGCAACTGCTAACATAATTCCAACAGACTTTAGCATCGCTACGAGTGAGAAAGTCTCATCGCAGTCAACTCCTTGAACTTGTCACAAACATCTTTGCAACAAGTCGAGCTTTACAAATGGTGACAATTACCATTAGCATATGTCTTCATTTTAAAGATCCATTTGTACTCAACGACCTACCGTCCAACGAGCAAGTCTACCAAAGTCTATACTTGGTTTTCATACATGGATCCTATCTCGGATTTCATGGCCTCCAACCATTTGTCAGAATCAGGGCCCATCATCGCTTCTCCATAGCTCGTAGGTTCATCGTTGTCCAACAACATGACCTCCAAGACAGGGTTGTCGTACCGCTTACGAGCAGTACACATCCTTGTTAACCTACGAAGCTCAATAGTAACTTGATCCTGAAGCTTCATGATCATCATCATTAACTTCCTCTTCAACTAACGTAGGCTTCACAGAAACATCTTTCTGTGTTGCGCTACTCTCTGGTTGAACAAAGGTTTAACAACCTCATCAAGTTCTATCTTCCTCCCACTCAATTCTTTCAAGAGAAACATTTCCTCGAGAAAGGATCCGTTTAAGCAACAAACACTTTGCACTTGGATCTGAGATAGAAGGTTCACCCAACTAATCTTAGGGTATTCTATGAAGATGCATTTGTTCGCCCTGGGTTCGACCTCATTAGGTGAAAACATTTTCCACACAAGTGTCGCTGCCCGAAACATTAAGAAATGACAGCTTAGGTTTCTATCAAACCATAATTCACACGGTGTCATCTCAACAGAATTAGATGGTGCCCTATTTAAAGTGAATGTAGTTGTCTCTAATGCATAACCCCAAATTATAGTAGTAAAATGATAAGAGACATCATAGCACGCACCATATCCAATAGAGCATGACTATGATGTTTGGACACACCATCACACTATGGTGTTTCAGGTGGTGTTTAGTTGTGAAATAACTTTCACATTGTCTTAAGTTGTATGCCAAACTCGTAACTCAGATATTCACCTCCACGATCACATCGCAGACATCTTTATCTTCTTGTCACAATGATCTTTAAACTTCACTCTGAATCTGCTTGAACCTTTCAAACGATTCAGACTTGTGTTTCATTAAGTAAACATACACTATATCTACTCAAATCATCAGTGAAGGCAAGAAAATAATGATATCCACTGCACGCTACAAGACTTACTGGATTGCATACATCAACATGTATCATTTTCAATGAATCACTTGCCCGCTCCATCCAACGGGATCCTTAGTCATCTTGCCCAAGAGGCATGGTTCACATGTCTCAACCGATTCGAAATCGAATGAGTGCAAAGATCCATCAGCATGGAGTTTCTTCATGCGCTTTATACCAATATGACATTTAGCGACAGTGCCACAAGTATGTGGTACTATCATTATTAACTTTGTATCTTTTGACATCAATGTTATGAACATGTGTATTACTACGATCAAGATTTCAACAAACCATTCTTACTGAGTGCATGACCATTGAAGGTATTATTCATGTAAACAGAATAACCATTATTCTCTAACTTAAATGAATAACCGTATTGCAATAAACATGATCTAATCATGTTCATGCTCAACGCAAAACACCAAATAACATTTATTTAGGTTCGTCACGAATCCTGAAGGTAGAGAGAGCGTGCGATGTTGATCACATCAATTTTGGAAACATTTCCAACACATATCATCACCTCACCCTTAGCTATTTTTCGTTTATTCCGTAGCCTTTTATTTTGAGTTACTAACATTTAGCAACCGAACCGGTATCCAATACCCAGGTGCTACTAGGAGTACTAGCAAGGTACACATCAATAACTCGTACATCAAATATACTTCTGTCGATGTTGCCAGCCTTCTTATCTACCAAGTATCTAGGGTTGTTCCGCTTCAGCGACCGCTCACCTCATAACAGAAGCACTTAGTCTCGGGTTTGAGTTCAACTTTGGGTTGCTTCATTGGAGCAACAACTGACTTGCTATCCATGAAGTTTCCCTCCTTGCTCTTGCCCTTCTCGAAACTAGTGGTTTTGATTAACCATCAACACTTGACGCTCCTTCTTGATTTCTACCTTCGCGGTGTCAAACATCGCGAACAGCTCAGGGATCAACATTTATTTCCCTGGCATTTTATAGTTCATCACCAAGTTCTAGTAGCTCGGTGACAGTGACTTGGAGAACTACATCAATCCCTATCTTATCTGGAAGATCAACTCCCACTCGATTCAAGCGATTGTAGCACCCAGACAGTCTGAGCGCATGCTCATCGATTGAGCTATTCTCTTTCATCTTGCAGGCAAAGAATCTTGTTGGAGACCTCATATCTCGCAACACGGGCACGAGCCTGAGATCCTAATTTCAGCTCTTATAAACATCTCATATGTTCCGTGACGTTCAAAACATTCTGGAGCCTCAATTCTAAGTCGTAATGCATGACGCACTAAACTATCAAGTAGTCATCAGAACGTGCCTGTCAGATGTTCACAACATCCACAGACGATGCTAGAGGGGTTGGCGTACCGAGCGGTGCATTAAGGACATAAGCCTTCTGTGCAGCAATGAGGACAATCCTCAGATCACGGACCCAGTCCGCAATATTGCTACCAACATCTTTCAACTCTATTTCTCTAGGAACATATAAAAAATAAGGGCACTACAGCGCGAGCTAGTAATCTACGACATAATTTGCAAAGACACTATTGACTATGTTCATGATAATGAGTTCAATTAATCATATTACCTAAGAACTCCCACTCAAATTGACATCCCTCCGATCATTCGAGTGATACATGATCCAAATTCACCAACTCAAGTCCGATCATCACGTGAGTTGAGGTGGCTGCAATGGTGAACATCATTATGTTGATCATATCTACTATATGACTCATGTTCGACCTTTCAATCTCTTGTGTTCCGAGGCCATGTCTGTACATGCTAGGCTCGTCAAGTTTAACCCGAGTGTTCTGCTTGTGCAACACTGGCTTGCACCCATTTTATGTGAACGTAGAGTCTATCACACCCGATCATCACGTGGTGTCTCAACACGACGAACTTTCGCAACGGTGCACACTCGGGGAGAACACAATTTATCTTGAAATTAAGTGAGGGATCACCTTATAATGCTACCGTCGTCCTAAGCAAAACAAGGTGCATAAAAAGGATTAACATCACATGCAAATCATAAGTGACATGATATGGCCATGAACTTGTGCTTTTGATCTCCATCTAGAAAGCACCGGCATGATCTCCATCGTCACCAGCATGACACCATGATCTCCATCATCTTGATCTCCATCAACGTGTCGCCATCGGGGTTGTCACGCCCTGCATGCTTCTACTACTGTTGCTACCGTTTAGCGATAAAGTAAAGCATTACATAGCGCTTAATGATTGACATGCAGGTCATACAATAATTAAACACAACCCTATGGATCCTGCCGGTTGCCGTATTCAACGACATGAAAGTCGTGATAATCTATACATCACATGATCATCTCATACATCACATATATCTCATCATGTAATTGGCCATATCATATCACAACATGCCCTGCAAAAACAAGTTAGACGTCCTTTAATTGTTGTTGCATGTTTTACGTGGCTGCTACGGGTATCTAGCAAGAACAATTCTCACCTACGCAAAAACCACAATGGTGATACACTAGTTGGTTTTCAACCTTCTCAAGGACCGCCTTTGTCGAATCCGATCCAACTAAAGTAGGAGAAACTGACACCCGCTAGCCATCTTTTGCAACAAGTGCAGTTGAGGGAACCGGTCTCTCGTAAGCGTACGAGTAAGGTTGGTCCGGGCCGCTTCATCTCACAATACCGCTGAACAAAAACACGTCCAAGGGAGGAAGCAATCTAAGCATCAACGCCCACAAACCTTTTGTGTTGTACTCGAGATCTCATCGAACCATCAACCTAGCTCATGATGCCACTGTTGGGGAACGTTGCATGGGAAACAAAAATTTTCCTACGCACAACCAAACCTATCCATGGTGATGAGCATCTACAAGAGGGAGAGTGGATATACGTATCCTTGTAGATCGCTAAGCGGGAAGCGTTAAGAAACGCGGTTGGTGTAGTCGAACATCTTCGCGATCCAAATCGCCGAGCGTCCCGCGATCTCATCACGATCCGTCCCGCGATCCAATCACGATTCGTCCCGTGAACACATCACGATCCGTCCCGCGAACTCATCACGATCCGTCTCACGATCTTGATCACGATCTGTCCCGTGAACTCATCACGATCCGTTCTGCGATCTCATCACGAACCGTCTCGCGATTTCGATCACGGTCCTTCCGATCTAGCGCCGAACGGACGACACCTCCGCGTTCAACACACGTGCAGCTTGATGACGATCTCCATCGTCTCGATCCAGCAAGAGGAGGTGGAGAGGAGAGATAGTTCACCGGCAGCGTGACGGCGCTCCGGTGATGGTGGTGGAGCAATTCCGGCAGGGCTTCGCCTAAGCGCTGCAGAAATCCGATCTAGAGGAGCACCGGTGAAACGGGTAGCACGTGGCCGTAAACTGTGTCCAAACAGCACCCAATCCACCAGTATATAAAGGAGGGAGGGAGAGGAGGGCTGGCGCAAGGAGAAACTCCAATAGGAGTCAGCCGAACTAGAGGGGGAGGAGTCCTACTCCTCCTCGACTCCTAGTAGGAGTAGGACTCCTCCTTTTAGCCTTTTTTTCCACCTTTTCCTTTAGGACTTTTGCCTCCTGCGCCATGGGCCTTATTGTAGCTGTTCCTCCAGCCCAATAAGGGCTAGCTATCACTCTCCACAGCCCATGGACCCTCTGGGGTCGAAATACCCCTCCCGGAGGTCTCCCGGTACACTACCGGCACTCTCGGTACACTACCGATGAGCCCGAAACTTTTCCGGCGACCAAACTGGGACTTCCTATATATGAATCTTTACGTCCGGACCATTCCGGAGCTCCTCGTGACGTCCGGGATCTCATCTGGGACTCCGAACAACCTTCGGTCACCACCATACATAACTCTACACTACCGAAACGTCACCGAACCTTAAGTGTGCGGACCCTGCGGGTTTGAGAACTATGTAGACATGACCGAGACACCTCTACGGTCAATAACCAATGGAGGGACCTGGATTTCCACATTGGTTCCTACATATTCTATGAAGATCTTTATCGATCGAACCTCTATGTCAAGGATTCAGTTAATCCCGTATGATGTTCCCTTTGTTCTTTGGTATGTTACTTGCCTGAGATTCGATTGTCGGTATGTCCATACCTAGTTCAACCTCGTTACCGGCAAGTCTCTTTACTCGTTCTGTAATACAGGATCCCACAACTAACAATTAGTCACATTGCTGGCAAGGCTTATTGTGATGTTGCATTACCGAGTGGGCCCCGAGATACCTCTCCGTCACACGGAGTAACAAATCGCAGTCTCGATCCATGCCAACTCAACAGACACCATCGGAGATACCTGTAGAGCACCTTTATAGTCACCCAGTTACGTTGCGACATTTGATACACACAAGGCACTCCTCCGATATCCGTGAGTTGCATGATCTCATGGTCATAGGAACATATACATTGACATGCAGAAAACAGTAGCAATAAACTGACACGATCATATGCTACGTTTGTAGTTTGGCTCTTGTCCATCACATCATTCTACATCTCATGTCCATGGCTAGGAAACCTTAACCATCTTTTAATCAACGAACTAGTCCATTAGAGGCATACTAGGGACATGGTTTTGTCTATGTATCCACACATGCATCTAAGTCTCCGATCAATACAATTATAGTATGGATAATAAACGATTATCATGAACAAGAAAATATGATAATAACTAATTTATTATTGCCTCTAGGGCACATTTCCAACAATTTACTCCACCAATTTTATTGAATTATTATATATATTTAAAATCCACAAATTTCTGAATTGATGAAGATTTATTTAATCCATAGATTTGTTTTGAATTAGCGATACTTTGTTTCCATTTCATTAACATATTTTTAACACACAAACTTTTTCCAAATACATGAATATTTTTACGAATCCAAATTTTATTTAGTCCATATAATTTGTTTGATGTCAAGAATATGTTTTTGATTCTCTAATATTTTTTAAAATTCATATTTTTACTAGCGTACATTCTTACATAAAACTAACGAAAATAGTAAATTGATAAACATTTTTCATCTTCTTATTACAGTTCTCGCAAACACTTATATATCGTAGAGGAAACCTGGAGATGAGAGAATTCAAAAAACCCACAAAAGCAAGTTAGCTCCTAATCCACGTATGGCGAGAGGAGCAAACGCACAGGTCAGCACTATCATGTCAAGTCTTTGCCCGCCTGTTAATTTTTTTTAGTGCTCCCCTTTTTCTTTTTTGGATTTTGTTTCTTCATCTATATCTAGAATATCTATCAATTATCAAATCACTACGCAAGGCATCATAGCTGAATTTCATGTATATCTGGTTCGCTGATTTGTACGTCTACTGTGCTGTGCTGTTCATCGCCATTGCTGTGCTGTGCCGTTGGTGTGCTAGGTTTGCTCATTGCGGGTAATCCCATCAACTAGGATACAAGGTAAGCACACAATGTACGCCGTGTGCAACCAAACACCGTGTTCATATGCCACTTGGGCCAATGCAAGCAACCAAACAAAATGCACTTGCGTATTACCTAATGCAGGAACTCTAGATGCAGACAATCAAACAACTTGCAGATGATGCATTCCGGATTGTTTTTTGCTCAACCAGACTGGGTTGAGATGTGTATTCAATGCAGCTACTGTTCACTAATGAAACCAAACACGCCCATTACGTCATTCTTAGGAACGTAAACAGTTAACAGCCATTCGGCGTCACTGCCGACCATAAGCCGCATGATCCTGCTGCTGCTGATCGTCGCTATAGATAGACAATTGTAGGTATTTGTACTGTACATATTTTGGTATTTTTAGAAAAGATTCTACGAAAGCAGTAAACATATGAAAGGTTGACAACTGGACCATATATTAAACAATAGATTGTGGTTATATGCGCACATACATGTCACGTATCTCGCTTTTTGAATCCAGCCTGAACACGACCCGTTGCTTTTTCTTTTCTCTTATATCTTTTTTTTACAGTTTTTTCATGTCTCTTGTGTATTCTCACGTACATATCCTTTCAGTCCTATTTGGATATATTTACGTGTTTGGCTTTGACTTGTAGACACATTTTTTATTTTTTTATTTCTTTCTGGAATATAGATATATGTGCATATGTGTCACGTTACACGTGAACTAACCTTGAGACCTAAGGTGTTACGCACATCAAACGGTCATCGATTGATTATTTCCAAAATCAACCGGATCAACGGATGGTATTTTTTGATTAACGTGAAATTTTCTAGATTATATTTTTATTTTGATCCGTATTTTGCTTTTGAATAGATAAATAATAGATGCACATAGTATATTTTGCGCCAAGTACTCCGTATAACAAAACCTGATGTTTTAGAATGACGAATGATAAACAATAATTTTTTGTATGAAAAATGTCAGATTTTTGATTTTTGACGTCCCACGCTCGCTTCCTTATAAAAGTAAGCCTACCTATATTTTTCTGGAGTACTGAAATTCACCGAAACATTTTTTCCCCGGCCGTTTAGAGAAATGATATAAACTCGTTGAGCTGGGAGTTTCCTTCTTCTCCAGTTATCCTACTACACTTAAACAGTCCATCAACCTTTTTTAACGTGCGATGCGATACAAGTTTGCGCTGGGAATCTTGGACCGGCCGGTAATACACCCTGGGGAAAATAAAGTAAACAGACGATCAGAATCAGACGAACACAGGCTGAGTATGCACAAGGCCGAGTCAAAATCCCTAAAAAAGAAGTCTTGGTCAAAGAGGTTGTGCATGGTGAAGAGGTCAAGATGAGCCTTCGGGTCCCTACCTTGATGTGCATCCACATGAACAAATAGAATTCCTAAAGATAGCAAACTTTGCACTGACTGCTCCTGGTTTTGCTCTCAACCGTGCTCGCAAGTTGTTATCCACGGCATGACGAGAGGAAACTACTAGCTACCGTATCAAATCAGCACCGATCTCTCGATCTCCCAAGTTTCAAGTCTCCCTAGCACCATCTTTTTCAGAGTTCTCTTCGCATCACCCGGCCGGTAACGTCTTATTATCCCTTGCAAATCGTCCATAGGCATTACGAATTGCCATGATCGTCATAGCTTCATCCTTGTGAATTCCCTGGTCCATCCAGAGTGTTATCAAAGGGGGGAAGGCATGCAAGGTCCTGGTCATCCTCCTCCGGCTCCATTCTACCCCGGTGGATACCCTCCTCCGCCGGGCTGGCCCGGTTACCCTATGCCACTTGTTCCGATGCAAGGGTATGGACCTCCACCTGGTGCGTATCCTCAGCCCGGAGGCTACCCTCCAGCCGGGTATCCACAACAGCATGGCCACGCGCCGCCCGCTGGTTATGCCGTCCATGATAAATCGAAGAAAAAGTCTTCGAAGAAAGGTATTTTATATCTTTCACATTCTCCATGTCATTGCCTGTCATGGTTACCTTGCTAGAAAGCAAATGAAAAATTTATTTTTGGGACATATATGCAGGAAAAAAAGGTAAGGGTGGTGGCTTCGGCTCATTCCTCGCCGGTGCCGCTAGCGGGGCAATTACGGTACTTGGAGCTGCATTGGCTGAAGAAGAAGAACAGTCATCTGGCAAGTTCAAATGGAAGTGACAAAGCAAGAAAAATGCAATTACCATTGTGTCTTTTGATCGGTGGAGCAAAAAAACTACTTCTACTTTTAAGATATGGGAAGATCAAAATGCCAGTTATTTCTCTCTTGTGGAATTTTAGTACAATATGATCGGCCACATATTTGTTCAACACATAAGACACAGATGCCATGCTCAGATCTATACATCTATAGAAGGACAGTAAGGCGGCTAAACATGAGTTTTGCATGTGCTTGCAATTAATGCTATGTAAAATTCTTCATTGATTTTTAGGATGAAAAATATTTTTCCTGCCCGCGCACCATCTTGTAGTAGTTACCGGTGTGCTCACACTTCTCCGTCATTGGATACACATCGTGCGGATGGTGGCTGTTTGTGGCAGACTACACTCGACTTCTTCGGCCGTTAGAAGGTGAGGGACAACGTGAACATGGGTCGTGGTCAACAAACACGCTTTCCTTTTCCAAAATATGTGCTTGAGTGGAAAGGCCACGGTCAATGTATGTGGGTACATCACGAATTGATGAATTAATCATAATGGACGACACATTGTCACCACCCATAATTGTTCGAGTGGTGCTTGGGGAGAGAGTGCTTAGTAAAATTCTATGTCTTTGTTCATGCATCTCGGAGCTTTTAGCTTTTAATGGTGTTGTTTTTGCTCATTATCACATGTGTGTGCGCGCTCGGACTCTACGGTTCCTTTTAGGTCGTAACACTAACACCTGTAGACCCAACGTCGTGGAGAGAAGGAAATGTGGTGGCGGAGAGGGGGTAGGAGGGTTTGGAATGTGTCGATGGGAGGTGAACCCCCGCCCCGAGCCGCCTGTCGAGGCGACCTAAGGGCCTCTCGTTTTTCGCATGTTTTACTTGCCAAGAAAACTTATCCCACATTAAGGCCACCAATATTGTCAAGGATGCCCCGTCGTACATCGTGAAAAGCAAACCTATCTATGCACACAGGTATCAGGGTACCCTACCTCTCACATCGTGAAAAAGTTAGTTGAGGGAGGGAAGGGGCATGGGATCAAATGGTGGCGAACGGCAGGTTGTTCCGATCGCCTTTGAAAGTAGAAGGCGGAGGGGAGGAGTTAGACCCACCGGGCAATGATCATGTAATTTGATATTTTTGATAGGTCGAGTTGCTTCCTTGAACCAAGAAACCTCTACGAGGGGTTTAAGTTTTATTTTAAATTTAGGTAAAATTCATGTATAATAAGCAAAAAATCACCTGACTCCGTCATGAAATATGAAAAATACAGATACGGATGGTCGGTGTAAACAAAAGTAGTACTATGAGACAACACAATGGTCAATGGAGGATGTTAAGTAGGAGCTCGCCATCCAACACGAACACTCGCGTGAATCAGCTGGAGCGACTTGACCGCCAAATAAATCTTCAAAACGTACCGTGTATAGTGCGTTGGTCTCTCGGCGCGCACGTACCGTGTGTAGTGCGCTGCCGCGCTGGTCACGCAGGACCAGACCGGACGGTCGCCGGTGGTCACGTACGGGCCTTCGCTTTAGGCCGTAAACGGCAATATTCCACCGCCCGGAAAGAGGCACGGCGACCCGAGGAGTTGCCGAGATCGGCAACGCACGAAGCCGCCGCGAACACGCATGAGCCCGCTTTTGCTCCGCTCCACGCGCAACCTGCGCTTTCTTTCCCGTCGGGCACAGCACCACCTGAAGCGCACAGCTGCTACGGTCGGTCGCACACGCCGGCCGGGATTGCATACATACACTGCTGAAAGCCGATACACTGTGGCATGCAGACGGAGGGGCCACCCCACTACAGGAGCAGAGCACAGTGGTCAATTCAAAGCCACTCCAGTACTAGTACCTACTCCGTCGCCGACCGACGAAACTTCCCGGAAACTGCACCGCATGTCCTCTTCTCGGTACGTACTCAGGTACCTACCCGCTGCTCTGCTCTCTACATGTAGCCTCGTTTGCCTTGCGCTGCTGCGGTCTCTGTGCTTCGTTTCCAAGTTACAGTCCCAGACTTGGCCAGGAAGGAAGGAACCAGCCGCGTTCAAGCCGCCGCCGCCGCCGCTCCAGGGTTGCCGGGAGAAGAAGGGGAGGAGGATGAGGCGCGGGAGCGTGGAGATGAGGCGGATCGCCAACGACGTCTCAAGGCGGGCGACGTTCGGCAAAGCGCTGCCCCGGGCTGCTCAAGAAGGCGCGGGAGCTCGCCGTGCTCTGCGACGCCGACGTCGGCGTCCTCGTCTTCGACGGCGCCGGCAGGCAGTTCGACTACTGCAGCCCCCACACCAGGTCCGTCCGTGTGTTCCTTCCTTCGTCCATCTTCTGCTCTGTCACTCACTCGCCTAGTACTACGTACTTTGGATTTGCTTCTGCGATGCTCGGTCTAGCTTGACGCCCCCTCTGCCGTGTTTACTGTTGGATTGCTCTGTTCACCCCTCAGTACAAGCGGCGGGTGTACATGTGTGTGCTGTGCTGCACTCACTGGTGATTCATTCAAGAGAAGCGAGATTCAGCATTCTGCACTGGTGCACTGGTGATTCTGCATTCTGTAACACAGTAGAAGATGCCATCGTAGCTGCTGTATTGAGACGCTCTCTCTCTCTCTCTATTTCATGTTCAAGTTAGTCAGATGGTTTTTAATTTACCCTGATTGCAGCCGTATGTTCGTATGTCATGTCATCTTCAGAGTAGGATGCATGATCAGTTTCAGATTCCTTATTACAAAAGCACGGCCTGTTACAGTCAACAAATACTCGTCGTCGTCATTCCATTTGTGGTACATGCAAAATCGTAGCATAACCTAAACAAGGGATACCTGATGAATGAAACCTGTGGATCATATATAAACCTGATCACTTGCGTGCATATATCTGTTCTAAAATATTGTAGTGAGGGGTGATGACACACTTCACTTGTCATTTATTCAGCTGGACCGAGCTAATTCAGCGCTATGACAACACCACCAATGACCAGCTCCAAGGGAATGAGGGGATGAATCATGATCATGACCAGGTTAATAGACGAGGAAACACATCTAGTGTGGTACATTTGTACGACAATGAGAGTTCACTGTATGATTGCATTCTGATTCTTGCACACACAACAGCTGCTGGCGGAAATCGCAAGGTTGAAGCGTGAGCGTGACCACCCCGAGGCCGTCGTGCGGAGCCAGACCGGAGAAGACTCGCCATCCGCCGCAAGCGCCGCAGAGCTTGGCCATCTGGAGCACAAACTGGAGTGCGCGCTGGGTAAAGTCCGTGAAATGAAGGTATGGATACTGTCACACGGACCGTGCACTGCACAATATTCACTTCGGCTCTCATGTTACTGTAAGAGTTTGAATCAATGGTTACATGGCTTTGTTGCGTGCAGGATAAACTGCTGGAGGAGGAGCTGGACGAATGATTTTAGATGCAGACAAGCGATTGTGAATGATCTGTGTCATGTGTCATGCAGGTGCACATCCTGCAGGACCAGAACAGCTTCCTTCGCCACATGGTACGGTAGGAATAATTTGCATCACTGCATGACACTCCTATATATAATTTGGCTTCCTGAATGTGTCTCTACTCTTTGTTAGATGAGCGAAGAGGGACGGCAGCGTGCTGCCGTGGAGGCGTCGGCGGTGGTGGCGGAGCTCATGGCGCCGCCGATGCAGCCGGCGACGCTGTTCGGGGGATTCTTCCCGGAGGTGGAGGGGGAGCTGGCAGCGACTTCGCTGCGGCTGTGGCCGCAGCAGCTTCCCTGGCCTGGGGCTGTGGTAAGCAAAGGTCATGCACATGGACACAGTATAAAAGTATTTTTCTGAACTTTTTCGTCATCAATCTGCGTTCTGACGATGATTGTGTACTTTTATTTTCCAGATTGATGAGTAGAAGGAGATGACAGACTGACGGAATCGGACGGAGGTTAATTTTAGCCAGTGAAACTTACTAGTAGCAGGCCAGCAGTACTTACGTTCTGAGGCCATATACGGAGTATATAGGTAACAAAACCAGTGGCAGATGACAGTATTTTGCCAACGCCATATATATGTACACATGCGGCCCGTTTTGCTCCACATGACTTCCTGTATGGGGTAGAATTTCCCCGTATATATACTATCACGCTGGTTCATATGAAATCTATCTACGGTAGTGTTTTCTTTAACATCAGTGTCGATACTCTGACGTTGTGAATGTGGATTGATGCTCAACATGTCTACCTCCTACTTCCTCCGTCTCGGTTTATAGGGCATGCGTGTAGTTTCAGGTTGACAATTTAACTAGCTCAATATGTATTATATGTGATGAAAGATATATGTTTAGAAACTACATCCGCTTATGAATCTAATAATATACTTTTGATTACATATAACGCATATTTGGTTAGTCAAATGATCAAATCGATGACGTAAAACCACTAGCATGTCTTATAAACCGAGACGGAGGGAGTACCTCAATCTGTTTGGGTATCGAGCATTGTGGCCTGTCGGGCCTGGTGCTGATCGATCGAGAGACAGACGAATAATGTGGGCCGAATTGAGAGATTGTGACTATACTTACATGAATACTTGGTCAGACAGAAATTAGAAGCAAAAATAGTTATCCAAATGAATAATTGGTCTAGGGTCCAGTAAAACAACTCCAGACCTCAGTTTGGCCACCACATCCACTAAAGAGAAGGAAAAGAGAAAAGAGAGGCGCCAGGTACGACATCCATCCCATCACACCAATCTACGTCAAGATAAAGAATGTTGGGTTGCCAGGAACAAACCCTGTGATTCAAGGTCTTGCCTAGAATTGCCTCACCTTGCCAACGAATTCAAGGCCTTAGGAAAATCATCCTACAATCGATCGTAGGGACTGAGAACGAAGAAGACATAAAAATAAGGTTAGGGGTATAAAAAGAAAACCTTCCCCCATTCAACAAAGGGGGTTTGCTCCCTTTCTTCTGGAGCTAATGAAGGACCTCTAGGTGGCGTTTCCGATAAAGGGGGAATCTCAAAGAGGGTCTCCAGACCTTCGAAGTGCCCCACCACCAGGGTTGGCGTTGTGTCGACGACCCCTTCTGGCTCCGGGCTAGAGGTAATTTCGATGATAAACTGAAACATTCTGGAGCTACAAAGATAGTTATTAAATCGTTAGCACCACATAAAAACATTTCCCCTAGAGTAGACTTTATGGTCAAAGTAAATAATTGATCTAGGCTTAGTGTTGGATGTTGGATTTTCCTAGTTTACAGCCTCAATTTTGGTTAGACTTTTCCTGGTTTCGTTCTCAGCAGAAGTCGTTGGATGTAGGCTTAGTGTTGTGCTGAACTTTGCATGTCTTTGCTTCATTAGTAAAGATGGAGCAGGGGGGAAAGCCCTTTTATTCAAAAAAAATTTGGTCTAGGTGAATCTTTCTTGGATTCTAGACTTGAATCATGATAGCCAACAATGGGATAGGGACACGTGAGTGGGGGAGAGAGATTAGCAATGCGGTAGTGGAATAGGAGTGGTTGAGAGGGGTTGGAGATTTTATCTGATGTCTCCCCCTCCCCACCTACACCACCGCCATCGCGAGATCCCCAATCTCCCTATCCTCAGCACCATGGGGCCAACTAGTCAATCGCAGAAAGGCGTAGGGGTGTCGTGCGGCAGAGGCTAGGGCTCAAGTCCATGCACAAAGTATTAAAGCTTGATCCTCGTCCTCTCCGTTCTCCATTTGAGATCTAGATGAAATTTGTCACCACAACTAGGGTTTCACCATATTTCTAGTGGTGGGAGGGGAAACTTGGTAGTGACTCTCAGTCCTTCGCTCAGGTAGCCGCATCTCCTCCTCCTCGTCAACCACTTGAGGCAGCCATGGGAGATCATGGACGAGAGTACAAGGGGAACTATTGTGAGGGGGTTTGGTGCGGGTCGTCATGGCCACGGTGTGGGTCGACTCGATCGTGGCTGAGGCCGTGGCCGCTACGTTTGGGAATGCATTGAGGATCTTGGAAACTCGTGATCCACATTAATGCTACATCTGGCAACTTGAGTAACGATAGGAAGAGGCGGCCGGTGGTCGTCAGAATGGCAAGGACCGTCAAGAATGCTGGGGTGACACTACACTGCCTCCTAGTGGCATTAGGCCGGGAAGGATGCTCTACGCCACCTTGAGAAGTCGCATCCACACCCTAAAGGGCCTACCCTCGGTAGCAACAACATCTAGAATCTCGAGGTTTGTGAGAACTACAATATCGTTGGTCATTTTATTATGAAATGTCCTCAAGCTTTATGTGAACCATGTTGTAAATATGCTCATCTATCCATTATTTGCATTGTTTCTGCCTCGGAGTACCATATAATAAGAAACTTCTCCTTCCCCATATGAATAAGTTTTATTTTCTTTGCAATGCAAGGGCTTCCCTAAATCCCCACATATTTGAGATGGGCAAAGTAAACTTATAAGACACATTTTTTCCCGCTGCAATAGGTTGCCATGGTTGACGACACACCCTATTTTCTTGAGTTTTTACGAACCTTGCTCAGAAGAATGAGCCGAAGGGAGTGGACTTCAATAAGCGAGTAGACAAAGCAAGCGCCATGGAGTTGGAAACCATCGATGTATACAACCAAGTAAATTTTCATGTGACAAGTTTGGGTATGGATGGGGGGTCTTATCAACACTTAAAGTAATTTGATTGTTGTTGGGGTTTCCTGTGTGAGTTTTTTTTTTCAATCTTAGTTGGAATGTGCATTGTCTTAGTTACATGCAAATTTCTAATGGATGCAGCCTATATGTAGTGCAAGACGGTTGGTTCATGTTGCTTGTGGTTCAATTCCATGGGTAAGGAGCTAATGTAACACATCGATCAGGGACAAAGTTGCCCGCTATTGCTCTCAACGCCGTCCATTTCGTGCGCATCTAACGTCGTTGGCTCCCTTGCAAAATCGGGCGGGGGAGTACATTGCAAAGTATACTCCACACCCGACTGATTTTCCTCGGGAGTCATGATGCATTGGCCGCGGTCACATGTGGGGCCACCTCTCTATGGCGTTTTTCGTTGCCCCTAAGTGCATTTTTCAAAGCGCTCCTCAGGGACTCTACACAAACCAGGCCGGCTACCATGACACCCTGGGACAGATCATATTTGAACTCTCTGCGTCAAATTGTCGAGGGTAACACAGAGACACTTCCACAAGCAGCCCACTTGGTCACTTTGCAGAAGGTTTCTCCTGAATGATATTCTTTCACTTAGGTTTTTTCTTTTGGTTTTGCTAAAAAACCGGTAAATGATTTTTTAACACATTACAAATTATAAATTTCAAACTATTTTCTTAGAAAATTTGAAAAATATTGTGTATTCTAAAATGTTCACGGTTTTCTTTAAAATGAATAAAAATGTTCACAGATTAGAAAAATATTTTTCAATACAATAAATAGTATACAAATTTCGAATTTTTTGTCAAAATATAAAAATAACCGAGAAGTTTCTATATTTAAATTATTCATGTACTTAAAAAAGTTCACGATTTTAGAAATTATGATTTTTTGCAAAAAAAAAAGTTCAAGAATTGTGAAAAGGTAAAATAATAACAAAACCCAAAGAAAATCCAACACTGGTTAAACCTTTTTCCATGGGCTCTGTGAGGTGCGGTCAAGAAGCGATTTGCACAATCCTCTACCACCGACGCCGTTGGGTCCCCTGCCCTCCGCCGGCCGCTGCAGCGGCTGGAGGGTGGGGCAACCTCAGATCGGATGACCGATTTCTGTAGGGTTCGAGTGCTTTGCCTCTAGTGTAGGGGCATCGGCAATGACGAGAATAATTGTCCTTTATCCCGCCTCAAATCGGTGTTCTATCCCGGAGGAGCGTCGACGGGCTGAAGTTTGGAGTCGATCATCGGGCATTAGACCTAGCGTGGTAAAGGTTTGTCTATGGCGGCAATGTTCAGTAGAGCGGATGATGTTGCAACATATTGATTTCCCCAAGTTTCGCTTCTGCCTCATGAAGCTCGTCCAAATACGGCTTCGTCGGGCAACTTGCAAGTTTGGTGTCCCCCATCTCCATCTGGCCGGAGCTGGCATTATCTCTCGGCCCTTGTCGTCACTAGCTTCTCCGGGAGAGCGATCTCCCGAGATGATGGTCGCCAACATCTTTTGTTCTATGTCGACGACTTCCCGGCCGTTGCTTATACAAGTGCTTGGGTTTTTTCAATATTTCTCCGACACGAGCTTTGCTATGTCGGAGGCCCAAAGGCGGCATCGAGCTTTGCTCATGGCGTGCCATCGAGGGATGCAGAAGGAAGATGGTGCTGGACTTTTCAAGGACTAATGTTTTATTGATTTTCGTAAGGATGTTCTTGAAAGGTCTCGTTTCAGATAACATGTGTGCCTTTATGCCTTTTCCGCAAAAGAAAAAAAATCCAACAAATGGAAACATGAAAGAAAAAACGGGAAAACGCTCCTGTGGCTGATTGGCAAGGAGCGACAAATAGGAAGGTTTTGTCCGTTCCTTATAAAAAACAAAAGGAAGGATTTGTCCTTAATTTTGTTTAGGCAATTTTGCCCTTAAATAGATGGCAATTTTGACTCTTCTTTGCTACACTACTCCCTCCGTTCCTTTATGTAAGGTGTATTATTTATGGCACGATGATCAAGACACATAATTATAGACATGTTAAGACTAAATTACCCTTAGCAAATTTCTTGGTTAATGGAAAGTGAATTAGTTAGTCCAGAAAAGTATGAGATACACATAATCTACAAAAAGATAGTTTCTTTTTTTTGTTATAAGAAAAGGTACGGACAATCAGAAAAGAGATACTTTCCTTTTTTCAAAATGGTTAACAAGAGAATTATGAGGAATTTGAAGAAATGCACCTCACATTTTAAAATTGTATCAAAAAACAAATACATCTTATATAAAAAAACGAAGAGAGTACTATCGTAGGCCTTATAAGCCGATGTGTAGGAGGTCCGCGTGGGCTTGTCCGAGGTTCAAGACGCACCGATCCGTCTCTACCAGCACGATCCCGTAGAAGCTCGAGGACCTCGTCAACCTCCTTTCCACCGGCGATGAAGAGGCGACGCGGGCGCGCTCCTTCTCCGTCGAGTTTCCAACGCTTTTTTGGTGCCCACCGTCATCCTCGTCTCTCAATCTCATCTACTACACCCTAGCATCTACGTACCGTGGGTGCCTTCATGAAACCAATTGTCTAGGCCAACAGATCCGGACACCCTAGGTTATATTTGGAGTTTATTTCAACTCACGGGAACTTCCATTGCTGGAACATTCAATGAATGAGATGGAATAGTTGAGCGCACTGGCTACAAGACAATACAATACTCCCTCCGTTTCTAAATATAAGTCTTTTAAAGATCCCACTACGGACTATATACGGATGTATATAGACATATTTAGAGTATATATTCACTTATTTAGCTCGGTATGTAGTCCGTAGTGAAATCTCTAAAAAGACTTATATTTAGGAACGGAGGAAGTAATATCTACTCTCTTCGTCCCAAATTAGTTGTCTTAGATTTGTCTAGATACGTAGGTACAACCGTCTCTAAACAAATCTAAGACAATTAAATTGAGACAGAGGTAATGCTACCTAGGGTTTGAGGGCTCGCCACTCCACGGGAAGCAGCGAAGAAATATGTTGAATTCTATAATTTTCTTTTCAAGGTATAAATCATGCTTACTTAAGTTTGCTATATAATAACTTCTTGTTTGCGGATGAAAATTTCATCCTCCTTCTCTTCGAGACACCCTCTGGCTTTGCACTTTTTCATTTTTGTGTGACACTCATTAACCGACCAGATTCTATGGAGGTGCTACTATATGTTCTTTCTTCCTTGGTTGCTCATGTGCTTGCTTGCTTGCTTTCTCTTGTTGTTTATGTCATCTGCCTAATTTCATATTTTATCCTCGTCTCCTGCAGGACATATGGTGTAATTTCACCGACGTTAGGCTGCAAAACTTGTTAGTGTGCCTCCTTCTTCCCTTCGGTTCCCTGCTTCTGTTTTTATTTTCAGTTGTTGATTGCTGCCGCAAAATTAATCCTACTACTTATCTTGCACTGTTCATGATTACATCATTATTTTCTATTAATTGACTTTGTATTGCGTTGAGGGAGGAACATCAACACATTGTCCATTACTTTTTATTAAATGATTAAGAACCCCCTCTCTTGACTGAGAGACATGACATGATACTTGATTAATTGTTTCTTCTTACCCTTGAACATGTTCATCCTTGTTTTATTTCTTCATCAGGCTACTACGCTGAAAGAGTTTCAAACTTTTGAGGACAAGTCCAATGCCATTAATCGAAAGACTGGTGTCAACAAAAAGCTTACTGAGATGATCAAGAAGTGGCTCGGCGGGAAGAAACTGGCAGTTGGAAAGCGTGAATATAAGGAAATCCTTGAAGAGAGATTGGTGAGTATAAGTTCCTGGTTTACCTATATTTTCTGAACAACTTTGATCGCTAATTTTGCTGTTACTTCTTCCAGAAAATAAAGTGCCTGTATAATCCAGCTGTGATGGAGGTGATATGGGGCATACAGAATTGCATGCCAAGTTTGGTGCCTGGAGAAACATCACAGCTGGCTGAAGAGGACCACGTCCCGATGAGCAAGGGATTGCGAAGAGTCTTGAAGCATTATGACTGTGATGTCAAAACAAAGATTGTGAGTTAACAAGTTGCCCTGGACCAAAAATTGTTGGATGCAACTTCAATAGAAACATCATGCTTCGCATCTCTGCTTTAATGATGAAGCAATGTTCTTTGTCTCCAGGTCAATAAGAAAATCATTGAGACGGCTGCCGCCTTGTTTAAGTGCGATTCTGTCATGAAGGATACCTCTAGAGCCTTGCACAGAGCAGGTGATACCATTAAGGATATTTCTGGCATCAGCTGTGAAGGTTGGACCCTATCGCGAACTGCAACAGCTCTGAAGATGATATGGTGGCCTGAAGAAGTTGGCGATTCTCGTGTGGTAAACTGTAGATACTGTTTCGTGAATGTGTTCTTAGCTACATGCCATCCCATTTCTTGCAAATTCATCGCTCAGTCCAAATCATGTTTGTTGCAGGTTTCTCAAGATGAGGCAGCAAGACTGGCGAATGATGCCGATAAATATTCACTCGTGATAAATAAGCATGCTTGCTTGGGAGTCTACGATGAGATGGTGGAAGCTTATGATGTTATAATCTCGAAAGGAGAACTACTCAGATCATTGGTTGAGCGCGAGCCGAGGAAACATATGAAGCGGAAGAGCCTGAAGTATCACAGCTAGCTGAAACTGCATGTTCTTAGTGTGAAGGGAGTTTTCGGTAAACTTACTGGTTCATAGGGTATTATTGAACATAAGATGATCTTGGTTGACTTTATTGCGATCTCAGTCTAAGTTTGTCCGTACGAAAATGTGTAGTGCAATTAAGTTTGAGCAACCCTGTTTAATTGGCTGCCAAGTATTTTGCTTATATCTAATTGAACTTTGAGTGGTTTTTCTGGTCATATGGAGTGTCAGATCGGTTACATCTAAGCAGGTGTTTTTGTGAAGGATTCGGTAGACACTAGTAATCACTCTGGTTAACGTATGAGCATTACAATTTCAATTTACATATATATAGCGAAGCATAACCTTACATGCACAATGATTTGCAGTACATTCCACATACTTCATGAATTTAAATTTTGATGGGATCTATTACACATACTTGCCTAATATCTTGATGGGATCTACCACACATACTTGCCTAAAGCGTATTATGATTAAATACATCATCAACATTCATGTTTCTATGAAGGCGGCTGTGGCGGCTTTGTTAATATCAAAATGATATACCTGTTCAATCTCTTGAAGGTACTTATAG
Organism: Hordeum marinum; assembly: GCA_022496015.1. Classification (NCBI taxonomy): domain Eukaryota; kingdom Viridiplantae; phylum Streptophyta; class Magnoliopsida; order Poales; family Poaceae; genus Hordeum; species Hordeum marinum. The sequence goes on along the minus strand of CM039678.1, from coordinate 500,153,874 downwards.
GTATAGGGTGTGTGTGTTCATAGCGGTGAGTATCAGCGTTTATATGAACGCTTGCGTCTGTACAATTTTTTCAAAAAAAACATTAACATTTCTACCTTATTAAGCCAATACAATAACTATTCCATTTCAGACGCCTATCAGATCATTGATTTCTCACAATATTACGATAGTTACAGTTCACCATCATTTAGCTAGTGAGAGCATCGCCAATGGCCAAAAATATGTATAGGTAAGGTTGAATAGATCATAATATATTTCCAGAATATTACTACCATCATTTCGCTGTTGAGACTTGAGACAATCACCAATGAAACACCACCTCCATAGCTGTGTTCTCCTTGTCGCCAATCTCCAGGCATACACTAGCCTTACCATCCACTCATTCCGTGCCGTTTAGCTTACAGAATGTCGATGCTATTTCCTGGTTACATATTGGTTCTGATCGAAAGCAGCAATTAGAAATCACATAATGTTCCCTGCAAAAAAAAGGACAACACATAATGTTAGCTCAAACACATGCTATAGCAACAGAATTTCATTCACACGCCAAGAATATAGTAAGCGTGCACTCGCAACCACGTCTTGACTAATAACCTATCAGATATTCAAATTCACGGCAAGCAACACAATAATTAGCATCACATGCATAGAGTGAAGACACCTAATCATCTCAGTAACCGTCTTCGAGCAGGGGGGGGGGGGTCGGTAAAAAAACATGTCTGAGTTGTATCATAATCATGTGTTGCTTTGGACGAAAATAAAAAAGATTACCAATATTAATACTATTATTTTAAAAGAGACTCTACAATTCTCAATAAGAATAATTGTATTAGAATAAAAAGGGATCAAAATATCCAGTTAAAAATAGATAAAAGATATTAGTAATTTCATCATACAAGAACATCTTGTTGCATGCAGTGATGCATATCTCACAATCAAAAGAATTAAATCAAATTGAAAATAAAAATTTGAAACATATAAGATGGAAGTTGAGAGACATTGATTACAACATCCATTAGTGCTAACCTTGGATATTTAGCTGGAGCCTAGGAGAATCGATGGGTGCAGCCTACAGGATAGCCTCTCGCAACACTCGCATCGCCTGATTCAGTTTGAATCGAAACCGATCAAGAGAAGGGAGCCATCGAAAGAAGGGAGAGCAGGAAATAACAAAGCGGCGTTCGGCAGCCCTAATTGCCTCTTAATGAATCTAGGGCGTAGGACTCTAGGAACGGAGGTCATAGTCTACAATGGGCCTTCTTACGAGCCTTTATTTAGTCGGGGGGGGGGGGGGCAAAGTACGTGAAATCAGCAAATTTATTGCTAATTAACAATGCATTCTAAAGCTTTGGTGGATCGTTGGGGAGCCCCCCCCCCCCGGTATCTCCGCCCCGGTTTGAGAAACACATGTCAAGACTTCCTTGGAAAGGACAATACATTGTGTCAGCCACATCGACCAGAGCTAGGGAGACTCGAGAGCAACATGAAAGCCACCACAAACAGTTGCAGAGCAGAGGACATAGTGGTAGCGAGACGAAGCCACATGCCGACGAAGGAACCTGCTCGCCAACTGCATGAGAGGTAAAAGACTAGGCAACCATCGTATCCATTGTGCCGCTACTGCTGGAAAGGGGACGTCAATCCACACGAAGCAGGCTTCCGCCCCCTCCTCCTTATATATAAAGGCACAAATGGCCGAACCGATACAAGAAGATGAGGAAATCCTCATACAAGCAGGTCAAATGGAAAATGGCATCTGAGCTAGTGGCATGTACAAGTGCTACTCACCCAATACCGAGCATGAAAACAGGAGATGCCACACCTAACATGAGAAACCCTATACTATTGAACATGACCGGAGCCGAGCCGCCAAAAAAACCACTGAGCACTATGGTACCGAACACATCGAACTATCTCTGGAAGGGACCGACTCATTGTTGAGACAACCTCCTCGCTTCCAGGCCATGGACAATAACTCCTGCCAACAGATAGCAAGGGCCAAGAACGGGGACCACAGGGGCATGTCTATAAGTCAATAGAACACTAACTCCACCTCACGCTAGAGCCGAGGAAACAACATGCCAGTGACAACGCAAAACCGAAGCCGGTGACTAGCTACAACCAATAGACAGTGGGGCTCCATGACAACGCCATCAAGAGGGTGATGACCCCAAGTGCCACCGCTATCCAATCTGGAAGACGGGCTAGGGTTTTCACCTGGAGCCTAGGCACGAAGAGGGAACCCACAATGGCACCTCCAAGAGGGAAACACCACTCGCAACATCATCATCACTGGTGCTATAGTACAGAGATTCCGCTCAAAACCTCATCTGAGCTACCTATGGTACCATTGTTGCAGACGCAAACCAAGAGGAGGGCCGGCGTAGCCAACTCTAGACCTCCAGATCAAGACCAGGTATCCGTCACCATCGATGACACCAGGATCACCCGGACCCCTCCCCTCGCTACCCTCCGGGTCAAGAAGGAGAGACACCGCCATGGTTGCAGCGCTGCTTGCCGGAAAGCCAAGCACATGGCCTCACCACCTAGAGCCGCCACCCCGGCGTCCAAGATAGACACGTCACCATTGCAAAAGGGTACGATGATGTTGAAGCACAATTGTAGACACGGACACCGCAAAGTGGGTCGGTCGTAGCCATGGCCAGAATCGGACAATGAAGCTGATCCACGTGCCACGAAACCTAGACACGGGTGCCGGATCCCACTTGGATCCAGTTCCCACCACAGAGAGGGACACAAATCATTGGGGCCAACGAACATCATTGCTGCGACGACTTTGGAAGGCAGGCCACGGGTGTAGTGGGCTTCGACGGTCCAGATCCGGTCCAACACACGAAGCTCGCCACAACCCAACCCTAAATGTATCCTCACCGGGTACCGAAGATCCAAACACCCAATAAACCACCATTGGCTACAGTCTAGGGCCAAGCACACCCCTGGAGCCAAGGAGCCAGACTGTCGGAGCATCAGACCTCCACTCCTCGGTGTTCGAGCCCACATCGCCACCACTAGATGCTATTTATTTGTAAAATTTTAAAATTTAAAATTATTCAAGGGCATCCAAAAATATTCTTAGATTTATTATATTTTCTTGGATTTGAAATATGCAGATATTTGATTTTTTTACATGAATTCTAGAAATGATGTAATAAATAATATTATAAACTTAAAAAAGGTCGTAAAAGAAGAAAAGAAAAAGGAAGCATAACAATAAGGAACAAATCCCTTAAATAGGAATGAGCGAGAAATAGGAAGGATATGTCCTTAATTTTCTTTAGGCGGATTTGCCCTTAAATAGATTTGCAGTTTATTTACTCTTTTGCTACTATCGTAGGGTGGGCGTGGGCTTGTACGAGGTTCAACCAAGAAGCACCGACAGTCTCTACTAATTACTAAACCTAACCGACTCGACCTCCTCCTCAACCTCCTCGCCTCCGCATTTCCAAAGGAAAAAAAATCCTCCTGTCCTCCGGCGATGAAGAGGCGACGCGGCCGCGCTACTGCTCCGTCGAGAGTCCCACAGTATTCAGGTGCCCGCCGTCATCCTCGTCATGCTCGGCAGGGAAACTTTCAGTAGAAATGGGAAAGGAAACCCTTCACGAAACCAATTTGGATCCGAACCCACAGATCCGGACGCCCCTGGCTAGGTTTCGTGTGCTTGGTTAGAGAGGGAGGCCACAGATCGGCGGTTCATGGTCATGTTACCAAAGCATTTGCGTCTCGTTTAAAGCATTCAGACACCTGGGTTCTAGACAAGTTGAAACACGATCTGATTTCTTTTCTCGGTGATCATATGCTTGCCTGAGTTTGCTAATAACTTCTTGTTTGCAGCTGACCTTTTTCCGTTTAGCGAATACATGCTGCTTCTGTTCGAGACGCCCTCTGGCTTTGCAGTTACTGGGTCACTCATCAACCCACCAAAAACGATGGAGGTACTACCGTACTAGTACATGTTCTTCCTTCCTTGGTTACTGATATGCTTGCTTGCCTTCTCTTGTTGTCTGTGTCATTTACCTAATTTTCTGTTTTATCCCTGTCTTATGCAGGACATATGGTATAACTTCACTGACAGTTCGAGGGCGAAATGGGTTAGTGCCCTCCTTCTTCCCTTCGGTTGCCTGCTTCTGATTTCTATTTCCTGATGTTGCTTGCTGCCACCAGATTAATCCTACCAGTTATCTCGCACCATTCATGTTTGCATCATAATTTACTTTTGGTCTTAATTTATTTAGTTTTGTGCTGTGGGAGGAAAATTAAAAAATTGTTCATTACTTCTTAAAATTTGGTGTATGAACTTAATCTGAATCACAATAGTATTTTGATGACCGAGGACTTTGAACATGGGTATATCATTACGGTTGAGATGTACCTACTGAATCAGCCCCCTTTCCTGACTGAGAGACATGACATGGTACTCGGTTAATAGTTTCTTTTTACCCCTGAACATGCTTATCCTTGATTTATTTCTTCATCAGGTTGTTTTGTTTATGGGGTTTCAAACTTTTGAGGACAAGTTGAGTGCAATTAATCGAAACACTGGTGTCAACGAAAGACTTACTGAGATGATTAGGACGTGGATCCCTAGGAACAAAATAGCTGTTGGAAAGCCTGAATATAAGGAAATCATTGAAGAGACATTGGTGAGTATAAGTTCTGTTTGACCTATATTTTTCAGCAACTTTAATCAACATTTTTGGTGGCTACTTCTTCCAGAAAATAGATTGCCTGTATAATCAAAGAGTGATGGAGGTAATGTGGGGCATACAGAATTGTATGCCAGGTTTGGTGCCTTGCGAAAAATCAGAGCTGGCTGAAGAGGACCGCCTCCCGATGAGCAAGGGATTGCAAAGTCTCTTGAGTCGTTATGGCTGTAATGTCAAACCAGAGATGGTGAGTTAATAACTAGAGTAGTTGCCATGGACCAATGTTTTGGATCGAACATCAATAGAAGAATCATGCTTTGCGTCTCTGCTTTAGTGATGAAGCAATCTTCTTTGTCTGCAGCTCCAGGTCAATGAGGAAATTGTTGCAACGGCTTCGTCCTTGTCTGCATGTGATTCTGTTGAGAGGGAATATTCTCTCGTCTTGCGCAAGGCAGGTGATGTCATTAAGGATGTGTCTGGCATCAGTTGTGAGTGATGGAGCCTACTGAAAATCGCAACAGCTCTGAGGATGATATGGTGGCCTGAAAATTTTAGAGAATCTTGTGGGGTAAATTGTGGATAGTGTTTTGTGAATTTGTTCCCAGATGCGTGCTATCCCATTTCTTGAAAACTTGTCACTCAGTCCAAATCATATGTTTCTGACAGGTTTCAAAAGACGAGGTATTAAGATTGGCGAATGACGCAGATAAATATGCACTCCTGATGAATAAGTATGTTTGCTTGCGAGCCTACAAAGAGATGGCAAATGCTCATGATGTTAGGGCCTCAAAAAAAGAACTACTGAAATCATTGGTTGAGCATGGGGTAAGGGAGCATATGAAGCGGAAAAGCCTGAAGAAATGATAAGCTCACAGCTAGCTGAAACTCCCTGAGATGGTCTTGGTTCACTTTATTGCAATCTCAGTCTGAGATGGCCTGTACCAAAAAGTTTAGTGCTAATTAAGTTTGAGCAACCCTGTTTAATCGGCTGCAAAGTATTTTGATTATATGATATATCCACTTTGCTTACTTTTTCTGCACGAATGGAATATCAGATCGATTGCGTTTTTGCATGTGTTTTGTTGATGATTCGTTAGAAGCCAATATTCGAATGCATGAGGCTTACAATTTCAATTTACATATGGCAACAATGCACAATGATTTCTACTAGCTAGTTCCTCGTAATTTATAAATTTATATCTTGATGGGATCTACTAGCTAGTTCACCTTCTTGTCCAAAGCATACTGGGATCTCACCAACATTCACATTTCTCCCGTATTGAGCCAGTAAAGTAACTACTGCATTTTAGGAGCCTATCAGATCATATATTTCTCACGATATTACTATAGTTACGGATCAGGATCATTACCTAGCTAGTGGGAAAATTGCCAATGATCAGAACAAGATCACAGCGCACGACAAGCAAAAGAGGAGAGCTACCCCCTCGCGTCGCCTCCCCTAGGCGACGCTAGGGGCCCCTGAAACCTAGCGCCGCAAGCCGCCCCTCGCGCCTCCTCCTACCGCCGGCATGGGCCGTGGTCGTGGGCCCGGCGCCGAAGGCACCAGGACAGGTGTTTGCTACGGGATCCCATTTGAGGCGTCGGCAGGGGCACCTCTCGTGGGAGTCCGAGGGCAGGGGCTAGGGCGGCGACCCTATGCTGTGCCGCGGTGGCCGAAGCTCCATGGCCGGCGGAGCGGCGAGCCTGAAGAGGACGGTGGCGGTGGCAGTGCCCCATCCGGCGGGGTTGGTTGATCTGTGTGGAGATGGTGGCGGTGATGGAGGATCTGCCACGGGGTGGCCTTGCGCCGACCAGCGGCGCATGGAGGGACCGGTGAGGGGATGAAGGATCTTTGCCGGAGTATCGACGGCGGTGTACGTCTTCATGGCGATGCTTCGCGCGGTTCCAGCCAGCCGCGAGATCGGGACGACGTGGTTTCCGATGAAAATCGCGCCTGACTGCGGTCTTGGCGGACGATGGCGGCGTATCGGATGTCATTCCCTTCTCGAGACATCGTCGTTGCAGGTCACGTCAACTTGATCGGGATGTTCCGAGGGAAACCCTAGATCTGGGTATACCGGATCGGACGATGATGGCGCTTTCTGTTGGAAATATGCCCTAGAGGCAATAATAAATTAGTTATTATCATATTCCCTTGTTCATGATAATCGTTTATTATCCATGATATAATTGTATTGATCGGAGACTTAGATGCATGTGTGGATACATAGACAAAACCATGTCCCTAGTATGCCTCTAATAGACTAGCTCGTTGATCAAAAGATGGTTAAGGTTTCCTAGCCATGGACATGAGATGTCATTTGATAACGGGATCACATCATTAGAAGAATGATGTGATGGACAAGACCCAAACTACAGACGTAGCATATGATCATGTCAGTTTATTGCTACTGTTTTCTACATGTCAAGTATATGTTCCTATGACCATGAGATCATGCAACTCACAGACACCGGAGGAGTGCCTTGTGTGTATCAAACGTCGCAACGTAACTGGGTGATTATAAAGGTGCTCTACAGGTATCTCCGAGGGTGTCTGTTGGGTTGGCATGGATCAAGACTGGGATTTTTTACTCCATGTGACGGAGAGGTATCTCAGGGCTCACTCGGTAATACAACATCACAATAAGCCTTGCAAGCAATGTGACTAAGTGTTAGTCACGGGATCTTGTATTACGGAACGAATAGAGACTTGCCGGTAACGAGGTTGAACTAGGTATGGAGATATCGACGATCAAATCTCGGGCAAGTAACATACCGATGAACAAAGGGAACATCATACGGGATTAACTGAATCCTTGACATAGAGGTTCGACCGATAAGGATCTTCGTAGAATATGTAGGAACCAATATGGGCATCCAGGTCCCGCTATTGGTTATTGACCGTAGAGGTGTTTCGGTCATGTCTACATAATTCTCGAACCCGTAGAGTCTGCACACTTAAGGTTCGGTGACGTTTTGGTAGTATAGAGTTATGTATGGTGGTGACCAAAGGTTGTTTGGAGTCCCAAATGAGATCCCGGACGTCACGAGGAGCTCTGAAATGGTCCGTAGGTAAAGATTCATATATAGGAAGTCCTATTTTGGTCACCGGAAAAGTTTCAGGCTCATCGGTAGCGTATCGGGAGTGCCGGTAGTGTACCGGGGGACCATCGGGATAGGTATTTCGACCGAAGAGGCTACATGAGCTGTGGGAGGGTGGAAACCAGCCCTTAGTGGGCTGGTGGAAGTCCTCTAAGAGGCCCATGCGGCTGGACTTGAGAAAGAAAGAAAAAAACCCGCAAAGGTGGAAATAGACTCCAAGTAGGAAAGGAGCAATCCTAGTCTTACTAGGATTGGAGGAGGATTCCTCCAATCCTCCTTGCGCAAGAGGCAAGGCAGGGCTGCCTTGTGCGCCAGCCCTCCTCCTCCCTCCCTCTTATATATACTGGAGGTATTGGGTGTTTTGCACTTGATTTTACGGCCAAGTGCTACCCGTTCCACCGGTGCTCCTCTAGATCGGATTTCTGCAATGCTTAGTCGAAGCCCTGCCGGAATTGCTCCACCACCATCGCCGGAGCGCCGTCACGCTGCCGGAGAACTCTTCTACCTCTCTGCTCTCTCTTGCTGGATCAAGACGGCGGAGATCGTCATCAAGCTGTACGTGTGCTGAACGCGAAGGTGCCGTCCGTTCGGCGCTAGATCGGAAGGACCGTGATCAAGATCGCAAGACGGATCGTGATGAGATCGCGGGACGGATCGTAATGAGTTCGCGGGACAGATCGTGATCAAGATCGTGAGACGGATCGTGATGTGATCGCGGGACGGATCGTGATGAGTTCGCGGGACAGATCGTGATGAGATCGCGGGACGCTCGGTGATTTGGATCGCGAAGACGTTCGACTACACCAACCGCGTTTTTTAACGCTTCCCGCTTAGCGATCTATAAGGGTATGTAGATCCACTCTCCCTCTCGTAGATGCTTATCACCATGAATAGATCTGCGTGTGCGTAGGAAATTTTTTGTTTCCCATGCGACGTTCCCCAACACTTTCGGTGTTGTTCTCCCTCCCGGGGGCATCGTTTTGGAGCAAGTGCTGGCTGGAGGGGACAAGAGGAAGAGCGGTGTTCAATTCACCGCAAGGCCGATGGCGGATGCCGGCGGCATGGTGCTGCGGAATTTTGTCGACGGCCGCGTGTGGATGAATACGTGCAGGATGGGGGAGCTGTCTGGCACCATGATGATGTCGACGGCAGGCTTGGCAAGGTCGCTGCACAGTGGAGGAGCCAGGATTTTCGACATGGGTATGCAGAGTCAATTTTTTTTAATGTATGACATAAAAAGTTCATAGCAATAACAACGAAACTATAAATTATTCTTTGGCTTTCAATGTCGATAAATAAATACCGTTGTTGGTGTTGATGTCGAACTTATTTTCAACACCCTTGAAGCTCTGTCCCACCAACGCTTTTCTCCCCCAAACGCTTCAAATCACCACACATGTTCTTTAGTTTTCACACCTATATAAAAAAATACATGTTAGATATTCAGATGGTGGCATGGAGGAAAGTCTTACAAATTTGAATATTCATAATCCTGGATTTTAGATGGATAGAATATTAAAATTGAACCTGTTTTCTTGCACTACTGCACAAGTTTTATAGCGACCCAATGCACACGACGCTCAAAATTGACTGGATGCTACAATAGATTAATCATAAAAAATGGGGAATGAAGATAATCCGGAATGAAGATACTCCTCTATTCTTTATTAACAATTTGAAGAAATAAAAATTAATAAGAACTCAGACGATGGGCGAATTGTGTATGACCCCGTTGCCGACTTGTCTACTAGATGGCAAATGTGCCGAGTGTGTACTGGGAAGGAGGACGTAGGCAGGCAAAGCAGATCGATCGGCAAGAGGCGGCGATCCGCGACGGCCGAAAAATAATGTGGTGGTTCCTTCCGATGGCCGATGCGGGCATGTGGTGTGGCGACGTCCAAGTTTCACAATGTGGCGGTTGTATCAGCAGAATCGCAGGCTCGAGGCGCTGTTTTTTAAAACGACTGGGGCGTTGGCTCGGTTTCTTGGACTTCGATCAATCGGCCTGCATTAAGCGTCAAGGATTAGGCCCAGTAGTAGAGTACCAGCCCAATATAGGTCTAAGCATCAAGGAGTACTTACAACTAGACAGCTATACGATCTAAAAAGGCATACAGGAGCTTATATACTGAAACTTTTTTGCAAAAAACAATGGGTATGCATTGCATACCCTTGCATTAGCCTAGCTCCGCCCATGTCGCTGCATCAGTACCAGCTCTGGAGATGGATCGGTGAAAGACAACGGTGACGGCCTATGCGCCGGACCGGTTTGGACCTAGTCTGGTATATGGTTGGATTGGGGTATCCGGCTTTAGATGTTAAGGTTTGCTGCGATGTCTGTTTGGTATATGTTCGGATATTTGGCCCCCCTTCATCATGGATAGGAGTAGGGCATGTGTTGTCAAGATGATGACTTCAGGCTTACTGATGTATTGATTTGTAAGGTTTTTAAGAATAATTAATAAAATGCAGAGGCCAGGGGTATATCCTCCTTTTAAAAAAATTAGAGTTTGTCCCGTATTGAGCCAATAAAGTATCAACCATTCATGCAAAGGAGAAAGGACGTGCATGCATGCTCATGACCTTTCTTGCTATGGTTTTCTTCCTATCTCTTCTAAGGAATCCTAATCGCCTAGCCTTTTTTTTTGACAGTCACGCCTAGCCTTCTTTCTTGGTTAACTTTCATCATTTCTTTGGCCTCCCATGCATGGCATTGCCAACGCTGGCAACAACGTTGTGCATCGCGCAACCAGCCAGGTGCGTCAAGACGTCAAGTAGGCAGCTAGCTAGGGACGCGTACTTGCGCTCAGCGAAGATGCGAGTTGTCGACTGTCGATTTGTTGCATTCAACAAGGTGGACAAATGAATGGAATTAGTGGCCTCTCTGGTCAGTGAGGAACTTGTAGATCATTTACTACGACGACAAAAAAATGAAAATGAAATAGTGACATTGATACTACCCTTGAAAGAAAAAGGAAAAAATAAAACTAAAAGGAAAAAAAACATAACAAGTCTTCTAAGAAAGAATGAATTGGGTGGCATTGGTAGTACCCTTCAAGAAGAAGAAAATAAAATAAAAACCAAAAAATAATGACAATTTTTGCACCCATTATACATAGAATTTGTGGTTTCTTATAACATGCAAGAGTAAATATATAATACTGATTTTCTTGCAATAAAAAAGGACTTTGTCTAAGAAGAAATGAAGTAGTGCAAAATGAGAAAACATATGCACATAATTTTCACAAAAGATGCACTTTTCTAATATGCCAGAGTAAAAGTTGTGGAATTTTGACAAGGATTGGAATTTCTCCTCTCTCGCGACTGCATCGCCCCCGCGGGCGACCGGCCGCACCCTGCCCCTTCCTCCTCCAGCTCTCCCTCACCTCTCCCTCCTCGCCGCCGTCGTCGGCGCCCCACTGCCGGGCCTGGCCCGGGTGACGCTGGCGACGGCGGCTCCTGACCATTCCCCTCTCGTTTGCTCTCCGGCGCGGGGCGGAGCGGCGCCGGGGGGTGTTCCTAGGCGGCGGCGGTCTGGCGTGGCGGTGGGTTTCTTTGTGCGGCGCGGGAGATCGGCTGGGCGGCGGCGGCGCCGTTGGCGGCGGGGTAGCGCGGCGACGCTACCGGTGGCGCCCGCTCGGTCTAGATCTGGGCCCTTTGGGCCCCATCTGGGTCGGGGCGGGCCGATGGCGGGTGGGCCGACGGCGTGACCTCCGGGAGACGGGGGAGCAGCGATGGGCAGTGGGGTGCTGGCGGCGCTGATGCCGCCCTGCTGCAGCGTGGCCGGCGAGGCTTAGCCGGCCCGATTCGGGCCTGGCCGGGCCAGGGGTGGCCTGGTATGCCCTCCTGCTGCGCACGGACGGCGACCATGTTGGTGCCGGAGGCAAGGGCCTCCCGCACGTTGGCGGTGGAGGTGGTTCCCTGTAGCGCAGCTTCGGTGTTGCTGCTCGCGTCGCCTAGCGCTCCTCTCTTCGTCCTCTTGGCCTCGTGGTGGTGATCTCAGTGAGGTGGCGTGGATGGTGTCGCACCCGTGGTGGCGCATGTTGGTGTGTGGCGTGTTGGCTGGTTGGCTCCGGTCCGGTTGGGCGGTGGGGTTTGGAGTGCGGGAGCAATCCATGCCGGCTCCGATGCGATGACACCTGCGGGTGCCACCATTCATTCCTAAAAGGTGTCGGTGGTCTCCATCCCCCACTCCCCTCCGTGTGCCGGGGGAAACCCTAGGACACGTCTGGGCAGCAGTGTCGTCGACGTCGCTTTCCTTCTTGAAGGTTCTGCTTGGTACGCGGAGGATCGGAGCCCTGGATAGTGGTGGGTTGAGTCCGGAGGGCGCAGCGGTTGCGGTTCATTTGCGCTTTGTTGAGCTGCCGGTGTTGGCATTGTTTCTTCTTCTATTTTTCTTTTGGGCTTGATGTACTTCTCGCCCGAGCGCTTTCTCTGTGATCGGTGTTTGTTGCTTTGGAATACAAAGCGGGGGGAAACCCTTTTTCGGTAAGTAGTGGAATTTTTGGAATAAATATGTTTCCTAAGAAGGAATGAATGAGTGGCATTGCTATTACCCTAAGAGAAGTAAGAAATTGAAAAAAACTAATTCAAATTTAAAATTAAGTAATATATTTTTAAGAAAGAACTAATTAGTGGAATTGGTATTACCCTTTAAGAACAAATAAAATAAAATAGAAAATAATGACCAAATTTGCAAACAATATATATACACCAAAATTATGATTTTCATTATATGCAAGAATAAGCATATATAGCAAAATTTTAGAAAAAAATCATCCCTTGGAAACAATGAACTAATGACATTAGTATAACCCTTAAAGAAGAAATGAAATGCAAAAACAATCAAATTATCCTAAGGAAGAATAAATTAGTAGCATATGTAACAAAAAGGACAATGAACAATAAATAAATAAAATAATGGCAAAATTTGCACAAAATTTACTAACAATAATTACTCTATTTTATAATATGGAAGACTAAGCATATAATAATGAAAGTTTCACAAAATGGAAGTTTCCTAAGAAGGAATGACTTAGTGGCATTGTCATTACCATTAAAGAAGAAATAAAAGCAAAAAATGAAAATGATAAAATTTTACGAGAATGAAAGAATTAGTGGCTTTGGTATTACGATTTAAGAAGACATAAAATCAAATTACAATTAAACAACATCAAAATATTACCTATAAATAAGAAAGAAAATAGAACAAAACCAAAAGAAAATGAAATTAATAAAGTGTTCTAAGAAAGAATGAATGAATTACTTCAGTATTACCCTTTAAGAAGAAAGGAAATGAAATGAAAATTCAACAAAATAAAAATAGGTTTTATAAGGAGAAATAAGTTAGTGTCATTAATATTACCTTTAAGAAGAAATGAAATGAAAATAAAAGTAATCTAAAACAAACAATGAGATTTCTTGCACACAATTTAGACAAAAATAATGCTTTTCTAAAATATGCGAGAGTAAGCATATAATAATGAAATGTTAGCAAAAATAATTCCTAAGAAGGAATGAATTAGTGGCACTGATATGACCCTTAAAAACAAAGAAAATTAAATAATAATTACCTAAAAAAGTACGATTAAATTTTATAGGAAGATGAAATCGTGGCATTGGTATTATTATTTAATAACAAACATAATGAAGAATTGTTTAAAAAAATTGCACATAACTTTGTACTAAAATTTCATTTTTTCTAATATGCAACCAACAATCATTTAATAGTGTGATTTTTGCACATATTGCATAGTATTTGTGTGTGTACATTTAACTCATATGAATCAATAATACGTAATAAATAATAAATAAAAACCAAGTATTAAAGAAAAACAAAGGACAGAACAAGAAATGCATAAAAACAAAATTCATAAAAAGAACTTAGGGAGAGATGGGAGTGCTGGGCGGGATTGCTAATGGGCAAGCGAATCAACTGACCCAAATATTCGAGTCGGTAAAAACAACGACAACACAAAACCAGCTTACAAGCAACTCAGGCAAAAAAACACGAATCTCAAAACCAACATCAATGGCCAACAAAATTTATTGATCAACAAATAATTTCTAGATGATTTATATATTGCTCAAGTGAATAAAAATATGTTTATTATTTTTTAGGAATGAACACGTCCCGAAGGAAGATGCTCGTGTTGTTGACCAAGGACATATGATTGATACTAGCACAAATGCCCGCGCGTTGCAACGGGACAAAAATATCAATTTGTAATCAAGTTTATTAGATTTTCATGTGAAAAAAAATACATTGTCATGTAATGCAAAATTAGTTAAAATTTAAACTGTTTACAAGATCCAAACTTATCCAATTAGAAAATGATAATCTTAAAATTATTTCTACCTGACTCAACATATAACAAAATAATGTTAAGAACACAATAAAATTTAGTTATTTTGTCATCCGGAATTGCTAGTTCACCAGAGATACTGCTCACAAAATTCAGAGAAAGAGAGATATAGCATTACCCCAGGGCAACTATTAGTGTTTTGGGCTTCTTGGTGCGGATGAACATTCACATCCAATGGAAGTGGTCTCTTTGATTTTTTTTTTGTACATATCCTACATACAAATACTTTGAGAACAACAATAAAATAGCATTGGCGACTCCCCGCGTTTCTAGTTAAAAACAAAGTGATGTGCGTGTAAGACTGGAGGAGCCCTTTCATTTTATGACAAACACTGGAATATATGCACTGTATGATAGCTAGGACACACGACATGAAGAGAGATTGTTGATTTTTCCTTCTGTCTGTTATCTATATTTTTTTTCATTACCTTTGGTGGGGATAGATCCATGGATTGGATTTCCACTCCTTTTTTATTAATGATGATCATGGAATTTCTAGATATTTTTGTTGCCATTAAATGATGATTTATATATACTCTCTCCGTTCGTAAATATAAGTATTTTTAGAGATTTCACTTCGGACTACATATGAAGCAAAATTAATGAATATATACTCTATAGTATGTTTATATACATCGGTATGTAATCCATGGTGAAATCTCTAAAAGGACTTATATTTAAGAATAGTGGGACTATTTTTACTATAACACCTTTACATGCATGTTGCGTACATATACTCCTCTTGTACATACATATTTTTATATAGTAAGGAAATTTGTGAATTTAATGATTTTTCAATACATAGTTAATTAGTTTGTTCTCTTATTAGGCCAAAAATAATTTATTTATGTAGGAGAATACTCTTCTACTATTTTCATGCAAAAAGTGGAATGAAATAAATATTACTTCAAATCGTCTCCATGTATACATCAAATTCCTAAGCTTGGAAAATGCCATGTATATCCACGAAGGCATGCATGCTCTAATAAAATGAAGGTGAGTATAATCGCTACCATTAGATATATAGAAGTGACGTAGGATATTTAATTACAGAAAGAACACAATATGTTCATACATCAGTAATCTAGCTCATCTGGTTTAGTTCCTTCCGTGGTATGGTACTGGTCGTGATTTAGAACCACCACCAGCGGATTCTTTTTTTTCTATGTGGCCCAACATCAGTATACCAGTATAAATGAGAATTTTCCTTTATTTTTATTAACAACGTGTTAGCTGGGTTGGTTGGTTCGCGTGTGTGCCGTTAAACCAGGCAAGCATGGTTTGAGTCCGCTTCATGCAACTTATTTTAAATTTTTGATCCGTGGCAATAGGTAACTCAAATCAAAACGCAAAAGGACGGACGAAAAAAAAAGGACATACAAAACACGTCTGCTGGACCAAAAAAGTAGAAAAAACAATCCGTTTTTTAAATATTATATTAGGTAGAGATTAAGAGGTTGTTTGGTACGTTTCCAGATGCGCCCCGCCAAATCATGGGCTTTGTGGGCGTGCCAGAAAATTGGCGGATGATTTAGTCGTCTTCGCGTAGACAACAAATTGGCGTAAAACTGAAGAAGAAAAGCTGATGTGCGTTGGTGTGTCAAAATTTTGGACCTCATCCAAACATCACGGAAGGTCCGAAGCCTCCGTCAACGCCCATAATTTGGGTGGGCAGGTGACGACGCCAATCCAAACAGCCCCATAGTGCCATGGGGTAAAACCACCAAAAAGACTTGATCAAATTTTTGTCTCTTTGATGGTGTGAGAGCATGTACATGGCACGGTGTGCCCGCCGTGCAAGGAAGCGGACATGGGAGGCAATAAAAGCCCTTACGATGGTGGACGTTGCATATTAGCATTTGCTACTTTACCTCGCCGGTGACTAGATCAACACTATAGTGAGTGTAGCCGGCCGTCGGACATGGACACGGCGAAGACGGAAAAGCTCCGCTTAGATATTATTTTATGTTACATGTAATAGTTTATATTTGTGGTTGAGGTATTAAAAGCTACTTTACCTCGCCGAGAAAGGGTTTCCCCGCTTTGTATTACAAAGCAACCAACCAAACCATACAGTAATAAGTGTTGGGGCGAAAGCAGCACAGTCATGCCAAAAAAAACGATAGAAAAAAACAAAAGAAACAAATGCCGACAACGGCGGATAAAAAAACCGAAGAAGCCTCGCGACCGTAGCGCTCACCGGGGATCTTTCACCAAGCTCCAAGACTCGGAAGACCCAGCACCAATCAACACCTCCAAGAAGGATCGCGACGATGATGACGCTGCTGCCAAGGGTTTCCCCCGGTACTCGTCGAGGCAAGAGGAAGGGTAGCCCCCGACGCCCTTCAAGAAGGTCAGGCGACACCCACAGGCGCCACCACGCCGGTGTCAGCCATGCCACAGGAGTTTCCCCAATCCCAACTCGTACATCAGGCGCTCCGGAGCCTGCCACCAAACCAACCACCACCCTGCGTCAACATGGTCTTGAAGCTCCTACGCCGTCTCACCACAACACCACGAAGTGAGGACAGCACGGCGATGATTCGGAGTCGGGACTAGGGGCAAAAGCACCGTCGGCATGCGGGAGGGCTCAACCTCCACCGTCAACGACGGTAGCCGACCGAACGCAATAGGCCCGGCCGGGACCTCTAAGCCCGTAAAGCTCCCGCCATCGCGCTACAACAGGCACGCCATCGACACTGCCGCCGCCGTTCGAGCTGGTCCTCCTCCTTGCCACGCAGAAGATATTCGAGGCTGTGCCAGGGGCCGGCCCACTAGGACCCAGATGGGGCCCGGAGGGCCCAGATTTGGGACGGGGGCGCGTCGCCGGCCACCCCGCGCCACCTCGCCGCCCCGCCGCCAAGGAGCGACGCTGCCACCTCGCCCGCCGCCGGCCAGCGCCGCCAGGTCGCCGGACCGCCGCCAAGCCAAGCAACAGCCCCCATCGCGGCGCCACCACCACCCACCACTACAGGGTGGCCGACCGCGGCCCAAGCCAACCGGAGCCCGCGGCACCAAGGCGTAGCAACCACCGCCAAAATACAGCCTTTCGCCGCCCCTAGTCCGCACCACCACCACCGCCACCATGCCACCTCAACCCATGCAAGCAGTAAGGAGGAGGCGGCTGTGGGCCTTGCTGCCTGCTGTTGGGGAACGCGACAGAGAACAAAAATTTCCGGTATAGCGAGCATGCCCAGGACCACTATGGAGACTGCATACAAGGTTTGATCTGATCCGTACCGACTCGAAGCGCAGCGGAAGAAGAGTCGGTGGAGATCGTTGGTGCAGATCCTCGCAGCTAGGATTTTACAACCTCCCAACCGCGAGGATATACTCCCTCGTCGGACAGCCCTTCGGGAGGCGGTCGGACAGTCCCCCGGACGATGTCGCGGACAGCCCTTCGGGAGGACCCTCGAAACTCGAACGAAGACTCGGACAGCCCTACGGGAGGACACACGAACAGCCCCTCGGGCAAAAGATCGAAACTACGAACTCTCTACAGGGTTGCACACATACGGTGTCATCTATCCGGCAGGGCTTCGCCGTCCAGAACTAGTTCCTGCCGGAACCCAGACAGCCTTCCGGCTCTACGAAAGACTCTTTTCGTGGGAGGGAGAGAGAGAGCTTGCAAAGCAAAGCATGTGTATGAGAGCACAAGGATGAAGAAATGGCAGCCCACTCACCTCCTATTTATAGGAAAACCAAGGGGTAGGGTGGTTTTACAGTAAAACCCAAAATGCACATGAATGAAGTCCTTCCACAAGGGCATAAAAGTGAAACCAAGGAACAAGAGGGACTCCATGAAGGAGTCCACCATGTGGCCGGCCACACCCTCATGTGAGGCCCCAAAAATGGCTCCAATCCATCCATGTCATCCCCAAGATCTTCTGGAGCAAAGCCCCAAAAGGTGGCTTTCCATAAAGTAGTCCAAAAAGCACTTTCACTATTCACGGCGACATTTTTCAGCGTCCGCTCGAACTGAAAATATTTATGTGGGCTTAGAACAATTCTAGTACCCCACTAAAATAATTTTCAATGTGATCCGGAACAATTCCGGAATAGTGATTTTCATCTGCGAAAAGCATCTGAAGTGGTTCCGGCAGCTCCGGAACATTTCCGGGTTTCATCCCGGAAAATTCCAGAAAGTTTCCAGAACGATTCTGGCACCCTTCAAGAATTATCAGGCATGTGCCGAAACCAATTTGACTTTTTGGTATCCCCTGAAACAACTTTTCAGTTTCACCAAAACTGTTTCGGTGACCTGTCTGCGGAACTTTTCCGGTGTCCGAAACTTTTCCGGTGTCCGAAACTTTTCGGTGATTTTCTCTCAGACTCCCTGTCTAGTATTCAACAGACAGATGACCCTTAAGCGTGTGACCCTATAGGTTCGGTGAAGCATAGACATGACCCGGAACCCCTTCCGATCAATGATCAACACCGGAGCCGTGGACACCCATATTGACCCCTATACCCAAACGAATGAATATTCGAGTGAACCTCTAGTTGCCGTGAGCTATTCCTGTTGCTTCGCGATATGTTACAATTACCCGAGGTGAGACATGTAGGCATCCTCGTGGATCAACAACTTGTCCACTATGCTAGTTACCTCGTTGCCGGTATTGTTCTCTTTTCTCGTTCCCGTGTTCCGGCATCCCCGTGATCAAATCACAAAGTGTCTGGCCAGACGATGATGGATACCTTAACACCGAGAGGGTCGAGAGATATCTCTCCATCGTCGGAGGAGCAAATCCCAATCTTGAGCTATCAAGTTACTTGACATACTTTTCCATGAACCCGTAAGCCACCGTAATAGCCACCCATTTACGGATGACGTTTAACAAAGCCCAAAGTTCATGAAGCAAGCATGAAGAAACACGATACTCTCATGGTCTAAGGAATTATGCAAACATTAACCATCTCTGTGTTATTAACCATTAACTTGTGACAAATGTATCTCATAGCATAACATCAATTCGGATCGATTCAACACGAGTGTTCTACCAACATCGCATCCTCAAAATTGCCGGCATAGCCATGCCCATGATCAGGAAAACATGACCATCATGCAACACTTGAGCCAGCCTTAGAGGCAAGACTAGGAATACAATTCACTGTTTATTATACCACACGTGCACATGAGTTTCCCTCCAAGCCTCGTTTAATTTGTAGACTCGAGAATCATTGCAGTTATAGCATGGAACATAAACATTCATTACAAACTTTGGAGATACAAAATAACTGTTATTACTGCCTCTAGGGCATATCTCCTACAGACTCCCACTTGCACTAGAGTCATAATCCAGTTACATGGCTTCCCTAACACCAATGGCTATCCGGTGTTGCTCATGCTTTGCTCGTGGTAGAGGCTTTGTCATCGGGTCTGACACATTCAGATCGGTGTGAACTTTGCGTACTTTCACTTAACCTTCTTCGACATGATGTCGAATGAGTTTATATTTGCGTTGAATATGCATTGTCTTATGGTGCGAACATGGCTCCCTTGCCTGAGCCACGGCGCCACTATTATCACAATAGATCTCCACCGGGTCCGGAGCACTTGGAACCACACCAAGGTCTTCAAGAAATTGCTTGATACCGACAGCTTGCTTGGAGGCTTCAGAAGCAGCAACATATCCCGCCTCCGTCGTAGAATCCGCCATAGTCTTTTGTTTGGAACTTTTCCAATCAACTGCGCCGCCGTTCAATATGAAAACATAGCCAGATTGAGATTTGAAGTCATCTGGGTCAGTCATGAAGCCTGCAATAGTGTAACAACTTACAATGAGCTCTTCATCACCTCCGTACACAAGGAGTAAATCCTTGGTCCTTCTGAGGTACTTAAGAATACCCTTGACTGCGGCCCAGTGTTCCAATCCTGGATCAGCTTGGTACCGACTGCTAACACTTAGCACATAGGAAACATCCGGTCTTGTACATAGCATGGCATACATAATAGAACCAACTGCCGAAGCATATGGAATATCATTCATTTGTACTCGCTCATCGAGGGTCCGAGGACTCTGATTCTTGCAAAGCACTGTGCCAGGTGACATGGGGAGTAGGCCTTTCTTGGAGTTCTCCATGTTGAACCTTTTCAACACCTTATCAATGTACGTGCTTTGGCTAAGCGCTATTAGGCGTCTTGATCTATCTCTACAGATCCTGATGCCCAATACATATGCCGCTTCACCTAAGTCTTTCATTGAAAAACTCCTTTTCAATGAGTCTTTTATTTCGCTAAGAAAATTCACATCATTTCCAATCAACAATATGTCATCCACATACAAGATTAGAAATGCTTTTGCGCTCCCACTAAACTTCTTGTAAACACAAGATTCTTCATCGTTCCTGATGAAGCCAAACTCTTTGACCACTTCATCAAAACGAATGTTCCAGCTCCTTGATGCTTGCTTCAGACCATAAATGGCTTTCTGAAGCTTACATACCTTTCCAACATTCTTAGGATCGACAAAACCTTCTGGCTGTATCATGTATACATCCTGTTCAAGGTTTCCATTTAGGAAAGCCGTTTTGACATCCATCTGCCATATTTCATAATCGAAATAAGCAGCAATTGCTAGTAATATCTGAACAGACCTAAGCATAGCTACGGGCGAGAAAGTCTCGTCGTAGTCCACTCCTGGAACTTGCGTGAACCCTTTCGCGACAAGTCTAGCTTTGTGGATAGTAATGTTACCATCCGCGTCCGTCTTTCTTTTGAAAATCCATTTACAACCAATGGGTTTTACGCCATCTGGAAGTTCTTCCAAGTTCCAAACTTGGTTTTCGTACATGGATTCCATTTCGGATCTCATGGCCTTGTGCCATTCCCTTGAGCTAGGCCCTGCCATCGCTTACTTGTAGTGCGCAGGTTCATCATCTTCAAGAATGAAGATTTCGTTATGAAACCACTCAGGTGGCTGGATAGCCCTACCTGTTCTGCGCGGTTCAGTAACAACATTGTCTGAAGTTTCCGCATCACATGTGACAACTTCCGGCTCGGTTGTAGGGATAATTTGCGGAATTAATTCCGGTTCCTTAGCCATATCAATGGTTGCCAAAGATTCACTAATCTCATTAAGTTGTACTGTCCTCCCACTCAATTCTTTAGCGAGAAATTCTTTCTCGAGAAAGTGTGCAACCTTTGCGACAAACATTTTGCCTCCGGACTGGTGGTAGAAGGAATATCCAATGGTGTTATTTGGATAACCTACAAAGTAACATTTGTCTGATCTAGGTTCTAGTTTGGTTGGCTGTAAACGTTTTACGTATGCCTCACAACCCCAAACCTTGAGATGCGACACACTAGGTATCTTCCCACACCACATCTCATGTGGTGTCATCTCAACAGACTTAGACGGCGCTCTGTTTAATGTATAAGCAGTAGTGAGTAGTGCGTGACCCCAAAAAGATATCGGTAGATCTGTAAGAGACATCATCGACCTTACCATGTCTAACAGGGTTCGGTTACGTCGTTCCGACACTCCGTTTCGCTATGGAGTTCCGGAAGGCGTAAGCTATGAAACGATTCCACGGTCACTCAGATGTTGGCCAAACTCATGACTAAGATATTCGCCTCCGCGATCAGACCGCAGAAACTTAATCTTTTTGTCACGATGATTTTCTACCTCATTCTGAAAATCTTTGAACTTTTCAAAGGTTTCCGACTTATGCTTCATCAAGTAGATATAGCCATACCGACTTAAATCATCAGTAAGAGTCACGAAGTAAAAATAGCCACCCCGTGCGGCTGTGTTCATTGGACCACATACATCACTATGTATTATTTCCAATAATTCACCCGCCCGTTCAGGATGACCCGTGAACGGCGTCTTGGTCATTTTTCCCATCAAGCAAGCTTCACATGTGTCAAATGATTCAAAATCAAGGGACGGTAAAACTCCATCTTTATGGAGTCTTTGCATGCGTTTCTTTCCGATGTGGCCAAGCCGACAGTGCCACAAGTAAGTGGTGGTGGTATCAGCCTTCTTATGGTGTTTAGCATTCACGTTAAAGACATCATTTCCACAATCAAGATTCAGTATGAAAAGGCCCCCAACAATGGGTGCAAATCCATAAAACATATCCTTACAATAAAGTGAACAACCATTGTTCTGAGACTTGCAGGAGTACCCATCGTGTACTAAACATGATCCAGAGATAATGTTTCTACACAATAACGGAACAAAATAACAGTTACCAAGTTCCAAAATAAATCCTGAAGGGAGACGTAGAGGAATAATGCTGACGGCTTGAGCGGCGATCCCAGCGCCGTTCCCGACACGCATCACGACTTCATTCTTTGCTAGCTTGCGCACCTTCTGAAGCCCCTGTATCGAGTTGCAAATGTGAGCAACCGATCCGGTATCAAATACCAAAGACTTAGAATTTTCGCTAGCAAGCAAAACGTCAATGTCATTAACTTGTATAACAATTATACCTTTTCCGGTTTTCCCGGACTTCTTATCTTCCAGATACTTCTTGTAGTTTCTCTTCCAGTGTCCTGTGCCCTTGCAATAGAAGCACTCAGTTTCATTCTTGGCTCCACCCTTAGATTTGCATTGGAAGACGGTCTTACCGGTGCCCTTGCCCTTCTTTGGCTTGCCTTTCTTTTTGAAACTGGCAGTTTTATTCACAAGCAACACTTGCTTGCGATTTTTCTGCAGTCCTCCTTCAGCAGTTTTTAGCATGGCAAGCACCTCATTTGCTGTTTTGTCCATCCCATTCATGTTGTAGTTCATGATAAAACCGCCATAAGACGGGGGGAGTGAACCTAGCAACAAGTCCATAACATGCTCTTATGGAAGTGGGAATTCTAGGATTTTAAGCCTTTCAGCGTAGCCAATCATATTGACTACGTGCTCGCCAACTGAACTGCCCTCAGCCATCTTGGTCTCCGCCATCATTTTCATGATGTCAAAACGTTCAGACCGTGCATTAAACTTGTAAAGAGCATCCAGATCCTTGATCATATCAAAGGAGTTATGGAATTCAAAACGTTTTTGAAGCTCTGAACTCATGCAAGACAACATGAGGCACTGCACTAAGTTGTAATCATCATCCTTAGTGGCCCAGACATTTTGTATGTCTGCCGCGGCTGTTGCCGCCGGTTTAGGAGGAAGAGGTCCGTCAAGCACATACACTTTCTTAGCACCCCGGAGGACAATCCTCAGGGTACGGACCCAATCCGCATAGTTGTTTCCATTCGCAGCTAACTTCTCTTTCTCCAACATAGGGCCTAAGTTGAACGCGGTGTTGCGAGCTATTTGATGTACAACGGAAAACACAAGTTCATTTAGACTTTGTTCATAATGATTTTTGGCACTAGTGAATAAATAATTTTTATTCTAAGGTGCACTCCCACTCAAATCAGTATCTCTCATAATTGATTGTGAGTGATGCAAGGCCCAACTTTCAATTCAGCGTCAAGGATGTAACCATCTCAAGTGACGAGAATTTCAATTGGTAGGCCAACTTGCCAATCACATCTCTATGTGACTCTTGTTCATCTTTTGATGCATGTGTTCCGATCTCATGACTTTCATGCCTGAACGTCAAGACAACCAAGTGATCTCGCTGCGAGGTCTCAACTCACCCGCCTCACACTTCTCTAATCGTTCGTACCCATGTAACCATGTGATACCCCGAAGAGATAGGTGCCGTGACGATGCTACACTTGGGAGAACACTAACTACTTCATATTCTAAGTGAGAGATCACCCTAATAAAAAAGCGACTACCGCGCAATTAAGAAGGGTGCATCAAGAGGGATAAACATCTCAGGCAATTCATAATAGCATGATATGGTATAGCCCCTTCTGACGGAGAAGTCAAGTATTTCTTCGTCTTCGGCATTCGCGTCGGTGTTCACCTTTGCGAAGATTGCCACCACCTTGTCGATGCACCAGATAATATTGCTATCTCTATAGCTAATAAAATAAGTGCATTACATAAGGTTGACACGGAGGTCATTAAAGTGCAATCATATGGCTCCAGCCATCATGCCAAATCATGACACGCAGGTCATGTTAATTACATCATATAGCCATCTCATACATAATCAAAATTGAATATGAGCTTTGCTATACCACATCACATGCAAACCATCCTGCAAAACCAAGTTAGACGCCTCTAATCGGTTTATACAAAATTTTATTTTACGTGGCTTCTAAGGTTTTGACTCAAACCGCAGCTACCAACGTTTATCATCAAGTATGATAATTCAAGTTGCTAGATTAACTTTCCAGGGTGTATGAAACACGAGATGATAAAATCTCGAGCCCCATACTAAACTTCGTCATACGCGTGACCCCCGTGCAGATCATATCTGCATTGCCCTTTCATCTGCGAAACATTCATATTTCTTTTGACTATGGTGGAACCCAAAGAACAGTTAGCACTTCGTTGATCTGTCAATCAGCATACTCAGGAGCAGCATGAAAGGATCGCGGATTGTCAGAACTTTGTAAGATTCCACCATTCCGTCAAGATATGGACTACGCAAATTCACGGGAAGCAACAGGAACATCGGGTAACAGATTTCATCTGCTACCCGCCCAAATAATTTTCAGCTATAGATCTCATCTACAACAAAATTATACTATGCAATACCCATACATCTCATGTATTCTAGATCATAACATGCATCTACTCATAGCCTGGCTCTTGATGCCACTGTTGGGGAACGCGACAGAAAACAAAAATTTCCGGTATAGCGAGCACGCCCAGGACCACTATGGAGACTGCATACAAGGTTTGATCTGATCCGTACCGACTCGAAGCGCAGCGGAAGAAGAGTCGGTGGAGATCGTTGGTGCAGATCCCCACAGCTAGGATTTTACAACCCCCCAACCACGAGGATGTACTCCCTCGTCGGACAGCCCTTTGGGAGGCAGTCGGACAGTCCCCCGGACGATGTCGCGGACAGCCCTTCGGGAGGACCCTCGAAACTCGAACGAAGACTCGGACAGCCCTACGGGAGGACACACGAACAGCCCCTCGGGCAAAAGATCAAAACTACGAACTCTCTACAGGGTTGCACACATACGGTGTCATCTATCCGGCAGGGCTTCGCCGTCCAGAACTAGTTCCTGCCGGAACCCGGACAACCTTCCGGCTCTACGAAAGACTCTTTTCGTGGGAGGGAGAGAAAGAGCTTGCAAAGCAAAGCATGTGTATGAGAGCACAAGGATGAAGAAATGGAAGCCCACTCACCTCCTATTTATAGGAAAACCAAGGGGTAGGGTGGTTTTACAATAAAACCCAAAATGCACATGAATGAACTCCTTCCACAAGGGCATAAAAGTGAAACCAAAGAACAAGAGGGACTCCATGAAGGAGTCCACCATGTGGACGGCCACACCCTCATGTTGGGCCCCAAAAATGGCTCCAATCCATCCATGTCATACCCAAGATCTTCTGGAGCAAACCCCAAAAGGTGGCTTTCCATAAAGTAGTCCAAAAAGCACTTTCACTATTCACGGCGACATTTTTCAGCGTCCGCTCGAACTGAAAATATTTATGTGGGCTTAGAACAATTCTAGTACCCCACTAAAATAATTTTCAATGTGATCCGGAACAATTCCGGAATAGTGATTTTCATCTGCGAAAAGCATCTGAAGTGGTTCCGACAGCTCCGGAACATTTCCGGTTTTCATCCCGGAAAATTCCAGAAAGTTTCCAAAACGATTCTGGCACCCTTCAAGAATTATCAGGCATGTGCCGAAACCAATTTGACTTTTTGGTATCCCCTGAAACAACTTTTCAGTTTCACCGAAACTGTTCCGGTGACCTGTCTGCGGAACTTTTCCGCTGTCCGAAACTTTTCGATGATTTTCTCTCAGACTCCCTCTCTAGTATTCAACAAACAGATGACCCTTAAGCGTGTGACCCTATAGGTTCGGTGAAGCATAGACATGACCCGGAACCCCTTCCAATCAATGATCAACATCGGAGCCGTGGACACCCATATTGACCCCTATACCCACACGAATGAATATTCAAGTGAACCTCTAGTTGCCGTGAGCTATTCCTGTTGCTTCGCGATATGTTACAATTACCGGAGGTGAGACATGTAGGCATCCTCGTGGATCAACAACTTGTCCACTATGCTAGTTACCTCGTTGCCAGTATTGTTCTCTTTTCTCGTTCCCGTGTTCCGGCATCCCCGTGATCAAATCACAAAGTGTCTGGCCAGACGATGATGGATACCGTAACACCGAGAGGGCCGAGAGATATCTCTCCATCGTCGGAGGAGCAAATCCCAATCTTGAGCTATCAAGTTACTTGACATACTTTTCCATGAACCTGTAAGCCACCGTAGTAACCACCCATTTACGGATGACGTTTAACAAACCCCAAAGTTCATGAAGCAAGCATGAAGAAACTCGATACTCTCATGGTCTAAGGAATTATGCAAACGTTAACCATCTCTGTGTTATTAACCATTAACTTGTGACAAATGTATCTCATAGCATAACATCAATTCGGATCGATTCAACACGAGTGTTCTACCAACATCGCATCCTCAAAATTGCCGGCATAGCCATGCCCATGATCAAGAAAACCGGACCATCATGCAACACTTGAGCCAGCCTTAGAGGCAAGACTAGGAATACAATTCACCGTTTATTATACCACACTTGCACATGAGTTTCCCTCCAAGCCTCGTTTAATTTGTAGACTCGAGAATCATTGCAGTTATAGCATGGAACATAAACATTCATTACAAACTTTGGAGATACAAAATAACTGTTATTAATGCCTCTAGGGCATATCTCCTACGCCTGCAGCCCCGGCCAGCCGATGGGCCGCCGACACCAGATTCGGCTGGATCTAACCGTGGACGACCCCCGCGCCACCACTAGATGTAGCCCCGCAGCCACCACGTGTTGCCAGGACGCGAGAGCACCACCACCCCGCCGCCGAGCAGAGGTGCGACCGCCTCACGTGCCTGCCCTTGCAGCCCGGCGCCCCCGCACGCCGTTCGGACCTGCGTCCAACGCCGCACGAGTCGAGGGGGAGGAGCGCCTCCTACCACCTACGTTGATCGGGCTTTTCCCGGCGGTGCCTCGCAATGGCGCCGAGGGAGGGGGCGGAGGGGAGAGCCAAGGCGCGGCGGCTAGGGTTTGCCCCCGAGGTCGCTCGTGGGAGCGACTCGAGGGGGGGGGGGTCTCCAACGTATCTATAATTTTTTATTGTTTCATGCTATTATATTATCTGTTTTGGATGTTCTATATGCATTAATATGCTATTTTATATTATTTTTGGCACTAACATATTAATCTAGAGCCTATTGCCAGTTTATGTTTTTTTCCTTGTTTTTGACTTTTGAAGATATGAAATATTAAATGGAATCCAAACGGAATAAAACCTCCAGAAGGAATTTTTTGGAAGGAAACAAATCAACCAGGCTTGGAGTGCACGGCAAGAAACCTGCCAGGGGTCACAAGCTTGATAGGCGCGACCCCTAACCCTAATCTTTGGCCTATAAATTCCCAAATTCCCCCCCCCCCCAACATCAAAAGGAGCCACGCAAATACTTTTCAGCCGACAGAAGCCTCCGTTCTCGAGAGATCCAATCTTGGAGCCTTTTCTGGTAATCTGCCGGAGGGGGTTTCGATCACGGAGGTCATCTACATCAACTCCATTGCCCAACCGATGATGCGTGAGTAGTCCACCACAGACCTATGGGTCCATAGCTAGTAGCTAGATAGCTTCTTCTCTCTCTCTGATCTTCAATACCATGTTATCCATGATCTTCATTGGGATCTATCCGATGTAATCCTCTTTTGTGATGTGTTTGTATTGTTGCCATCAAAGCTAAAAAGATGGGGTTTTCATCATACTGCTTGAGTTTATCCCTCTACATCATGTCATATTTCTTAATGCGTTACTATGTTCTTCATGAACTTAATACTCTAGATGCAGGCAGGAGTCGGTCGATGTGTGGAGTAATAGTAGTAGATACAGAATCGTTTCAGTCTACTTGATATGGACGTGATGCCTATATGCATGATCATTTCCTTGGATAACTACATGATTATTCCCTGTTCTATCAATTGCTTGACAGTAATTTGTTTACCCACCATGATATTTTCCTTCAAGAGAGAAGCCTCTAGTGGAACCTATGGCCCCCAGGTCTACTTTCCATAATATACTTTCAAATTTATAAACCAAAAATACTTTGCTGCAATTTATTTACCCTTTACTTTCCGATCTCGTTTGCATCTACCTCTTTCTGGTCTAATCCTTGCAAATAACCGTGAAGGGATTGACAACCCCTTTATAGCGTTGGGGGCAAGAGTTTGATTGTTTGTGTAGGTGCATCCATTGGTGACTTTCTTGTTCCTCCTACTGGATTGATACCTTGGTTCTCAACAACTGAGGGAAATACTTATCTACTTTGCTGCATCACCCTTTCCTCTACAAGGGAAAACTAATGCAATCTCAAGAGGTAGAAGTGGCAAGCCAGCTAGGGACGGCCAGGGGGGGGGGGTTGGCCACGCCTGGCAGGCTTGCCGCCTCCTCGTGGCTCTTCTGGCCCAGCTCCAATCTTCGGCGGTCTCTTTTGGTCCACAAAAAATCATACTAAATTTTCATCTCATTTCGAGAAATTTTATTTCTACACAAAAAATGACACCACGGTAGTTCTGCTGAAAACAGCATCAGTCCGGGTTAGTTCTAATAAAATCATACCATAATCATATAGAATTATTGTAAAAATGCAATGAATACTTCATAAATTATAGATACTTTGGAGACATATTGAAAGTGCGTTATATCGGCTAGAGGGGGGGGGTGAATAGGCAATTTTTACAAATTCATCACTTGAGGAATTTCAACGTTGAGGAATTTGAAATGTGATGAATAACTAACAACGGATTAAGTACTCAAGTGCATGTGGGACATAGTAACATCATAGTCTTCATGATGAAATAAAACATGCACAAACAGGGAGTAGCGTGACATAGGATAAGCGGTGATGAACAAGGTAACTTGAAGAATTTGAGGTGAGGAATTTGTGAAAGTTTTCAGTCAAATTCTTCAAACAGTAACAATCAATTTCATCAACAGTTTTATGAGGAATAGGGAAGTTGAGGAAATAGAACCAGGTGGCCTGATGAAAACAATGATTTGATGACCCAGCTCCCACTATAGTGATAGTTGTACGTCTGGTTGGAGCAGCCTGGTATTTAAACCAGAGGACACACAGTCCCAGGACACACAGTCCTTATTGTATTCTCCTTGAGCTAAGGTCACACAGTCCTCGCCCAACACTCGTAGTAAGTTTTCAGGGTAGACTTCCAAAACCCTCACAAACTGGTCACCCGGCGATCGACAATTTACTGCTGGATGCTCTAGACCAAGGTCACTTTGTGGTCCCCAATTGACTGTAGGAGCACTAGACCATGACGCCTAACCGTATGGAGGATGCACAGTCCTCAAAGGTAACAAGCATCGGTTCCACACATGAATTTCTTCAGGGATGCTCAATCACTTTGGGTTTTGTGGTTTGGCTGTGGGTTTTTCCTCACTGATGATTTTCTCTCAAAGTCCTCGGAGGATGGGTTGCTCTCAAATGACAAGTATCAGTTTTCTCTCGGAGCAGCCAACCAGCTAGTGGTTGTGGGGGTCGGCTATTTATAGCCAGGGTGCAACCTGACATGATATGACATAAATGCCCCCAATCATATGACCGTTATGTGGATAGTTGTGAGTGGGGACAACTGGCACTAAGCACAACAACGGTCGGATTTTCGAACTATGAAAGTCCTCAAACATATCACGTTCCTCACTTGTAGGCAATTCACACTTGCGAAATCCTAACTCCTAAGTTAGATCAATTTCCTTAGAGACCAGAAGAACATCGTCTCTTTCACTGAAGAACTTGTCTGAGCCGTAAGAGATTTCCAAAGGCTTCACTCAAAGGATAGTGTAGGTTGAGGATTTTGGAGTTGAGCATCAGTTGGAAATATCCTTAGTATTACCTCGCCCCCCTTTAACAGTATGGTGTTTCCTATGACACAAGAATAGATAATGAAACTATGAAAACAAGTCTTCATGCTTCATAATCCTCATTCATGTCTTCAAGGTCACACCGGCTTTCTTCATTTACAAAATCTTCACAAAGTCTTCACCAAAGTCTTCGGAAAGTCTTCAGCAAAGTCTTCACATGAAGACATACATTTTTAGGGGTCGATAATCTCCGAATATATCAAACTCCTCGTCGACTTATAGAGCCTGTGTACACTCACAAACACATTAGTAGCTTAACCCATAAGTCTTCAATACACCAAAATCACTAAGGGGCACTAGATGCACTAACAATCTCCCCCTTTTTGGTGATTGATGAAAAATAGGTTAAGTTTTCAACGGGGATAAGCATATAAGGTGAAAGTACAGATTTTGAGGAATTTGATTGCAAGATATAGAAGAACTCCCCCTGAAGATGTGCATATTTGAGGATTTTGCTTTGGACTGCAAATGCACATGACTGGTTAAAACATGAAGAGCTCCCCCTCTATCTTGTAATCCATACACGCATTTGAACATATGATATGAAGAATTTGAAATGCGTGAAGAAAATGGGGTCTGACGAACTTCAACATGTATGCATTAAGGTACTTTGAGGAAATAAACGTGCGAGGAAATAGTTCAAAAGTGTCAGACCACCATCGGACTTAAGTTTACAACTCAACCAACAGAAGTTTCGGAAGAACAAGAGTTGTAACTTAAACAAAAACAACCCGTATATAGAGACCCGCTTGAAGACTAACTCAATTTTTCTCCGCCTTTGTCATCGAAGACCAAAGGGGAACAAAAAGTGATGACTAACTCCCCCTTGAAGAATTTCATCTTGTAGGTGAAGGAGCGCCAGCGTTGTCGGGTTCGTTTGTTGATGCAGGACCAGCAGCAATGTCTTCAATGTCTTCATCGGCATCATGCTCGCGAGATGAAGAGTATGAACTGGTAACCATCAGAGGAACTTGGACTTTCTTGAACTTTTTCTGAGGACAGCGAACGAAGTCAGGAGATTCTTCAAAGTTCAGCTCATCCAGTTCATCAGAAGACATGATGTGATTCAGCACAGCCCAAGAGCACTTGAGGTTTTCATGAGCATAATAATGGTTCCTCTTGATAGTGATCTGCGTCATAGTCATGTTCTGCACGATATACCCAAGTTGACGCTTGACCCACTTTTGATTCCGATCGACCTTCTGATGAAGACTTAGGAGAAGCTCACGATCAGTCATCACACAAGGAGCAGTTGCATGAGGCTTTTGTGCTGAGGTTTTGGCAGAGGAGTCCTGTGTGGCAGAGTCATCATTGGTGGAGTAAGACGCTGCTTGACGAAACTGACCATCCAATGGACGAGTGCCTTGATCAATGACATCCTTGCCTTTTTCTTCATCAATTGTGCTCTTGAGGACTTCAATCGGGGGCAGGAAGCTGAAATGATTCTGGAAGTCAACCTTGAAAGGAATTGAAGACTTTGTTCTGATGAAATACATAATCCAAGGAGCAAAAGGCTTCAACTCAAATGGTGGCATCGCAGCATCGGCCAAAGTCCTCATGAAGAAATCGTGAAAGTTGATGGGTATCCCATGAATGATGTTGAAAAGCATATTCTTCATGATTCCTTCCACTTCTTCTTCTTCAGAGTTGTGGCCCTTCTGAGGACACAGAGTGTGAGTGAGGATGCGATAGACTGTTCTTGGTACATACAACAAATCCTTCACAAGGAAGGTTGTCCTTTGAGGCTTTCCAGGCGCTAATTTCTTCATCATCACATTCATCATCTGATTCGGCAGTGGTGGATCGTTGAACAGAAAGCGGGCTTCATCTGAAGGAATTGGAACTGGAACAGACTGAAGCAATTCAGAAGAGCTTGCGGTGAAATGAGTTGTTCCCGTCATCCAGTCCAAAACCCAGGAGTTGATGTCTGAGGAATTTCCACTAATGTATAGAGTTGCATAGAATTGAAGAATCAACTCCTTATTCCAGTCACAGACATCTACACGGAAGGGAAGAAGCCCAGCATCATGAAGAACTTGGAGCACCGGCGTGAATGATGGAATGGACTCCATGTCCACATGAGGAATATTATGGTGCTCGAAGATTTTCTTCTTGTCACATAGAACAGAAGCATAGTAGTTCGTTTGCGTGGGAGTCCAGAACCTTGTGCGACCAGTCCGAGCAAAATCATATGGATTTGGTCCTGTGAAGAACATGTGTTCTTTGAAGAAATTTTTCTTGAGGAAGTTGGGGTGGACCGAACCTTTGAATGACATTCTTTGCTTAGGTTGAAGATTTGGTCGAGGACACCCCTTGATCTCAGTTGGCATGGGAGGAACATTTGCAATTTGAAGAATTGGTTCCTCAGCAGGGGCCGGAGCATCAAATTACCCAGCTGTTGCAGCTGGAATGTCTTCAGGTTCTGGAAGATATAGATGTTCAGAGTCTTTAGGGACTTTTTGAGTTGGTTCGGGTGACTGAGGAAGCAACATCAGAGGAGTTGCCACTGGTGAATTGGGATGTGCAGATTCCCAATATTCATCATTTATGATAGGAGTGGTGTCACCAATGTCGACTTCTTCATCAGTTTCTTCACAGCCAGCTTTCCTAGCAGTTAACAGAAGCTGGGGCGATGATACATTGGGAGTTGATGCAGTGTCATCAATGACAATTTCCTCATCAACCGGCTCTGAGAGAGCAGCCGAATGATCTTCTTCATCAGGGACGTCGTACGCTTCCCCGATTGGCACAATAGCATGGGCTGGTGCCGAGGAAAGTGGAGTTGCATCAATTGGAGTTTCTGAGGAATTTGTTGAAGTTTTCAGCTTCTTCAACACATGGGCATCAGAAAGAAAAGCTTTTCTCTTGAGAGAATTTTCCTCAGCAGTGGCAGTTTCTTCAGGCACAACAAATTCTTCAGCTGGCACAACAGATTCTTTAGCTGGCCTCACAGATTCTTCAGGCACAACATTGGAGGTTGCCCTGACAGGTTCATTAGTGGTCTGAGTTTCCTTAGCAGCACTGGCAGTGGCTTCTGGTGCAGAAGCATTTCCTGGAGCAGATTCATCAGGCTGAGCATTTTCATCAGCTGCGTGAGGAATTTCATCTGCAGTCTGAGGAATTTCTTCAGACTGAGGTTTTTGAGGTTGCGATCAAGCTGCAACCTTGGTGTTGTGGTCCTTCACAGATTGAGCAGCCCTAACGAATCTGACCTTTGTTCCTTTCCACTCAGCATCATATCTCTCTTGATCTTCAGAGAGAGTGCGGATTTCTGACTGAACTGTGACTAACTTCTTGGGAGTCAAGTTCATCACATTGTCACGCAGGAACTTCTCCATGCGTGTTGTGTTTCTTCTAGTTCTTAGTGCTTGTTCTCTCTTCCACTTTTCTTCAGAAATAAAATGGGTGAGGACATGATCAACGCCAAGTGGCAAATTCCAAGAAGAAAGAGGAGTGTTGGGATCTTCATGCCAGATATCGATGAAATTCAAAATCGTCTTGGGATCCAACAGAAGAGGAATGGAGCTGCCTTTAGCAGTGGCAGCCCTGTGCTGACTCTGTCTGATGATTTCCTCCAATTCCTCATCATCAGCTTCATCATCATCTTCATCATTACCCTCCGAGGAACCTGAGGAAACTATAACTACAGCCTTGCTAGTGTGACGACTTGGTCTCTGACCTCGTCCAATAGTTTTCTCTCGCTTCAATGCAGAGGGTCTGGTTGAAGACTTTGAAGTAGCGGAGGGGCTTGCAGTGAGCTTTGGAACTCTGGTGAAACCCTCAGTCCTCTTGCATGTTGCTAGATGCACGGAAGTTGAGGATTTTGTGGCTGCAGCTAAAGACTGAGCGACAGCAGTTCGAGAAACTGCAGGCTTTCTAGGCTGAGGCCTTTGACCTTGAGGAATTTGCACTGAGGATTTTGATGTGGAGGAACCAATCTTCAGAGCGGATTTCTTCACCATTTTATTTGGAGCATTGGCAGAAGCTCCGGCAGAGGCAACAACAGCAGCAGAATCCTCGTTGAATGTCTTCACAACCTCTTTGGCTTTCCTCGCCAGCTTAGCTTGCGGCTTCTCCCATAGGTGAGGAAAGTCCTCACCAGTTTTGAGGCTTGATGAGTCAGCGATCTGATTCTGAGCAAGATGTGGCTTGCTGCAAGGTGGTTTCACAGCGAATTTCATCATGTACTTTCGAGTAACATAGCGATATTCTCTCCATTCTTTGGCCCATCTCCTCTCAATCTTTTATAGACGGATCTTCCTCTGCTTGGTCGTCTCCTTTCCATGAATTTCTTCATCAGGTGTGCAATAATCATCATATAGATCTTCAGGGACCTCAAATGCAGTGTGCACGTCTGACTTCTTCCCTCCTTTTTGAGGCTTATTTCCGTCAGACATTTTCTTCAGTTGAGGAATACGAACTCTTGAAGACTCTGAGGAGGTACACAGTTTTTCTTCTAGTAGCGCTGCAAATGAGTTAAGTTGATGAGAACCTAGTGATTCATCAGTGGACATGTTGTACCTGTGAACAGAGTATAGGTGCGAGGAATTTGAAGAGGTCATATGCGTTCTCAAAAAATTGAAGAAAAATAGGTTTGAGGAATTTGACCATGGATGCCTTGAAGAATTTCACTAAGTGTTCTTTGTCTCAGGTTCCAGAGTTGTGCAAATTTGAGAGTTCGCACAATTGAGGAATCTTGAAGAAAATCATTACTTAGGGAAAATCATCAAGTATGAGGAGATGTAAGGTGCCTGAGAGTTGGATTCATAGCATATAGACACCTTTTGATGAATAGTAATAGTAATTGAAGATCAAACTAGGGCAGTAAAATAAATTTTAATTACCCTGGTAAAGAACACGACGAACACAGAAATGGAAGGAGGAAGTTTGTCAGTTCAGATCTCCCACGCCCTAGCTTGGCAGAGGGAGACACCTACAGCAACGGCAGGATGAAGATTTCCGCGGCCGATGCGAGTACGACAACGATGAGCTTGAGGCAGCGAAGCTCTTCCTCACCGGCGACGATGACTTTAGCGGCGGTGCTATGCGGAAGCTCGGGAGAGGAATGGGATGAGTAACCGAGCATAGTAGAGGGAGAGGAGGTATTTATAGAGGGAGTAAAAACCGATTGATACGTCTCCAACATATCTATAATTTTTGACTGTTCCATGTTATTATATTACCAACTTTGGATGTTTTATATGCATGAATATGCTATTTTATATGACTTTTGGGACTAAATTATTAACTCAGTGCCAAGTGGTAGTTCCTGTTTTTTCTGTGTTTTTGATCTTTTTCAGATAGGAATATCAAACGGAGTCCAAATGGAATAAAACTTTTGCCGTGATTTTTTATGAAAAATATCAAAAATACCTGAAGGAAGAAATACCAGAGAAGTGGGCTGAGGAAGCCACGAGCCTGGGAGGCTCCCCCCTAGGCCGCGGCTAGGGGGCTCATGGCCTCCTCGTGGCCCATCTCCTCTTGTTTCCACTGCCATACGGTCCTATAAATAGCCAAACGCACAGAAATAGACCTAGGTCACAAGTTCCGCCACCGCAAGCCTCCAGAACCACCAAAAACCAATCGGGAGACCGTTCCGGCATCCTACCGGAGTGGAATCCATCTCCGATGGCCATCTTCATCAACATCCTTGCCTCTCCGATGATGCGTGAGTAGTTCACATCAGACCTATGGGTCCATAGCTAGTAGCTAGATGGCTTCTTCTCTCTCTTTGATCTTCAATACAAAGTTCTCCATGATCTTCATTGTGATCTGTCCGATGTAATTCTCTTTTGTGGTGTGTTTGTTGAGATCCGATGAATTGTGGATTTATGATCAGATTTTTTATGAATATTATTTGAGTCAATGCTGAATTCTTATATGCATGATTTCATATCCTCGTAAGTCTCTTTGAGTTATGGGTTTCGTTTGCCAACTTGATCTACGATTCTTGCAATGGGAGAAGTGCTTGGTTTTGGGTTCGTACCGTGTGGTGTCCTCACCTAGTGACAGAAGGGGTAGCGAGGCACGTATCGTGTTGTTGCTATAAAGGGTAAAAAGATGGGGTTTATATCTTATTGCATGAATTTATCCTTCTACATCATGTCATCTTGCTTAAAGCATTACTCCGTTTGTTATGAATTTAATACACTAGATGCATGCCGGATAGCGGTCGATTTGTGGAGTAATAGTAGTAGATGCACAAAGTATCGGTCTACTTGTCTCGGACGTGATGCCTATATGTATGATCATTGCCTTAGATATCATCATGACTTTGCACTATTCTATCAATTTCTCAACAGTAATTTGTTCACCCACCGTAATACTTGCTATCGTGAGAGAAGCCTCTAGTGAACACTATGGCCCCCGGGTCTATTTTACATATTATATATTTAGATCTAAACATAAAAACACCAAAAATACCTTGCTGCAATTTTATTTACTTCTTTATATTTACTCATTATCACTATCAGATCTCACCTTGCAAGTAATCGTGAAGGGATTGACAATCCCTTTATCGCGTTGGGTGCAAGTTTGTTTGTGTTTGTGCAGGATTCTTGGTGCCTCATCTTGATACTCCTACTGGATTGATTCCTTGGTTCTCAAACTGAGGGAAATACTTACCTCTACTTTGCTGCATCACCCTTTCATCTTCAAGGGAAAAACCAACGCACGCTCGAGAAGTAGCAGGAAGAATTTCTGGCGCCGTTGTCTGGGAGTATTCAAGTGAAGCATATCTATCAAGTATCTATCACAAACTCATATCTTGTATTTACATTATTTGCCATTTGCCTCTCGTTTTCCCCTCCCCCACTTCTAAAACGAAAATTTACAAAAATATTTGCCTTTCTTTATTTGCCTTTTTCGTTTGCCCTTTTCTTCGCTTGCTTTCTTTTTGCTTGTGTGCTTGTGTGCTTGCTAAATCACCATGTCTGAAAATACTAAATTGTGTGATTTCTCTAATACTAATGACAATGATTTTATTAGTACCCCAATTGCTCCCGCCACTAGTGCGGAATCATATGAAATTAATGCTGCCTTGTTGAATCTTGTTATGAAAGAGCAATTTTCCGGCCTTCCAAGTGAAGATGCCGCATCCCATCTTAATACTGTTATTGAGTTATGTGATATGCAAAAGAAGAAAGATGTGGATAATGATACAATTATACAGAATCTATTTCCGTTCTCACTACGAGATAGATCAAAAACTTGGTTTTCATCTTTACCCAAAAATAGTATTGATTCATGGAACAAGTGTAAAGATGCTTTTATTTCCAAGTATTTTCTACCTGCTAAGATTATCTCTCTCCGTAATGATATTATGAATTTTAATCAACTAGATCATGAACATGTTGCACAATCTTGGGAGAGAATGAAATGGATGATTAGAAATTGTCCCGCTCATGGCCTATGTCTTTGGATGACTATACAAATTTTCTATGCTGGTTTGAATTTTGCTTCTAGAAATATCTTGGATTCCGCTTCTGGTGGAACTTTTATGGAAATCACACTAGGAGAAGCTACAAAAATCTTAGATAATATCATGACAAATTATTCTCAATGGCACACCGAAAGGTCACCTACTAGTAAAAAAGTGCATGCTATAGAAGAAATCAATTCTTTGAGTGCTAAGATGGATGAGTTAATGAAGATGTTTGCTAGTAAAAGTGTTCCTCTAGATCCAAATGATATGCCTTTATCTTCCTTGATTGAGAATAGCCATGAAAATTTTGATGTTAATTTCGTTGGTAGGAATAATTTTGGTAACAACAATGTTTATAGAGGTAACTTTAATCCTAGGCCTTTTCCTAGTAATCCCTCTAATAATTTTGGCAATTCCTACATCAATGCTCATGGAAATTATAATAAAATACCCTCTGATCTTGAGAGTACTATTAAGGAGTTTATTAATTCGCAAAAGATTTTCAATGCTTGCGTAGAAGAAAAATTGCTTAAAATTGATGACTTGGCTAAGACTGTTGATAGAATGTCTCTTGATATTGATGCTTTGAAATTAAGATGTGTTCCTCCCAAGATTAATATGGATGAAACTTTGAAAGCTATGCATATTTCTATGAATGAGAGTAAAGAAAGAACCGCCCAAATTCGTGCTAGACATGAATGGATCAAAAGGCGTGTTGTCATGGTGAAAACCACGAAGATCTTAACGTATTTGATGTAACTCCTATTGAATCCTTGTTTTCTAGTGTCAATCTTAATGATGATGGGGCTGGATGTGAGTCCACTTTGGTTGAGAAACGCCCCAATAATTCGAAGTCTATTTATCTTGATGCTAAAAATACTAAAAGTGGAGTAGAGGATATCAAAACTTTGAATAGTGATGAAACTACTACCTTGTATCTCAAGGAATTTAATTATTATAGCTGCTCTTTGATTGAATGTATTTCCTTGATGCAGCCATGTTAAACTCTCCACATGCTTATAGCCAAAATAAGGCTTTTACTAAACATATCGTTGATGCTATGATGAAATCTCTTGAATAGAAACTTGAGTTGGAAATATCTATTCCTAGAAAACTTCATGATGAGTGGGAACCTACTATAAAAATCAAGATTAAAAATTATGAATTCCATGCTTTGTGTGATTTGGGTGCTAATGTTTCCACGATTCCAAAATCTTTATGTGATGTTCTAGGTTTCAATGATATTGATGAGTGCTCTCTTAATTTGCATCTTGTGGATTCTACTATCAAGAAACCTATGGTAAGGATTAATGATCTTCTTATTATTTCAAATAGGAACTATGTGCCCCTAGATTTCATTGTGCTTGATATTGATTGCAATCCAACATGTCCCATTATTCTTGGTAGACCTTTTCTTAGGACTATTGGTGTTGTTATTGATATGAAGGAAGGGAATATTAAATTTCAATTTCCATTAAAGAAGGGCATGGAACATTTTCCTAGAAAAATAATAAGATTTCCTTATGAATCCATTATGAGAGCTACTTATGGTTTGAGCACTAAAGATGACAATACTTGATTCCATTGCCTTATGCCTAGCTAAGGGCGTTAAACGATAGCGCTTGTTGGGAGGCAACCCAATGAATAGATTTATTCTTGCTTTTTAATTTCTTTTTTGTTGAGTCAACACCATCATGATTCTGTTATGATTGTGTTTTTTATGTTTTAATTAGTGTTTGTGCCAAGTAGAACCTTTATGATTAGTTTTGGTGATAGTTGGTTAATCATGCTGGAAGAAGACAGAAACTTTCTGCTCATGAAATTATTTTTCATTCCCATCCATAAAGAGATTTTGAGCTGATTGTTTTTTATGCTGATTTATATGCAAATTTCCCTAATTTTAATAATTGTTTCAGAATTTTTGAGTTACAGAGGTTTTCGAAATATACAGATTGCTACAGACTTTTCTCTTTTTGACAGATTCTGTTTTTGTTGTGTTGATTGCTTATTTTGATGAAACTACGGTTAGTATCGCGGGGTACAAGTCATGGGAAAGTGATAATACAGTAATATAAAATCAATATAAATGGAAATTAAGTTTACTATAGTACCTAAAAAGTTGGTGTTTTGTTTTCTTATGCTAATGCTATCAGGAGTTTCTGTTTAAGTTTTGTGTTGTGAAGTTTTCAAGTTTTGGGTGATGTTCTTATGGACAATGGAATAAAGAGTGGAAAGACCCTAAGCTTGGGGATGCCCAAGGCATACCAAGCTAAATTCAAGGACACCAAAAAGCCTAAGCTTGGGGATGCCCGGGGAAGGCATCCCCTCTTTCGTCTTCAATCCATCGGTAACGTTACTTGGAGCTATATTTTTATTCACCACATAATATGTGTTTTGCTTGGAGCGTCGTGTGTTATAGTAGTCTTTGCTTTTTTTTATCACAATCATCCTTGCTTCACACCTTTTGAGAGGGACATGCACTCATCGTGAATTTGTTAGAATACTCAATGAGCTTCACTTATATCTTTTGAGTTAGGCAATATTAGCTCACATGTGCTTCACTTATATCTTTTGAGCTTGATGATTTTGTTCACATGTGCTTCACTTATATCTTTTGAGATTGGTAATATTAGCTCACATGTGCTTCACTTATATCTTTTGAGCTTGATGATTTTGCTTCCATGTGCTTCACTTATATCCGTCGAGCGTAGTAATTTTGCTCCCATGTGCTTCACTTATATCTTTTGAGATAGATAAATTTTGCTCTAGTGCTTCACTTAAATCTTTGTAGAGCACGACGATGTCATGTTTTGTAGAAATCAAAACTCTCAAATCTTCACTTATATCATTTTGAGAGTGCTCTATCTCTGAGAAACTTGGTAATTGGCGTGTGTTATGAAATTAGTCCTAAATATGATAGGAATCCAAAGAGGATATAATAAAAACTTTCATATTCAAGTGCATTGATTAGTAAGAGAAGTTTGATTCCTCATGATTACTTTTGAGATATGGATATGGTAATATGAGAGTTATGTTAGTAGGGTGTTGTGAACCTAGAAATACTTGTGTTGAGGTTAGTGATTCCCGTAGCATGCACGTATGGTGAACCGCTATGTTAGGAAGTCGGAGCATAATTGATTTATTGACTGTCATCCTTTGTGTAGAGGTTGGGATCGCGCGATGGTTAACTCCTACCAACCCTTCACCTAGGAGTATGCGTTTAGCACTTTGTTTCGATTACTAATAAAACTTTCGCAATAAGTATGTGAGTTCTTCATGACTAATGTGATTCCATGGTGTAGATGCACTTTCACCTTCCACCATTACTAGCCTCTCTAGTGCCGCGCAACTTTTGCCGGTGCACAAACCCACCATATATCTTCCTCAAAACATCCACCATACCTACCTATTATGGCATTTTCATTGCCATTCCGAGATATATTGCCATGAAACTTTCACCGTTCTGTCTCATGACATGTGCCATCACTTTCATTCATATAGAGTCATTATTGTTCTAAGTATCGAGTTGGAAGTAAATAAAAGTGTGATGATCATCATTATTAGAGCATTGTCCCATGTGAGGAAATAAAAGAGGCCAAAGATGCCCACCAAATAAGAAAGAGTTCAAAGAGCCCAAACAAAAAAAAAGAGAAAAAGAAAGAAGGGACAATGCTACTATCTTTTCCACACTTGTGCTTCAAAATAGCACCATGTTCTTGAAGATGGAGGGTCTCTTGTTTTTTCACTTTCATATGCTAGTGGAAATTTTCATTATGTAACCTGACTTGTATATTCCAATGATGGGTTTGATCAAAATTTCCCTAGGTCTTCATGAGCAAGCAAGTTGGATGCACACCCACTAGTTTTCATTTTTGAGCTTTCATACACTTATAGTTCTAGTGAATCTGTTTCATGGCAATCCCTACGCATTCACATTGATATCTATTGATGGGCATCTTCATAGCCTATTGATACGCCGAGTCGATGTGACCATCTCCTTATTTTTGCCTCACAACCTTCACCACACTCTATTCCACCTATAGCGCTATATCCGTGGCTCACGCTCATGTATTGCGTGAGAGTTGAAAAAGGTTTGAGAAAGTAAGAGTGTGAAAACAATTACTTGGACAATACCAAGGTTGTGCATGATTTAAATTCGTTGTGTGGGGATGATGGAGCATAGCCAGACTATATGATTTTTGTAGGGATAACTTTCTTTGGCCTTGTTATTTCAAAAGTTTATGATCACTTTGCTATTATGCTTGAAGTATTATGGTTTTCATGCCAATATTGAACTATTGTTTTGCATCTTATGGATCTGAACATTCATGCCACAATAAGGAGATTACATAAAACAAATGTGTTAGGTAGCATTCCACATCAAAAATTCGTTCTTTATCACTTCCCTACTCGAGGACGAGCAGGAGTTAAGCTTGGGGATGCTTGATACTTCTCCAAAATATCTATAATTTTTTATTGTTCCATGCTATTATATTATCAACTTTGGATGTTTTATATGCATGAATATGCTATTTTATATGATTTTTGGGACAAA
Organism: Hordeum marinum; assembly: GCA_022496015.1. Classification (NCBI taxonomy): domain Eukaryota; kingdom Viridiplantae; phylum Streptophyta; class Magnoliopsida; order Poales; family Poaceae; genus Hordeum; species Hordeum marinum. The sequence goes on along the minus strand of CM039678.1, from coordinate 500,111,749 downwards.
ATTATTAACTCCGTGCCCAGTGCCAGTTCCTATTTTTTCCGTGTTTTTGATCTTTTCCAGATAGGAATATCAAACGGAGTCCAAATGGAATAAAACTTTCGCCGTGCTTGGTTTTCGGTTCATACCGTGCGGTGTCCTCACCTAGTGACAGAAGGGGTAGTGAGGTATGTATCGTGTTGTTGCCATCAAGGGTAAAAAGATGGGGTTTATATCATATTGCATGAATTTATCCTTCTACATCATGTCATCTTGCTTAAAGCATTACTCCATTTGTTATGATCTTAATACACTAGATGCATGCTGGATAGCGGTCGATGTGTGAAGTAATAGTAGTAGACGCAGAAAGTATCGGTTTACTTGTCTCGGATGTGATGCCTATATGTATGATCGTTTCCTTAGATATCGTCATGACTTTGCGCTATTCTATCAATTGCTCAACAGTAATTTGTTCAACCACCGTAATACTTGCTATCATGAGAGAAGCCTCTAGTGAACACTATGGCCCCCGGGTCTATTTTACATATTATATATTCAGATCTAAACATAAAAACACCAAAAATACCTTGCTGCAATTTTATTTACTTATTTATATTTACTCATTATCACTATCGGATCTCACCTTGCAAGTAATCGTGAAGGGATTGACAACCCCTTTATCGCGTTGGGTGCAAGTTTGTTTGTGTTTGTGCAGGATTGTTTGTGCCTCATCTTGATACTCCTACTTGATTGATACCTTGGTTCTCAAACTGAGGGAAATACTTACCTCTACTTTGCTGCATCACCCTTTCCTCTTCAAGGGAAAAACCAACGCACGCTCGAGAAGTAGCACCGATCTACCCGAAGACTTTGGACAGGTTTACCCCTGACCCTTGCTCTCCTCGCGACAGGTGTCACCCACGTTCTGGGTAGTGGAGATTGAGGGGGGGTCGTGGGTTATCCATACGTGGGAGTCGGAACCGTTTGAGCGGGAACCGCCGAAAATTTTGGTAGGGAAGAATTAAAGTTTTCATTCGCAAATTCTTCAGCTGACAAGGACATAGTGAAGACTTTGAACAAGTTCCAAAGTAGAACGGATATGAAGAAATTGTGAACAGACTGGTTTGAGTTTAGCATAGATGGGTAAGGGTCCAATCACATTCACTTAGATGAAGATCATTTTGAAGAATTAGCAATAAGTGAATGCTGTTGAGGACATTGAAAACTCATATATATATATATATATATATAGTCAATGAAGAATATGAGTCTCAAAGTTTTGAAGAATTTGAAAAGTTGAGGAATTTGAAAACTTGAGGATTTTGCAAATATGAGGAATTTGTCAATTTGAAGAATTTGCAGACATCAGAAAGCTCAATTTTGAACAATTTCAACTTTTGGTTGGTGGCGTGACCCATCGTATAAGAATGATGATTTCAAACACCGCGTACAATTGTTGTAGGGTTCTGAGAATCAAATTCTTCGTTATTTTCTTCACACTTAGAGGGTTATTCTTCATTGATTGAAGAAAAACGTTACTTCATGTGTTGCACATCTAAGTCATCAATTTTGCATAAGTGTTAGGATGTGTGTTCTACTTCAAAGAACATTTGAAGATTCTAAGATATTTAGCTCACACCGCAACTTGCAAAATCTCTTTTCATCCAAGGGCTTTGTGAAGATATCGGCCAGTTGTTCTTCAGTGGGGATGTGGTCGATGGAGATGTCGCCCTTGAGTACATGATCTCGAAGAAAATGATGACGAATCTGGATGTGCTTGGTCTTGGAGTGCTGAACTAGGTTGTATGCAATCTTGATAGCACTCTCCTTGTCACAGTAGAGAGGCACGTTCTTCAACTTGATACTGTAGTCCTTGAGGGTTTGCTTCATCCATAGTAACTGAGCACAGCATGAGCCATCCGCAATGTACTCAGCTTCAGCTGTGGAGAGTGACACACAGTTTTGCTTCTTCAAGGACCGGCAGACTAAGGATCGTCCGAGGAAATGACATGTGCCTGAGGTTGACTTGTGATCCACGCGATCTCCAGCATAGTCAGCATCAGAGTATCCGATGAGGTGAAGATTTGAGCCCTTGGGATACCATAATCCAAGTGTTGGTGTGTGAGCTAAGTATCGAAGAATATGTTTCACAGTCTCATTGTGTGATTCCTTCGGTGTTGTTTGGAATCGAGCACACATGCAAACACTCAGCATTATGTCAGGCCTAGATGCACATAGATACAATAAAGAGCCAATCATGGAGCGATATACCTTCTGATCGAAATCTTTACCATTTTCGTTAGTGTAGAGGTGTCCTTTTGAGGGCATTGGATTTTTGACGCCTTTGTAATCTTACATGTCGAATTTCCTCAGAACATATTTGAGGTATTTCTCTTGTGAGATGAATATGTCGTTGTCTTGCTGACGAATTTGAAGACCTAAGAAGAATTTCAATTCTCTGATCATAGACATTTGATATTCTTCAGTCATCATATAGGCAAATTCATCAGTGTAATGTTTGTTAGTACATCCAAAGATAATATCATCAACATATATTTGACATATGAACAGTTCATGGTCATAGGATTCTGTGAAAAGAGTTGGGTCAAGTGAACCGGGTTTGAAGCCTTTCTTCATGAGGAATTCCTTCAGTGTGTCATACCACGCCCGAGGGGCCTGCTTGAGGCCATAGAGGGCCTTGTTGAGTCTGAAGACTTTGTCAGGATGCTTAGGATCTTCAAAACCTGGGGGTTGAGCAACATATACTTCTTCCTCAAGCTTACCATTGAGGAATGCACTTTTCACATCCATTTGATATAAGATGATATTGTGATGGTTAGCATAAGCAAGCAGTATTCGAATAGCTTCAAGTCTAGCAACAGGTGCAAATGTTTCATCAAAATAAATTCCTTCAACCTGTGTGTAGCCTTGTGCTACAAGTTGAGCCTTATTTCTCACCTCAGTAGGAATGACGTCTTCAGTTGCCTTCAGCTTGATAGATTCCTCAGGAGATTGTTCATCTAACACAGAAGGCAGGTGCTCTCTTTGCGAGCCATTAGTTTCATCGAACCGCACATCTACAGTTTCAACAACTTTGTGATGAAAGGTGTTGAAGACTTTGTAGGTGTGCGAGTCCTTTCCATAACCAAGCATAAACCTTCATGTGCTTTCGGTGCAAATTTAGAACTATGGTGAGGATCCCTGATCCAGCATTTTGCACCGAAGACTTTGAGATAACTTACATTGGGTTTCTTGCTTGTCATGAGCTCATATGAAGTTTTCTTGAAGAATTTGTGAAGAAATACCCTGTTGATGATGTGGCAAGCAGTATCAATAGCTTCAGGCCAAAAACGTTGAGGTGTCTTGTATTCATCAAGCATGGTTCGAGCCATCTCAACAAGAGTCCTGTTCTTGCGTTCCACGATGCCATTCTGTTGAGGAGTATAAGGAGCAGATAACTCATGAGTAATACCAAGTTCATCAAGATATTCATCAAGGTTAGTGTTCTTGAATTCAGTCCCATTATCACTCCTGATATGCTTGATCTTGACGCCAAAGTTGGTGGAGGCCCTTGAAGCAAATCGTCTGAAGACATCCTGCACTTCATTTTTGTATAGAATGATATGCACCCATGTGTAACAAGAGTAATCATCAACAATGACAAATCCATAGAAACTTGAAGAATTTGTTACTACGGAGTAGTGAGTGGGACCAAAGAGATCCATATGAAGCAATTGAAAGGGTCGGGTAGTGGTCATGATTGTCTTCGTGGGATGCTTGGATTTGGTCATCTTTCTAGATTCACATGCGCCACATAGGTGGTCCTTGAGGAATTTGACGCCCTCGATGCCAATGAAATACTTTTTCTTCATGAGTGTGTGCAAGTTCCTCATGCCCGCATGACCAAGTCGTCGATGCCACAACCAACCTTCTGAGGACTTTGCAAGTAAGCATGTGGCAGGTTGAGGACCTATAGAGAAATCAACAATGTAAAAGTCTCCTCTCCTAAAGCCTACGAAGACTTTGGAATTGTCAGATTCCATGATGACAACACAATGATATTTTCCAAATACGACAACCATATCAAGATCACAAAGCATTGAGACAGACATAAGGTTGAACCCAAGGGATTCGACAAGCATCACCTTATCCATGGTTCGGTCCTTTGAGATAGCAACCTTACCAAGTCCCAATACCCTTATTTTTCCTTTGTGAGCATAGGTGATGTGCTTCAGATGAGATGGAGCAAGTGGCAAATTCATCAGAAGACTCTTGTCACCAGTCATGTGGTTTGTGCATCCACTATCGAGGACCCAGTCAGTAGCTTTTGGAGTATCATCCTGCAGATGAATCAGTACAACTTACGAACTCATATGCTTCAGAGTGAAGAATATGATATCAATTTCATCAAGTAGAATTTCATCACATAAGATAGTAAGCAAGTAGAGTGAGGACGTGAGAAATGAAGAATTCATTTCATCATGGTTAGCTTGCGTCCTTTCAAGCATTTTCTTTAGGTCTCCAGCAGATTCATCAGATGTCCAAATTCCTCTGGAGACCTGACCCTGCATGAAGAGATTAGTTTGATTTCTTCACCACCCACATCTCAAGGGGTGGCAAAGAGTTCATCAATTTGCGAGCACCATATGAGAAGGGAGGCATTGAAGCAAGTGTGGTTCTTTTCACAGGGCGAGGGTTAGAGTACTCATATGAATAACAAGAGAAATTCTTCGAGGACTTATGAACATAATGATTTGAAGAATAATGCACACATTCATAACTCTTAGGTTTTTCCTGCAAAATAGAACCATTAGCCCGAGAATGATGTTTTTGACCATTTGAGAAATTTGGTCCAAGTGAAGACTTTAATCCTCTTGAGGAATTTGATCTGGGGTTCCCTTTCTTCAAGAGTGGTGTCGTGAGGACATTCACTTGAAGATTTTGTAGGTGGCTCTTGGGAACCCAGATTTTCTTCAATGGAGAGCCGTTCCTGCAGTTAGTTCCAAAAAATCTAGCAAATACTTCACCCTTCTGATTTTTGAAGAATTTGAAGTTGGAGTCAAGAGACTCATCAGAGGAATATGAAGTTTCACATGTAAAGCCAGAGAAAGTAGATGGATCTACAGGTGATCCTTTTGCAGCAATCCATGAGGTTTTGGGGTATTGCTTAGGTGTCCAGTAGGATCCATCAGCGTTGAGTGTCCTCACAAAGGCAATACCCTCTTTCCTTGGGTTCCTGTTCAGAATTTGCTTTTTGAGGACATCGCAAAGGGTTTGATGCCCTTTAAGACTTTTGCACATGCCTGTCATATACAATTCCTCCAACCCTGCAGTGTCATCAGTGATACTTGTGGTATCCTCAGATGAGGAATTTGACACCACTGGAATAGTTGAAGAATTTGCAACAGTAGAAGCATTTGAGCATTCAAGTGAAGAATTAGCAGTTTCACGTTCGATGCATTTCAAACAAGGTGGAACAAATTCTTCTTGAGCGGTATTGATCTATTGAGCCAGTAAGGAATCGTTTTCCCTTTGGATATCCTCATGTGACACCCTCAGTTTCTCAAGATCTTGCTTTCTTTGAAGAAATTCGTAAGAAAGCTTCTCATGATCAGCTAAGAGGTCGTTATGATGACTCTGAAGGTTATCATACTTTGTCTGAAGACTTTTGAGATCAACATATAGAGTTTGAGTCCGATCCACTTCATGGTTTAACAGATCATCGCTTTTGTCTAGCATTTTCTGAAGCTTTTCAAGTGCACTTTGTTGCTTAGTGGCAATTTTAACAAGTTTAGCATAGCTGGGTTTCACATATTCATCAGATTCACCTTCACCTGATTCAAATGAGGAATGATGGTTTTGTACCTTTAAGCCTTTTGCCATGAAGTAGTAGGTGGGAGCATAATCATCATTGCTGACATCAAAGTCGCTGGAGTAGACATATTCTTCAGCGTTGAAGATGGACTCGCTGACGAAAGTGATAGCGAGAGCAAGGCTAGCAACACTAGATTCTGATTCCTCCTCAGATTCTTCATCTTCTTCATATTCTTCAGATTCTTCCTCAGAATCCATTTCCTTGCCGATGAATGCTCGAGCTTTTCTGGAACTATTCTTCTTGTGCTTTGAGGACTTTGAAGATGAGGACTTTGCAGATGAGGACTTTGAAGATTTCTTCTTTTTCTTCGAGTCATGAGAACTATCATCCTCGTATTTCTTCTTCTTCTTTGAGTCCTTTTCTTAGAGAGGACAGTCAGAGATAAAGTGACCAGGCTTCTTGCAGCGATGACAGGTTATTTTCTTGTAGTCTTCCGAGGAATCTGATTTCCTCACACCACTTCTTGATGATTTTCCAAATCCACTTCTCCTTGAGAACTTCTGGAATTTCCTCACAAGCATAGCTAGTTCCTGACTTGGTTCTTCAGGATCACCAAGGCTGCTATCAGAATCTTCTTCTTCGGATGAGGAAATTGCTTTCGTCTTCAAATCACGAGATCTTCATAGCTTGGCCCGTAGATGTCTCTCTACTCAGCTTGTTGGAATTCATGAGTATTGAGTCTTTCCAGAATATCAATAGGATCAAGAGCTTTGTAGTCTCCACGTTCTTGAATCATCAAAACCAGAGTATCAAATGAGGAATCGAGTGACCTCAGCAGTTTCTTCACCACTTCATGGTCAGTGATATCAGTGGCACCCAATGCTTCAAGTTCATTGGAGATATGAGTGAGGCGATTAAAAGTTTGCTGAACATTTTCATTGTCAAGCCTCTTGAAGCGGTTGAAGAGATTGCACAGAACATCAACACGAGAGTCACGTTGAGTGGAGAAGCCTTCGTTGACTTTGGACAGCCTATCCCAGATATGCTTAGCAGACTCCGAAGCACTCACTCTGCCATATTGACCTTTGCTCAGATGGCCACAGATGATATTCTTCGCTTGAGAGTCGAGTTGCTAGAATCTCTTCACATCAGCAGCTGTAACAGTGGGAGCGACAGAAGGAACACCAGTTTCCACAACATACCAGAGATCCTTGTCAATATCTTCAAGGTGCATACGCATCTTGTTCTTCCAGTAGGGGTAGTCCGTCCCATCGAAGGTAGGGCAGCCTGCGGAAACCTTGATCATACCTGCAGTCGACATAACTAGAACTCCATGTGGTTAAACCAAAATCACACATAGCAAGGGAGTACCTGCTCTGATACCAATTGAAAGTGCATTATATCGGCTAGAGGGGGGTGAATAGGCAATTTTTACAAATTCATCACTTGAGGAATTTGAAATGTGATGAATCACTAACAGCGGATTAAGTACTCAAGTGCATGTGGGACATAGTAACACATAGTCTTCATGATGAAATAAAACATGCACAAACAGGAAGTAGCGTGATACATGATAAGCGGTGATGAACAAGGTAACTTGAAGAATTTGAGGTGAGGAATTTGTGAAAGTCTTCAGTCAAATTCTTCAAACACTGACACTCAATTTCATCAACAGTTTTATAAGGAATAGGGAAGTTGAGGAAATAGAACCAGGTGGCCTCATGAAGAAAATGATTTGATGACCTAGTTCCAACTGTTGTGATAGTTGTACGTCAGGTTGGAGCAGCCTGGTATTTAAACCAGAGGACACACAGTCCGAGGACACACAGTCCTTACTGTATTCTCCTTGAGCTAAGGTCACATAGTCCTCGCCCAACACTCGTGGTATGTCTTCAGGGTAGACTTCCAAAACCCTCACAAACTGGTCACCCCGCGATCCACAATTTACTGCTGGATGCTCTAGACCAAGGTCACTTCGTGGTCCCCAATTGACTGCAGGAGGACTAGACCATGACGCCTAACCGTCTGGAGGATGCACAGTCGTCAAAGGTAACAAGCGTCGGTTCCACATAGGAATTTCTTCAGTGATCCTCAATCACTTTGGGTTTTTGTGGTTTGGTTGTGGGTTTTTCCTCACTGATGATTTTCTCTCAAAGTCCTCGGAGGATGGGTTGCTCTCAAATGACAAGTGTCAGTTCTGTCTCGGAGCAGCCAACCAGCTAGTGGTTGTGGGGGTCGGCTATTTATAGCCAGGGTGCAACCTAACATGATATGACATAAATGCCCCCAATTATATGACCGTTATGTGGATAGTTGTGAGTGGGGACAGCTGGCACTAAGCATAGCAACGGTCGAATTTTCGAACTATGAAAGTCCTCAGACATATTACGTTCCTCACTTGTAGGCAATTCGCACTGGCGAAATCCTAACTCCTCAGTCAGATCAATTTCCTCAGAGACCAGAAGAACATCGTCTCTGTCACTGAAGAACTTGTCTGAGCCGTAAGAGATTTCCAAAGGCTTCACTCAAAGGATAGTGTAGGTTGAGTATTTTGGAGTTGAGCATCAGTTGGAAATATCCTTAGTATTACCTCGGCCCCCTTTAATAGTACGGTGTTTCCTATGACTCAAGAATAGATAATGAAACTATGAAAACAAGTCTTCATGCTTCATAATCCTCATTCATGTCTTCAAGGTCACACCAACTTTCTTCATCTACAAAGTCTTCACCAAAGTCTCTAGAAAGTCTTCAGCAAAGTCTTCACATGAAGACATACATTTTTAGGGGTCGATAATCTCCGAATATATCAAACTCCTCGTCGACTTATAGAGCCTGTGTACACTCACAAACACATTAGTACCTTAACCCATAAGTCTTCAATACACTAAAATCACTAAGGGGCACTAGATGCACAAACACATATCAGCATCCCCAAGCTTAATGCCTACTCGTACTCGAGTAGGTAAATGATAAAAGAAATAATTTATGAAGTGTTAATGCTAGCAAGTGCACAAGTTTGATCAATGATAATTCCAAACACTTTTTAAGTGTCACACTACTAAGGAAAAGCCTAGTAGTAGCGTGGGTTTAGTGCCTACTAGTAGCGCGGGTTACCGCGCTACTAGTAAGGCGCTACAACTATTACTTACCAGTAACACGTGTAAGACGCACTACTGCTAAGACATATAGTTGTAGCGTGTATTATACAAGCGCTACTGATAAGACAACTATTAGTAGCGTTCTTACAAACCCACGCTACTAGTAATCTGTTTTTCATTATTTTTAATTTTTAGTGTATTTATACATCGTTATACAAATTTTGATACAGTACCAATTAAGAGGTTGTTATATCACTATATTCATGATGAATTATTATATCATTGTGAGGAAGAAACATGGATTTTATTCATAGAAATGAATCAAAAGTAATCAAAAGTTGAATTAGTAGGACGACGACCCTAGTAATTCAACTTTTGGTCACTTTTGATCCATCCACATGAACCTAATTCGCTTTCCTTCCCCCAATGATATAACAAATCATCATGATAATCATGATCAACATCATCATCATATTAATATAAAAACTCTTGCATCATATGATCACCAACAACACTATAGCTAATAATCATCATACTCATTACCACCAACACTATTTAATCATCATTTTCGTGAATGAGACATCATATAACAAGTTGGTCACTAGTCATAATCACAACTCCTCCTCCTCCTCCTCATCATCAACTCTAACACATTGTAGCACATAATAACACATTGTACCTAGGACCTACTCGTCTCTCATAGGACCTACTCTACCCTCTTTTAGGTACAATATAATAAAACAAGATAGGCCCCGACTCTCCATTATGGAGAATGGAGATCATCCTGTCTTCAATTCTTGGCCTACGCACAATGTTGCTTTCAAGTAGCTCTCTACGATTAACCATAGATTTTTTCCAATCTTTGATTGGCATGTCTTCATCTGTTTTAGAAATCTGGTATGGACAGGAGTGATGCGTAGGCTGACCTAGCCGTGCTGGCCGTAAGCTCATAACATCAACGCGACCTCCCGGAAACATTAGTTAAGGCACACAATCCTTCGAGATTTTCTGTTGAAAAACATAGTAATAACTTTGTAGTTAGTAATGTAGTTTAGTTTTAGAAGAATTTATGCAAAAGATGCACAGATGTCGTAATAGTAGAAAATCTTACCATGCAATCTCCATGGATGTTACCGTAGTTCACCATGTGTACTAGTGGCACATATTGACCTTATAAGTTAATTCTGCTTCATCATTGTAGTAGTAGGTTCTGTCTACCACCTTCCATACATTTTTTGAAGAATGAAAATAAGCTGTCAATGGAAATAATTTGTCAACTATTTTTAAATAAACAATATAAATTACTTAATAAATATGGTTGAGAAACTCACATAATAGTAGAACTAGCGGCGTCTGCACATCGACCCAGATGTCGATATTACCTATAATTTCATCTTCTGGACGAATATCAAAGGTGATAAAACTTTTGCATTCAAAATAGGAGTAGGTGTCTGCATTGTACAATTTTATGGAAAATGTATAACCATGCTCGGTCCTCAAGTGAACTCTCTTTACCTCCATACTTTTTTTAGTATTGAAACCAATCTAATCCCAGACATAAATTGTTGCCTAGCAGGGGATCTTGCTTAAAGCATTACTCCGTTTGTTATGAACTTAATACACTAGATGCATGCTGGATAGCGGTCGATTTGTGGAGTAATAGTAGTAGATGCAGAAAGTATCGGTCTACTTTTCTCGGACATGATGCCTATATGTATGATCATTGCCTTAGATATCATCATGACTTTGCACTATTCTATCAATTTCTCAACAGTAATTTGTTCACCCACCGTAATACTTGCTATCATGAGAGAAGCCTCTAGTGAACACTATGGCCCCCGGGTCTATTTTACATATTATATATTTAGATCTAAACATAAAAACACCAAAAATACCTTGCTGCAATTTTATTTACTTCTTTATATTTACTCATTATCACTATCAGATCTCACCTTGCAAGTAATCATGAAGGGATTGACAATCCCTTTATCGCGTTGGGTGCAAGTTTGTTTGTGTTTGTGCAGGATTCTTGGTGCCTCATCTTGATAGTCCTACTGGATTGATTCCTTGGTTCTCAAACTAAGGGAAATACTTACCTCTACTTTGCTGCATCACCCTTTCATCTTCAAGGGAAAAACCAACGCACGCTCGAGAAGTAGCAGGAAGAATTTCTGGCGCCGTTGTCGGGGAGTATTCAAGTGAAGCATATCTATCAAGTACCTATCACAAACTCATATCTTGTATTTACATTATTTGCCATTTGCCTCTCGTTTTCCCCTCCCCCACTTCTAAAACGAAAATTTACAAAAATATTTGCCTTTCTTTTTTTGCCTTTTTCGTTTGCCCTTTTCTTCGCTTGCTTTCTTTTTGCTTGTGTGCTTGTGTGCTTGCTAAATCACCATGTCTGAAAACACTAAATTGTGTGATTTCTCTAATACTAATAACAAAGATTTTATTAGTACCCCAATTGCTCCCACCACTAGTGCGGAATCATATGAAATTAATGCCGCCTTGTTGAATCTTGTTATGAAAGAGCAATTTTCCGGCCTTCCAAGTGAAGATGCCGCATCCCATCTTAATACCGTTATTGAGTTATGTGATATGCAAAAGAAGAAAGATGTGGATAATGATATAATTATATAGAATCTATTTCCGTTCTCACTACGAGATAGATCAAAAACTTGGTTTTCATCTTTACCCAAAAATTGTATTGATTCATGGAACAAGTGTAAAGATGCTTTTATTTCCAAGTATTTTCCACCTGCTAAGATTATCTCTCTCCGTAATGATATTATGAATTTTAATCAACTAGATCATGAACATGTTGCACAATCTTGGGAGAGAATGAAATGGATGATTAGAAATTGTCCCGCTCGTGGCCTCAGTCTTTGGATGATTATACAAATTTTCTATGCTGATTTGAATTTTGCTTCTAGAAATATCTTTGATTCCGCTTCTGGTGGAACTTTTATGGAAATAACACTAGGAGAAGCTACAAAACTCTTAGATAATATCATGACAAATTATTCTCAATGGCACACCGAAAGGTCACCTACTAGTAAAAAAGTGCATGCTATAGAAGAAATCAATTCTTTGAGTGCTAAGATGGATGAGTTAATGAAGATGTTTGCTAGTAAAAGTGTTCCTCTAGATCCAAATGATATGCCTTTATCTTCCTTGATTGAGAATAGCCATGAAAATTTTGATGTTAATTTCGTTGGTAGGAATAATTTTGGTAACAACAATGTTTATAGAGGTAACTTTAATCCTAGGCCTTTTCCTAGTAATCCCTCTAATAATTTTGGCAATTCCTACACCAATTCTCATGGAAATTATAATAAAATACCCTCTGATCTTGAGAGTACTATTAAGGATTTTATTAATTCGCAAAAGATTTTCAATGCTTGCAAAGAAGAAAAATTGCTTAAAATTGATGACTTGGCTAGGACTGTTGATAGAATGTCTCTTGATATTGATGCTTTGAAATTAAGATGTGTTCCTCCTAAGATTAATATGGATGAAACTTTGAAAGCTATGCATATTTCTATGAATGAGAGTAAAGAAAGAACCGCCCAAATTCGTGCTAGACATGAATGGATCAAAAGGCGTGTTCTCATGGTGAAAACCACGAAGATCTTAAAGTGCTTGACGTGACTCCTATTGAATCCTTGTTTTCTAATGTCAATCTTAATGATGATGGGGCTGGATGTGAATCCACTTTGGTTGAGAAACGCCCCAATAATTCGAAGTCTATTTATCTTGATGCTAAAAATACTAAAAGTGGAGTAGAGGATATCAAAACTTTGAATAGTGATGAAACTACTACCTTGGATCTCAAGGAATTTAATTATGATAGCTTCTCTTTGATTGAATGTATTTCCTTGATGCAGTCCATGTTAAACTCTCCACATGCTTATAGCCAAAATAAGGCTTTTACTAAACATATCGTTGATGCTATGATGAAATATCTTGAAGAGAAACTTGAGTTGGAAATATCTATTCCTAGAAAACTTCATGATGAGTGGGAACAAACTATAAAAATCAAGATTAAAAATTATGAATGCCATGATTTGTGTGATTTATGTGCTAGTGTTTCCACGATTCCAAAATCTTTATGTGATATTCTAGGTTTCAAAGATATTGATGAGTGCTCTCTTAATTTGCATCTTGTGGATTCTACTATCAAGAAACCTATGGGAAGGATTAATGATGTTCTTATTATTGCAAATAGGAACTATGTGCCCGTAGATTTCATTGTGCTTGATATTGATTGCAATCCGACATGTCCCATTATTCTTGGTAGACCTTTTCTTAGGACTATTGGTGCTGTTATTGATATGAAGGAAGGGAATATTAAATTTCAATTTCCATTAAATAAGGGCATGGAACATTTTTCTAGAAAAAGAATAATATTGCCTTATGAATCCATTATGAGAGTTACTTATGGTTTGAGCACTAAAGATGACAATACTTGATTCCATTGCCTTATGCCTAGCTAAGGGCGTTAAACGATAGCGCTTGTTGGGAGGCAACCCAATGAATAGATTTATTCTTGCTTTTTTACTTTCTGTTTTGTTTAGTCAACACCATCATGATTCTGTTATGATTGTGTTTTTATGTTTTAATTAGTGTTTCTGCCAAGTAGAACCTTTATGATTAGTTTTGGTGATAGTTGTTTAATCATGCTGGAAAAAGACAGAAACTTTCTGCTCATGAAGTTATTTTTCATTCCCATCCATAAAGAGATTTTGAGTTGATTGTTTTTTTGATGATTTATATGAAAATTTCCCTAATTTTAATAATTGTTTCAAAATTTTTGAGTTACAGGGGTTGTCAAAATATACAGATTGCTACAGATTTTTCTCTTTTTGACATATTCTGTTTTTGTTGTGTTGATTGCTTATTTTGATGAAACTACGGTTAGTATCGGGGGGTACGAGTCATGGGAAAGTGATAATATAGTAATATAAAATCAATATAAATGGAAATTAAGTTTACTACAGTACCTAAAAAGTTGGTGTTTTGTTTTCTTATGCTAATGCTATCACGAGTTTCTGTTTTAGTTTTGTGTTGTGAAGTTTTCAAGTTATGGGTGATGTTCTTATGGACAATGGAATAAAGAGTGGAAAGAGCCTAAGCTTGGGGATGCCCAAGGCATACCAAGACAAATTCAAGGACACCAAAAAGCCTAAGCTTGGGGATGCCCCGGGAAGGCATCCCCTCTTTCGTCTTCAATCCATCGGTAACGTTACTTGGAGCTATATTTTTATTCACCACATAATATGTGTTTTGCTTGGAGCATCGTGTGTTATAGTAGTCTTTGCTTTTTTTTATCACAATCATCCTTGCTTCACACCTTTTGAGAGGGACATGCACTCATCGTGAATTTGTTAGAATACTCAATGAGCTTCACTTATATCTTTTGAGTTAGGCAATATTAGCTCACATGTGCTTCACTTATATCTTTTGAGCTTGATGATTTTGTTCACATGTGCTTCACTTATATCTTTTGAGATTGGTAATATTAGCTCACATGTGCTTCACTTATATCTTTTGAGCTTGATGATTTTGCTTCCATGTGCTTCACTTATATCCTTCGAGCGTAGTAATTTTGCTCCCATGTGCTTCCCTTATATCTTTTGAGATAGATAAATTTTGCTCTAGTGCTTCACTTAAATCTTTGTAGAGCACGACGATGTCATGTTTTGTAGAAATCAAAACTCTCTAATCTTCACTTATATCATTTTGAGAGTTCTCTATCTTTGAGAAACTTGGTAATTGGCGTGTGTTATGAAATTAGTCCTAAATATGATAGGCATCCAAAGAGGATATAATAAAAACTTAAATATTCAAGTGCATTGATTAGTAAGAGAAGTTTGATTCCTCATGATTACTGTTGAGATATGGATATGGTAATATGAGAGTTATGTTAGTAGGGTGTTGTGAACCAAGAAATACTTGTGTTGAGGTTAGTGATTCCCGTAGCATGCACGTATGGTGAACCGCTATGTTAGGAAGTCGGAGCATGATTGATTTATTGACTGTCATCCTTTGTGTAGAGGTCGGGATCGCGCGATGGTTAACTCCTACCAACCCTTCCCCTAGGAGTATGCATTTAGAACTTTGTTTCGATTACTAATAAAACTTTCGCAATAAGTATGTGAGTTCTTCATGACTAATGTGAGTCCATGGTATAGATGCACTTCCACCTTCCACCATTACTAGCCTCTTTAGTGCCGCGCAACTTTTGCCGGTGCACAAACCCACCATATATCTTCCTCAAAACAGCCACCATACCTACCTATTATGGCATTTTCATAGCCATTCCGAGATATATTGCCATGCAACTTTCACAATTCTGTCTCATGACATGTGCCATCACTTTCATTCATATAGAGTCAATATTTTTCTAAGTATCGAGTTGTAAGTAAATAAAAGTGTGATGATCATCATTATTAGAGAATTGTCCCATGTGAGGAAATAAAAGAGGCCAAAGATGCCCACCAAATAAGAAAGAGGTCAAAGAGCCCAAACAAAAAAAAAGAGAAAAAGAGAGAAGGGACAATGCTACTATCTTTTTCCACACTTGTGCTTCAAAATAGCACCATGTTCTTCAAGATGGAGGGTCTCTTGTTTTGTCACTTTCATATGCTAGTGGAAATTTTCATTATGTAACTTGACTTGTATATTCCAATGATGGGCTTCATCAAAATTGCCCTAGGTCTTCATGAGCAAGCAAGTTGGGTGCACACCCACTAGTTTTCATTTTTGAGCTTTCATACACTTATAGCTCTAGTGCATCCGTTTCATGGAAATCCCTACTCATTCACATTGATATCTATTGATGGGCATCTTCATAGCCTATTGATACGCCGAGTCGATGTGATCATCTCCTTCTTTTTGCCTCACAACCTTCACCACACTCTATTCCACCTATAGTGCTATATCCATGGCTCACGCTCATGTATTGCGTGAGAGTTGAAAAAGGTTTGAGAAAGTAAGAGTGTGAAAACAATTACTTGGCCAATACCAAGGTTGTGCATGATTTAAATTCGTTGTGTGGGGATGATGGAGCATAGCCAGACTATATGATTTTTGTAGGGATAACTTTCTTTGGCCTTGTTATTTCAAAAGTTTATGATCACTTTGCTATTATGCTTGAAGTATTATGGTTTTCATGTCAATATTGAACTATTGTTTTGCATCTTATGGATCTGAACATTCATGCCACAATAAAGAGATTACATAAAACAAATGTGTTAGGTAGCATTCCACATCAAAAATTCGTTCTTTATCACTTCCCTACTCGAGGACGAGCAGGAGTTAAGCTTGGGGATGCTTGATACTTCTCCACCATATCTATAATTTTTTATTGTTCCATGCTATTATATTATCAACTTTGGATGAATATGCTATTTTATATGATTTTTGGGACTAACTTATTAACTCCGTGGCCAGTGCCAGTTCCTATTTTTTCTGTGTTTTTGATCTTTTTCAGATAGGAATATCAAACGGAGTCCAAATGGAATAAAACTTTCGCCGTGATTTTTTATGAAAAATGTCAAAATTACCTGAAGGAAGAAATACCAGAGAAGTGGGCCGAGGGAGCCACGAGCCTGGGAGGTGCGCCCCCCTAGGCCGCGGCTAGGGGGCTCGTGGCCTCCTCATGGCCCATCTCCACTTGTTACCGTCGACATACGGTCTTATAAATGGACAAACGCATAGAAATAGACATATATCGCAAGTGCCGCTGCCGCAAGCCTCTAGAACCACCAAAAACCAATCGGGAGACCATTCCGGCATCCTGCCGGAGGGGAATCCATCTCTGGTGGCCATCTTTATCAACATCCTTGCCTCTCTGATGATGCGTGAGTAGTTCACATCAGACCTACGGGTCCATAGCTAGTAGCTATATGGCTTCTTCTCTCTCTTTGATCTTCAATACAAAGTTCTCCATGATCTTCATGGTGATCTATCCGATGTAATTCTCTTTTGCGGTGTGTTTGTTGAGATCCGATGAATTGTGGATTTATGATCAAATTATCTATGAATATTATTTGAGTCAATTATAAATTCTTATATGCATGATTTCATATCCTTGTAAGTCTCTTCGAGTTATGGGTTTCGTTTAGCCAACTTGATCTATGATTCTTGCAATGGGAGAAGTGCTTGGTTTTGGGTTCATACCGTGCGGTGTCCTCACCTAGTGACAGAAGGGGGTAGTGAGGCACATATCGTGTTGTTGCCATCAATGGTAAAAAGATGGGGTTTATATCATATTGCATGAATTTATCCTTCTACATCATGTCATCTTGCTTAAAGCATTACTCCGTTTGTTATGAACTTAATACACTAGATGCATGCTAGATAGCGGTCGATGTGTGAAGTAATAGTAGTAGATGCAGAAAGTATCTCTCTACTTGTCTCGGACGTGATGCCTATATGTATGATCATTGCCTTTGATATCGTCACGACTTTGCGCTGTTGTATCAATTGCTCAACAGTAATTTGTTCACCCATCGTAATACTTGTTATCATGAGAGAAGCCTCTAGTGAACACTACGGCCCCCGGGTCTATTTTACATATTATATATTCAGATCTAAACATAAAACACCAAAAATACCTTGCTGCAATTTTAATTACTTATTTATATTTACTCATTATCACTATCCGATCTCACCTTGCAAGTAATCGTGAAGGGATTGACAACCCCTTTATCGCGTTGGGTGCAAGTTTGTTTGTGTTTGTGCAGGATTCTTGGTGCCTCATCTTGATACTCCTACTGGATTGATACCTTGGTTCTCAAACTGAGGGAAATACTTACCTCTACTTTGCTGCATCACCCTTTCCTCTTCAAGGGAAAAACCAACGCACGATCGAGAAGTAGCACCGATCTACCCGAAGACTTTGGACAGGTTTACCCCTGACCCTTTCTCTCCTCGTGACAGGTGTCACCCACGTTCTGGGTAGTGGAGATTGAGGGGGGGTCGTGGGTTATCCATACGTGGGAGTCGGAACCGTTTGAGCGGGAACCGCCGAAAATTTTGGTAGGGAAGAATTAAAGTTTTCGTTCGCAAATTCTTCAGCTGACAAGGACATAGTGAAGACTTTGAACAAGTTCCAAAGTAGAACGCATATGAAGAAATTCTGAACAGACTGGTTTGAGTTTAGCATAGATGGGTAAGGGTCCGATCACATTCACTTAGATGAAGATCATTTTGAAGAATTAGCAATAAGTGAATGCTGTTGAGGACATTGAAAACTCATATATATATATATATATATATATATATATATATATATATATATAGTCAATGAAGAATATGAGTCTCAAAGTTTTGAAGAATTTGAAAAGTTGAGGATTTTGCAAATATGAGGAATTTGTCAATTTGAAGAATTTGCAGACATCGGAAAGCTCAATCTTGAAGGATTTCAACTTTTGGTTGGTGGCGTGACCCATCGTATAAGAATGATGATTTCAAACACCACATACAATTGTCGTAGGGTTCTGAGAATCAAATTCTTCGTTATTTTCTTCACACTTAGAGGGTTATTCTTCATTGATTGAAGAAAAACATTACTTCGTGTGTTGCACATCTAAGTCATCAATTTTGCATAAGTTTTAGGATGTGTGTTCTACTTCGAAGAACATTTGAAGATTCTAAGATATTTATCTCACACCGCAACTTGCAAAATCTCTTTTCATCCAAGGGCTTTGTGAAGATATCGGCCAGTTGTTCTTGAGTGGGGATGTGGTCGATGGAGATGTCGCCCTTGAGTACATGATCTCGAAGAAAATGATGACGAATCTGGATGTGCTTGGTCTTGGAGTGCTGAACTAGGTTGTATGCAATCTTGATAGCACTCTCCTTGTCACAGTAGAGAGGCACGTTCTTCAACTTGATACTGTAGTCCTTGAGGGTTTGCTTCATCCATAGTAACTGAGCACAGCATGAGCCAGCCGCAATGTACTCAGCTTCAGCTGTGGAGAGTGACACACAGTTCTGCTTCTTCAAGGACCGGCAGACTAAGGATCGTCCGAGGAAATGACATGTGCCTGAGGTTGACTTGTGATCCACGCGATCTCCAGCATAGTCAGCATCAGAGTATCCGATGAGGTGAAGATTTGAGCCCTTGGGATACCATAATCCAAGTGTTGGTGTGTGAGCTAAGTATCGAAGAATATGTTTCACAGTCTCATTGTGTGATTCCTTCGGTGTTGTTTGGAATCGAGCACACATGCAAACACTCAGCATTATGTCAGGCCTAGATGCACATAGATACAATAAAGAGCCAATCATGGAGCGATATACCTTCTGATCGAAATCTTTACCATTTTCGTTAGTGTAGAGGTGTCCTTTTGAGGGCATTGGATTTTTGACGCCTTTGTAATCTTACATGTCGAATTTCCTCAGAACATATTTGAGGTATTTCTCTTGTGAGATGAAGATGTCGTTGTCTTGCCGACGAATTTGAAGACCTAAGAAGAATTTCAATTCTCTGATCATAGACATTTGATATTCTTCAGTCATCATATAGGCAAATTCATCACTGTAACGTTTGTTAGTACATCCAAAGATAATATCATCAACATATATTTGACATAATGAACAGTTCATGGTCATAGGATTCTGTGAAAAGAGTTGGGTCAAGTGAACCGGGTTTGAAGCCTTTCTTCATGAGGAATTCCTTCAGTGTGTCATACCACGCCCGAGGGGCCTGCTTGAGGCCATAGAGGGCCTTGTTGAGTCTGAAGACTTTGTCAGGATGCTTAGGATCTTCAAAACCTGGGGGTTGAGCAACATATACTTCTTCCTCAAGCTTACCATTGAGGAATGCACTTTTCACATCCATTTGATATAAGATGATATTGTGATGGTTAGCATAAGCAAGCAGTATTCGAATAGCTTCAAGTCTAGCAACAGGTGCAAATGTTTCATCAAAATAAATTCCTTCAACCTGTGTGTAGCCTTGTGCTACAAGTTGAGCCTTATTTCTCACCTCAGTAGGAATGACGTCTTCAGTTGCCTTCAGCTTGATAGATTCCTCAGGAGATTGTTCATCTAACACAGAAGGCAGGTGCTCTCTTTGCGAGCCATTAGTTTCATCGAACCGCACATCTACAGTTTCAACAACTTTGTGATGAAAGGTGTTGAAGACTTTGTAGGTGTGCGAGTCCTTTCCATAACCAAGCATAAACCTTCATGTGCTTTCGGTGCAAATTTAGAACTATGGTGAGGATCCCTGATCCAGCATTTTGCACCGAAGACTTTGAGATAACTTACATTGGGTTTCTTGCTTGTCATGAGCTCATATGAAGTTTTCTTGAAGAATTTGTGAGGATATACCCTGTTGATGATGTGGCAAGCAGTATCAATAGCTTCAGGCCAGTAACGTCGAGGTGTCTTGTATTCATCAAGCATGGTTCGAGCCATCTCAACAAGAGTCCTGTTCTTGCATTCCATGATGCCATTCTGTTGAGGAGTATAAGGAGCAGATAACTCATGAGTAATACCAATTTCATCAAGATATTCATCAAGGTTAGTGTTCTTGAATTCAGTCCCATTATCACTCCTGATATGCTTGATCTTGACGCCAAAGTTGGTGGAGGCCCTTGAAGCAAATCGTCTGAAGACATCCTGCACTTCATTTTTGTATAGAATGATATGCACCCATGTGTAACAAGAGTAATCATCAACAATGACAAATCCATAGAAACTTGAAGAATTTGTTACTACGGAGTAGTGAGTGGGACCAAAGAGATCCATATGAAGCAATTGAAAGGGTCGGGTAGTGGTCATGATTGTCTTCGTGGGATGCTTGGATTTGGTCATCTTTCTAGATTCACATGCGCCACATAGGTGGTACTTGAGGAATTTGACGCCCTCGATGCCAATGAAATGCTTTTTCTTCATGAGTGTGTGCAAGTTCCTCATGCCCGCATGACCAAGTCGTCGATGCCACAACCAACCTTCTGAGGACTTTGCAAGTAAGCATGTGGCAGGTTGAGGACCTATAGAGAAATCAACAATGTACAAGTCTCCTCTCCTAAAGCCTTCGAAGACTTTGGAATTGTCAGATTCCATGATGACAACACAATGATATTTTCCAAATACGACAACCATATCAAGATCACAAAGCATTGAGACAGACATAAGGTTGAACCCAAGGGATTCGACAAGCATCACCTTATCCATGGTTCGGTCCTTTGAGATAGCAACCTTACCAAGTCCCAATACCCTTCTTTTTCCTTTGTCAGCATAGGTGATGTGCTTCAGATGAGATGGAGCAAGTGGCAAATTCATCAGAAGACTCTTGTCACCAGTCATGTGGTTTGTGCATCCACTATCGAGGACCCAGTCAGTAGCTTTTGGAGTATCATCCTGCAGATGAATCAGTACAACTTACGAACTCATATGCTTCAGAGTGAAGAATATGATATCAATTTCATCAAGTAGAATTTCATCACATAAGATAGTGAGCAAGTAGAGTGAGGACGTGAGAAATGAAGAATTCATTTCATCATGGTTAGCTTGCGTCCTTTCAAGCATTTTCTTTAGGTCTCCAGCAGATTCATCAGATGTCCAAATTCCTCTGGAGACCTGACCCTGCATGAAGAGATTAGTTTGATTTCTTCACCACCCACATCTCAAGGGGTGGCAAAGAGTTCATCAATTTGCGAGCACCATATGAGAAGGGAGGCATTGAAGCAAGTGTGGTTCTTTTCACAGGGCGAGGGTTAGAGTACTCATATGAATAACAAGAGAAATTCTTCGAGGACTTATGAACATAATGATTTGAAGAATAATGCACACATTCATAACTCTTAGGTTTTTCCTGCAAAACAGAACCATTAGCCCGAGAATGATGTTTTTGACCATTTGAGAAATTTGGTCCAAGTGAAGACTTTAATCCTCTTGAGGAATTTGATCTGGGGTTCCCTTTCTTCAAGAGTGGTGTCGTGAGGACATTCACTTGAAGATTTTGTAGGTGGCTCTTGGGAACCCAGATTTTCTTCAATGGAGAGCCGTTCCTGCAGTTAGTTCCAAAAAATCTAGCAAATACTTCACCCTTCTGATTTTTGAAGAATTTGAAGTTGGAGTCAAGAGACTCATCAGAGGAATATGAAGTTTCACATGTAAAGCCAGAGAAAGTAGATGGATCTACAGGTGATCCTTTTGCAGCAATCCATGAGGTTTTGGGGTATTGCTCAGGTGTCCAGTAGGATCCATCAGCGTTGACTGTCCTCACAAAGGCAATACCCTCTTTCCTTGGGTTCCTGTTCAGAATTTGCTTTTTGAGGACATCGCAAAGGGTTTGATGGCCTTTAAGACTTTTGCACATGCCTGTCATATACAATTCCTCCAACCCTGCAGTGTCATCAGTGATACTTGTGGTATCCTCAGATGAGGAATTTGACACCACTGGAATAGTTGAAGAATTTGCAACAGTAGAAGCATTTGAGCATTCAAGTGAAGAATTAGCAGTTTCACGTTCGATGCATTTCAAACAAGGTGGAACAAATTCTTCTTGAGCGATATTGATCTATTGAGCCAGTAAGGAATCGTTTTCCCTTTGGATATCCTCATGTGACACCCTCAGTTTCTCAAGATCTTGCTTTCTTTGAAGAAATTCGTAAGAAAGCTTCTCATGATCAGCTAAGAGGTCGTTATGATGACTCTGAAGGTTATCATACTTTATCTGAAGACTTTTGAGATCAACATACAGAGTTTGAGTCCGATCCACTTCATGGTTTAACAGATCATCGCTTTTGTCTAGCATTTTCTGAAGCTTTTCAAGTGCACTTTGTTGCTTAGTGGCAATTTTAACAAGTTTAGCATAGCTGGGTTTCACATATTCATCAGATTCACCTTCACCTGATTCAAATGAGGAATGATGGTTTTGTACCTTTAAGCCTTTTGCCATGAAGTAGTAGGTGGGAGCATAATCATCATTGCTGACATCAAAGTCGCTGGAGTAGACATATTCTTCAGCGTTGAAGATGGACTCGCTGACGAAAGTGATAGCGAGAGCAAGGCTAGCAACACTAGATTCTGATTCCTCCTCAGATTCTTCATCTTCTTCATATTCTTCAGATTCTTCCTCAGAATCCATTTCCTTGCCGATGAATGCTCGAGCTTTTCTGGAACTATTCTTCTTGTGCTTTGAGGACTTTGAAGATGAGGACTTTGCAGATGAGGACTTTGAAGATTTCTTCTTTTTCTTCGAGTCATGAGAACTATCATCCTCGTATTTCTTCTTCTTCTTTGAGTCCTTTTCTCAGAGAGGACAGTCAGAGATAAAGTGACCAGGCTTCTTGCAGCGATGACAGGTTATTTTCTTGTAGTCTTCCGAGGAATCTGATTTCCTCACACCACTTCTTGATGATTTTCCAAATCCACCTCTCCTTGAGAACTTCTGGAATTTCCTCACAAGCATAGCTAGTTCCTGACTTGGTTCTTCAGGATCACCAAGGCTGCTATCAGAATCTTCTTCTTCGGATGAGGAAATTGCTTTCGTCTTCAAATCACGAGATCTTCATAGCTTGGCCCGTAGAGGTCTCTCTACTCAGCTTGTTGGAATTCATGAGTATTGAGTCTTTCCAGATTATCAATAGGATCAAGAGCTTTGTAGTCTCCACGTTCTTGAATCATCAAAACCAGAGTATCAAATGAGGAATCGAGTGACCTCAGCAGTTTCTTCACCACTTCATGGTCAGTGATATCAGTGGCACCCAATGCTTGAAGTTCATTGGAGATATGAGTGAGGCGATCAAAAGTTTGCTGAACATTTTCATTGTCAAGCCTCTTGAAGCGGTTGAAGAGATTGCACAGAACATCAACACGAGAGTCACGTTGAGTGGAGAAGCCTTCGTTGACTTTGGACAGCCTATCCCAGATATGTTTAGCAGACTCCGAAGCACTCACTCTGCCATATTGACCTTTGCTCAGATGGCCACAGATGATATTCTTCGCTTGAGAGTCGAGTTGCTAGAATCTCTTCACATCAGCAGCTGTAACAGTGGGAGCGACAGAAGGAACACCAGTTTCCACAACATACCAGAGATCCTTGTCAATATCTTCAATGTGCATACGCATCTTGTTCTTCCAGTAGGGGTAGTCCGTCCCATCGAAGGTAGGGACAGCCTGCGGAAACCTTGATCATACCTGCAGTCGACATAACTAGAACTCCATGTGGTTAAACCAAAATCACACATAGCAAGGGAGTACCTGCTCTGATACCAATTGAAAGTGCGTTATATCGGCTAGAGGGGGGGTGAATAGGCAATTTTTACAAATTCATCACTTGAGGAATTTGAAATGTGATGAATAACTAACAACGGATTAAGTACTCAAGTGCATGTGGGACATAGTAACACATAGTCTTCATGATGAAATAAAACATGCACAAACAGGGAGTAGCGTGATACATGATAAGCGGTGATGAACAAGGTAACTTGAAGAATTTGAGGTGAGGAATTTGTGAAAGTCTTCAGTCAAATTCTTCAAACACTGACACTCAATTTCATCAAACAGTTTTATAAGGAATAGGGAAGTTGAGGAAATAGAACCAGGTGGCCTCATGAAGACAATGATTTGATGACCTAGTTCCAACTGTTGTGATAGTTGTACGTCAGGTTGGAGCAGCCTGGTATTTAAACCAGAGGACACACAGTCCGAGGACACACAGTCCTTACTGTATTCTCCTTGAGCTAAGGTCACATAGTCCTCGCCCAACACTCGTGGTATGTCTTCAGGGTAGACTTCCAAAACCCTCACAAACTGGTCACCCCCGCGATCCACAATTTACTTGCTGGATGCTCTAGACCAAGGTCACTTCGTGGTCCCCAATTGACTGCATGAGCACTAGACCATGACGCCTAACCGTCTAGAGGATGCACAGTCCTCAAAGATAACAAGCGTCGGTTCCACATAGGAATTTCTTCAGTGATCCTCAATCACTTTGGGTTTTGTGGTTGGTTGTGGGTTTTTCCGCACTGATGATTTTCTCTCAAAGTCCTCGGAGGATGGGTTGCTCTCAAATGACAAGTGTCAGTTCTGTCTCGGAGCAGCCAACCAGCTAGTGGTTGTGGGGGTCGGCTATTTATAGCCAGGGTGCAACCTAACATGATATGACATAAATGCCCCCAATCATATGACCGTTATGTGGATAGTTGTGAGTGGGGACAGCTGGCACTAAGCATAGCAACGGTCGAATTTTCGAACTATGAAGGTCCTCAGACATATCACGTTCCTCACTTGTAGGCAATTCGCACTGGCGAAATCCTAACTCCTCAGTCAGATCAATTTCCTCAGAGACCAGAAGAACATCGTCTCTGTCACTGAAGAACTTGTCTGAGCCGTAGAGATTTCCAAAGGCTTCACTCAAAGGATAGTGTAGGTTGAGGATTTTGGAGTTGAGCATCAGTTGGAAATATCCTTAGTATTACCTCGGCCCCCTTTAATAGTACGGTGTTTCCTATGACTCAAGAATAGATAATGAAACTATGAAAACAAGTCTTCATGCTTCATAATCCTCATTCATGTCTTCAAGGTCACACCAACTTTCTTCATCTACAAAGTCTTCACCAAAGTCTCTAGAAGTCTTCAGCAAAGTCTTCACATGAAGACATACATTTTTAGGGGTCGATAATCTCCGAATATATCAAACTCCTCGTCGACTTATAAAGCCTGTGTACACTCACAAACACATTAGTACCTTAACCCATAAGTCTTCAATACACTAAAATCACTAAGGGGCACTAGATGCACAAACACATATCAGCATCCCCAAGCTTAATGCCTACTCGTACTCGAGTAGGTAATTATAAAAGAAATAATTTATGAAGTGTGAATGCTAGCAAGTGCACAAGTTTGATCAATGATAATTCCAAACACTTTTTCAGCGTCACACTACTAAGGAAAAGCCTAGTAGTAGCGTGGGTTTAGTGCCTACTAGTAGCGCGGGTTACCGCGCTACTAGTAAGGCGCTACAACTATTACTTACCAGTAACACGTGTAAGACGCACTACTGCTAAGACATATAGTTGTAGCGTGTATTATACAAGCGCTACTGATAAGACAACTATTAGTAGCGTTCTTACAAACCCACGCTACTAGTAATCTGTTTTTCATTATTTTTAATTTTTAGTGTATTTATACATCGTTATACAAATTTTGATATAGTACCAATTAAGAGGTTTTTATATCACTATATTCATGATGAATTATTATATCATTGTGAGGAAGAACATGGATTTTATTCATCGAAATGAATCAAAAGTAATCAAAAGTTGAATTAGTAGGACGACGATCCTAGTAATTCAACTTTTGGTCACTTTTGATCCATCCACATGAAACCTAATTCGCTTTCCTTCCCCAATGATATAACAAATCATCATGATATCATGATCAACATCATCATCATATTAATATAAAAACTCTTGCATCATATGATCACCAACAACACTATAGCTAATAATCATCATACTCATACCACCAACACTATTTAATCATCATTTTCGTCAATGAGACATCATATAACAAGTTGGTCACTAGTCATAATCACAACTCCTCCTCCTCCTACTCCTCATCAACTCTAAACACATTGTAGCACATAATAACACATTGTACCTAGGACCTACTTGTCTCTCATAGGACCTACTCTACCCTTTTTAGGTACAATATAATAAAACAAGATAGGCCCCGACTCTCCATTATGGAGAATGGAGATCATCCTATCTTCAATTCTTGGCCTACGCACAATGGTTGCTTTCAAGTAGCTCTCTACGATTAACCATAGATTTTTTCCAATCTTTGATTGGCATGTCTTCATCTGTTTTAGAAATCTGGTATGGACAGGAGTGATGCGTAGGCTGACCTAGCCGTGCTGGCCGTAAGCTCATAACATCAACGCGACCCCTCCCGGAACATTAGTTAAGGCACACAATCCTTCGAGATTTTCTGTTGAAAAACATAGTAATAACTTTGTAGTTAGTAATGTAGTTTAGTTTTAGAAGAATTTATGCAAAGATGCACAGATGTCGTAATAGTAGAAAATCTTACCATGCAATCTCCATGGATGTTACCGTAGTTCACCATGTGTACTAGTGGCACATATTGACCTTATAAGTTAATTCCGCTTCATCATTGTAGTAGTAGGTTCTGTCTACCACCTTCCATACATTTTTTGAAGAATGAAAATAAGCTGTCAATGGAAAAATTTGTCAACTATTTTTAAATAAACAATATAAATTACTTAATAAATATGGTTGAGAACTCACATAATGGTAGAACTAGCGGCGTTTGCACATCGCCCCAGATGTCGATATTACCTTCAATTTCATCTTCTGGACGAATATCAAAGGTGATAAAACTTTTGCATTCAAAATAGGAGTAGGTGTCTGCATGTACAATTTTATGGAAAAAGTATAACCATGCTCGGTCCTCAAGTGAACTCTCTTTACCTCCATACTTTTTTTAGTATTGAAACCAATCTAATCCCAGAATAAATTGTTGCCTGGCAGGGGATCTTGCTTTAAAGCATTACTCGTTTGTTATTGAACTTAATACACTAGATGCATGCTGGATAGCGGTCGATTGTGGAGTAATAGTAGTAGATGCAGAAAGTATCGGTCTACTTTTCTCGGACATGATGCCTATATGTATGATCATTGCCTTAGATATCATCATGACTTTGCACTATTCTATCAATTTCTCAACAGTAATTTGTTCACCCACCGTAATACTTGCTATCATGAGAGAAGCCTCTAGTGAACACTATGGCCCCCGGCGGGTCTATTTTACATATTATATATTTAGATCTAAACATAAAAACACCAAAAATACCTTGCTGCAATTTTATTTACTTCTTTATATTTACTCATTATCACTATCAGATCTCACCTTGCAAGTAATCATGAAGGGATGACAATCCTTTATCGCGTTGGGTGCAAGTTTGTTTGTGTTTGTGCAGGATTCTTGGTGCCTCATCTTGATAGTCCTACTGGATTGATTCCTTGGTTCTCAAACTAAGGGAAATACTTACCTCTACTTTGCTGCATCACCCTTTCATCTTCAAGGGAAAAACCAACGCACGCTCGAGAAGTAGCAGGAAGAATTTCTGGCGCCGTTGTCGGGGAGTATTCAAGTGAAGCATATCTATCAAGTACCTATCACAAACTCATATCTTGTATTTACATTATTTGCCATTTGCCTCTCGTTTTCCCCTCCCCCACTTCTAAACGAAAATTTACAAAAATATTTGCCTTTCTTTTTTTGCCTTTTTCGTTTGCCCTTTTCTTCGCTTGCTTTCTTTTTGCTTGTGTGCTTGTGTGCTTGCTAAATCACCATGTCTGAAAACACTAAATTGTGTGATTTCTCTAATACTAATAACAAAGATTTTATTAGTACCCCAATTGCTCCCCGCCACTAGTGCGGAATCATATGAAATTAATGCCTGCCTTGTTGAATCTGTTATGAAAGAGCAATTTTCCGGCCTTCCAAGTGAAGATGCCGCATCCATCTTAATACCGTTATTGAGTTATGTGATATGCAAAAGAAGAAAGATGTGGATAATGATATAATTATATAGAATCTATTTCCGTTCTCACTACGAGATAGATCAAAAACTTGGTTTTCATCTTTACCCAAAAATTGTATTGATTCATGGAACAAGTGTAAAGATGCTTTTATTTCCAAGTATTTTCCACCTGCTAAGATTATCTCTCTCCGTAATGATATTATGAATTTTAATCAACTAGATCATGAACATGTTGCACATCTTGGGAGAGAATGAAATGGATGATTAGAAATTGTCCCGCTCGTGGCCTCAGTCCTTTGGATGATTATACAAATTTTCTATGCTGATTTGAATTTTGCTTCTAGAAATATCTTGGATCCGCTTCTGGTGGAACTTTTATGGAAATAACACTAGGAGAAGCTACCAAACTCTTAGATAATATCATGACAAATTATTCTCAATGGCACAACCGAAAGGTCACCCTACTAGTAAAAAAGTGCATGCTATAGAAGAAATCAATTCTTTGAGTGCTAAGATGGATGAGTTAATGAAGATGTTTGCTAGTAAAAGTGTTCCTCTAGATCAAATGATATGCCTTTATCTTCCTTGATTGAGAATAGCCATGAAAATTTTGATGTTCATTTCGTTGGTAGGAATAATTTTGGTAACAACAATGTTTATAGAGGGTAACTTTAATCCTAGGCCTTTTCCTAGTAATCCCTCTAATAATTTTGGCAATTCCTACACCAATTGCTCATGGAAATTATAATAAAATACCCTCTGATCTTGAGAGTACTATTAAGGATTTTATTAATTCGCAAAGATTTTCAATGCTTGCATAGAAGAAAAATTGCTTTAAAATTGATGACTTGGCTAGGACTGTTGATAGAATGTCTCTTGATATTGATGCTTGAAATTAAGATGTGTTCCTCCTAAGATTAATATGGATGAAACTTTGAAAGCTATGCATATTTCTATGGATGAGAGTAAAGAAAGAACCGCCCAAATTCGTGCTAGACATGAATGGATCAAAAGGCGTGTTCTCATGGTGAAAACCACGAAGATCTTAAAGTGCTTGACGTGACTCCTATTGAATCCTTGTTTTCTAATGTCAATCTTAATGATGATGGGGCTGGATGTGAATCCACTTTGGTTGAGAAACGCCCCAATAATTCGAAGTCTATTTATCTTGATGCTAAAAATACTAAAAGTGGAGTAGAGGATATCAAAACTTTGAATAGTGATGAAACTACTACCTTGGATCTCAAGGAATTTAATTATGATAGCTCTCTTTGATTGAATGTATTTCCTTGATGCAGTCCATGTTAAACTCTCCACATGCTTATAGCCAAAATAAGGCTTTTACTAAACATATCGTTGATGCTATGATGAAATATCTTGAAGAGAAACTTGAGTTGGAAATATCTATTCCTAGAAAACTTCATGATGAGTGGGAACAAACTATAAAAATCAAGATTAAAAATTATGAATGCCATGATTTGTGTGATTTATGTGCTAGTGTTTCCACGATTCCAAAATCTTTATGTGATATTCTAGGTTTCAAAGATATTGATGAGTGCTCTCTTAATTTGCATCTTGTGGATTCTACTATCAAGAAACCTATGGGAAGGATTAATGATGTTCTTATTATTGCAAATAGGAACTATGTGCCCGTAGATTTCATTGTGCTTGATATTGATTGCAATCCGACATGTCCCATTATTCTTGGTAGACCTTTTCTTAGGACTATTGGTGCTGTTATTGATATGAAGGAAGGGAATATTAAATTTCAATTTCCATTAAATAAGGGCATGGAACATTTTTCTAGAAAAAGAATAATATGCCTTATGAATCCATTATGAGAGTTACTTATGGTTTGAGCACTAAAGATGACAATACTTGATTCCATTGCCTTATGCCTAGCTAAGGGCGTTAAACGATAGCGCTTGTTGGGAGGCAACCCAATGAATAGATTTATTCTTGCTTTTTTACTTTCTGTTTTGTTTAGTCAACACCATCATGATTCTGTTATGATTGTGTTTTTATGTTTTAATTAGTGTTTCTGCCAAGTAGAACCTTTATGATTAGTTTTGGTGATAGTTGTTTAATCATGCTGGAAAAAGACAGAAACTTTCTGCTCATGAAGTTATTTTTCATTCCCATCCATAAAGAGATTTTGAGTTGATTGTTTTTTTGATGATTTATATGAAAATTTCCCTAATTTTAATAATTGTTTCAAAATTTTTGAGTTACAGGGGTTGTCAAAATATACAGATTGCTACAGATTTTTCTCTTTTTGACATATTCTGTTTTTGTTGTGTTGATTGCTTATTTTGATGAAACTACGGTTAGTATCGGGGGGTACGAGTCATGGGAAAGTGATAATATAGTAATATAAAATCAATATAAATGGAAATTAAGTTTACTACAGTACCTAAAAAGTTGGTGTTTTGTTTTCTTATGCTAATGCTATCACGAGTTTCTGTTTTAGTTTTGTGTTGTGAAGTTTTCAAGTTATGGGTGATGTTCTTATGGACAATGGAATAAAGAGTGGAAAGAGCCTAAGCTTGGGGATGCCCAAGGCATACCAAGAAAATTCAAGGACACCAAAAAGCCTAAGCTTGGGGATGCCCCGGGAAGGCATCCCCTCTTTCGTCTTCAATCCATCGGTAACGTTACTTGGAGCTATATTTTTATTCACCACATAATATGTGTTTTGCTTGGAGCATCGTGTGTTATAGTAGTCTTTGCTTTTTTTTTCACAATCATCCTTGCTTCACACCTTTTGAGAGGGACATGCACTCATCGTGAATTTGTTAGAATACTCAATGAGCTTCACTTATATCTTTTGAGTTAGGCAATATTAGCTCATATGTGCTTCACTTATATCTTTTGAGCTTGATGATTTTGTTCACATGTGCTTCACTTATATCTTTTGAGATTGGTAATATTAGCTCACATGTGCTTCACTTATATCTTTTGAGCTTGATGATTTTGCTTCCATGTGCTTCTTATATCCTTCGAGCGTAGTAATTTTGCTCCCATGTGCTTCCCTTATATCTTTTGAGATAGATAAATTTTGCTCTAGTGCTTCACTTAAATCTTTGTAGAGCACGACGATGTCATGTTTTGTAGAAATCAAAACTCTCTAATCTTCACTTATATCATTTTGAGAGTTCTCTATCTTTGAGAAACTTGGTAATTGGCGTGTGTTATGAAATTAGTCCTAAATATGATAGGCATCCAAAGAGGATATAATAAAAACTTAATATTCAAGTGCATTGATTAGTAAGAGAAGTTTGATTCCTCATGATTACTGTTGAGATATGGATATGGTAATATGAGAGTTATGTTAGTAGGGTGTTGTGAACCAAGAAATACTTGTGTTGAGGTTAGTGATTCCCGTAGCATGCACGTATGGTGAACCGCTATGTTAGGAAGTCGGAGCAATTGATTTATTGACTGTCATCCTTTGTGTAGAGGTCGGGATCGCGCGATGGTTAACTCCTACCAACCCTTCCCCTAGGAGTATGCGTTTAGAACTTTGTTTTGATTACTAATAAAACTTTCGCAATAAGTATGTGAGTTCTTCATGACTAATGTGAGTCCATGGTATAGATGCACTTCCACCTTCCACCATTACTAGCCTCTTTAGTGCCGCGCAACTTTTGCCGGTGCACAAACCCACCATATATCTTCCTCAAAACAGCCACCATACCTACCTATTATGGCATTTTCATAGCCATTCCGAGATATATTGCCATGCAACTTTCACAATTCTGTCTCATGACATGTGCCATCACTTTCATTCATATAGAGTCAATATTTTTCTAAGTATCGAGTTGTAAGTAAATAAAAGTGTGATGATCATCATTATTAGAGAATTGTCCCATGTGAGGAAATAAAAGAGGCCAAAGATGCCCACCAAATAAGAAAGAGGTCAAAGAGCCCAAACAAAAAAAAAGAGAAAAAGAGAGAAGGGACAATGCTACTATCTTTTTCCACACTTGTGCTTCAAAATAGCACCATGTTCTTCAAGATGGAGGGTCTCTTGTTTTGTCACTTTCATATGCTAGTGGAAATTTTCATTATGTAACTTGACTTGTATATTCCAATGATGGGCTTCATCAAAATTGCCCTAGGTCTTCATGAGCAAGCAAGTTGGGTGCACACCCACTAGTTTTCATTTTTGAGCTTTCATACACTTATAGCTCTAGTGCATCCGTTTCATGGAAATCCCTACTCATTCACATTGATATCTATTGATGGGCATCTTCATAGCCTATTGATACGCCGAGTCGATGTGATCTCCTTCTTTTTGCCTCACAACCTTCACCACACTCTATTCCACCTATAGTGCTATATCCATGGCTCACGCTCATGTATTGCGTGAGAGTTGAAAAAGGTTTGAGAAAGTAAGAGTGTGAAAACAATTACTTGGCCAATACCAAGGTTGTGCATGATTTAAATTCGTTGTGTGGGGATGATGGAGCATAGCCAGACTATATGATTTTTGTAGGGATAACTTTCTTTGGCCTTGTTATTTCAAAAGTTTATGATCACTTTGCTATTATGCTTGAAGTATTATGGTTTTCATGTCAATATTGAACTATTGTTTTGCATCTTATGGATCTGAACATTCATGCCACAATAAAGAGATTACATAAAACAAATGTGTTAGGTAGCATTCCACATCAAAAATTCGTTCTTTATCACTTCCCTACTCGAGGACGAGCAGGAGTTAAGCTTGGGGATGCTTGATACTTCTCCAACATATCTATAATTTTTTATTGTTCCATGCTATTATATTATCAACTTTGGATGAATATGCTATTTTATATGATTTTTGGGACTAACTTATTAACTCCGTGGCCAGTGCCAGTTCCTATTTTTTCTGTGTTTTTGATCTTTTTCAGATAGGAATATCAAACGGAGTCCAAATGGAATAAAAATTTCGCCGTGATTTTTTATGAAAAATGTCAAAATTACCTGAAGGAAGAAATACCAGAGAAGTGGGCCGAGGGAGCCACGAGCCTGGGAGGCGCGCCCCCTAGGCCGCGGCTAGGGGGCTCGTGGCCTCCTCATGGCCCATCTCCACTTGTTACCGTCGACATACGGTCTTATAAATGACAAACGCATAGAAATAGACATAGATCGCAAGTTCCGCTGCCGCAAGCCTCCAGAACCACCAAAAACCAATCGGGAGACCATTCCGGCATCCTGCCGGAGGGGAATCCATCTCTGGTGGCCATCTTTATCAACATCCTTGCCTCTCTGATGATGCGTGAGTAGTTCACATCAGACCTACGGGTCCATAGCTAGTAGCTATATGGCTTCTTCTCTCTCTTTGATCTTCAATACAAAGTTCTCCATGATCTTCATGGTGATCTATCCGATGTAATTCTCTTTTGCGGTGTGTTTGTTGAGATCCGATGAATTGTGGATTTATGATCAAATTATCTATGAATATTATTTGAGTCAATTATAAATTCTTATATGCATGATTTCATATCCTTGTAAGTCTCTTCGAGTTATGGGTTTCGTTTAGCCAACTTGATCTATGATTCTTGCAATGGGAGAAGTGCTTGGTTTTGGGTTCATACCGTGCGGTGTCCTCACCTAGTGACAGAAGGGGTAGTGAGGCACATATCGTGTTGTTGCCATCAATGGTAAAAAGATGGGGTTTATATCATATTGCATGAATTTATCCTTCTACATCATGTCATCTTGCTTAAAGCATTACTCCGTTTGTTATGAACTTAATACACTAGATGCATGCTAGATAGCGGTCGATGTGTGAAGTAATAGTAGTAGATGCAAAAGTATCTCTCTACTTGTCTCGGACGTGATGCCTATATGTATGATCATTGCCTTTGATATCGTCACGACTTTGCGCTGTTGTATCAATTGCTCAACAGTAATTTGTTCACCCATCGTAATACTTGTTATCATGAGAGAAGCCTCTAGTGAACACTACGGCCCCCGGGTCTATTTTACATATTATATATTCAGATCTAAACATAAAACACCAAAAATACCTTGCTGCAATTTTAATTACTTATTTATATTTACTCATTATCACTATCCGATCTCACCTTGCAAGTAATCGTGAAGGGATTGACAACCCCTTTATCGCGTTGGGTGCAAGTTTGTTTGTGTTTGTGCAGGATTCTGGTGCCTCATCTTGATACTCCTACTGGATTGATACCTTGGTTCTCAAACTGAGGGAAATACTTACCTCTACTTTGCTGCATCACCCTTTCCTCTTCAAGGGAAAAACCAACGCACGATCGAGAAGTAGCACCGATCTACCCGAAGACTTTGGACAGGTTTACCCCTGACCCTTTCTCTCCTCGTGACAGGTGTCACCCACGTTCTGGGTAGTGGAGATTGAGGGGGGGTCGTGGGTTATCCATACGTGGGAGTCGGAACCGTTTGAGCGGGAACCGCCGAAAATTTTGGTAGGGAAGAATTAAAGTTTTCGTTCGCAAATTCTTCAGCTGACAAGGACATAGTGAAGACTTTGAACAAGTTCCAAAGTAGAACGCATATGAAGAAATTCTGAACAGACTGGTTTGAGTTTAGCATAGATGGGTAAGGGTCCGATCACATTCACTTAGATGAAGATCATTTTGAAGAATTAGCAATAAGTGAATGCTGTTGAGGACATTGAAAACTCATATATATATATATATATATATATATATATATATATATATATAGTCAATGAAGAATATGAGTCTCAAAGTTTTGAAGAATTTGAAAAGTTGAGGATTTTGCAAATATGAGGAATTTGTCAATTTGAAGAATTTGCAGACATCGGAAAGCTCAATCTTGAAGGATTTCAACTTTTGGTTGGTGGGCGTGACCCATCGTATAAGAATGATGATTTCAAACACCACATACAATTGTCGTAGGGTTCTGAGAATCAAATTCTTCGTTATTTTCTTCACACTTAGAGGGTTATTCTTCATTGATTGAAGAAAAACATTACTTCGTGTGTTGCACATCTAAGTCATCAATTTTGCATAAGTTTTAGGATGTGTGTTCTACTTCGAAGAACATTTGAAGATTCTAAGATATTTATCTCACACCGCAACTTGCAAAATCTCTTTTCATCCAAGGGCTTTGTGAAGATATCGGCCAGTTGTTCTTGAGTGGGGATGTGGTCGATGGAGATGTCGCCCTTGAGTACATGATCTCGAAGAAAATGATGACGAATCTGGATGTGCTTGGTCTTGGAGTGCTGAACTAGGTTGTATGCAATCTTGATAGCACTCTCCTTGTCACAGTAGAGAGGCACGTTCTTCAACTTGATACTGTAGTCCTTGAGGGTTTGCTTCATCCATAGTAACTGAGCACAGCATGAGCCAGCCGCAATGTACTCAGCTTCAGCTGTGGAGAGTGACACACAGTTCTGCTTCTTCAAGGACCGGCAGACTAAGGATCGTCCGAGGAAATGACATGTGCCTGAGGTTGACTTGTGATCCACGCGATCTCCAGCATAGTCAGCATCAGAGTATCCGATGAGGTGAAGATTTGAGCCCTTGGGATACCATAATCCAAGTGTTGGTGTGTGAGCTAAGTATCGAAGAATATGTTTCACAGTCTCATTGTGTGATTCCTTCGGTGTTGTTTGGAATCGAGCACACATGCAAACACTCAGCATTATGTCAGGCCTAGATGCACATAGATACAATAAAGAGCCAATCATGGAGCGATATACCTTCTGATCGAAATCTTTACCATTTTCGTTAGTGTAGAGGTGTCCTTTTGAGGGCATTGGATTTTTGACGCCTTTGTAATCTTACATGTCGAATTTCCTCAGAACATATTTGAGGTATTTCTCTTGTGAGATGAAGATGTCGTTGTCTTGCCGACGAATTTGAAGACCTAAGAAGAATTTCAATTCTCTGATCATAGACATTTGATATTCTTCAGTCATCATATAGGCAAATTCATCACTGTAACGTTTGTTAGTACATCCAAAGATAATATCATCAACATATATTTGACATAATGAACAGTTCATGGTCATAGGATTCTGTGAAAAGAGTTGGGTCAAGTGAACCGGGTTTGAAGCCTTTCTTCATGAGGAATTCCTTCAGTGTGTCATACCACGCCCGAGGGGCCTGCTTGAGGCCATAGAGGGCCTTGTTGAGTCTGAAGACTTTGTCAGGATGCTTAGGATCTTCAAAACCTGGGGGTTGAGCAACATATACTTCTTCCTCAAGCTTACCATTGAGGAATGCACTTTTCACATCCATTTGATATAAGATGATATTGTGATGGTTAGCATAAGCAAGCAGTATTCGAATAGCTTCAAGTCTAGCAACAGGTGCAAATGTTTCATCAAAATAAATTCCTTCAACCTGTGTGTAGCCTTGTGCTACAAGTTGAGCCTTATTTCTCACCTCAGTAGGAATGACGTCTTCAGTTGCCTTCAGCTTGATAGATTCCTCAGGAGATTGTTCATCTAACACAGAAGGCAGGTGCTCTCTTTGCGAGCCATTAGTTTCATCGAACCGCACATCTACAGTTTCAACAACTTTGTGATGAAAGGTGTTGAAGACTTTGTAGGTGTGCGAGTCCTTTCCATAACCAAGCATAAACCTTCATGTGCTTTCGGTGCAAATTTAGAACTATGGTGAGGATCCCTGATCCAGCATTTTGCA
Source organism: Hordeum marinum (assembly GCA_022496015.1). Lineage (NCBI taxonomy): Eukaryota > Viridiplantae > Streptophyta > Magnoliopsida > Poales > Poaceae > Hordeum > Hordeum marinum. The sequence goes on along the minus strand of CM039678.1, from coordinate 500,074,663 downwards.
CCGAAGACTTTGAGATAACTTACATTGGGTTTCTTGCTTGTCATGAGCTCATATGAAGTTTTCTTGAAGAATTTGTGAGGATATACCCTGTTGATGATGTGGCAAGCAGTATCAATAGCTTCAGGCCAGTAACGTCGAGGTGTCTTGTATTCATCAAGCATGGTTCGAGCCATCTCAACAAGAGTCCTGTTCTTGCATTCCATGATGCCATTCTGTTGAGGAGTATAAGGAGCAGATAACTCATGAGTAATACCAATTTCATCAAGATATTCATCAAGGTTAGTGTTCTTGAATTCAGTCCCATTATCACTCCTGATATGCTTGATCTTGACGCCAAAGTTGGTGGAGGCCCTTGAAGCAAATCGTCTGAAGACATCCTGCACTTCATTTTTGTATAGAATGATATGCACCCATGTGTAACAAGAGTAATCATCAACAATGACAAATCCATAGAAACTTGAAGAATTTGTTACTACGGAGTAGTGAGTGGGACCAAAGAGATCCATATGAAGCAATTGAAAGGGTCGGGTAGTGGTCATGATTGTCTTCGTGGGATGCTTGGATTTGGTCATCTTTCTAGATTCACATGCGCCACATAGGTGGTACTTGAGGAATTTGACGCCCTCGATGCCAATGAAATGCTTTTTCTTCATGAGTGTGTGCAAGTTCCTCATGCCCGCATGACCAAGTCGTCGATGCCACAACCAACCTTCTGAGGACTTTGCAAGTAAGCATGTGGCAGGTTGAGGACCTATAGAGAAATCAACAATGTACAAGTCTCTCTCCTAAAGCCTTCGAAGACTTTGGAATTGTCAGATTCCATGATGACAACACAATGATATTTTCCAAATACGACAACCATATCAAGATCACAAAGCATTGAGACAGACATAAGGTTGAACCCAAGGGATTCGACAAGCATCACCTTATCCATGGTTCGGTCCTTTGAGATAGCAACCTTACCAAGTCCCAATACCCTTCTTTTTCCTTTGTCAGCATAGGTGATGTGCTTCAGATGAGATGGAGCAAGTGGCAAATTCATCAGAAGACTCTTGTCACCAGTCATGTGGTTTGTGCATCCACTATCGAGGACCCAGTCAGTAGCTTTTGGAGTATCATCCTGCAGATGAATCAGTACAACTTACGAACTCATATGCTTCAGAGTGAAGAATATGATATCAATTTCATCAAGTAGAATTTCATCACATAAGATAGTGAGCAAGTAGAGTGAGGACGTGAGAAATGAAGAATTCATTTCATCATGGTTAGCTTGCGTCCTTTCAAGCATTTTCTTTAGGTCTCCAGCAGATTCATCAGATGTCCAAATTCCTCTGGAGACCTGACCCTGCATGAAGAGATTAGTTTGATTTCTTCACCACCCACATCTCAAGGGGTGGCAAAGAGTTCATCAATTTGCGAGCACCATATGAGAAGGGAGGCATTGAAGCAAGTGTGGTTCTTTTCACAGGGCGAGGGTTAGAGTACTCATATGAATAACAAGAGAAATTCTTCGAGGACTTATGAACATAATGATTTGAAGAAATAATGCACACATTCATAACTCTTAGGTTTTTCCTGCAAAAACAGAACCATTAGCCCGAGAATGATGTTTTTGACCATTTGAGAAATTTGGTCCAAGTGAAGACTTAATCCTCTTGAGGAATTTGATCTGGGGTTCCCTTTCTTCAAGAGTGGTGTCGTGAGGACATTCACTTGAAGATTTTGTAGGTGGCTCTTGGGAACCCAGATTTTCTTCAATGGAGAGCCGTTCCTGCAGTTAGTTCCAAAAATCTAGCAAATACTTCACCCTTCTGATTTTTGAAGAATTTGAAGTTGGAGTCAGAGACTCATCAGAGGAATATGAAGTTTCACATGTAAAGCCAGAGAAAGTAGATGGATCTACAGGTGATCCTTTTGCAGCAATCCATGAGGTTTTGGGGTATTGCTCAGGTGTCCAGTAGGATCCATCAGCGTTGACTGTCCTCACAAAGGCAATACCCTCTTTCCTTGGGTTCCTGTTCAGAATTTGCTTTTTGAGGACATCGCAAAGGGTTTGATGGCCTTTAAGACTTTTGCACATGCCTGTCATATACAATTCCTCCAACCCTGCAGTGTCATCAGTGATACTTGTGGTATCCTCAGATGAGGAATTTGACACACTGGAATAGTTGAAGAATTTGCAACAGTAGAAGCATTTGAGCATTCAAGTGAAGAATTAGCAGTTTCACGTTCGATGCATTTCAAACAAGGTGGAACAAATTCTTCTTGAGCGATATTGATCTATTGAGCCAGTAAGGAATCGTTTTCCCTTGGATATCCTCATGTGACACCTCAGTTTTCTCAAGATCTTGCTTTTTGAAGAAATTCGTAAGAAAGCTTCTCATGATCAGCTAAGAGGTCGTTATGATGACTCTTGAAGGTTATCATACTTTATCTGAGATTTGAGATCAACATACAGAGTTTGAGTCCGATCCACTTCATGGTTTAACAGATCATCGTTTTGTCTAGCATTTTCTGAAGCTTTTCAAGTGCACTTTGTTGCTTAGTGGCAATTTTAACAAGTTTAGCATAGCTGGTTCACATATTCATCAGATTCACCTTCACCTGATTCAAATGAGGAATGATGGTTTTGTACCTTTAAGCCTTTTGCCATGAAGTAGTAGGTGGGAGCATAATCATCATTGCTGACATCAAAGTCGCTGGAGTAGACATATTCTTCAGCGTTGAAGATGGACTCGCTGACGAAAGTGATAGCGAGAGCAAGGCTAGCAACACTAGATTCTGATTCCTCCTCAGATTCTTCATCTTCTTCATATTCTTCAGATTCTTCCTCAGAATCCATTCCTTGCCGATGAATGCTCGAGCTTTTCTGGAACTATTCTTCTTGTGCTTTGAGGACTTTGAAGATGAGGACTTTGCAGATGAGGACTTTGAAGATTTCTTCTTTTTCTTCGAGTCATGAGAACTATCATCCTCGTATTTCTTCTTCTTCTTTGAGTCCTTTTCTCAGAGAGGACAGTCAGAGATAAAGTGACCAGGCTTCTTGCAGCGATGACAGGTTATTTTCTTGTAGTCTTCCGAGGAATCTGATTTCCTCACACCACTTCTTGATGATTTTCCAAATCCACCTCTCCTTGAGAACTTCTGGAATTTCCTCACAAGCATAGCTAGTTCCTGACTTGGTTCTTCAGGATCACCAAGGCTGCTATCAGAATCTTCTTCTTCGGATGAGGAAATTGCTTCGTCTTCAAATCACGAGATCTTCATAGCTTGGCCGTAGAGGTCTCTCTACTCAGCTTGTTGGAATTCATGAGTATTGAGTCTTTCCAGATTATCAATAGGATCAAGAGCTTTGTAGTCTCCACGTTCTTGAATCATCAAAACCAGAGTATCAAATGAGGAATCGAGTGACCTCAGCAGTTTCTTCACCACTTCATGGTCAGTGATATCAGTGGCACCCAATGCTTGAAGTTCATTGGAGATATGAGTGAGGCGATCAAAAGTTGCTGAACATTTTCATTGTCAAGCCTCTTGAAGCGGTTGAAGAGATTGCACAGAACATCAACACGAGAGTCACGTTGAGTGGAGAAGCCTTCGTTGACTTTGGACAGCCTATCCCAGATATGTTTAGCAGACTCCGAAGCACTCACTCTGCCATATTGACCTTTGCTCAGATGGCCACAGATGATATTCTTCGCTTGAGAGTCGAGTTGCTAGAATCTCTTCACATCAGCAGCTGTAACAGTGGGAGCGACAGAAGGAACACCAGTTTCCACAACATACCAGAGATCCTTGTCAATATCTTCAATGTGCATACGCATCTTGTTCTTCCAGTAGGGGTAGTCCGTCCCATCGAAGGTAGGACAGCCTGCGGAAACCTTGATCATACCTGCAGTCGACATAACTAGAACTCCATGTGGTTAAACCAAAATCACACATAGCAAGGGAGTACCTGCTCTGATACCAATTGAAAGTGCGTTATATCGGCTAGAGGGGGGGTGAATAGGCAATTTTTTACAAATTCATCACTTGAGGAATTTGAAATGTGATGAATAACTAACAACGGATTAAGTACTCAAGTGCATGTGGGACATAGTAACACATAGTCTTCATGATGAAATAAAACATGCACAAACAGGGAGTAGCGTGATACATGATAAGCGGTGATGAACAAGGTAACTTGAAGAATTTGAGGTGAGGAATTTGTGAAAGTCTTCAGTCAAATTCTTCAAACACTGACACTCAATTTCATCAACAGTTTATAAGGAATAGGGAAGTTGAGGAAATAGAACCAGGTGGCCTCATGAAGACAATGATTTGATGACCTAGTTCCAACTGTTGTGATAGTTGTACGTCAGGTTGGAGCAGCCTGGTATTTAAACCAGAGGACACACAGTCCGAGGACACACAGTCCTTACTGTATTCTCCTTGAGCTAAGGTCACATAGTCCTCGCCCAACACTCGTGGTATGTCTTCAGGGTAGACTTCCAAAACCCTCACAAACTGGTCACCCCGCGATCCACAATTTACTGCTGGATGCTCTAGACCAAGGTCACTTCGTGGTCCCCAATTGACTGCATGAGCACTAGACCATGACGCCTAACCGTCTAGAGGATGCACAGTCCTCAAAGATAACAAGCGTCGGTTCCACATAGGAATTTCTTCAGTGATCCTCAATCACTTTGGGTTTTTGTGGTTGGTTGTGGGTTTTTCCGCACTGATGATTTTCTCAAAGTCCTCGGAGGATGGGTTGCTCTCAAATGACAAGTGTCAGTTCTGTCTCGGAGCAGCCAACCAGCTAGTGGTTGTGGGGGTCGGCTATTTATAGCCAGGGTGCAACCTAACATGATATGACATAAATGCCCCCAATCATATGACCGTTATGTGGGATAGTTGTGAGTGGGGACAGCTGGCACTAAGCATAGCAACGGTCGAATTTTCGAACTATGAAGGTCCTCAGACATATCACGTTCCTCACTTGTAGGCAATTCGCACTGGCGAAATCCTAACTCCTCAGTCAGATCAATTTCCTCAGAGACCAGAAGAACATCGTCTCTGTCACTGAAGAACTTGTCTGAGCCGTAAGAGATTTCCAAAGGCTTCACTCAAAGGATAGTGTAGGTTGAGGATTTTGGAGTTGAGCATCAGTTGGAAATATCCTTAGTATTACCTCGGCCCCCTTTAATAGTACGGTGTTTCCTATGACTCAAGAATAGATAATGAAACTATGAAAACAAGTCTTCATGCTTCATAATCCTCATTCATGTCTTCAAGGTCACACCAACTTTCTTCATCTACAAAGTCTTCACCAAAGTCTCTAGAAAGTCTTCAGCAAAGTCTTCACGGAAGACATACATTTTTAGGGGTCGATAATCTAGCCGAATATATCAAACTCTCGTCGACTTATAAAGCCTGTGTACACTCACAAACACATTAGTACCTTAACCCATAAGTCTTCAATACACTAAAATCACTAAGGGGCACTAGATGCACAAACACATATCAGCATCCCCAAGCTTAATGCCTACTCGTACTCGAGTAGGTAAATGATAAAAGAAATAATTTATGAAGTGTGAATGCTAGCAAGTGCACAAGTTTGATCAATGATAATTCCAAACACTTTTTCACGTCACACTACTAAGGAAAAGCCTAGTAGTAGCGTGGGTTTAGTGCCTACTAGTAGCGCGGGTTACCGCGCTACTAGTAAGGCGCTACAACTATTACTTACCAGTAACACGTGTAAGACGCACTACTGCTAAGACATATAGTTGTAGCGTGTATTATACAAGCGCTACTGATAAGACAACTATTAGTAGCGTTCTTACAAACCCACGCTACTAGTAATCTGTTTTTCATTATTTTTAATTTTTAGTGTATTTATACATCGTTATACAAATTTTGATATAGTACCAATTAAGAGGTTTTTATATCACTATATTCATGATGAATTATTATATCATTGTGAGGAAGAAACATGGATTTTATTCATCGAAATGAATCAAAAGTAATCAAAAGTTGAATTAGTAGGACGACGATCCTAGTAATTCAACTTTTGGTCACTTTTGATCCATCCACATGAACCTAATTCGCTTTCCTTCCCCCAATGATATAACAAATCATCATGATAATCATGATCAACATCATCATCATATTAATATAAAAACTCTTGCATCATATGATCACCAACACACTATAGCTAATAATCATCATACTCATTACCACCAACACTATTTAATCATCATTTTCGTCAATGAGACATCATATAACAAGTTGGTCACTAGTCATAATCACAACTCTCCTCCTCCTCTACTCCTCATCAACTCTAACACATTGTAGCACTATAAACACATTGTACCTAGGACCTACTTGTCTCTCATAGGACCTACTCTACCTCTTTTAGGTAACAATATAATAAAACAAGATAGGCCCCGACTCTCCATTATGGAGAATGGAGATCATCCTATCTTCAATTCTTGGCCTACGCACAATGTTGCTTTAAGTAGCTCTCTAAGATTAACCATAGATTTTTTCCAATCTTTGATTGGCATGTCTTCATCTGTTTTAGAAATCTGGTTATGGACAGGAGTGATGCGTAGGCGGACCTAGCCGTGCTGGCCGTAAGCCTCATACATCAACGCGACTCCCGGAAACATTAGTTAAGGCACTACCATCCTTCGAGATTTTCTGTTGAAAAACATAGTAATAACTTTGTAGTTAGTAATGTAGTTTAGTTTTAGAAGAATTTATGCAAAAGATGCACAGATGTCGTAATAGTAGAAAATCTTACCATGCAATCTCCATGGATGTTACCGTAGTTCACCATGTGTACTAGTGGCACATATTGACCTTATAAGTTAATTCTGCTTCATCATTGTAGTAGTAGGTTCTGTCTACCACCTTCCATACATTTTTTGAAGAATGAAAAATAAGCTGTCAATGGAAAAATTTGTCAACTATTTTTAATAAACAATATAAATTACTTATAAATATGGTTGAGAACTCACCTAATTGTAGAACTAGCGGCGTTTGCACATCGCCCCAGATGTCGATATTACCTTCAATTTCATCTTCTGGACGAATATCAAAGGTGATAAAACTTTTGCATTCAAAATAGGAGTAGGTGTCTGCATTGTACAATTTTATGGAAAAATGTATAAACCATGCTCGGTCCTCAAGTGAACTCTCTTTACCTCCATACTTTTTTTAGTATTGAAACCAATCTAATCCCAGACATAAATTGTTGCCTAGCAGGGGATCTTGCTTAAAGCATTACTCCGTTTGTTATGAACTTAATACACTAGATGCATGCTGGATAGCGGTCGATTTGTGGAGTAATAGTAGTAGATGAAAGAAAGTATCGGTCTACTTTTCTCGGACATGAGGCCTATATGTATGATCATTGCCTTAGATATCATCATGACTTTGCACTATTCTATCAATTTCTCAACAGTAATTTGTTCACCCACCGTAATACTTGCTATCATGAGAGAAGCCTCTAGTGAACACTATGGCCCCGGGTCTATTTTACATATTATATATTTAGATCTAAACATAAAAACACCAAAAATACCTTGCTGCAATTTTATTTACTTCTTTATATTTACTCATTATCACTATCAGATCTCACCTTGCAAGTAATCATGAAGGGATTGACAATCCCCTTATCGCGTTGGGTGCAAGTTTGTTTGTGTTGTGCAGGATTCTTGGTGCCTCATCTTGATAGTCCTACTGGATTGATTCCTTGGTTCTCAAACTAAGGGAAATACTTACCTCTACTTTGCTGCATCACCCTTTCATCTTCAAGGGAAAAAACCAACGCACGCTCGAGAAGTAGCAGGAAGAATTTCTGGCGCCGTTGTCGGGGAGTATTCAAGTGAAGCATATCTATCAAGTACCTATCACAAACTCATATCTTGTATTTACATTATTTGCCATTTGCCTCTCGTTTTCCCCTCCCCCACTTCTAAAACGAAAATTTACAAAAAATATTTGCCTTTCTTTTTTTGCCTTTTTCGTTTGCCCTTTTCTTCGCTTGCTTTCTTTTTGCTTGTGTGCTTGTGTGCTTGCTAAATCACCATGTCTGAAAACACTAAATTGTGTGATTTCTCTAATACTAATAACAAAGATTTTATTAGTACCCCAATTGCTCCCACCACTAGTGCGGAATCATATGAAATTAATGCCGCCTTGTTGAATCTTGTTATGAAAGAGCAATTTCCTTCCGGCCTTCCAAGTGAAGATGCCGCATCCCATCTTAATACCGTTATTGAGTTATGTGATATGCAAAAAGAAGAAAGATGTGGATAATGATATAATTATATAGAATCTATTTCCGTTCTCACTACGAGATAGATCAAAAACTTGGTTTTCATCTTTACCCAAAAATTGTATTGATTCATGGAACAAGTGTAAAGATGCTTTTATTTCCAAGTATTTTCCACCTGCTAAGATTATCTCTCTCCGTAATGATATTATGAATTTTAATCAACTAGATCATGAACATGTTGCACAATCTTGGGAGAGAATGAAATGGATGATTAGAAATTGTCCCGCTCGTGGCCTCAGTCTTTGGATGATTATACAAATTTTCTATGCTGATTTGAATTTTGCTTCTAGAAATATCTTTGATTCCGCTTCTGGTGGAACTTTTATGGAAATAACACTAGGAGAAGCTACAAAACTCTTAGATAATATCATGACAAATTATTCTCAATGGCACACACCGAAAGGTCACCTACTAGTAAAAAAGTGCATGCTATAGAAGAAATCAATTCTTGAGTGCTAAGATGGATGAGTTAATGAAGATGTTTGCTAGTAAAAGTGTTCCTCTAGATCCAAATGATATGCCTTTATCTTCCTTGATTGAGAATAGCCATGAAAATTTTGATGTTAATTTCGTTGGTAGGAATTATTTTGGTAACAACAATGTTTATAGAGGTAACTTAATCCTAGGCCTTTTCCTAGTAATCCCTCTAATAATTTTGGCAATTCCTACACCAATTCTTCATGGAAATTATAATAAATAACCCTCTGATCTTGAGAGTACTATTAAGGATTTTATTAATTCGCAAAAGATTTTCAATGCTTGCAAGAAGAAAAATTGCTTAAAATTGATGACTTGGCTAGGACTGTTGATAGAATGTCTCTTGATTTGATGCTTTGAAATTAAGATGTGTTCCTCCTAAGATTAATATGGATGAAACTTTGAAAGCTATGCATATTTCTATGAATGAGAGTAAAGAAAGAACCGCCCCAAATTCGTGCTAGACATGAATGGATCAAAAGGCGTGTTCTCATGGTGAAAACCACGAAGATCTTAAAGTGCTTGACGTGACTCCTATTGAAATCCTTGTTTTCTAATGTCAATCTTAATGATGATGGGGCTGGATGTGAATCCACTTTGGTTGAGAAACGCCCCAATAATTCGAAGTCTATTTATCTTGATGCTAAAAATACTAAAAGTGGAGTAGAGGATATCAAAACTTTGAATAGTGATGAAACTACTACCTTGGATCTCAAGGAATTTAATTATGATAGCTTCTCTTTGATTGAATGTATTTCCTTGATGCAGTCCATGTTAAACTCTCCACATGCTTATAGCCAAAATAAGGCTTTACTAAACATATCGTTGATGCTATGATGAAATATCTTGAAGAGAAACTTGAGTTGGAAATATCTATTCCTAGAAAACTTCATGATGAGTGGGAACAAACTATAAAAATCAAGATTAAAAATTATGAATGCCATGATTTGTGTGATTTATGTGCTAGTGTTTCCACGATTCCAAAATCTTTATGTGATATTCTAGGTTTCAAAGATATTGATGAGTGCTCTCTTAATTTGCATCTTGTGGATTCTACTATCAAGAAACCTATGGGAAGGATTAATGATGTTCTTATTATTGCAAATAGGAACTATGTGCCCGTAGATTTCATTGTGCTTGATATTGATTGCAATCCGACATGTCCCATTATTCTTGGTAGACCTTTTCTTAGGACTATTGGTGCTGTTATTGATATGAAGGAAGGGAATATTAAATTTCAATTTCCATTAAATAAGGGCATGGAACATTTTTCTAGAAAAAGAATAATATTGCCTTATGAATCCATTATGAGAGTTACTTATGGTTTGAGCACTAAAGATGACAATACTTGATTCCATTGCCTTATGCCTAGCTAAGGGCGTTAAACGATAGCGCTTGTTGGGAGGCAACCCAATGAATAGATTTATTCTTGCTTTTTTACTTTCTGTTTTGTTTAGTCAACACCATCATGATTCTGTTATGATTGTGTTTTTATGTTTTAATTAGTGTTTCTGCCAAGTAGAACCTTTATGATTAGTTTTGGTGATAGTTGTTTAATCATGCTGGAAAAAGACAGAAACTTTCTGCTCATGAAGTTATTTTTCATTCCCATCCATAAAGAGATTTTGAGTTGATTGTTTTTTTGATGATTTATATGAAAATTTCCCTAATTTTAATAATTGTTTCAAAATTTTTGAGTTACAGGGGTTGTCAAAATATACAGATTGCTACAGATTTTTCTCTTTTTGACATATTCTGTTTTTGTTGTGTTGATTGCTTATTTTGATGAAACTACGGTTAGTATCGGGGGGTACGAGTCATGGGAAAGTGATAATATAGTAATATAAAATCAATATAAATGGAAATTAAGTTTACTACAGTACCTAAAAAGTTGGTGTTTTGTTTTCTTATGCTAATGCTATCACGAGTTTCTGTTTTAGTTTTGTGTTGTGAAGTTTTCAAGTTATGGGTGATGTTCTTATGGACAATGGAATAAAGAGTGGAAAGAGCCTAAGCTTGGGGATGCCCAAGGCATACCAAGACAAATTCAAGGACACCAAAAAGCCTAAGCTTGGGGATGCCCCGGGAAGGCATCCCCTCTTTCGTCTTCAATCCATCGGTAACGTTACTTGGAGCTATATTTTTATTCACCACATAATATGTGTTTTGCTTGGAGCATCGTGTGTTATAGTAGTCTTTGCTTTTTTTTATCACAATCATCCTTGCTTCACACCTTTTGAGAGGGACATGCACTCATCGTGAATTTGTTAGAATACTCAATGAGCTTCACTTATATCTTTTGAGTTAGGCAATATTAGCTCACATGTGCTTCACTTATATCTTTTGAGCTTGATGATTTTGTTCACATGTGCTTCACTTATATCTTTTGAGATTGGTAATATTAGCTCACATGTGCTTCACTTATATCTTTTGAGCTTGATGATTTTGCTTCCATGTGCTTCACTTATATCCTTCGAGCGTAGTAATTTTGCTCCCATGTGCTTCCCTTATATCTTTTGAGATAGATAAATTTTGCTCTAGTGCTTCACTTAAATCTTTGTAGAGCACGACGATGTCATGTTTTGTAGAAATCAAAACTCTCTAATCTTCACTTATATCATTTTGAGAGTTCTCTATCTTTGAGAAACTTGGTAATTGGCGTGTGTTATGAAATTAGTCCTAAATATGATAGGCATCCAAAGAGGATATAATAAAAACTTAAATATTCAAGTGCATTGATTAGTAAGAGAAGTTTGATTCCTCATGATTACTGTTGAGATATGGATATGGTAATATGAGAGTTATGTTAGTAGGGTGTTGTGAACCAAGAAATACTTGTGTTGAGGTTAGTGATTCCCGTAGCATGCACGTATGGTGAACCGCTATGTTAGGAAGTCGGAGCATGATTGATTTATTGACTGTCATCCTTTGTGTAGAGGTCGGGATCGCGCGATGGTTAACTCCTACCAACCCTTCCCCTAGGAGTATGCATTTAGAACTTGTTTCGATTACTAATAAAACTTTCGCAATAAGTATGTGAGTTCTTCATGACTAATGTGAGTCCATGGTATAGATGCACTTCCACCTTCCACCATTACTAGCCTCTTTAGTGCCGCGCAACTTTTGCCGGTGCACAAACCCACCATATATCTTCCTCAAAACAGCCACCATACCTACCTATTATGGCATTTTCATAGCCATTCCGAGATATATTGCCATGCAACTTTCACAATTCTGTCTCATGACATGTGCCATCACTTTCATTCATATAGAGTCAATATTTTTCTAAGTATCGAGTTGTAAGTAAATAAAAGTGTGATGATCATCATTATTAGAGAATTGTCCCATGTGAGGAAATAAAAGAGGCCAAAGATGCCCACCAAATAAGAAAGAGGTCAAAGAGCCCAAACAAAAAAAAAGAGAAAAAGAGAGAAGGGACAATGCTACTATCTTTTTCCACACTTGTGCTTCAAAATAGCACCATGTTCTTCAAGATGGAGGGTCTCTTGTTTTGTCACTTTCATATGCTAGTGGAAATTTTCATTATGTAACTTGACTTGTATATTCCAATGATGGGCTTCATCAAAATTGCCCTAGGTCTTCATGAGCAAGCAAGTTGGGTGCACACCCACTAGTTTTCATTTTTGAGCTTTCATACACTTATAGCTCTAGTGCATCCGTTTCATGGAAATCCCTACTCATTCACATTGATATCTATTGATGGGCATCTTCATAGCCTATTGATACGCCGAGTCGATGTGATCATCTCCTTCTTTTTGCCTCACAACCTTCACCACACTCTATTCCACCTATAGTGCTATATCCATGGCTCACGCTCATGTATTGCGTGAGAGTTGAAAAAGGTTTGAGAAAGTAAGAGTGTGAAAACAATTACTTGGCCAATACCAAGGTTGTGCATGATTTAAATTCGTTGTGTGGGGATGATGGAGCATAGCCAGACTATATGATTTTTGTAGGGATAACTTTCTTTGGCCTTGTTATTTCAAAAGTTTATGATCACTTTGCTATTATGCTTGAAGTATTATGGTTTTCATGTCAATATTGAACTATTGTTTTGCATCTTATGGATCTGAACATTCATGCCACAATAAAGAGATTACATAAAACAAATGTGTTAGGTAGCATTCCACATCAAAAATTCGTTCTTTATCACTTCCCTACTCGAGGACGAGCAGGAGTTAAGCTTGGGGATGCTTGATACTTCTCCACCATATCTATAATTTTTTATTGTTCCATGCTATTATATTATCAACTTTGGATGAATATGCTATTTTATATGATTTTTGGGACTAACTTATTAACTCCGTGGCCAGTGCCAGTTCCTATTTTTCTGTGTTTTTGATCTTTTTCAGATAGGAATATCAAACGGAGTCCAAATGGAATAAAACTTTCGCCGTGATTTTTTATGAAAAATGTCAAAATTACCTGAAGGAAGAAATACCAGAGAAGTGGGCCGAGGGAGCCACGAGCCTGGGAGGTGCGCCCCCCTAGGCCGCGGCTAGGGGGCTCGTGGCCTCCTCATGGCCCATCTCCACTTGTTACCGTCGACATACGGTCTTATAAATGGACAAACGCATAGAAATAGACATATATCGCAAGTGCCGCTGCCGCAAGCCTCTAGAACCACCAAAAACCAATCGGGAGACCATTCCGGCATCCTGCCGGAGGGGAATCCATCTCTGGTGGCCATCTTTATCAACATCCTTGCCTCTCTGATGATGCGTGAGTAGTTCACATCAGACCTACGGGTCCATAGCTAGTAGCTATATGGCTTCTTCTCTCTCTTTGATCTTCAATACAAAGTTCTCCATGATCTTCATGGTGATCTATCCGATGTAATTCTCTTTTGCGGTGTGTTTGTTGAGATCCGATGAATTGTGGATTTATGATCAAATTATCTATGAATATTATTTGAGTCAATTATAAATTCTTATATGCATGATTTCATATCCTTGTAAGTCTCTTCGAGTTATGGGTTTCGTTTAGCCAACTTGATCTATGATTCTTGCAATGGGAGAAGTGCTTGGTTTTGGGTTCATACCGTGCGGTGTCCTCACCTAGTGACAGAAGGGGTAGTGAGGCACATATCGTGTTGTTGCCATCAATGGTAAAAGATGGGGTTTATATCATATTGCATGAATTTATCCTTCTACATCATGTCATCTTGCTTAAAGCATTACTCCGTTTGTTATGAACTTAATACACTAGATGCATGCTAGATAGCGGTCGATGTGTGAAGTAATAGTAGTAGATGCAGAAAGTATCTCTCTACTTGTCTCGGACGTGATGCCTATATGTATGATCATTGCCTTTGATATCGTCACGACTTTGCGCTGTTGTATCAATTGCTCAACAGTAATTTGTTCACCCATCGTAATACTTGTTATCATGAGAGAAGCCTCTAGTGAACACTACGGCCCCCGGGTCTATTTTACATATTATATATTCAGATCTAAACATAAAACACCAAAAATACCTTGCTGCAATTTTAATTACTTATTTATATTTACTCATTATCACTATCCGATCTCACCTTGCAAGTAATCGTGAAGGGATTGACAACCCCTTTATCGCGTTGGGTGCAAGTTTGTTTGTGTTTGTGCAGGATTCTTGGTGCCTCATCTTGATACTCCTACTGGATTGATACCTTGGTTCTCAAACTGAGGGAAATACTTACCTCTACTTTGCTGCATCACCCTTTCCTCTTCAAGGGAAAAACCAACGCACGATCGAGAAGTAGCACCGATCTACCCGAAGACTTTGGACAGGTTTACCCCTGACCCTTTCTCTCCTCGTGACAGGTGTCACCCACGTTCTGGGTAGTGGAGATTGAGGGGGGGTCGTGGGTTATCCATACGTGGGAGTCGGAACCGTTTGAGCGGGAACCGCCGAAAATTTTGGTAGGGAAGAATTAAAGTTTTCGTTCGCAAATTCTTCAGCTGACAAGGACATAGTGAAGACTTTGAACAAGTTCCAAAGTAGAACGCATATGAAGAAATTCTGAACAGACTGGTTTGAGTTTAGCATAGATGGGTAAGGGTCCGATCACATTCACTTAGATGAAGATCATTTTGAAGAATTAGCAATAAGTGAATGCTGTTGAGGACATTGAAAACTCATATATATATATATATATATATATATATATATATATATATATATAGTCAATGAAGAATATGAGTCTCAAAGTTTTGAAGAATTTGAAAAGTTGAGGATTTTGCAAATATGAGGAATTTGTCAATTTGAAGAATTTGCAGACATCGGAAAGCTCAATCTTGAAGGATTTCAACTTTTGGTTGGTGGCGTGACCCATCGTATAAGAATGATGATTTCAAACACCACATACAATTGTCGTAGGGTTCTGAGAATCAAATTCTTCGTTATTTTCTTCACACTTAGAGGGTTATTCTTCATTGATTGAAGAAAAACATTACTTCGTGTGTTGCACATCTAAGTCATCAATTTTGCATAAGTTTTAGGATGTGTGTTCTACTTCGAAGAACATTTGAAGATTCTAAGATATTTATCTCACACCGCAACTTGCAAAATCTCTTTTCATCCAAGGGCTTTGTGAAGATATCGGCCAGTTGTTCTTGAGTGGGGATGTGGTCGATGGAGATGTCGCCCTTGAGTACATGATCTCGAAGAAAATGATGACGAATCTGGATGTGCTTGGTCTTGGAGTGCTGAACTAGGTTGTATGCAATCTTGATAGCACTCTCCTTGTCACAGTAGAGAGGCACGTTCTTCAACTTGATACTGTAGTCCTTGAGGGTTTGCTTCATCCATAGTAACTGAGCACAGCATGAGCCAGCCGCAATGTACTCAGCTTCAGCTGTGGAGAGTGACACACAGTTCTGCTTCTTCAAGGACCGGCAGACTAAGGATCGTCCGAGGAAATGACATGTGCCTGAGGTTGACTTGTGATCCACGCGATCTCCAGCATAGTCAGCATCAGAGTATCCGATGAGGTGAAGATTTGAGCCCTTGGGATACCATAATCCAAGTGTTGGTGTGTGAGCTAAGTATCGAAGAATATGTTTCACAGTCTCATTGTGTGATTCCTTCGGTGTTGTTTGGAATCGAGCACACATGCAAACACTCAGCATTATGTCAGGCCTAGATGCACATAGATACAATAAAGAGCCAATCATGGAGCGATATACCTTCTGATCGAAATCTTTACCATTTTCGTTAGTGTAGAGGTGTCCTTTTGAGGGCATTGGATTTTTGACGCCTTTGTAATCTTACATGTCGAATTTCCTCAGAACATATTTGAGGTATTTCTCTTGTGAGATGAAGATGTCGTTGTCTTGCCGACGAATTTGAAGACCTAAGAAGAATTTCAATTCTCTGATCATAGACATTTGATATTCTTCAGTCATCATATAGGCAAATTCATCACTGTAACGTTTGTTAGTACATCCAAAGATAATATCATCAACATATATTTGACATAATGAACAGTTCATGGTCATAGGATTCTGTGAAAAGAGTTGGGTCAAGTGAACCGGGTTTGAAGCCTTTCTTCATGAGGAATTCCTTCAGTGTGTCATACCACGCCCGAGGGGCCTGCTTGAGGCCATAGAGGGCCTTGTTGAGTCTGAAGACTTTGTCAGGATGCTTAGGATCTTCAAAACCTGGGGGTTGAGCAACATATACTTCTTCCTCAAGCTTACCATTGAGGAATGCACTTTTCACATCCATTTGATATAAGATGATATTGTGATGGTTAGCATAAGCAAGCAGTATTCGAATAGCTTCAAGTCTAGCAACAGGTGCAAATGTTTCATCAAAATAAATTCCTTCAACCTGTGTGTAGCCTTGTGCTACAAGTTGAGCCTTATTTCTCACCTCAGTAGGAATGACGTCTTCAGTTGCCTTCAGCTTGATAGATTCCTCAGGAGATTGTTCATCTAACACAGAAGGCAGGTGCTCTCTTTGCGAGCCATTAGTTTCATCGAACCGCACATCTACAGTTTCAACAACTTTGTGATGAAAGGTGTTGAAGACTTTGTAGGTGTGCGAGTCCTTTCCATAACCAAGCATAAACCTTCATGTGCTTTCGGTGCAAATTTAGAACTATGGTGAGGATCCCTGATCCAGCATTTTGCACCGAAGACTTTGAGATAACTTACATTGGGTTTCTTGCTTGTCATGAGCTCATATGAAGTTTTCTTGAAGAATTTGTGAGGATATACCCTGTTGATGATGTGGCAAGCAGTATCAATAGCTTCAGGCCAGTAACGTCGAGGTGTCTTGTATTCATCAAGCATGGTTCGAGCCATCTCAACAAGAGTCCTGTTCTTGCATTCCATGATGCCATTCTGTTGAGGAGTATAAGGAGCAGATAACTCATGAGTAATACCAATTTCATCAAGATATTCATCAAGGTTAGTGTTCTTGAATTCAGTCCCATTATCACTCCTGATATGCTTGATCTTGACGCCAAAGTTGGTGGAGGCCCTTGAAGCAAATCGTCTGAAGACATCCTGCACTTCATTTTTGTATAGAATGATATGCACCCATGTGTAACAAGAGTAATCATCAACAATGACAAATCCATAGAAACTTGAAGAATTTGTTACTACGGAGTAGTGAGTGGGACCAAAGAGATCCATATGAAGCAATTGAAAGGGTCGGGTAGTGGTCATGATTGTCTTCGTGGGATGCTTGGATTTGGTCATCTTTCTAGATTCACATGCGCCACATAGGTGGTACTTGAGGAATTTGACGCCCTCGATGCCAATGAAATGCTTTTTCTTCATGAGTGTGTGCAAGTTCCTCATGCCCGCATGACCAAGTCGTCGATGCCACAACCAACCTTCTGAGGACTTTGCAAGTAAGCATGTGGCAGGTTGAGGACCTATAGAGAAATCAACAATGTACAAGTCTCCTCTCCTAAAGCCTTCGAAGACTTTGGAATTGTCAGATTCCATGATGACAACACAATGATATTTTCCAAATACGACAACCATATCAAGATCACAAAGCATTGAGACAGACATAAGGTTGAACCCAAGGGATTCGACAAGCATCACCTTATCCATGGTTCGGTCCTTTGAGATAGCAACCTTACCAAGTCCCAATACCCTTCTTTTTCCTTTGTCAGCATAGGTGATGTGCTTCAGATGAGATGGAGCAAGTGGCAAATTCATCAGAAGACTCTTGTCACCAGTCATGTGGTTTGTGCATCCACTATCGAGGACCCAGTCAGTAGCTTTTGGAGTATCATCCTGCAGATGAATCAGTACAACTTACGAACTCATATGCTTCAGAGTGAAGAATATGATATCAATTTCATCAAGTAGAATTTCATCACATAAGATAGTGAGCAAGTAGAGTGAGGACGTGAGAAATGAAGAATTCATTTCATCATGGTTAGCTTGCGTCCTTTCAAGCATTTTCTTTAGGTCTCCAGCAGATTCATCAGATGTCCAAATTCCTCTGGAGACCTGACCCTGCATGAAGAGATTAGTTTGATTTCTTCACCACCCACATCTCAAGGGGTGGCAAAGAGTTCATCAATTTGCGAGCACCATATGAGAAGGGAGGCATTGAAGCAAGTGTGGTTCTTTTCACAGGGCGAGGGTTAGAGTACTCATATGAATAACAAGAGAAATTCTTCGAGGACTTATGAACATAATGATTTGAAGAATAATGCACACATTCATAACTCTTAGGTTTTTCCTGCAAAACAGAACCATTAGCCCGAGAATGATGTTTTTGACCATTTGAGAAATTTGGTCCAAGTGAAGACTTTAATCCTCTTGAGGAATTTGATCTGGGGTTCCCTTTCTTCAAGAGTGGTGTCGTGAGGACATTCACTTGAAGATTTTGTAGGTGGCTCTTGGGAACCCAGATTTTCTTCAATGGAGAGCCGTTCCTGCAGTTAGTTCCAAAAAATCTAGCAAATACTTCACCCTTCTGATTTTTGAAGAATTTGAAGTTGGAGTCAAGAGACTCATCAGAGGAATATGAAGTTTCACATGTAAAGCCAGAGAAAGTAGATGGATCTACAGGTGATCCTTTTGCAGCAATCCATGAGGTTTTGGGGTATTGCTCAGGTGTCCAGTAGGATCCATCAGCGTTGACTGTCCTCACAAAGGCAATACCCTCTTTCCTTGGGTTCCTGTTCAGAATTTGCTTTTTGAGGACATCGCAAAGGGTTTGATGGCCTTTAAGACTTTTGCACATGCCTGTCATATACAATTCCTCCAACCCTGCAGTGTCATCAGTGATACTTGTGGTATCCTCAGATGAGGAATTTGACACCACTGGAATAGTTGAAGAATTTGCAACAGTAGAAGCATTTGAGCATTCAAGTGAAGAATTAGCAGTTTCACGTTCGATGCATTTCAAACAAGGTGGAACAAATTCTTCTTGAGCGATATTGATCTATTGAGCCAGTAAGGAATCGTTTTCCCTTTGGATATCCTCATGTGACACCCTCAGTTTCTCAAGATCTTGCTTTCTTTGAAGAAATTCGTAAGAAAGCTTCTCATGATCAGCTAAGAGGTCGTTATGATGACTCTGAAGGTTATCATACTTTATCTGAAGACTTTTGAGATCAACATACAGAGTTTGAGTCCGATCCACTTCATGGTTTAACAGATCATCGCTTTTGTCTAGCATTTTCTGAAGCTTTTCAAGTGCACTTTGTTGCTTAGTGGCAATTTTAACAAGTTTAGCATAGCTGGGTTTCACATATTCATCAGATTCACCTTCACCTGATTCAAATGAGGAATGATGGTTTTGTACCTTTAAGCCTTTTGCCATGAAGTAGTAGGTGGGAGCATAATCATCATTGCTGACATCAAAGTCGCTGGAGTAGACATATTCTTCAGCGTTGAAGATGGACTCGCTGACGAAAGTGATAGCGAGAGCAAGGCTAGCAACACTAGATTCTGATTCCTCCTCAGATTCTTCATCTTCTTCATATTCTTCAGATTCTTCCTCAGAATCCATTTCCTTGCCGATGAATGCTCGAGCTTTTCTGGAACTATTCTTCTTGTGCTTTGAGGACTTTGAAGATGAGGACTTTGCAGATGAGGACTTTGAAGATTTCTTCTTTTTCTTCGAGTCATGAGAACTATCATCCTCGTATTTCTTCTTCTTCTTTGAGTCCTTTTCTCAGAGAGGACAGTCAGAGATAAAGTGACCAGGCTTCTTGCAGCGATGACAGGTTATTTTCTTGTAGTCTTCCGAGGAATCTGATTTCCTCACACCACTTCTTGATGATTTTCCAAATCCACCTCTCCTTGAGAACTTCTGGAATTTCCTCACAAGCATAGCTAGTTCCTGACTTGGTTCTTCAGGATCACCAAGGCTGCTATCAGAATCTTCTTCTTCGGATGAGGAAATTGCTTTCGTCTTCAAATCACGAGATCTTCATAGCTTGGCCCGTAGAGGTCTCTCTACTCAGCTTGTTGGAATTCATGAGTATTGAGTCTTTCCAGATTATCAATAGGATCAAGAGCTTTGTAGTCTCCACGTTCTTGAATCATCAAAACCAGAGTATCAAATGAGGAATCGAGTGACCTCAGCAGTTTCTTCACCACTTCATGGTCAGTGATATCAGTGGCACCCAATGCTTGAAGTTCATTGGAGATATGAGTGAGGCGATCAAAAGTTTGCTGAACATTTTCATTGTCAAGCCTCTTGAAGCGGTTGAAGAGATTGCACAGAACATCAACACGAGAGTCACGTTGAGTGGAGAAGCCTTCGTTGACTTTGGACAGCCTATCCCAGATATGTTTAGCAGACTCCGAAGCACTCACTCTGCCATATTGACCTTTGCTCAGATGGCCACAGATGATATTCTTCGCTTGAGAGTCGAGTTGCTAGAATCTCTTCACATCAGCAGCTGTAACAGTGGGAGCGACAGAAGGAACACCAGTTTCCACAACATACCAGAGATCCTTGTCAATATCTTCAATGTGCATACGCATCTTGTTCTTCCAGTAGGGGTAGTCCGTCCCATCGAAGGTAGGACAGCCTGCGGAAACCTTGATCATACCTGCAGTCGACATAACTAGAACTCCATGTGGTTAAACCAAAATCACACATAGCAAGGGAGTACCTGCTCTGATACCAATTGAAAGTGCGTTATATCGGCTAGAGGGGGGGTGAATAGGCAATTTTTACAAATTCATCACTTGAGGAATTTGAAATGTGATGAATAACTAACAACGGATTAAGTACTCAAGTGCATGTGGGACATAGTAACACATAGTCTTCATGATGAAATAAAACATGCACAAACAGGGAGTAGCGTGATACATGATAAGCGGTGATGAACAAGGTAACTTGAAGAATTTGAGGTGAGGAATTTGTGAAAGTCTTCAGTCAAATTCTTCAAACACTGACACTCAATTTCATCAACAGTTTTATAAGGAATAGGGAAGTTGAGGAAATAGAACCAGGTGGCCTCATGAAGACAATGATTTGATGACCTAGTTCCAACTGTTGTGATAGTTGTACGTCAGGTTGGAGCAGCCTGGTATTTAAACCAGAGGACACACAGTCCGAGGACACACAGTCCTTACTGTATTCTCCTTGAGCTAAGGTCACATAGTCCTCGCCCAACACTCGTGGTATGTCTTCAGGGTAGACTTCCAAAACCCTCACAAACTGGTCACCCCGCGATCCACAATTTACTGCTGGATGCTCTAGACCAAGGTCACTTCGTGGTCCCCAATTGACTGCATGAGCACTAGACCATGACGCCTAACCGTCTAGAGGATGCACAGTCCTCAAAGATAACAAGCGTCGGTTCCACATAGGAATTTCTTCAGTGATCCTCAATCACTTTGGGTTTTTGTGGTTTGGTTGTGGGTTTTTCCGCACTGATGATTTTCTCTCAAAGTCCTCGGAGGATGGGTTGCTCTCAAATGACAAGTGTCAGTTCTGTCTCGGAGCAGCCAACCAGCTAGTGGTTGTGGGGGTCGGCTATTTATAGCCAGGGTGCAACCTAACATGATATGACATAAATGCCCCCAATCATATGACCGTTATGTGGATAGTTGTGAGTGGGGACAGCTGGCACTAAGCATAGCAACGGTCGAATTTTCGAACTATGAAGGTCCTCAGACATATCACGTTCCTCACTTGTAGGCAATTCGCACTGGCGAAATCCTAACTCCTCAGTCAGATCAATTTCCTCAGAGACCAGAAGAACATCGTCTCTGTCACTGAAGAACTTGTCTGAGCCGTAAGAGATTTCCAAAGGCTTCACTCAAAGGATAGTGTAGGTTGAGGATTTTGGAGTTGAGCATCAGTTGGAAATATCCTTAGTATTACCTCGGCCCCCTTTAATAGTACGGTGTTTCCTATGACTCAAGAATAGATAATGAAACTATGAAAACAAGTCTTCATGCTTCATAATCCTCATTCATGTCTTCAAGGTCACACCAACTTTCTTCATCTACAAAGTCTTCACCAAAGTCTCTAGAAAGTCTTCAGCAAAGTCTTCACATGAAGACATACATTTTTAGGGGTCGATAATCTCCGAATATATCAAACTCCTCGTCGACTTATAAAGCCTGTGTACACTCACAAACACATTAGTACCTTAACCCATAAGTCTTCAATACACTAAAATCACTAAGGGGCACTAGATGCACAAACACATATCAGCATCCCCAAGCTTAATGCCTACTCGTACTCGAGTAGGTAAATGATAAAAGAAATAATTTATGAAGTGTGAATGCTAGCAAGTGCACAAGTTTGATCAATGATAATTCCAAACACTTTTTCAGCGTCACACTACTAAGGAAAAGCCTAGTAGTAGCGTGGGTTTAGTGCCTACTAGTAGCGCGGGTTACCGCGCTACTAGTAAGGCGCTACAACTATTACTTACCAGTAACACGTGTAAGACGCACTACTGCTAAGACATATAGTTGTAGCGTGTATTATACAAGCGCTACTGATAAGACAACTATTAGTAGCGTTCTTACAAACCCACGCTACTAGTAATCTGTTTTTCATTATTTTTAATTTTTAGTGTATTTATACATCGTTATACAAATTTTGATATAGTACCAATTAAGAGGTTTTTATATCACTATATTCATGATGAATTATTATATCATTGTGAGGAAGAAACATGGATTTTATTCATCGAAATGAATCAAAAGTAATCAAAAGTTGAATTAGTAGGACGACGATCCTAGTAATTCAACTTTTGGTCACTTTTGATCCATCCACATGAACCTAATTCGCTTTCCTTCCCCCAATGATATAACAAATCATCATGATAATCATGATCAACATCATCATCATATTAATATAAAAACTCTTGCATCATATGATCACCAACAACACTATAGCTAATAATCATCATACTCATTACCACCAACACTATTTAATCATCATTTTCGTCAATGAGACATCATATAACAAGTTGGTCACTAGTCATAATCACAACTCCTCCTCCTCCTACTCCTCATCAACTCTAACACATTGTAGCACATAATAACACATTGTACCTAGGACCTACTTGTCTCTCATAGGACCTACTCTACCCTTTTTAGGTACAATATAATAAAACAAGATAGGCCCCGACTCTCCATTATGGAGAATGGAGATCATCCTATCTTCAATTCTTGGCCTACGCACAATGTTGCTTTCAAGTAGCTCTCTACGATTAACCATAGATTTTTTCCAATCTTTGATTGGCATGTCTTCATCTGTTTTAGAAATCTGGTATGGACAGGAGTGATGCGTAGGCTGACCTAGCCGTGCTGGCCGTAAGCTCATAACATCAACGCGACCTCCCGGAAACATTAGTTAAGGCACACAATCCTTCGAGATTTTCTGTTGAAAAACATAGTAATAACTTTGTAGTTAGTAATGTAGTTTAGTTTTAGAAGAATTTATGCAAAAGATGCACAGATGTCGTAATAGTAGAAAATCTTACCATGCAATCTCCATGGATGTTACCGTAGTTCACCATGTGTACTAGTGGCACATATTGACCTTATAAGTTAATTCCGCTTCATCATTGTAGTAGTAGGTTCTGTCTACCACCTTCCATACATTTTTTGAAGAATGAAAATAAGCTGTCAATGGAAAAATTTGTCAACTATTTTTAAATAAACAATATAAATTACTTAATAAATATGGTTGAGAAACTCACATAATGGTAGAACTAGCGGCGTTTGCACATCGCCCCAGATGTCGATATTACCTTCAATTTCATCTTCTGGACGAATATCAAAGGTGATAAAACTTTTGCATTCAAAATAGGAGTAGGTGTCTGCATTGTACAATTTTATGGAAAAAGTATAACCATGCTCGGTCCTCAAGTGAACTCTCTTTACCTCCATACTTTTTTTAGTATTGAAACCAATCTAATCCCAGACATAAATTGTTGCCTGGCAGGGGATCTTGCTTAAAGCATTACTCCGTTTGTTATGAACTTAATACACTAGATGCATGCTGGATAGCGGTCGATTTGTGGAGTAATAGTAGTAGATGAAGAAAGTATCGGTCTACTTTTCTCGGACATGATGCCTATATGTATGATCATTGCCTTAGATATCATCATGACTTTGCACTATTCTATCAATTTCTCAACAGTAATTTGTTCACCCACCGTAATACTTGCTATCATGAGAGAAGCCTCTAGTGAACACTATGGCCCCCGGGTCTATTTTACATATTATATATTTAGATCTAAACATAAAAACACCAAAAATACCTTGCTGCAATTTTATTTACTTCTTTATATTTACTCATTATCACTATCAGATCTCACCTTGCAAGTAATCATGAAGGGATTGACAATCCCTTTATCGCGTTGGGTGCAAGTTTGTTTGTGTTTGTGCAGGATTCTTGGTGCCTCATCTTGATAGTCCTACTGGATTGATTCCTTGGTTCTCAAACTAAGGGAAATACTTACCTCTACTTTGCTGCATCACCCTTTCATCTTCAAGGGAAAAACCAACGCACGCTCGAGAAGTAGCAGGAAGAATTTCTGGCGCCGTTGTCGGGGAGTATTCAAGTGAAGCATATCTATCAAGTACCTATCACAAACTCATATCTTGTATTTACATTATTTGCCATTTGCCTCTCGTTTTCCCCTCCCCCACTTCTAAAACGAAAATTTACAAAAATATTTGCCTTTCTTTTTTTGCCTTTTTCGTTTGCCCTTTTCTTCGCTTGCTTTCTTTTTGCTTGTGTGCTTGTGTGCTTGCTAAATCACCATGTCTGAAAACACTAAATTGTGTGATTTCTCTAATACTAATAACAAAGATTTTATTAGTACCCCAATTGCTCCCGCCACTAGTGCGGAATCATATGAAATTAATGCTGCCTTGTTGAATCTTGTTATGAAAGAGCAATTTTCCGGCCTTCCAAGTGAAGATGCCGCATCCCATCTTAATACCGTTATTGAGTTATGTGATATGCAAAAGAAGAAAGATGTGGATAATGATATAATTATATAGAATCTATTTCCGTTCTCACTACGAGATAGATCAAAAACTTGGTTTTCATCTTTACCCAAAAATTGTATTGATTCATGGAACAAGTGTAAAGATGCTTTTATTTCCAAGTATTTTCCACCTGCTAAGATTATCTCTCTCCGTAATGATATTATGAATTTTAATCAACTAGATCATGAACATGTTGCACAATCTTGGGAGAGAATGAAATGGATGATTAGAAATTGTCCCGCTCGTGGCCTCAGTCTTTGGATGATTATACAAATTTTCTATGCTGATTTGAATTTTGCTTCTAGAAATATCTTGGATTCCGCTTCTGGTGGAACTTTTATGGAAATAACACTAGGAGAAGCTACAAAACTCTTAGATAATATCATGACAAATTATTCTCAATGGCACACCGAAAGGTCACCTACTAGTAAAAAAGTGCATGCTATAGAAGAAATCAATTCTTTGAGTGCTAAGATGGATGAGTTAATGAAGATGTTTGCTAGTAAAAGTGTTCCTCTAGATCCAAATGATATGCCTTTATCTTCCTTGATTGAGAATAGCCATGAAAATTTTGATGTTAATTTCGTTGGTAGGAATAATTTTGGTAACAACAATGTTTATAGAGGTAACTTTAATCCTAGGCCTTTTCCTAGTAATCCCTCTAATAATTTTGGCAATTCCTACACCAATGCTCATGGAAATTATAATAAAATACCCTCTGATCTTGAGAGTACTATTAAGGATTTTATTAATTCGCAAAAGATTTTCAATGCTTGCATAGAAGAAAAATTGCTTAAAATTGATGACTTGGCTAGGACTGTTGATAGAATGTCTCTTGATATTGATGCTTTGAAATTAAGATGTGTTCCTCCTAAGATTAATATGGATGAAACTTTGAAAGCTATGCATATTTCTATGAATGAGAGTAAAGAAAGAACCGCCCAAATTCGTGCTAGACATGAATGGATCAAAAGGCGTGTTCTCATGGTGAAAACCACGAAGATCTTAAAGTGCTTGACGTGACTCCTATTGAATCCTTGTTTTCTAATGTCAATCTTAATGATGATGGGGCTGGATGTGAATCCACTTTGGTTGAGAAACGCCCCAATAATTCGAAGTCTATTTATCTTGATGCTAAAAATACTAAAAGTGGAGTAGAGGATATCAAAACTTTGAATAGTGATGAAACTACTACCTTGGATCTCAAGGAATTTAATTATGATAGCTGCTCTTTGATTGAATGTATTTCCTTGATGCAGTCCATGTTAAACTCTCCACATGCTTATAGCCAAAATAAGGCTTTTACTAAACATATCGTTGATGCTATGATGAAATATCTTGAAGAGAAACTTGAGTTGGAAATATCTATTCCTAGAAAACTTCATGATGAGTGGGAACAAACTATAAAAATCAAGATTAAAAATTATGAATGCCATGATTTGTGTGATTTATGTGCTAGTGTTTCCACGATTCCAAAATCTTTATGTGATATTCTAGGTTTCAAAGATATTGATGAGTGCTCTCTTAATTTGCATCTTGTGGATTCTACTATCAAGAAACCTATGGGAAGGATTAATGATGTTCTTATTATTGCAAATAGGAACTATGTGCCCGTAGATTTCATTGTGCTTGATATTGATTGCAATCCAACATGTCCCATTATTCTTGGTAGACCTTTTCTTAGGACTATTGGTGCTGTTATTGATATGAAGGAAGGGAATATTAAATTTCAATTTCCATTAAATAAGGGCATGGAACATTTTTCTAGAAAAAGAATAATATTGCCTTATGAATCCATTATGAGAGTTACTTATGGTTTGAGCACTAAAGATGACAATACTTGATTCCATTGCCTTATGCCTAGCTAAGGGCGTTAAACGATAGCGCTTGTTGGGAGGCAACCCAATGAATAGATTTATTCTTGCTTTTTTACTTTCTGTTTTGTTTAGTCAACACCATCATGATTCTGTTATGATTGTGTTTTTATGTTTTAATTAGTGTTTCTGCCAAGTAGAACCTTTATGATTAGTTTTGGTGATAGTTGTTTAATCATGCTGGAAAAAGACAGAAACTTTCTGCTCATGAAGTTATTTTTCATTCCCATCCATAAAGAGATTTTGAGTTGATTGTTTTTTTGATGATTTATATGAAAATTTCCCTAATTTTAATAATTGTTTCAAAATTTTTGAGTTACAGGGGTTGTCAAAATATACAGATTGCTACAGATTTTTCTCTTTTTGACATATTCTGTTTTTGTTGTGTTGATTGCTTATTTTGATGAAACTACGGTTAGTATCGGGGGGTACGAGTCATGGGAAAGTGATAATATAGTAATATAAAATCAATATAAATGGAAATTAAGTTTACTACAGTACCTAAAAAGTTGGTGTTTTGTTTTCTTATGCTAATGCTATCACGAGTTTCTGTTTTAGTTTTGTGTTGTGAAGTTTTCAAGTTATGGGTGATGTTCTTATGGACAATGGAATAAAGAGTGGAAAGAGCCTAAGCTTGGGGATGCCCAAGGCATACCAAGAAAAATTCAAGGACACCAAAAAGCCTAAGCTTGGGGATGCCCCGGGAAGGCATCCCCTCTTTCGTCTTCAATCCATCGGTAACGTTACTTGGAGCTATATTTTTATTCACCACATAATATGTGTTTTGCTTGGAGCGTCGTGTGTTATAGTAGTCTTTGCTTTTTTTTTATCACAATCATCCTTGCTTCACACCTTTTGAGAGGGACATGCACTCATCGTGAATTTGTTAGAATACTCAATGAGCTTCACTTATATCTTTTGAGTTAGGCAATATTAGCTCATATGTGCTTCACTTATATCTTTTGAGCTTGATGATTTTGTTCACATGTGCTTCACTTATATCTTTTGAGATTGGTAATATTAGCTCACATGTGCTTCACTTATATCTTTTGAGCTTGATGATTTTGCTTCCATGTGCTTCAGTTATATCCTTCGAGCGTAGTAATTTTGCTCCCATGTGCTTCCCTTATATCTTTTGAGATAGATAAATTTTCCTCTAGTGCTTCACTTAAATCTTTGTAGAGCACGACGATGTCATGTTTTGTAGAAATCAAAACTCTCTAATCTTCACTTATATCATTTTGAGAGTTCTGTATCTTTGAGAAACTTGGTAATTGGCGTGTGTTATGAAATTAGTCCTAAATATGATAGGCATCCAAAGAGGATATAATAAAAACTTACATATTCAAGTGCATTGATTAGTAAGAGAAGTTTGATTCCTCATGATTACTGTTGAGATATGGATATGGTAATATGAGAGTTATGTTAGTAGGGTGTTGTGAACCAAGAAATACTTGTGTTGAGGTTAGTGATTCCCGTAGCATGCACGTATGGTGAACCGCTATGTTAGGAAGTCGGAGCATAATTGATTTATTGACTGTCATCCTTTGTGTAGAGGTCGGGATCGCGCGATGGTTAACTCCTACCAACCCTTCCCCTAGGAGTATGCGTTTAGAACTTTGTTTTGATTACTAATAAAACTTTCGCAATAAGTATGTGAGTTCTTCATGACTAATGTGAGTCCATGGTATAGATGCACTTCCACCTTCCACCATTACTAGCCTCTTTAGTGCCGCGCAACTTTTGCCGGTGCACAAACCCACCATATATCTTCCTCAAAACAGCCACCATACCTACCTATTATGGCATTTTCATAGCCATTCCGAGATATATTGCCATGCAACTTTCACAATTCTGTCTCATGACATGTGCCATCACTTTCATTCATATAGAGTCAATATTTTTCTAAGTATCGAGTTGTAAGTAAATAAAAGTGTGATGATCATCATTATTAGAGAATTGTCCCATGTGAGGAAATAAAAGAGGCCAAAGATGCCCACCAAATAAGAAAGAGGTCAAAGAGCCCAAACAAAAAAAAAGAGAAAAAGAGAGAAGGGACAATGCTACTATCTTTTTCCACACTTGTGCTTCAAAATAGCACCATGTTCTTCAAGATGGAGGGTCTCTTGTTTTGTCACTTTCATATGCTAGTGGAAATTTTCATTATGTAACTTGACTTGTATATTCCAATGATGGGCTTCATCAAAATTGCCCTAGGTCTTCATGAGCAAGCAAGTTGGGTGCACACCCACTAGTTTTCATTTTTGAGCTTTCATACACTTATAGCTCTAGTGCATCCGTTTCATGGAAATCCCTACTCATTCACATTGATATCTATTGATGGGCATCTTCATAGCCTATTGATACGCCGAGTCGATGTGATCATCTCCTTCTTTTTGCCTCACAACCTTCACCACACTCTATTCCACCTATAGTGCTATATCCATGGCTCACGCTCATGTATTGCGTGAGAGTTGAAAAAGGTTTGAGAAAGTAAGAGTGTGAAAACAATTACTTGGCCAATACCAAGGTTGTGCATGATTTAAATTCGTTGTGTGGGGATGATGGAGCATAGCCAGACTATATGATTTTTGTAGGGATAACTTTCTTTGGCCTTGTTATTTCAAAAGTTTATGATCACTTTGCTATTATGCTTGAAGTATTATGGTTTTCATGTCAATATTGAACTATTGTTTTGCATCTTATGGATCTGAACATTCATGCCACAATAAAGAGATTACATAAAACAAATGTGTTAGGTAGCATTCCACATCAAAAATTCGTTCTTTATCACTTCCCTACTCGAGGACGAGCAGGAGTTAAGCTTGGGGATGCTTGATACTTCTCCAACATGTCTATAATTTTTTATTGTTCCATGCTATTATATTATCAACTTTGGATGAATATGCTATTTTATATGATTTTTGGGACTAACTTATTAACTCCGTGGCCAGTGCCAGTTCCTATTTTTTCTGTGTTTTTGATCTTTTTCAGATAGGAATATCAAACGGAGTCCAAATGGAATAAAAATTTCGCCGTGATTTTTTATGAAAAATGTCAAAATTACCTGAAGGAAGAAATACCAGAGAAGTGGGCCGAGGGAGCCACGAGCCTGGGAGGCGCGCCCCCTAGGCCGCGGCTAGGGGGCTCGTGGCCTCCTCATGGCCCATCTCCACTTGTTACCGTCGACATACGGTCTTATAAATGTCCAAACGCATAGAAATAGACATAGATCGCAAGTTCCGCTGCCGCAAGCCTCCAGAACCACCAAAAACCAATCGGGAGACCATTCCGGCATCCTGCCGGAGGGGAATCCATCTCTGGTGGCCATCTTTATCAACATCCTTGCCTCTCTGATGATGCGTGAGTAGTTCACATCAGACCTACGGGTCCATAGCTAGTAGCTATATGGCTTCTTCTCTCTCTTTGATCTTCAATACAAAGTTCTCCATGATCTTCATGGTGATCTATCCGATGTAATTCTCTTTTGCGGTGTGTTTGTTGAGATCCGATGAATTGTGGATTTATGATCAAATTATCTATGAATATTATTTGAGTCAATTCTAAATTCTTATATGCATGATTTCATATCCTTGTAAGTCTCTTCGAGTTATGGGTTTCGTTTAGCCAACTTGATCTATGATTCTTGCAATGGGAGAAGTGCTTGGTTTTGGGTTCATACCGTGCGGTGTCCTCACCTAGTGACAGAAGGGGTAGTGAGGCACATATCGTGTTGTTGCCATCAATGGTAAAAAGATGGGGTTTATATCATATTGCATGAATTTATCCTTCTACATCATGTCATCTTGCTTAAAGCATTACTCCGTTTGTTATGAACTTAATACACTAGATGCATGCTAGATAGCGGTCGATGTGTGAAGTAATAGTAGTAGATGCATAAAGTATCTCTCTACTTGTCTCGGACGTGATGCCTATATGTATGATCATTGCCTTTGATATCGTCACGACTTTGCGCTGTTGTATCAATTGCTCAACAGTAATTTGTTCACCCATCGTAATACTTGTTATCATGAGAGAAGCCTCTAGTGAACACTACGGCCCCCGGGTCTATTTTACATATTATATATTCAGATCTAAACATAAAACACCAAAAATACCTTGCTGCAATTTTATTTACTTATTTATATTTACTCATTATCACTATCCGATCTCACCTTGCAAGTAATCGTGAAGGGATTGACAACCCCTTTATCGCGTTGGGTGCAAGTTTGTTTGTGTTTGTGCAGGATTCTGGGTGCCTCATCTTGATACTCCTACTGGATTGATACCTTGGTTCTCAAACTGAGGGAAATACTTACCTATACTTTGCTGCATCACCCTTTCCTCTTCAAGGGAAAAACCAACGCACGATCGAGAAGTAGCACCGATCTACCCGAAGACTTTGGACAGGTTTACCCCTGACCCTTTCTCTCCTCGTGACAGGTGTCACCCATGTTCTGGGTAGTGGAGATTGAGGGGGGGTCGTGGGTTATCCATACGTGGGAGTCGGAACCGTTTGAGCGGGAACCGCCGAAAATTTTGGTAGGGAAGAATTAAAGTTTTCGTTCGCAAATTCTTCAGCTGACAAGGACATAGTGAAGACTTTGAACAAGTTCCAAAGTAGAACGCATATGAAGAAATTGTGAACAGACTGGTTTGAGTTTAGCATAGATGGGTAAGGGTCCGATCACATTCACTTAGATGAAGATCATTTTGAAGAATTAGCAATAAGTGAATGCTGTTGAGGACATTGAAAACTCAAATATATATATATATATATATATATATATATATATATATATATATAGTCAATGAAGAATATGAGTCTCAAAGTTTTGAAGAATTTGAAAAGTTGAGGATTTTGCAAATATGAGGAATTTGTCAATTTGAAGAATTTGCAGATATCGGAAAGCTCAATTTTGAAGGATTTCAACTTTTGGTTGGTGGCGTGACCCATCGTATAAGAATGATGATTTCAAACACCACATACAATTGTCGTAGGGTTCTGAGAATCAAATTCTTCGTTATTTTCTTCACACTTAGAGGGTTATTCTTCATTGATTGAAGAAAAACATTACTTCGTGTGTTGCACATCTAAGTCATCAATTTTGCATAAGTTTTAGGATGTGTGTTCTACTTCGACGAACATTTGAAGATTCTAAGATATTTATCTCACACCGCAACTTGCAAAATCTCTTTTCATCCAAGGGCTTTGTGAAGATATCGGCCAGTTGTTCTTCAGTGGGGATGTGGTC
This sequence comes from Hordeum marinum, assembly GCA_022496015.1. Taxonomy (NCBI): domain Eukaryota; kingdom Viridiplantae; phylum Streptophyta; class Magnoliopsida; order Poales; family Poaceae; genus Hordeum; species Hordeum marinum. The sequence continues at coordinate 500,042,271 of CM039678.1, read as the reverse complement.
GATGGAGATGACGCCCTTGAGTACATGATCTCGAAGAAAGTGATGACGAATCTAGATGTGCTTGGTCTTGGAGTGCTGAACTAGGTTGTATGCAATCTTGATAGCACTCTCGTTGTCACAGTAGAGAGGCATGTTCTTCAACTTGATACTGTAGTCCTTGAGGGTTTGCTTCATCCATAGTAACTGAGCACAGCATGAGCCAGCCGTAATGTACTCAGCTTCAGCTGTGGAGAGTGACACACAGTTCTACTTCTTCAAGGACCAGCCGACTAAGGATCGTCCGAGGAAATGACATGTGCCTGAGGTTGACTTGCGATCCACGCGATCTCCAGCATAGTCAGCATCAGAGTATTCGATGAGGTGAAGATTTGAGCCCTTGGGATACCATAATCCAAGTGTTGGTGTGTGAGCTAAGTATCGAAGAATATGTTTCACAGCCTCATGGTGTGATTCCTTTGGTGTTGCTTGGAATCGAGCACACATGCAAACACTCAGCATTATGTCAGGCCTAGGTGCACATAGATACAATAAAGAGCCAATCATGGAGCGATATACCTTCTGATCGAAATCTTTACCATTTTCGTCAATGCAGAGGTGTCCTTTTGAGGGCATTGGAGTTTTGACGCCTTTGCAATCTTGCATGTCAAATTTCCACAGAACATCTTCGAGGTATTTCTCTTGTGAGATGAAGATGCCATTGTCTTGCTGACGAATTTGAAGACCTAAGAAGAATTTCAATTCTCCCATTATAGACATTTGATATTCTTCACTCATCATATAGGCAAATTCATCACTGTAACGTTTGTTAGTACATCCAAAGATAATATCATCAACATATATTTGACATATGAACAGTTCATGGTCATAGGATTTGGTGAAAAGAGTTGGGTCGAGTGAACCGGGTTTGAAGACTTTCTTCATGAGGAATTCCTTCAGTGTGTCAGACCACGCCCGAGGGGCCTGCTTGAGGCCATAGAGGGCCTTGTTGAGTCTGAAGACTTTGTCAGGATGCTTAGGATCTTCAAAACCTGGGGTTTGAGCAACATATACTTCTTCCTCAAGCTTACCATTGAGGAATGCATTTTTCACATCCATTTGATATAAGATGATATTGTGATGGTTAGCATAAGCAAGCAGTATTCGAATAGGTTCAAGTCTAGCAACACGTGCAAATGTTTCATCAAAATCAATTCCTTCAACCTGTGTGTAGCCTTGTGCTACAAGTTGAGCCTTATTTCTCACCACAAGGCCATTTTCATCTTGCTTGTTGCGGTAGATCCACTTGGTACCTATAATGTTATGCTTGCGAGGATCTGGCCGCTTGACAAGTTCCCACACATTATTGAGCTTGAATTGATGCAATTCCTCTTGCATAGCTTGAATCCACTCAGGCTCCTTGAAAGCTTCATCAACTTTGGTGGGCCCTATATTTAAGACAAAAGCAAAGTGCCCACAAAATTTAGTCAAATGTGAAGCTCTCGAGCGTGTGAGAGGACCTGGTGCATTGATGTCATTGGTTATTTTGTTGATCTGCACTTCATTTGCTACTCTTGGATGAGCAGGCTGACGATGTTGAGGATTTTCATCAGCACCATTTTCTTTAGGTATATCAGCAGGAAAGTCTTCATTTGATGGAAGGATTTCCTCAGTAGGAATGACGTCTTCAGTTGCCTTCAGCTTGATAGATTCCTCAGGAGATTGTTCATCCAACACAGAAGGCAGGTGCTCTCTTTGCGAGGCATTAGTTTCATCGAACCGCACATCTACAGTTTCAACAACTTTGTGATGAAAGGTGTTGAAGACTTTGTAGGTGTGCGAGTCCTTCCCATAACCAAGCATAAACCTTCATGTGCTTTCGGTGCAAATTTAGAACTATGGTGAGGATCCCTGATCCAGCATTTTGCACCGAAGACTTTGAGATAACTTACATTGTGTTTCTTGCTTGTCATGAGCTCATATGAAGTTTTCTTGAAGAATTTGTGAAGAAATACCCTGTTGATGATGTGGCAAGCAGTATCAATAGCTTCAGGCCAAAAACGTTGAGGTGTCTTGTATTCATCAAGCATGGTTCGAGCCATCTCAACAAGAGTCCTGTTCTTGCGTTCCACGATGCCATTCTGTTGAGGAGTATAAGGAGCAGATAACTCATGAGTAATACCAAGTTCATCAAGATATTCATCAAGGTTAGTGTTCTTGAATTCAATCCCATTATCACTCCTGATATGCTTGATCTTGACGCCAAAGTTGGTGGAGGCCCTTGAAGCAAATCGTCTGAAGACATCCTGCACTTCATTTTTGTATAGAATGATATGCACCCATGTGTAACGAGAGTAATCATCAACAATGACAAATCCATAGAAACTTGAAGAATTTGTTAGTACGGAGTAGTGAGTGGGACCAAAGAGATCCATATGAAGCAATTGAAAGGGTCGGGTAGTGGTCATGATTGTCTTCGTGGGATGCTTGGATTTGGTCATCTTTGTAGATTCACATGCGCCACATAGGTGGTCCTTGAGGAATTTGACGCCCTCAATGCCAATGAAATGCTTTTTCTTCATGAGTGTGTGCAAGTTCCTCATGCCCGCATGACCAAGTCGTCGATGCCACAACCAACCTTCTGAGGACTTTGCAAGTAAGCATGTGGCAGGTTGAGGACCTATAGAGAAATCAACAATGTACAAGTCTCCTCTCCTAAAGCCTTTGAAGACTTTGGAATTGTTAGATTCCATGATGACAACATAACGATATTTTCCAAATACGACAACCATATCAAGATCACAAAGCATTGAGACAGACATAAGGTTGAACCCAAGGGATTCGACAAGCATCACCTTATCCATGGTTTGGTCCTTTGAGATAGCAACCTTACCAAGTCCCAATACCCTTCTTTTTCCTTTGTCAGCATAGGTGATGTGCTTCAGATGAGATGGAGCAAGTGGCAAATTCATCAGAAGACTCTTGTCACCAGTCATGTGGTTTGTGCATCCACTATCGAGGACCCACTCAGTAGCTTTTGGAGTATCATCCTGCAGATGAATCAGTACAACTTACGAACTCATATGCTTCAGAGTGAAGAATATGATATCAATTTCATCAAGCAGAATTTCATCACATAAGATAGTAAGCAAGTAGAGTGAGGACATGAGAAATGAAGAATTCATTTCATCATGGTTAGCTTGCGTCCTTTCAAGCATTTTCTTCAGGTCTCCAGCAGATTCATCAGATGTCCAAATTCATCTGGAGACCTGACCCTGCATGAATTGATTAGTTCGATTTCTTCACCACCCACATCTCAAGGGGTGGCAAAGAGTTCATCAATTTGCGAGCACCATATGAGAAGGGAGGCATTGAAGCAAGTGTGGTTCTTTTCACAGGGCGAGGGTTAGAGTACTCATATGAATAAGAAGAGAAATTCTTCGAGGACTTATGAACATAATGATTTGAAGAATAATGCACATATTCATAACTCTTAGGTTTTCCCTGCAAAACAGAACCATTAGCCCGAGAATGATAATTTTGACCATTTGAGAAATTTGGTCCAAGTGAAGACTTTAATCGTCTTGAGGAATTTGATCTGGGGTTCCCTTTCTTCAAGAGTGGTGTCGTGAGGACATTCACTTGAAGATTTTGTAGGTAGCTCTTGGGAACCTAGATTTTCTTCAATGGAGAGCCGTTCCTGCAGTTAGTTCCAAAAATTCTAGCAAATACTTCACCCTTCTGATTTTTGAAGAATTTGAAGTTGGAGTCAAGAGACTCATCAGAGGAATATGAAGTTTCGCATGTAAAGCCAGAGAAAGTAGATGGATCTATAGGTGATCCTTTTGCAGCAATCCATGAGGTTTTGGGGTAATGCTCAGGTGTCCAGTAGGATCCATCAGCGTTGAGTTTCCTCACAAAGGCAATACCCTCTTTCCTAGGGTTCCTGTTCAGAATTTGCTTTTTGAGGACATCGCATAGGGTTTGATGCCCTTTAAGACTTTTGCACATGCCTGTCATATACAATTCCTCCAACCCTGCAGTGTCATGAGTGATACTTGTGGTATCCTCAGATGAGGAATTTGAAACCGCTGGAATAGTTGAAGAATTTGCAGCAGTAGAAACATTTGAGCATTCAAGTGAAGAATTAGCAGTTTCACGTTCGATGCATTTCAAACAAGGTGGAACAAATTCTTCTTGAGCGGTATTGATCTGTTGAGCCAGTAAGGAATCGTTTTCCCTTTGGATATCCTCATGTGACACCCTCAGTTTCTCAAGATCTTGCTTTCTTTGAAGAAATTCGTAAGAAAGCTTCTCATGATCAGCTAAGAGGTCGTTATGATGACTCTGAAGGTTATCATACTTTGTCTGAAGACTTTTGAGATCAACATACAGAGTTTGAGTCCGATCCACTTCATGGTTTAACAGATCATCGCTTTTGTCTAGCATTTTCTGAAGCTTTTCAAGTGCACTTTGTTGCTTAGTGGCAATTTTAACAAGTTTAGCATAGCTGGGTTTCACATATTCATCAGATTCACCTTCACCTAATTCAAATGAGGAATGATGGTTTTGTACCTTTAAGCCTTTTTCCATGAAGTAGTAGGTGGGAGCATAATCATCATTGCTGACGTCAAAGTCGCTGGAGTAAACATATTCTTCAGCGTTGAAGATGGACTTGCTGACGAAAGCGGTAGCGAGAGCAAGGCTAGCAACACGAGATTCTGATTCCTCCTTAGATTCTTCATCTTCGTCATATTCTCCAGATTCTTCCTCAGAATCCATTTCCTTGCCGATGAATGCTCGAGCTTTTCTGGAACTATTCTTCTTGTGCCTTGAGGACTTTGAAGATGAGGACTTTGCAGATGAGGACTTTGCAGATGAGGACTTTGAAGATTTCTTCTTTTTCTTCGAGTCATGAGAACTATCATCCTTGTATTTCTTCTTCTTCTTTGAGTCCTTTTCTCAGAGAGGACAGTTAGAGATAAAGTGACCATGCTTCTTGCAGCGATGACAGGTTATTTTCTTGTAGTCTTCTGAGGAATCTGATTTCCTCACACCACTTCTTGATGACTTTCCAAATCCATCCCTCCTTGAGAACTTCTGAAATTTCCTCACAAGCATAGCTAGTTCCTGACTTAGTTCTTCAGGATCACCAAGGCTGCTGTCAGAATCTTCTTCTTCAGATGAGGAAATTTCTTTCGTCTTCAAATCATGAGATCTTCCATAGCTTGGCCCGTAGAGGTCTCTCTTCTCAACTTGTTGGAATTCATGAGTATTGAGTCTTTCCAGAATATCAGCAGGATCAAGAGCTTTATCGTCTCCACGTTCTTGAATCATCAAAACCAGAGTATCAAATGAGGAATCGAGTGACCTCAGCAGTTTCTTCACCACTTCATGGTCAGTGATATCAGTGGCACCCAATGCTTGAAGTTCATTGGAGATATCAGTGAGGCGATCAAAAGTTTGCTGAACATTTTCATTGTCAAGCCTCTTGAAGCGGTTGAAGAGATTGTGAAGAACATCAACACGAGAGTCACGTTGAGTGGAGAAGCCTTCGTTGACTTTGGACAGCCTATCCCATATATGCTTAGTAGACTCCAAAGCACTCACTCTGCCATACTGACCGTTGCTCAGATGGCCACAGATGATATTCTTCGCTTGAGAGTCGAGTTGCTTGAATCTCTTCACATCAGCAGCTGTAACAGTGGGATCGACAGAAGGCACACCATTTTCCACAACATACCAGAGATCCTTGTCAATAGCTTCAAGGTGCATACGCATCTTGTTCTTCCAGTAGGGGTAGTCCGTCCCATCGAAGGTAGGACAGCCTGCGGAAACCTTGATCATACCTACAGTCAACATAACTAGAACTCCATGTGGTTAAACCAAAATCACACAGAGCAAGGGAGTACCTACTCTGATACCAATTCAAAGTGCGTTATATCGGCTAGAGGGGGGGGTGAATAGGCGATTTTTACAAATTCATCACTTCAGGAATTTCAACTTTGAGGAATTTGAAATGTGATGAATAACTAACAGCGGATTAAGTACTCGAGTGCATGTGGGACATAGTAACACATAGTCTTCATGATGAAATAAAACATGCACAACCAGGGAGTAGCGTGATACAGGATAAGCGGTGATGAACAAGGTAACTTGAAGAATTTGAGGTGAGGAATTTGTGAAAGTCTTCAGTCAAATTCTTCAAACGGTAACAATCAATTTCATCAACAGTTTTATGAGGAATAGGGAAGTTGAGGAAATAGAACCAGGTGGCCTGATGAAGACAATGATTTGATGACCCAGTTCCAACTGCTGTGATAGTTGTACGTCAGGTTGGAGCAGCCTGGTATTTAAACCAGAGGACACATAGTCTGAGGACACACAGTCCTTACTGTATTCTCCTTGAGCTAAGGTCACATAGTCCTCACCCAACACTCGTGGTAAGTCTTCAGGGTAGACTTCCAAAACCCTCACAAACTGGTCACCTGGCGATCCACAATTTACTACTGGATGCTCTAGACCAAGGTCACTTCGTGGTCCCCAATTGACTGCAGGAGCACTAGACCATGACGCCTAACCGTCTGGAGGATGCACAGTCCTCAAAGGTAACAAGCGTCGGTTCCACATAGGAATTTCTTCAGTGATGCTCAATCACTTTGTGTTTTTGTGGTTTGGTTGTGGGTTTTTCCTCATTGATAATTTTCTCTCAAAGTCCTCGGAGGATGGGTTGCTCTCAAATGACAAGTGTCAGTTCTCTCTCAGAGCAGCCAACCAGCTAGTGGTTGTGGGGGTCGGCTATTTATAGCCAGGGTGCAACCTAATATGATATGACATAAATGCCCCCAATCATATGACCGCTATGTGGATAGTTGTGAGTGGGGACAGCTGGCACTAAGCATAGCAACGGTCAAATTTTCGAACTATGAAAGTCCTCAGACTTATCACGTTCCTCACTTGTAGGCAATTCGCACTGGCGAAATCCTAACTCCTCAGTCAGATCAATTTCCTCCGAGACCAGAAGAACATCGTCTCTGTCACTGAAGAACTTGTCTGAGCCGTAAGAGATTTCCAAAGGCTTCACTCAAAGGATAGTGTAGGTTGAGGATTTTGGAGTTGAGCATCAGTTGGAAATATCCTTAGTATTACCTCGGCCCCCTTTAACAAGATAGGCCCCGACTCTCCATTATGGAGAATGGAGATCATCCTGTCTTCAATTCTTGGCCTACGCACAATGTTGCTTCCAAGTAGCTCTCTACGATTAACCATACATTTTTTTTCCAATCTTTGATTGTCATGTCTTCATCTGTTTTAGAAATCCGGTATGGACAGGAGTGATGCGTAGGCTGACCTGGCCGTGCTGGCCGTAAGCTCATAACATCAATGCGACCTCCCGGAAACATTAGATAAGGCACACAATCCTTCGAGTTTTTCTGTTTAAAAACATAGTAATAACTTTGTAGTTAGTAATGTAGTTTAATTTTAGAAGAATTTATGCAAAAGATGCACAGATGTCATAATAGTAGAAAATCTTACCATGCAATCTCCATGGATGTTACCGTAGTTCACCATGTGTACTAGTGGCACATATTGACCTTATAAGTTAATTCTGCTTCATCATTGTAGTAGTAGGTTCTGTCTACCACCTTCCATACATTTTTTGAAGAATGAAAATAAGCTGTCAATGTAAATAAATTGTCAACTATTTTTAAATAAACTATATAAATTACTTAATAAATATGGTTGAGAAACTCACATAATGGTAGAACTGGAGGCGTCTGCACATCGACCCGGATGTCGATATTATCTTCAATTTCATCTTCTGGACGAATATCAAAGGTGATAAAACTTTTGCATTCAAAATAGGAGTAGGTGTCTGCATTGTACAATTTTATGGCAAAAGTATAACCATGATCGGTCCTCAAGTGAACTCTCTTTACCTCCATACTTTTTTTTTAGTATTGAAACCAATCTAATCCCAGACATAAATTCTTGCCTGGCAGGGGATACGCTAGTACAATAGTAAAACATTAAAATTATAAGTTGAAGCAAAAGAAGCAGAAGTCATGCTTAATTATGAAAAAAGACTTGTCATTGTGATTTACTGTATCCACTTCGAAGGTCTCATCCAGCATGATGCTGAAGCGCCGACCATCAACTAGGTAAGGCTTGTCACACAGGCCGTGCTCGTCTTTGCAGTTTTTGCACATAGAGAATTCCCTTTCGTTGTCAGACATTTCCTATGTTCATAGCACTTAAAATCGATCGAAGGAAACTACGAGAAAACTGATCAACACACATATCACTATTACTCAATATGCAACAAGTTGACTTTAGGTCTGTCGAGTCTTTCCTTCCTAAACTCTCATCTCATGTATATGGTGGACACTCCTTCTGATATTGCGACCATCGGTCATGGTGGCTCCTCCATTCGTCTCCAAGTGCATTACACCAAAATGTCTAGCATACGGGAACGAAGGAGAAGCGACCCCCCGACAACAGTCGGGATTCTTCCTTTCTCATATATATATATATATATATATATATATATATATATATATATATATATATATATGACACTCTCCCTCAATGAAATACACACAAGGAGCCAAAACAGACCTAAAGTTAACCCGTTCCATATATCGAGCAATGACATAGAAAAAATGCCCTATGTTTTGTCGGAATGACTGGTGATACGTCCATTTTGCATCGTACTTTTATATTGATATTTATCGCAAATATGAGCTGTTATTACACATAATGGTAAAATACTTATGCCTTTTCTCTCTTATTTTACAAGGTTTACATGAAGAGGGAGAATGCCGGCAGCAGGAATTCTAGGCTGGAAAAGGAGCAAGTTTGAGATGCCTATTCTGCACAACTCCAAAAGCCGCGAAAATCAGCAAGGAATTATTTTGGAATATATAAAAAATACTGGGCGGAAGAAATACTAGAGGGGAGCCATGAGGAGGCCAAGAGCCTGCCAGGCGCGCCCCACCCCCCTAGGCGCGCTTGGGGGCTCGTGGGCCCCCTGTATCCCCTCTGGCCCCCATCTTCTTCTATGTGGAGGGTTTCATCCCAGAAAAAAAGTCAGAGGAGAGCTTTCGGGAAGAAACGCCGCCGCCACGAGGTGGATACTGAGCAGAACCAATCTAGAGCTCCGGTAGGGCCGTCCTACCGAGGAAACTTCTCTCCCGAAGGGGGAAATCATCGCCATCTTCATCACCAACACTCCTCTCATCGGAGGGGACTTATCTCCATCAACATCTTCATTAGCAGCATCTCATCTCCAAACCCTAGTTCATCTCTTGTATCCAATCTCCATCTCGCGACTCCGATAGGTACTTGTAAGGTTGCTAGTAGTGTTAACTACTTCTTGTAGTTGATGCTAGTTCGTTTACTTGGTGGAAGATCATATCTTCAGATCCTTAATGCCATTCAATACCTCTCTGATCATGAACATAATTATGCTTTGTGAGTAGTTACATTTGTTCCTGAGGACATGGGATAAGTCTTGCTACTAGTAATCATGTGAATGTGGTATTCGTTCGATATTTTGATGTGTTGTATGTTGCCTCTCCTCTAGTGATGTTATGTGAATGTCGACTACATGACACTTTACCATTATTTGGGCCTAGAGGAAGGCATTGGGAAGTAATAAGTAGATGCTGGGTTGCTAGAGTGACAGAAGCTTAAATCCTAGTTTATGCGTTTCTTCACAAGGGGCTGATTTGGATCCACTAGTTTAATGCTATGGTTAGACTTTGTCTTAATTCTTCTTTTGTAGTTGCGGATGCTTGCGAGAGGGGTTAATCATAAATGGGATGTTTGTCCAAGTAAGGACAGCACCCAAGCACCGGTCCACCCACATATCAAACTATCAAAGTAGCGAACACGAATCATATGAACATGATGAAAACTAGCTTGACAATAATTCCCATGTGTCCTCGGGAGCGCTTTACCTTATATAAGAGTTCGTTCAGGCTTGTCCCTTTCTACAAAAGGGATTGGGCCATATTTCTGCACCTTTGTTACTATTGTTACTTGCCTAACCGTTACAAATTATCTTATCACACAACTATCTGTTACCGACAATTTCAGTGCTTGCACAGAATACCTTACTGAAAACCGCTTGTCATTTCGTTCCGCTCCTCGTTGGGTTTGACACTCTTACATATCGAAAGGACTATGATAGATCCCCTATACCTGTGGGTCATGAAGACTCTTTTTTGGCGCCATTTCCGGGGAGAGAAGCGCCTTTGGTGAGTGGAATTTGGTAAGGAAACATTTATATAGTGTGCTGAAATTTATTGTACTTGTCACTATGGAAACTAATCCTTTGAGGGGCTTGTTCGGGGCATCTTTACCTCGATCAGAAGCACAAAGAGTTGCTCCTCAACCTACTGCACCTACTGAAAATATTTATTATGAGATTCCTTCGGGTATGCTAGAGAAACTGTTGGCTAATCCTTTTACAGGAGATGGAACATCACATCCCGACTTGCATCTAATCTATGTAGATGAAGTTTGTGGTTTATTTAAGCTTGCAGGCCCGAAGAAGAGGTCAAGAAGAAGGTCTTTCCCTTATCTTTGAGGGATAAAGCATTGACATGGTATAGGCTATGTGATGATACTGGATCATGGAACTACAACCGATTGAAATTGGAATTTCATCAAAAGTTTTATCCTATGCATTTGGTACATCATGATCGGAATTATATCTATAATTTTTGGCCTCGTGATAGAGAAAGTATCTCTCAAGCTTGGGGGAGGCTTAAGTCACTGTTATATTCATGCCCCGACCATGAGCTCCATAGAGAAATTATTATTATGAACTTTTATGCTCGGCTTTCTCATGACAATCGCACCATGCTTGACACTTCTTGTACCGGTTCTTTTATGAAGAGAGATCATGACTTCAGATGGGATTTATTGGAAAGAATTAAACGCAATTCTAAAGATTGGGAGTTTGATGAAGGTAAGGAGTCAGGTAGGAATCTTAAGTTCGGTTGCGTTAAATCCTTCGTAGAAACAAATACTTTTCGTGATTTTAGCGCTAAACATGGACTTGACTATGAGATAGTAGCTTCTTTATGTGAATCATTTGCTACTCATATTAATCTCCCTAAAGAGAAGTGGTTTAAATATCATCCTCCCATAGAAGTTAATGTAGCTAAACCCATTCCAGTTGAAGAGAAAGTTATTGCTTATAATGATTCTATTGTTCCTACTGCTTACATCGAGAAACCACCTTTCCCTGTTAGAATAAAGGATCATGCTAAAGCTTCAACTGTGATACGTAAGGGCTACATTAGAACACCTACACCCCCTGAGCAAATTAAAGTTGAACCTAGTATTGCTATTATTAAAGATCTCTTGGCCGAGAAATGTTGATGGGCATGTTATTCAATTCTGTGAAGCTGCTGCTAGAATTGCTAAAACTCATGCTAGAGACAAACATAAACCTGTAGTTGGCATACCTGTTGTTTCTGTTAAGATAGGAGATCATTGTTATCATGGTTTATGTGACATGGGTGCTAGTGTTAGTGCAATACCTCAATCTTTATATAATGAAATTAATGATGAGATTGCACCTGTCGAGATGCAATTTATTGATGTTACTATTAAACTTGCTAATAGTGATACTATCTGCCCTGTGGGAATTGTTAGAGATGTTGAAGTCTTGTGTGGTAAAACTAAGTATCCTACTGATTTTCTCGTTCTTGCTACCACACAAGATAGCTTTTGTCCCATCATATTTGGTAGACCTTTCCTCAATATTGTTAATGCTCAAATTGATTGTGAGAAACAAACTATTACTATTGGCTTTGGAGGTGTGTCACATGAATTTAATTTTTCTAAGTTTGGTAGACAACCTCATGAAAAAGAATTGTGTAGTAAGGATGAAATTATTTCTCTTGCTTCTATTGTTGTGCCTCCTACTGATCCTTTAGAGCAATACTTGCTTGAACATGAAAATGATATGCATACCAATGAAAGGAATGAGATAGATAGAGTTATCTTTGAACAACGTCCTATCCTTAAGAATAATTTGCCTGTTGAATTACTTGGAGATCCACCTCCACCAAAGGGTGATCCTGTGTTTGAGCATAAACAATTACCTGATACTCTTAAGTACGCTTATCTTGATGAAAAAGAGATATATCCTGGTATTATTAGCGCTAACCTTTCAGAGCATGAAGAAAAGAAATTATTGAAAACTCTAAGGAAGCACCGTGCTGCTATTGGATATACTCTTGATGATCTTAAGGGCATTAGTCCCAGTCTATGCCAGCATAAAGTTAAAACTGATCCTGATTCCAAACCAGTTGCCGATCACCAACGAAGACTGAATCCTAAGATGAAAGAGGTGGTAAGAAAAGAAATACTAAAGCTCCTGGAAGTAGGTATTATTTACCCTGTTGCTCATAGTGATTGGGTAAGTCCGGTGCTTTGTGTCCCTAAGAAGGGAGGTATTACCGTTGTTCCTAATGATAAAGATGAATTGATCCTACAAAGAATTGTTACTGGCTATAGGATGGTAATTGATTTTAGGAAATTAAATAAAGCCACTAAGAAAGATCATTACCCTCTATCTTTTATTGATCAAATGCTAGAAAGATTGTGTAAACATACACACTTTTGCATTCTAGATGGTTATTCAGGTTTCTCCCAAATACCTGTTGCACAATCTGATCAGGAGAAAACCACTTTTACGTGCCCTTTTGGTACCTTTGCTTTTAGACGTATGCCTTTTGGTTTATGTAATCCACCTGCTACCTTTCAAAGATGTATGATGGCTATATTCTCTGACTTTTGTGAAATGAGTTTTGAGGTTTTTATGGATGATTTCTCTGTTTACGAATCTTCTTTTGATGATTGCTTGGGCAACCTTGATCGAGTTTTGCAGAGATGTAAAGATACTAACCTTGTCTTGAATTTGGAGAAGTGCCAATTTATGGTTAATGAAGGCATTGTCTTGGGACATAAAATTTCCGAAAGAGGTATTGAAGTTGATAAGGCTAAAGTTGTTGACATTGAGAAGATGCCATGCCCTACAGACATTAAAGGTATAAGAAGTTTCCTTGGTCATGCTGGTTTCCATAGAAGGTTTATTAAAGACTTCTCTAAGATTTCTAGGCTTCTCACTAATCTCTTGCAAAAATATATTCCATTTGTTTTTTATGATGATTGTGAAAAAGCATTTGAAATACTCAAGAAGGCCTTGATAATTGCACCTATTGTTCAACCACCTGATTGGAATCTACCTTTTGAAATTATGTGCGATACTAATTATGCTGTTAGTGCTGTCCTAGGACAAAGAGTTCCTAAGAAATTAAATGTTATTCATTATGCTAGTAAAACTCTAGACAGTGCCCAAAGAAATTATGCTACTACTGAAAAAGAATTTTTAGCAGTTGTGTTTGCATGTGATAAGTTCAGATCTTATATTGTTGATTCTAAAGTTACTATGCACACTGATCATGCTGCTATTAAATATCTCATGGAAAAGAAAGATGCTAAACCTAGACTTATTAGATGGGTTCTCTTGCTACAAGAATTTGATTTGCATATTGTTGATAGGAAGGGTGCTGAGAACCTCGTAGCAGATAACTTGTCTAGGTTAGAGAATGTTCTTGATGACCCACAACCTATTGATGATAGCTTTCCAAATGAACAATTGAATGTCATCAATGCTTCACGAAGTACGCCATGGTATGCTAATTATGCTAATTATATTGTTGCTAAATATATACCACCTAGTTTCAGTACCAACAAAAGAAAAAGTTCTTTTATGATTTGAGACATTACTTTTGGGATGATCCTCACCTATATAAAGAAGGAGTAGATGGTGTTATTAGACGTTGTGTACCTGAGCATGAACAGGGACAGATCCTACAGAAGTGCCACTCCGAGGCATACGGAGGACACCATGCTGGAGGTAGAACTGCACACAAGGTATTGCAATCCAGTTTTTATTGGCCTACTCTCTTTAAGGATGCTCGTAAGTTTGTCTTGTCTTGTGATGAATGTCAAAGAATAGGTAATATTAGTAAATGTAAGGAAATGCCTATGAATTATTCACTTGTTATAGAACCATTTGATGTTTGGGGTTTTTATTATATGGGACCTTTTCCAAAGTCCAATGTGTATACTCATATTTTAGTTGCTGTTGATTACGTTACTAAGTGGGAAGAAGCTATTCCAACTAGTAGTGCTGATCATAACACCTCTATTAAGATGCTTAAAAGAAGTTATTTTCCCTAGATTTGGAGTCCCTAGATATTTAATGACTGATGGTGGTTCACATTTTATTCATGGTGCTTTCCGTAAAATGCTTGCTAAGTATGATGTCAACCATAGAATTGCATCTCCTTATCATCCTCAGTCTAGTGGTCAAGTAGAGTTAAGTAATAGAGAAATTAAATTAATTTTGCAAAAGACTGTTAATAGGTCTAGAAAGAATTGGTCTAAGAAACTTGATGATGCGCTGTGGGCTTATAGAACTCCTTATAAGAATCCCATGGGCATGTCTCCGTATAAAATGGTTTACGGTAAAGCATGTCATTTACCTCTTGAGCTAGAGCATAAGGCTTATTGGGCAATCAAAGAGCTCAACTTTGATTTCAAACTTGCTGGTGAGAAGAGGTTATTTGATATTAGCTCACTTGATGAGTGGAGAACTCAGGTCTATGAAAATGCCAAGTTGTTTAAAGAGAAAGTTAAGAGGTGGCATGACAAAAGGATACAAAAACGTGAGTTCAATGTAGGCGATTATGTCTTGCTATACAATTCTCGTTTAAGATTTTTTGCAGGCAAGCTTCTCTCTAAATGGGAAGTTCCTTATATTGTCGAGGAAGTATATCGTTCCGGTGCCATCAAAATCAACCACGCGGAAGGCAATTTTCCGAGAGTTGTGAATGGGCAAAGAATCAAGCATTATATCTCAGTTACTCCCATAAATGTAGAAAGCAATATAATTAATACCATAACCCAGAGGAGTACATAAGGGATGTTTACTAGCCTATTTTAGACTCCGAAAACGAAGAGGTATGTGATACGGTAAGCAAACTGACTCCAAAACTTTTCCAATAGCAAATTTTCTCCGTTTTGGAATATTTAGAAAATAGAAAAATTTAAAGTAGTACGAAAAGTGCACGAGGAGGCGACGAGCCTGCCAGGCGTGCCCCTACCCCCTGGGCGCGCCTGGGGGCTCGTGAGCACCTCGTGTGCCTCTCGGACTTCGTTTTCTGGTGGAATACTCCCTATGGTCGGTAAAAATTCATTATATAATTTCCCAAAAGTTCTGACCCTCATATCATGCAAATATCCTCTGTTTTCATTTCGAGCTATTGTGCATATAGATCTAGATCGCTATGGCGTCCCCAAAGGTTTTGAAGGACAAGTTCTTCGAGAAGGTCATAGACCCCTACCTCGTGGAGGTGCTGCAACACCCTCAAACCATTGAGATGCGTGTGGGGGTGATGCACATCCGTGACGTTGAGGGGCCCAAGAAGACCGGAAGCGTGGAGACGAGGCTCGAAGCAATGGAGCAGCAAGTCTTCAAGTGCCAAGGGATGGTGGAACACGGACTCAACACCAACCACACGATGATTACGGAGTTCACCAACAAGCACAAGATCGATGCCAAGGTTATCAGGGAACACCTCTCAAGATCTATGATAGAATCGATCATCTCCAAGCCCAAATCTATGACCTGCAAAACCAGAATTGTGAGTATGAGTATAGATTTAAAGCAATGCGGTTGGCTTTAGATTTGAGGATCTCGGAGACTCGGTCATCTTTCCATGATGGAGAACCTATGCCTTGGAAGACGGAGAATCATACCCGGACTCCAACAACTCCACCACCATCACCCTTGAAGGAAGACAATTAAACACACGGGTATGGGCACTCCCCTTGGCTTGTGCCTAGCTTGGGGGAGTTGCCCCAGTATCGTATCACCATCACATCTTTTGCCTTTACCTTTATCTTAGTTCGATCCTTCTTAGTAATATCTTTATCAAGTAGAATAAAGTTCTTAGTATGATCTAGGCTTGAGTTTTGCTTTGTGTTACCCCCAATGTAATCGAGTTCGTGAGTTATAAAATAAAGAGTGTTCTAGTTAAGGGATTTGCTTCTTGCCATGATCTAAAGAAAATAATAATAAAAGAACAAAAGCATGAAAGATCATGTGATGATCTTATGGGAAGTGATTGCTTCACATATAAAAAGAATGTTGACTGAAACTTGTTGTGGGTGGACAAACGTAGACCTTGGTCATTGTTGCAATTAATAGGAAGTAATAAAGAAAGAGAGGATCACATATAAATACATCATCTTTGAGACCGTCTATGATTGTGAACACTCATTAAACTATTACATGCTAAGAAGTAGAAGTTGGACAAGGAAGACAACATAATGAATTATGTTTGCTTGGTTCCGAACAGTGTTATGTGATTATAGATCCTTTAGCATGTGACGCTTGCTTCCACCTCATATCAGCCAAAACTTCCGCACTAAGTAGAGATACTACTTGTGCATCCATAAAACCCTCAAACCAGTTTTGCCATGAGAGTCCACCATACCTACCTATGGATTGAATAAGATCCTTCAAGTAAGTTGTCATCGGTGCAAGAAATAAAAATTGCTCCCTAAATATGTATGATCTATTAGTGTGTGGAAAATAAGCTTTGTACGAACCTGTGATGAGGAAGAAATAAAAGCGATAGACTGCATAATAAAGTTCTTTGTCACAGGAGGCAATATAAAGTGACGTTCCTTCACACTAAGAGATCACACATCCAAACCTCAAAAGCACATGACAACCTCTGCTTCCCTCTGCGAAGGGCCTATCTTGTACCTTTACTTTTTATCTTTAAAAGAGTCATGGTGACCGACACCAATTCCTTATTTTGCCATTATCTTGGCAAGCGTCATGTGCTAGGGAAAGATCTATATTCATATATCAACTTGGAAGTAAGTAATCATGAATTATTATTGTTGACATTACCCTTGAGGTAAATAGTTGGGAGGCAAAACTATAAGCCCCTATCTTTCTCTGTGTCCAAATGAAACATTGATCTCATGAGTACCACATGAGTTTTAGTAATTGTAGAAGACTAAAAGATGATTGAGTATGTGGATTTGCTTTACAAGCACTTAGTTGACTCTTTCTGATGTTATGATAAATTGCAATTGCTTCAATGACTAAAGACTATTGGTTGTTAATTCTCAATAAGGTTCTTGATGCATGCTTTACATTGTGAATGAATTGTCACTTTAGCATAAGGGATTATATGACGATATTGCTGTTTCTAAATATGATCATGATGCCTACATGTCCGTATTTTATTTTATCGACACCTCTATCTCTAAACATGTGGGTATATTTATCGATCTCGGCTTCCGCTTGAGGACAGGCGAGGTCTAAGCTTGGGGGAGTTGATACGTCCATTTTGCATCATACTTTTATATTGATATTTATCGCATTATGAGCTGTTATTACACATTATGGTACAATACATATGCCTTTTCTTTCTTATTTTACAAGGTTTACATGAAGAGGGAGAATGCCGACAGCTGGAATTCTGGGCTGGAAAAGGAGCAAGTTTGAGATGTCTATTCTGCACAACTCCAAAAGCTGTGAAAATCAGCAAGGAATCATTTTGGAATATATAGAAAATATTGGGCGGAAGAAATACCAAAGGGGAGCCACCAGGAGGCCACGAGACTTCCAGGCGCACCCCACCCCCTGGGCGCGCCTAGGGGGCTCGTGGGCCCTCTGTAGCCCCTCTAGGCCCCATCTTCTTCTATATGGAGGGTTTCATCCCAGAAAAAAAATCAGAGGAGAGCTTTCGGGAAGAAACGCCGCCGCCACGAGGCGAAACTTGAGCAGAACCAATCTAGAGCTCCGGTAGGGCCGTCCTACCGGGGAAACTTCTCTCCCGGAGGGGGAAATCGTCGCCATCGTCATCACCAACACTCCTCTCATCGGAGGGGACTCATCTCCATCAACATCTTCATCGGTACCATCTCATCTCCAAACCCTCGTTCATCTCTTGTATCCAATCTCCGTCTCATGACTCCGATTGGTACTTGTAAGGTTGCTAGTAGTATTAATTGCTTCTTGTAGTTGATGCTAGTTGGTTTACTTGGTGGAAGTTCATATGTTCAGATCCTTAATGCTATTCAATACCTCTCTTCTCATGAACATAATTATGCTTTGTGAGTAGTTACGTTTCTTCCTGAGCACATGTGATAAGTCTTGCTACTAGTAGTCATGTGAATTTGGTATTCATTCAATATTTTGATGCGTTGTATGTTGTCTCTCCTCTAGTGGTGTTATGTGAACGTCGACTACATGACACTTTACCATTATTTGGGCCTAGAGGAAGGCATTGGGAAGTAATAAGTAGATGATGGGTTGCTAGAGTGACAAAAGCTTAAACCCTAGTTTATGCGTTTCTTCGCAAGGGTCTTATTTGGATCCACTAGATTAATGCTATGGTTAGACTTTGACTTAATTCTTATTTTGTAGTTGCGGATGCTTGCAAGAGGGGTTAATCATAAGTGGGATGTTTGTCCAAGTAAGGACAACACCCAAGCACCGGTCCACCCACATATCAAACTATCAAAGTAGAGAACGTGAATCATATGAACATGATGAAAACTAGCTTGACAATAATTCCCATGTGTCCTCTGGAGCGCTTTACCTTATATAAGAGTTCGTCTAGGCTTGCCCCTTGCTACAAAAGGGATTGGGCCATATTGCTGCACCTTTCTTACTATTGTTACTTGCTATCCATTACAAATTATCTTATCACACTGTTGGAAATATGCCTTAGAAGCAATAAATGAAGTGCTTATTATTATATTTCCTTGTTCATGATAATCATTTATTATCCATGCTATAGTTGTATTGATTGGAAACACATTACATGTGTGGGTAAATAGACAACACACTGTCCCTAGTATGCCTTTAGTGAACTAGCTCGTTGATGAAAGATGGTCAACGTTTCCTAGCCATTGACATGAGATGTCGTTTGATAACGGGATCACATCATTAGGAGAATGATGTGATGGACAAGACCCAAACTACAAACGCTAGCATATGATCGTGTCAGTTTATTGCTACTGTTTTCTACATGTCAAGTATGTGTTCCTATGACCATGAGATCATGCAACTCACGGACATCAGAGGAGTGCCTTGTGTGTATCAAATGTCGCAACGTAACTGGGTGACTATAAAGGTGCTCTACAGGTATCTCCTAGGGTCTCTATTGAGTTGTCATGGATCAAGACTGGGATTTGTTACTCCGTGTAACGGAGAGGTATCTCGGGGCCCACTCAGTAATATAACATCATAATGAGCCTTGCAAGCAATGTGACCTAGTGTTAGTTGCGGGATCTTGTATTACGGAATGAGTAAAGAGACTTGCCAGTAACGAGGTTGAACTAGGTATGGAGATACCGACGATCGAATCTTGGGCAAGTAACATACCGAAGAACAAAGGGAACATCATACGGGATTAACTGAATCCTTGACATAGAGGTTCGACCAATAAAGATCGTCATAGAATATGTAGGAACCAATGTGGACATCCTGGTCCTGCCATTGGTTATTGACCGTAGAAGTGTTTCGGTCATGTCTACATAGTTCTTGAACCCGCAGGGTCTGCACACTTAAGGTTTGGTGATGTTTCGGTAGTATAGAGTTATGTATGGTGGTGACCGAAGTTTTTCCAGAGTCCCGGATGAGATCCTGGACGTCACGAGGAGCTCCAGAATGGTCCGGAGGTAAAGATTCATATATAGGAAGTCCTGTTTTGGTCGCCGTACAAGTTTCGGGCTTATCGGTAGTGTACCGGGAGTGCCGGTAGTGTACCGGGAGACCCCCGGGAGGGGTATTTCGACCCAAGAGGCTTGATGGGCTGTGTGAGAGTGAATATCATACCTTAGTGGGCTGTTGGAAATCCCACATGATTGGTGGGAAGAAAAGTCCAAAGAGAAAAAGGTGGAAAAAGGCAAAAAATAGGGTGAATCCTAGTCCTACTAGGATTGGAGGTGGATTCCACCTCTCCCACTTGATTTGGTCGACCCAATTGCTGGTCCTTTGAGTTACAAGCCTCCTCGTCTCTTCCTCTTATATATACTAGAGGTTTTAGGGTTTTTTGGCACCAGGTTTTAGCTACGTGCTACCCGTTCCTCCAGTGCATAGTTTCTCCTCTAGATCGGATTTCTGCAGTGCTTAGGCGAAGCCCTGCCGAAATTGCACCACCACCATTTCCGGAGCCCGTCATGCTGCCTACGAACTCTTCTACCTCTCCACTCTCTCTTGATGTATCAAGACGGCAGAGATCGTCATCAAGTTGTACGTGTGCTGAACGCGGAGGTGCCGTCCGTTCGGCGCTAGATCGGAAGGATCGTGATCAAGTTCGTGGGACGGATCATGATCAAGTTCGCGGGACGGATCGTGATTAGATCTCGGGATGGATCATGATTGGATCGTGGGACGCACGGCTATTTGGATCGCGAAGACGTTCGACTACACCAACCACGTTACTTAACGCTTCCCGCTTAGCGATCTACAAGGGTACGTAGATCCACTCTCCCTCTCGTAGATGCTCATAACAATGGATAGATCTGCGTGTGCGTAGGAAATTTTTTGTTTCCCATGCAACGTTCCCCTACAGTGGCATCATGAGCTAGGTCTATGTGTAGATGAGATCTCGAGTAGAACACAAAAGGTTTGTGGGCGTTGATGCTTAGATTGCTTCCTCCCTTGGTCGGATTTTGGTTCAACGGTATTGTGAGATGAAGCGGCCTGGACCAACATTACTCGTACGCTTACGAGAGACCGGTTCCCTCGACTGCAACTTGTTGCTTAGATGGCTTGCGGGTGCCAGTTTCTCTCACTTTAGTTGGATCGGATTCGACAAAGGCGGTCCTTAAGGTTGAAAAGAAACTAGTGTATCACCATTGTGGTTTTTGCTTAGATGAGAATTGTTCTTGCTAGATACCCGTAGCATCCACGTAAAACATGCAACAACAATTAGAGGACGTCTAACTTGTTTTTGCAGGGTATGTTGTGATATGATATGGCCAATTACATGATGTGATATATGTGATGTATGAGATGATCATGTGATGTATAGATTATCACGACTTGCACGTCGATGAGTAAGACAACCGGCAAGAGCCATAGGGTTGTCTTTAATTATTGTATGACCTGTGTGTCAATCATTAAGCGCTATGTAATGCTTTAATTTATCGCTACGGTAGCAATAGTATTAGAAGCATGTTGGGCGCGACAACCCAGATGGCGACACGTTGATGGAAATCAAGATGATGGAGATCATGGTGTCGTGTCGGTGGCGATGGAGATCATGCCAGTGCTTTCATGATGGAGATCAAAAGCACAAGATCATGGCCATAACATGTCACTTATGATTTGCATGTGATGTTAA
Organism: Hordeum marinum; assembly: GCA_022496015.1. Classification (NCBI taxonomy): domain Eukaryota; kingdom Viridiplantae; phylum Streptophyta; class Magnoliopsida; order Poales; family Poaceae; genus Hordeum; species Hordeum marinum. The sequence continues at coordinate 500,020,825 of CM039678.1, read as the reverse complement.
TCCTTTTATGCACCTTGTTTTGCTTAGAACGACGGTAGCATTACAAGGTGATCCCTCACTTAATTTCAAGATAAATTGTGTTCTCCCTGAGTGTGCACCATTGCGAAAGTTCGTCATGTCGAGACACCACGTGATGATCGGGTGTGATAGACTCTATGTTCACATACAACGGGTGCAAGCATGTTTTCCACGTGCAGAACACTCGGGTTAAACTTGATGAGCCTAGCATGTACAGACATGGCCTCGGAACACAAGAGACCGAAAGGTTGAACATGAGTCATATAGTAGATATGATTAACATAATGATGTTCACCATTGAAGCCACCTTAACCCACGTGATGATCAGACTTGAGTTGGTGAATTTGGATCATGTGACACTCAGATGACCTGAGGGATGTCAATTTGAGTGGGAGCTTTAGTAATTTGATTAACTAAAATCATTATCTTGAACAATAGTCTAAGTAACCTTTGCATATTTATGTTGTAGATCAATGGCTTGCGCAGTAGCACCCCTGAATTTTAATGCGTTCCTAGAGAAAGCTAAGTTGAAAGATGATGGAAGTAACTTTGTGGACTGGGACCGTAATCTGAGGATTATCATCACGGCTTCCCAGAAACAATATGTCCCTGATGCACCACTTGGTAACCAACCAAAAGACATGACCTCCGAAGACGTTAAGAACGCTTGGGAGGCTCGTGCTGGAGACTACTCAATAGTTTAGTGTGCAATATTGTATGGCTTAGAACGGGGACTTCAAAGATGTTTTGAATGTCATGGGAGCATATGAGATGTTCCAGGAGTTGAAGTTTATCTTTCAGAAGAATGCCCGGATCGAGAGGTATGAGACCTCCGATAAATTCTATGCTTACAAGATGGAGGAGAACGGGTCTATCAGTGAGCACATACTCAGAATGTCTGGGTATTCAAATCGTCTTGCGGAGTTGGGAATTACCCTTCGGCCAAAGGCAATCACTGACAGAGTTCTTCAATCACTGCCACCTAGTTACAAGAGCTTTGTAATGAACTATAACATGCACGGGATGAACAAGTCAGTTGCCGAGCTATTTGCGATGCTGAAAGTCGCTGAGTCTGAAATCCAGAAAGAACATCAAGTGTTGATGGTCAATAAAACCACTAGTTTGAAGAAAAATGGCAAGGGCAAAGGCAAGAAGGGTAAAACCAAGAAGGATGGCAAAGCAGTTGCTACTCCTACAAAGAAGCCTAAGCACGGACCTAAGCCAGAAACTGAGTGCTTTCATTGCAAAGGAACTGGTCACTGGAAGCGGAACTGCCCCAAGTACCTGGCTGACAAGAAGGCGGTCAACGACAAACAAGGTATATATGATATACATGTTATTGATGTGTACCTTACTAGCTCTCGTAGTAGTGCCTGGGTATTTGATACCGGTTCGGTTGCTCACATTTGCAACTCAAAGCAGGAATTGTGGAATAAATGAAGGCTGGCAAAGGACTAAGTGACAATGCGCGTGGGAAATGGTTCCAAGGTTGATGTGATCGCCGTCGGCACGCTCTCTCTTTGATTACCATCGGGATTAGTGATGAACCTGAATAATTGTTATTTAGTGCCTGCGTTAAGCATGAACATTATATCTGGATCTTGTTTATTGCGAGACGGTTACTCATTTAAATCAGAGAATAAAGGTTGTTCTATTTATATGAGTAATATCTTTTATGGTCATGCACCCAATGTTAGGGGTTTATTCATATTAAATCTTGATAGTGATGACACACATGTTCATAACATTGATGCCAAAAGATGTAGAGTTGATAATGATAGTACCAATTTCTTGTGGCACTGCCGTTTAGGTCATATTGGTGTAAAACGCATGAGGAAGCTCCATGTTGATGGACTTTTGGAGTCACTTGATTTTGAATCACTTGACACATGTGAACCATGCCTCATGGGCAAGATGACTAAAACTCCATTCTCTAGAACAATGGAACGGGCAAGTGACTTATTGGAAATCTTACATACCGATGTGTGCGGTCCAATGAATGTTGCAGCGCGCAGTGGATAACGTTATTTTCTTACCTTCACTGATGACTTAAGTAGATATGGGTATATTTACTTAATGAAACACAAGTCTGAAACGTTTGAAAAGTTCAAGCAATTTCAAAGTGAAGTTGAGAATCATCGTAACAAGAAGATTAAGTTCCTGCGATCTGATCGAGGACGTGAATATCTGAGTTATGAGTTTGGCAGTCACTTCAAACAATGTGTAATTGTTTCACAGTTGACACCGCCCGGAACACCACAGCGCAATGGTGTGTCCGAACGTCGTAATTGAACCTTATTAGATATGGTGCGTTCTATGATGTCTCTTGCTGATTTGCCACTATCATTTTTGGGTTATGCATTAGAGACAGCTGCATTCACTTTCAATAGGGCACCATCGAAATCCGTTGAGACGACGCCATATGAACTATGGTTTGGCAAAAGGCCAAAGTTGTCGTTTCTTAAAGTTTGGAGATGTGATGCTTATGTCAAAAAGCTTCAGCCTAAAAAGCTAGAACCCAAAGCGGAGATATGCGTCTTCATAGGATACCCGAAAGAGACAGTCCGGTATACCTTCTATCTCAGATCCGAAGGCAAAGTGTTTGTCGCTAAGAATGGAACATTTCTTGAGAAAGAGTTTCTCTCGAAAGAATTGAGTGGGAGGAAGATAGAGCTTGATGAGGTTATTGAACCTTTACTTCAACCAGAAAGTAGCACAACACAGAAAGTTGTTTCTGTGGAACCTACGACGGTAGAAGAGGAAGTTAATGATGATGATCATGAAGCTTCGGATCAAGCTACTATTGAACCTCGTAGGTCGACAACGGCGCGTACTACTCCTAAGTGGTATGGCAACCCTGTCTTAGAGGTCATGTTGTTGGACAACAATGAACCTACGAGCTATGGAGGAGCAGTGATGGGACCGGATTCCGAGAAATGGTTAGAGGCCATGAAATCCGAGATGGGATCCATGTATGAAAACAAAGTATGGACTTTGGAAGTATTACCTGAAGGGCGAAAGGCAATTCAGAATAAATGGATCTTTAAGAAGAAGACAGACGCGGACGGTAATATCACTGTCTATAAAGATCGACTTGTGGCAAAGGGTTTTTCACAAGTTGAAGGAGTTGACTACGATGAGACTTCCTCACCCGTAGCGATGCTTAAATCTGTCAGAATCATGTTGGCAATAGCTGCTTATTTAGACTATGAAATTTGGCAGATGGATGTCAAAACGGCATTCCTCAACGGTTTCCTTGAGGAAGAGTTGTATATGATGCAACCCGAAGGTTTTGTCGATCGAGAGAATGCTGACAAAGTTTGCAAACTCTAGCGATCCATTTATGGACTGGTGCAAGCATCTCAGAGTTGGAATAAGCTCTTTGATGAGGTGATCAAAGCGTTTGAGTTTATACAAGTTGATGGAGAAGCTTGTATTTACAAGAAAGTGAGTGGGAGCTCTATAGAGTTTCTAATGTTATATGCGGATGACATATTGCTGATTGGAAACAATATAGAAATGCTGGAAAGCGTGACGGAATATTTGAACAAGAGGTTTTCAATGAAGGACATAGGAGAAGTTGCTTACATATTAGGCATTAAGATCGATAGAGATAGATCGAAACGCTTAATAGCACTTTCACAAAGCACATACCTTGATAAAGTTTTGAAGAAGTTCAAAATGGGTCAGTCCAAGAAGGGGTTCTTGCCTGTGTTACAAGGTGTGAAGTTGAGTAAGACTCAATGCCCAGTGACTGCAGAAGATAGAAAAAAGATGAGTGTCATCCCCTATGCTTCAGCCATAGGCTCTATCATGTATGCAATGTTGTGCACAAGACCCGATGTCAGCCTTGCCATAAGTATGGCCGGAAGGTTTCAAAGTGATCCTAGAATGGAGCACTTGCAAGCGGTCAAGAATATCCTAAAGTACCTGAAAAAGACAAAGGAAATGTTTCTCGTTTATGGAGGTGATGAAGAGCTCGTCGTAAAGGGTTACGTCAATGCAAGCTTTGACACTGATCCGGACGACTCTAAGTTGCAAACCGGATACGTATTTATTCTTAACGGGGGAGCAATAAGCTGGTGCAATTCCAAGCAAAGCGTGGTAGCTGATTCTACGTGCGAAGCAGAGTACATTGCAGCCTCGGAGGCGGCGAAGGAAGGTGTCTGGATGAAGCAGTTCATGACAGATCTTGGAGTAGTGCCTAGTGCACTGAATCCAATGAACCTATTCTGTGACAACACTGGTGTCATTGCTCTAGCCAAGGAACCAAGGTTTCACAAGAGGACCAGACACATAAAGCGACGCTTCAACTCCATCCGGGTGTTACATCGAGGAGAAGGACATAAATATCTGCACAGTGCACACAGATCTGAATGTTGCAGACCCGTTGACTAAACCTCTTCCAAGGACTAAACATGATCAACACCAGAGCTGCATGGGTGTTCGATTCATTACCATGTAAATCACATAGTGATGTGAACTAGATTATTGACTCTAGTGCAAGTGGGAGACTGTTGGAAATATGCCCTAGAGGCAATAAATAAAGTGTTTATTATATTATTTCCTTGTTCATGATAATCGTTTATTATCCATGCTATAATTGTATTGATTGGAAACACATTACATGTGTGGGTAAATAGACAACACACTGTCCCTAGTATGCCTTTAGTGAACTAGCTCGTTAATCAAAGATGGTCAAGGTCTCCTAGCCATTGACATGAGATGTTTTGATAACAGGATCACATCATTAGGAGAATGATGTGATGGACAAGACCCAAACTAAAAATGTAGCATATGATCGTGTCAGTTTATTGCTACTGTTTTCTACATGTCAAGTATGTGTTCCTATGGCCATGAGATCATGCAACTCACGGTCATCAGAGGAGTGCATTGTGTGTATCAAATGTCGCAACGTAACTGGGTGACTATAAAGGTGCTCTACAAGTATCTCCGAGGGTGTCTGTTGAGTTGGCATGGATCAAGACTGGGATTTGTTACTCCGTGTAACGGAGAGGTATCTCGGGGCCCACTCAGTAATACAACATCACAATGAGCCTTGAAAGCAATGTGACTAAGTGTTAGTTGCAGGATCTTGTATTACGGAACGAGTAAAGAGACTTGCCGGTAACGAGGTTGAACTAGGTATGGAGATACCGACGATCGAATCTCGGGCAAGTAACATACCGAAGAATAAAGGGAACATCATACGGGATTAACTGAATCCTTGACATAGAGGTTCGACCGATAAAGATCTTCATAGAATATGTAGGAACCAATGTGGACATCCTGGTCCTGCCATTGGTTATTGACCGTAGAAGTGTCTCGGTCATGTCTACATAGTTCTCGAACCCGCAGGGTCTGCACACCTAAGGTTTTGTGATGTTTCGATAGTATAGAGTTATGTATGGTGGTGATCGAAGTTTGTTTGGAGTCCCGGATGAGATCCTGGACGTCACGAGGAGCTCCGGAATGATCCAAAGGTAGATTCATATATAGGAAGTCCTGTTTTGGTCGCCGGAAAAGTTCCGGGCTTATCGGTAGTGTGCCGGGAGTCCCGGTAGTGTACCGGGAGACCTCCGGGAGGGGTATTTCGACCCAAGAAGCTTCATGGGCTGTGGGAGAGTGAATATCAGCCCTCAGTGGGATGGTGGAAATCCCACACAAGGCCTGTGAGGCTGGGAAGAAAAGCCCAAAGAGAAAAAGATGGAAAAAGGCAAAAAAATATATGGCGAATCCTAGTCCTACTACGATTGGAGGTGGATTCCACCTCTCCCACTTAATTTGGTAGACAGAATTGCTGGTCCTTTGAGGGCCAAGCCTCCTCCTCTCTTCCTCTTATATATACTAGAGGTTTTAGGGTTTTTTGGCACCAGATTTTAGCCACGTGCTACCCGTTCCTCCAGTGCATAGTTTCTCCTCTAGATCGGATATCTGTAGTGCTTAGGCGAAGCCCTGCCAGAATTGCACCACCACCATCGCCGGAGCGCCGTCATGCTGCCGGAAAACTCTTATACCTCTATGCTCTCTCTTGCTGGACGAAGACGGCGGAGATCGTCATCAAGATGTATGTGTGCTGAACGCGGAGGTGCCGTCCGTTCGGCGCTAGATCGGAAGGATCGTGATCAAGTTCGTGGGATGGATCGAGATCAATTTCGCGGGACGGATGATGATTAGATCGCTGGACGGATCGTGATTGGATCGCGGGACACACGGCGATTTGGATCGCAAAGACGTTCGACTACACCAACCGCGTTACTTAACGTTTCCCGCTTAGCGATCTACAAGGGTACGTAGATCCACTCTCCCTCTCGTAGATGCTCATCACCATGGATAGATCTGCGTGTGCGTAGGAAAATTTTTGTTTCCCATGCAATGTTCCCCAACACACACAACTATCTGTTACCGACAATTTCAGTGCTTGCAGAGAATACCTTACCGAATACCGCTTGTCATTTCCTTCTGCTCCTCGTTGGGTTCGACACTCTTACTTATCGAAAGGACTACGATAGATCCCTTATACTTGTGGGTCATCAACTGGCAAATCACAAGCACTCGTTATGTCCTACATTGTAGCACAAGACATTTCCTATGTTCATAGTTGAAACAGATGTGCATTCAATAAGCAAAACTAAATCATAAAAGAAATTAGTATTCAAATTAGCATGCATTCAATAAGCAAAACTAAATCATCTCTTGCATCCGTACATCATCGAATAGTATCACTAATACATCTCGAATAGTATCATACATATAACATCACTAATACAATTAGAACCATAGTGAACGACAGGTATCGGCATGGGCGGTGGACACCCAAAGAGAAGGAACCATCACAGGATCATGGCTCGGGTGAGATCCCTGAAGAACCTGCCAGGTATTGGAGAACCTGGTGTCCAACGCAGCCATGTAGCGTCGGACGTGCTCGTCCTCCTCCCTAACACGACGACGTATCACCTCCGCGTGGGGTGGCTCCCTCTGCACCGACAGTGGCGACCGCCACCAAATAACCTCCGAGTTGATGACGGGCTGCCTCCTCACAAAGTTGCGTGCCCCGGAAGGTAGGACCTCCCAGTACCAGCCCAGCGGAGCCCAGTCCCGGACATGGCCCCTATAATCAACAGGCCTCCTCCGCCGAATCGACAACGAGGATGCGGGCCAGGCATCGTCAATGTTGAGAACAAATGCTTAATTATGAAAACAAAATTAATAAACACTTAGCAGACCAAAAGTCATACCATTCCATATATCGAGCAATGACATAGAAAAAATGCTCTGTGTTTTACCGGAATATCATTGAATTCCCGTTGTGGCAAATCAGAAGCACTCGATATGTCCTACATTGTAGCACAAGTCATGCTAAAATTCATGAAAAAAATCGGCATGACCTTTGCTTAAAACAGGACATATCCAGCGTCTGAAATTTGCCGGAACGGAAACGAATCAACATTCCGGCAAAACATAGGCCACTCGGAGGTACATTGCAAACAAGAACACCAAGACATCCTCTATATTCAGAATGCATCATCATCGACATCAATGACATCAACGAGACACCAAGTTCACTAATTCATCCTAATTTGTCCTAATCTATCCTAGAGAGACAAAGAGAGAGAAGGAGGGGCAAAGGACTTACAAGGGGCTAGGGGAGACGTCGGCGGCGAGGTGGATCTCGAGGGAGATGTTGGCGGCGAGGTGGAGCTCAGGGGAAACGGAGGGCACGCGGGCGGCGACGTACGGGTGTGGGTGGAGGAGCGGGCGACAACGAAGGGCGGCGAGGGAGGGAGGCGATGGACGGCGGCATGGGCAGGCGACGGAGGGCGACGGTGGCGTCGGAGGAGAGGGCAGCGACGGACGGGTGCGGGTGGAGGAATGGGGGAATGGATGGAGGAAATAAGTGAAGGAGGAAGCCCGAGCGGGGGTTATGTCAAGATAGCAGTAGCACGTTTTAGTAACGAGCGCTACTGCTACCTGACATAGCTATAGCACGCTCCCAAGGGAGGCGCTGCTGCTAAACCTAGCCTGGCGGCAACGGTGGGGCAATATTAGTAGTAGCAAATTTTTTAATGACGCACTACTGGTAAGTAATGAGCAGTAGCGTCGTTTCTTGATGCGCACTACTGTTATGTTGCAGTAGTGTCACTTTTTTATCCAGCGCTACTGCTAAGGTTCTGTGTATAAGGTTTGCCCTAGTAGTGTCATTATATATCATAAATAGTATCTCATCTCATAAAACTTCTCATGATGAAGTAACAAGCTATTCACATGTTAAAGTATAGACCATAAAGTTTCTTGAAGAGTAACAAACTATGCTTTCAGTCACGAAACAACTGCCATTCATCTTATTTTCAATAAGGGTCTATGTAAGAGCTTTGACTTAGCAAATTCCATATACTCAACTATCATATATCCTTCCATGATTGCTAACACTCAAAGCATATTTTTAGAGCAAATGACATCCGTCGAACACAAAGAAAGATATGGGCTTAAAGTTTGGCCTCCCAACTTATTTCTCATATAGATAATTGTCAACAATAATAATTCATGATCAAATATATTTGAATGGTCATATATGATTGGATCTTTCCCCAACACATGACGCTTTCCAAGAGAAAAAGGCAAAATATAGGAAGTGGTGAAGATCATTATGACTCTTGCATAAAAGTAAGTACTAGAAAGTAAAAGATAGGCCCTTAGCACAGGGAAGCATTGATTTGTAGAGGTGCCAGAGCTCGAGCTTTTAAAACAGAGATGAATAATAATTTTGGGCGATATGCCTTCATTATGACCATAACAACCGAGAGATCTCGGTATCTTCCATGCTAGATACATTATAGGCGGTCCCCAAACAGAATGGTAAAGTTTTTACTCCCCCTCCACCAATCAATCACACTCCACGGCGAGCCGAATCCACGGGTACCGACCATACCAACGACATTCCTGGGGGAGTTTTGTTTAATTATTTACATTTTTTTATTCTGGGACTGGGAATCCCTATTACCAGCCACTTTCTCGTGAATGATAGTGAATCAACACATATCGTGAGAATAACCCACCTAGCATGGAAGATAATGACAGCCCCTAGTCATTATATGAGCGATTTGGGCATACAAAACAAAATATTATTTGAAGGTTTAGAGTTTGGCACATGCAAATTTACATGGAACGGCTGGTAAATACCGCATATAGGTCGGTATGGTGGACTCATATGGAACAACTTTGGGTTTAAGGGTGTTTGGATGCACAAGTAGTATTTCTACTTGGTGCAGAAGTTTTGGCTAGTATGACGTGGAAGCAAGCACCACATGTTGGAGGATCCATATTAATATAACTTCTATACACATATACCCAAGCCTAACTCATTACGTTGTCTTTCTTATCCAACTTCAACTAATTTTCTCATATTTGAAAATAATTAATGGGTATTCACAATCATAGAATATGTCCATGATAGTATATTTATATGTGAAATCTCTCTTCCTTCAATATTCTTTCATGAATGGCTCAAGTGACCAATGCCGTGTTTGCTAACTTTCAATAAATTTTACCACCTATACTTCTTATATGTGAAGTCATTACTCCCCATGGGATAATCATATAAAACATATAAAATTTCAGATTTATGATATTCAATTCATTCAACCATTTACTCATAGGATATAAGTGAAGCACGAGAGTAAATGACAAACTACTCCAAAACATATAAGTGAAGATCAATGAGTAGTCAAACAATTAAGTAGCTATGTGAGGAATTTCTCTCTCTTCTCAATAAATATTTTCAAATATGATTATTTTATTTAAACATCAAGCAAAACAAAAATATCACTCCAAGAATAGCATGCATCATGTGAACGAAGTAAAATTTAGGCTCAACATAGGCTAACCGATAATTGTTGATGAAGAGAGATGGGATGCTTAACATCCCCAAGCTTATATGATTGAGACTTCTTGAAATATTTACTTAGGGTGCCTTGGGCATCCCCGAGCTTGAGCTTTCGTATCTCGTTCAATCCTCTCATATCATGGTTTCACCTATTCTCAAAATCTTCATCCACACAAAACTCGAAAAGAACTCGTGAGATAGGTTAGTACACATAATAAAAAATCAACACTTCATGTACTGACAAGACAGGTTGCACAATAATTTTCAAAAATTAGGTACTGTATACTATCATTTCCATGATTTATATCTACCAATATAGACAATGGAAACTATATGATAAGTAGATAATAAAACTATGATAGCAATATGTCCAAACAGAACAGTCTGTAGCAATTTATGAAAATAGTGTAATTATGTAAATTAAAAAATTATGAACATTTAGGACATGCTAATAATTCATATGACAAAATTGTGTAAAAATTTCAGAAACTTTTCACATTCCAATAAAGTATGAAAATTCAGACACTACAACTGAAGTTTCTGTTTGTAGCCAGCACATATTAAAACATGTAATGCAAGCATCCTAAGGAAATTCTTGGAACTTTTATTGAAAAACAAGATTATAAATAACACCTATCATAGAAAAACAAAATAAAATGACGCTCCAAGCAAAACTCATATTATGTGACGAATAAAAATATAGCTCCAAGTAAGATATACCGATAGTGTTGAAGACGAAAGATGGGATGCCTTCCAGAGCATCCCCAAGCTTAGATGCTTAAGTATTCCTTGAATATTACCTTGGTGTTTCCTTGTTCTCCTCATATCGGTGTCTCACCCAAAACTCGAAAACTTCAATCACACAAAACTTAACGGAACTTTGTGAGAAGGATTAGTGTAATAAAGATAGATCATTCACTTAGGTACTATCAAGGCAAGATTCATAATTATTTCTACATGATACCTACTGTATTAATTTATTCCCACAATTTATATTACTCAATAGAAGTTATAGGAACACTTGAAACAAGCAAACTATGCATGCAAAACAGAATCTGTCATAAACAGAATAGTTTGTAAAGATCTGAATGATCACCATACTTCCCTAACTATAAAAATACTCACAAATTAGCAAAAATCAAGGAATTTTTATATTAATGTTGTGTAAAAATTTCAGATTTTTGTGACGCTCCAGTAAAATCAGATAATTCATACACTGGACGCAAAACTTTCTGTTTTTGCACAGAATCGAAAAAACAAGTTTCCATACTATCCCAAAGGCTTTACTTGGCACTTTATTGAAATGAAAGACACAAAACATGATTACTACAGTAGCTTAATCATGTGAACACATCAAAACAGAATTAAAAAGTGCTGGGGTGTTTCCCGACAAGCGCGTTTCTTTAATGCCTTTTAGCTAGGCATGGTGATTTCAATGATGCTCACATAGGAATAATAATTGAAACATGCAAAAGAGCATCATGAATCTCATGACAAGCCCATTTAAGTCTAACCCACTTTCTATGCTTAGGGATTTTGTAAGCAAACAATTTATGGGAGCAAGAATCAACTAGCATAGGAAGGCAAACAAGCATAACTTCAAAACCTTGAACACATAAAGAGGAAACTTGATATTATTGCAATTCCTACAAGCAGATGTTCCTACCACATAATAATTTTTAGTAGCATCATGAAGGAATCCCACAATATAACCAGCAGATAAAGCATTCTTTTCATTACCTACAAGCATAGAAATTTTGTCACTCTCCCCATAAGCAATTTTCTTTTCATTCATAATAGTGGGAGCAAACTCAACAAAATAACTATCATGAGATACTTGATTGACATAACCACATTCAATATTAAAATCATGATAATAGGTCTCATGGTCGTCATTAATATTTAAGCATACATGTCATCACAATAATCATCATATATAGGAGGCATGCTATCATCATAATATCATATTCATCAAACATAGCATCCCCAAGCTTGTGGCTTTGCATATCATTAGCATCATGAATATTGAGAGAATTCATACTAACAGTATTGCAATCATGCTCATCACTCAAAGATTTGGTGCCAAACATTTTAATAACTTCTTCTAACACTTGACCACAATTTTCCTTTCCATCATTTTCACGAAAGACATTAAAAAGATGAAGCATATGAGGAAACCTCAATTCCATTTTTTGTAGTTTTCTTTTATAAAACCAAACTAGTGAAAAACAAGAAACTAAAAGATTTTATTGCAAGATCTAAAGATATACCTTCAAGCACTCACCTCCCCGGCAACGACGCCAAAAAAGAGCTTGATGTCTACTACACAACCTTCTTCTTGTAGACTCGTGTTGGGCCTCCAAGTGCGGAGTTTTGTAGGACAGCGGCAATTTTCCGTCAAGTGGATGACCTAAGGTTTATCAATCCGAGGGAGGTGTAGGATGAATATGGTCTCTCTCAAAAAAACCTGCAAAAAAATAACATAGAGTCTCTTGTGTCCCCAACACACCCAATACAATGGTAAATTCTAGCACTAGTTCGGCGAAGATATGGTGATATAAGTGCAATATGGATGGTAGATATAAGTTTTTTTAATATGAAAATATAAAAAATCAAGGTAACAAACAGTAAACAGCAAGAAAAACTTTGTATAAACTCTAGAAAACAAGGCCTACGGTCCATACTTTCACTAGTGCAATTTCTCTCAACAATATTGACATAGTCGAATCACATGTAAGTACCTCTTGTGCGACAAAGAGTTCACCTAAAAGTCACAAATATCGGAGAACTAATGAAGAAATTATTGTAGGGTACGAAACCACCTCAAAGTTATCTTTTCTGATCAATCTTATGAGTTATGCCCATAAGTGTCACGAACAACCCTAGAGTTCATAATAAAATAATACCTTAAGACACACATCAACCAAAACCCTAATGTCACCAAGATACACCAATGTCACCAAAAGTACCCATGGGCTTGATTATATGATGAGCATGACATAATTTCAGATTCATCATATGCAATCCAACACAAAGAACTTCAAAGAGTGCCCCAAAGTTTCAACCGGAAAGTCAAGACAAAAACGTGTGCCTACCTCTATGAATAGATTCCCAACGTCACTGAACCCGCAAGTTGATCACCAAAACATACATCAAGTGGATCAATAGAACATCCCATTGCCACCACAGATATCCCATCGCAAGACATACATCAAGTGTTTTCAAATCCTTAAAGAACCAATCCGATAAGAAAACTTCAAAGGGAAAACTCAATTCATCACAAGAACATAGAGAGGGGAAAACTCCATTTGATTCATCTATATCAATAATGCTCGCAGTACATCAAGATCATGCCATCTCAAGAATATGAGAGAGAGAGATCAAACACATAGCTAATGGTACATACCCTCAGCCCCGATGGTGAACTACTCCCTCCTCGTCATGGATACCGCCCGGATGATGAAGGTGGCCTCCGGTGATAGTTTCCCCTTCCGGCAGGGAGCCGGAATGGGCTCCCGATTTGTTTTTCATGGCTCTGGAGGCTTGCAGCGGCGGAACTCTCGATCTAGATTTCTTTTCATAGGTTCTATACTTATACTAATTTTTGGCGTCAATCTCTACAACTTCTTGAGCTTGCCTTGGTTTTTCCCTTGAAGAGGAAAGGGTGATGCAACAAAGTAGAGATAAGTATTTCCCTCAGTTTGAGAACCAAGGTATCAATCGAGTAGGAGTATCAAGATGAGGCACCAAGGCACCTGCACACAAACAAACAAACTTGCACCCAACACGATAAAGGGGCTCTCAATCCCTTCACGAATTACTTGCAAGGTGAGATGTGATAGTGATAATAGGTAAATATAAATAAATAAATAAAAGTGCAGCAAGGTATTTTTGGTATTTTTGTATGTAGAGCTGAATATATAATGTGTAAAATAGACCCGGAGGCCATAGTGTTCACTAGAGGCTTCTCTCATGATAGCAAGTATTACGCTGGGTGAACAAATTACTGTCAAGCAATTGATAGAATCACGCAAAGTCATGACGATATCTAAGGCAATGATCATACATATTGGCATCACGTCCGAGACAAGTAGACCGATATTGTCTGCATCTACTACTATTAGTCCACGCATCGACCGCTATCCAGCTTGCATCTAGTATATTAAGTTCATAACAAACAAAGTAACGCCTTAAGCAAGATGACATGATGTAGAGGGATAAATTTGTGCAATATGATATAAACCCCATCTTTTTACCCTTGATGGCAACAACACGATGCGTGCCTCGCTACCCCTTCTGTCACTAGGTGAGGACACCGCATGGTATGAACCCAAAACCAAGCACTTCTCCCATTGCAAGAATTATAGATCAAGTTGGCTAAACGAAACCCATAACTCGAAGAGACTTACAAGGATATGAAATCATGCATATAAGAAATCAGAGGAGACTCAAATAATATTCATAGATAATCTGATCATAAATCCACAATTCATCGGATCTCGACAAACACACCACAAAAGAAAGTTACGTCGGATAGATCTCCATGAAGATCATGGAGAACTTTGTATTGATGATCAAAGAGAGAGAAGAAGCCATCTAGCTACTAGCTATGGACCCGAGGGGTTGTGGTGAACTACTCACGCATCATCGGAGAGGCAATGGTGTTGATGAAGAAGCCCTCCGTGTCCGAATCCCCCTCCGGCAGGGTGCCGGAATGGGCTCCCGATTGTATTTGGTGGCTACAGAGGCTTGCGGCGGCGGAACTTCTGATCTAGGTTTATTTCTGGCGGTTTCCGTATTTATAAGACCAGATGGCGTCGAGAATAATTCAGGGGGCCCCACGAGGGAGTCACGAGCCCCCCAGGCACGCCTAGGGAGGGTGGGCGCGCCTCCCAGGCTCGTGGCTTCCTTGGGACTCCTCTCCGGTATCTTTTTCTTCTGGTATTTTTGATATTTTCCATAAAAAATCATGGCGAAAGTTTTATTCCATTTGGACTCCGTTTGATATTCGTATCTGAAAAAGATCAAAAACACGGAAAAAACAGAAACTGGCACTGGGCACTGAGTTAATAAGTTAGTCCCAAAAATGATATAAAGTAGCATATAAATGCATATAAAACATCCCAAGTTGATAATATAATAGCATGGAACAATCGAAAATTATAGATATGTTGGAGACGTATCAAGCATCCCCAAGCATAACTCCTGCTCGTCCTCGAGTAGGGAAGTGATAAAGACTGAATTTTTGATGTGGAATGCTACCTAACATATTTGTTCTTTTTAACTTCTTTATTGTGGCATGAATGTTCAGATCCATAAGATTCAAAACAATAGTTTAATATTGACATGAAAACAATGATACTTCAAGTATAATAGCAAAGTAATCATGAACTTTTGAAATAACAATGCCAAAGAAAGTTATCCCTATAAAATCATATAGTCTGGCTATGCTCCATCATCCCCACACAACGAATTTAAATCATGCACAACCTTGGTATTGGCCAAGTAATTGTTTTCGCACTCTTACTTTCTCAAACTTTTTCAACTCTCACGCAATACATGAGCGTGAGCCATGGATATAGCACTATAGGTGGAATAGAGTGTGGTGGACGTTGTGAGGCAAAAAGGAGGAGATGGTCACATCGACTCGGCGTATCAATGGGCTATGGAGATGCCCATCAATAGATATCAATGTGAATGAGTAGGGATTGCCATGGAACGGATGCACTAGAGCTATAAGTGTATGAAAGCTCAAAAATAAAAACTAGTGGGTGTGCACCCAACTTGCTTTCTCACGAAGACCTAGGGAAATTTGAGGAAGCCCATCATTGGAATATACAAGCCAAGTTATATAATGAAAATTCCCACTAGCATATGAAAGTGACAAAACAAGAGACTCTCTATCATCAATAACATGGTGCTATTCTGAAGCACAAGTGTGGAAAAAGATAGTAGCATTGTCCCTTCTCCCTTTTTCTCTCATTTTTTGTTTGGGCTCTTTGGCCTCTTTTTTCATTATTTTTCTTTTCTCTCTTTTTTTGGTGGGCATCTTTGGCCTTTTTTATTTCCACCATGGGACAATGCTCTAATAATGATGATCATCACACTTTTATTTACTTACAACTCGATACTTAGAACAATAATGATTCTATATGAATGAAAGTGATGGCACATGTCATGAGACGGAATGGTGGAAGTTGCATAGAAATATATCTCGGAATGGCTATGAAAATGCCATAATAGGTAGGTATGGTGGCTGTTTTGAGAAAGGTATATGGTGGGTTTGTGCACCGGCGAAAGTTGCGCGGCACTAGAGAGGCTAGCAATGGTGGAAGGGTGAGAGTGCATCTATACCATGGAGTCACATTAGTCATGAAGAACTCATATACTTATTGCAAAAGTTTTATTAGTAATTGAAACAAAGTGCTAAATGCATACTCCTAGGGGAAGGGTTGGTAGGAGTTAACCATCGCGTGATCCCGACCGCCACACAAAGGATGACAATCAATAAATCAATTATGCTCCGATTTCCTAACATAGCGGTTCACCATACGTGCATTCTACGGGAATCACTAACCTCAACACAGGTATTTCTAGATTCACAACACCCTACTATCATAACTCTAATATTATCACCTTCATATCTCAAAACTAATTGCAAGGAATCAAACTTCTCTTACTAATCAATGCACTTGAATATGAAAGTTTTTATTATATCCTCTTTGGATGCCTATCATATTTAGGACTAATTTCATAACACACGCCAATTACCAAGTTACTTAGAGAGAGCACTCTCAAAATGATATACGTGAAGATCGAGAGTTTTTATTACTACAAAATATGACACCGCCGTTCTCTACAAAGATTTAAGTGAAGCACTAGAGAAAAATTATCTAGCTCAAAAGATATAAGTGAAGCTCATGGGAGCAAAATTACTAAGATCAAAAGATATAAGTGAAGCTCATGGGAGCAAAATTACCAAGCTCAAAAGATATAAATGAAGCACATGTGAGCTAAATTTCCTAACTCAGAAGATATAAGTGAAGATCATTGAGTATTCTATCAAATTCAAAAGGTGTGCAGCAAGGATGATTGTGATAAAACAAAAAGCAACGACTCCTATAATACACGACGCTCCAAGCAAAACACATATCATGTGGTAAATACAAATATAGCTCCAAGTAACGTTACCGATGGATTGAAGACGAAAGAGGGGATGCCTTCCCGGGGCATCCCCAAGCTTAGGCTTTTTGGTGTCCTTGAATTTGTATTGGGATGAATTGGGCATCCCCAAGCTTAGGCTCTTTACACTCTTTATTCCATTGTCCATAAGAACATCACCAAAAACTTGAAAACTTCACAACACAAAACTTAAACAGAAACTCGTGATAGCATTAGCATAAGAAAAGAAAACACCAAGTTTTAAGGTACTGTAGTAAACTTAATTTCCATTTATATTGATGTTATATTACTAAATTCTCACTTTTCCATGGCTCGTACCCCCCGATACTAACCATAATTTCATCAAAAAAAGCAATCAACACAACAAAAACAGAATCTGTCAAAAACATAATCTTTTTAGGTACAGTCTGTAGCAATCTGTATATTTCGTATACCTCTGCTAACCCAAAAATTATGAAAAAATTATGAAAATTATGGAAATTTTCATATAAATCAGCACCAAAAAGAATCGACTCAAAATCTGTTTCTGGATAGGAACTAAAAATAATTTCGTGAGCACAAAGTTTTTGTCTTTTTTCAGCGTGATTAAACAACTATCACCAAAACTAATCATAAAGGTTCTACTTGGCACAAACAGTAATTAAAAAAACACAATAATAACAGAATCATGATGGTGTGGACTCAACAAAACAGAAAGTAAAAAGCAAAAATAAATCTATTCATTGGGTTGCCTCCCAACAAGCGCTATCGTTTAACGCCCTTAGCTAGGCGTAAGGCAATAGAATCAAGTATTGTCATATTCCTTTCTTTGGAAACAAGGGGAGACCTTTTTGTAGAGAGCATCTATCTTCCTATTTTGTGAAAGTACATGCCCATTTATAGTGGAAGAAAGATTAAGCATATTACAAAATTTCGTGTCTAAACTAGCCTTCATTTCTTTTATTGATTCATTTTGGTAGAAACAGATGAGGGCAGTGGTCTGATTTTCTCCCTTGGGATGCCCAAATATAGCTTTCATTTTTTCACAAGTGTCAAAGGCATCTCCTACAAGTAAACCCTTGTCAAATATAGAATCCAAGATTTGTTTAAACGAGTGGGGCAATCCGGCGTAAAAGCTTTTTAAGTATAACTCAATATGATAAGGAGGGATATGACTAGTTTGAATCCTTAGCAGTCTGTCCCAAGCGTCCTTTAAGGATTCATTAAGCGAATGGTGAAAAACTACAGGATCCCCATCATCAATATTACTGAAAGTATCTCTCTCAACCTCAGGACGTCTTCCCATAGACTCATTATTTGTGAGTTTGGGGAGGACAGAGGGGCTATCCAAGGCATTAAACCTAGGCAGAGTAATCGTGTGCTTGAACGATTCAGACATGGTGACTTAGCAAGCAGACAAGCACATGAGCAAACAAAAAGCAAGCGAAAGAAAAGGGGCGAATGAAAAAGGTATATAAAGAAAGGCAAATATTTTTGTAAATTTTGTTTTAGAAGTGGGGGAGAGGAAAACGAGAGGCAAATGGCAAATAATGTAAATGCAAGAGATGAGTTTGCGATAGGTACTTGGTAGATATGCTACACTTGAATACTCCCCGGTAACGGCGCCCGAAATTCTTCCTGCTACTTCTTGATCTTGCGTTGGTTTTTCCCTTGAAGAGGAAAGGGTGATGCATCAAAGTAGAGATAAGTATTTCCCTCAGTTTGAGAACCAAGGTATCAATCTAGTAGGAGTATTGATGACCCACAAGAATAGAGGATCTATCGTAGTCCTTTCGATAAGTAAGAGTGTCGAACCCATCGAGGAGCAAAAGGAAATGACAAGCGGTTTTCAACAAGGTATTCTCTGCAAGCACTGAAATTGTCGGTACCAGATAGTTGTGTGATAAGATAATTTGTAACGGTTAGCAAGTAACAATAATAAAAAAGGTGCAGCAATATGGCCCAATCCCTTTTGTAGCAAGGGAAAATCTTGAAGGAACTCTTATATAAAGTAAAGTGCTCCCGAGGACACGTGGGAATTATTGTCAAACTAGTTTTCATCATGTTCATATGATTCGCGTTCGCTACTTTGATAATTTGATATGTGGGTGGACCGGTGCTTGGGTGCTGCCCTTAATTGGAAAAACATCCCACTTATGATTAACCCCTCTCTCAAGCATCCGCAACTACGAAAGAAGAATCAAGACAAAGTCTAACCATATCATTAAACTAGTGGATCCAAACCAGCCCCTGACGAAGCAACGCATAAACTAGGGTTTAAGCTTCTGTCACTCTAGCAACCCATCATCTACTTATTACTTCCCAATGCCTTTCTCTAGGCCCAAATAATGGTGAAGTGTCATGTAGTCGACGTTCACATAACACCACTAGAGGAGAGACAACATACAACACATCAGAATATCAAACGAGTACCAAATTCACATGACTACTACTAGCAAGACTTATCCCATGTCCCCAGGAACAAACGTAACTACTCACAAAGAATAATTATGTTCATGATCAGAGAGGTATTGAATAGCATTAAGGATCTGTACATATGATCTTCCACCAAGTAAACCAACTAGCATCAACTACCATAAGCAATTAACACTACTAGCAACCTTACAAGTACCAATCGGAGTCGCGAGACGGAGATTGGATACAAGAGATGAACTAGGGTTTGGAGATGAGATGGTGCTGATGAAGATGTTGATGGAGATGAGTCCCCTCCGAAGGGAGGAGTGTTGGTGATGACGATGGCGATTATTTCCCCCTCCGGGAGAGAAGTTTCCCCGGCAGGACGGCCCTGCCGGAGCTCTAGATTGGTTCTGCTCAAGTTCCGCCTCATGGCGGCAGCGTCTCCTCCCGAGAGCTCTATCTTGATTTTTTTCTCGGACGAAACACTTCATATAGAAGAAGATGGGGGCCAGAAGGCCCATAAGGGTCCCACGAGCCCCCAGGCGCGCCCAGGGGGGTAGGCCGTGCCTGGCAGGATCGTGGCCTCCTGGTGGCTCTCCTCTGGTATTTCTTCCGCCCGGTATTTTTTATATATTCCAAAATAATTCCACGTTGATTTTCACGGCTTTTGGAGTTGTGCACAATAGGCATCTCGAACTTGCTCCTTTTCCAGCCCAGAATTCCAGCTGTCGGTATTCTCCCTCTTCATGTAAACCTTGTAAAATAAGAGAGAAAAGGCATAAGTATTGTACCATAATGTGTAATAACAGCTCATAATGTGATAAATAGAAATATAAAAGTATGATGCAAAATGGACGTATCAACTCCCCCAAGCTTAGACCTCGCTTGTCCTCAAGCAGAAGCCGAGTTCGATAAATATGCCCACATGTTTAGAGATAGAGGTGTCGATAAAATAAAATACGGACATGCAGGCATCATGATCATATTTAGAACAGCAATGTCGTCATATAATCCCTTATTCTAAAGTAACAATTCATTCACAATGTAAAGCATGCATCAAGAACCTTATTGAGAATTAACAACCAATAGTCTTTAGTCATTGAAACAATTGCAATTTATCATAACATTGGAAAGAGTCAAATAAGAGCTTGTAAAGCAAATCCACATACTCAATCATCTTTTAGACTTCTACAATTGCTAAAACTCATGCGGTACTGATGAGATCAAAGTTTTAGTTGGACACACAGAAAGATAGGGGCCTATAGTTTCGCCTCCCAACTATTTACCTCAAGGGTAATGTTAACCATAATAATTCATGATTACTTACTTCCAAGTTGATATATGAATATAGATCTTTCCCTAGCACATGACGCTTGCCAAGATAATGGCAAAATAAGGAATTGGTGTTGATCACCATGACTCTTTTAAAGATAGAAAGGTAAAGGTACAAGATAGGCCCTTCTTAGTGGGAACCAGAGGTTGTCATGCGCTTTTGAGGTTTGGGTGTGTGATCTCTTAGTGTGAAGGAACGTCGCTTTATATTGCCTCCTATGATAAAGAACTTTATTATGCAGTCTGTCGCTTTTATGTCTTCCTCATCACAGGTTCGTACAAAGTTTATTTTCTACACACTAATAGATCATACATATTTAGGGAGCAATTTTTATTGCTTGCACCGAAGACAAATTACTTGAAGGATCTTATTCAATCCATAGGTAGGTATGGTGGACTCTCATGGCAAAACTGGGTTAAGGGTTTTATGGATGCACAAGTAGTATCTCTACTTAGTGCAGGAGTTTTGGCTAATATGAGATGGAAGCAAGCGTCACATGCTAAAGGATCCATAATCATATAACATTGTTCTGAACCAAGCAAACCTAATTCATTATGTTGTCTTCCTTGTCCAACATCTACTTCTTAGCATGTAATAGTTTAATGAGTGTTCACAATCGTAGATGGTGTCAAAGATGATATATTTATATGTGAACCTCTCTTTCTTTATTACTTCCTATTAATTGCAACAATGACCAAGGTCTACGTTTGTCTACGCACAACAAGTTTCAGTCAACATTCTTTTTATATGTGAAGTCATCAATTCCCATAAGATCATCACATGATCTTTCATGCATTTGTGCTTTTATTATTATTTTCTTTAGATCATGGAAAGAAGCAAAGCCCTTAACTAAAACACTTTTTATTATATAACTCACGAACTCGATTACATTGGGGGTAACACAAAGAAAAACTCAAGCCTAGATCATACTAAGAACTTTATTCTACCAGATAAAGATATTACTAAAAGGATCGAACTAAGATAAAGGTAAAGGCAAAAGGTGTGATGGTGATACGATACCGGGGCAACTCCCCCAAGCTTGGCACGATCCAAGGGGAGTGCCCATACCCGTGTGTTTAATTGTCTTCCTTCGGAGGTGGTGGTGGTGAGGTTGGGATACCGGTCAGCTTGCTCAAGCTGGCCTTCAGATTCAGTAACTCACTGAGCATGCGTTGAATCATAATGGTGTTCTTCTGGATTTCTTCCAGAAGGTGTTTGTTGGTCGGCCCCCATGAGCTTTCTCTTGCATTACTGTCACTTGGACGAGATGTATCCCAATTGGAGGGTATGTGTGTACGGAGTGTATTTTCAACTCCATAGTTATGAATCAAATTGTAAAAGTTTTTCCGATGTAACCTGTGTAGCGGCCTCCTAGGAAGGAGCCCTTCTTGTGCTTGCTGGCCTCCGCGATTGTTGATAATGGCCATGGCTTGATGAGGATTTGGAATAGTGGAGATGCCAGCCAAAGTGCCCCGCTTCAAAGCAGGAGGGTGCACCTCAAAGGAATTCCCCACATCTTCCTCCATGTTTGTCTCATCGACTTCTGATCCTTGAGACTCCATCTGCATCAACCAAGCATCATCGTGCACTTGATTGGAGGCGGAAGAGGACATGATGCTTGACCTTCGGAATCCTGATAGAAAACAGCTCGGAACGAAAACAGAGGATATTTGCGTCATACGAGGGTCAGACCTTTCGGGAGATTATATAATGAATTTTCACCGACCATAAGGAGTTTTCCACAAGAAAACAGAGTCCGGGAGGCACACGAGGTGCTCACGAGCCCCCAGGCGCGCCCAGGGGGTGGGGCCGCGCCTGGCAGGCTCATGTCCTCCTCGTGCGCTTTTCGGACTACCTTATATTTTTGTATTTTTCTAAATATTCCAAAACCGAGAAAATTTGCTATTGGAAAAGTTTTTGAGTCGGTTTGCTTACCGTATCACATACCTCTTCATTTTTGGAGTCCGAAATAGGCCGGTAAATGTCTCTTATGTGCTCCTCCGGGGTTATGGTATTAATTATATTGCTTTCTACATTTATTGGAGTACCCGAGATATAATGCTTGATTCTTTGCCCATTCACAACTCTCGGAAAAGTTCCTTCCGCGTTGTTGATTTTGATGGCGCCGGAACGATATACTTCTTTGACAATATAAGGACGTTCCCATTTAGAGTGAAGTTTGCCTGCAAAAAATCTTAAACGAGAATTGTATAGCAAGACATAATCACCTACATTGAACTCCAGTTTTTGTATCCTTTTATCATGCCACCTCTTAACTTTCTCTTTAATCAACTTAGCATTTTCATATGCCTCGAGTTCTCCATTCATCAAGTGAGCTAATATCAAATAACCTCTTCTCACCAGCAAGTTTGAAATCAAAGTTGAGCTCTTTGATTGCCCAATAAGCCTTATGTTCTAGCTCAAGAGGTAACTGACATGCTTTATCGTAAACCATTTTATAAGGAGACATGCCCATGGGATTCTTATAAGCAGTTCTATAAGCCCACGGTGCATCATCAAGTTTTTTAGACCAATTCTTTCTAGACCTATTAATAGTCTTTTGCAGTATCAATTTAATTTCTCTATTACTTAACTCTACTTGACCACTAGACTGAGGATGATAAGGAGATGCAATTCTATGGTTGACATCATACTTAGCAAGCATTTTACGGAAAGCGCCATGAATAAAATGTGAACCACCATCAGTCATTAAATATCTAGGGACTCCAAATCTAGGGAAAATAACTTCTTTAAGCATCTTAATAGAGGTGTGATCAGCACTACTAGTTGGAATAGCTTCTACCCACTTAGTAACGTAATCAACAGCAACTAAAATATGAGTATACACATTGGACTTTGGAAAAGGTCCCATATAATAAAAAAAACCAAACATCAAATGGTTCTATAACAAGTGAATAATTCATAGGCATTTCCTTACATTTACTAATATTACCTATTCTTTGACATTCATCACAAGACAAGACAAACATACGAGCATCCTTAAAGAGAGTAGGCCAATAAAAACTGGATTGCAATACCTTGTGTGCAGTTCTACCTCCAGCATGGTGTCCTCCGTATGCCTCGGAGTGGCACTTCTGTAGGATCTGTCCCTGTTCATGCTCAGGTACACAACGTCTAATAACACCATCTACTCCTTCTTTATACAGGTGAGGATCATCCCAAAAGTAATGTCTCAAATCATAAAAGAACTTTTTCTTTTGTTGGTACGTGAAACTAGGTGGTATATATTTAGCAACAATATAATTAGCATAATCAGAATACCATGGGTAGTGGGTCCGGAAAGCTATCATCAATGGGTAGTGGGTCATCAAGAACATTCTCTATCCTAGACAAGTTATCTGTTACGGGGTTCTCAGCACCCTTCCTATCAACAATATGCAAGTCAAATTCTTGTGGCAAGAGAACCCATCTAATAAGTCTAGGTTTAGCATCTTTCTTTTCCATGAGATATTTAATAGCAGCATGATCAGTGTGAATAGTAACTTTGGAATCAACAATATAAGGTCTCAACTTATCACATGCAAACACAACTGCTAAAAATTCTTTTTCAGTAGTAGCATAATTTCTTTGGGCACTGTCTAGAGTTTTACTAGCATAATGAATAACATTTAATTTCTTATCAACTCTTTTTCCTAGGACAGCACCAACAGCATAATCACTAGCATCACACATAATTTCAAAAGGTAGGTTCCAATCAGGTGGTTGAACAATAGGTGCAGTTATCAAGGCCTTCTTGAGTATTTCAAATGCTTCTTCACAATCATCATCAAAAACAAACGGAATAACTTTTTGCAAGAGATTAGTGAGAGGCCTAAAAATTTTAGAGAAGTCTTTAATAAACCTTCTATAGAAACCAACATGACCAAGGAAACTTCTTATACCTTTAATGTCTTTGGGGCATGGCATCTTCTCAATGGCATCAACTTTAGCCTTATCAACTTCAATACCTCTTTCAGAAATTTTTTGTCCCAAGACAATGCCTTCATTAAAAATAAAGTGGCACTTCTCCCAATTCAATACAAGGTTAGTATCTTCACATCTCTACAAAACTCGATCAAGGTTGCTCAAGCAATCATCAAAAGAAGATCCGTAAACGGAGAAATCATCCATGAAAACTTCAACAATCTTTTCACAAAAGTCAGAGAATATAGCCATCATACATCTTTGAAAGGTAGCAGGTGCATTACATAACCAAACGGCATACGTCTATAAGCAAAGGTACCGAAAGGGCAAGTAAAAGTGGTTTTCTCCTGATCAGATTGTGCAACAGGTATTTGGGAGAAACCAGAATAACCATCTAGAAAGCAAAAGTGCGTATGTTTAGACAATCTTTCTAGCATTTGATCAATAAAAGGTAGAGGGTAATGATCTTTCTTAGTAGCTTTATTTAATTTCCTAAAATCGATTACCATCCTATAGCCAATAACAATTCTTTGTGGGATCAATTCATCTTTATCATTAGGGACAACGGTAATACCTCCCTTCTTAGGGACACAATGCACCGGACTCACCCAATCACTATGATCAACAGGGTAAATAATACCTGCTTCTAGGAGCTTTAGTATTTCTTTTCTTACCACCTCTTTCATCTTAGGATTCAGTCTTCGTTGGGGATCAGCAACAGGTTTGGAATCAGGATCAGTTTTAATTTTATGCTGGCATAGAGTGGGACTAATGCCTATAAGATCATCAAGAGTATATCCAATAGCAGCACGGTGCTTCCTCAGAGTTTTCAATAATTTATTTTCTTCATGCTTTGAAAGGTTAGCACTAATAATAATAGGATATATCTCCTTTTCATCAAGATAAGCGTACTTAAGAGTATCAGGTAATTGTTTAAGCTCAAACACAGGATCACCCTTGGGTGGAGGTGCATCTCCAAGTAATTCAACAGGCAAATTATTCTTAAGGATAGGACGTTGTTCAAAGATAATTCTATCTATCTCATTCCTTTCATCCATATGCATATCATTTTCATGTTCTAGCAAGTATTGCTTTAAAGGATCAGTAGGAGGCACATCAATAGAAGTAAGAGCAATAATTTCATCCTTACTAGACAACTCTTTTTCATGAGGTGTCTACCAAACTTAGAAAAATTAAATTCATGTGACACACCTCCAAAGCCAACAGTAACAGTTTGTTTCTCACAATTAATTTGAACATTAACAATACTGAGGAAAGGTCTACCAAATATGATGGGACAAAATCTATCTTGTGTGGTAGCGAGAACGAGAAAATCAGTAGGATACTTAGTTTTACCACACAAGACTTCAACATCTCTAACAATTCCCACAGGGCAGATAGTATCTCTATTGGGAAGCTTAATGGTAACATCAATAAATTCCATCTCGACAGGTGCGATCTCATCTTTAATTTCATTATATAAGGATTGAGGTATTGCACTAATACTAGCACCCACGTCACATAAACCATGATAACAATGATCTCCTATCTTAACAGAAACAACAGGCATGACAACTACAGGTTTATGTTTGTCTCTAGTATGAGGTTTAGCAATTCTAGAAGAAGCTTCGCAGAATTGAATAACATGCCCATCAACATCATCGGCCAAGAGATCTTTTATAATAGCAATACTAGGTTCAACTTTGATTTGCTCAGGGGGTGTAGGTGTTCTAATGTAGCCCTTACGTATCACAGTTGAAGCTTTAGCATGATCCTTTATTCTAACAAGGAAAGGTGGTTTCTGAATGTAAGTAGTAGGAACAATAGAATCATTATAAGCGATAACTTTCTCTTCAACTGAAACAAGCTTAGCTACATTAACTTCTACATGAGGATGATATTTAAACCACTTATCCTTAGGGAGATTAACATGAGTAGCAAATGTTCAGATAAAGAAGCTACTATCTCAGAGTCAAGTCCAGGTTTAGCGCTAAAATCATGAAAAGTATTTGTTTCTACGAAAGATTTAACGCAATCGAACTTAAGATTCATACCTGACTCCTTACCTTCATCAAACTCCCAATATTTGGAATTGCGTTTAATTCTTTCCAATAAATCCCATCTGAAGTCAATATCTCTCTTCATAAAAGAACCGGTACAAGAATTGTCAAGCATGGTGCGATTGTCATGAGAAAGCCGAGCATAAAAGTTCATAATAATAATTTCTCTGGGAAGCTCATGGTTGGGGCATGAATATAACATTGACTTAAGCCTCCCCCAATCTTGAGTGATACTTTCTCTATCACGAGGCCAAAAATTATAGATATAATTCCGATCACGATGTACCAAATGCATAGGATAAAACTTTTGATGAAATTCCAATTTCAATCTTTTGTAGTTCCATGATCCAGTATCATCACATAGCATATACCATGTCAATGCTTTATCCCTCAAAGATAAGGGAAATACCTTCTTCTTGACCTCATCCTCGAGCAAACCTGCAAGCTTAAATAAACCACAAACCTCATCTACATAGATTAGATGCAAGTCGGGATGTGATGTTCCATCTCCTGTAAAAGGATTAGCCAACAGTTTCTCTAGCATACCCAAAGGAATCTCATAATAAATATTTTCAATAGGTGCAGTAGGTTGAGGAGCAACTCTTTGTGCTTCTTATTGAGGCGAAGATACCCCGAACAAGCTCCTCAAAGGATTAGTTTCCATAGTGACAAGGGACAATAAATTTCATCACACTATATAAATGTTTCCTTACCAAATTCCACTTACCAAAGGCGCTTCACTCCCCGGCAATGGCGCCAGAAAATAGTCTTGATGACCCACAAGTATCGGGGATCTATCGTAGTCCTTTCGATAAGTAAGAGTGTCGAACCCAACGAGGAGCAAAAGGAAATTACAAGCGGTTTTCAGCAGGGTATTCTCTGCAAGCACTGAAATTGTCGGTAACAGATAGTTGTGTGATAAGATAATTTGTAACGGGTAGCAAGTAACAATAATAACAAAGGTGCAGAAATATGTCCCAATCACTTTTGTATCAAGGGAAAAGCTTGAACGGACTCTTATATAAAGTAAAGTGCTCCCGAGGACACATGGGAATTATTGTCTAACTAGTTTTCATCATGTTCATATGATTCGCGCTCGCTACTTTGATAATTGGATATGTGGGTGGACCGGTGCTTCGGTACTGCCCTTACTTGGACAAACATCCCACTTATGATTAACCCCTCTCGCAAGCATCCGCAACTACGAAAGAACAATTAAGACAAAGTCTAACCATAGCATTAAACTAGTGGATCCAAATCAGCCCCTTATGAAGCAACGCATAAACTAGGGTTTAAGCTTCTGTCGCTCTAGCAACCCATCATCTACTTATTACTTCCCAATGCCTTTATCTAGGCCCAAATAATGGTGAAGTGTCATGTAGTCAATATTCACATAACACCACTAGAGGAGAGACAACATACAACACATCAAAATATCGAACGAATACCAAATTCACATGACTACTAGTAGCAAGACTTATCCCGTGTCCTCAGAAACAAACGTAACTACTCACAAAGCATAATTTTTTCATGATCAGAGAGGTATTGAATAGCATTAAGGATCTGAACATATGATCTTCCACCAAGTAAACCAACTAGCATCAACTACAATAAGCAATTAACACTACTAGCAACCTTACAAGTACCAATCGGAGTCACGAAACGGAGATTGGATACAAGAGATGAACTAGGGTTTGGAGATGAGATGCTGCTGATGAAGATGTTGATGGAGATGAGTCCCCTACAATGAGAGGAGTGTTGGTGATGACGATGGCGACGATTTCCCCCTCCGGGAGAGAAGTTTCCCCGGCAGGACGGCCCTGCCAGAGCTCTAGATTGGTTCTGCTCAAGTTCCGCCTCGTGGCGGCGGCGTCTCCTCCCGAAAGCTCTATCTTGATTTTTTTCTCGGACAAAACACTTCATATAGGAGAAGATGGGGGCCAGAGGGGCAACAGGGGGCCCACGAGCCCCCTAGGCGCGCCTTGGGGGTAGGCCGCGCCTGGCAGGCTCGTGGCCTCCTGGTGGCTCTCCTCTGGTATTTCTTTTGCCCGGTATTTTTTATATATTCCAAAATAATTCCATGTTGATTTTCACGGCTTTTGGAGTTGTGCAGAATAGGCATCTCAAACTTGCTCCTTTTCCACCCCAGAATTCCAGCTGTCGGTATTCTCTATCTTCATGTAAACCTTGTAAAATTAGAGAGAAAAGGCATAATTATTGTACCATAATGTGTAATAACAGCTCATAATGTGATAAATATCAATATAAAAGTATGATGCAAAATGGACGTATCAAGTATCAAGATGAGGCACCCAGGCACCTGCATAAAAACAAACAAACTTGCACCCAACGCGATAAAGGGGTTGTCAATCCCTTCACGGTTACTTGCAAGGTGAGATCTGATAGTGATAATAGGTAAATATAAATAAATAAATAAAAGTGCAGCAAGGTATTTTTGGTATTTTTGTATGTAGATCTGAATATATAATGTGTAAAATAGACCCGAGGGCCATAGTGTTCACTAGAGGCTTCTCTCATGATAGCAAGTATTACAGTGGGTGAACAAATTACAGTCAAGCAATTGATAGAATCACGAAAAGTCATGACGATATCTAAGGCAATGATCATACATATAGGCATCACATCCGAGACAAGTAGACCGATACTGTCTGCATCTACTACTATTACTCCACACATCGACCGCTATCTAGCATGCATCTAGTGTATTAAGTTCATAACAAACAGAGTAACGCCTTAAGTAAGATGACATGATGTAGAGGGATAAATTCATGCAATATTATACAAACCCCATATTTTTACCCTTGATGGCAACAACACAATGCGTGCCTCGCTACCCCTTCTGTCACTAGGTGGGGACACCGCACGGTATGAACCCAAAACCAAGCACTTCTCCCATTGCAAGAATTATAGATCAAGTTGGCCAAACGAAACCCATAACTCGAAGAGACTTACAAGGATACAAAATCATGAAAATAAGAAATCAGAGGAGACTCAAATATATTCATAGATAATCTGATCATAAATCCACAATTCATCGGATCTCGACAAACACACCGCAAAAGAAAGTTACATCGGATAGATCTCCATGAAGATCATGGAGAACTTTGTATTGAAGATCAAAGAGAGAGAAGAAGCCATCTAGATACTAGCTATGGACCCGAAGGTCTGTGGTGAACTACTCACGCATCATCAGAGAGGCAATGGTGTTGATGAAGAAGCCCTTCGTGTCCGAATCCCCCTTCGGCAGGGTGCCGCAACGGGCTCCCGATTGGTTTTTGGTGGCTACAGAGGCTTGCGGCGGCGGAACTTCCGATCTAGGTTTATTTCTGGAGGTTTCCGTATTTATAAGACCAGATGGCGTCGAGAATAAGTCAGGGGGATCCACGACGGAGTCACGAGCCCCCCAGGCTCCCCCAGGGAGGGTGGGCGCGCCTCCTAGGCTCGTGGCTTCCTCGGGACTCCTCTCCGGTATCTTTTTCTTCTGGTATTTTTGATATTTTCCATAAACAATCATGGCTAAATTTTTATTCCGTTTGGACTCCGTTTGATATTCCTATGTGAAAAAGGTCAAAAACACGGAAAAAACAGAAGCTGGCACTGGGCACTGAGTTAATAAGTTAGTCCCAAAAATGATATAAAGTAGCATATAAATGCATATAAAACATCCCAAGTTGATAATATAATAGCATGTAACAATCAAAAATTATAGATATGTTGGAGACGTATCAACCACACATCAAGGGGTGCCACGAGGCGGTGGCAAGCCTCCTAGGCGCGACCAGGGTGGTGAACGCGCCTGGCGGGCTTGCCGCCTCCTCATGGGTCTTCCGGACCAGCTCAAATGCTTTGGGGGTATCTTTTCGTCCACAAAAAAATATACTAAATTTTCAGCCCATTCCGAGAACTTTTATTTCTACACAAAAACGACACCACGGTAGTTCTACTGAAAACAACGTCAGTCCAGGTTAGTTCTAACAAAATCATACCAAAATCATATATAATTATTGTAAACATGGCATGAATACTTCATAAATTATAGATATGTTGGAGACGTATCATGAGTCCATGAATTATACGCACTCTCACCCTTCCACCTTTTCTAGCCTCTCTAGTACCGGACAACTTTCGCCAGTGTATTAAACACACCATATACCCTTCCTCAAAAGAGCCAACATACCTAGCTATTTTGGCATTTCCATAGTCATTCTGAGATATATTGCCATGCAACTTCCACCGTTCCGTTTATGAGATGCATCATCATTGTCATATTGCTTTGCATGATCATGTATTTGACATCGTATTTGTGGCAAAGCCACCGTTCATATTCATTATACATGTCACTCTTGACTCATTGCACGTCCCGGTACACCGTCGGAGGCATTCATATAGAGTCATATTTTGTTCTAAGTATCAAGTTGTAATTCTTGAGTTGTAAGTAAATAGAAGTGTGATGATCATCATTATTAGAGCATTGTCCCATGTGAGGAAAGGATGATGGAAGCTATGATTCCCTCACAATTTGGGATGAGTCTCCAGACTTTCAAAATATAAAGAGGCCAGAGAATCCTAAATAAAAAAGACAGGACAAAGATTCCCACCAAAAAAATAAAAAGGAAAAGTAAAAAAATAGAAAAATGAGAGAAAAGAGAGAAGGGGCAATGCTACTATCCTTTAACACACTTCTGGTTCAGAGTAGCACGATGTTTTTCATATAGAGAGTCTCCTATATTGTCAGTTTCATATACTAGTGGGAATTTTTCATAGAACGTGGCTTGTATATTCTGATGATGGGCTTCCTCAAATTTCCCTAGGTCTTCGTGAGCAAGCGAGTTGTATGCACACCCACTTAGTTTTTTTTGAGCTTTCATACACTTCTAGCTCTACTGCATCTGTTACATGGCAATCCCTACTCACTCACATTGATATTTATTAATGGACATCTCCATAGCCCATTGATACGCCTAGTTGATGTGAGACTATCTTCTCCTTTTCTTCACAACCTCCACCATATTCTGTTCAACCTATAAGTGATATGTCCATGGCTCACGCTCATGTATTGCATGAGAGTTGAAAAGGTTTGAGAACATAAAAGGTGTGAAACAATTGCTTGAATTGTCATCGGGTTGTGCATGATATAAATACTTTGTGTGGGGAAGATGCAGCATACCCAGACCATATGATTTTGTAGGGATAACTTTATTTTGCCATGTTATTTTGAATAGACACAATTTCTTTGTTAGTATGCTTGAAATATTACTGTTTTTATGACAACATTAAGCTTTTGTTTTGAGTCTTATGGTTCTGAACATTCTCGCCACAATAAAGTAGATTGCATTGATCAAACTTGTGCACTTGCTAGCATTCACACTTCATAAATTATTGCTTTTATCATTTACCTACACGAGGACGAGACGGAATTAAGCTTGGGGATGCTGATACATCTCCAACGTATCAATAATTTATGAAATATTCATGCCATATTTACAATAATTCTATATGATTTTGGTACTATTTTATTAGAACTAACCCGGACTGATGCTGTTTTCGGCAGAACTACCGTGGTGTCATTTTTGTGTGCAGAAATAACACTTCTCGGAATGGGCTGAAAATTTAGTATGATTTTTTCTGGACCAAAAGAGACCCCCGAAGCATTGGAGTTGGGCCAGAAGATCCTCGAGGAGGTCATGAGCCTGCCAGGCGTGGCCACCCCCTGGTCGCGCCTAGCAGGCTTGCCACCGCCTCGTGGCACCCCTCGACGTGAGACGACGCCAAAAATTCCTATAAATGTAAAAACCTCTGAAAAGAAACCTAGATCGGGTGTTCCGCCGCCGCATGCCTCTAGACCCACCAAAAACCTATATCGGGAGCCCGTTCATGCACCCTGTCGGAGGGGTAAATCATCACCGGAGGCCATCTTCATCATCCCGGCGCTCTCCATGGCGAGGAGGGAGTAGTTCACCCTTGGGGCTGAGGGTATGTACTAGTAGCTATGTTTTTATCTCTCTCTCTTGTGTTCTTGAGATGGCACGATCTTGATGTACCGCGAGCTTTATTGATATAGATGAATCATATGGAGCTTTCCCCTCTCTTTCGTGTTGTGATGAATTGAGCTTTCCCTTTGAAGTTTTCTAAACGGATTGGGTCTTTAAGGATTTGAGAACACTTGATGTATGTCTTGCGACGGGATACATGTGGCTGACAACGGTATGTTCTATTGATCTACTTGGTGTATGTTTCGGTGATCAACTTGCGGGTTCCATCACCTTGGGAATCTATGGATAGGGGTTGGCACATGTTTTTGTCTTGAATCTCCAGTAGAAACTTTTGGGCACTCTTTGAAGTTCTTTGTGTTGGATTGAACATGATGAATCTGCAATTATGTGTTGCATATCGTATAATCAAGCCCATGGGTACTTGTCGTGACATTGGAGTATCTTGGTGACATTAGGGTTTTGGATGATGTTTGTCTTAAGGTGTTATTTTAGTATGAACTCTAGGGTTGTTCGTGAAGCTTATAGGGATAACTCATAAGATTGATCGGAAAACATAACTTTGAGGTGGTTTCATACCCTACAATAATTTCTTCGTCAGTTCTCCGCTATTTGTGACTTTGGAGTGAACTCTTTGTCGCATGAGAGGTATTTACATATGATTCAACTATGTTAGTATTGTTGAGAGAAATTGCACTAGTGAAAGTATGGACCCTAGGCCTTGTTTCCAAGCATTTATACAACATTTTTCTCACTATTTACTATTTGTTACCTTGCTATTTTTATATTTTCAGATTACAAAAACCTATATCTACCATCCATATTGCACTTGTATCACCATCTCTTTGCCGAACTAGTGCACCTATATAATTTACCATTGTATTGGGTGTGTTGGGGACACAAGAGACTCTTTGTTATTTGGTTGCAGGGTTGTTCGAGAGAGACCATCTTCAACCTATGCCTCCAACGAATTGATAAACTTTAGGTCATCCACTTGAGGGCAAATTGCTACTGTCCTACAAAACTCCGCACTTGGAGGCCCAACACGAGTCTACAAGAAGAAGCTTGTGGAGTAGACATCAAGCTCTTTTCTAGTGCCGTTGCCGGGGAGGTGAGTGCTTGAAGTATATCTTTAGATCTTGCAATTGAATCTTTTAAGTTCTTGTTTCTCACTAGTTTAGTTTGATACAATAAAACAACAACAAAATATGGAATTGAGGTTGCCTCATATGCTTCATCCTTTTAATGTCTTTCGTGAAAATGATGGAAAGGAAAATTGTGCTCAAGTGTTAGAAGAAGAAGTTATTCAAATTTTTGGCACTAAATCTTTGAGTGATGTGCATGATTGCAATGTTGTTAGTATGAATTCTTTGAATATCCATAGTACTAATGATGATTGCACTAGTCATGATAAAAAGATTTCTTATAAGCATGCCAATTTTTGTGGAGTGCATAGAGTTTGTCAAGACATCCCCAAAAGGGAAGATAGATTTTAGAAACTAAATGGTTGCAAGAGAGGCTATATGTTTGTGCTCAAAGACTAAATATTTCTCGTCGTCCTTGTGAATTTTGCAATGAAAGTGGTCATTTTCATTTCCAATGTGAATTATTTCATGATCGAATAGTGTCCAAAAATTGTGATAGCCTCATTACCCTTGAGCATCTTAATGAACTTAGTGTATTTATGGGTATGAAGAAATGAAACCTAGAACTAAGGATGTTCCAACTTGGGCTCTCATGAAAATGATTGATTTTGACCTAAATAAAATCTATATGTATTGCGTGGTAAACTGCATTCAGAATAATTATATTGCCAATTACTTAAAGACAAGAAAACAAATAGAAGATGAAGAGAGTACTAATCAAGGGAAGAGGTTTCCCAATATCCTCCTATTTTTCTTATGATGAATCAAGTAATGAGGATGAGCTTTTTATTCAACCAACCTCTTCAAAAATAATCTTGGAGAAATTAAATAAACCCACACATAATGTGGTGAAGAAGAAGATAAGAAGGAAAATTAAAGGTATAGAGGTATCTCGCCCAAATAATGTCGCTCCCATTATTGATTGGCCTCATGAGAATGAATCAAAAATAGTTGTGGAAGATGATAAACTTAAGGATGATTTCGTTATGCCTATTGCTTGTTGTGATAATTATGATACTTCTTATAATCTTGAAAATATTTATGGCACCAACTTGGATGATGATGATAATAATTGCTATACTATTGGTGCCATTCATACTATTAATGATGAGAGTGATTATGTTTATGATATACAAAGCCACAAGCTTGGGGATGCTATGTTTGATGAAAATTACATGTTTGAGAATTTATTTGTTGCAATTAATGTTTTTCCCAAGCTTGGGGATGCTATGTTTAATGAAGATGGTATGTTTAGTCCCCCCAAGTTTTGATTAGAAAATTTATTATGATTATGGCATGCCTGCTATATATGATGATTATGATGATGACATGTATGCCATAAAGAGTGATAGTAACCATGAACCTTGTCATCATGATTTTAATATTGAATGTGGTTATGTCAATGAACTATCTCATGATAGTTATTGTGTTGAATTTGCTCCCACTATTATGAATGAAAAGAAAATTGCTTATGGGGAGAGTGAAAAAATTTCTATGCTTGTATATCATGAAAGGAATGCTTTATGTGCTGGTTATATTGTGGAATTCCTTCATGATGCTACTGAAAATTATTATAAGGGGGGAGAATATGCTTGTAGGAATTGCAATAATATCAAGTTTCCTCTATATGTATTCAAAGTTTTGAAGTTATGCTTGTTTTGTCTTCCTATGCTAGTTGATTATTGCTCCCATAAATTGTTTGCTCACAAAATCCCTATGCATAGGAAGTGGGTTAGACTAAAATGTGCTTGTAATTATATTCAAGACGCTCTTTTACATGTTTCAATTATTATTCCTATACGAGCATCATTCAAATCATCATTGTTGTGGGGTCGAACACCTATGCGATCGGGAGGACCCCTTTTGGTTCGGCAGGGAGACGGATATGCGCGAAGAGCAGGTCGAATGAGCAGCACGGGGGCTTTTTACACAGGTTCGGGCCACTGAGAAGCTTAAAACCCTAGTCCCTCTTTGTGTATTACTGGTGTTCTTGGGTTCTAGCCACAGGAGCGTTGTGTGGGAGATAGAACATAGCCGCTACGCGTGTGAGCTAGAAGATTGGTCCAAAAAGATTCTCTATTGTAACACCCTAGGCCTCCTTTTATATGAGTAAGGGGATCCCAGAAGTGGCGTACAGTACATACACGAGGTGTACAGTGCTACAGTGTTATCATACCTAACACTAACGGTGTAAGACAAGCACATTCAATGCTCCGTTAGGTGCCTCTGACCGTCTATGGGACGGGACAAGAGCCCGTCTCATCATCACCGCTTAGCCTCCTCCATCGCTGACGCCTCGACACGTGCCCAGGTGGGGCGACACCTAGCCCCTACGCTGGCTGGATCTTGCCGGGGCTTCTCCTTGTCGGGGTTTTCGAGGCCATCCCGGCTCGGTCTTGACGGGTGACTAGCCTTCGGCCTTGATCTCGATTGTTTGTTTGGATGTTCTCTTGATTTTCTTGCATCTGCATCTAGTAGCTCCCTGTTCGGCCTTGCTGCTAGAGTGGCTACTACTGCCCGTGCACGAGTAAGGGGCACTGGAGAACCCAAAACTCTTTTGCACCGACATGAGCCCCCAGGCCTGGGCCACACACGGTGCAAGGCGTTGTTGGGCTAGGCCTAAACAGTGCATGGGCACGGGTGGCAGGAGCCTGCGGTTAGAATCATTCCGCTTACTGCGCCCCCCTCACGATACGTGCATCGTGGGATTCATGCACAAAGCGGTAGTAACGGCAGGGCGTTCATAATGGCGTTTCACACCGGGTAGTAAAGAGGCAGCTTCGTGTGTTCCCCATAAGAGGTAATCTTCAGAGGCAGTTACCCATTTACTCCCTGCTCTTTCCAATCCAGAACCTCTGTCATCTTTTTCCTCGAGCCCAAACCAGAGTCGTCTCCACTCATCCGCCTCCCCTACATTATCCACATCCTCATCTTCCGCTCTGTAGTCGCCATGTCGCCCAAGTCGAGCAAGGGCAAGGGATCAAAGACTGCTACTTCACGAGCATGTGTTGGTTTCCCATGAAGAGGAACGGTTTGATGCAGCAAAGTAGATAAGTATTTCCCTCAGTTTTTGAGAACCAAGGTATCAATCCAGTAGGAGATACAAGCAAGCCAGCAATAGATATACCTGCACAAGGAATCATACTCTTGCACCCAACGCTATAAAGGGGTTGTCAATCGCTTCACGGTTATTTGCAAGGATGAGATCTAGTAGAGACAGATATAATAGGATGCTTGAACGGAAAGTAAAACTAAAAGTAAAAAACAGTGCAGCAAGTATTTTTGGTGTTTTTGGTTTTAGATCTGAAAATTTAATATTGAAAATAGACCTGGGGGCCATAGGTATCACCAGATGGCTTCTCTCATGATGGCAAGTATTACGGTGGGTGAACAAATTACTGTCGAGCAATTGATAGAAAAGCGAATAATTATGAGGATATCCAAGGCAATGATTATGCATATAGGCATCACATCCGTGACAAGTAGACCGAAATGATTATGCATCTACTACTATTACTCCACACATCGACCGACTCCTGCCTACATCTAGAGTATTAAGTTCATGAAGAACAGAGTAACGCATTAAGTAAGATGACATGATGTAGAGGGATAAACTCAAGAAATATGATGAAAACCCCATCTTTTTACCCTTGATGGCAACAATACAATACGTGCCTCGCTACCCCTACTTTGTCACTAGGTGAGGACACCGCAAGATTGAACCCAAAACTAAGCACTTGTCCTATTGCAAGAATTACCAATCTAGTTGGCCAAACCAAACCAATAATTCGAAGAGACTTGCAAATATATGAAATCATGCATATAAGAATTCAGGAAAGACTCAAATAATATTCATGGATAATCTGAACATAAACCCACAATTCATCGGATCTCGACAAACACCTCGCAAAAGAGTATTACATCAGATAGATCTCCATGAAGATCATGAAGAACATGGTATTGAGAACCAAAGAGAGAGAAGAAGCCATATAGATACTAGCTATGGACATGCAGGTCTGTGGTGAACTACTCACGCATCATCGGAGGGGCAATGGAGTTGATGTAGATGCCCTCCGTGATCGAATCCCCCTCCGACAAATTACCGAAAAAGGCTCCAAGATTGGATCTCTCGGGAACAGAGGCTTCTGGCGGCGGAAAAGTGTTTTGGTGGCTCGTTCTGATAATGATGGAATATTTGGGTATTTATAGGCCAAAGATTAGGGTTAGGGGAGGTGCGAGGGGCCCACAAGCGTGCCCGGCGCGGGTGGCCCCACTGGTTGTGGCAAGCGGGCTTGTGGCCCCATGGCAGCTCCTCTTCCTTGGTTCTCAAGGCTCGTGGCTTCCATATTTTCCAGAAAAAATCATTCCGGAGGTTTTATTCCATTTGGACTTCGTTTAATATTCCTTATCTGCGAAACTCAAAAACAAGGAAAAAACAAAAACTGGCACTAGGCTCTAGATTAATAGGTTTGTCCCAAAAATAATA
Source organism: Hordeum marinum (assembly GCA_022496015.1). NCBI lineage: Eukaryota > Viridiplantae > Streptophyta > Magnoliopsida > Poales > Poaceae > Hordeum > Hordeum marinum. The sequence goes on along the minus strand of CM039678.1, from coordinate 499,982,386 downwards.
TAAAATAGCATATTAATGCATATAAAACATTCAAAATAGATAATATAATAGCATGGAACAATCAAAAATTATAGATACATTGGAGACGTATCAGCATCCCCAAGCTTAATTCCTGCTCGTCCTCGAGAAAGTAAATGAAAAAAACAGAATTTTTGATGTGGAATGCTGCTCAACATATTTATGCATGTAATATTCTTTATTGTGACATGAATATTCAGATCTTTTAGATTCATAACAATAGTCTAATATTGACATAAAAATAGTAATACTTCGAGCACACCAACACGGTAGTCATGTCCGTTCGAAATAACCTGGCCTTAGAAATTTATCCCTACAAAATCATATGGTCTCTATGCTCCATCTTCCCCACACAAAGTATCTAAATCATGTACAACCCCGATGAACAAGTCAAGCAATTGTTTCACACTTAGGTGTTCTCAAACCTTTTCAACTCTCACGCAATACATGAGCGTGAGCCATGGATACAGCATTATAGGTGGAATAGAATATGGTGGGGGTGCAAGGGAAAAAGGAGAAGATAGTCTCACATCAACTAGGCATATCAACGGGCTATGCATATGCCCATAAATAGATATCAATGTGAGTGAGTAGGGATTGACATGCAACAAATACACTTAGAGCTATAAGTTTATGAAAGCTCAAAAAGAAAACTAAGTGGTCGTGGATAATGAATATCCACTAGTTATATGAAAGTGACAAAATAGGAGACTCTCTATCATGAAGATCATGGTGCTACTTTGAAGCACAAGTGTGGAAAAAGATAGTAACAATTGTCCCTTCTCTCTTTCTCTCTCTTTTATTTTTATTTTTTTGGTGGGCTTTTTTGGCCTCTTTTATTTTTTTTGTTTGGGCTTCGTCGGCCTCTTTTATTTTTTGTAAAGTCTGGATACTTGTCCCAACTTGTGAGGGAGTCATAGCCTCCATCATCCTTTTGTCTCATGGGACAATGCTCTATTAATGAAAAATCGTCACATGTAGCGACCTGACTCAAAACGAGTCAAGCCTCTGTGTTTTCTGTGCCATCCCTGGATCAGTATGCTGGCACACACAGTACATCAATGTATATATCAAAGTGCAATCACATGTAATTAATGTAAAACTGATATATACCTTAAAATAGCTGCGGATACAGTCAACGGGAGTGGAGTCCCAATAACACCAATGGCAGGTTGAGTGCGGACCGTAACCCTGAATCATACTCTTACCCGTCGTAGAGCTTATCTGCAACATAAGACGTTGCAGCCGTGTAGGTCAGCATTTTGAATATGCTGGCAAGATCACCATAGAAGAACCAAAGAATAAAGGCTATTCTATATGCAAAGGCTTTGTGGCTCTGTGTCTAAGTTTTTGCGTAAAAGCTGATTTTATTTTCCTAAAACAAAGGAATATCAGGAATTTCACTATAGAGTTACCTATCGTGACATGGTTCCGCCAACCAATGTCTCAATGCCCACAAATATCTTAAGTTGCCCACAATTAGTTATCAGTCCAGTGTTGAGAGTTCAAAGATAGATCCAAGTCTAGAAGCTCAAATTGTCCGTAACCGGGGACACGACTAATCGATTAGGTTTAACTCTGCAGAGTGTTGTGTACTTTACCCACAAGATTCGTTCCCTCGTGATAAGTCCTCGCACTGCCTGGTGTTTGAGAACAGGATGAACAAAACATGGTCTTTCAAAGTGTTTCCCTGACTGTCCGACAGTGCCCATCCAATCCTAACGTCGACTACATCTCGTAGCACTGCCCAGCAGAGTCACAACAAAGATCAACCAAGCCAGAGCCCATAATGACTTGTGGCTACACAGGTAAGCTTTTGGGCATGAAGTATTCATCCTTCTCTTTGAGTCTGGGTGAGGCTTTCCGCAATATGTCATGGCACTTCCCCATGCATCCCGGCCACTCACTGGTTTCTCCAGGGTGCCCATCAATTCCATCCCTCACCCAGTAGTGTGTATTGAAAACTTGCTTCTCGAGTCTCGAAGTCTTGAGGTCTTGAGAGATGTAGGTCTTGAAGATGTCTTCATGAAGTTGTCGTCTTATCGTAGAGTCCTCCTCTTCACACCACTCATGAACACTCATACCAATCCCCGTCTACTTTAGCATAGCATAAAAATAACTAGCGTTCCCGGGGTTGTAGTAACAAGTGGTGGGTTCCTACCTCATGCATTCTACTCAACTACAAGAATTTCAATAACACTACGGGAGGGATTTGTTGAATGATGTCACTACATGCAATAAAACATAGGAATGAAAATAGATGGTCAAAGTGAACTTGCCTGTACTGTTGATGAAGATAAAGATCGCTCTCAGAAATAACTTGATAGACTATTCGTCACTCTCCGATGAAAATCTATATAAACAAGCATTGCATTCATATAAGCAATCATAGTAACAATCAATTCTAACAATCAAAAGTAACACAAAACAAAAGCAACAAGGTTGATGAAGGAAATACTTAAGACAAAATCAACAAAGTTTTCATAAAAGCAACTAAGGTAATTTCCCACTACAAGCAACTAAAAACAAAACCAAAAACAAAGTAAAATATAACAAAAGGATTTTAGTAAATATTTTTCTAGCAAAAAGAATTACTTTTGAAGAACAAGTAAAAACTATGAAAACAACATCCTAAACAACATGAGTGTTTGCCTAATGAACTTAACTACAAGCACAACCATAAACTAAAAGAAAACAAATTATGAAACAACTAAGTTAACAGAAAGTAATTCAATACAATCTTTATTATAAAACAGAATTAAATCATCTAAAACTTTTGTGAAATGAGTTTCTACTAAAACTAAATTGTTTTATAAAACATTACCTAATGAAGAAAAATATAGTTTCCTATAATAATAGAGTAAAACTAAACTATTTTTGTTTAAAACATTTCTTAACCGAAAGGAATTACTACAGATTTCATTTGAAAACAGAATCTAATTACTTAAAACTTTGTTAAAATTAACTATTACTAACTAGTCTGTTTTTATCAAACTATGCTTAGTTAAAAATATAATGTTCCTATAACAACATAGTAATAAACTAAGAAAATTATTATTTTAACAGCAAGTATAAATCCTAAATTTAGAACAACAGAACTAAATGAAATCTAAAACATAATATAAATCATATTCAGATTTTCAAAATAACTAAAGAAAAATTAAACTAACTAAACAACATAGGAACTAAACAGAATCTGTTTTAGTTGAAAACACTATTTTAAACTACTCTAAAAATTCTAAAACTCTTCGTAAGGATAACTAATATCACTAGTGACAATTAGCAAAAAGAATCAATCAAAAATACATTTTCAAACTCAAGATATTCAGAAAACAAAATTTAAATCAAATCTGTTTAAATTCAAATTTAATTATTCAAACATATCCAAATTTGATATCTACAGAAACTAGATGAAATTTGTGACACTATGAAAAAAGAATCAATTAAAAACATTAAATAGTTTAAAAGATATAAAGAAAATAAAATCAAAACTTTCTCTGTTTTCTAAAACAAAACAGAAAAAGAGAAAACTAAACTAACGGTCAGGGGGGTGACGCGGCGTTCTCTGGTTGGTCGAGGTGTGTGCGGGCTAGTGTGATTCTGGCGGACGACCGAACTATAATGCGTACCGGTTCGCGAATAAAAAAATCTAATCTAGACCGTTTATCCTAGATCCGACGGCTAAGGGAGAGATGGGGGCTTACTGAGAAAGAGTCGCCGACGAGGTCGACGTCGACGGCAGGAACGACGAGGTGGACGGGGAGGTGGCTCCTGTGGTCTTTCGGCGACGTAGATGGCACCATACAACGTCGGCGAAGGTCCGGCGACGATAGGTGGCGTCGGATGGACTCGGGGATGACGGAGTCGACGTGCACGAGCTCGGGATGGCTTCGGGATGGTGGTGGCCGAGGGAAATTCCGGCGAGGGTGGTGGTTACGGTGTTCTGATGGGTTTCTGGCGAGGTTTAGGGCACCAGGTGATAGCGGGGACGCTCCGGTGATGTTGGAGAGTAGTGGAGGGGTGTGGGGTGGAGTGTGGCGAGGGGCTCGAGCTCGGGGGGGATCCGGTTGGGTGGTGGAACTCCGGCGAGGGCTCGGGTAGCGTTCCTGCAAGGAGAAAAAGGGGGCTCGGGGTGGAGTGAGGAGCGGATGGTGGCCGCTACTTATAGGGGTGTTCGGGACTCGAGGGGAGCGACAGGAGGAGGAGATCACGGGAGAGGAATCTCCGGCGACGGCGGCGCGCTCGCGAGGATGGGGACGACCGCGCGGGAGAGGGAATCGGGCGGTGGGACCGGCTTGTCAGTGAGAGAGAGAGGGGGGGCGTTATTAGCGGTGACCATTACCAAATAAATTCGGGTTTAAAGACTGTGGGCCGGCTCGTATTAAAACTAATAAATGCTTTTCTTTTTTTATAAAAGAACAGAAAAGGAAACCTTTTAAATGGAAATCAAAAATACTTTTATATATACATATTATATATCAAAATGACTGGAAAAAGATTTCCTAAATCATGAACATATTTTCAATGTAAAATAAATTACTTACAAAATCAGAAAATTTCAAACAAGCTCTTGTTTTAAGTAAAAGGCAAATAAAACATTTTGAAAATATCAAAATGACTTCAAATTTAAATTTCTCCATTTTTATTTTGAAAGAAATCATTTTACTCTATTTCCATATTTTTTTAATTTTGAAGAAAAATAAATTTTAAAACCACTTTCAAAATGGCTTTTGAAACCTAATAGGAAATAATTCAAAAATAGTTTTTTCTGAGTTTTATAAATTCAAATATGGTTCAAATGATCCCTGGTTTGGAGTGTCATATTACTCCTCTCAAATTGGTCAAGGGATTTTGAATACTTTGAAATTTTGAATAGGAACCAAATATGAAATGGATTCCAAAATAATTCAGAGGCACTTTCAATTCCTTCTTTTAATTTCCAACTCACATTTCATATAATTTGAAGAAGTCATATTATCTTCTCTCATGAAAATCATTGAGTTGCATAAAGTTTCTGAAATTGAAATATTTTCAAATGAAATTCAAATTCTTTTCAAATCCCTTTTCATTTATTTGAACGGAAGAAGTCATGTCATCTTCACTCTGAGGTTTTGTGATGAAATAAATTTGAATTCTTGATGAGCAAAGATGCAAAGTGAAAGTTTGGGAAAGTCATTTCATTCCCTCTCATTCAACTTTCAAAAGTTTCAAATTTCACTCACTTTCAATCACTCAAACCAACAAACATTCATTCTAAATTTATTTTAACATTCCAAAATTTGGGATGTTACATCACACTTTTATTTACTTATAACTCAAAGGAAAAGAAATTACAACTCGATTCCTATGACAAGATATAACTCTATATGCAATATGAAGTGATGATGCAAGTCATAGAAAAACTACATGGTGGAAGTTGCATGGCAATATATCTCGGAATGGCTATGGAAATGACATAATAGGTAGGTATGGTGGCTGTTTTGAGGAATATATGGTGGCTGTTTTGAGGAAGGAGGGTTTGATGTACCGGCAAAATTTGCGCGGTACTGGAGAGGCTAGCAAAGATGGAAGGATGAGAGTGCATATATCCATGGACTCACATTAGTCACAAACAAGCCACATACTTATTGAAAAAGTCTATTAGTCATCAAACAAAGCATTAGACGCATGATCCTAGGGGAGAGGTTGGTAGGAGTTAACCATCGCGCGCTCCTGACCCTCACACAAAGGTCGACAATCATTAGACAAGTCATGCTCCGACATCGTTACATAGCGGTTCACCATACGTGCATGCTACAAGAATCATAAGCTTTAACACATGTATCTCTTCATTTCACAACTACTCACTAGCATGACTCTCATATTACCATCCCTATTATCTCAAAACTATATGCAAGGAATCTAACTTCTCATAGTTGTTAATGCACTTAATATGAAAGTTTTTATTATATCCCTCTTGGATGCCATTATATTAGGACTAAATTCATAACCTAAACAAATTACCATGATGTTTTAAGAAACTCTCAAAATAGTATAAGTGAGGAACGAGAGTTCAATAATTTCTATAAAATATTACACCACCATGCTCTAAAAAGATATAAGTGAAGTACTAGAGCAACATTGCCTAGCTCAAAAGATATAAGTGAAGCATATAGCGTATTCTAACAAATTCACGATGCAATGTGTCTCTCTCAAAACATGTGTGCATCAAGGATGATTGTGGAAAACTAACAAGAAAAGACTCATATCATACAAGACGCTCCAAGCAAAACACATATCATGTGGTGAATAAAAATATAGCCTCAAGTAAATTTACCGATGGATTGAAGACGAAAGAGCGGATGCCTTCCGATGCATCCCCAAGCTTAGGATTTTTGGTATCCTTGAATATGACTTGGGGTTCCATGGGCATCCCCAAGCTTAGGATCTTGCCACTCTTTATTCCATAGTCCATCAAATCTTCACCTAAAACTTGAAAACTTCACAACACAAAACTCAACAGAAAACTCATGAGATCCGTTAGTATAAGAAAAATAAATCACCACTTTAGGTACTGTTGTGAACTCATTCTTTATTCATATTTGTGTCATACCTACTGTATTCTAACTTCTCCATGACTCATACCCCCCGATACGACCCACGGATACATCAAAATATGCCAAAAAACACAAAGAAAACAGAATCTGTTAAAAACAGAACAATCCGTAGCAATCTGTAAACCTCAAATACTTCTGGAACTGTAATAATTCTGAAAAATTAGGAAAACCAGGGAAATTTGTGTATAAATCCTGTGTAAAACATTTAGCTCAATTTGACGCTCTAAAAAACTTGGAAAATTCCTGGACTGAGCGCAAAAGTTTCTGTTTTTAAGCAGGATGAAATCAACAACTACCATAGATCACCCCAAAGGTTTTACTTGGATCAAACACTAATTTAAACACAAAAACACAATTATTAAAGAAGTAATAATGTTCCAAACACACCAAAACAGAAGCATAAATCATAAAGCAAAATAAAAGTGGGTTGCCTCCCAACAAGCGTTGTTGTTTAACGCCCCTAGCTAGGCAAAACGCAATAGATCTAGGTATTGTCATATTTGGTTTGCAATCCATAAGTATCTCTCATGATAGATTAATAAGGCAATCTTATTTTCTTTCTATGAAAGTGTTCCATGCCTAATCTAATATTTCCTTCTTTCATGTCAATAATTGCACCGATCGTTCTAAGGAAAGGTCTACCAAGAATAATAGGACATGTAGGATTCCATTCTATATCAAGAACAATGAAATCTACGGGCACGTATTTCCTATTTGGAACAATAGGAATATCATGAATCATATGGCAAGTATATTTAAGTCTAATCCACTTCCTATGCAAAGGGATTTTGTGAGCGAACAAATTATGGGAACAAAAATGAACTACCATAGGAAGGAAAAACAAGCATAATTTCCAAACTTTGAACACATAGAGAGGAAACTTGATATTATTGCAATATGTAAAAGCATATGTTCCTCTCTCATAGTAATTTTCAGTATCATCATGAAGGAATCTCACAATATAAATATCACACAAAGAATTCTTTTCATGATCAATTATAGCATATGTGTCATTACCAAAACTTGGGGAACAAAACATATCATCTTGATCAAGCATAGCATCCCCAAGCTTGTGGTTTTGCATATCATTAGCATCATGGATATCAGAGAATTCATACTAACAACATGGTAATCATGTTTTTCATTCAAGGAACTATCATGAATATCCTTACAAATTTCTTCTTTCAACACTTCATCAAAAAATTCAGATTCATGATTTTCAAACAAAACTTCATAGAGATAATCAAGTGCACTCAAGTCACAAGCAATTGGTTCAAAATAGTTTGGTCTTTTGAAAAGATTAGCAAGTGTACGAGGATCAATATCAATTGATTTTTAGCAAGAAAATATGCAAGAAAATAGGAAGCGCATGGGAACACAAGCAAACAAAAGAGATCCGGCGAGAAAAAGGCAAACAACAAAGAGGGCAAATAAAATGGCAAATTGGTGAAGTGGGAGAGAGGAAAACGAGAGGCAAACGGCAAATAATGGAAATGCAAGAGATGAGTTTGATGGGTACTTGGTAGGCTTGATGTAGATCTCCCCGCAAGCAAACCAGAAATTGGCAAGTTGACCAGAGAGTTCTTATCTTGACTTGACTTGTATCTCCCCGGCAACGGCGCTAGAAATCATTCTTGCTACTTCTCGAGCATGCATTGGTTTCCCATGAAGAGGAACGGTTTGATGCCGCAAAGTAGATAAGTATTTCCCTTAGTTTTTGAGAACCAAGGTATCAATCCAATAGGAGATACAAGCGAGCCACCAATAGATATACCTGCACAAGGAATCAAACTCTTGCACCCAACACTATAAAGGGGTTGTCAATCCCTTCACGGTTATTTGCAAGGATGAGATCTAGTAGAGATAGATATAATAGGATTCTTGAACGGAAAGTAAAATTAAAAGTAAAAACAATGGAGCAAGTATTTTTTTGGTGTTTTTGGTTTTATATCTGAAAATATAATATGGAAAATAGTCCTGGGGGCCATAGGTTTCACTAGATGGCTTCTCTCATGATGGCAAGTATTACGGTGGGTGAACAAATTACTATCGAGCAATTGATAGAAAAGCGAATAATTATGAGGATATACAAGGCAATGATTATGCATATAGGCATCACGTCCATGACAAGTAGACCGAAACGATTATGCATCTACTACTATTACTCCACACATCGACTGACTCCTGCATGCATCTAGAGTATTAACTTCATGAAGAATAGAGTAACGCATTAAGTAAGATGACATGATGTAGAGGGATAAACTCAAGAAATATGATGAAACCCCATCTTTTTAGCCTTGATGGAAACAATACAATACGTGCCTCGCTACCCCTACTTTGTCACTGGGTGAGGACACCGCATGATTGAACTCAAAACTAAGCACTTCTCCTATTGCAAGAATTACCAATCTAGTTGGCCAAACCAAACCAATAACTCGAAGAGACTTGCAAAGATAAGAAATCATGCTTATAAGAATTCAGGAAAGACTCTAATAATATTCATGGATAATCTGAACATAAACCCACAATTCATCGGATCTCGACAAACACACCGCAAAAGAGTATTACATCGGATAGATCTCCATGAAGATCATGAAGAACATGGTATATAGAAGTAAAGCGAGAGAAGAAGCCATCTAGTTACTAGCTATGGCCCCGTAGGTCTGTGGTGAACTACTCACGCATCATCGGAGGGGCAATGGAGTTGATGTAGATGCCCTCCGTGATCAAATCCCCCTCCGGCAGATTACCGAAAAAGGCTCCAAGATTGGATCTCTCGGGAACGGAGGCTTCTGCCGGTGGAAAAGTGTTTTCGTGGCTCGTTCTGATAATGATGGAATATTTGGGTATTTATAGGCCGGAGATTAGGGCTAGGGGACATGCTAGGGGCCCACAAGCCTGCTCGGCGCGGGTGGCCCCCCTGGCCGCGACAAGCGGGCTTGTGGCCATGTGGCAGCTCCTCTGCCATGGTTCTCAAGTCTCGTAGCTTCCATATTTTCCAGAAAAAATCACTCCCAAGGTTTTATTCCGTTTGGACTCCGTTTAATATTCCTTATCTGCAAAACTCAAAAGCAAGGAAAAACAGAAACTCGCACTAGGCTCTAGATTAATAGGTTAGGCCCAAAAATAATATAAAATACATACTAATGCATATAAAACATCCAAAACAGATAATATAATAGCATGGAACAATCAAAACATACAGATACGTTGGAGACGTATCAAAGACCGCCATCACGGAAAAGGATCTGGTGAAGATGCGAAAGGAGCGCGTCGTCTTCCCCCCAGCGCTCGACGCAAATGCCCTGAAGAGGTGGTAAACGAGCATGTGGGCGAAGGGCACGAAAGCTCATCCCACCACACGCATGAGCCGAGGTTCTTCCGAGGGCAGTCTGGATAAATACCTTTCTTCGTCGACAAGGTGAACCAGGTCAAGCGGGTTGAGGGCCAGCGCCGGGACTAGCCGCACCATTTCTGTGCGTCGCCGTCGTTTCATGTTTAAGACAATTTTATCTTAAGTTAGCTCTGTGGCAACCTTTGATGTAATATGACTATTTGTGCTTTGAATGATTGCATGTTATTCTCCTTGTTAGATACCTCTTTGCATGATGCCTTCCCTACGCTTTTTCGGAAAAAATCTTGTCGGCATGTGTAGCCCTATCGCGAGCGCTTCGAGGAGTGGGTCCTTAGCAGCCTGCTGGCGGTGTCACTGTCGGCAATATACCTTGATGTTCTTAGCGTAGCCGCTTGAGCTCTTGAGTGGACTCGAAACAGAGTAAGGGCGCAAGCGCAGCCACTTGAACCGTTGAGCGGACTCGAAACTGAGCAAAGGCGCGAGCACAGCCACTTAAGTTATTGAGCGAACTCGAAACAGAGCAAGGGCGTTGTCGATCACGGCAAGGTTCCTAAGCGTGCAGGTTTTCCACACAAAAGCCGAAATCGTCCAAGGAAAATAACTTCATAGAAAAAATTCACTTAGGGTTTAGAAACTTATCTTCGCGTCGCGGTACTTTCTTCGCTCCTTCCCGCAAGATGCCAATGTTGGACGTCGCCGGTGTCCATACCATCTCATCCCCCCGGCAAACTTGCACGCGAGAGAACCTTCTGTCTTTTAAGAAAAAGAAAGAAGAGAAAATAGATATGTGGAACCTTGACGTTCCGTTCGTACTTGCCAGGAAAGGCGTAATGCAACATCTTGGATAAGCATGCAAAACATGTAGACATGGAAATTAATAGGAGTTGCAGAACGCTCGGTCTCATTCAGCTATGCATAGGGTCTGCGTCTGGGCTTTGTACAAAGGATCACATGCCTTGGCGGCAATACTTGTACAAAAGGTGGTTGCCGGGGGGCCTAGCAACCATGCCTTATGGGTAGAACTTACGAAGATGCTCGATATTCCAGGAGTTGCTCACCGAAATGCCATCTTCGATCTCCAGGCGGACTGAGCCTGGCCTGGTGACTCGTACAACCCGATAAGGGCCTTCCCACTTTGGCATCAACTTGTTTGAATTCCTGGCCGACTAAACATACCAAAGAACAAGGTCGCCTTCCTCAAGGCTTCGGGCATGAACCTTGCGGCTATCATAGCGGCGCAAAGCTTGCTGGTAGCGTGCAGCTCTCACAGCAGCCCGAAGACGGTCTTCCTCAAGGAGCGTCGCATCATCTTATCGCAACTACTCTTGCTCAAGCTCATCATAAGCGAGGACTCGAGGAGACCCGTATATGAGTTCCATGGGGAGAAATGCTTCTGCCCCGTACACCAGGGAGAAGGGTGTCTAGCCGGTGGCTCGATCTGGTGTCGTTCTGATCGACCAAAGAACTGCCGGCAGTTCATCAATCCAGTACCTTCCGCACTTGTGCATCTTGTCGAAAGTTCTCGTTTTAAGTCCTCGTAGCACTTCAGCATTCTCCCTTTCCGATTGTCCGTTGCTCCTTGGGTGAGCGACAGAAGCAAAACAGATTTTGCTACCAAGGTCCTGGACATACTGCATGAAGGTGCGGCTTGTGAACTGCATACCGTTGTCAGTAATGATCCTGTTGAGAACACCAAAGCGGCAGACGAGTCCCTTGAAGAAATTGATGGCTGAGTGTGCTGTCACCTTTCTCACTGCCTCCACTTCAGGACACTTCATGAACTTTATGATTGCAACATACAAGTACTCAAAGCGCCCGGTAGCACGGGAAAAGGGGCCCAAGATGTCGATCCCCCAAACAGAAAATGGCTAGGAGAGAGGGATTGTTTGAAGAGCTTGAGCTGGTTGATTTAGCTTCTTTGAATGGAACTAGCATGCTTCACACTTGGTTACTAGCGCAATTGCATCCTGGAGGGCGGTGGGCCAGAAGAAACCTTGCCGGAATGTTGTGCCGACTAGTGCTCTTGACCCTATGTGGGAGCCACATATGCCTCCATGTATCTCTGCCAACAGCTCCAGTCCATCCTCCTGAGGAATGCACTTCAATTTCACACCATTTGGTTCTTTCTGTATAGGACGTCATCCACAAACTAGTACATACTGGACTGACGGGCTACTTTCTCCACTTCCACTTGTTCCTCAAGGAGTTCTCCTGTTTGGAGGAACTGAACAATGTGACGTGCCCATGCCTGAGCTTGGGGCTCGACGCCAAGGACTAAAGGCATGTCTTCTGCTGTGAGAGTGTTTGTCTCTATGACAAAGACCTCAAGTCTTGCCGGAGCCTATTGCTCCCCAGCAAGCTTTGCGTCATTCCCGGCAACTTCCTCATCGACGACTTCTGGAAGCTCTACAGGGAAGTACTGGTCGGAATTCAACTTTCTTCTTTTATCTTGCCTTGTTGACGATGCTACGGATGACTCAGTTAGCTTGAGCACAAAACTTCCCGGTCACACAGGTAACTTGGGGGTAGCGCGCTTCAACAGCTCGATGACAATGTTGTTCTCCGCACGAGGGACGTGCTCTATGTGCAGGCTGTCGAAGCGCTCCTCTAGCTTTCTCACTTCATCCACATAAGCTTCCATCAATGGGATCTGATAATCCTTATTGATTTTCTTGACAACAAGTTGTGAATCACCTCTAACGATGAGCTTCTAGATTCCAAGGTCTGCCACGATCCTGAGATCGTCAAGCAGTCCTTCATACTCTGCCGTATTGTTTGTTGATCTCTCCTGGGGAAAGTGCATCTGAATCACGTACTTGAGGTGCTCTCCGGTGGGTGCAAAAAGCAGCAAGCCGTCACCGGCCCCTTGCAGGGAGAAAGCCCCATCTAAATACATGACCCATTCTTGCTCAGTTTCCTTGCCGGGAAGAGCTGTTTCTTGGACCTCTTCATTCGGTGTTGGAGTCCAGTTTGCAATGAATTCTGCCAGGGCTCTGCTTTGGATAGTTGAAGGACTGCTTGCCGGTGGACCAACACCTATGGGATCGGGAGGACCCCTTTTGGTTCGGCAGGGAGACGGATATGCGCGAAGAGCAGGTCGAACGAGCAGTACGGGGGATTTTTACCCAGGTTCGGGCCGCTAAGAAGCAAAAACCCTACTCATGCTTTGTGTATTATGGGTGTTCTTGGGTTCTAGCCACATGAGAGCTATGTGGGCAATAGAACACAAATGCTACGTGTGCGAGCTAAAAGATTGGTCGAAAAACATCCTCTACTATAACGCCCTGGGCCTCCTTTTATATGACTAAGGAGATCCCAACAACGGCATATAGTACGTACACGAGGTATATAGTGCTACAGTGTTATCATACCTAACACTGACGGTGTAAGACAAACACATTTAATGCTCCGTCAGGTGCCTCTGACCGTCTACGGGACGGGACAGGACCCCGTCCCATTGACACCACTTAGCCTCCTCCATCGTCGGCGCCTCGACACGTGCCTAGGTGGGGTGACACCTGGCCTCTACGCTGGCGGGATCTTGCCGGGGTGTCTCCTTGTTGGGGGTTTGAAGGCCATCCCGGCATAGTCTTGCCGGGGGTCTAGCCTTTGGCCTTGATCTCGATTGATTGTTTAGATGTTCTCTTGATTTTCCTGCATCTGCATCTATCAGCTCCCTGTCAGGCCTTGATGCTGGAGTGGCTACTACTGCCCATGCACGAGTAAGGGGCACTAGAGAACCCAAACTCTAGTGCACCGACAATCATGCCTAGCCAAAAGGCGTTAAAGAAAAGCGCTTGTTGGGAGACAACCCAACAATTTTACCTTCTGTTTTTATGTGTTCACATAATTAAGCTGTTGTAGTAATCATGTTTTTTATCTTTTATTTCAATAAAGTGCCAAGTAAAGCCTTTGGGACAGTGTGGATACTTGCTTGTTTGATTCTGTGCAAAAACAGAAAGTTTTGCGTCCAGTATTTGAAATATCTGATTTTACTAGGTAGTCAAAAAATTCTGAAAATTTTAGACAACATTTCTACGCAAATTCGTAGAGTTCTCATAAATTTTCAGAATATTTAGAGACAGGTAAGTATGGTGATCATTTAGATCTTTACAGACTATTCTGTTTTTGACAGATTCTATTTTGCATGCATAGTTTGCCTGTCTCAAGTGTTCCTATAGCTTATATTGAGTAATATAAATTGTGGGAATGAAGGAATACAGTAGGTATCATGTGGGAATAATTATGAATCTTGCCTTGACAGTACCTAAGTGAATGATCTATCTTTATTACACTAACCCTTCTCACAAAGTTCTGTTAAGTTTTGTGTCATTGAAGTTTTCAAGTTTTAGGCGAGACACAGATATGAGGAGAATAAGGAGTGACAAGAACATAAGATTGGGGATTCCCAAGGCACCCCCAAGGTAATATCCAAGGAATACTCAAGCGTCTAAGCTTGGGGATGCCCCGGAAGGCATCCCCTCTTTCGTCTTCAACACTATCGATATATCTCACTTGGAGCTATATTTTTATTCGTCACATAATATGAGTTTTGCTCGGAGAATCATTTTTTTATCTGTTAGGTGTTATTTATAATCTTATTTTTTCAATAAAATTTCCAATAATTGCCTTAGGATCCTTGCATTGCATGTTTTGATATGTGCTGGGTAAAAACAGATACTTCTGCTGTAGTGTTTGAATTTTCATATTATACGGGAATGTTGAAAGTTTCTGAAATTTTTACACAGTGTTTTCATATAATTTTCATAGATTTTCCTAAATTTTCATAACTTTTTCTATTACATACGTACACTATTTTCATAAATTGCTAAAGATTGTCCTATTTGGACATATTGTTGTCATAGTTTTGTTACCTACTTATCCTAGTTTCCACAGCTTATATTGGAAAATATAAATTGTGGAAATGATAGTATGTAGTACCTCATGTTTGAAAATTATTGTGCAACTTTTATTGGTAGTACATAAAGAGTTGATTTATTATTATGTGTACTAACCTATCTCACGAGTTCTATTTGAGTTTTGTGTGGATGAAGTTTTTGAGAATAGGTGAAACCATGATATGAGAGGATTGTACAAGATACAAAAGATCAAGCTTGGGGATGACCAAGGCACCCCAAGTAAATATTTAAAGAAGTCTCAAGCATCTAAGCTTGGGGATGCTACGCATCCCACCTCTCTTCATCAACAATTATTGGTTAGCCTATATTGAGCCTAAATTTTAATTCGATCACATGATGCATGCTATTCTTGGAGTGATATTTTTGTTTTGCTTCCTATTTAAATAAAATACTAAGATCTGAAAATATTTATTGACAAAGGGAGAGAAAGTCCTCACATAGCTACTTAATTGTTTGACTACTCATTGATCTTCACTTATATGTTTTGGAATAGTTTTGTCTTTTGCTCTAGTGCTTCACTTATATCTTTATAGAGCACGGCGGTGGTTTCATTTTATAGAAATTGTTGAGATCTCATGCTTCACTTATATTATTTTGAGAGACTCTAAATAGCATGGTAATTTGTTTAGGTTATGAACTTAGTCCTAATATAATGGGCATCCTAGAGGGATATAATAAAAACTTTCATATAAAGTGCATTGAATACTAGGAGAAGTTTGATTCATTCCATAAAGTTTGAGATATAAATATGATGATATTAGAGTCATGCTAATGAGTAATTGTGAATTGGTAGAAATACTTGTGTCAAAGGTTTGTGATTCCCGTAGCATGCACGTATAGTGAGCCGTTATGTAACGAAGTCGGAGCATGATTTGTTTAGTGGTTGTCATCCTTTGTGTGACGGTCGGGAGCGCGCGATGGTTAACTCCAGCCAACCTCTCCCCTAGGAGCATGCGTCTAATACTTTGCTTCGATAATTAATAGACTTTTGCAATAAGTATGTGAGTTCTTTATGACTAATGTGAGTCCATGGATTATATGCACTCTCACCCTTCCACCTTTGCTAGCCTCCCTAGTACCGCGCAACTTTCGCCAGTGCATTAAACCCACCATATACCCTTCCTCAAAACAACCACCATACCTACCTATTCTGGCATGTCCATAGACATTCCGAGATATATTGCCATGCAACTTCCACCGTTCCATTTATGACACGCATCATAATTTTCATATTGCTTTGCATGATCATGTAGTTGACATCTTATTTGTGGCAAAGCCATCGTTCATATTCTTTATACATGTCACTCTTGACTATTGCACATCCTGGTACACCGCCGGAGGCATTCATATAGAGTCATATTTTTTTCTAAGTATCAAGTTGTAATTCTTGAGTTGTAAGTAAATAAAAGTGTGATGATCATCATTATTAGAGCATTGTCCCATGTGAGGAAAGGATGATGGAAGCTATGATTCCCTCAAAAGTTGGGATGAGTCTCCGGACTTTACAAAAAATAAAAGAGGCCAGAGAAGCCCAAATAAAAAAAGAGGCCAAAGAGGCCCACCAAAAAAAGAAAAAAAGGAAATATAAAAATGAGAGAAAAGAGAGAAGGGGCAATGCTACTATCCTTTACCACACTTGTGCTTTAGTGTAGCACCATGTTTTTCATATAGAGAGTCTCCTATATTGTCACTTTCATATACTAGTGGGAATTTTTCATACAACTTGGCTTGTATATTCCGATGATGGGCTTCCTCAAATTGCCCTAGGTCTTCGTGAGCAAGCGAGTTGGATGCACACCCACTTAGTTTCTTTTTGAGCTTTTATACACTTCTAGCTCTAGTACATCCGTTGCATGGTAATCCCTACTCAATCACATTGATATCTATTAATGGGCATCTCCATAGCCTGTTGATACGCCTAGTTGATGTGAGACTATCTTCTCCTTTTCTTCACAACCTCCACCATATTCTGTTCCACCTATAAGTGCTATATCCATGGCTCACGCTCGTGTATTGCGTGAGAGTTGAAAAGGTTTGAGAACATAAAAGGTGTGAAACAATTGCTTGACTTGTCATCGGGGTTGTGCATGATATAAATACTTTGTGTGGGGAAGATGGAGCATAGCCAGACCATATGATTTTGTAGGGATAACTTTCTTTTGCCATGTTATTTTGAAGAGACACAATTGCTTTGTTAGTATGCTTGAAATATTACTATTTTTATGTCAACCTTTAGCTTTTGTTTTGAGTCTTATGGATCTGAACATTCTTGCCACAATAAAGTAGATTGCATTTCTCAAACTTGTGCACTTGCTAGCATTCACACTTCATAAATTATTTCTTTTATCATTTACCTACTTGAGGACGAGCAGGAATTAAGATTGGGATTGCTGATACATCTCCAACCTATCTATAATTTATGAAGTATTCATGCCATGTTTACAACAATTCTATATGATTTTGGTATGATTTTATTAGAACTAACCCGGACTAATGTTGTTTTGAGCAGAACTACCGTGGTGTCGTTTTTTTGTGCAGAAATAAAAAAAATCGGAATGGGCTGAAAATTTAGTATGATTTTTTGGACCAAAAGAGACCCCCGAAGCATTGGAGTTGGGCCAGAAGAACCACGAGGAGTTCACAAGCCTGCCAGGCGCGACCACCCCCCTCGCCGCGCCTAGCAGGATTGCCATCGCCTCGTGGCACCCCTTGGCTTGAGATCAACGCCAAAAATTCCTAAAAATATAGAAACCTCCGAAAAGAAACCTATATCGGGAGTTCCGCCGCCGCTAGCCTCCAAATCCATGTAAAACCAATCGGGATCCCGTTCCGGCACCCTGCCAGAGGGAGAAATCATCACCGGAGGCCATGTTCATCATCCCGGCGCTCTCCATGACGAGGAGGGAGTAGTTCACCCTCGGGGCTGAGGGTATGTACCAGTAGCTATGTGTTTGATCTCTCTCTCTCTCTCGTGTTCTTGAGATGGCACGATCTTGATGTACCGCGAGCTTTATTGATATAGATGAATCATATGGAGTTTTTCCCCCTCTATCTTGTTGTGATGAATTGAGTTTTCCCTTTGAAGTTTTCTTATCGGATTGAGTCTTTAAGGATTCAAGAACACTCGATGTATGTATTGTGATGGGATATCCGTGGTGACAATGGGATGTTCTATTGAAACACTCGATGTATGTTTTGGTGATCAACTTTCGGTTTCCGTAACCTTGGGAATCTATGCATAGGGGTTGGCACACATTTTTGTCTTGACTTTCCGGTACAAACTTTGGGGCACTCTTTGAAGTTATTTGTGTTGGATTGAACATGATGAATCTGAAATTGTGTGATGCATATCGTATAATCAATCCCATGGGTACTCATGGTGACATTAGAGTATCTAGGTGACATAAGGGTTTTGGTTGATGTGTGTCTTAAGGTGTTATTTTAGTATGAACTCTAGGGCTGTTCGTGACACTTATAGGGATAGCTCATAAGATTGATCGGAAAAGATAACTTTGAGATGGTTTCGTACCCTACAATAATTTATTTGTTAGTTCTCCGCTATTTTGTGACTTTGGAGTGAACTCATTGTCACACGAGAGGTATTTACATATGATTCAACTATGTCACTATTGTTGAGAGAAATTGCAATAGTGAAAGTATGAAACCTAGGCCTTGTTTCTAAGCATTGCAATACCGTTTGTGATCACTTTTATCATTAGTTACCTTGCTGTTTTTATATTTTAAGATTACAAAAACCTATATCTACCATCCATATTACACTTGTATCACCATCTCTTCGCCGAACTAGTGCACCTATATAGTTTACCATTGTATTGGGTGTGTTGGGGACACAAGAGACTCTTTGTTATTTGGTTGCAGGGTTGTTTGAGAGAGACCATCTTCATCCTACATTTCCCACAGATTGATAAACCTTAGGTCATCCACTTGAGGGAAAATTGTCGCTGTCCTACAAAACTCTACGCTTGGATGCCCAACACGAGTCTACAAGAAGGTTGTGTAGTAGACATCAAGCTCTTTTCTGGCGCCGTTGCCGGGGAGGTGAGTGATTGGAGGTATATCTTTAGATTTTGCAATCAAATCTTTTAGTTTCTTGTTTTTCACTAGTTTCTCTTTATAAAAGAAAACTACAAAAAAGGAATTGAGGTTGCCTCATATGCTTCATCTTTTTAATGTCTTTCATGAAAATGATGGAAAGGGAAATTGTGCTCAAGTGTTAAAAGAAGAAGTTATTAAAATGTTTGGTAGTAAATCTTTGAGTTATGAGCATGATTGCAATGTTGTTAGTATCAATTCTTTGAATATCCATAGTACTAATGATGATTGCACTAGTCATGATAAAACGATTTCTTATAAGCATGTAAATTGTTGTGGAGTGCATAGAGTTTATGAAGACATGCCTAAAAGGGAAAATATATTTCGTAAGAGGCATAAGTATTTACAAACTAAATGGTTGCAAGATAGGCTATATGTTTGTGTTGAAAAACTTAATATTTCTAGCCGTCCTTGTGAACTTTGCAATGAAAGTGTTCATTTTAATTTCCAATGTGAATTATTTCATGATCGAATTGTGTCTAAAAATTGTGATAACCTCATTACCCTTGAGCATCATAATGAACTTAGTCTATTTTTGGGGTATGAATAAATGAAACATAAAACTAAGGATGTTCCAGCTTGGGTTTCTCATGAAAATGATTGATTTTGATCCAAATGAAATCTATATGTATTGCGTGGTAAATTGCATTGAGAATCCTTATATTTCCAATTACATAAAGACAAGAAAACAAATAGAAGATGAACATAATACCAATGAAGGGGAAGAGGTTTTCCAATATCCTACTATTTTTTCTGATGATGAATCAGGTAACGAGGAGGAGCTTTTTATTCAACCAACCTCTTTAAAAAGAAGCTTGGAGGAATTAAATAAACCCACACATAATGTGGTGAAGAAGAAGAATAGAAGGAAAAGTAAAGGTAAAGAGGTATCTCTCCCAAATAATGCTGCTCCCATTATTGATAGGCCTCATGAGAATGAATCAAAAATAGTTGTAGAAGATGATACACTTGAGGATGATTTTGTTATGCCTATTGCTTGTTGTGATAACTATGATTGGGAAGATAATGATACTTCTTATAATATTGAAAATATTTAGGGAATCAACTTGGAGGATGATGATAATATTTTCTATACTATTGGTGCTATTCATATCATTAATGATGAGAGTGATTATGTTTGTGATATACAAAGCCACAAGCTTGGGGATGCTATGTTTGTGAAAATGACATGTTTGAGAATTTATTTTCTACAATTAATGTTTCTCCCAAGCTTGGGTATGCTATGCTTAATGAAGATGATCTTTTTATCCCCCCTACTTTGAATGATCAAATTTGTTATAATGATTGCATGCCTCCTATCTATGATTATTATTGTGATGACACATATGCTATAAAGAGTAATGACAACCATGAAACCTACTATCATGATTTTAATATTCAATGTGGTTATGTAAATCAAGTATCTCATGATAGTTATTTTGTTGAGTTTACTCCCACTATTATGAATGACAAGAAAATTGCTTATGAGGAGAGTGACAAATTTTCTATGCTTGTAGATCATGAAAAGAATGCTTGATGTGCTGGTTATATTGTAGAATTACTTCATGATGCTACTGAAAATTATTACGAGGGAGGAACATATGCTTGTAGTAATTGCAATAATATCATGTTTCCTCTCTATGTGTTCAAAGGTTTGAAGTTATGCTTGTTTTGCCTTCCTATGCTAGACAATTCTTGTTCCCATAAATTGTTTAATCACAAAATACCTATGAATAGGAAGTGGGTTAGAATTCAATGTGCTTGTCATGTGATTCATGATGCTCTTTTGAATGTTTCAATTATTATTCCTATGTGAGCATCATTGAAATCATCATGCCTAGCTAAAAGGCATTAAAGAGCGCTTGTTGGGAGATAACCCAACACTTTTATATTATATTTTGATGTGTTCACATGATTAATATACTGTATTAATCATGTTTTGTGTATTTTATTTAAATAAAGTTCCAAGTAAAGCCTTTGGGATAGTGTGGATACTTGCTTGTTTGTTTATGTGCAAAAACAGAAAGTTTTGCATCCAGTATTTGAATTGTATGATTTTATGAGAGTCGAAAAATTCTAAAAATTTTACAAAACATTTATACATAAGTTTATTGAGTTTTACTAATTTTTCAGAATTTTTAGAGTCAGGGAAGTATGGTGATCATTCATATCTTTACAGACTATTCTGTTTTTGACAGATTCTATTTTGCATGCATAGTTTGCTTGTTTCAAGTGTTCCAATAGCTTATATTGAGTAATATAAATTGTGGGAATGAATTAATACAGTAGGTATCATGTGTTAATAATTATGAATCTTGCCTTGACAGTACCTAAGTGAATGATCTATCTTTATTACACTAACCCTTCCCACAAAGTTCCGTTAAGTTTTGTGTGATTGAAATTTTCAAGTTTTGGGTGACGTATCGATATGAGGAGAATAAGGAGTGACAAGAACCTAAGCTTGGGGATTCCCAAGGCACCCCGAAGGTAATATTCAAGGAGGACTCAAGCGTCTCGTCTAAGATTGGGGATGCCCCGGAAGGCATCCCCTCTTTCGTCTTCAACACTATCGGTATATCTCACTTGGAGCTCTTTTTTTTTCGTCACATAATATGAGTTTTGCTTGGAGCATCATTTTATTTTTTTGTTCTCTTTTAGTTGTTATTTATAATATTTTTTTTAAATAAAAATTTCCAAGAATTGCCTTAGGATGCTTGCATTGCATGTTTTGAAATGTGCTGGGTGAAAACAGAAACATCTTCTGTAGTGTTTGAATTTTCATATTTTACTGGAATGTGGAAAGTTTCTGCAAATTTTACACACTGCTTTAATATAAATTTTACAGCATGTCGTAAATTGGCATAATTTTTGGAGTTACTTAAGTACACTGGTTTCATAGATTGCTATAGACTGTTCTGTTTAGACAGATTGTTGTCATAGTTTTTTTATCTACTTATCCTATAGTTTCCCTATCCTATATTGGTAGATATAAATTGTGGAAATGATAGTATACAGTACCTAATGTTTTAAAATTATTGTGCAACTTGTCTCACCATTACATAAAGAGTTGATTTATTATTATGTGCACTAACCTATCTCACGAGTTCTTTTCGAGTTTTGTGTGGATGAAGTTTTTGAGAATAGGTGAAACCATGATATGAGATGATTGAACAAGATACAAAATCTCAAGCTTGGGGATTCCCAAGGAACCACAAGTAAATATCTCAATAAGTCTCAAGCATCTAAGCGTGGAAATGCTACGCATCCCACCTCTCTTCGTCAACTATCGGTTAGCCTATGTGGAGCCTAAATTTTTATTCGTTCACATGATGCATGCTATTCTTGGAGTGTTCTTTTTCTTTTGCTTGCTGTTTGAATAAAATACTCACATCTGAAAATATTTATTGAGAGAGAGAGAAAAAGTCCTCACATAGCTACTTGATTGTTTGACTACTCATTGACCTTCACTTATATGTTTTGGAGTAGTTTTGTCATTTACTCTCGTGCTTCACTTATATCCTATGAGTTAATGGTTGAATGAACTGAATATCATAAATCTAAAATTATATAGGTTTTATATGCTAAATCCCATGGGGAGTAATGATTTCACGTATAAGAAGTATAGGTGGTAAAATTTATTAAAAGTTAGCGAACACCGCATTGGTCAATTGAACCATTCATGAAAGAACATTGAAGGAAGAGAGATTTCACATATAAATATACTATCTTGGACATATTCTATGATTGTGAATACCCATTAATTATTTTCAAACTTGAGCAAATTAGTTGAACTTGGACAAGGAAGACAACGTAATGAGTTATGCTTGGGTATATTTGTATAGAAGTTATATTGTTATGGATCCTCCAACATGTGGTGCTTGCTTCCACCTCATACTAGCCAAAACTTCCGCACCAAGTAGAAATACTACTTGTGAATCCAAACACCCTTAAACCCAAAGTTGTTCCATATGAGTCCACCATACCTACCTATATGCGGTATTTACCTGCCGTTCCAAGTAAATTTTCATGTGACAAACTCTAAACCTTCAAATAATATTCTGTTTTGTATGCCCGAATCGCTCATATAGTAACTAGGGGATGTCAGTATCTTCCATGCAAGGTGGGTTATTCTCACGATATATGTTGATTAACAATCATTCACGAGAAAGTGGCTGGTAATAGGGATTCCTTGTTCCGAAATAAAAAAATGCAAATAATCAAAAAACCTCCCCGAGGAATGTTGTTGGTATGGACGGTACCCGTGGATTTGGCTCGCCATGGGGTGTGATTGATTGGTGGAGGGGGAGTAAAAACTTTACCATTCTGTTTGGGAACCGCCTATAATGTATCTGGCATGGAAGATACCGAGATCTCTCGGTTGTTATGGTGAAAATGAAAGCATGCCGCTCAAAATTATTATTCATCTCTGTTTTAAAAGCTCGAGCTCTGGCACCTTTGCAAATCAATGCTTCCCTCTGTGAAGGGCCTATATTTTACTTTCATGTACTTACCTTTATGCAAGAGTCATGGCGATCTTCACCACTTCCTATATTTTGCATTTTTCTCTTGTCAAGCGTCATGTGTTGGGGAAAGATCCAAGAATATATGGCGATTCAAATATATTTGATCATGAATTATTGTTGACAACTATCTATATGGTAAATAAGTTGGGAGGTGAAACTTTAAGCCCCTATCTTTGTTTGTGTTCGACGGATGCCATTTTCTCTAAAAATATGCTTTGAGTGTTAACAATCATGGAATAAATATGATACTTGAGTATGTGGAATTTGCTAAATCAAATCTCTTACATAGACCCTTCCTGAAAATAAGATGAATTGCAATTGTTTGGTGACTGAAAGCATAATTTGTTAGTCTATACTTTAACATGTGGATAGCTTGTTATTTCATCATAAGAATGTTTATGAGATGAGCTACTGTTTATGATATATAATGATGCTAGAAAAAGTGTTTGGAATTATCATTGATCAAATGTATGCACTATGCTAGCATTCACACTTCATAAATTATTTCTTTTATCATTTACCTACTCGAGGACGAACAGGAATTAACCTTGGGGATGCTGATAGGTCACCAACGTATCTATAATTTATGAAGTATTCATGCCATGTTTACAATAATTCTATATGATTTTGGTATGATTTTATTAGAACTAACCTGGACTGACGTTGTTTTTAGTAGAACTACCATGGTATCGTTTTTTGTGCAGAAATAAAAGTTCTCGGAATGGGCAAAAAAATTAGTATGATTTTTATGGACCAAAAGAGACCCCCGAAGCATTGGATCTAGGCCAGAAGAGCCACAAGGAGGCAGCAAGCCTGCTAGGCGTGGCCACCCCCCTAGCCCGCGCCTAGCAGGCTTGTCACCGCCTCGTGGCCCCCCTTGATGTGATCGATGCCAAAAAATTCCTATAAATATAGAAAGCTCCGGAAAGAAACCTAGATCAGGAGTTCTGCCGTTGAAGCCTCCAGAGCCACGAAAAACCAATCTGGAGCCTATTCAGGCACCCTGTTGGAGGGGGAAACCATCATCGGAGGCCATCTTCATCATCCCGACGGTCTACATGACGAGGAGGGAGTAGTTCACCCTTGGTCTGAGGGTATGTACTAGTAGCTAGGTGTTTGATCTCTCTCTCTCTCTCTCGTTTTCTTGAGATGGCACGATCTTGATGTACCGCGAGCTTTATTGATATAGATGAATCATATGGAGTTTTCCCTCTCTATCTTGTTGTGATGAATTGAGCTTTCCCTTTGAAGTTTTCTTATCGGATTGAGTCTTTAAGGATTTGAGAACACTTGATGTATGTCTTGCGATGGGATATCCGTGGTGACAATGGGATGTTCTATTGATCCACTTGATGTATGTTTTGGTGATCAACTTGCGGGTTCCGTGACCTTGAGAATCTATGCATAGGGGTTGGCACACGTTTTTGTCTTGACTTTCTGGTACAAACTTTGGGGCACTCTTTGAAGTTATTTGTGTTGGATTGAACATGATGAATCTGAAATTGTGTGATGCATGTCGTATAATCAGGCCCATGGGTACTCGTGGTGACATTGGAATATCTAGGTGACATTAGGGTTTTGGTTGATGTGTGTCCTAAGGTGTTATTTTAGTACGAACTCTAGGGCTGTTCGTGACACTTATAGGGACTGTTCGTGACACTTATAGGGATAGCTCATAAGATTGATCGGAAAAGATAACTTTGAGGTGGTTTCATACCCTACAATAATTTCTTCATTAATTCTCTGCTATTTGTGACTTTGGACTGAACTCTTTGTCGCACGAGAGGTATTTACATTTGATTCAACTATGTCATTATTGTTGAGAGAAATTGCACTAGCGAAAGTATGAACCCTAGGCCTTGTTTCTAAGCATTGCAATACCATTTGTGATCACTTTTATCATTAGTTACCTTGTTGTTTTTATATTTTGAGATTACAAAAACCTATATCTACCATCCATATTACACTTGTATCACCATCTCTTCGCCGAACTAGTGCACCTATACAATTTACCATTGTATTGGGTGTGTTGGGGACACAAGAGACTCTTTGTTATTTCGTTGCAAGGTTGTTTGAGAGAGACCATGTTCATCCTACATCTCCAATGGATTGATAAACTTAGATCATACACTTGAGGGAAAATTGTCGCTGTCCTACAAAACTCTGCGCTTGGAGGCCCAACACGAGTCTACAAGAAGAAGGTTGTGTAGTAGACATCAGACTGGAATTTGTTACTCTGTGTGACGGAGAGGTATCTCAGGGCCCACTCGGTAATAAAACATCACCACAAGCCTTGCAAGTAATGTGACTAAAGTGTTAGCCATGGGATCTTGTATTACGGAACGAGTAAAGAGACTTGCCGGTAACGGGATTGAACTAGGTATATAGATATCGAGGATCGAATCTCGGGCAAGTAACATACCAATAAACAAAGGGAACAACATACAAGATGAACTAAATCCTTGACATAGAGGTTCAATCGATAAAGATCTCCATAGAATATGTAGGAACCAATATGAGCATCCAGGTCCCGCTATTGGTTATTGACCGTGGAGGTGTCTCGGTCATGTCTACATAGTTCTCGAACCCGCGGGGTCTGCACACTTAAGGTTCAGTGACGTTTCGGTAGTGTACAGTTATGTATGGTGGTGAACGATGATTGTTCGGAGTCCCGGATGAGATCCCGGACATCATGAGGAGCTCCTGAATGGTCTGGAGGTAAAGATTTATATATAGGAAGTCTTGTTTTGGTCACCGAGAAAGTTTCGGGCTCATCAGTAGTGTATCAAGAATGCCGGGAGGGTACCGGGGGACCATCGGGAGGGGTGTCTCGACCCAAAGGCCTCATGGGCTGTGAGAGGAGGAAGACAAGCCCGTGGTGGGATGGCCGAAGCCTCCCTTAAGGGTCCATGTGGCTGGGGTGAAGGGAGAAGGCAGAGGCCCAAAGGTGGAAAAATTTCCAAGTGGGGGAGGAGTCCTACTAGGAGTAGGATTGGAGTCCAACTCCCTCTCCTCCCCACTTCAGCCAAACCTAGGGCAGCCCTAGGGTGCAGCCTCTCCTACCCCTCCTCCTATATATACTAGAGGTTTAGAGGTGAGGGCTAGCCCTAATTGCAACATGCTCCCTCTACTTCATCTAGATCGGTTTTCTCCTCTACTCTACTTCAGCGGTGCTTAGGCGAAGCCCTGCCGGAATAGTTCCACCACCATCGCCGCCACGCTATTGTTGGAAATATGCCCTAGAGGCAATAATAAAATGGTTATTGTTGTATTTCCTTGTTCATGATAATTGTCTATTGTTCGTGCTACAATTGTATTAACCCGTAGCGATGTTGAAGTCTGTCCGAATCATGTTAGTAATTGCCGCATTTTATGATTATGAGATTTGGCAAATGGACGTCAAAACGGCATTCCTTAATGGCTTCCTCAAGGAAGAACTGTATATGATGCAGCCGGAAGGTTTTGTCGATCCTAAAGATGCTAACAAGGTATGCAAGCTCCAGCGCTCCATCTATGGGCTGGTGCAAGCATCTCAGAGTTGGAACATTCGCTTTAATGAGGTGATTAAAGCGTTTGGGTTTGTACAGGTTTATGGAGAACCCTGTATTTACAAGAAAGTGAGTGGGAGCTTTGTAGCATTTCTCGTATTATATGTGGATGACATACTGGTAATGGGAAATGATATAGAACTCTTGGAAAGTATAAAGGCCTACTTGAATAAGCGCTCCGGTGATGGTGGTGGAGTGATTCCGGCAGGGCTTCGCCTAAGCGCTGCAGAAAACCGATCTAGAGGAGAAACTGTGCACCGGTGAAACGGGTAGCACGTGGCCGGAAATTCTGTCCAAAAACCACCCAATCCACTAGTATATATAGGAGGAGAGGAGAGGAGAGGCAGCCAAGGCCTTTGGGTCAGCCGAAATAGGAGGTGGGAAGCAATCCTACTTCACCTCCAATCCTAGTTTGAGTAGGATTGCCTCCTATTGGCTGATTTTCCACTTTTTGCTTTAGGACTTTCTCTCCTGCGCCATGGGCCTTTGTGGCTGTTTTCCCAGCCCACTAAGGGCTGGTTATTATTATCCCACAGCCCATGGACCTCTTGGGGTCGAAATACCCCTCCCGGAGGCCTCCCGGTACACTACCGGCCCTCCCGGTACACTACCGGCACTCCCGGTACACTACCGATGAGTCCGAAACTTTTCCGGAAACCAAACTGGGACTTCCTATATATGAATCTTTACCTCCGGACCATTATGGAGCTCCTCGTGACGTCCGGGATCTCATCCGGGACTCCGAACAAACTTCGGTCACCACCATACATAACTCTACACTACCGAAACGTCACCGAACCTTAAGTGTGCAGACCCTGCGGGTTCGAGAACTATGTAGACATGACCGAGACACCTCTACGGTCAATAACCAATGGCGGTACCTGGACGTCCACATTGGTTCCTACATATTCTTCGAAGATCTTTATTGGTCGAACCTCTATGTCAAGGTTTCAGTTAATCCCGTATAACGTTCCCTTTGTTCTTCGGTATGTTACTTGCCCGAGATTCGATCGTCGGTATCGCCATACCTAGTTCAACCCCGTTACCGGCAAGTCTCTTTACTCGTTCCGTAATACAAGATCCCATGACTAACACTTAGCCACATTGCTTGCAAGGCTTGTTGTGATGTTGTATTACTGAGTGGGCCCTGAGATACCTCTCCGTCACACGGAGTACCAAATCCCAGTCTCGATCCATGCCAACTCAACAGACACCATCGGAGATACCTGTAGAGCACCTTTATAGTCACCCAGTTACGTTGCGACGTTTGATACACACAAGGCACTCCTCCGATATCCGTGAGTTGCATGATCTCATGGTCATAGGAACATATACTTGACATGCAGAAAACAGTAGCAATAAACTGACACGATCATATGCTATGTTTGTAGTTTCGGTCTTATCCATCACATCATTCTCCTAATGATGTGACCCCATTATCAAATGACATCTCATGTCCATGGCTAGGAAACCTTAACCATCTTTTGATCAACGAGCTAGTCTATTAGAGGCATACTAGGGACATGGTTTTGTCTATGTATCCACACATGCATCTAAGTCTCCGATCAATACAATTATAGCATGGATAATAAACGATTGTCATGAACAAGGAAATATGATAATAACTAATTTATTATTGCCTCTAGGGCATATTTCCAACACCAAAGTGATCCCGGAGCGGAACACTGGACAGCGGTCAAGAATATCCTGAAGTACCCGAAAAGGACAAAGGACATGTTTCTCGTATATGGA
The DNA here is from genome assembly GCA_022496015.1 of Hordeum marinum. Taxonomy (NCBI): domain Eukaryota; kingdom Viridiplantae; phylum Streptophyta; class Magnoliopsida; order Poales; family Poaceae; genus Hordeum; species Hordeum marinum. The sequence continues at coordinate 499,953,562 of CM039678.1, read as the reverse complement.
GGTGCCAAACAGCTCGTCGTAAAGGGTTATGTCGATGCTAGCTTCGACACAGATCCAGACGACTCCAAGTCGCAAACCGGATACGTGTATATTTTGAACGGAGAGGCAGTCAGCTGGTGCAGCGGCAAGCAAAGCATCGTGGCGGCATCTACATGTGAAGCGGAGTACATAGCTGCTTCGGAAGCAGCAAAGGAAGGAGTCTGGATGAAGGAGTTCATCACCGACCTAGGAGTGATTCCCAATGCATCGGGCCCGATGACTTTGTTCTGTGACAACACTGGAGCTATTGCCCTTGCGAAGGAGCCCAGGTTTCACAAGAAGACAAGACACATCAAGCACCACTTCAACTCCATCCGTGATTACATTCAGGAGGGAGATATAGATATTTGTAAAGTGCACACGGATCTGAATGTCACAGATCCGTTGACTAAACCTCTCTCACGAGCAAAACATGATCAACACCAGAATGCTATGGGTGTTCGATTCATCACAATATAACTAGATTATTGACTCTAGTGCAAGTGGGAGATTGTTGGAAATATGCCCTAGAGGCAATAATAAAATGGTTATTATTGTATTTACTTGTTCATGATAATTATCTATTGTTCGTGCTACAATTGTATTAACCAGAAACCGTAATGCATGTGTGAATACATAGACCACAACAAGTCCCTAGTGAGCCTCTAGTTGACTAGCTCGTTGATCAGTAGATGGTCACGGTTTCATGACCATGGACATTGGATGTCGTTGATAATGGGATCACATCATTAGGAGAATGATGTGATGGACAAGACCCAATCCTAAGCATAGCACAAGATCGTGTAGTTTGTTTGCTAAAGCTTTTCAATGTCAAGTATCGTTTCCTTAGTCCATTAGATTGTGCAACTCCCGGATACCGTAGGAATGCTTTGCGTGTGCCAAACGTCACAACGTAACTGGGTGGCTATAAAGGTGCACTACGGGTATATCTGAAAGTGTCTGTTGGGTTGGCACGAATCGGGACTGGGATTTGTCACTCCGTGTGACGGAGAGGTATCTCTAGGCCCACTCGGTAAGACATCATCATAATGAGCTCAATGTGACTAAGGAGTTAGCCACGGGATGATGTATTATGGAACGAGTAAAGAGACTTGCCGGTAACGAGATTGAACAAGGTATAGGGATACCGACGATCGAATCTCAGGCAAGTATCATACCGATAGACAAAGGGAATTGTATACGGGATTGATTGAATCCCAGACATCATGGTTCATCCGATGAGATCATCGTGGAGCATGTGGGAACCAACATGGGTATCCAGATCCCGTTGTTGTTTATTGGCCGAAGAAGTGTCTCGGTCATGTCCATGTGTCTCCCGAACCCGTAGGGTCTACACACTTAAGGTTCGATGATGATAGGGTTATAGGGAAATGGTATATGTGACTACCGAAGATTTTTCGGAGTCCCGGATGAGATCCCGAACGTCACAAGGAGCTCCAGAATGGTCCGGAGGTAAAGATTGATATATAGGAATTCCAGTTTTGGTCACCAAAAAGTTTTCGGGCTCATCGGTAGTGTACCGGGAGTGCCGGGAGGGTGTCGGAGGACCCCTGGGAGGGGTGTGACGACCAGAGGACCTCATGGTCTGTTAGATAAAGTGTTCTAGCACTTATTGGGCTGGTAAAGACTTTTTCTAAAGGCCCATGCGCATAGGGATCAAGAGATAAGGGCAAAAGGAGTTTAAAAGAGGAGGTCCACCTCCCTTGTGGGAGGTGGACTCATCCCCACCTTCGGTCGAACCTCTCCTCTTTGGAGGAGGGGCCAAGGCAGCCCTCCCTCTCCCTCCTCCTATATATACTTGAGGTTTTGGCCTTTTGAGACAAGATCTGATCTCTCTCTCACGGCGAAGCCCTACCTCTCTTCTTCCTCCTCCGCAGCGCTTAGGCGAAGTCCTGCCGGAATACCTTGCTACTCCACCAACCATGCCGTCGTGCTGCTGTTGGAGCCCTTCCCCAACCTCTCCTTCCTCCTTGCTGGATCAAGGTGTAGGAGACGTCACCGGGCTACACGTGTGTTGAACGTGGAGGCGTCGTTGTTCGACGCTTAGATCGGAATCCACCGCGATCTGAATCGTTGCGAGTACGACTCCACCAACTGCGTTCTTGTAACGCTTCCTCTTAGCGATCTTCAAAGGTATGAAGATGCAATCTCTTCCCACTCGTTGCTGGTTTCTCCATGGATAGATCTTGGTGATCGTAGGAATTTTTTTGATTTACTACTACCTCTCCCAACAGCTATCGCGTTGCCGGAGTACCTCTCCGCTCCCTCTTGCTGGATCAAGAAGGCGGAGATCGTCATCGAGCTGTACGTGTGTTGAACACGGAGGTGTCGTCTGTTCGACGCTAGATCGGGACGGATCGTGATTAGATCGCGGGATGCTCGGCGATTTGGATCGCGAAGACGTTCGGCTACATCAACCGCGTTTCTTAACGCTTCCCGCTTAGCGATCTACAAGGGTATGTAGATCCACTCTCCCTCCCGTAAATGCTAATGACCATGGATAGATCTTGCGTGTGCGTAGGAAAAGTTTTGTTTCCCATGCAATGTTCCCTAACACCGCCGCCACCGGGGCCGCCTGGCCAAGGGCCGGCGCGGCATACCGACGATGGCGGGAGAGAGGAGGGAAGGGGGGCGAGGAGGGGGTGAGGCGCGGCCCGGTCACCGCAGGGGCGACGCGGGTTGCGGGAGGGGGAAAGGGGGGAACGACTAGAGGGCCAGGTCATATATACACGTTATTGCTCAATTTGAGTTATGCATTTGATTTCTTTTAAGAAATTTCAATGGGCTACTATTATGTACTACCTTTATGTACCGAAATACTTGTAGCTGTGGAACTAGTACAAGTTCTTCTAACTGAAAATATTTCGATACAAAAGAGGTACTATTTTGTATTAAATCAACGACACTTATTTGAAATAAAGAGAGTACGAGTCTAATTAGTCCGAACCTGTTTTAAAAGTGTGCAAATCTAGCTAACAGTGACCACAATGTTCAACATTAATACATTGAAATTTTTAACTTTAATGCATCGGTTATACATGAATACTAGTAATAATATCAGCTGAAGAACATTTTCTTGTGTGTCTAGACATGTTGAACTCTCGAAAAAAGTACATTCACAACAGGGAGTGACAGTGGATGGTCAGTAGTGGCCGGTCACAAATTAATTGCAACCCAGTCCATACAAATCGTATATGTCGACACCCCACATATCCAACCCATACCTGGGGCGGATATGGAAAGGCTTGGTGCGTCTGTCACGTCGGACCATTACAAATTTTATCAAATTGACCAAGTCCATCAAATCCACCACCCTCCTCTTGCGTTTGTCCAACATTTCGCGTGTGTGAGCCGTCGCTGCCCTCCACCTTGGCTTCCCCACCCACGCCGCCGTCCCCGTTCCCCACCCTAGCTAGATGTCATAGTCGGGTACACCGCCCCTCGCCATCGGCACTGATGATGTCGTCCGTGGTGGCCGCATTCATTGGGATGAGCTGTAAGGTGGGGAACGTCGCTCGGAGGGAGCGATGAAGGAAGCAACACGAATGGGGACTGGCAACGAAAGAAGTTCCGATCAAAGAGGTTGTGGACATCAACGAGGATGTGTCCCCTCCGTTGCTCGCCCGCCCCACCCGCAACCACCCTGCCACCAACAAGAAAGACACCATCCACCCCGACCGCGATCGATAACGATCCGATGTTCGAATGGGCGATTCCGGTGGGTAGATGGAACCGGAGGCGTTGTGCAACCCGTCGCAACTCCAATGGGCGTGGCCAAGCATGGGTAGCATCGACGCCCATTCTGCGTGGGTCTTTTTCAACGGAATGTCGTAGGAGGACACGATACATTTTCTGCTCCATTTTGTATCGCTTCTTTCGTTATTTGCTAAGCCATTGGATAAAATTGTGGCATATGTCATTCCATCAATTAGTTGCATATGTCATTGGATCAATTTATTGCATATGATGTTTGTTTATTTGGAATCATGATCATTTTAGGACAATTTCATATCGGACATGATGAATGATGGTCAAAAGCCTATGGAGCCTATGGAATATGACTTGGGAGATACAAGTCATCCTATGTATGATGTTGGGGGAACATGTCACTGCCCAAGGAAAAAAGGGTCAAAAATACCCAATGCAAGAGGTCTGGCATTCATAACTTTCTAAGAATTTTGTTGGCTCAATCTGGGTTGGCCACATGAACAAAAAAAATTGTTAAGGATAAGCATTGTGCCTTCACAACCAACCTGTAAGGATGTTTTGGACGCTGTTCACTTGTGAAGGTGCACCCATTTGTGAATGTGGAGCACCGGCGTAGCCTGCCTTATTCTGGCACCAATCAATGTATGTTTACATATCTGCATCGCCTTGTTGTAGAGCAATCCATAAGCTAAAAAAAAAAACATTTCCGCATCTGTCTAGTGACAAAACGCGGTGCCGTTGGGGCGGAGAGTGGTCAGACCCACCGCCCGTGGGCCGTACGTGGTGCATGCAGTTTCCGATCTCGGCAAAGCCCTCGGCAGAGACGATGTCCCGCGCCCGCGCATCGATGGCCATCACGCTAGCCACTCACAAGAACGGAGCCGATGGGCCTGTGAGTGATAGCAGGCTGCAGGCGTGGACGGCGACAGTTTGTGTGGAGGCTAAAACTGCCAGCCCCTTTTGACTACCTGCACCACCCACACCATCAACTGTATCGTCCACAAAAGACTTGACGCATGCTCTACAACTCCTTGTGCATCCACTTACTACTACTTCCTCCGTCTGAAAATAAGTGATTTAAAAATGACTCAGCTTTGCACTAACCTTAGTACAAAATTGAATCACTTTTGAGTCATTTATTTTGGGACGGAGAGAATACGATCAATCACCTGTAATTTCGCAAAAACATCATTGCACATTCGGCTTCAGACAAAGTCAGCTGGACCTCAACATGACCTGAAATTCCATGCTACAACTCCTTTTGTGCATTCATTCAGTTTTTCAGTTACTACTACTTGTCATGCTTCAGCCCAAGGACCGAGCATCGGCTGTTAATTTTGCAAAACAACAATGCGCACTCGGTTTTGGACAAATTCAGCTGGAGCTCAACATGATCTGGAATTTCATAAGACAATACGGCGAACAGCAAGAAAACATATCATAGGTGGAAATAAAAGAATAAGGCATCACCAGAGACTAACTTTTGGGTTCGAACGGTAAAAATTTGATGGAATAGTCTCAAATCACAAATTCATAATCCTTCGCTGATGATACCACGACAACATCAACAAAACTTCCACGACGACCTCATAAGTAAATCTCCCCTGATCAGAACCACCTGTTTCGACCGACGAACAACGATCATATGAAAGCTAACGCGGAACCCAAAGTTTTTCAAATGTCGAGGCTGAAACGAGGACTCTGGATCTGGTGATAGCTTTCAGGGCCCCTCCCGTTGCTGCTGAGGCTCTTGCCACAGGTAGGTGGACGGATGGCCCTGCCCTTGTTCCTGAGGCTCCTGCCACACATAGGACGACGGGCCGCCATACGCCATCGATGCACCTGCCACCTGCTGCTGCGGCGCATGGTAGTACGCGTATGCGTCAGCTGGAGTCCCCATGGGCTGCTGCCCGGTCCTAGGGAGCAAGACCCCCTCCTTGATCTCTTCCCCGGGAAATAAATCCAGCAAGAAGTCGTAAATGTTGGTCCTAGCCACAGCGGCGGCGATGTCGCTCCTCTGCAGGACCCGGCGCTTGTTCTCCTTGGTGACCATCCATGATCTCATTGTCATCTCCAGCGTGAACATCTCGCATGCTTTCGCGAAGAGCGCTGGAGCTTCCGGCGAGATCATGTGGACGTCCTCATCGGCCTTCATGATCTTCCGTATCCTGGTGAGTGGCAGGAGGTAGTTCTTCATGTCGGTGGCCTGCTCGATCTCTGATCGCTGCTCGGCCCAGAACTGCTGGAGCTGCCTCTGATGCTGTTGTTGGAGCTGCTGCTGATACTCCTGCGACTGCTCGTACATAAGCTGCTCCTGAGCACTGAACTGAGCTGGATTGGCAGGAGTTACACCAGGAGCTACGCCGACTGTTGCTGCAACGGTATACACTTGTGATCCACCAGAAGCATCACCCATTGCAGGCTGAGGTTGCCCAGACGTTGCCATGTCCACTGCTTGATCTTGTTTGCCTGAAAATATATGGTCTTTCTGGCACTATGAAAAAAGAATGAGAAGTATTAATCAACTTAATCTTAAGTGAAACAATCTTGAAGATAGTTAGATAGTGCTAGCCCCCTAAGTTGCAAAAATACAATTTTGTGCAGTGCCTTTAGGTGAATGTGAACATTTGTGTCTCTCTTTCAAGATCAGTTTCAAACACCGAGTTTATTTCTTTTTTAGGATCCTCCAACAAAATTCATTGAAAATAATTATCTGTCAGTAGAAACTAAGATCAGTTCTGAGTAACAGCACCAGAGCAGAAAATTGCATAATTAATATATTGACAATTCGCAGGTACAACCAAACATACACCGGCAAAAACTGCCAAACTAAATAGTTGACAGAAATCAATAGAATAGATCTTGCTATAAGCTGAATGGAGTAGAAACTTAGATTCTGTATAGGCAACTAGGCCATTCTAAGCCATCAAAAATGTAGCATCTTGTTTTCTGCTCCATCTTGAGTGCAGTACCCAAAGAGAGAATGACCTCTGGACAACATATAAGATGTGTTTCTAAACATACATCTATATTAAAATTATACTCAGCAAGCATTGTCCTGATTGTTTAACGGCACTATAACATATAAACAGCTTAGAATGCACAAGCAATCAATAGTGGTCATGGTGGTTTAAATATAGCTAGAGAGTGGATAACTCAGTTGAATATTCCCACCAGATGGTTTCAAACAAAGAGAAAAGAAAAGTAGATGGTGACAAGGGTGGGAACTGATCAAACGCAGTTGGATAACAGAAAAACCATATTCACGTCATAACCATATTAAGAAGATAGATGAATATAAAGCGCCCCTTTTCGAAAAAAGAAGATAGATAAATATGTTTATTCAAAATAGATACAAATACCAGCAGTGAACATGAATATACAGAGAAGAAATAAATAGAATATCTGAATCATGGTAAACCATTCCAACTATGTATTCATGATATATACAGATATTTGATTTCATACATATTAAGATGCATATTCTGGTATCACCATCCACACTTGTATCGCGTAAAGAGATGGTATCATTCATATGATCGAGGTTGCCAAAATCCCGACCTCCCAATTTATCTAGCAGATCCCGTGGGACCGTTTCGATCGATAGTTCAATACAAAGAGTAAGATTTGAGATTGACGGTGATACAGATCTTAGGGTCGCGTCGTCCTACAACCAAATCATATGCCAACCTGAGAATAATCATAACAGATCATGACAACCATTGATATTTCTATACCTATTGGCGTCGCCGATGAATTTTTGTTAGATTTATAACCTCCTAATAAGAAATTCGACGGTTGCTAGCACCATATTGATGTTTAGATCTAGAATTCTAGAGAATGGCCATTGCGGGCGGCGCTGGATCACAAAGATCCGAAATAGTTTGTACCAAACCAAATGACTAACTAGACTTATGCACTCAAAAAATACTGCATAACTAGATTGACATGTAAATGAGGAGAAAATAAAACAAGATTGTACATACCCATGCAATACAGATTTCTTGCGCACCTAAGAAATTATCTTTTTGATTAGCCCAAAGCTCGGCAAAGAAAAATGTATTTATAAACCTTTATGGCAAGAGCGCAGCTGTAGAACACGTGTGATTTCTACATACCAATATGGGGAGTAATTAAAGATATAGGCTGTCTTTCTCTTTTTAAAACTTTCTAGAGATTTCCGGAAACTATAGCTTTGATACATTTCCCAAGCATTGATTCGCCATACTCCGCTATAAAAAGATCACATTTATTACTGAAGATTCGCAAGATCTTCGTTTTTAGATTTTCTAGGCAGATCTGCTTTAATTCCAGTGATAGGTGCAGCTGTGGCAGCAAGCTGTATATGACTGCACAGCTCGTTTTTTTCTTTCCAGAAAGCATAATATGAGAAACTTGAGTCACTAATGTAATGGATAATAAACAAATTAGTGCATGATGTATACAGATGATGATAACAGAAATGATTACCTTGGCAGAGCACTAACTTTTGCAGCGTTCTTTATAAATTCTGAAGTATGTTCTTTTCTTGATAATTAACCCTGCTTTTCTTCTCCCCCCTCCTTTGAGAAAAAGGATCAATATCAGGCTCTATCACAGACAAATATCTAATTAGAACGGTAACAGTTTAGAAAACAGGTTTGAAAACGAATACATTTCATAACGAATTACATTGTTAGGTTCAAATGGTCATAAATGAAAACAGCATATGATATTCAAAACGAACAGTGGACTAATCAGTATACATAAGAAGAAGCATGCAGGCTGTTAAGCATTTATGTCATCACATGATAACCACCATGTGTACTCTCTCAAAATAGGCTTTCGCCCTGCTTTATAGATAAAGCAACAGTGTACTCAACACCGGGAAAGCTCAAAAGATTACTAGTCTTGCCACCAAATAAATAAATAAATTCACAAGTAGTATATACAGAAGACAAGTTACTAACCATTTGTGATTCTGGATTCAGTGATCGGAATGTCTCTATCATCATTCATCATTAACACAATCATAGCCTTAAGTTCGCGTCCAGAAAGAAATTTGCTCATCCCATTCATGCTTGTTCTTCTTGCGCTTAATAATCCCTGCAAGTATGTTTCTCTTACAGAAAGATTGAAGTATATACACTTCCAATAAAAGGCACTCATAAAGCCAGCAAAAAGAACAAGTTCACCTTTCGACTTTGCAAAATGCTCTTACCTGGCAGGAGGCCTCAGCGTCGGTGACTGGAATAGCTTCCCTGCCTTTCCCATTCCGCGATGTATCAACAATCATTGGCACGGACACCATTGAAGAATTTCCTGACATGCTTCAAGGAACCTAACTTACAATACATGTCAATGAGAGCAATGGCGACAATCATATCATCCTCAAACCCACGTTTATGTACCAGCATATGGATTTGGGTGCCCTGCTCCATCAGACCAAAACACAAACTCCATATCTGCACACTTACAAAAGTGAACTCGGTTGGAAGAAGACCATTTCCCAGAGCCATCAGAAAGAGGCCCAGAGCTTGCTCCATTAAACCACTCCTGGCATACACAATATCATCGCATTACATGTTTCTGAGCCCCACTTTATTGGTTAACCCATCAAAAAACCTAACAGCGTCAGGTACTCTGTTAGACATGGACAAGCCCCACTTTATTGGTTAACCCATCAAAAAACCTAACAGCGTCAGGTACTCTGTGAGACATGGACAACATGCCCATAACAGCACTGTAAAAGACAGATTTTGACAGAGTCCTGTTTTGATGCGAAGGGCCAAGAGCTGGTAACCCTTGGCCAGATCTTTGATATCTGTGCACATGGTAAGCACCATTGACAACCTTTGAAACAGTCAAACACTGCAATGCTCTGGCTATCATCTTTGCACACTGACATGACAGAGTTCACTGAAACGATGTCCTGCTCATTCATAACCTAAAAGCCGTGCACCGCGTATTTCATGAGGCCGACAGGTTGATGATGCCTATCCACAGGTCTGTCGTCGACTAGAGCGTTCTTCCTGGCAGAACAGTGACGGACAACAGCCGCATGAACCTGCATCCACATGGGGAGCAGAGCCGATGGCGATGAAACGATGGAGAAGGTGAGGCGGCTAGGCCTGATGCCTACCTGACTCATCCGGTGCACAAGCCGGAATGCCTAGTTGGCACGTCCACTTCCAGAGTAGCCAGGGATCATCGAATTGTATTGTAGGCCACGGTGTCCCTGCGAGGCATTCCGTCGAACAGCCTGCGCGCGGTCCGGAGGTCATAGGACTAGAGCAGCGCGGCGAGGAGGATGTCGTGCGAGAGCGGCTGGCTGCGGCGCTGGGAGCGTGGGTTAGCAGGCGGGTGTCGCCAGGTCAGGAGTAGGCGGCGGCGAGGCAGTTGGCGACGAAGGTGATGCCTGAAGAGGCGTGAGAGCCGGAGAAGACGGGCGTGGAGCGGCGCAGCGGCCGACAGGCAGTCGCACCGGGAGAAGAAAGGGTGCAGCACACAAATCGTGTGGTGGTTCTCTGAATCTTGTACGCTGACTTCTCTTTTCTGCATCTTGTACGCAAACATAGATCCGGCTGTCGAGAGAGGAAAAAACTCTATTTTAAACCTTTGTTGTACTATACTAGTTATTAGCACATATGTCAAATGAAAGAAGTAATTGACGTGTCCATCAAAATGGTATATCAATGCGACACGACAATATTCGGTCGTTGCCACCTGACGGCAGCAGGGATACTCATGTCAGAGGTTGAAATTTACTCCCTCCTTTGTTGTGGTTATCTCACGAAAGTCTTAAAAAATGACAATTAATGCAAGATTGTGGACTCTAGAAAGATTAATGGGAAATTCTAATTAGAAGCGTGCGCACCCGTGCGTTCCTGTGCAGCGACACGCTGCGATCCGCGCACTCCATCGTGTGGCTACATGACAGCGAAGAGTTTTTTAACAGCCGTCCGACAAACAGACTACCGAAGTGGAAAAAATAAACCAGAATTAGTGAAGTGATGTACAGCGATTTACTACGGGATTTTTCTTGTATGCTAGTACAGGCTATACACTACATAGCGCTGACCATAAATCGAACGCTGCCGTGTTTGACGATATTTTTTTCTGATGGACCCTGTTAGTACTTTCTATAACTTTGTATTAAATCTGCTATATTTATTTTGAGACGGATGGGGTAGTAGTTTCTAATCTAGGTTTAACCTACTAGCAACCACAAATTGGTTGGGATCTAGCAACTATTTATTTTTATAAGTTGGCAAATGACTACTATGTAATTTAGAAATTAAGTTTTAGGGACAAATATCCGTAACATAATATGACAACCAAGCATGCTTAAATATCTGGCAACTAAGTATAATATAATCTGGTGATTCAGCATGGTTGATACGACAACTTGACATGCTTAAATATCTGGCAACTAAGTATAATATAATCTGGTGAGTAAGCATGGTTAATATGACAACAAAGCGCTTGTAATTTGACAATCATTTGTAATCTGATAACTAAGTTATTGTAATGTTATGACTAAGCAATTGCCAGAAAAATGTGGTGACTAATCCAAAAAAATGTGGTGACTAAGCATGTTTAGTATGGCAATTAAACACTTCCAACACTGGAATTGATCCCTATAATTTGGCAACTAAACACATTTTAAATCGTACAATAATTCAACCGGTGCATGCAGTTGAGTTAGACCATGTTGTGAATAGTTCCAACCATAGTACCTAGCGGCTACTACTGTGCCTAGCGCTGCCACACTTGTTAGTTTATTTATTTTTAGCTCCTTGCCGCCCCTTTTTGGAATGCATGCACTGCTTTTCTTGAGATCCACTGTGGTTCGGAACTTAGGATATGCATGTGCAGCACGGCCCTCTGTTACCAGCAGTCACTGGAGTGCGGTCCTCACAAAAAGGGTCGATAGCTGCCGCAGCACCGGAACGCGCAGGTGCGGCGCCGCTATGTAGCAGTGTCCAAGATTAATTCATTAATTATAGGGCCTCCCCTTCATAGCAACAATTCCGAAATCTGGTCTTACTTATAAACCCGCGTAATTTATATTGACACAACCATCCATGCAAATCCAACGGTTTTATTTATTTAGAGCCAATCAGCCATTGTTAGCCCAAAGCCATCTGATTCCTTCGATCCCTCTGTTTCTTGGTTCTTGAAGTGACCTTCTGATTTTCACACAATTTACAAATATATACTCTCGTGCAAAGAGTGGGGGTGGAGTTTTTAATTAAAAAATGAACCTATTTTTTAACAGAAGCGCATGCTAGGTCAGCTGGTTGAGGCCTTTGGGGTCATCAGTTCCAGCCCCACTAAGCATAAATACTTTCTACTACTCATGGGTGTGCAGAAATAAGGGTGCAATGCAGGCCTTCCTAACATGTTTTATTTAACATATGTAGCCAATTTAAATGGGGTAAATATATATATTCACTACTCCTTAGTTTCTAGAAAGAAAAGCTGCACACTGCAGGCCCTTCTAACATACTTTATTCAACGTACGTAGCCAATTTAAATGAGGTAGAAAACATTTAATATTTCATAATGGTTGGAAACTAAATATTTTTCTGGTAAAATTATATATATATAATATTTTAATATGAGTTACGGTTACAAACTTATAGCATAATTATTTAACATATTCTCTGTAAACAACAAAGACCAAGAACCTAAACCTAAACGGTTCGAAAACAAAATGAACTGGGCCTAATGCAGCGGAAAGTGGGATACTAACCAGCACCCAAAAGAGCGCGACAATGGCTACAGAAGTTGGCCCAAAGACCGACAGATAAAGAGAAATAAGAGGACTTAATACAGGACCGCGGGTTATTTAAGAAAACACCAGGTGATTTTTACAAAACGTAGGGCGACGGACAAGCAGAAACACTCTATAGTTTATTAGTAGGTATAGATTGCTTAGCTAAGTCCAATCTCAACTCCAAATCACGGTTGTTGGCACACTTAATTTATTAACGCCGGTTTAAGTTGAACATGTTTTTCACGTAAAAAAAAATATATCTTAAATGGGACAATTTGCTACTCTCATTGACTTACTTGGCCCACCTATCATAGTTATATTCCACCTCTAGTCTCTCTCTATGGGTGATTTCAAAGGGGGCCGTACAATAAATGATTTTTTCCCATACTCGTACCTTCTTTCATAGCAAACTTAAGCTGGGTTTTTATACAATGTCGTTCCTGAAATGGCCAACTGTCTAGATCATTTTTCTTTCTCTTTTGATTTTCCATTTCTATAGTTTCTATTATCTTCTATCACCTTTTTGTTTCTTTTAAATTTTTAAATTTACTTGCCTTTTTTTTTTTTAATTTTTCCTTCCCACTTATTTATTTTCTATTTTTTTTCTAAGCACATGAACATTTTCTTTATAATTTTTTGTAAGGTTTTCAATATAAAATGAGCCTTTCATAATACAGGATCAATTCTTAAATATATGTTGAACAGTTTTCAACTTCACATCCCTGCAAAAATAAAAAAAATGAACTTCACAGATATTCTAAAATTTTATGAACATCTTTCAAACTAGTAAATAATTTATTAAAATTGTGAATTTATTTTACATTAGTGAACATTTATAAAAATCATGAACATTTTTTTGAATACTTGAATATTTTTTGACTCTATGAACATATTTCAAGTTCGTGGACCTCTTATCAACTTACCACGGACCTTTTATCAACTTAGCAAATATTTTTCAAAGTCAGTAACAAAATTTCAAGTACATGAACACGTTTTAAATTCGCAAAAAAATCTACTTTGTGAACATTGTTTTTCATTTTATAAGTTTGTGGTCTTTTTTTAAATTCGTGTACAGTGTATATTTTTTGAGTTCATGACCTTTTTTCAAACTCATGATTCCTTTTCAAATATGCGAATATTTTTCAAAACGCCTAAAGATTTTTTAATTTCAGAATATTCTTTAGTTTTCAAACATTTTCTAGATCTGCGAACATTTTTCTAAACACCTGAAGATTTTGTACATTTGAGAATATTTATAATTTCAGAACATTTTTACAGATTTGAGAATTTGTTTCAAAATATTTCACATATTTTTCAAATATGTAAAAAAACATGACTATTTTTCAGGCTGGCCGGCCCACCAAAAGAGCGACCTGAGGGATGCAATCCCAGTCTTGATCGTCACGTTCCTGGTGCACCAAACAACTCTTCGATTCAGACCAAGATTGATAATTTCAGTCCGTCGGCAAACAGGATTCGAAGTTGAGGGTTAGATTTTACTAAGCTATACAAGTTTAAGGTTTATAAGAGCATCTACAGCCGGACCCCTATATTCTCCTCAAACGTCTGGAACGCACTTCCGGTCACTGACCGGTCACAAAAATGCAACCCAATTGGAACCCTCATATCCGGCTCAAACAACCAGACTGACCAACACCCCTCTATATCCATCTCGAAGATGAGGATGATATGAAGGCTTGCGAACGTGCCCGGGTACGCACGATCAGTTCGTCACGTAGGACGCGACCCAACTCCGAACCAGCTTTTCTCTTTTCTTTCTCTTTGTTCTTCTCCACTAATCGTGTGCAAGTGACCGGACATATGAGAAGAAAAATAAGAAGTGTGGCTGCGCAGACCAAATTGTAGGGGCTCAAAACGAACATGCACGATCATTGACCGGATGCGTCCGCGAGCGTTGAAGGCATTAGATTTGCTAGGTCCGTTTGTAGATGCTCTAATGGATTTTTTTTCGACAAAAGAGTATACACATGGTCACCATCATGATAGATAAAACATAGTTTTTTATAATTATGCATAGGCACAATTTCATCCATGGAGAATCCTACGCCACGTTTGAATCGTCGTCCACCATCCGATAATTCGTTGGCGTGTCCGGGCTCGCTTGCTCACGGTATCGATGGACGTCGAGTGACATTGGGATATGAAGAGTGGGGCGTATCATAGGACGTAGACGAGGGGCAAATTAATGCGACACGCACAGGCCCGGCCCTGGGGCAGGGCGAGCGGGGCGGCTGCCCTGGGCCCCCGAACGTGAGGGGCCACAGGATTCGTTGTTTACTTGTGTTGGAGGAGCAGGTGATCATTTTTTGCCGCCGGCGGCGGCAGCTCCATGAGAGCTCAGCGAGGGTGCACCAAAAAAGAACAGAACGATATATCTCACATGGGCCGTAGGCCTTTTCCTTTGGTCCATGACGTGAAAGGGTATTTTATCTGATCTTTTAACTGGGTGAATTACGTGGGCCAGATGACAAGCGCAGTGCTAGAGCTACTGTTTAGAGTAAAAAAAACACAATACTATATATCTCGCCCACAACACTACGATACAATTCTCCTTAAGAAAAACACTACGATACAATTCAGGTAAATATGCTACAAAGAAACGAATTAAGTACTCACTCCGTACCAAATTACTTGTCGTTGGAATGGATGTATCTAGATATAATTTTAATTCTAGATACATAATTTTTTTTTCATTTTCGCGACAAGTAATTTGGAACGGATGGAGTACTAGAGTCTTTTTTCCTGTAACAAGAGTCCTTTCTGTAGTCTCTTGCTTTTCATCATGCCAAACCCAAAGATAATAGCCTTGCTTTTATTTTAGATGTTCGGTACGGTTAATGATTTTATTTAATAGCCAAATACTCCCTTAGTAACCTATGCTTACAAAGGAAGTGCTTTATTAGTGACTCTGATTTAGCATCCTATTTTAATGCATAATATAAACTCTTGCACATCAATATTTTACCTTGTCGTCCGTCATTGATGTACACTTTGCCAGCAATACTAGATCTAGCCTTAATCAGTAACCCAGTGCGCAACCCAAAAAGGTGGTGCACAAGACAATGCACCATGCTAACACTGACCCATCGATGCTTCGCTTGATCTCGATCATTTGCGCCGTCTCTTGTATGATGCTTTGTTTTTTCCTATGCCATCGTGTGATACCGACCAACAATGAATATCCCACATCACTTGGCCCCACGTCATTGCCTAGAGACGAGTGGCTAAGTCACTATGTGAGAGGAGTAGTTTATTTTCTTATTGATGCTGAATGAAACATTTGGTTAAGGTTTTTTTTCACCAGTGACTTTGGATATAGGAGTGTAGATGAAATTTTTGAGATGTATAAGTTATTTTAATATAGCATGGCTTTTGTTCACACTTTGTGTTTGGTATCATTTTATATCGCGCACGTTAATTATTATCTTGATGCGTATATTAAGGGCCCTCAGGTTCAACTTTTGCCCCAGGCCCCAGAAATCACAGGACCGGCCCTGGACAGGCGAACGTGGTACGAGACGACGTTTCTACCGCGAGGACGGTGGCCGTGCAAGTAACGTGAAAAGTTGGACGGAAAACTGGCAGTTTGGGCCCAACTTAAGGCCGCAACCATCTGCCACGGCAGGTAGGTGTGCACCAGTCGATCCCCAAATCGAGGAAGTAGCCCTACGCGCGTACGGGAGGGCGGCAGATCCACAAATCGAAGCAAAGAACAGCGGCGGAAGTGGAGATGGCTGACGCGAATCAGGGCGCTGATCAGACGCCGCTGCCAATCGTGCAATGCCCGGACTGCAGCAGGAATGTAGTTACCTAAGTAGCGCGGCGAGGGCAGAACGCCGACAAGCGTTCCTACAAGTGCCGGAACCACAATGTAAGTATTCAGGTTCTCGATGGTTTTTCGACGGATCTGTTCGACTTCTGATTTCTGCTTGCTTTTTCGTGCGCGAATCCAGCCGTCTCGCAGGGGATGTGATTTCTACCGGTGGGAGCAAGCTTACACCGACCATCTGGCGGGGCTTGGTCCAGCCGCACCACCATGGCGCAGATCCAGCCACCGTAGGACCATGTAGCTCAAGGATCCCTTGCGTCTTTTGTCCACCGTTTTATAATATATCTTGTTGGTTTACGGGCTATGCCGAGGAAATCAAGGACCTGCAAATTATGTGAGTTTTGATGGTCAGGCTTTTTTCTATGTACTAGAATTCTTTTCTGGATATGAAGGAAAGAAACTTGTGCTTATGAAGGACAATTATCAACGAAGGGAGTAGTAGTAGCATCAGAAAAGTCAGCTACAAATTAGGCAAGCGATCTAGTCACAATTACAGCTGCTGTACTATCCGAACCATGTTTTTTCATCTCTGAGAGAGAGGTTTCGGGTTCGGACAGGGACAAAGCTACAGCAAACAAACTGCTATGAATTAGTTATCAGAAGTC
Organism: Hordeum marinum; assembly: GCA_022496015.1. Classification (NCBI taxonomy): domain Eukaryota; kingdom Viridiplantae; phylum Streptophyta; class Magnoliopsida; order Poales; family Poaceae; genus Hordeum; species Hordeum marinum. The sequence goes on along the minus strand of CM039678.1, from coordinate 499,936,599 downwards.
GTAACATGTTCCAGTTTTGCAGATTCATTATAGAAGTAAGAACTAGAACATTACTCCGTTTCAAAAAAAAAAAAGAACTAGAGTATTACTGAAGCTATTGCGGACAACACTAAGCAACTGGACCAAGAACCGAAAAAATATTACAGGACCAGTGGTTGCACTGCAGCTGTGCTGGGAAGGGGAGGAAGCCAGCAGGAGTCTCACTTGCGAGCTGGACAACTTGGGAGGAACTGGACAGCGGCCGGGATGGCGAGTTCGACGGCGACCCACCTGCGAGCTGGACAAGTTGGAGAGGAACAGGACGGCGGCCGGAATGCCGAGCTCGACGGCGGCCGAGAGGACGGTATTTCCGCTGGTTTGCATACCGCTAGGGAAGAACATGTACCAATGGAACAAACAGACAAAGCACGTCAAAATTAACTCCCACGTGACGGCGTCAAGTCCGTATTACACTGTTTGTTGTTTGTACTGTACCCTCCTCCATACGATTGTATTCATTGCAGCTACGCACGCGGCGTCGTTTCATTGGCGGGCCTTCCAGGAGCACGCGAGCCTGTCCTCTCTTTCGCCGCTCTCGTCCACCGTCGTCCTTTGCCGCCACCGAGGCAACTCCAGAGAAAGAGGGGAACCGTCACCATTCCTAGATTCAGTGAAACAACTTCGTATACAAAGTGCGTGTTGTTACAATGCCAACATCGTAAAAGTGAGCTGCAGCTCACATGAGTTCAATTGAGCATTAAATTTAAAAAAATGAAAATTTTGGCAAGAAACATTGATGTTTTTACACGCATGCAAATTTCACGATGGAATCACATTTGTGCAGGTGTGGACAAAAAAAATGCTCCAAAATACTTTCAAAAACAGGCGTTTTGGAACATTGATTATATTTTTTTTTGCCCACACACTAGTAGAAAACAGGGCATTGGTTCGGGCCGGGTCAATCCATTAGTCCCGATTCAGTCACGAACCGGGACCAATGGGGACAACGGTCCTGGTTCGTGAAGCCAGGGGGCCGAGCGCGCCACGTGGGGCATTGGTCCCGGTTCGTCGGACCCCTTTGGTCCTGGTTCCAGACACAAACCGGGTCGAATGTGCCTCGCTCCTGGCCCACATCCATTGGTCCCGGTTCGTGTCTGGAACCGGTACCAAAGGTGGTCCTTTAGTCCCGGTTCCAGCCACGAACCGAGACCAATGAGATGCCTATATATACCCCCTCGCCGACGAGCAGAGCACTCCACACACTGCTCTGTTTTTTTGTCAGCGAGGGAAGAGCTTTGTGGTGCTCTAGCTCACCTCCTATGCACATGAGGTGTTTGATGAAATGCCCAAGCCAAACTTAAGCTTTCTCCTCTCGAAGCTCCTTGTCCAAACTCCATTTTCGTCAAGATTTGTTTAGGTTTGGCGGTCCGTCCTGTCCCGTCCCCATCCTGAAACCGCCGTCGATCGCCCGCGCGTGGTGAGCCTCTTGATCTTATCTTCTTGCTAAAAAAATATATACTTACGCATATGATTTTCTTACTTTTATTATTGTTTGTTATTATATAGTGCCATGGTTATGGTATCCGTCCACGTCGGCCCTCGTCCAGTCTATGATTCAGATGTGGTATATTATCTTTTATATAACTATTTCACACATTTAATGTCCATGACAATTAATTATGCCACCAACTTGACATAGATGTTTTTATCTATAGGAAGTAGTTGAACCAGAAATTCCAACCGACTATGCAATTTTACTCGACAAGTTAACTAAAGCTGAAAAAAATCGATCATTTTTTTTGAAAAGAACTGAAGATGACAAGATGGGATTGGAGTTGCATGTTGCCGATATCGTCGACGATCACAAGACCAAGATAAGATGGATGTACACCGCCACAAATATGATTTCACCATCAAATTTTGCACGCTTGTAGAGAAAACATCAATATTTCACACCAAAAAGAAAATCCAGATTTTGTTTTTTGCTATTTATTTTTGCAAATTTACTATTCACTCAGGCTCATGTGAGCTCTCACATACTCCATGTCCTCATATTTTACAATATTACTTTTGTGGCTATGTCTCGTGGGGACTCGTGTTGTAGGAATAATTTCTACTAATGATAATAGTTAGTCCTACAAGAATACACTTAGAGGATCATTGAGGTCAAGCCAAGTGAATTGAAGTTAAGGAACTTACTAGGTGAACAAGTTAAGAGAGCAGAAGATAAAAATATAAAGTCGAAGGAGTAACACACGAATCAAAGAAACTTGTTGAAAAATAAGGCTCACGAGGTAAAGGCCACAGCCCACAAGGGTGGCAGAATGCAAGGGCTTCGCCCGCCATGAGTTTTTTTGTAATAGAGGATGCATTTTATTAACTCAAAATGAAGCATCAAGCGATACAAACCATTAAAAACGACACCTGGCCTTTGCCTACTTAGGGTCCACATAGCCAAAAATAACAAGTCTAACTAAAATAATCAAAAATGACATGATGGCAACAAGAAAGTCGTATGAGACCGACACTATGCCTATGTCGAAGGAAGATAACTGATCTAGAGATTATGTTGACACCCATGACGGGTAAAAACCTCATGGCTACTCGCTCCAACCGTATACACACTCGCTTGAACAACAGTTGGTACTCTGTTCGATGTAGCATAGATCATGACGAGGATATGTACCTAGGATAGGGTCCTAGGCAAGGCCTACATACCCTACCTAACACTACATGGGAGGAATTGAAGATCAAGCATGAACTTCCGAGTGGATCCCTGGAGAAGTCCAAGACAACTCGACAGTAAACCACTCGGAACTCCTCTCACTCGGCAGTCACGTGTCACTCGGCGGATCTGGCTTCACTCGACGTCGGAAGACCAGAAGCCATCATCAAGAGCCCAACGAGCGGATGCTGGTTCAATGGTCATTAGTACCCTTTATTATGTATGTTACCAGTAACGGTAGACTTTAAACACCACGACCAGACCCTTTGATGCGGGATAATTATGAGGGGCAGCGAACTCTATATAAGCCACCCCTCCTTTCCTGCACAAGGGTTAGCAACTATTGTAACCTCTCTATTCCACACGACATAAAGCTCCCGAGCACTGAGACGTAGGGTTGTTACCTCCACGAGAGGGGCCTGAACTCATACATACGTGTGTACACCCTCACCATAGCTAGGACTCTCCCCTCTCCCTTCGTACCCCTACCTTCTACTGTCAGGCTCGTTCCCATGACAGTTGGCACCCACCGTGGGGTAGGCATCTAAGCGACTTCCGGCGAGGTTGTGAATTCCCATTCTTCGACATGTCTTCCGGTGGTGTTTTCGCTCTGGGCCACGAGATCCGTTTCGAAGCTCTCACTTTCATCGCCGACGATTCGGCATGGCTCCAGGAGGCGCCTCTCGATGTCGAGGCGCTCCCGGTCCGCGGGGCCGTGCACTTTCGCGCGAGTTCTTGCGGCGTGTTGCTGCATCAGCCGTCGACCCCTTACATGTCGGCTCCTCTCGCTGTTCGTAGTCGCAAGCGGTCCCGCCGCCCACGACTTCAGCATTGGGTTGAACACGCGGCGGCGCGTCAAGCTTCTCCGCATATTGCAGCGCTCGAACCCGCCGAGTCCCTTCACGGCGTGTTCGAGTCGGATTCTGATCCGTCCAATGTGCCCTCCGAGTGCGAAAGCTACGATCCCGCATCGGAGGTTTTGATGGTGGGTTCTCATCAGAGTTCACCGCCTGGTTTCAGCCATGACAAGCGCGAGGCTGGTGGTCCGTCGAATGGGCAGCCGCATCGCGATTAGGACGTTCTTCACACCCCCATCGTTGGTGCGACCGCCGAGGCTCAAGCTTTGGAGGCCGCACGCATTCGATTGGAAGAGCTCCAGGCAGAGATCGACGAACGCGCTCGCCAGCGCCCGCCACGTCCCAATCGACACTAGCAAAAGTTCCGATTGGAAATCACGACGACGTCGAGGTATACCGAACTCCTGTGCTAAACATTGTTGCTGCCGCTAGGATAGCGGACTCCATTCAGCCGTCCCGGTCAGAGGCCGGAAGAGGATTATTGCAGATCAGAGCACTGTTGGATGCGACATAGCGTCAGAACTCAACAGTTTCCCAGTCTCGCCACAGGATTCATAGCAATTCGCCAAGGGCAGAGACCGTTCAGTCGGCACATAGCCCTGGATCGCCCCTACATCGTCGAGGTGGCGGCGTCCGTGAAGGGAAAGATAGAGATCAGTTTCACCGTGATGACCACCGTCGAGTGTCCACTCCTCCGCGGAGTGGTCCGTACGCGCCCCGATGCCTGGACGACAGGCGCTCCTTCGGTGATGAGCGGGATGCGGACTTTGATGCCCGCGCCTACCTTGTTCAGAAGCGGATCGACAAGAGCAGAGCTTACAGAGAAGGACACGACAGAGATGTTCCGAGTGGAAGCTCAGCTGTGGTGTCAGGTCCCGAGTGTTTCAGCAGAGCTATACGTTCTGCAGAGATCCCCCCCAATTTCAGAAAGGCGGCGATAATCGGAAAGTTTCCTGGTGAGACAAAACCAGAGACTTGGTTAGATGACTACCGAGTGGCTGTGCAGATTGGCGGTGGAAATGACAATGTCGCAATGAAGCACCTGCCCCTCATGTTGGATGGTTCGGCTCGAGCTTGGTTGAACCGTTTGGCTCCCTCCAGTATACATTGCTGGGAAGATCTGGCCCAAGTGTTTGTCCGGACCTTTGAAGGCACTTGCAAGCGCCCGGCGGGTCTGGTCGACTTGCAACACTGCGTCCAGAAGCCGAATGAAACCCTGAGGGATTATATCCAGCGATGGTCCACTCTGCATCACACTGTGGAGAATGTGTCGGAACACTAGGCCGTTTGTGCTTTCAAGGCCGGTGTGAGATACAGAGAACTGTACCTAAAGTTTGGAAGGACGGGTGATATATCACTCGGCAAAATGATGGAAATCGCCACTCGGTATGCCAATGGCGAAGAAGAAGACCACCTCCATAGCGGCAAAGGAAAACCAGTCGCCAATGAAGGCAATGGCGGCGGCGGCAACAATCGGAAGCAGAAGCGGAAAGCTGAAGGCCCAACTCCGGCAGAGGCTGCAGCATTGTCGACTCAGCCAAAGAACAAGGGCAAAGCCAAGGCTCAGTATGTCCCCAAGAAAGGGAAGGGTCAGTCAGGAACTGACATCATGGATCAGCAGTGTGTAATTCACACGAGGAAAGATGCTGAAGGCAACCTGATCTTGCCCAAGCACACCACTCGAAAGTGTCGGACCCTTATCCAGCAATTCAAGGGAGACCAGTTGAGTGAGAAATCTCCTGAGAAGGGGGATGAAGATGAGGAAAAATAAACGTTTCCGGATGTCACTGCAACATTGGTGATCTTTGCTAATGTTGAGAGCAAGAGTCGTATGAAAGTCATTAACAAAGAAATGAACATGGATGTACCAGACACCCCTACCTACCTCAAATGGTCCCAATATGCTATTACATTTGGCCAGACAGACCATCCTGCTCGTGTGGCCACTCCCGGCCGACAGGCTCTGGTGGTAGACCCGGTGGTGTAGGGGACTCGACTCAGAAAGGTCCTCATGGATGGCGGCAGTGGCTTGAACATTCTGTATGCGGATACTCTAAAAGGGATGGGCATTCCGATGTCCCGTCTGAGCGAGAGCAGCATGCAGTTCCATGGGGTCATACCGGGGAAGAAGGCCAAGTCACTCGGCCAGATTGCCTTGGATGTGACGTTCGGAGATGACAAAAATTTCCGAAAAGAAAAATTGACGTTTGAAGTCGTGGATTTCAAGAGTGCCTACCACACCATCTTGGGTCGACCCGCTTATGCACGCTTCATGGCCCGACCATGTTACGTGTATCTTAAGTTGAAAATGCCGGGCCCTAAGGGCGTGATCACGGTCACTGGCAATCGACAGCGGGCCGAAGAGTGCCTCCAGCAAGGCTCCAAGATCGCCGATCAACAGATGGTCATGGTCGAGCTGGAGGAGTATAAGAAAACCGTTGACCCTGTTGATTTGCTCCGTGCAAAGAAGCCGGCTTCCGAGTTGGCCATTCAGCTGGCAGGAGAAGTGAAGAAGGTGCACGTCCACCCGACAAATCCAGACGCTGCCCCGACGAATATCTCAACAACACTCGGTAGTAAATAGGAAGCCGAGCTCATCCAGTTCCTCCGTGAGAACTGGGATATCTTTGCATGGAAGCCTGCTGACATGCCGGGGATTCCTAGGGAGCTGGCTAAGCACCGTCTGCGAGTGGATCCGAAAGCCAAGCCCGTCAGGGAGCATTTACGTCGATCCGCGGCGGAGAAGTGCAAGGCAATCGGAGAAGAAGTGGCTCGTCTCTTGCAAGCCAAGTTCATTCAAGAGATTTACCACTCCGAGTGGCTCTCGAATGTTGTGATGGTGCCAAAGAAAGATAAGTCTTTGAGCATGTGCATTGACTTCAAACATCTCAATAAGGTGTGTCCAAAAGACCATTTTCCGCTCCCCCGCATAGATCAAATTGTTGACTCGACAGCGAGGTGCGAGCATTTATCATTTTTGGATGCTTATTCTGGGTACCATCAGATCTGTCTGTATGGCCCAGATGAATTAAAGACAACCTTCATCACCCTATTCGGGTGCTTTTGTTACATCACCATGCCTTTTGGTCTTAAGAATGCCAGCGTGACTTTTATGCGCATGATTCAGAAGTGTTTACTCGACCAGATCCCTCGGAATGTCGAGGCGTACATGGACGACATCGTGGTCAAGTCCCGCAAAGGTTCCGACCTGCTGGCTGACTTGGCCGAGATGTTTGCCAATCTGAGGCGATTCGACATAAAATTGAATCCGGCCAAATATACCTTCTGTGTCCCTGGCGACAAGTTGCTCGGTTTTCTCGTTTCCGAGCGAGGAATTGATGTCAATCCTGAGAAGATCAGCGCTATCACCCGTATGAAGAATCATGTGCGAGTGCACGACGTTCAGAAGCTCACAGGTTGCTTGGCGGCATTGAGTCGATTCATTTCTCGTCTTGGTGAGAAGGCTCTGCCCTTGTATCAGTTGATGAAGAAGTCCGACATGTTCGATTGGACTCCTGAAGCCGAAGCAGCGTTTGTTGAGCTCAAAACCCTGCTCTCCACCCAGCCGGTGCTTGTCGCTCCTGCCAGCAAAGAGCCATTGCTCCTGTACATCGCGGCCACAAATCAGGTGGTCAATATGGTACTGACTATCGAGCGAGAAGAGGAGGGTAAGGCCTATAAAGTCCAGCGGCCAGTCTATTATGTCTCGGAAGTATTGTCCCCCTCAAAACAAAGATATCCACACTATTAGAAGCTGCTGTACGGTATTTACCTATCAGCAAACAAGGTGGCATATTATTTCCAAGACCACTCGATTTCAGTCGTCAGTGATGCCCCTCTGTCCGAGATTTTCACTAATCATGACGCATCAGGTCGAGTGGCTAAATGGGCAATTGAGATGGGTCATTTTCACATCAGATTTGAGTCTAAGAAAGCAATCAAGTCCCAGGCATTGGCAGATTTCATGGCCGAATGGATCGAGCAGCAACAACCTGTCTAGGTTCACTCGGCACATTGGACAATGTTCTTCGATGGCTCCAAGATGTTGAATGGATCCGGCGCTGGCGTGGTCTTGATATCTCCCAGAGGCGACAAGCTCAGCTACGTCCTGCAAATTCACTTTGATTCCTCCAATAACGAGGTAGAATATGAAGCACTTTTATATGGGTTACGCATGGCTATTTCACTCGGCGTTAAACGCCTGATGGTTTATGGCGACTCGGATTTGGTGGTGAATCAAGTGATGAAAGAGTGGGATGTCAGAAACCCCTCAATGACTAGATACTTCAATGCAGTTTGAAAGTTGGAAAAGAAGTTTGAAGGCCTGAACCTTCATCACATTCCCCGATTGAAAAATCAAGCTGCCGATGAGTTGTCCAAGATTGGTTCCACTCGACGACCTGTCCCAAGTGGGGTGTTCCTGGAGCATTTGCACACCCCTTCGGTTCAAGAAGACCCCTTCACCGAAGAACCCCCACAAGCTTGAGTTCCACGGACTCGACTGAAGTTGATGTTCCCGCTGTGATTGACCTGGTCATGGAGATTCTGGTTATCATTCCTGACTGGACTGTGCCATACATTGCCTATATCCTCAGACAGGAGCTCCCCGAAGATGAATCAGAGGCGCGGCAGATTGTGCACAGGTCCAAGGCTTTCACTGTGATGGGAGATCAGCTGTTTAGAGAGAGCGTCACCGGCGTCACTCAGCGCTGCATTTCTCCTGAAGAAGGTCGAATGATCCTAGATGAGATTCACTCAGGAACTTGTGGTCACCATGCATCCTCAAGGGCAATTGTCGCTAAGGCGTACCGAGCTGGTTTTTACTGGCCAAGGGCTAATGAGATGGCCAAAGACATCGTTGATCATTGCAAGGGTTGCCAGTTTTATGCAAACCTCTCACACAAGCCAGCATCCTCCCTGAAGACCATTCCTCTCTCCTGGCCGTTTGCAGTTTGGGGACTCGACATGGTTGGTCCCTTTTGACCTAGAAAAGGAGGGTTCACTCACTTGCTGGTAGCAGTCGACAAATTCACCAAGTGGATTGAAGCCAAGCTGATCAAGAAGTTGAATGCTCGTAAAACAGTCACATTCATGAGGGAAATAATCATTCGATACGGCATTCCACACAGCATCATCACGGACAACGGCACTAATTTCGACTCGGAAGAATTCAGAAGATTCTATAACTCCCAAGGCACCCGAGTGGATTATGCTTTTGTTGCACATCCGCAAACCAATGGGCAAGTCGAGCGTGCTAATGGTCTTATTCTGCAAGGTCTGAAGCCTCGTCTCATGTGCGATTTGGATCATGCCGCCGGTGCCTGGGTAACTGAGATGTCGTCTGTTCTGTGAGGATTAAGGACAACACCTAATCGGTCGACTGGACGAACTCCTTTCTTCCTTGTTTATGGTGCTGAAGCCATATTGCCAAGTGACTTAGCTCACAATTCTCCTTGATTGGAGCTATACTCTGAAGCTGAAGCTGAACAAGCCAGACAGGATGGGGTAGATCTTCTGGAGGAAGAACGAGAGATGGCTCTGATTCGTACTACTGCTTACCAGCAAGACCTGCGATGATTCCATGCAAGGAATGTGAAGAGCCGAGCTTTCCATGAAGGAGACTTGGTGCTCCGAGTGAACCAACAAAGAACTCACAAGCTCACTCCAGCGTGGGAAGGTCCTTTTGTCATCACCAAGGTGCTAAACAATGGAGCATATCACCTATACAATCTCATGAAGAAGATAGATGAGCCACGAGCCTGGAATGCAGGTTTGCCCCGACGTTTTTATACTTGAGACAAGAGCTTTCTGATGTAATAAGAATTCTTCATCAATGTCGTCCACGTTTCTGCAATTTACCTTGTCGACTCCGATCGTACAATTACATTCTTGGTAATACTCTGAGTGATGAGCAATCCTCACATTCAGGGGCTTAGCTGCGAACATGTTTCGCCTAAGTTAAAAACCCTGTTGGGTGGATAGTAGTCCATTCACTCGATGGCCTATTCGCGAATCTGTCTCCGCTTAGGTTCAAAAATACTCCGATTGATGAGCGATCCTCACACTCGTGGGCTTAGCTGCGAACATGTTTCGCCTAAGTTAAAAACCATGTCGGGTGGATAGCAGTCCATTCACTCGACGGCCTATTCACGAGTCCGTCTTCGCTTAGGTTCAAAAATACTCCGAGTGATGAGCAATCCTCACATTTGGGGGCTTAGCTACGAACATGTTTCGCCTAAGTTAAAAAACCCGTCGAGTGGATGGTAATCTATTCACTCGGCAACTTAGCTGCGAAACACATTTCGCCTAAGTTAAAAAACGCCGTCGAGTGGATGGTAATCCATTCATTCGACAACTTAGCTACGAATCAACATTCGCCTAAGATTGAAAAATACTCCGAGTGGTGAGCAATCCTCACACTCAGAGACTTAGCCGCGGAACACGTTCTGCCTAAGTTAAAAAACAGACACAGTCAAATACGAGCAAAATACAAAGAGAAACTATGGATAAACGTTTCAAAGGAAAGGAAATGTGCTCAGACCCAAGGCCTGAATAAATTTTTAAAGGATACAAATCCACTTGGCATACCGAGGCAAATTTAACTGTTGGCTAGAGACCAAGTTTTTCAAACGGGAGATGGGCTGGCTGGGTCGACCAAGGTGTCCAGATCAATGCCGTCGGCGATTCTGGTAGCGGCCTCGATGAAGGTTTCCATAAAGTCCTCGAACTGGAGTTTCTTCGTGTTCACCACCTGGAGTTCCTTCAGCCTTTCCTCCCTCACATCCCTGCAATGAACCCAAACGAGTGACAATGCTACGTCAGCTCCGCAACAAGCAGTAGACTTCTTCCAAGCTTCACTCGACTGGTCAGCTCGTTCAGACGAGCCATTACGGAGTTGAGGTCCAGTTGAAGAGTGTCCTCGGGCCATAGCTCCTTGTCAATTCTTCCCATGGCGGCTTTCAGTCGGACAATGTAGGCTTGGACACCTTGGAGCCGGAAGTTGAGCCGTAGCATCTTCATCGCCACTGCATCAGCAACTGGCGACTTGGTAGGGTCAAGCGTGGGTTCAATCTCCTCGGTTTCTTTCTCAAAATCCTGGCAGTAGTCTGGAGAAGAAAGGAGGAATAAGATGAGAATCGGCAAACTATGACTTTTAATTTTTTTGCAAAGTGCAGTCGACAAGATACACTCATCGTCGAGCAGAAGATACATCTTTCTTGAGAATTCACCCAGATGCCTCTCCAAGCCATTTCCCCTCTTGGTTTGCTCCTCAGCCTTCTTGACCAGACCTGCGCGCTCCTGCTTCAACATGGTGTTCTCGTCCTCCAACTTCTTGGCGGCCGCCAACTTCTAGTTGGCAGCTTTAGTTTTGTCCTTGATCACCTGTTGAGCGTCAGCGAGCGCCTTGTCTTTCTCCTCCAGCGCTCTCTTCATGGAATCTAAAGAAACAACACTGTTGAGTTGCGCTTGGAGTCGACGGTTTTCAGTGCGTACGTCTGTTCGAGCGAGAGCAGTTGGTTCACAATATGACGAGTGAAAAGGAGAATGTGGAAAGTCAACAACAATTACCTCCCAAAGCCTTCACCTCAGCACGTGCTCGCTCCAAGGCATTGTTGGACGCCGCCAGCTCCACCTGTAGCCGGTTCCTTTCGGCCTCCATATCCTTATACTCCGCCCCAAGTTCGCAAGCCCTCTGGAATCAACACAAGAAAACAAGTTCAATTGACAAGTGACACATGAGGTAGTCGACTGAGTATGATAGAAGCAAACAAGCAGAAAGTCCACTTGACATGTCGAGTGGCACTGGCGTCTGCACGTCGTAAATAAATCCGGAACCATGTCTGTTAAAGACCCCTGTCGATGCAAGCACTCGACAATGGTCTCGGGGACTACACCCTATTGGGGAACGTTGCATGGGAAACAAAAAAGTTCCTACGCACACGCAAGATCTATCCATGGTGATGAGCATCTACGAGAGGGAGAGTGGATCTACACACCCTTGTAGATCTCTAAGCGGGAAGCGTTAAGAAACGCGGTTGGTGTAGTCAAACGTCTTCGCGATCCAAATCACCGAGTGTCCCGCGATCTCATCACGATCCGTCTTGCGATCCAATCACGATCCATCCCGCAAACCCATCACGATCCGTCCCGCGATCTCATCACGACCCGTCTCGCGATCTTGATCACGGTCCTTCCGATCTAGCACCAAACGGACGGCACCTCCGCGTTCAGCACACATGCAGCTTGATGACGATCTCCGCCTTCTTGATCCAGCAAGAGGGAGCGGAGAGGTAGAAGAGTTCTCCGGCAGTGTGACGGCGCTCCGAAGGTGGTGGTGGAGCTATTCCGACAGGGCTTCGCCTAAGCACTGCAGAAATCCGATCTAGAGGAGAAACTATGCACTAGAGGAATGGGTAGCACGTGGCTGAAAATGAGGTGCCAAAACCCTAAAACATCTAGTATATATAAGAGAAAGAGAGGAGGAGTCTTGGCTCTCAAGGAGCCATCCCTTGGGTCGGCCGAACCAAGGAGGAGAGGAGGACTCCTCCTCCAATCCTAGTAGGACTAGGATTCCTCCCTATTTTGCCTTTTTTCCACCTTTTCTCTTTGGGTTTTCTCTCCCAGCCGCATGGGTCCTGTGTGGGACTTCCACAAGCCCACTAAGGGATGGTATTCACTCTCCCACAGCCCATGTAGCCTCTTGGGTCGAAATACCCCTCCCGATGGTCTCCCGGTATACTACCGGCACTCCCGGTACACTATCGATGAGCCCGAAACCTTTCCAGTGACCAAAATAGGACTTCCTATATATCAATCTTTACCTCTGAACCATTCCAGAGCTCCTCGCGACGTCTGGGATCTCATCTGGGACTCTGAACAACCTTCGGTCACCACCATGCATAACTCTATACTACCGAAACGTCACCAAACCTTAAGTGTGCAGATCCTGCGGGTTCGAGAACTATGTAGACATGACCGAGACAACTCTACGGTCAATAACCAATAGCGGGACCTGGATGCCCATATTGGTTCCTACATATTCTACGAAGATCTTTATCGGCCAAACCTCTATGTCAAGGATTCAGTTAATCCTGTATAATGTTCCCTTTGATCTTCGGTATGTTACTTGCCCGAGATTCGATCGTCGGTATCTCTATACCTAGTTCAACCTCGTTGCCGGCAAGTCTCTTTACTTGTTCCGTAATACAAGATCCCGTGGCTAACACTTAGTCACATTGTTTGCAAGGCTTATTGTGATGTTGTATTACCGAGTGGGCCCTAAGATACCTTTCCGTCACACGGAGTAACAAATCCCAGTCTTGATCCATGCCAACTCAACAGACACCCTTGGGGATACGTGTAGAGTATATTTATAGTCACCCAGTTACATTACGACGTTTGATACACACAATGCACTCCTCCGATGTCCGTGAGTTGCATGATCTCAAGGTCATAGGAACACATACTTGACATGCAGCAAACAGTAGCAATAAACTGACACGATCATATGCTACGTTTGTAGTTTGGGTCTTGTCCATCACATCATTCTCCTAATGATGTGATCCCGTTACCAAATGACATCTCATGTCCATGACTAGGAAACCATAGCCATCTTTGATCAATGAGCTAGTCTATTAGAGGCATACTAGGGACATGGTGTTGTCTATGTATCCACACATGTATCTGAGTTTCCGATCAACACAATTATAGCATGGATAATAAACGATTATCATGAACAACGAAATACGATAATAACTAATTTATTATTGCCTCTAGGGCATATTTCCAACAGTCTCCCACTTGCACTAGAGTCAATAATCTAGTTCACATCACCATGTGATTCGCATTGTTATGAATCTAACACCCAATGAGTTCTGGGGCTCGATCGTGCTTTTCATGTGAGAGAGGTCTTATAGTTAACGGGTCTACAACATTCAGATCCGTGTGTACTTTGCAAATATCTATGTCAAACCGTAAACACTGCTACCACACCCCTCTTGGTACTATTCCAAATGGCTGCTCCACTATACGTATCCAGATTGCTACTACAAGTCATCCGGATTGGTGTTAAAGCTTGCATCGACGTAACGCTTTACGACGAACTCTTTATCACCTCCATAATCGAGAAACATCTCCTTAGTCTTTAGTTACTAAGGATAATCTTGATCGTTGTCTAGTGATCCACTCCTGGATCACTTTTATACCCCTTGACAGACTCATGGCAAGGCACACACCAGGTGTGGTACACAACATGGCATAATATAGAGCCTATGGCTAAGGCATAGGGGACGACGTTCGTCCTTTCTCTTTCTTCTGCCGTTGTCAAACTTTGAGTCTAACTCAACTTCACACCTTACAAATCAGGCGAGAACTCTTTCTCTAACTAATCCATTTTGAACTCTGTCAAAATCTTGTCAAGGTATGTACTCATTGAAAGTCTCGTCAAGCATCTTGATCTATCTCTATAGATCTTGATGTTAAACAATTAGGTAGCTCTATCTAGGTCTTCCTTTGAAAAACACTTTTCAAACAACCGTTTATGCTTTCCAGAAATTTTACATTATTTTTGATCAACAATATGTCATCCACATATACTTATCAGAAATTCTATAGTGCTCCCACTCACTTTATTGTAAATACAAGTTTCTCGTAAACTTTGTATACACTACAAAACTTTGATCACCTCATCAAAGTGTATGTTCCAACTCCGAGATGCTTGCTCCAGCCCTTAGATGGATTGCTGGAGCTCGCACACCTTTTAGCATCCTTAGGACTGACAAAACCTTCTGGTTGTATCACATACAACCTTTCCTCAAGTAAACTGTTAAGGAAACGATGTTTTGTCATCCATCTGCCAGATTTCATAATTGAAAAATGCAACAACTGCTAACATCATTCCAACAGACTTTAGCATTGCTACGAGTGAGAAAGTCTCATCGTAGTCAACTCTTTGAACTTGGCGAAACTTCTTTGTGACAAGTCGAACTTTATAAATGGTGACATTCACCATCAGCGTCTGTCTTCATCTTAAAGTTCTATTTGTACTCAACGACCTACCGTCCAACGAGCAAGTCTACCAAAGTCTATACTTGGTTTTCAAACATGGATCCTTTCTTGGATTTCATGGCCTCTAACCATTTGTCGGAATCCGGGCCCATCATCGCTCCTCCACAGCTCGTAGGTTCATCATTGTCCAACAACATGACCTCCAAGACATGGTTGTCGTATCGCTCAAGAGCAGTATACATCCTTGTCGACCTACGAGGTTTGATAGTATCTTGATCCGAAGCTTCATGATCATCATCATTAACTTCCTCTTCAACTAACATAGGCTTCACAGAAAACATCTTCCCGCGCTGCGCTACTCTCTGGTTGAACAAAGGTTCAACAACCTCATCAAGTTCTATCTTCCTCCCACTCAATTCTTTCAAGAGAAACTCTTTCTTGAGAAACGACCCGTTTTTAGCAACAAACACTTTGCACTTGGATCTGAGATAGAAGGTATACCCAACTGTTCTTAGGGTATTCTATGAAGATGCATTTGTCCGCTTTGGCTTCGAGTTTATTAGGTGAAAACCCTTCTCACATAAGCGTCGCAGCCCCAAACATTAAGAAATGACAGCTCAGATTTCTGCCAAACCATATGGTGTCATCTCAACGGATTTAGATGGTGCCCTATTTAAAGTGAATGTAGTTGTCTCTAACGCATAACCCCAAAACTATAGTAGCAAAACGATAAGAGACATCATAGCATGCATCACATCTAATAGAGCACAACTATGACGTTCGGACACACCATCACACTATGGTGTTCCAGGAGGCGTGAGTTGTGAAACGACTTTCACATTGTCTAAAGTTGTATGCCAAACTCGTAACTCAGATATTCACCTCCATGATCACACCGGAGACATTTTTATCTTCTTTTCACGATGATCTTAAACTTCACTCTGAATTTCCTTGAACTTTTCAAACGATTCAGACTTGTGTTTCATTAAGTAAATATAATCATATATACTCAAATCATCAGTGAAGGCAAGAAAATAACGATATCCACTGCACGCTACAACACTCATTGGACCGTATACATCAACATGTATTATTTCCAATAAGTCACTTGCCCGCTCCATCAATCCGGAAAACGGGGTCCTTAGTCATCTTGCCCAAGAGGCATGGTTCGCATGTCTCAACCGATTTGAAATCGAATGAGTCCAAAGATCCATCGACATGGAGTTTCTTCATGCGCTTTATACCGATATGACATTTTAGCGGCAGTGCCACAAGTATGTGGTACTATCATTATTAACTTTGTATCTTTTGGCATCAATGTTATGAACATGTGTATTACTATGATCAAGATTTCTACAGACCATTCTCACTGGGTGCATGACCATTGAAGGTATTATTCATGTAAACAGAATAACCATTATTCTCTAACTTAAATGAATAACCGTGTTGCAATAAACACGATCTAATCACGTTCATGCTTAACACAAAACACCAAATAACATTTATTTAGGTTCGTCTCTAATCCCGAAGGTAGAGAGAGCGTGCGATGTTGATCACATCAACCTTGGAAACATTTCCAACACACATCATCACCTCACCCTTAGCTAGTGCTCCGTTTATTCTGTAGATTTTATTTCGAGTTACTGACATTTAGCAACCAAACCGGTATCCAATACCCAAGTGCTACTAGGAGTACTAGCAAGGTACACATCAATAACACGTATGTCAAATATACTTCTGTCAACATTGCCAGTCTTCTTATCTACCAAGTATCTAGGGTTGTTCCGCTTCAGCAACTGCTCTCCTCATAATCGAAGCACTTAGTCTCGGGTTTGGGTTCGACTTTGGGTTGCTTCACTGGAGCGGCAACTGACTTGCCATCCATGAAGTTCCCTCCTTACCCTGGCTCTTCTCGAAACTAGTGGTTTTACTAACCATCAACACTTGACGCTCCTTCATGATTTCTACCTTCGCGGTGTCAAACATCGCGAACAGCTCAGGGATCATTATTTCTATCCCTGATATTTTATAGTTCATCACCAAGTTCTACTAGCTTAGTGTCAGTGACTTGGAGAACTATATCAATGACTATCTTATCTGGAAGTTCAACTCCCACTCGATTCAAGTGATTGTAGCACCCAGACAATCTGAGCACATGCTCAACGATTGAGCTATTCTCTTTCATCTTGCAGGCAAAGAATCTTGTTGGAGATCTCATATCTCGCAACACGGGCACGAGCCTGAGATCCTAATTTCAGCTCTTAGAAACATCTCATATGTTCCGTGACGTTCAAAATGTTTTGGAGCCTCAATTCTAAGTCGTAATGCATGACGCACTAAACTATCATGTAGTCATCAGAACGTGCCTGTCAGATGTTCACAACATCTACAGACGACGCTAGAGGGGTTGGCGCACCGAGCGGTGCATTAAGGACATAAGCCTTCTGTGCAGCAATGAGGACAATCCTCAGATCACGGACCCAGTCCGCAATATTGCTACCATCATCTTTCAACTCTATTTCTCTAGGAACATATAATAATACAAGAGAGCTACAACGCGAGCTAGTAATCTACAACATAATTTGCAAAGGCACCACTGACTATGTTCATGATAATGAGTTCAATTAATCATATTACTGAAGAACTCCCACTCAAATTGACATCCCTCCAGTCATTCGAGTGATACATGATCCAAATTCACCAACTCAAGTCTGATCATCACGTGAGTTGAGGTGGTTTCAATGGTGAACATCTTCATGTTGATCATATCTACTATATGACTCATGTTCGACCTTTCGGTCTCTTGTGTTCCGAGGCCATGTCTGTACATGCTAGGCTCGTCAAGTTTAACCCAAGTGTTCTGCATGTGCAACACTAGCTTGCACCCGTTGTATGTGAACGTAGAGTCTATCACACCCAATCATCACGTGGTGTCTCGACACGACGAACTTTTGCAATGTTGCACACTCAGGGAGAACACAATTTATCTTGAAATTAAGTGATGGATCACCTTATAATGCTACCCTCGTCCTAAGCAAAACAAGGTGCATAAAAGGATTAACATCACATGCAAATCATAAGTGACATGATATGGCTATGAACTTGTGCTTTTTATCTCCATCTTGAAAGCACCGGCATGATCTCTATCATCACCGGCATGACACCATGATCTCCATCATCTTGATCTCCATCAACGTGTCGCCATCGGGGTTGTCGCGCCCACCATGCTTCTACTAGTATTGCTACCGTTTAGCGATAAAGTAAAGCATTGCATAGCACTTAATGATTGACATGCAGGTCATACAATAATTAAAGACAACCCTATGGCTCCTGCCGGTTGCTGTACTCATCGACATGCAAGTCGTGATAATCTATACATCACATGATCATCTCATACATCACATATATCACATCATGTAATTGGCCATATCACATCACAACATACCATGCAAAAACAAGTTAGACGTCCTCTAATTGTTGTTGCATGTTTTACGTGGCTGCTATGGTTATCTAGCATGAACAATTCTCATCTACACAAAAACCACAACGGTGATACACTAGTTGCTTTTTAACCTTCTCAAGGACCGCCTTTGTCGCATCCGATCCAACTAAAGTGAGAGAAACTGGCACCCGCAAGCCATCTATGCAACAAGTTGCGGTTGAGGGAACCGGTCTCTCGTAAGTGTATGAGTAATGTTGGTCTGGGCCACTTCATCTCACAATACCGCTGAACCAAAATACGACCAAGGGAGGAAGCAATCTAAGCATCAACACCCACAAACTCTTTGTGTTCTACTCGAGATCTCATCTACTCATAGACCTAGCTCATGATGCCACTGTTGGGGAACGTTGCATGGGAAACAAAAAATTTCCTACGCACACGCAAGATCTATCCATGGAGATGAGCATCTACGAGAGGGAGAGTGGATCTACATACCCTTGTAGATCGCTAAGCGGGAAGCGTTAAGAAATGCGGTTGGTGTAGTCGAACGTCTTCGCGATCCAAATCGCCGAGTGTCCCGCGATCTCATCATGATCCGTCCCGCGATCCAATCATGATCCGTCCCGCAAAGTCATCACAATCCATCCCGCGATCTCATCATGATCTGTCCCACGATCTCATCACGATCCGTCCCGCGATCTTGATCACGGTCCTTCCGATCTAGTGCCGAACCGACGGCACCTCCGCGTTCAGCACACGTGCAGCTTGATGACGATCTCCGCGTTCTTGATCCAGCAAGAGGGAGCGGAGAGGTAGAAGAGTTCTCCGGCAGCGTGACGGTGCTCCGGAGGTGGTGGTGGAGCTATTCCGGCAGGGCTTCGCTTAAGCACTGCAAAAATCCGATCTAGAGGAGGAACTATGCACTAGAGGCACGGGTAGCACGTGGCTGAAAATCAGGTGCCAAAAAGCCTAAAACATCTAGTATATATATAAGAGGAAGAGATGAGGAGGCTTGGCTCTCAAGGAGCCAGCCCTTGGGTCGGCCAAACCAAGGAGGAGAGGAGGACTCCTCCTCTAATCCTATTAGGACTAGGATTCCTCCCTATTTTGCCTTTTTTTCCACCTTTTCTCTTTGGGTTTTCTCTCCTAGCCGCATGGGCCTTGTGTGGGACTTCCAATAGCCCACTAAGGGCTGGTATTCACTCTCCCACAGACCATGTAGCCTCTTGGGTCGAAATACCCCTCCCGATGGTCTCCCGGTACACTACCGGCTCTCCCGATGCACTACCGATGAGCCCGAAACCTTTCCGGCGACCAAAATAGGACTTCCTATATATCAATCTTTACCTCCGGACCATTCCGGAGATTCTCTTGACGTCCGGGATCTCATGTGGGACTCCGAACAACCTTTGGTCACCACCATGCATAACTCTATACTACTGAAACGTCACCAAACCTTAAGTGTGCAGACCCTGCGGGGTTCGAGAACTATGTAGACATGACCGAGACACCTCTACAGTTAATAACCAATAGCGGAACCTGGATGCCCATATTGGTTCCTACATATTCTACGAAGATCTTGATCGGTCAAACCTCTATGTCAATGATTCAGTTAATCCCGTATAATGTTCCCTTTGTTCTTTGGTATGTTACTTGCCCGAGATTCGATCGTCGGTATCTCTATACCTAGTTCAACCTCGTTACCGGCAAGTCTCTTTACTCGTTCTGTAATACAAGATCCCGTGGCTAACACTTATTCACATTGCTTGCAAGGCTTATTGTGATGTTGTATTACCGAGTGGGCCCTGAGATACCTCTCCATCACACGGAGTAACAAATCCTAGTCTTGATCCATGCCAACTCAACACACACCCTCGGAGATACCTGTAGAGTACCTTTATAGTCACCCAGTTACGTTGCGATGTTTGATATGCACAAGGCACTCCTCTGAGGTCTGTAAGTTGCATGATCTCATGGTCATAGAACACATACTTGACATGCAGAAAACAATAGCAATAAACTGACACGATCATATGCTATGTTTGTAGTTTGGGTCTTGTACATCACATCATTCTCCTAATGATGTGATCCCATTACCAAATGACATCTTATGTCCATGACTAGGAAACCATAGCCATCTTTGATCAACGAGCTAGTCTATTAGAGGCATACTAGGGACATGGTGTTGTCTATGTATCCACACATGTATCTGAGTTTTCAATCAACACAATTATAGCATGGATAATAAACGATTATCATGAACAAGGAAATATGATAATAACTAATTTAATATTGCCTCTAGGGCATATTTCCAACACACCCACTGGGTGCGCTAAGAGCGCCCCCACTGAGACGCCTAACTCTCGATCCGTCGAGTAACCGTCAAAAAAAATTCACTCGACATGTCAAGCAACTTTAGTACCACGTGTACGACAAGTTTTCAAACCTACCTTTTATCGCCTACGATGAACAAGTCTCTGTAGAAGACCCCTGCCAGTGCAAGCACCTGACAGTGGTCTCGGGGACTACACCCAGTGGGTGCGCTAAGAGCGCCCCCACTGGGACGGTTAACTCTCGATTCATCGAGTAACCGTCACTGGCTATTAAAGCATTTGACAAGGTCAGCCCTGTCCATGCACTCGACCCGTCGGGTGATGTGCGTATGTTCTCCGTGAAGTTCAATCGATCCTTATGCAGCGTCATATCATGGGTTCTCAATAAGATCCATGAAACCTGCAAGGTAACTACGGAGTGGTGGATACAACAAACTCTAAGACCCCTGCCGATACAAGTACTCGACAGTGGTCTCAGGGACTACACCAGTGGGTGCGCTAAGGGCGCCCCCACCGGGACGGTTAACTCTCGATCCGTCGAGTAACCGTCATTGGCTTTTAAAGCATTTGACAAGGTCAGCCCTGTCCATTCGACTATGATCCGACCTATTCACATGAACAAAATCCGAGTATTCTACGTAAAACACCCAGTGGGTGTACAACAGCCAAGAGAAGACAAGAATTCAATCGACAATAGACTTACAATAGAACTTACTCAAACGTTGGTGCGGAGGGCTGAGCTGACATCATAAGCCTGTTTGCTGGCCTGGAACGCCTCCTTGGACCTCAGCATGAGCTGCTCCGCCTGGATCATGGATTCTTTTGTAGCCCCGGTCTGATCCTTCGGAGTGCGGAACACTAGGAAGGCCGTCACAAGTGGGGTTGGCATGGTCGCTGGAGCAGCCAAGGCGGCCGGAGGGGGCCTAGTTGGAGTCGACGTCACGACAGTCGAGATGGCTGGAGGAGCATGTGAAAGAGGCATAGCAGGCTCAACCCTAGGTTGCGCCGAGCTACCTCCCTCGTGAGAAGACTCTACGGCTGGGCGCTGAGGTGCTTGTGCCGATGACGCCCTCTGGGTGCACAATGGCTTCTCGTCGTCCTCCACTTGAATAACTTCTGCAACAACAATCGACAACATCAACATCTGCATGTGCCGAGCCCCATTCAAACAAACCAACAACTTCCTTATCTCTATGAGAAGTGGCGGCATCAGCGGTGTCAACATCCATCGCGTCTCCCCCACCTCGAGGAGGCGAGGTTGCAAATGTAGCAGCTCTAAAAGATTGAACAGCTTTCACTCAGATATAACTCGAAGACTTCAGTCAATAGAAATACTCAGGAGTAAGCACTTACGTGGAGACAACCGGTATGATCACCCTCATGTGGGGCAAGGCTTTGCGAGGCTTGGAGATGGCGGGCTTGGGCTGTTTGGCTAGTCTTTCACTTGACTCGACGGTCGAGGGGAAGCTCCTTTTGGGGTTCTTTTCGCTTGGGCCCGAGGGCTTGTCCTCCGTAGCTGCCGGGTCATGGCGGGCTTTGGTGCGACTCTCACGACGGGGGGGGGGGGGTGACTCGACTTCTTCCTCGTCATCGGAGTCGTCGTAGTTGTCCTCGGTGTCGGAGGGACCGTCGCCGTCCATGCTGCCGCCCTCGCTCGCCACGCCCTCCTCCACATGGCTCCCGTTGGGAACGGGCGAGTGCATGTCTGTCCACGCCTGCACGATTCCAACGAGAAAGTCAGTCCACAAATCAATGCATCAATCGACAATAAAAATATATCAATCGACGCTACATAACTCACCAAGTTCTTCTGGTGGTTCTCGGCTAAGGTCGGATCCTCTTGGCCCCTGCGGGATTATCGCAGGCCCCAGTGATACTCTGGAGCCACTGCTCGACACTCTCCTATGTGACCTCCTCTGGATGCGCCCTGGTTGAGTCCCCCGGGCCGACATAATGCCACATGGTGTGGTCCCTGGCATGAAGTAGCTGAATGCGTCAACCGAGGAACGTTTCAAGCAGATCCATGCCCGTCACACCGCCCCAGATCAGCTGCACCACCGCCTCGACTAAGATGCCCACCTGGACATGTTCCTCGTCGGTCACCTTCAGGGACTTTGGGGCAGCGGGGCGGCAGGTGTAAAGGGGGGAAGACCAGTCGACTTGTTGGGTGGTGCTACGTCCTTGCAGTAAAACCAGGTCGATTGCCAGCCCCTGACGGACTTAGGGAAAGTGATGGCAGGAAAGGAACTATGCTGTCTCTCCTGGACCCCTAAACCTCCGCACACCTGGAGCACGTGCGTCTTCCCGTCGACGGGGAGGGCTTTCTTCACAGTCTGGGATTAGACTGTGAAGAGATGCTTAAACAACCCCCAATGGAGAGGGTACCCTAGGAAGCATTCGCACAAAGTGACGAATGCTGACAAGTACGCGATGGTGTTTGGAGGAAAGTGATGCAACTGTGCACCAAAGAAATTCAAAAAACCCTGGAAGAATGGATGGGGAGGCATGGAGAAACCTCTTTCCACATGAGAGATTAGAAGGACCCTCTCCCCGTCGCGCGGCTCCGGCTCGTGCTCCTCCCCCGGCAGCCTCCAGGCGTCGTCCGCCACAAGACCGTTGGAGACAAGGCCCTCGAGGTCGGCGCGGGTGACAACAGAGGGGGGAAATCCCCCTGCATCCACCCAGCCGGCGCAGTGAACCGGGCGGTCGAGGGCTTCTTGCCCTTGAGTTTCTTCCCATTCTTTGCCTGCTCCAACTTCTCCGTCACATTCTTCGTCATCGAAGATGCTTCTCTGGTGGAAAGAGAATGGAGAGCGGCGTTTGGAGCAGGGGAGGCGGAGGAAGAGAGGGGAAACTGGCGGAAGGTATTGTGCAAACCGCAGCTCCGAACACTTTATACGCTGCTGAGTGTCTCACTGACCGGTGGCCCCACGGGATAGTCGCGCACGCCAACCGCTGATAGCATCTGTTATGTGGCGAGATGATCGGCACAAGAATCGAGGCATCATGTTCCCACTTGCCCTGATCGTGGCATCATCATCGCGCGCGCGTGCGCTTCCCAAATTTTCGTATCTTGGAGAATCCGGGCCTGATAGACCGACCCGTCGCCTCCCAAGATACTCTCAACTCACTCGAAGCAAAGTAGACCCTGAGCACCCACTTGGACACTTTAAAGGTTGAATGGGCCCGGGCGGGCGGAGAAGAATTCATTCGGCATAAGTTTCATCAAAGTCCCGAACATCATTCGGAAGGTTTTGGGTTTCGATCCTGAATGAACGCCGACACCCGGAACTCAATCGGCGTAAATTTCATCGAAGTCCCGAATATCATTCGGAAGAGTTTGCATGTTGATCATGGATGGACGCCGACGCTCGGAGTTCAATCGACGCAAATTCCATGGAAACCCCAAACATCATTCGGGGGAATTGACACATTAGTTCAAGGTTGACGCTGATACCTCCTTCCACCACTCAAACCCCGACCCATTCGGGAGCTAATGACGAGGATATGTACCTAGGGTAGGGTCCTAGGCAAGGCCTACATACCCTACCTAAGGACACTACATGGGAGGACTTGAAGATCAAGCATGAACTTCCGAGTGGATCCCTGGAGAAGTCCAAGACCACTCGACAATAAACCACTCGGAACTCCTCCTCTCACTCGGCAGTCGCGTGTCACTCGGCGGACCTCGCTTGACTCGACGCCGGAAGACCAGAAGCCATCATCAAGAGCCCAACGGGCAGACACAGGTTCAATGGTCATTAGTACCCTTTATTATGTACGTTACCAGTAACGGTAGACTTTAAACACCACGACCAGACCCTTTGATGCGGGATAATTATGAGGGGCAGCGAACTCTATATAAGCCGCCCCTCCTCTCCTGCACAAGGGTTAGCAACTATTGTAATCTCTCTATTCCACACGACATAAAGCTCCCGAGCACAGAGACGTAGGGTTGTTACCTCCACGAGAGGGGCCTGAACTCATACATACGTGTGTACACCCTCGCCGTAGCTAGGACTCTGCCCTCTCCCTTCGTACCCCTACCTTCTACTGTCAGGCTCGTTCCCACAACAGACCACGTGCGAAGATAGTGTGTACAATGAAATATAACCTGCAAGTAATAAGAATATTTGCCATTAAAAACAATACCATTTATACTCGGTCAAACCGTCCATAGTAATGCAGACGCTCCCACCCTTATTAGCATACTAAACATATTTCATTTTTCGTCAAGCCAGTGACCATATATATTGGTAACACTTGTGGACAAATACAACTTGAATGCTATTTGGATGACTGGCCACCATGTAGAACATGCAAAGTTGCATTGGAAAACGAGATTTTTGATTGTCTCATCATGAGTATTTTGCTTCCATGCCGGTTGCGATGAGCGAGGTTGTCTATGTTAAGAACAACACCCTTCGAAGATACCATATGAAATTTTGATTTTTAATGGTATATTTGACTTTCATATTTGATTATTATTATCCATTGTAACCTCTGAGTGTATGAGTGGATGATACATATAGTCGACCGTGAATGACCTAGATGTAGTGAGTTTTCAGCGGAACACATCCCAACATTGTGCCAGTTAACTGATTTCAAACAGTATAACATATGTTGTCATGACATAGGGCGGGGCCAACGATTTCCCTATTAAAAGAAACTTCCGTGGGGAGGAGGGGAGCACATGCGAAAGAATATCATTCTTATTGCGGACAACGATTCCCGAAGAGTAGTGTTTCCCAACCATTTATCCTCCTAGAAACATATCTGTGAGTCGTCCTTTATAGCAAAAGACTGCGGAAAAGATGCTACTTTGCCGCCATTAGGCCAGCCCAAGTACCCGACTTCTAATAAGCATGGGAAACCGGTTGTTCTCCTAGATACTTGTGGCGCAATAGAGTTTGTCAAAACCCCTCCTCCACAAGTAGCTTGAACAACCACTTACTAAGCATCAATGACACATATTCCAAAGATTACCTTCATGATATATTGACTCATTTATTCTCCTAGTCCACCAAAGGACACAATTTCCAAAGATTACCTCCTATATCCCTCCCGCCTACCACCATAAGGGTAGGTTTGGTCATTTGTTAAGGACCAGTAGCATATATAAGCATCCTATAAGCATCCTATTGGCATGCGCTCCGTTTCATTCCCACTTGGTTTAAAGCAAGGGGCAGACACTAGTGCTCCCAAACTCGCCTTAGGATCAAGTCTAAGGAGACTCCAACGGCTCGGATTTTATACGCTAAGGAACATAAGGAGAGGATATTTCAAGTTCCGTAAGACTCGATCCTACCACTGAACCTACATTGATGACTCCCTACTAAAGTTACTAGGTCATGCTGCAATGAGGCGATTGAACATATTTAAAAAGGATGGAACTGTCATTTTTTTGTGTGTGATAACCTTCACTATAAGGTGGTCGTAGGCACCTGTTGATCATTGTTGTGACCTTGTTACTAACGGTAGCTCCATAATCCTTTGTTGTTTTGATGACAGGAACCCAGAGTATGTTGGATTGCACTTTGGGCTTGAGCCTGGTTTTTTTTAGACTTAGGCAACATAAATCGGGTTATATGACCAGCTTAAGTTTAACTGCAAAGAGACAAATGACCATGTCCGTAACTAGTGTGGCCTTTGTCCTGTTGTGTCTAAAAAGCTCCCATGTTGTGCATACGTCCGTTTGCATAATTAAACAAGACAAGTGAAATCGTACAACAATATCATCGACTGTACATATACTGCTGTTGTGAATAATTAATAAAATGGCTGCATGCATCACCAAGATGCAGAGGCCCGTGATATATCCTCCTTTTAAAAAAAAATACATGTACTGCTGTACTTTGCTTTTGAATCTCACCATAAAAAAAGATGCAGTAAAAAGAGGCCAAAGCCAATAACAACTAAAAGAATTAAGGAATTAGGGTGGAATCCAAGCCCGAGATGAAATCTAGAGTGTAACCATCAACATGTACATCCACATCCCAAATGAACAAGGTTATACAATTACACTAGGCTCTCCCTACTACTCCAGGCGTGTTCCACTCCCAAAGCTCCCCGCTTGGGTTCCCCCTCCCCCTAACGGTCTTCTTCGGAAGCCTGGCTTTATTCCGGTGACCCCCGTTACTGCTCTCCCTATCACCGTTTCTTCTCGTTGCTCTTTCCTTCCTAGCGTCATCTTGTAAAGCTACTTGCATCACTGGCTCACCGGGAGCATCATCCACGAGGTTGAGGAGCAGCTCTAGGTCTTCCACGACCTTGGACATGTCCGGCCTGCTCTTCGGGCTGCCACTCAGACACTGGTATGCCACCAGGGCCGCCTTATGAGCTGCCGTCGTGGAGTACTTGCCCTCCAAAGCGGGGTCCATGATTTTTCCTAGCTTTTCCTGGTCTTTGAGCCACGACCGCATGTGCTGGACTAGGTGGTGCTCTCTACTAGGCCTGGTCTTGTCCACTGCACGTCTTCCGGTGAGCATCTCCAATAGAACGACACCAAAACTATAAACGTCGCTCTTCGCTGTCAGATGACCTAGAAATCAAAATCTTATCAATCCTTTAGGTATTGAAAAAAATGCCTGGATGAGAGAGAGAGAGAGAGAGATGTATACCAGTTAGGATGTACTCCGGTGCGGCATAACCATGTGTACCCATGACACGTGTCGAGACATGGGTCTCATCGCCTTCCGGTCCATCCTTGGCAAGCCCAAAGTCGGAGAGCTTCGCCTTGTAGTCCTAGAAGACAAAGTTCAGCCATCTTAGCATCGCATTGTAATCATGTACCGTTCACTACTCATGAGATGCACCGAGATAAACTCTGCTTAGTTGTTGGCTACTACAATACGGCCTAAAACAAGAGGTAATATTGAACTTTGGTTGGACTGCAATCTCGCCTTGCTTTATAAATCTCGAACTGCAATCAACAAAGTTGCTCAACTGAACTTTGGCTGGACTGCAATCTCGCCCCGCTTTACAAATACAGCCACACGGACACGGTCCCATCAACAAAAGTTGCTCAGTGCCAAGGCTAATGATTGTAGATAAAACGACTGAAGTGCTGGTTTGATGGGGCCTTCAATTTGTTTCCTTTCTGATTTATTTGTAAAGAAAAGAGGCTACGTTTTAAAGAAAAAATGACAATTGAGTATTACATGTCTTAATCAGAAAAGTAAGCTTTGACAAATACATGGGCTGAACGGCTTGATCAACGTTCTCACTTCCTTTCAGCTAGTCTTCTTGAGTTGAAAAGTCGCATGCATGCCCCGTGGAAAGTAGTCAGTCGCTTTGCACAAATATATATATATTCACAAATCTATACTACTCGCCTACATTTGTCAATATATATGTGTGCGTGTGTGTGTGTGTATGTTCACCAAGTCAATAATCAGCTACTGCCTACCAACTTCAAGGTTTTCAGATTTTGGTGAGCTCGTCATTTGTGTGAAGTCAACCCAGGAAACGGGGTGGAAGCTAGCATCAGAATGACGTACCAGCAATAATTGGACATACACAATCTGATATATACCATGTACGTATTAATTGGAATTAAATTTGTGGATGGATGAGATAAAATGCAATGTTCCCCGTAGAAAAAAAAGAAATAAATGCAATGTTCCTCGGCCAATAAAAATAAAACAAAATGAACCATTCCCGGCCAAATAAAAAAAAGAACTGTTAAGCATTAATTCATTACCGGATCCAGTAAGATGTTGGATGCCTTGAAGTCACGATATATGACGGGCTTCTCCGCGTCGTGAAGGAAGGCGAGGCCCTTGGCGGCACCCACGGCGATGTTCAGTCGGGTTGACCATGATAGAACGGGAGGAAACTCTGCCAAACAAGAACCGAATTTAGGGCCAGTGTGAATGTTTGTTATATTTACGCCGCTTGTATATATATGCCAAGTTAATTTGTTGTAATGCACATAGGCGTCATCACATCGTGATCACAATGCTCTCGATCTTTCCTTCGGTAATCATAATCAGCGATCGTTCGCTGAGACGAATGGCAATTGCGATCGTTTTGATGAGGATGACAATTTTAGTTTGCAAGTACAACAACATTCTGACAAAAACAGAGCTGCAGCAGAGGTGTCAGCTCGCTAACTAAAACTGTCATGCTCAACCAACACAAATTGCCATAAAGATCATTCGGAAACGCCATCCCTCCCAGGGAAGGTTTGCTAGCTATTGGGGTACTTTTTTAAATGAGATAACTAATCATCAACACATATTATATACGACTATAATATTTTTTGATGATTAAAAATCTAAACTGTGACGTGCGAGTTTGATCAGACATACAATATAGAGTAATACTACCTTGTACAATTTTTTTTTTTGAAGTCCTAGAGGGCAGTTGGAATCATGAGTTATCTAGTACACTTTTCAAATTGTGAGGGGAAGGTATGTATAGTACCCAAATGTACATGTCTACTAGTTCGGCATTAACAACTGGGCCTGTCAATTCCCACCCGCCCATGGGAATCAAATAACGGAAGTTCAGTTCAGATGGGCAAACGAAGTCAAACAGGGTAATGTCGGACGACTGGTCAACTAGCCCGTGTGTAACCGTCAAGAAGTAGATTTTCTTCTTCTTTCAGCTGGTTAATTATTAGTCAAATACTCGATTGATTGCTGAAAGCAGCTGCATCCATATATCTGTAGACGCAGCTCATTCACACACACAAGAAGAAAAACTGTTTTAGAGGCGGCCGGCTAGCCAGCTCTAGCGCAGTGATAAACTAATTAACACAAGTGTACGCGGCTTTGTTTAATCGCGGCATGCTGCACACGTTGGTCGATCGAACGAGCGTGCACACGCATCTTGCACGTAATGAAGGGAGATTAGTTAATCAAGATCAATGTAAGTCGGTCTTACTAAATGTTAGCTGGTCGCGCTCGTGGTTTTGCTAGAGTGGTAAAGATTGCTAATTGGAGCAGTTTAGCGCTGTAGCTACAATATGGATCTTCTTTTATCGAACTACTTACTTGGTCTTTACAGTGATCTCTGTTTGCAACGTATGTTCAAGATAGTTGAAGTGTCGTTGTTATTACTATATATACAGTACTAATCAACAAAGTAGCAACTAACGAAATACTACTACTAATCATACATGCATAGAGAGTTGAAGCAAAGCAGGTTGCATGCATGGGAGAACTTATTATTTAGTTGAAGCGAGTAATTCAGGTAGAGTAGGTTGCTTACTTTGCTTAGTTTTGAAGAGATGGTTCTCGAGGCTGCCCTTGGCCATGTACTCGTAGACGAGCAGCCGGTTCTCGTGCTCGCAGCAGTAACCGATGAGCTTCACCAGGTTCGTGTGCCGGAGCTGCCCCAGGAAGATCACCTCCGACTGCACCAAAGCAAGCATCACCGATCAGTCAAACCCATCCATGGCTCTGTGCATCACACGTACGCACTACTCATCATCTTGGTTGTTGTTAACCACGACGGCACGCTAGCTACACGGTAGGCAGGCATGCACGCACCAGCCACTCCTTGTGGCCCTGGGCGCCCTGGGGGTCCCAGAGCTTGACGGCGATGGGCTGCGCCTTGAGCCCCGGCTTGACCTTGTCGTCGACGGCGCCCTTGTAGACCGGCCCGAACCCGCCCTCGCCGAGGAAGTTGTCGTCCAGGAACCCCTGCGTCGCCGCCTTGAGCTCCGCCACCGTGAACACGTGCAGGTTGGAGCCCACCAGCGACACCGACAGCTCCTGCTCCGACGCCGCGCTCATGCTCATCACGTCCGTGAACGACAGCCGCTGCTGCCCGGCCCCCACCGCCGCCGACGACTCGCGCTTCCTGGGGCCAGGCCCGGGGCGGACCTGCTTCCCCGTTTTCCCGCCGCCGCCGCCGCCGCCCAGGCAGCTGCCCAACAGGGAGCCCCACGGCGACCGCTGCTTCTTCTTGGACGCCCTCGCCATCGCTAGCAGCTAGCTAGATGAAGCGGAAACGGACGCTCGACGGACAAGCAAGCGAGCAACGAAGCTTGCTTGACCTGTGGGTCGTGATCGACTTGATTGTGAGCTTGGAAGTGTTGGCTGGATCGGGAGACGGGATTGGGTCGAGAGAGCCCCACGCGAGGGGTATTTGTAGCAGGGAAGAAAAGCTGACGAGGAAGGGGAAGAGCCCGTGTGGCCGGCCGTGTGGGAGAGACGACCGTACGTGCCTTTTACCCACCTACCGCCGAATACATGGACGTCTTCTTCTAGTACCCCTACTACTTCGACTCTTGCCGCGTTGAGGCGTCTGACTTGCAGGTCGGGTGACATGTCGCTCCACTGACCGTTGACTCGTCAAAGCTATAGACTTGTGATCTCTTAGACTTTTAAAAATTACCAGCGGGAGGACCCTTACGTTGCAACATGAGACAAAAAATAGTATTGATCAATGGCCATGATCAGATTTTATTGCATTCTCAACATACACTATCACCTGGAATATCGTGAAATCATGAACATTTTCTTAAACTCGTGAACATATTTGAAATCACGAACATTTCTTAAATTCATGGAATTTTCTTAAATTTTTTAAACATTTTTGAAAATCAAGATTTTTTTAAAACTCATGAACATTTATACTATTTGCAGCATTTTTTTTATTTTTGTTGATTTTTTTCTACAACTTCCTTGAAACCATGATATTTTCTAGAATGGGTGAACATTGTTTTCGAAATTGGTGGTTTCATGAACATTTTTTATCATTTCACGAACAAGTTATTGATTTAAAAAACACTTTTCGAAAAGCATGATCATTTTCTGAATCAGAGAGCATTTTATGAATGAATAAATTCTTTTATAAGTCACGAACAATTTTTCAATTTTTAGGATATTTTCCATTCATGAACCTTTTTTCAATTAGAAATGTTTTCTTCAATTTCGTTAACAGTTTTTAATACACGAACTTTATAAAAATCATGAACATCATTTTATTTCTGAACATTTTTTTAAATTTCAAACATTTTGCACATAAGCAAATATTTGTTTTATAAAATCATGAATATTTGTGGAAATCCACAAATATTTTATTTCACAATTCCCAATTTTTAAATTTATATAACTTTTATAAAGTCCCAAATCATTTCAAGTAGAAAAATGAAAACGTAAAACCAAGATTTGTTTCTAAAAAAATAGCCCACCTGAACATGGACTGGTTGAAACGGACGCGCTGCATCTTCTCCCAAAGCGCAAAATGCAGTATAGGAGGCGCCTGCTATTTGGGCCGGCTGAGGCAGGGGGATTCCCCTCCGTGAAACGTTTTTTATCACTTGTAGATCAAATTGGTGAATAATATTTTGCAACTTTGAAGACAATTTACTTGTATATCGGAAGAAGCAATAGCCCCTTTATTATTAGGTATAGACTAGCATGCTGGGCGCACCACACAACGTGTTTTAGGCAAAAAAAATCGCAAATTGATCAGCCGAGATTGATTATGTTTCTGTGATTTTTGTATAGTTTAGCGAAGTGTTCACGTTTCTTCGTTTTCTATATTCATATTCTTGGAATTAGTTTTTTTAACTTTGAATATTTTAATGTTTTAGAGGTGAGCTAGACATCCACCTGGTTGAAAAAGAGTTGCCCCTCTAGTCACTTGCTGGCGGGATGGGCACTCTGAGATTGATCAGACAAGGTGGATTAAAAGATACTAAGTTACTGAATTCTTTTTAGAGTTTTGCAAAGTGTTTACATTTTTTTCTTCATATTCTTGGATTAAAAGAAGAATTTATGAAACTTTTCATATTTTAACCTTTTATATAAAGCTGAACTAGGCTTGACTTGGTTCAAGCCGAGCCGTCCCTTTAGTCACTTAACACATGGAACCCACATGTTGCATTTCTTATCTAGTGATTAGTCATAACATTTTGTATGTCTAGAGTCGTTAGAGGGCGTGTGAAGTTTGACTTCTTTTAGTAAAAAGGCAGATGTTTCAATTTATAAATAAAGCCATCACGACGAGATTCAAAACAAAATTCAAAATCAGTCGCAACAAGTTTAAGACAAATGAGGTACAACAACCAAGTACAGATCTACAAGATCAAGGCAAAGGACACGTAGTTCCGACAAAAGAATCATAATGCCTATTTGTCGTTCACCACAGGGGACCTCTCGGGGACATGTGAATAGCAGAAGCACATATATTGGCCACCATCAGGGTAACAACATCCATATCACCGGCTTTAGCGAGAGGGTTCTACTGCTAAACAAATGCAACCATTTTAAACAAGACGTCGGCAGGTTGGTTAGGAAATACATGCTAAATCATAAACATGCTAACCTAATAAAATGGTAAATGAAGTAGATACCATGAATATCCAGAAACCATTGTTGCAGATGGAGATCTGCTACAACGGGAAATTAACCATAAGTAAGGAACATGACTGTAGAACAAAGCTAGAGTGGGCGCCCACTTCAATTCATGGGTATTCAATTGAATACCCGTGAATTAGCCAGAAAAAGTATATATAATTACAACATGTATATATATAGGGGGAATCGAAATTGATAGAGACTAGCAAGCCATGCAAGCATTTCATCACAAAAATAGGAGCATGGCACGTCTAGATACTTGATAGACTCCGTCGTATCCATAATTTTTGATAGTTTTATGCCAATATTCTATAACTTTCATATACTTTTGGCAAATTTTTATACTATTTTAGAAACTAACATATTGATCCAGTGCTCAGTGCCAGTTCTTGTTTGTTGCATGTTTTTTGTTTCGCAGAACACCCATATCAGACGAAGTGCAAACACGATAAAAACTTACGGATAATTTTTTTGGAATATATGTGATTTTTGGAAAAAAGAATCAACGTGAGACGATGCCCGAGGAGGTCACAAGCCTGCTAGGTGCGGCCCACCCCCCTGACCGCACTTGGCAAGCTTGTGGCCACCCCTTAGCCCGGTCGGAGTTACAGATCTCCGGGTATTTAAGAAACGGTGAAAGGCCAAAATCTGGGAGCACAGAAACAGAAGAAAACAGAGAGAGAGAGATAGAGAGAGAGAGAGAGAAAGAGAGAGAGAGAGAGCTCCAATCTCGGAGGGGCTCTCGTCCCTCCTCTGCCATGGAGGCCAAGGACCAGAGGGGAAACCCTCCTACCATCTAGGGGGAGGTCAAGGAATAAGAAGAAGGAGGGGGGGGGGGGGCTCTCCCCCTCTCTCCCGGCATCCGAACGCCACCGGGGCCATCATCGTGACGGTGATCTACTCCAACAACTCCATCATCTTCATCAACACCTCCATCACCTTCCCCCATCTATCTAAAGCGGTCCACTCTCCCGCAACCCGCTGTACACCTACAAAGTACTTCTAGTTTCATACTTGGTCTAGATAAAGCGAACGTTAAGCATGCATAGAGTTGTATCGGTGGTCGATAGAACTTGAGGGAATATTTTTTCTATTTATAGCTCCTCGTTGGGTTCGACACTCTTACTTATCGAGAAAGGCTACAATTGATCCCCTATACTTATGGGTTATCAATACCCCCCCCCCCCAACTGACCTAACCCAGTGTGGCCCAGACCAAAATATATGTTTTGGTGCTATAACTAACTATACATCCTCGCAAAATACCAAAACAAATTAGCTGTACTTGCTGCTCCAAAAGTTGAGGAACCACTAGTGTTAAGTACCACCTAAGAATATTACATGGGTGATCTTCGATCCACTTGTGCTCGTGCTGAAAACCCAACTCTAGCTTAGTTGAGGGAAAATCATTAAATGAGCATGCTCATTATGTGCGACACCGCATATCTCAAAAAGGGAAGCTCTTGTGGCATCAAATTAATACTTTGTGTTGCTATGCTTGGAATCTATGTGAAATTTATGATTTTACTTGTTGTTCTAAAGAAGCTAAAAAACACCTTCCCAACCAATGTGTGTTTAATGATAATGAAATATTATCCTCTTACGCCAAGGGGGCCTATTGCTATAATGATGTTGAACAAATTGAAGAATTTTTTCTTTTAACGGTGCCTATGAAATTACTTCTTTCATTGAAAAGTATGATGCTACTCTTTAGTAATCTGAAAATTTTCCATACTTAAATATTGCTAGGAAAACTATGCTTCTAATTCTTATGTTAAAGATTTTATTGAAAGAATGACCGCAGCCTTGGAAGAGATTAAAATTTTGCAGGAATCTATGAAAGAAGAAATTGTTGAAACTGTGAGCTCATTAGATGAAAAAGATGAGGAGGAGAGAAAATAACAAAAGGAGGAAGAGCGGATTAGCTACCTGTGTCCACCTTCTAATGAGAGTAACTCTTCAACTCATACATTTTCAATTTCCCTTC
Organism: Hordeum marinum; assembly: GCA_022496015.1. NCBI lineage: Eukaryota > Viridiplantae > Streptophyta > Magnoliopsida > Poales > Poaceae > Hordeum > Hordeum marinum. The sequence continues at coordinate 499,901,953 of CM039678.1, read as the reverse complement.
GTGCTTACTGAAGGATGAATGTTAAGATGATTGCTATGATCCCTTGGATTCTTTTGAAATATCCCCTTTTGACGAACTTGATGCTTGCTATTCTTGTGGCCGTGATGCCAATTGAATTATGCTCTTGAAGATGAAATTGCTATAGTTCCTTATGTTAAGCATGAAATTGTTGATATTGCACCCAAACATGATAGTCCTATTATCTTTTTGAATTCTCCCAACTACACTACATCAGAGAAGTTTGCACTTATTAAGGATTACATAAATGGGTTGCCTTTTACTATGACACATGATGATTTTGATAGATATAATATGCATGTGCTTGCTTCTCCTACTTGCAATTATTATGAGAGAGGAACTACATCTATGTCTCTCTATGTTTCCAATATGATAAAATTGCAAGAAACTACGTATGCTATGCATTGGCCTTTACTTGGTGTGAATGAATTGTTCTTGTATGACATGCCAATGCATAGGAAGAGAGTTAGACTTCGTTGTTGCATGATTTATATCACTTTGTGCTCCAATTAAATTACAAATCACTGTTAATTAAAATTGGCTTTGATATACCTTGGGATCCGGGTGGATCCATTACTTGAGCACTATATGCCTAGCTTACTGGCTTTAAACAAAGCACTGCCAGGGAGACAACCCGAAAGTTTTAGAGAGTCATTTTATTCTGTTGTGTGCTTTTATTTAGTTTAAAAAATAAAAAAAAAAGTTTGGAACTTAAAACCTTTTCAAAAGAAAACTGAAAGTGAGAAACACGAGCAATGTTGAAGTGGGGGCTAGCTTTGAACTTTGTTCATGCCCATGAAAACTTTGTGAATCTTGATTACAGAAACTTTTCAACAAAAATAATCATCCCCTTGTAAAAATCCATTGTATTATAAAAATAATGTGCCAAGATTTGCCATTAGGATGATTAGATTGCTTGTTTGGTGTGTGCAGTGCAAAAATAAAAAGTTTGGCTGTAGTGCGTGAATTTACATTTTTTACTGGAATGTCAAGAGCTTCTAAATTTTTTACGTAGTACTTCTATGCAATTATTTTATTTTGTCCTAGTTTTTAATAATTTTTAGAGTTACAGAATTATGGTCAATGTTCATATTACTACAGACTATCCTGTTTTTGACATATTCTGTTTTTGATGCATCTTTTTGCTCGTTTTGATGAAACTATCGATTGTATCAGTGGTATAAGCCATGAAAAAGTTATATTGCATTAGATAAAATTAAAAAACAAAATATGAATTGGTTGGAAATAGTACTTAAAGTGGTGATTTGTTTTATTACACTAACGGATCTCACGAGGGTTTTGTTAAGTCTTGTGTGATTGAAGTTTTCAAGTTTTGGATGAGATCACGATGGATGAAGGAATAAGGAGTGGAAAGAGACTAAGCTTGGGGATGCCCCCGACCCCCCCAAGGTAATATTAAAGGACTCCCAAGAAACTAAGCTTGGGGATGCCCCAGAAGTATTTTGGGGAACGTTGCATGGGAAACAAAAATTTTCCTACGCACACGCAAGATCGATCCATGGTGATGCGCATCTACGAGAGAGAGAGAGAGAGTGGATCTACATACCCTTGTAGATCGCTAAGCGGGAAGCGTTAAGAAACGCGGTTGGTGTAGTCGAACGTCTTCGCGATCCAAATTGCCGAGCGTCCCGCGATCTCATCACGATCCGTCCCGCGATCCAATCATGATCTGTCCCACGAACTCATCACGATCTGTCCCGCGATATCATCACGATCCGTCCCGCGATCTTGATCATGGTCCTTCCGATCTAGCGCCGAACGGACGACACCTCCACGTTCAGCACACGTGCAGTTTGATGACGATCTCTGCCTTCTTGATCCAGCAAGAGGGAGCGGAGAGGTAGAAGAGTTCTCCGGCAGCGTCACGGCACTCCGGCGATGGTGGTGGAGCTATTCCGACAGGGCTTCGCCTAAGCGCTGCAGAAATCCGATCTAGAGGAGAAACTATGCAGTAGAGGAACGGGTAGCGCGTGGCCAAAATCTGGTGCCAAAAAACCCTAAAACCTCTAGTATATATAAGAGGAAGAGAGGAGGAGGCTTGTCCCTCAAAGGACCAGCAATTGGGTCGGCCAAATCAAGTGGGAGAGGTGGAATCCACCTCCAATCCTAGTAGGACTAGGATTCACCCTATTTTTGCCTTTTTCCACCTTTTTCTCTTTGGGCTTTTCTTCCCAGCCTCATGGGCCTTGTGTGGGATTTCCAACAGCCCACTAAGGTCTGGTATTTACTCTCCCACAGCCCATTTAGCCACTTGGGTCGAAATACCCCTCCCGATGGTCTCCCGGTACACTACCGACACTCCCGGTACACTACCGATGAGCCCAAAACTTTTCCGGTGACCAAAATAGGACTTCCTATATATCAATCTTTATCTTCGGACCATTCCGGAGCTCCTCTTGACGTCCAGGATCTCATCTGGGACTCCTAACAACCTTCGGTCATCACCATGTATAGCTCTATACTACCAAAACATCACCAAACCTTAAGTGTGCAGACCCTGCGGGTTCGAGAACTATGTAGACATGACCGAGACACCTCTATGGTCAATAACCAATAGCGGGACCTGGATGCCCATATTGGTTCCTACATATTATACGAAGATCTTTATCGGTCGAACGTCCATGTCAAGGATTCAGTTAATCCCGTATGATGTTCCCTTTGTTCTTCAGTATGTTACTTGCCTGAGATTCGATCGTCGGTATCTCCATACCTAGTTCAACCTCGTTACTGGCAAGTCTCTTTACTCGTTCTGTAATACAAGATCCCGTGACTAACACTTAGACACATTGCTTTCAAGGCTTATTGTGATGTTGTATTACCGAGTGGGCCCTTATATACCTCTCCGTCACATGGAGTAACCAATCCCAGTCTTGATCCATGCCAACTCAACAAACACCCTCGAAGATACCTATAGAGCACCTTTATAGTCACCCAGTTACGTTGCGACGTTTGATACACATAAGGCACTCCTTCGATGTCCGTGAGTTGCATGATCTCATGGTCATAGGAACATATACTTGACATGCAGAAAACAGTAGCAATAAACTGACACGATCATATGCTACGTTTGTAGTTTGGGTCTTGTCCATCACATCATTCTCCTAATGATGTGATCCCATTATCAAATGACATCTCATGTCCATGGCTAGGAAACCTTAACCATCTTTTGATGAACGAGCTAGTCTATTAGAGGCATACTAGGGACATGGTTTTGTCTATGTATCCACACATGCATCTAAGTCTCCGATCAATACAATTATAGCATGGATAATAAATGATTATCATGAACAAGGAAATATGATAATAACTAATTTATTATTGCCTCTAGGGCATATTTCCAACAAAGGCATCCCCTCTTTCTTCCAACAACCATCGGTAATTTTACTTGGAGCTATATTTTTATTCGTCACATGATATGCGTAAATCTTGGAGCGTCGTGTGCTTTTTATTTTTCTTTTAATAATGCACCATGCTGGTATGAGATAGTCCTTGGTCGATTTATAGAAGTCGCTTTGCACCTCACTTATATCTTTTGAGTATGGCTTTATATAATGCTTCATGTGCTTCACTTATATCGTTTGAAGTTTGGATTGCGTGTTTCTCTATAATAGAAAACAACCATTTGTAGAATGCTTTTTTGCTTCAATTATATTTGTTAGAGCATGGGCATATATTTTGTAGAAAGAATTGAACTCTCATGCTTCACTTATATCTATTTAGAGAGTTAACAGGAGTTGGTCATTCACATGGTTAGTCATAAAATCCTACATAAAACTTGTACTGAATATGATGTGTTTGATTCCTTGCAATAGTTTTGTGATATAAAGATGGTGATATTAGAGTCATGCTAGTGAGTAATTGTGGATTGGTAGAAATACTTGTGTAAAGGTTTGTGATTCCCGTAGCATGCACGTATGGTGAACCGTTATGTAAGGAAGTCGGAGCATGATTTGTTTATTGATTGTCAACCTTTGTGTGAGGGTCGGGAGCGCACGATGGTTAACTCCTACCAACCTATCCCCCAGGAGCATGCGTCTAATACTTTACTTCGATGACTAATAGACTTTTACAATAATTATGTGAGTTCTTTATGACTAATGTTGAGTCCTGGATTATACACACTCTCACCCTTCCACCTTTGCAAGCCTCTCTAGTACCGCGCAACTTTCGCCGGTGCAATAAACCTACCTTCCTCAAAACAGCCACCATATACCTTCCTCAAAACAGCCACCATACCTACCTATTATGGCATTTCTATAGCCATTCCAAGATATATTGCCATGGAACTTCCACCGTTTCCTTTTGTTATGACACGCACCATCATTTTCATATTGCTTTGCATGATCGTAAGATAGCTAGCATGATGTTTTCATGGCTTGTCCATTTTTTGATGTCATTTGCTATGAAAGATCATTGCATATCCTGGTACACCGTCGGAGGCATTCATATAGATTCATATTTTGTTGTTGGTTTAAAGTTATAATTTTCTTTTGAGTTGTAAGTAAATAAAAGTGTGATGATTATACTTATTAGAGCATGTCCCATGTGAGGAAAGGATGATGGAAGCTATGATTCCCTCACAAGTGGGGATGATATTCCGAAATTTATGAAAAATAAAAGAGGCCAGTGAAGCCCAAATAAAAAAATGATGAATAAAAGAGGCCTTAGATGCCCACCAAAAAATAAAGAATAAAAATAAAAATAAAAATAAAAATAAGGTGAGAGAAAAGAGAGAAGGGACATTGCTACTGTCTTTTTCCACACTTGTGCTTCAAAGTAGCACCATGATCTTCATAATAGAGAGTCTCCTATTTTGTCATTTTCATATAACTAGTGGAATTTTTCATCATGATTCACATCCACTTAGTTTCTTTTTGAGCTTTCATACACTTATAGCTCTAGTGCATTCGTTGTCTGGCAATACCTACTCACTCACATTGATATCTATTAATGGGCATCTCCATAGCCCGTTGATATGCCTAGTTGATGTGAGACTATCTTCTCCTTTTCCCTTGACAACCTCCACCATATTCTATTCCACCTATAGTGCTATATCCATGGCTCACTTGTCATTGGAGTTGTGCATGATATAAATACTTCGTGTGGGGAAGATGGAGCATAGCCAGACCATATGATATTGTAGGGATAACTTTCTTTTGCCATTATATTTTGAATAAATACAATTGCGTTATTAGTATGCTTGAAGTATTATTGTCGTAATGTCAAATGATAGACTATTGCTTTGAATCACTCGTGTATTAATATTCAAGCCATTATTAGATTATATGAACAAGATTATGCTAGGTAGCATTCCACATAAAATATTATCTTTCTTATCATTTACCTAAACGAGGACGGGCAGGAATTAAGCTTGGGGATGCTGATACGCCTCCGTCGTATCTATAATTTTTGATTATTTAATGCCAATATTCTAAAACTTTCATATAATTTTGGCAACTTTTTATACTATTTTTGGGACAATCATATTGATCCAGTGCCCAATGCCAGTTCCTGTTTGTTGGATGTTTTTTGTTTCGCTGAAAATCCATATCAAACAAAGTACAAACGCGATAAAACTTGTGGAGATTTTTTTGGAATATATGTGATTTTGTGGAAAAAGAATCAATGCGAGACAATGCCCAAGGAGCTCACAAGCCTGCTAGGCACGGCCCACACCCTGGCCGCGCGTTGCAGGCTTATGGCCACCCCTTAGCCCGATCGGAGTTAAGGATCTTTGGACATTTAAGAAACAGTGAAAGGCCAGAATTTAGGAGCGTAGAAACAGAAGGAAGCAAAGAGAGAGAGAGAGAGATCCAATCTCGGAGGGGCTCTCGCCCCTCCTCTGCCATGGAGGCCAAGGAACAGAGGGGAAACCCTCCTCCCATCTAGGGGGATGTCAAGGAATAAGAAAAAGGAGGGGGGCTATCTCCCTCTCTCTCTCGGTGGCACCGAAACGCTGCTCGGGCCATCATCGTGACGGCGATCTACTTCAAAAACTCCGTCATCTTCACCAACACCTCCATCACCTTTCCCCATCTATCTACAGGGGTCCACTCTACTGCAACCCGCTGTACACTCTACTTGAACATGGTGCTTTATGCTTCATATTATTATCCAATGATGTGTTGCCATCCTATGATGTCTGAGTAGATTTTTGTTGTCCTATGGGTTGACTGATAATCATGATTGGTTTGAGTTGCATGTTTTATTATTGGTGCTGTCCTATGGTGCTCTCCGTGTCATGCAAGCATGAGGGATCCTTGCTGTAGAGTGTTGCAATGTGTTCATGATTTGCCTATGGTGGGTTGCTTGAATGACAGAAGTATAAACCCGAGTAGGTGGGTTGTTGCATATGGGAGTAAAGAGGACTTGATACCTTATAATGCTATGGTTGGGTTTTACCTTAATGATCTTTAGTAGTTGGGGATGCTTGCTAGAGTTCCGATAATAAGTGCATATGATCCAAGTAGATAAAGTATGTTAGCTTATGCCTCTCCCTCATATAAAATTGCAATAATGATGACCGGTCTAGTTATCGATTTACTAGGGACAATTCCGCAACTCCTATCACCACTTTTCCACACTCGTTAAACTAACTTAAATGTTACTTTATCTTAGCAGCCCCTAGTTTTTATTTATGTGTTCTTTATTATCTTACAATCCTATTCCATTACACCTACAAAGTACTTCTAGTTTCATACTTGATCTAGATAAAGCGAACATTAAGCGTGTGTAGAGTTGTGTCGGTGGTTGATAGAACTTGAGGGGATATTTGTTCTACCTTTATATCCTCATTGGTTTCGATACTCTTACTTATCGAGAAAGGCTACAATTTATCCCCTATACTTGTGGGTTATCAATACCCCCCCTGAACTGACCAAACCCAGTGTGGCCTAGACCAAAATATATGTTTTGGTGATTTAACCAACTATACATCCTCGCAAATATATATATTATACATGCCCAAAACATAGGTTTCACGCTATTAAAAAATTATAGCCTTCCATACTTTGAATACCTATTGCATAAATCATAGTTTTTCCCTGATGGTGACACAAACTCTCATAACCTCTTTGTCATTGTCGGTTCATATATCATCATGGTTGATAAAGGCAAGAGAGAACTTATTCATGCATGCCATAGGTTGTACAACATCATCGATGCCATCAGGGAAACAACATCGAAGGGAAAGAAAACCCGAAACGAGCAGGTCCCCACTCTTCTTGCCGCCAATGAGGCCGCTAGACCGGGGAGGGGTCAGAGGACCAAGGTGTGGCGGCTAAGGTTGAAAAATGAGATGACAACAAGCTTCATTATGCATAGATACATGCACTTCTTTTATTTTCAAAAAATCTCATCAGTACAAACGAGCAGTTTTATTTTGGTGGCATACTACCCACACACACACAAAATACTTTATCATCCTGAATATCACAGTACCCACCGCTAGTGAATTTTCCGGAATGGCACCACTCATTACACATATTGGAGTTAGGACATGGTAGTTCAGTATTGATCTTCTTTCTTTTGCACTTCCCTTGAACTGTATCTATATAAATAAATAGAATAAAATAAGATATTATTCCATATAGTCAAAAGGATGAAGGAAAATATGGAAGAGATCATTTTTGTCTGCAGAATAATATGGAATTCATGCTCTATCCTGTTGCTCAAAAATTAAAACTAATGAAGAGAGGTGGGCAATATATTTCAGTAGAGATCATTATACTGAAGCTTTGTGTATTGAAGTTAGCAACATATCTGTTTTTCTTACCGCAAGATATGAGGAGCGCCAATATAAAGATAGCATACATAACAACGACGATGGTGCACTTGCAGGCCATATGCTGAGTACTTTTGATGGATGTGCGTTTACATGTACATGTATATATAGGACTACAAAGATTGTGTGATGGAGACTTCGTAAGCGATGTATGATTGTGATTTTTTCTAAGGGTACGTTAAAGGCGTATCAAATTTTCATAGAATTTATCATGGAGATTGGGTATGCATTTTTGTCAATATTTTAGATTTAAAACCTTTTTCCCTCTCACACTAATTGTTTGCTTCATTTGTTCCGCTCACAATGCATTTTAGTTTAGTAGCAAACTCTGGTCATTAGTTGTTGAGATTTAAAATAAATTTTGGTGATTTGTACCACAACAAATAAATGCTTGAAAAACAAATAAAGGCTTTATAATTAATCCAACAAGATTTACCTTATAATGTTCATTTACAAGGAAGATCCCTACTCCTAAAGGGGGAGTTGGTAGCTTCTTTTCCTGTTTTTTTCCGTCTCCCCTCCCACCTTCATCTGGTTTTTTCCCTCTGGTTTTGTTTTAGCCCACAATCTTTTTAAACCGATTTTATCTGCCAATAAGATCATTTTCAGTATATTTAGTAACTTTTATATGGAAAGGAATAAATGTCGATCAATCATTAATTAATTTTTGGTATATTTGGTAAATTTCATATCCAATATTTAATCAATTTTCGGTATAGTTGGTAACTTTTTAATGGAAAGGAATAAAATATGATCAATATTTAATTAATTTTTGGTATAATTGATAAATTTCATATTCCATCTTTAATCAATTTTCGGTATATTTCGTATCCTTTGTATGGAAAGGAATAAATCACGATCAATCTTTAATTAATTTTCTGTATATTTAGTAATTTTCATATTCAATCTTTAATCAATTTTCAATATATTTAGTATCTTTTATATGGAAAGGAATGAGTCACAATCAATCTTTAATCAACTGTCGGTATGTCTACTCCTAAAGGAGCAGTCTGCGGTCGGTGATGGTAGGTTGTACGTCGTTCATTTCGTTCGTTCCTTTGTAGCAGCCCCCGCATGGATCCATTTGGCCCACTAATTCATGTTTATTTTTTTCCACATCGCTCCCTATAGCCCGTGCCCTTCCCCGCTCTCATCGCTCGACCTGGACACCATCGCTCCCCTATCTCGCCTCCTCTGGATGGACCCCTCCTCACTTCCGCCGCTCCCAAACCCCTCACCTCTTGCAGCTGCCGCCGCTAAACCTTCCATTGTTCCCTTCGCCCGCGAATAGATGTGGTGGCCAGGTTGCCGCCCACAGGCCCAAGCAGTCTCTCCCCCACCTCACTCCAACCAAATACACCAAGAGGACACCGGAACCAGGCTGTCGCGCTGATCCGTGTGATGGAGGACCTCTATATGCCACCCCATTAAGCCCAGCATCGACCGGATGCCATCGACCGCGACTTGTCCTCATATCCGGATGGATCTCCTCTACCCCGCTGTTCCCCATCCCTTGTATCGATGGCGTGTGAGGTGGCCCAATTGATGACGCTCGGTTGGCGATTGCCGGTGTTCATGCGGTTGGTGGTATTATTCACAATAGGAATTAATACCCTGGCATATTATTTTCCTTAGTTGCATAGTGTGTTTGCCTATTTGTATGATCCCTAGCACGCTGATGTTTCATACCATGGTAGGTGTTTATTGTTGTAATATTACGACATTGATAGGATAAGAAAGGTTGTATGTTGGTTAAGAAAGTTTAGAGACAACTTACAAACACCATAACAGCTAGAATTTTATTGTTGGGCCCAAATTCTGTCATGATTTATATACATGTCATCAATTATTCATGTAGCTCACTACTTGATCATGTCTTGAAAATAACAAGCGCCGATAGAGTCGTTAATTGAAAATGTCTTATGTAAGCCTTGCTTCTTTGCTAGATGAACAACTTCATTATATGTTTTGTGTGTGCCATCCGAGGTAAGTTAATAGTGCCTACTGTAGACAAATTCCAGATGCATTAGGAGGGGATGAGGTGCCATCGGCATGGGTGCTCGATAGCGTGCCATAGAGCAGGCGGAGGATCTTTGGGTGGAGCTTGACAGATGGGAGCCTGCGCTTGGTAGATGGGAGCCTGTGCTTGGTAGGTGTTTTTATTTGGTGATTTACTAAACATACTTTGGCTCATGACCCTTTTAACATAGATGTATGTGTCCCCTACACATACTTTGGGTCATGACTCCCTTTGACATAGATGTATACATGTATCCCCTACATATTAGTAAGCAACTACAGAAAGTAGGTTGCTGAGCTTGTCAAGCATATTGATGAATGCATCTTTGTCTAAATTTATTATTTCTGAGTTTCGAACACTTATTAAATGCCTTAGAGCACATTCGATCATCTTTGTAGTTTCTAACACTTAGTAATGAGCTCACAAATGATAGAAGCAGAAAAATACTTGGCCAAATGTCATTGAACAATAGATAATTGTAGAATCTGCAGTCTATCTCACTTGATTCTTGTCAGAACCTGCATAAATTGTTGTATGTGATGCTCTTGTTTGTTCAATCAACTGAATGAAAAAGCTACGACAACAGAGCATCACTAGGTTATCATGAACCAACAAAATGGGTATATGAAGCTCTGTTGAGGGAAAGATAGATAGTTTGCTCATTATGTTCCCGGAGCAAATTTAAAGTCGCGTACGGACTTTTGAAACTAAGCATTCAACAAATACATCAGTATATTCCATGTTAAGTGTACAACTCACAAATATATATTTACTTTGCAAAAATATTAACTATTTCTAAAATGTCGAGACAAGTTTATTTTTGTAGAATTTGATGCTCTTGATGTTATCTTATTCTTAGAGGATTTTAGATTTTGATGGAATATAGTAAGATTTTATTATAATTACGAGTTCTTTTATAATTGGATGAGAAGATACCATCTAGTGCATCAATTAATAATTACACATATTTATACCTCGAACATGGAAGCATGTATTTGATTTTTCCTGCCGAGATTCGGTGTTTCCTATTGGAGGTCTGAATTTGCATATGTGGGGCCTCTCAGTTACATTGTAAGTATTCTAACCACTTTGTAACTGAGGTTGTGCCATATATTTAAAACTATAGAATATCTTCCACATATGTTCATTTAGGGGCCTCGGGAATTCTTGGCTGAGGGTTCATTGCCAAGAAGACAACTTGGCTCTTCGGCATAGAATTTATTTGGAGTGTTGCGTTGCAATTCTCAGTGACAACTACCAGAGTCATGAAGAAGATAATTCATCTCCCATGCATCGAATTTATTTGGAATTGTGCAGCTTCAAATATGCGGCAATTATGACCGAGCACTATCTATGTAGTTAAAAAATTAGTTATGTACTCCCTCCGTCCCATAATGTAAGATATTTTTACAAGTTAACATAGCTTGCAAAAACGTCTTTACATTGTGGAGTATATCGCAAGGATAACCAATTGAGTTGGTATACTTTCATGTATTTTGGAGGAGAAGCTGAACAATGGATCTGTGTGCTCTAATTGGGGTGGCGGTCTTCTAACTACCTCCACAAAGTATTGCTTAAACCGACTGTAACCACTAGATTCTCGTCACTGACGAACCGGGACACTAGTAGAAAACATGGCTTTTGTCCAGGCCTGAAAAGCCCATTAATCCTGGTTCACTCATGGATCGGGACCCATGGGGGCATTGGTCCCGGTTCGTGAGGCCTGGGCGTCGGCCGGGCTTCGTGGGCCATTGGTCCCGATTCGTTTGACCCCTTTGGTCCTGGTTCCAAACACGAACCGCGACCAATGGGCCTTGCTCCTGGCTCAGAACCATTGGTTCCAGTTTGTGGCTAGAACCGGGACCAAATGGGGTCCTTTAGTCTAGGTTCAAGCCACGGTTTGGGAATAAAGGGAATCCTATATATACCCCTACCCGTGAGCAGAGCAGTGCACTGCTCTGTTTTTTTGGCCGGCCGTGGGAGAGCTTTGTGGTGCTCTAGATCACCTCCTACGCACATGAGGTGCTTGATGAAATGCCCGAACCACATTTAAGTTTTCTCCTCTCGAAGCTCCTTGTCCAAGCTCCTTTTTCCTAAAGATTTGTCTAGGTTTGGCGGTCCGTCCTGTCCTGTCCCTGTCCTCACCGCCATCGATCGCCCGCCCCGATCTCGGTGCCGGCACCACCGTGGTTAGACTCTTCTTCTTATCCTATTTCTAAAATAAAAAAGTTCTTACTTGTATGATTTAGATAGATACTTGTGTAATTTTCTTACTTTTATTATTGTTTGTTATTATATAGTGCGATGGTTTTGATATCCGCCTCCGTCGGTCCTCGTCCTGTCTATGATTCGGATGTGGTATATATTATCTTTTATAACTATTTGTTTTATTTAGTGTTTATGAAAATTATACCGACCAACGTGACATAGATTTTTTAATCTAGGAGGTATGTGAACCGGAAATTCCAACCGACATAGAAATTCTTGTCGAGAAGTTAAATTTGGTTGAAAAAGAAAACAATTACTTGAAAGAAAAATTACAAAGAGTTGAAGAGGAGAATATGAAATTGGAGTTGCATGTTACCGATGTCCTCGATGATCACAAGATCAAGATGTATGCAATGTGCTTGAAGATTGGAAAGATTAGAAAATATGCCATTCATACCGAGGCTTGGTATCATTATGCCGTTGGATCAATTTGTACCTTAGTTGCGGTTATGATCACATTTGTTTTTGCATTTAATTTTTATATATAGTTTCAATGTATGTTTTAATTAGATTCTGTAGAGAGCTATATGTTGTTCAATAATGAGAACTATGTATGAACTTTATGTATTTATTTCGGTCACTACTGTACTTTGGCTTTAATGTGATGATGAATTTCTACTAATTTGGTCACTTCTCTATTCATGATATTCTATAATGGTTACAAATACACTTTATTATATAACGCACGCACATGAACCGATAATGGATGTACGGTGACTGACGCACCTCCGAGTATATTAAGGACCTGCATAATGTTCTCGAAGCGGCTGAGGCAAACAAGCAGAATGGTTTTATGCATTGTCCATGTACTGTCTTTGAGAATACGAAGGCTTTCTCCAACTCTAAAGCCCTACACTTCCACCTGCTTGAGAAGGGTTTTATGCCACACTATATTGTTTGGACCAAGCACGGAGAAAGAGGGGTTATGATGGAAGACAACGAAGAATAAGATGATGATGACAACTATGTGCCTCCTGAATACGGTGATGCTGCAATGGAGGAAGCTGAAGATCAAGAGGAACCAAACGATGTGCCCGATGGTGATCTTTGCCGGGTCATTGTTGATGCAAAGAGACAATGCAAAAGTTAAAAGGATAAGTTGAAGTTCGATCGCATGCTAGAGGATCACAAGAAGGGTTGTACCCCAATTGCGAAAATGGAAACATAAATCTCGGTACCACACTGGAATTGCTGAAGTGGAAGGCAGAGAATGGTGTACCTGACAAAGGATTTGAGAAGCTACTGAAAATATTGAAGAAGAAGCTTCCAAAGGATAACGAATTTCCGGACAGTACGTACACAACAAAGAAGGTTGTATGCCCTCTAGGATTGGAGGTGCAGAAGATACATGCATGCCTTAATGACTGCATCCTCTGTCGTGGTGCGTACGAGGATTTGAACGCATGCCCGGTATGTGGTGCATTGCGGTATAAGATCAAATGAGATGACCATGGTGATGTTGATGGTGAGCGCCCCAGGAAGAGGGTTCCTTCCAAGGTGATGTGGTATGCTCCTATAATACCACGGTTGAAACGTCTGTTCAGAAACAAAGAGCATGCCAAGTTGATGCCATGGCACAAATGTTGGGGAATGTTGCATGGGAAACAAAAATTTTCCTACGCACACACAAGATCTATCCATGGTGATGAGCATCTACGAGAGGGAGAGTGGATCTACATACCCTTGTAGATCGCTAAGAGGGAAGCGTTAAGAAACGCGGTTGGTGTAGTCAAACGTCTTCGGGATCCAAATCGCCGAGCGTCCCGCGATCTCATCACGATCCGTCCCGTGATCCAATCACGATCCGTCCCGCGAACTCATCACGATCTGTCCCGCGATCTCATCCCGATCCGTCTCACGATCTTGATCACGATCCTTCCGATCTAGCACTGAACGGACGACACCTCCGCGTTTAGCACACGTGCATCTTGATGATGATCTTCGCCTTCTTGATCCAGCAAGAGGGAGCGGAGAGTTAGAAGAGTTCGCCAGCAGTGTGACGGCTGTCCGGCGATGGTGGTGGAGCTATTCCGGCAGGGCTTCGCCTAAGCACTGCAAAAAACCGATATAGAGGAGAAACTATGCACTAGAGGAACGGGCAACACATAGCTAAAAATCTAGTGCAAAAACCCTAAAACCCGCTAGTATATATAGGAGGAGAGGAGGCAGCCTTGGCTTCCAAGCCAATCTGATTCGGCCAAACTAGGAGGGAGGAGTCCTCCTCCTTCACTCCTAGTAGGATTAGGACTCCTTCCTTATTTTGCTTTTTCCCACCTTTTTCCTTATGGGCTTTTCTTCCCAGCCTCATGGGCCTTGTGTGGGACTTCCACCAGCCCACTAAGGGCTGGTATTTACTCTTCCACAGCTCATGTATCCTCTTGGGTCGAAATACCCCTCCCGATGGTCTCCCGGTACACTACCGGCACTCCCGGTACACTACCGATAAGCCTGAAACTTTTCCGGCGACCAAAATAGGACTTCCTATATATCAATCTTTACCTCCGAACCATTCCGGAGCTCCTTGTGACGTCCGAGATCTCATCTGGGATTTCTAACAACCTTCGGTCACAACCATGCATAACTCTATACTACCGAAACGTCACCAAACCTTAAGTGTGCAGACCCTGCGGGTTCGAGAACTATGTACACATGACCGAGACACCTCTACGATCAATAACAAATAGCGGGACCTGGATGCCCATATTGGTTCCTACATATTCTACAAAGATCTTCATCGGTCGAACCTCTGTGTCAAGGATTCAGTTAATCCCGTATGATGTTCCCTTTGTTCTTCGGTATGTTACTTTCCCGAGATTCGATCGTCGGTATCTCCATACCTAGTTCAACCTCATTACCGGCAAGTTTCTTTACTCGTTCCGTAATAAAAGATCCCGTGACTAACACTTAGTCACATTGTTTTCAAGGATTTATTGTGATGTTGTATTAGTGAGTGTGCCTTGAGATACCTCTCCGTCATACGGAGTAACAAATCCCAGTCTTGATCCATGCCAACCCAACAGACACCCTTGATGATACCTATAGAGCACCTTTATAGTCACCCAGTTACGTTGCGACATTTGATACACACAAGGCACTTCTCCGGTGTCCGTGAGTTGCATGATTGCATGGTCATAGGAACATATACTTGACATGCAGAAAACAGTAGCAATAAACTGACATGATCATATGGTACGTTTGTAGTTTGGGTCTTTTCCATCACATCATTCTCCTAATGATGTTATCCCGTTATCAAATGACATCTCATGTCCATGGCTAGGAAACCTTAACCATCTTTTGATCAACGAGCTAGTCTATTAGAGGCATACTAGGGACATGGTTTTGTCTATGTATCCACACATGCATCTACGTCTTTGATCAATACAATTATAGCATGGATAATAAGAAATTATCATGAACAAGGAAATATGATAATAACTAATTTATTATTGCCTCTAGGGCATATTTCCAACAATAAAGAGGACCGTAAGGAAGACGGTAAGTTGAGAGCACCCGCTGATGGGTCGAAGTGGAGAAAGATCGAGAGAAAATGGAGCGACTTTACAGGTGACCCAAGGAACGAATGGTTTGGTTTAAGTGCAGATGGACGTAATCCTTTTGGGGAGCAGAGCAGCAAGCATAGCACATGGCCTATGACTCTATGTATGTATAACCTTCCTCCTTAGTTGTGCATGAAGCGGAAGTTCATTATGATGCCAATTCTCATACAAGGCCCTAAGCAACCCGGCAATGACATTGATGTGTACCTAAGGCCATTAGTAGATGAACTTTTACAGCTATGGAATGGAAGAGGTGTACGTGTGTGGGATGAGAACGAACAGGAGGAATTTAACCGACATGCATTGCTGTTTGTAACCATCAACGATTGTACTGCTCGCAGTAACCTTTTAGGACAGACAAACAAGGGATACCACACATGCACATGTTGTTTCGATGACACTGACACTATATATTTGGACAAATGCAGGAAGAATGTGTACCTGGGGCATCGTCGATTTCTTCCAACCAACCATCAATGTCGAAAGAAAGGAAAGCATTTCAAAGGTGAGGTAGATCACCGAAAGAACCCTGCCCTCCATACTGGTGATCACATACTTGATATGGTCAATGACTTACAAGTAATCTTTGGAAAGGGTCCTGGCGGACTACCTGTTCCGACTGATGATGCAGACGCGCAACCATGTGGAAGAAGAAATCTATATTTTGGGACCTACCCTATTGGAAAGACCTAGAGGTCCTCTATGCAATCAACGTAATGCACGTGATGAAGAATCTTTGCATGAATCTGCTAGGCTTCTTGGGAGTGTATGGGAAGACAAAAGATACAACAGAGGTACAGGAGGAACTACAACATGTGCATGAAAAAGACGACATGCATCCAGAACAATATGAAGGTACCAAAGAAGAGAAGGAAATCTTCTTTGAATGCCTGCTCGGTATGAAGGTCCCATCTGGCTTCTCGTCGAATATAAAGGGAATAATAAATATGACAGAGAAAAAGTTGTAGAACCTAAAGTCTCATGACTGCCACGTGATTATGACACAAACGCTTCCGGTTGCATTGAGGGGGCTTGTACCAGAAAACATTTGATTAGCCATTGTGAAGCTATGTGCATTCCTCAATGCAATCTCTCAGAAGGTGATTGATCTAGAAATCCTGCCAAGGTTAAGGAGTGATTTGGTGCAATGTCTTGTTAGTTTCGAGCTGGTGTTCCCACCACCCTTCTTCAATATCATGACGCATGCCCTAGTTCATCTAGTCGATGAGATTTTCGTTCTGGGCCCTGTATTTCTACACAGTATGTTCCCCTTTAAGAGGTTCATGGGAGTCTTAAAGAAATATGTTCATAACCGCGCTAGGCTAGAAGGAAGCATCTCCACGGGCCATCAAACAGAGGATGTCATTGGGTTTTGTGTTGACTTCATTCCTGACCTTAAGAAGATTGGTCTCCCTCAATCGCGGTATGAGGGGAGACTGACTGGAAAAGGCACGCTACGAGTGGACTCAATAATATGTAGGGATGGGCATTCTTGGTAGCAAGCACACTACACAGTTCTACAGAATTCCACCTTGGTGACCCTGTATGTCAATGAACACAAGAATATTCTGCGCTCCAAACACCTGGAGCAGTGTGATGACTGGATTTCATGTGAACACAAAAGGACTTTCGGCATTTGGTTGCAAGCGCGTCTCATGGGTGACAACACTGTTTTTGATGAGTTGTACTCGTTGTCCGGGGGACCATCTTCGATTGTATTGACTTACAAAGGGTACGAGATAAATGGGAATGCATTTTACATGAACGTCCAAGATCAAAAGAGCACCAACCAAAACAGCGGTGTCCGCTTTGATGCAGCAACAAGGAGGGGAAAGGACACATATTATGGTTACATAGTGGAGATATGGTAACTTGAGTATGGACATGATTTTAAGGTCCCTCTGTTTCAGTGCAAATGGGCCAGTCTCCCAGGAGGCGGGGTACAGGTAGACCCATAGTACGGAATGACGACAGTGGATCTGAACAATCTTGGGTACACAAACAAACCGTTCATCCTAACCAATGATGTGGCGCAGGTTTTCTATGTGAAGGACATGTCTACCAAATCGAGAAAAAGAATAGATAAGGAAGTGAATACATCGTACGATGAGCCAAAGCACCACATAGTTCTTTCAGGAAAAAGAGACATCGTGGGATTGGAGGGAAAGACAGAACTGTCTGAAGATTATGAAAAGTTTCATGAAATTCCTCCCTTCAAAGTCAAGGCTGACCCAAGCACACTGTTAAACGATGAACATTATCCATGGTTACGACGCAATAAGCAAAGGACACAAGCGAATAAAAAGTGAATACTTTCTCCCCACAACTATATCACTGCAATGACATGTGAAGAAATGAAATGCCTTTTGTAACACATGAGTTTTCGTCCGAAACCCTAATACTTCGAAAGAGATTCTCCGTTTTGTACACGAAGTGCATCCAGTTTTTGTCGTAACCCTCTCAACTTTTTATGACATGCTATGTGGGTGAAATGATAATACCATGCCAACTTTCAACCTTTTCAAAGTTCATTTGAAGTGCTTTTTAATTTCAGGGTCATTTAGCTCAAAAAATCAGTAAATGCATGAAAAATACCAAATGAAGTCAGAAAGGGTTGAAAACTGATTATGTGGCTTTCAATGGTGCATTTTGAACACACAAAAAGTCTGGAGTTCAAATGAGTTCAAAAAATGAAATCCCTTTATAACCGATGAGTTTTCGTCCGAAACCGTGATTCTTCGAAATAGATTGTCCATTTTGTACACGAAGTGCATCCAGTTTTTGTCGTAACCCACAAAACTTTTTAGCACATGCTATGTGGATGAAATGATGATACCATGCCAACTTTCAACCTTTTCAGAGTTTGTTTGAAGTGCTCTTTAATTTCTTTCAAAACATCGTGGGAGTGGATTTCAAAAAAGAATCAGCTAAAAAGCTTTTATAAACCTCTAGTACTTTTGAAACAATAATTATATAAAAATTATGCAACCAAAATTTTAAAAAAATAAATAAAGCAAAAAAAAAAAAACAAGATTTTTAAAAAAGAATGCCGCCTACTAGGCCACCACGGCTTGAATACGACTAGAAACCCAACAACTAGTTGGGCCAGGATTCAGGCCCGCAAAAGGACCAGTAGGCCCATAGGCAGAGGAGAGTGCAATTAGGCCCAAAAGCCTGCAGTTGAGAGGAGCTCGAGATGGTGTGCGCAACAGCGCTTATAAACCACTCTCGAGCTCTCTCGGCTAGCGAGGTGGGACTAAAGATTTGGCCCCGGGCAGCAACACCCTTTGGTCCCGGTTGGTGCCACAAACCGGGACCAAAGGTCTCTGCTTCCCGCCCTTTGGTCTGCCGAAAAGAGACCTTTGGTTCCTGTTGGTGGCATGAACCGGGACTAAAGGTGGCATTGGTCCCGGTTTGTTCCACCAACCGGGACCAATGCTCTATGTATATAAGCGACAGTTTCGATTTTTTCAGATTTCATCTAGCACTTGCCCCCGACGACGCCGAGCACATCGACGCCGCTAGGCTGCCCATTGCCCCTCGCCGCCGTCCTCGTCCCCGTCGCCTCCCCGAGCAGTCGTCCTCGTCGCCGGCCCCGTCGCCTCCTCGAGCCGCCGTCCCCATCGCCTCCCCGTCGCCGGCCCCGTCCTCGTCGCCTTCCCGTCCTCACCGTCCTCGTCGCCTCCCCATCGCTGCTGTCCTCGTGTCGCCTCCCCGTCGCCGTCGTCCCCCGTCGTCACCGTCCTCGTCCTCGTCGCCTCACCGTCGCCGCCGTCCTCGTCCCCATCACCGCCCTCCCCGTCGCCGCCGTGCCCATCGCCGCCGTCCCCCATCACCTCCCCGTCGCCGCCGTCCCCACCGCCGCCCCCCAAGTGAGCCCCCCTGCTCGCCGTGTATATGTGTGTATATATGTTCATGTATATATATATCATGTATATTTGTGTATATGTTCATGATTATGTGTGTATATGTTTGTATATGTATATGTGTGTATATGTTCATGTATAGGTTTTTTTCGTGTATATGTGTGTATATGTTCATGTAAAAAGTCTTCGTTGTTTTTCATATGTACGAAAATGTAGAGTGAAAACGAAAACAAACATATAATAAAAAGCAAAGTAAAAAATGAAGAAGGAAAAGAAAACCTCTCACCCGACCAACTATCGAGGCCACCCTCTCGATAACTTCTACATGAGGGGGGACGTCGGACATGCGTGAGTGAGAGAGGCGGTCCGCTCGCCCGACCAACTATCGAGGCCACCCAAACCCTAGAATAAAGAGCGTCGTTGTCAATCTACCCCCTCCCCGATAACTTCGACATGAGAGGGGACGTCGGACATGCATGAGAGAGAGGCAGTCCACTCACCCGACCAACTATCGAGGCCACCCAAACCCTAGAAGAAATAACGTCGTTTTTGATCTTCCCCGTCCATCCCTACCCGATAAACTCCCGAGGCCACCCAAACCGGGACTGAAAAAGCGTTGTCGAGGCCACCCCAAACGCTAGAAGTGTTGTCGAGGCCACCCGAAACCCTTGAAGCGTTGTCGAGGCCACCCAAATTTACAAAGTTAAATGAAGAAAACTCTGGTAACATAGATTTATCAAGAATGCCCCCATTATGGATGTGCACAAGTTGATCCAATTTATGAGAGAGGCGGTCCAGACGTCGGACATTCATGAGAGAGGCGGTCCGGACGTCGGATATTAATGTTTGTATATTAATTGCCATGTTGTAATTGTTGGAAATATGCCCTAGAGGCAATAATAAAATGGTTATTATTGTATTTCCTTGTTCATGATAATTGTCTATTGTTCATGCTATAATTGTGTTAACCGGAAACCATAATACATGTGTGAATACATAGACCACAACATGTCCCTAGTGAGCCTCTAGTTGACTAGCTCGTTGATCAATAGATGGTCACGGTTTCATGACCATGGACATTGGATGTCGTTGATAACGAGATCACATCATTAGGAGAATGATGTGATGGACAAGACCCAATCCTAAGCATAGCACTAGATCGTGTAGTTCATTTGCTAAAGCTTTTCAATGTCAAGTATCGTTTCCTTAGACCATGAGATTGTGCAACTCCCGGATACCATAGGAATGCTTTGGGTGTGCCAAACGTCACAACGTAACTGGGTGGCTATAAAGGTGCACTACGGGTATCTCCGAAAGTATCTGTTGGGTTGGCACGAATCGAGACTGGGATTTGTCACTCCGTGTGACGGAGAGGTATCTCTGGGTCCACTCGGTAAGACATCATCATAATGAGCTCAATGTGACTAAGGAGTTAGCCATGGGATGATGTATTGCGGAACGAGTAAAGAGACTTGCCAGTAACGAGATTGAACAAGGTATAGGGATACCGACGATCGAATCTCGGGCAAGTACCGTATCGATAGACAAAGGGAATTGTATACGGGATTAATTGAATCCCTGACATCGTGGTTCATCCGATGATATCATCGTGGAGTACGTGGGAGCCAACATGGGTATCCAGATCCCGCTGTTGGTTATTGGTCGGAGAAGTGTCTCGGTCATGTCTACGTGTCTCCTGAACCCGTAGGGTCTACACACTTAAGGTTCGATGACGCTAGGGTTACAGGGAAATGGTATACGTGATTACCGAAGGTTGTTCGGAGTCCCGGATGAGATCCCGGACGTCACGAGGAGCTCCGAAATGGTTCGGAGGTAAAGATTGATATATAGGAAGTCCTGTTTTGGTCACCGGAAAGTTTTCGGTCTCATCGGTAGTGTACCGGGAGTGCCGGGAGGGTGCCGGAGGACCCCCGGGAGGGGTGTGACGACCAGAGGACTACATGGGCCCTTAGAGGAGGTGTGCCAGCCCATTTTGGGCCAGCCAAGACCTCCTAGAAAGGCCCATGCGGCTGGGAACTAGAGATAAAGGCTAAAGAGTTTGAAAAGGAGGAGATCCACCTCCCTTGTGGGAGGTGGACTCTATCCCTAGCTCGGCCGAACCTCTCCTCCTTGGAGGAGGGGCCAAGCCAGCCCTTCCACGTCCCTCCCCCTATATATACTTGAGGATTTGATCTCTCTGTCTCTCATGGCGAAGCCCTACCTCTCTTCTTCCTCCTCCGCAGCGCTTAGGCGAAGCCCTGTCGGAATACCTTGCTACTCCACCACCACCACGCCGTCGTGCTGCTGTTGGAGCCCTTCCCCAACCTCTCCTTCCTCCTTGCTGGATCAAGGTGTTGGAGACGTCACTGGGCTGCACGTGTGTTGAACGCGGAGGTGCCGTCCGTTCGGCACTTGATCGGATCTACCGCGATCTGAATCGCTGCGAGTACGACTCCATCAACCGCGTTCTTGTAACGCTTCCGCTTAGCGATCTTCAAAGGTATGAAGATGCAATCTCTCCCCTCTCGTTGCTGGTTTCTCCATAGATAGATCTTGGTGAACGTAGGAATTTTTTTGATTTACTACTACGTCTCCCAACAGTAATATTTGCAGAAACTATGTATCCAAGAGATGAAGAACAAGAACAGTTGTTGGGGGACATAATCCATGACGGACGTGATATCTTGTCGTATCTCAACGACACAGATGGTATGGAAGGAGAGGATTATGACGGCTCCGGTGATCAAACAATGGATGAGGAAGGACATGATCATGATGGCTCCGGTGACCGAATGTCGGAGGAAGAAGGAGCCCATGATGACGGCTCCGGTGACCGATCGGAGGGGGGAGCTGTTGCAAAGTACGACGAGGTATATATATTATTTAAGCCTATGCTGACTCTAGATAATTGATGCGTTAATTGTTTTGGTATGTACATATATTAATTAACTCTTCTTTCTTATTTTATAGCCCTCCAGATCGAGGCTAACTTCGGTAACGAGACGAGGCCCGAAGAAGAGGTTGCGCAAGGATGAAAAGTTCACGATCACAGCACTCGCGAACGATGGCCATACGATTGAACCCAAGTGGACCAAGAACGCATTTTCTGCTCAGTTCGGAGTTATTGTTAGGGACAACATCCCGATTAGCATCAAGCAATGGAATAAGCCTACGGACGGCGCCCCTGATGGTGATTATGTCACCGATAGACAGAAATAAGATCTTTGGACCGCGCTGAAGGCAAATTTCACCCTACTGCCGGAGGAGGATCCGAATAAGCTAGTTATAGAGCCACTGGTCAAGGCGAGTGGTCTTAAGAAGATGGCAGATCTATTCAGGATGTGGAACAATGAGTTGAAATCAAAGTTTGTCGACAAAGGGAAGACTCCAGAACTCATCGGCCGATTTGAGAAGATAGGAGATCACTGGCGCGCATTTTTGGCCTACAAGACATCAGAGAAGAGTAAGAAAATGTCCGAGACAAACAAGAACAATGCTGCAAAGAAGCAGTTTCACCATCACACGGGGTCAGGTGGCTACCTTAAAGCCCGGCCGTTTTGCGATAAAGCTGAGAATGGCCTAATTGCTAAAGGGGTCATACCACACACATCAAACTGGCCAAACCGTTCAACGACTTGGTTCTTCGAGGTTGGGGAACTTTGGACCCTGAAATAGGGAAATACCCGTGAACAAGCTTCAGAACTATACACCGCAGTGCAGCAAGGGACGTTCATTCCCGACAGACAGAAGGACGAGCTGACTGAGGCCCTAGGGAATGCTGAGCACCCTGGACGAACACGAGGCACACCAGGCTCCATTCCATGGAAGGTTGGGTTTCCCGACGCAGGCGGTTACAGAAGCCGGGAGAGAAATAGGAAAGCGGAGCTAAGCAAAATTTAGAAGCTCAATGCAAGACTACAAAATCTAGAGGAAGCTGAGAGCCAGCAAGCTGCCGGCCAACCATCTCAGCGGCACGAAGCTACCCCAGAAGCTACCCCGCCATCTCAGCAGAGAAGCCCGTTCAGCTTGACTTCATGTCTCCTAGCTACCCCGTGGATACTATCACGGAGGCTCAACATTGCGAGCTTATGACGAAATGCCGGAACTTCATTTTCAAGGCGGATGTCGGCTCTGTTGCACATCCTCAACCCAAGGGAACTTTTCACTGCCGTGCGATTCCACATGGCTATGCTGTTGTGATGGTGGATGAAGTAATGACGGAATTTGAGGAGCCCGAGCTTGACCACTGTATAGGTGAAGGAGAGAATAAGCTAGTTCGTGCCCTGAGGAGTACATGTCTATGGCAGAACGAGTACATCAAGCTTCCAAACTGGATGCCTGCGCCTCCTCCTTCTCCTCCGGCGAGTGATCAGGGCACGCCGCCTCCTTCTCCGGCTCCTCCAGTGCGTGGGGGCACTCCGCCTCCTCCTTCGCCTACTCCAGCACGTCGGAGCAATACGCCTCCTCCTCAGCCTCGTCGGCAACGGCGGAAGACAGACGCCGTTGCTGTGGCTCCTCCGGCGCCTAGTAAGCAACGGTGGAAGGGAGCCGCCGTCGCTCCTGCGGCTAGCAGTACAAGCATAGGCAGCAGGGGATACAGATATGGTCCATCTCTCAAGCCTCTGGAAAGTTACCATACGAGAGGACCGGGTCTGAAAACAAGGAGATAAGTCAGGCCGAAGTGAGGGACCATTTTGCAAAGAAAACTCCAGCTCTGAAGGAGAATATAGATCCGGTGAAAGCGATGCACACTATCGATGCCCTGAAGAGACCACCACCGCCTCCACTGGATTCCAAGTATGTTCGTAGTCTTAAAAAGACATATCAAGATGCGTGGCGATCGGGAAGTACTTCCAGTGATGCAAAGTTAGCAGAACGAAGAAGTGGGAAAAAATTCCCCAGCTCGGCGAACAGGCGAACCAATTGTGCCCCCTGCTCAAGGTGTGTAGCAATATCGCCAATGATCATCCGGGGATGGTGCCCGGTACCAATCCTGGTGGTTACATGAGCGATGATGTACTGTTTCAAATTCAGCCATTGGAGGTGGACGAATTCAAATACCGGTAAGGGCATCCTCTCATCAAACCTGATCATCCTCCTCTAACAACGATGATGCGAAAATTCCATGAATGGTACATGCAAACCTGGCGCGAGTCTGGGAGGATTCTTTTGTACTATCAGTTAAAGAGGAGCACGACCTCGGTGGAACTGAAATGTTGAATATTGAATTTGAGGAGATATGGCAGTTATACAATTAGAAGGCCATCGACAAAACAATCATGACTTGCTACTGTCTGTAAGTACTACTTCTGTAATTAAGTCTCTCTATGTATATAGCTCAGCTCTTTCATTGCATGTCTATATAATTATCCTCACTACTATATTATGCAGATTGAAGATCGTCGAATGCAGAAAAGCACAAATGTATGACATTGGGTTCATTAACCCAGATGTCATACATGAGCATAATTTTAAAATTATCTCACACAAACCGAGGAGAACTTGCTAGAATCGTTGCTTAAAAATCAAAACAAAGGGACAATACTCTTTCCTTACAACTTCAAGTGAGTGTTATTGTCTTGTGCATATTTGGTTTCCCTTATTACTCGAGGTTTATAGTAATGTAATTGATGAGTTATGCATGCGTACGCAGTTTCCACTTTATTATGCTAGAAATTCAGCTTGAGCGGGGAGTAGTAACCATCTTAGACTCGAAACGAAAAGATCCCCAGGAATATGCGAGCATGATTAAAATTATCCAGAAGTAAGTTCACTCGATCATTATCGCATCATATCGGCAACTTTGTTCATTTCCTGATATCAAGTAATTATGTTCTTTGTCTAGCAGGGTTTGGAAAGAGATCACAACAATTGTTCCGGCACTGCCGGGGGAGCTGCGATTTACACACCCAAAAGTAAGTACTACTAGCTAGTTCCGCGCATCTCCCATTGATTCTAGTTTCATCAGTACCATTTATCATGGTTGATTGTCGATTGAACTCTATTTCTCGTAAAGTGCTTGTGGTAGGAAAAAGGGAATACTTTATGTGGATACTACGTTTGCAAGTTCATCTACAACGCGACGACCCCTAAGCGGGGCTAATCTAAAAAACAATTTGAAGTGCGTAAGCAATAATATTCACACTTTTATTTTATTACCATATATATGTATTGACCCCCTTCTTCAAATTAGATGTGGAAGATGCTGGATGAACTCCTACCACATGATCGCATACGAGGAATTCAAGAAGAATTGGCGGGATTCTTTCTTGACCACGTCATAAATAAAGACGGAGAATACCATTTGCAATTGGAGATTAGATGTTAGGGATTGTAAGAGATCTTATATTTTATATATGTAGCTAGCAGCGTCGGATATATATAAGAAAACTTGTTATATGACCAATCTCTCGGAGAAAAAGAGGTTGATCACTTCTATCTCTATATGTTCATGATGATCTTCTGTACTTAATGGTTCTTTCATTTCCTTACTAGCTAGCGTGTCGAGTTCTCTCTATAGTAGCTAGCGTCGACCAAGCACGGAGAAAGAGAGGACAGTTCTCTCTATCAATTAGCTAGCTATAACAATATAAAACCCCTAAATTAACCATCCAAAACCCCCTAAACCCCCTCCCTTTCAAAAAAGAACAAGCAACTGCCAGATGCTGAGGCGTGGACGCCTTTTGGTCCTGGTTGGTGTTACCAACCGGGACCAAAGGTCCTCCTGCCTGGGCTCCCAGCACCAGCCACGTGGAGCCCCTTCTGTCCCGGTTCGTAAGAGAACTAGGACTAAAGGGTTTTGGGCTTTAGTCCCGACACTTTAGTCCTGGTTCCGGAACCGGGACAAATAGGCCTTACGAACCGGGACAAATGGGCATTTTTCTACTAGTGCTAGAAATGCTTTAGTTATATAAGGGAATTGATTGTGGAAGGGAACGTAAGGCTCTTTTTACTCCTTTCCTCCAGTTACTCTATTCTGGGTCACTCTCTTCCTTTCTACAGGGATTAAGAAGTAGGCTCCTCTACCTAACTGCTAGGATGCCGAGTTACTAGACCACAGAGTCATAGAATGGTTGTGTGACAAGTTTTGTCCCATCAGAGTTATGAGAAGCGATGCCTATGTTCCCTCTGCGCCCTGAACCATGATGTTGAGCTGTTATGCTGGCCAAATCTTATGCAGGTTGCCTCATATTTCATGCCCGTACAACCGTTATGCTGACTGAGTTGACCTAGGATTCATTCTGTGTTAGTATTCTCCCTTGATTCTGAACCTTGGTTGTTTCCTTCAGGATGTCGCCAGTCAATCGGAGATCTATTGGTCATATTCAGATCCATGGAGATGGTAGGGATGAAGAAGATCCTCCCAACCTGTCTTTGTTGACGGCTGTCATGCTAGAAGTTGAGAGGAACAAGCGTGCCACCAACCGTCTATTGGAGCACATCGAGCAGAATATAGCCCATCGTCGCAATGAGCCAGTATCCATCAGAGACTTCATCAAGTTGAAACCACCCACCTTCCATCACTCCATTGAGCCACTAGACGCAGATGATTGGCTCCGAAGTATCAACAACAAGCTGCGTTATGCAAACGTGGCTGAAGGAGACAATGTCACGTATGCCGCATATCACCTTGAAGGTTCTGCTAGTTTATGGTGGGAGAATTTTGAGGCCATGCGTCCTGTAGGCCAAGCTACTTCATGGAAGCAGTTCTGTGAGGTTTTTCGTGAGCATCATATTCCACAGGCTCTGCTAGATCATAAGCAAGAAGAGTTCTGTGTTCTGACCCAAGGCAAGATGGATGTGGATGCTGTTAGCGGTGAATTTAAACGCCTCGTGCGCTATTCCCTAGAAAAAGTATCCACAGATACCAAGAAGCAAGCAAGGTTCAGGAAAGGCTTAACCCGAAGCTCTGTCATGACCTCAGTCTGCATGAGTTCGTTAGCTTCCAAGTACTTGTGAACAAAGCAATCCAAGCAGAGACGAGAAGGATGACCTACGAGGAATCTCGCAAGCACAGCTGTGATGTTGGATCATCCTCAATGTCTACATCCCAGAAGCATAGGATATGGATCCCGAATGCCGCTCTTCCTCCGAGGTATGCACCATGGCCATCCTATGTGGCGCCTCGTCTGCCGATGACATGTGCTCCCCAGAAGAACCTCATTAACCGAGTGCTCAACCCGGATCCATGTCCCATTCATGGGGCATGCTTCAAGTGCAGTCAGCCCGGACATTATTCGAAGAACTGCCCTTTGCAAGCAAATGTTCCAGCTTCTTCAACAAGTGATGTTGTTCGTTGCAAGCCGACAACCAAGAAGCCTAATGTCAGGTCAGTTGTTTATACTCGTGGATGTGTGCACCATGTAAGTGTAGAAGAAGCTGAAGATGGTGCTAATGTCGTGCTTAAGACGCTTCTTGTCAATTCTCATCCAGCTTCAATTCTGTTTGACTCAAGAGCATCCCACTCCTTCATCTCTGAACGTTATGCCTCCTTGCATAACATTGCTTTCGAGGTTATGCCCTCTCCATTAGTAATTCAAAGTCCCGGTTCCAAATGGCAAACTAATGCAGTAAGCCATGGGAACCAAATCCTTGTTGATGGTTTAGTGTTTCTTGCCTCTCTGATAGCCCTTAAATCTTCAGACATCAATATCATTTTGGGGATGGACTGGATGACAACTCATCATGCCAAAATTGATTGTTTCTCTAGGTCTGTTCAACTTACTCATCCTTCTAGCCAGATAGTCAATATCCAAAACCGCATTCCAGAGGGTATGATTTATTCTCTCAATGCCAATCCTCTTCCAGACCTTGAAAACATTCCGGTAGTCCGTGACTTCTCGGATGTGTTTCTAGAAGAATTGCCAGGTGTTCCACCTAACAGAGAAGTAGTGTTTGTCATAGAACTTATTCGAGGACCCTCTCCAATTGCTAGAAGGCCCTATAAGATGTCTTCCCAAGAACTAGCTGAGCTTAAGACCCAGCTTGAGGAATCTTTGAAGAAAGGTTTCATCCATCCTAGTTCTTCTCCATGGGCTTGTCTTGTCCTCTTTGTCAAGAAGAAGGATGGTACGGACCGGATGGTTGTCGATTATCGGCCTGCTAATATGGTCATGATAAAGAACAAATATCCGCTCCCCAGGATCAACGATCTGTATGATTAGCTTGCTGGATCTGCAGTCTTTTCCAAGATGGATTTGAGATTAGGTTATCATCAAATCAAAATCAGGATCGGGGACATTCCAAAGACGGCTTTTGTCACTTGTTATGGCCAATACGAGTACACCGTCATGTCCTTCGGTCTAACCAATGCCCCAGCCACCTTCTTCCGCTTAATGAATTCGATCTTCATGGAGTATTGGGACAAATTTGTTGTGGTTTACCTCAATGTTATCCTCATATACTCTAAGAACGAAGAAGAACATGCTGAGCATCTTAGGCTGGTATTGATGAAACTCCGAGAGCACTGCCTTTACGCCAAATTCTCCAAGTGTGAGTTCTGGTTGCCAGAAGTGACCTATCTGGGTCACGTAATCTCTACGAAAGGTATTGCTGTCAATCCCGAGAGAGTTCAAGCTGTCCTTGATTGGACTCAACCTGAATTGGTGAAGCAAGTTAGGAGTTTCCTTGGCTTAGCGAGCTATTGTCGCCGCTTCGTTGAGAACTTCTCCAAAGTTGCCAAACCTCTAGTGAACTCCGCAAGAAAGATAAGAAGTTCGAGTGGACTCCAAAATGTGTGGAATGTTTTTAGGAGTTGAAAAGATGACTAACTACTGCCCTAGTACTTGTACCCCCGGACTTCACAAAGGACTTTTTTATCTATTGTGATGCTTCGCGACAAGGTCTAGCTTGCATTCTTATGGAAGATCGTCATGTGATTGCCTACGCATCCCGACAGTTGCATCCACATGAGGAAAATTATCCAACACACGATCTGGAACTTCCCGCAGTAGTCCATGCACTAGTCACTTGGAGACTTTACCTTCTAGGTAATCGTTGTGAAATATTTAGTGATCACCAGAGTCTCAAATATATATTCACCCAACCGGATTTGAATCTCAGGAAAAGATGGTGGATTGAGTTGATTACGAACTACGACTTAGGAATATCTCACACCCCGGGCAAGGCCAATGTCATGGCTGATGCACTAAGTCGTAGATCCTATTGTAACAACCTCTTGTTGCTACAAAGTCAACCACTTCTCCACGAGGAATTTCATAAGTTAAATCTTCACATTGTTCCTCGAGGATTCCTTTCTACCTTGGTGGCGAGACCAACTCTTGAGGATCAGATCATAGCTGCCCAGAAGCAGGATACGTGAATTTCTCGTATCAAGAGCAACATTGCCAAGGGAGTTGCTCGTTCTTTCTCGGTAAATGATTAAGGTGATGTTTTATTTGAGGACCGCTTGGTGGTTCCCAAGAAGCAACAACTTCGAGAACTGATTCTCAAGGAAGCTCATGAATCTCCTCTCACGATTCATCCGGATAGTACTAAGATGTATCAGGACCTACGCCAGAGGTTTTGGTGGACCCGGATGAAGAGAGAAATTTCTCAATTCATTGCTAACTACGATGTTTCTCGTCACGTTAAAGCAGAGCATCAAAGACCTGCTGGCACCCTTTAGCCCTTGGCTATTCCCGAGTGGAAATGGGACAAGGTCGGTATGGATTTCATCACCGGCTTTCCAAAGACTAAGAAAGGGAATGATGCCATCTTCGTGGTTATCGATCGCCTTTCAAAAGCTTCTCATTTCCTTCCAGTTCGAGAAAGTATAACTGCTAGTCAGTTAGCAGATTCTTATATTTGTCGAATAGTTTCTCTTCATGGTGTTCCTCTAGAGATCAATTCTGATCGTGGAAGCTTTTCACTTCTCTATTTTGGGAAAGTTTCCAGAATGCTATGGGAACCCATCTCTCCTTTAGCACCGCTTATCACCCTCAGTCAAGTGGTCAAGTAGAAAGAGTCAATCAAATTCTTGAGGATATGCTCTGAGCCTGTGTTATCTTATACAGAATGAACTTGGAGAAATGTCTTCCATTCGCCGAATTTTCTTATAACAACAACTTTCAGTCTAGTCTGGGCAAAGCTCCTTTCGAAGTTCTGTATGGACGAAGATGTCGAACGCCATTAAACTGGTCAGAAACCGGCGAAAGACAATTCTTTGGACCGTATATGATCCAGGATGCAGAAGAGCAAGTTCGCATCATTCGTGAGAATTTGAAAACTGCCCAATCTCGTCAGAAGAGCCAATATGACCGTCGTCATAAGGAAGTAAGTTATGAAGTTAACGAGAAGGCTTATCTTCGGGTTTTTGGAAATATGCCCTAGAGGCAATAATAAATTAGTTATTATCATATTTCCTTGTTCATGATAATCGTTTATTATCCATGCTATAATTGTATTGATCGAAGACTTAAATGCATGTGTGGATACATAGACAAAACCATGTCCCTAGTATGCCTCTAATGGACTAGCTCGTTGATCAAAGGATGGTTAAGGTTTCCTAGCCATGGACATGAGGTGTCATTTGATAACGGGATCACATCATTAGGAGAATGATGTGATTGATAAGACCCAAACTACAAACATAGCATATGATCGTGTCAGTTTATTGCTATTGTTTTCTGCATGTCAAGTATATGTTCCTATGACCATGAGATCATGCAACTCACGGATATCGGAGGAGTGCCTTGTGTGTATCAAACGTCGCAACGTAACTGGGTGACTATAAAGGTGCTCTACAGGTATCTCCGATGGTGTCTGTTGAGTTGGCATGGATCGAGACTGGGATTTGTTACTCCGTGTGATGGAGAGGTATCTCAGGGCCCACTCGGTAATACAACATCACAACAAGCCTTGCAAGCAATGTGGCTAAGTGTTAGTCACGGGATCTTGTATTACGGAACGAGTAAAGAGACTTGCCAGTAACGAGGTTGAACTAGGTATGGAGATACCGACGATCGAATCTCGGGCAAGTAACATACCAAAGAACAAAGGGAACGTTATACGGGATTAACCGAATCCTTGACATAGAGGTTCGACCGATAAAGATCTTCGTAGAATATGTAGGAACCAATGTGGACGTCCAGTTCCCGCCATTGGTTATTGACCGTAGAGGTGTCTCGGTCATGTCTACATAGTTCTCGAACCCGCAGGGTCTGCACACTAAAGGTTCGGTGACGTTTCGGTAGTGTAGAGTTATGTATGTTGGTGACCGAAGGTTGTTCGGAGTCCCGGATGAGATCCCGGACGTCCCGAGGAGCTCCGGAATGGACGGAGGTAAAGATTCATATATAGGAAGTCCCAGTTTGGTTTCCGGAAAAGTTTCGGGCTCATTGGTAGTGTACCGGGAGTGCCGGTAGTGTACCGGGAGTGCCGGTAGTGTACCGGGAGGCCTCCGGGAGGGGTATTTCGACCCCAAGAGGTCCATGGGCTGTGGGATAATAATAACCAGCCCTTAGTGGGCTGGGAAAACAGCCACAAAGGCCCATGGCGCAGGAGAGAAAGTCCTAAAGCAAAAAGTGGAAAATCAGCCAATAGGAGGCAATCCTACTCCAACTAGGATTGGAGGTGAAGTAGGATTGCTTCCCACCTCCTATTTCGGCCGACCCAAAGGCCTTGGCTGCCTCTCCTCTCCTCTCCTCCTATATATACTAGTGGATTGGGTGGTTTTTGGATAGAATTTCCGGCCACGTGCTACCCGTTACACCGGTGCATAGTTTCTCCTCTAGATCGGTTTTCTGCAGCGCTTAGGCGAAGCCCTGCCGGAATTGCTCCACCACCATCACCGGAGAGCCGTCACGCTCCCGGTGAACTCTCTCTCCTCTCCACCTCCTCTCGCTGGATCGAGACGGTGGAGATCGTCATCAAGCTGCACGTGTGCTGAACGCGGAGGTGCCGTCCGTTCGGCGCTAGATCGGAAGGACCGTGATCGAGATCGTGAGACGGTTCGTGATGTGATCATGGAACGGATCGTGATGATTTTGCGGGACAGATCGTGATCAAGATCGTGAGACGGATCGTGATGAGTTTGTGGGACGGATCATGATGTGTTCGCGGGACGGTTCGTGATTGGATCGCGGGACGCTCGGCGATTTGGATCCCGAAGAAGTTCGACTACACCAACCGCGTTTCTTAACGCTTCCCACTTAGCGATCTACAAGGGTACGTAGATCCACTCTCCCTCTCGTAGATGCTCATCACCATGGATAGGTTTGCGTGTGCGTAGGAAATTTTTTGTTTCCCATGCGATGTTCCCCAACAGTGGCATCATGAGCTAGGTTGATGGTTCGATGAGATCTCGAGTAGAACACAAAAGGTTTGTGGGCGTTGATGCTTAGGTTGCTTCCTCCCTTGGTCGGATTTTGGTTCAGAGGGATTGTGAGATGAAGCAGCCCTGACCAACATTACTCGTACGCTTATGAGAGACTGGTTCCCTCGACACAACTTGTTGCTTAGATGGCTTGCGGGTGACAGTTTCTCTCACTTTAGTTGGATCGGATCCGACAAAGGCGGTCCTGGAGAAGGTTGAAAAGCAATCTATGTATCACCGTTGTGGTTTATGCATAGGTGAGAATTGTTCTTTCTAGATACCCGTAGCAGCCACGTAAAACATGCAACAACAATTAGAGGACGTCTAACTTGTTTTTGCAGGGTATGTTGTGATATGATATGGCCAATTACATGATGTGATATATGTGATGTATGAGATGATCATGTGATGTATAGATTATCACGACTTGCATGTCGATGAATATGGCAACCGGTAGGAGCCATAGGGTTGTCTTTAATTATTGTATGACCTGCGTGTCAATCATTAAGTGCTATGTAATGCTTTACTTTATCGCTAAATGGTAGCAATAGTAGTAGAAGCATGCAGGGCGTGACAACCCCGATGGCGACACGTTGATGGAGATCAAGATGATGGAGATCATGGTGTCATGCCGGTGACGATGGAGATCATGCCGGTGCTTTCTAGATGGAGATCAAAAGCACAAGTTCATGGCCATATCATGTCACTTATGATTTGCATGTGATGTTAATCCTTTTTATGCACCTTATTTTGCTTAGGACGATGGTAGCATTATAAGGTGATCCCTCACTTAATTTCAAGCTAAATTGTGTTCTCCCCGAGTGTGCACCGTTGCGAAAGTTCGTCGTGTTGAGACACCACGTCATGATCGGGTGTGATAGACTCTATGTTCACATACAACGGGTGCATGCTAGTGTTGCACATGCAGAACACTCGGGTTAAACTTGACGAGCCTAGCATGTACAGAGATGGCCTCGGAACATAAGAGACCGATAGGTCAAACATGAGTCATATAGTAGATATGATCAACATGATGATGTTCACCATTGCAGCCACCTCAACTCACGTGATGATCGGACTTGAGTTGGTAAATTTGGATCATGTATCACTCGAATGATCGGAGGGATGTCAATTTGAGTGGGAGTTCTTAAGTAATATGATTAATTGAACTAATTATCATGAACATAGTCAAAGTGTCTTTGCAAATTATGTTGTAGATTACTCGCTCGCGCTGTAGCTCCCTTGTATTTTTATATGTTCCTAGAGAAATAGAATTGAAAGATGTTGGTAGCAAAATTGCGGACTGGGTCCGTGATCTGAGGATTGTCCTCATTGCTGCACAGAAGGCTTATGTCCTTAATGCACCGCTCGGTGCGCCACCCCATCTAGCGTCGTCTGTAGATGTTGTGAACATCTGACAGGCACGTTTCGATGAATACTTGATAGTTTAGTGCGTCATGCATTACGGCTTAGAATTGAGGCTCCGAAATGTTTTGAACGTCACGGAACATATGAGATGTTCTAAGTGTAGAGATTGTGATCTCAGGCTCGTGCCTGTGTTGCGAGATATGAGATCTCCAACAAGATTCTTTGCCTATAAGATGAAGGAGAATAGCTCAATCGTTGAGCTTGTACTTAAATTGTCTGGGTACTACAATCGCTTGAATCAAGTGGGAGTTGATCTTCCAGATAAGATAGTGATTTATATAGTTCTCCAAGTCACTGTCACTAAAGCTACTAGAACTTAGTGATGAACTATAATACACCAGGTATAGAAGTATTGATCCCTGAGCTGTTCGCGATGTTTGACACCGCGAAGGTAGAAATCAAGAAGGAGCGTCAAGTGTTGACGGTTAATCAAACCACTAGTTTCGAAAAGGGCAAGAGCAAGGAGGGAAACTTCATGGATAGCAAGTCAGTTGCTGCTCCAGTGAAGCAACCCAAAGTTGAACTCAAACCCGAGACTAAGTGCTTCTGGTATGAGGTGAGCGGTCGCTGAAGCGGAACAACCCTAGATACTTGGTAGATAAGAAGGCTGGCAACATTAATAGAAGTATATTTGATATACGAGTTATTAATGTGTACCTTGCTAGTACTCTTAGTAGCACCTGGGTATTGGATACCGGTTCGGTTGCTAAATGTTAGTAACTCGAAATAAAAGCTACGGAATAAACAGAGAACTAGCTAAGGGTGAGGTGACGATATGTGTTGGAAGTGTTTCCAAGGTTGATGTGATCAACATCGCACGCTCTCTCTACCTTCAGGATTAGTGACAAACCTAAATAAATGTTATTTGGTGTTTTGCGTTGAGCATGAACATGATTAGATCATGTTTGTTGCAATACGGTTATTCATTTAAGTCAGAGAATAATAGTTATTCTGTTTACATGAATAATACCTTCAATGGTCATGCACCCAGTGAGAATGGTTTGTTGAAATCTTGATCGTAGTAATACACATGTTCATAACATTGATGTCAAAAGATACAAAGTTAAATAATGATAGTCCCACATACTTGTGGCACTGCCGCAAAATGTCATATTGGTATAAAGCGCATGAAGAAACTCCATGGTGATGGATATTTGGACTCATTTGATTTCGAATCGGTTGAGACATGCGAACCGTGCCTCTTGGGCAAGATGACTAAAGGACCCCGTTGGATGGAGCGGGCAAGTGATTCATTGGAAATGATACATGTTGATGTATGCAATCTAGTGAGTCTTGTAGCGTGCAGTGGATATCATTATTTTCTTACCTTCACTGATGATTTGAGTAGATATAGTGTATATTTACTTAATGAAACACAAGTCTGAATCGTTTGAAAGGTTCAAGCAAATTCAGAGTGAAGTTTAAAGATCATTGTGACAAGAAGATAAAAATGACTGCGATATGATCGTGGAGGTGAATATCTGAGTTACAAGTTTGGCATACAACTTAAGGCAATGTGAAATTTGTTTCACAACTAACGCCACCTGGAACACCATGGTGTGATGGTGTGTCCGGACATCATAGTCACGCTCTATTGATATAGTGCATGCTGTGATGTCTCTTATCGTTTTACTACTATAATTTTTGGGGTTATGCATTAGAGACAACTACATTCACTTTAAATAGGGCATCATCTAAATCCGTTGAGATGACACCGTGTGAATTATGGTTTGATAGAAACCTAAGCTATCATTTCTTAATATTTGGGGCTGTGACACTTGTGTGGAAAATGTTTTCACCTAATGAGGTCGAACCCAAGGCGGACAAATGCATCTTCATAGAATACCCTAAGATCAGTTGGGTGAACCTTCAATCTCAGATCCTAGTGCAAAGTGTTTGTTGCTTAAACGGATCCTTTCTCGAGGAAATGTTTCTCTCGAAAGAATTGAGTGGGAGGAAGATATAATTTGATGAGGTTGTTAAACCTTTGTTTAACTAGAGAGTAGCGCAGCGTAGAAAGATGTTTCTGTGAAGCCTACATTAGTTGAAGAGGAAGTTAATGATGATGATCATGAAGCTTCAGGATCAAGTTACTATCGAACTCCGTAGGTCGACAAGGATGTGTACTGCTCCTAAGCGGTATGACAACCCTGTCTTCGAGGTCATGTTGTTGGACAGCGATGAACCTTCGAGCTGTGGAGAAGCGATGATGGGCCCGGATTCCGACAAATGGTTAGAGGCCATGAAATCCGAGATAGGATCCATGTATGAAAACCAAGTGTAGACTTTGGTAGACTTGCTCGTTGGACGGCAGGTCGTTGAGTACAAATGGATCTTTAAAATGAAGACAAACACTGATGGTGAATGTCACTATTTGTAAAGCTCGACTTGTTGCAAAGTTGTTTGTGACAAGTTCAAAGAGTTGACTGCGATGAGACTTTCTCACTCGTAGCGATGCTAAAGTCTGTTGGAATTATGTTAGCAGTTGCTGGTTTCAATTATGAAATCTGACAGATGGATGTCAAAACATCATTTCCTTAACGGTTTACTTGAGGAAAGGTTGTATGTGATACAACCAGGTGGTTTTGTCAGTCCTAAGGATGCTAAAAGGTGTGCAAGCTTTGGTGATCCTTCCATGGACTGAAGCTAGCATCTCGGTGTTGGAATATACACTTTGATGAGGTGATCAAAGTTTTTGATGTTTATATAAAGTTTACGAGAAACTTGTATTTGCAATAAAGTGAGTGGGAGCACTATAGAATTTCTGATAAGTATATGTGGATGACATATTGTTTATTAGAAATAATGTAGAGTTTCTGGAAAGCATAAAACGGTCATTTGGAAAGTGATTTTCAAAGGAAGACCTGGATAAAGCTACCAAATTGTTGAGCATCAAGATCTATAGACATAGATCAAGATGACTTGATGATACTTTCAATGATTACATACCTTGACAAAGATTTTGAAAGAGTT
The DNA here is from genome assembly GCA_022496015.1 of Hordeum marinum. Lineage (NCBI taxonomy): Eukaryota > Viridiplantae > Streptophyta > Magnoliopsida > Poales > Poaceae > Hordeum > Hordeum marinum. Next base: position 499,864,704 of record CM039678.1, on the reverse strand, counting down.
CAAAATGGATCAGTCACAGAAAGAGTTCTCGCCTGATTTGTAAGGTGTGAAGTTGAGTGAGACTCAAAGCTCGACCACGGCAGAAGGAAGAGAAAGGACGAACGTCGTCCCCTATGCCTTAGCCATAGGCTCTGTATAGTATGCCATGCTATGTACCGCACCTGTGTGTGCCTTGCCATGAGTCCGTCAAGGGGTACAAGAGTGAACCAGGAGTGGATCACTGGACAGCGGTCGGAATTATCCTTAGTAACCAGAGGACTAAGGAAATGTTTCTTGATTATGGAGGTGATAAATAGTTCGTCGTAAAGAGTTAAGTTAATGCAAGCTTTAACACCTATCCGGATGACTAGTAGTCGCAATCTGGATACATACAGTGGAGCAGCCATTTGGAAATAGTACCAAGTGGAGTGTGGTAGCAATGTTTATGGTTTGACATAGAGATTTGCAAAGTACACACGGATCTGAATATTGCAGACCCGTTGACTATAAGACCTCTCTCACATGCAAAGCATGATCGAGCCCCGGAACTCATTGGGTGTTAGATTCATAACAATGCGAATCACATGGTGATGTGAACTAGATTATTGACTCCATTGGAAGTGGGAGACTGTTGGAAATATGCCCTAGAGGCAATAATAAATTAGTTATTATCATATTTCCTTGTTCATGATAATCGTTTATTATCCATGCTATAATTGTATTGATTGAAGACTTAAATGCATGTGTGGATACATAGACAAAACCATGTCCCTCGTATGCCTCTAATGGACTAGCTCGTTGATCAAAGGATGGTTAAGGTTTCCTAGCCATGGACATGAGAAGTCATTTGATAACGGGATCACATCATTAGGAGAATGATGTGATGGATAAGACCCAAACTACAAACATAGCATATGATTGTGTCAGTTTATTGCTACTATTTTCTGCATGTCAAGTATATGTTCCTATGACCATGAGATCATGCAACTCACGGATATCGGAGGAGTGCCTTGTGTGTATCAAACGTCGCAACGTAACTGGGTGACTATAAAGGTGCTCTACAGGTATCTCCGATGGTGTCTGTTGAGTTGGCATGGATCGAGACTGGGATTTGTTACTCCGTGTGACGGAGAGGTATCTCATGGCCCACTCGGTAATACAACATCACAACAAGCCTTTCTTAACGCTTGTAGTTCGTTATTGGATCGCGGGACGCTCGGCGATTTGGATCCCGAAGAAGTTCGACTACACCAACCGCGTTTCTTAACGCTTCCCACTTAGCGATCTACAAGGGTATGTAGATCCACTCTCCCTCTCATAGATGCTCATCACCATGGATAGGTTTGCGTGTGCGTAGGAAAATTTTTGTTTCCCATGCGACGTTCCCCAACACGGGTTTCACCTCTCAAGGGTACCCATCATTTCGGTATCAAAGGCAAATTGGCTCCTCGTTACATTGGTCCTTTTCGCATTCTCGCTAAACGAGGAGAGGTTGCCTACCAATTGGAACTACCCCCGCAGCTTTCCAAATTTCATGATGTATTCCACGTTTCTCGACTCAGGCGTTGCTTCAAGGATCCTATGCGCGAAGTATACCACGAAACGCTTGATCTTCAAGATGATCTCTCTTATCGAGAATATCCTGTTCGTATTCTTGATGAAACCGAGCACAACACTCGACGTAGCAGCATCAAGTTTCTGAAGGTTTATTGGTCGCATTATTCCGAGGATGAAGCAACCTGGGAGCATGAAGATCATCTTCGGCTTGAGTACTCTGCACTCTTCCCGACTACTCCTGAATCTCGGGACGAGATTCTTGTTTAGTGGGGGTGAGTTGTCACAGCCCTAGTTTCTCATGATTGTTAGTGCATTCATGCATGCATTTTTATTTTCAAATGAAAATGAAATGAGGGATTATGAAGCCTCACAATTCAAGTTTTTGTCCAATAGGCACTATAAAAATTGCTTCAAACAGTTCCAAGCAAATGTTCCTGGTTCTCTAATAAAATATTGGACTAAGATAAAATTGTCAAGCAATATTTTGGGATCACATAAATATTTAATATTGGGCTTTTGAATTAAATTAACCTTATTTGCATTGGATATATATTTCTCTATATATGAAATATATGTCAAATAATTCTGAATTTCATTATGTGGCATAAGTCATTTATGTCTAGCTCATATAATAATTTTCAGGATTTTATAAAAAGGCTTGATATTTTATTTTGCCAGAACAAATGCTAGAAATAAAAACAAAAACGGAAAATAAAATAAGAAATATAGGAATGATCCTCACCTGTAGCTTACCTGGCCCAGGAGGCAACCGGCCCAGCCCACCTGGCGAGGAGGTCGTCTTCAACCTCTACCAGTAGGCAGAGGCGAAGGCACCCACGCGGCCGACCACCTCCTCCCACCCTGCATGCCTCCCTTGTCGGTTTGATCCCCCACGTGTCAACCCCTTGGCCTTCTCCCTCACACCCTCTCATTCCTCCCCCTCTCCTCTGCTTTCTCCTCCTCGCCCGAGCGCCGCCGTCGCCACCGCTCGCTGCCACCACGGCCTCCGGCCACCCCTTGCCTCCCCAAGCTGCCTCGAGCTCCGCTGTGACACTCTTGACCTCTCCATGAAGTCAGTCATCGCTCGAAGCTCCTCATCGCCGCGCTGCCGCCGTCTTCCCTGCCGGCCACCAGAGCGTCGTCGTTGATTCGCTGCAACCGGGTCGTCCCCGAGCCCGCTGAGACCACCGGCAGACTCGAGGTGAGCCCCAGCGTCGATTCCCTCTCTTCCCCGGTCTTCCCGTGCCCTCTAGCGCCGTAGCCAAACCAACCCGAGCCGCCATCGCCGCCGAGCTCGTCGTGGTCATTGTCTCCGGCGGCCCCAAGTACTCTCGCCAGCCCCTATCACTAGTAGTAAACAGACCTTTGGTCACAAGCATTAGTCCCGGTTTGGTTACGAGCCAGTACTAAAGATGGAATTAGTCTTGGTTTGTGCCGGCTCCAATGGCTAGGAGCAGGGCGACCTTTAGTACCAGCTCATGAGGAATCTTTAGTACTAGTTCGTGTCACGAGCCGGTACTAAAGGGGGCATGGCAGGCTTTTGGTCAGACTTGGGCCCCGCATGCATCTTTAGTACCGGTTGGTGACACCAACTTGTACTAAAGGGCAACCTTTAGTACCGGTTGGTGTCACCAGCCGATACTAAAGACTTCCTACATAGTTGCTTCGTCCGCAGTCGATCGAAGGGGCTCTCCTTTCTCTGTTTTCTCCCCTGTTCTTCTTCTTGAGCAAAGCTCATCCTCCATTTTGCCAAGTATTTGTCAAGATTTAAAGGCAACCCATCTATACAAGTGTTCATAAAGGTTAGCAACTTTGCTCCTTCATCTCTCATTGCTAGATTAGCTTGTGGTATGCTCAAAGATATGTGATTTGTGGGTTTTAGCTACGTTTTGGAGGAGTGATCATTATGTGGGAGTTTATTTGATTTATATGCAATTTGACCTCAAATTAACTTGTTAGGTTGCATACATGTAGGTGTGGTTTATTTGGTGCCTTCACATCCCCGTCCTAACCACCGTCGATCGTCCGCACCGTCTCGTCACGGCACCGGCCACAATGGTGAGCCTCTTGTCCTTCTTAAAAACTTTTCGTTAAAGAAAATTACTTGTATGATTTAGATAGATGCGTGTAGGATTTACTTGTATTATTGTTAGTTATTCTATAGTGTCATGGTTATGGTATCCGCCCACGTTGGCCCTTGTCCAGTCTATGATTCAGATGCGGTATGTCGTTATCTTTTGTAACTATTTCACACATCATCTAATGTCTATGACAATTAATTATGCTAACAAATTGACGTAGATGTTTTTATCTATAGGAAGTAGTTGAACCAGAAATTCCAACCGACTATGCAATTCTGCTCGAGAAATTAACACAAGCTGAACAAGAAAATGATCATTTGAAAGAAAAAATGAAAAGAACTGAAGATGAGAAGATGGTATCGGAGTTGCATGTTGCCGATATCATCGATGATCACAAGAACAAGATGGCCTGAATGCGCTTGAAAGTTAGAAAGATTAGAAAATATGCCATTGATAAAGAGGCTTGGTATCATTATGCCGTTGGCTCAATTGTTATCTTAGTTGCGATTATGATCACATTTGTTGTTGCATTTACATATTTTAGATAGTTGTATGTTGTTTTATGAGATGTATGTATGAACTATAAGTATCTATTATTTGTAGTAATAACATTTGGTCACTGCTAGCTCTACTTTGGTTGTAATGTGATGATAAAGTTGTATTAATTTGGTCACTTTGATGTTGTGTAGTGAACATGAGCAGGCAATGGATGTACGATGACCGACTAAGTCCAGGGTTTCCTAATGGCATGCATGATTTTATTCGTGTGGCTGAGGCAAACAAGCAGAATGGTTTCATGTGTCGTTCATGTCGTGACTATAAGAATGATAGGAATTACTCTACCTCAAAAACCCTTCACTACCACCTGCTGAAGTCTGGTTTCATGTCCGGCTATAGCTGTTGGACCAAGCACGGAGAAAGAGGGGTTATAATGGAAGACAATGAAGAATAGGAGGATGATGACCACTATCCTTTTGTCGATACAACAATGGGGGAAGCTGAATAAGAGGCATCAATGGGGGAAGCTGAAGAAGAGGCATCAGATGAGCCCGCTGATGATTTGGGTCGGGTCATTGTTGATGCAAAGAGAAACTGCGAAAGTGCCAAGGACAGGTTGAAGTTGAAACGCATGTTAGAGGATCACAATAAATTATTGTATGCAAATTGTGAAGATGACCAGAGAAAGCTGGGTACCACGCTGGAATTGCTGCAACGGAAGGCGGAGAATGGTGTAACTGACAAGAGATTTCAAGAATTGCTGATAATGATAAAGAAGATGCTTCCAAAGGATAACGAATTGCCTGAAAGTATGTACGAAGCAAAGAAGGTTGTCTGCCCTCTAGGATTAGAGGTGAAGAAGATACATGCATGCCCTAATGACTGCATCCTCTACCGCGGTGAGGAGTATGAGAATTTGGATGCATGCCCGGTATGCGGTGCACTGTGCTATAAGATCCCCTGCGATGACCCTGGTGATGTGGAGGGCGAACTCCATAGGAAGAGGGTTCTTGCCAAGGTGATGTGGTATGCTCCTATAATACCACGGTTGAAACGTTTGTTCCAAAACAAAGAGCATGCCAAGTTGTTGCGATGGCACAAAGAAGAACGTAAGAAAGACGGGATGTTGAGAGCACCCGCTGATGGGTCGCAGTGGAGAAAAATTGAGAGGGAGTTTGAGGACTCTGCAGTTGACGCAACGAACTTATGGTTTGGTCTGAGTACAGACGGCATGAATCCCTTTGGGGAGTAGAGCTCAAGTCACAACACCTAGCCCGTGACTGTGTGTATCGACAACCTTCCTCCTTGGTTGTGCATGAAGCAGAAGTTCATTATGATGCCAGTGCTCATGCAAGGCCCTAAGCAACCTAGAAACGACATTGATGTATACCTAAGGCCAATAGTTGATGAACTTCTACAATTGTGGACAAAACCAGGTGTACGTGTGTGGGATGCGCACACACAGAAGGAAATTGACGTACGAGCATTGCTGTTTGTAACCATCAATGATTGGCCTGCTCTTAGTAACCTTTCAGGACATACAAACAAGGGATACAATGCATGCACACACTGTTTAGATGATAATGAAAGTATATATTTGGATAAATGTAAGAAGAATGTGTACCTCCGACATCGTCGATTTCTACCGATCAAGCATATCTTAAGAAAGGCAGGCAACCATTTCAAAGGTGAGCAAGATAACTGGAAGAAGCCTGGCCTCCGTACTGGTGAATATATATTTGGTATGGTCACAGATTTACAGGTAATCTTTGGAAAGGTTCCTGGCGGACAATCTATTCCGAATGACGCCAATGGACACACACCTATGTGGAAGAAGAAATCTATATTTTGGGAACTTGAATATTGGAATGCCCTAGAGGTCCGCAATGCAATCGATGTGATGCACGTGATGAAGAATCTTTGGGTGAACCTGCTAGGCTTCTTGGGCATGTATGGAAAGACAAAAGATACACCTGAGGCACGGGAGGACAAGCAAATAATTAACGAAAAAGATGGCATGCCTCCAAAGCAGTATCAAGATCCTGCCAGCTACGCTCTTACGAAAGAAGAGAAGGAAATATTTTTTGAATGCCTACTCATTATCAAGGTCCCATCTGGCGTCTCGTCGAATATAAAGGGAATAATAAATATGGCAGAGAATTTTTTCAAAATCTAAAGTCTCATGACTGCCACATGATTATGACGCAATCACTTCCGGTTGCACTTAGGGGGCTTCTACCGGAAAATGTTCGATTAGTCATTGTGAAGTTATGCACATTCCTCAATGCAATTTCTTAGAAGGTAATCAATCCAGAAATCCTACCAAGGTTACAGAATGACCTGGTCCAGTGTAATGTTAGTTTCGAGTTGGTGTTCCCTTCATCCTTCTTCAATATTATGATGCACGTTCTAGTTCACCTAGTCGAAGAGATTAACATTCTGGGTCCTGTATTTCTACACAATATGTTCCACTTCGAGAGGTTCATGGGAGTCTTAAAGAAATATGTTCATAACGGTGCTAGGCCAGAAGGAAGCATCGCCAAGGGATATGGAATAGAGGAGGTTATTGAGTTTTGTGTTGACTTTGTTCCTGACATTAAGCCGATTGGTCTTCCTGAATTTGCAGCATGAGGGGAGACTGGGTGGAAAAGGCACACTAGGAAAGAAAGAAGCAATAAATATGGACGGGCATTCTTTCACTCAAGAACACTACATGGTTCTACAAAATTCCACCTTGGTGACTCCATATATCGAGGAACACAAGGATATTGTACGGTCCAAGAACCCAGAGCTGTCTAACCCGTGGATTGAACGTAAACACATGGAGACTTTCGTCGGTTGGTTGCAAACAAAGCTCATCAATGACGACAATGTTCCAGATGAACTGTACTGGTTGGCCAAGACACCAAGTTCGACTGTAACGACTTTCAAAGGGTATGAGATAAATGGGAATACATTTTACATGATCCCCCAAGATAAAAAGAGCACCAACCAAAACAGTGGTGTCCGCTATGATGCAACCAACTTTCAAAACACATATTATGGTTACATAGAGGAGATATGGGAACTTGACTATGGACCTAATCTTAAGGCCCCTTTGTTTCGGCGCAAATGGGTCAAATATACTAGAGGTGGGGTACAGGTAGACCCACAGTACGAAATGACAATAGTGGATCTCAACAATCTTGGGTACACAATCGACTCATTCGTCCTAGCCAATGATGTGGCTCAGGTTTCTATGTGAAGGACATGTCTAGCCAACCAAGGAGAAAAAAAGATAAGGAAGCGAATACATCATACGATGCGCCAAAGCACCTGTTAAATGAAAAGTTTCATGAAATCTCTCCCTTGAGGGTGAAGACTGACCCAAGCATCCTGTTAAATGATGAAGATTCTCCATGGTAACAGCGCAATCATAAGCAAGGGACAAACACGCAGAAAAAGTCTTACACCGCGAGATCCCACTCTGGGATGTGATCGGCTTCACCATCATCACTTTCTATGTGAAGGTCATGCATGCATTTTCTAGCATGGTATCTTCGTAATAGTTTGTACACGAGGTGCATCCAGTTTTTGCCGTAACCCTCTCAACTCTTTAGAAGTTGCTATGTGTGTGAAATTATGATGTCATGCCAAGTTACAACCTTTTCAGAGTTCATCTGTACTGCTATTCAAATTCAGGGTCATTTAGCTCAAAATAAATCATTAAATGCATGAAAAATATCAAATGAAGTCAGAAAGGGTTGAAAATTGATGATGTGCCTTTGAATGGTGCATATTGAACACACAAAAATTATGGAGTTAAAATAAGTTATTAAAAATGAAATCCCTTTGTAATAGATGAGTTTTCGTCCAAAACCCTCATACTTCGAAAGAGATTGTCCAATTTGTACACGAAGACCCATTTGTACTGGTTTTTTTCCCTAAAAGAGGAGATATGGGAACTTGATTATGGACCTGATCTTAAGGTCCCTTTGTTTCGGCGCAAATGGGTCAAATATACTAGAGGCGGGGTACAGCTAGACCCACAGTACGAAATGACAACAGTGGATCTCAACAATCTTGGGTACACAATCGACTCATTCGTCCTAGCCAATGATGTGGCTCAAGTTTCTATATGAAGGACATGTCTAGCCAACCAAGGAGAAAAAAAGATAACGATGAGCCAAAGCACCACATAGTTCTTTCAGGGAAAAGAAACATTGTGGGAGTGGAAAACAAGACAGACATCTCAGAAGATTATGAAAAGTTTCATGAAATCTCTCCCTTCAGAGTGAAGACTAACCCAAGCATTATGTTAACTGATGAAGATTCTCAATGGTAACAGCGAAATCATAAGCAAGGGACAAACACGCAGAAAAAGTCTTACACCGCGAGATCCCACTCTGGAATGTGACCGGCTTCACCGTCATCACTTTCTATGTGAAGGACATGCATGCATTTTCTAGGATGGTATCTTTGTAATAGTTTGTACACGAAGTGCATCCAGTTTTTGCCGTAACCCTCTCAACTCTTTAGAAGTTGCTATGTGTGTGAAATTATGATGTCATGCCAAGTTACAACCTTTTCAGAGTTCATTTGTACTGCGATTCAAATTTAGGGTCATTTAGCTCAAAATAAATAATTAAATGCATAAAAAATATCAAATGAAGTCAGAAAGGTTGAAAATTGATGATGTGCCTTTGAATGGTGCATATTGAACACACAAAAATTATGGAGTTAAAATAAGTTATTAAAAATGAAATCCCTTTGTAATAGATGAGTTTTCGTCCGAAACCCTCATACTTCGAAAGAGATTGACCAATTTGTACACAAAGTGCATCTAGTTTTTGCCGTAACCCTCTCAACTCCATAGAAGTTGTTATGTGGGTGAAATTTTGATGTCATGCCAAGTTACAACCTTTTCAGATTTTATTTGTACTGCTTTTCAAATTTAGGGTCATTTAGCTCAAAATAAATCATTAAATACATGAAAAATACCAAATGAAGTCAGAAAGGGTTGAAAATTGATGATGTGCCTTTAAATGGTGCATATTGAACACACAAAAAGAATGGAGTAAAAATAAGTTATTAAAATGAAATCCCTTTGTAATAGATGAGTTTTCGTCCCAAACCCTCATACTTCGAAAGAGATTGTCCAATTTGTACACGAAGTGCATCTAGTTTTTGTCGTAACCCTCTGAACTTTATAGAAGTTGCTATGTGCGTAAAATTATGATGTCATGGCAAGTTACAACCTTTTTAGAGTTCACTTGTACTGTCTTTCAAATTTAGGGTCATTTAGCTCAAAATAAATCATTAAATGCATAAAAAAATATCAAATAAAGTTAGAAAGGGTTGAAAATTGATGATGTGCCTATGAATGGTGCATATAGAACACAAAAAAAGTATGGAGTTAAGATAAGTTATTAAAAATGAAATCCCTCTGTAATAGATGAGTTTTCATCCGAAACCCTCATATTTCGAAGGAGATTGTCCAATTTGTACACGAAGTGCATCCAGTTTTTGCCGTAACCCACTCAGCTCTTTAGAAGTTTCTATGTCGGTGAAATTACGATGTCATGCCAAGTTACAACCTTTTCAGAATTCATTTGTACTGCTATTCAAATTTAGGGTCATTTCGCTCGAAATAAATCATTAAATGCATGAAAAATATCAAATGAAGTGAGAAAGGGTTGAAAAATTATGATGTGCCTTTGAATGGTGCATATTGAACACGCAAAAAGTACGGAGTTAAAGTAAGCTATTAAAAATGAAATCCCTTGGTAATAGATGAGTTTATGTCCGAAACCCTCATATTTCAAAGGAGATTGTTCAATTTGTTCACGAAGTGCATCTAGTTTTTGCCGTAACCCTCTCAACTCTTTAGAAGTTGCTATGTCGGTGAAATTACGATGTGATGCCAAGTTACAACCTTTTCAGAGTTCATTTGTACTGCTATTCAAATTTAGGGTCATTTAGCTCAAAATAAATCATTAAATGCATAAAAAATATCAAATGAAGTCAGAAAGGGTTGAAAATTGATGATGTGCCTTTGAATGGTGCATATTGAACACACAAAAATTATGCAGGTAAAATAAGCTATTAAAAATGAAATCCCTTTGTAATAGATGAGTTTTCGTCCGAAACCCTCATACTTCGAAAGAGATTGTCCAATTTGTACACAAAGTGCATCTAGTTTTTGCTGTAACCCTCTCAACTCCACAGAAGTTGCTATGCGGGTGAAATTATGATGTCATGCCAAGTTACAACCTTTTCAGAGTTCATTTGTACTGCTTTTCAAATTTAGGCTCATTTAGCTCAAAATAAATCATTAAATGCATGAAAAATATCAAATGAAGTTAGAAAGGGTAGAAAATTGATGATGTGCCTCTGAATTGTGCATATTGAACACACAAAAAGTATGGAGTTAAAATAAGTTATTAACAATGAGATCCCTTTGTAATAGATGAGTTTTCATCCGAACCCCTCATACTTCGAAAGAGATTGTCCAATTTGTACACAAAGTGCATCCAGTTTTTGCCGTAACCCTCTTAGCTCTTTAGAAGTTGCTATGTGGGTGAAATTATGATGTCATGCCAAGTTACAACCTTTTCAGAGTTCATTTGTATTGCTTTACAAATTTAGGGTCATTTAGCTCAAAATAAATCATTAAATGCATAAAAAATATCAAATGAAGTCACAAAGGTTGAAAATTGATGATGTGCCTTTGAATGGTGCATATTGAACATACAAAAATTATGGAGTTAAAATTAGTTATTAAAAATGAAATCCCTTTGTAATAGATGAGTTTTCGTCCGGAACCCTCATACTTCGAAAGAGATTGTCCAATTTGTACACAAAGTGCATCCAGTTTTTGCCATAACCCTCTCAGCTCTTTAGAAGTTGCTATGTGGGTGAAATTATGATGTCATGCCAAGTTACAACCTTTTCAGAGTTCATTTGGACTGCTACTCAAATTTAGGGTCATTTAGCTCAAAATAAATCATTAAATGCATAAAAAATATCAAATGAAGTCAGAAAGGGTTGAAAATTGATGATGTGCCTTTGAATGGTGCATATTGAACACACAAAAATTATGCAGTTAAAATAAATTATTAAAAATGAAATCCCTTTGTAATAGATGAGTTTTCGTCCGAAACCCTCATACTTCGAAAGAGATTGTCCAATTTGTACACAAAGTGCATCTAGTTTTTGCTGTAACCCTCTCAACTCCATAGAAGTTGCTATGCGAGTGAAATTATGATGTCATGCCAGGTTACAACCTTTTTAGAGTTCATATGTACTGCTTTTCAAATTTAGGCTCATTTAGCTCGAAATAAATCATTAAATGCACGAAAAATATCAAATGAAGTTAGAAAGGGTAGAAAATTGATGATGTGCCTCTGAATTGTGCATATTGAACACACAAATAGTATGGAGTTAAAATAAGTTATTAAAAATGAGATCCCTTTGTAATAGATGAGTTTTCATCCGAACCCCTCATACTTCGAAAGAGATTGTCCAATTTGTACACAAAGTGCATCCAGTTTTTGCCGTAACCCTCTCAGCTCTTTAGAAGTTGCTATGTGGGTGAAATTATGATGTCATGCCAAGTTACAACCTTTTCAGAGTTCATTTGGATTGCTTTTCAAATTTAGGGTCATTTAGCTCAAAATAAATCATTAAATGCATAAAAAATATCAAATGAAGTCAGAAAGGGTTGAAAATTGATGATCTGCCTTTGAATGGTGCATCTTGAACACACAAAAATTATGGAGTTAAAATAAGTTATTAAAAATGAAATCCCGTTGTAATAGATGAGTTTTCGTCCGAAACCCTCATACTTCGAAAGAGATTGTCCAATTTGTACACAAAGTGCATCTAGTTTTTGCTGTAACCCTCTCAACTCCATAGAAGTTGCTATGCGGGTGAAATTATGATGTCATGCCAAGTTACAAACTTTTCAGAGTTCATTTGTACTGCTTTTCAAATTTAGGCTCATTTAGCTCAAAATAAATCATTAAATGCATGAAAAATATCAAATGAAGTTAGAAAGGGTAGAAAATTGATGATGTGCCTTTGAATTGTGCATACTGAACACACAAAAAGTATGGAGTTAAAATAAGTTATTAAAAATGAGATCCCTTTGTAATAGATGAGTTTTCGTCCGGAACCCTCATACTTCGAAAGAGATTGTCCAATTTGTACACAATGTGCATCCAGTTTTTGCCGTAACCCTCTCAGATCTTTAGAAGTTGCTATGTGGGTGAAATTATGATGTCATGCCAAGTTATAACCTTTCAGACTTCATTTGGACTGCTATTCAAATTTAGGGTCATTTAGCTCAAAAGAAATCATTAAATGCATAAAAAATATCAAATGAAGTCAGAAAGGTTGAAAATTGATGATCTGCCTTTGAATGGTGCATCTTGAACACACAAAAATTATGGAGTTAAAATAAGTTATTAAAAATGAAATCCCGTTGTAATAGATGAGTTTTCGTCCGAAACCCTCATACTTCGAAAGAGATTGTCCAATTTGTACACAAAGTGCATCTATTTTTTGCTGTAACCCTCTCAACTCCATAGAAGTTGCTATGCGGGTGAAATTATGATGTCATGCCAAGTTACAAACTTTTCAGAGTTCATTTGCACTGCTTTTCAAATTTAGGCTCATTTAGCTCAAAATAAATCATTAACTGCATGAAAAATATCAAATGAAGTTAGAAAGAGTAGAAAATTGATGATGTGCCTTTGAATTGTTCATACTGAACACACAAAAAGTATGGAGTTAAAATAAGTTATTAAAAATGAGATCCCTTTGTAATAGATGAGTTTTCGTCCGGAACCCTCATACTTCGAAAGAGATTGTCCAAATTGTACACAAAGTGCATCCAGTTTTTGCCGTAACCCTCTCAGCTCTTTAGAAGTTTCTATGTGGGTGAAATTATGATGTCATGCCAAGTTACAACCTTTCCAGAGTTCATTTGGACTGCTATTCAAATTAAGGGTCATTCAGCTCAAAAGAAATCATTAAATGCATAAAATATCAAATGAAGTCAGAAAGGGTTGAAAATTGATGATGTGCCCTTGAATGGTGCATATTGAACACACAAAAATTATGCAGTTAAAATAGGCTATTAAAAATGAAATCCCTTTGTAATAGATGAGTTTTCGTCCGAAACCCTCATACTTCGAAAGAGATTGTCCAATTTGTACACAAAGTGCATCTAGTTTTTGCTGGAACCCTCTCAACTCCACAGAAGTTGCTATGCGGGTGAAATTATGATGTCATGCCAAGTTACAACCTTTTCAGAGTTCATTTGTACTGCTTTTCAAATTTAGGCTCATGTAGCTCAAAATAAATCATTAAATGCATGAAAAATATATAATGAAGTTAGAAAGGGTAGAAAATTGATGATGTTCCTCTAAATTGTGCATATGGACCACACAAAAAGTATGGAGTTAAAATAAGTTATTAGAAATGAAATCCTTTTGTAATAGATCAGTTTTCGTCCGAAACCCTCATACTTCGAAAGAGATTGTCCAATTTGTACACGAAGTGCATCTAGCTTATGTTGTAACCCTCTCAACTCCATAGAAGTTGCTATGTGGGTGAAATTTAGAAGTCATGCCAAGTTACAACCTTTTCAGAGTTCATTTGTACTGCTTTTAAAATTTAGGGTCATTTAGCTCAAAATAAATCATTACATGCATGAAAAATATCAAATGAAGTCAGAAAGGGTTGAAAACTGATGATGTGCCTTTGAATTGTGCATATTGAACACATGAAAAGTATGGAGTGAAAATAAGTTATTAAAAATGAGATCCCTTTGTAATAGATGAGTTTTCGTCCGAAGCCCTCATACTTCGAAAGAGATTGTCCAGTTTGTACACAAAGTGCATCCAGTTTTTGCCGTAACCCTCTGAACTCTTTAGAAGTTGCTATGTGGGTGAAGTGATGATGTCATGCCAATTTACAACCTTTTCAGATTTCGTTTGGACTGCTTTTCAAATTTAGCGTCATTTAGCTGAAAATAAATCATTAAATGCATAAAAAATATCAAATGAAGTTAGAAAGGTTGAAAATGGATGATGTGCCTTTGAATGGTGCATATTGAACAGACAAAAAGTATGGAGTTAAAATTAGTTATTCAAAATGAAATCCTTTGTAATAGATGAGTTTTCGTTCAAACTCTCATACTTCGAAAGAGATTGTCCAATTTGTACACGAAGTGCATGTAGTTTTTGTTGTAACCCTCTCAACTCCATAGAAGTTGCTATGTGGGTGAAATTATGATGTCATGCCAAGTTACAACATTTTCAGAGTTCATTTGTACTGCTATTCAAATTTAGGGTCATTTAGCTCAAAATAAATCATTAAATGCATAAAAAATATCAAATGAAGTCAGAAAGGGTTGAAAATTGATGATGTGCCTTTGAATGGTGCATATTGAACACACACAAATTATGGAGTTAAAATAAGTTATTAAAAATGAAATCCTGTTGTAATAGATGAGTTTTCGTCCGAAACCCTCATACTTCGAAAGAGATTGTCCAATCTATACACAAAGTGCGTCTAGTTTTTGCTGTAACCCTCTCAACTCCACAGAAGTTGCTATGCGGGTGAAATTATGATGTCATGCCAAGTTACAAACTTTTCAGAGTTCATTTATACTGCTTTTCAAATTTAGGCTCATTTAGCTCAAAATAAATCATTAAATGCATGAAAAATATCAAATGAAGTTAGAAAGGGTAGAAAATGATGATGTGCCTTTGAATTGTGCATACTGAACACACAAAAAGTATGGAGTTAAAATAAGTTATTAAAAATGAGATCCCTTTGTAATAGATGAGTTTTCGTCCGGAACCCTCATACTTCGAAAGAGATTGTGCAATTTGTACACAAAGTGCATCCAGTTTTTGCCGTAACCCTCTCAGCTCTTTAGAAGTTCCTATGTGGGTGAAATTATGATATCATGCCAAGTTACAACCTTTTCAGAGTTCATTTGGACTGCTATTCAAATTTAGGGTCATTTAGCTCAAAATAAATCATTAAATGCATAAAAAATATCAAATGAAGTCAGAAAGTGTTGAAAATTGATGATGTGCCTTTGAATGGTGCATATTGAACACACAAAAATTATGCAGTTAAAATAAGCTATTAAAAATGAAATCCCTTTGTAATAGATGAGTTTTCGTCCGAAACCCTCATACTTCGAAAGAGATTGTCCAATTTGTACACAAAGTGCATCTAGTTTTTGCTGTAACCCTCTCAACTCCATAGAAGTTGCTATGCGGGTGAAATTATGATGTCATGCCAAGTTACAACCATTTCAGAGTTCATTTGTACTGTTTTTCAAATTTAGGCTCATTTACCTCAAAATAAATCATTAAATGCATGAAAAATATCAAATGAAGTTAGAAAGGGTAGAAAATTGATGATGTGCCTCTGAATTGTGCATATTGAACACACAAAAAGTATGGAGTTAAAATAAGATATTAAAAATGAAATCCCTTTGTAATAGATCAGTTTTCGTCCGAAACCCTCATACTTCGAAAGAGATTGTCCAATTTGTACACGAAGTGCATCTAGCTTTTGTTGTAACCCTCTCAACTCCATAGAAGTTGCTATGTGGGTGAAATTTAGAAGTCATGCCAAGTTACAACCTTTTCAGAGTACATTTGTACTGCTTTTAAAATTTAGGCTCATTTAGCTCAAAATAAATCATTAAATGCATGAAAAATATCAAATGAAGTCAGAAAGGGTTGAAAATTGATAATGTGCCTTTGAATTGTGCATATTGAACACACAAAAAGTATGGAGTGAAAATAACTTATTAAAAATGAAATTCCGGTGTAATAGATGAGTTTTCGTCCGAAACCCTCATACTTCGAAAGAGATTGTCCAATTTGTACACAAAGTGCGTCTAGTTTTTGCTGTAACCCTGTCAACTCCACAGAAGTTGCTATGCGGGTGAAATTATGATGTCATGCCAAGTTACAAACTTTTCAGAGTTCATTTGTACTGCTTTTCAAATTTAGGCTCATTTAGCTCAAAATAAATCATTAAATGCATGAAAAATATCAAATGAAGTTACAAAGGGTAGAAAATTATGATGTGCTTTTGAATTGTGCATACTGAACACACAAAAAGTATGGAGTTAGAATAAGTTATTAAAAATGAGATCCCTTTGTAATAGATGAGTTTTCGTCCGGAACCCTCATACTTCGAAAGAGATTGTCCAATTTGTACACAAAGTGCATCCAGTTTTTGCCGTAACCCTCTCAGCTCTTTATAAGTTGCTATGTGGGTGAAATTATGATGTCATGCCAAGTTACAACCTTTTCAGAGTTCATTTGGACTGCTATTCAAATTTAGGGTCATTTAGCTCCAAATAAATCATTAAATGCATAAAAAATATCAAATGAAGTCAGAAAGGGTTGAAAATTGATGATGTGCCTTTGAATGGTGCATATTGAACACACAAAAATTATGCAGTTAAAATAAGCTATTAAAAATGAAATCCCTTTGTAATAGATGAGTTTTCGTCTGAAACCCTCATACTTCAAAAGAGATTGTCCAATTTCTACACAAAGTGCATCTAGTTTTTGTTGTAACCCTCTCAACTCCACAGAAGTTGCTATGCGGGTGAAATTATGCTGTCATGCCAAGTTACAACCATTTCAGAGTTCATTTGTACTGCTTTTCAAATTTAGGCTCATTTAGCTCAAAATAAATCATTAAATGCATGAAAAATATCAAATGAAGTTAGAAAGGGTAGAAAATTGATGATGTGCCTCTGAATTGTGCATGTTGAACACACAAAAAGTATGGAGTTAAAATAAGTTAGTAAAAATGAAATCCCTTTGTAATAGATCAGTTTTCGTCCGAAACCCTCATACTTTGAAAGACATTGTCCAATTTGTACACGAAGTGCATCTAGCTTTTGCTGTAACCCTCTCAACTCCATAGAAGTTGCTATGTGGGTGAAATTTAGAAGTCATGCCAAGTTACAACCTTTTCAGAGTTCATTTGTACTGCTTTTAAAATTTAGGGTCATTTAGCTCAAAATAAATCATTAAATGCATGAAAAATATCAAATGAAGTCACAAAGGGTTGCAAATTGATAATGTGCCTTTGAATTGTGCATATTGAACACACAAAAAGTATGGAGTGAAAATAAGTTATTAAAAATAAGATCCCTTTGTAATAGATGAGTTTTCGTCCGAAGCCCTCATACTTCAAAAGAGATTGTCCAGTTTGTACACAAAGTGCATCCAGTTTTTGCCGTAACCCTGTGAACTCTTTAGAAGTTGCTATGTGTGTGAAATTATGATGTCATGCCAAGTTACAACCTTTTCAGATTTCATGTGGACCGCTTTTCAAATTTAGCGTCATTTAGCTGAAAATAAATCATTAAATGCATAAAAAATATCAAATGAAGTCAGAAAGGTTGAAAATTGATGATGTGCCTTTGAATGGTGCATATTGAATAGACAAAAAGTATGGAGTTATAATTAGTTATTAAAAATGAAATCCCTTTGTAATAGATGAGTTTTCGTTCAAACTCTCATACTTCGAAAGAGATTGTCCAATTTGTACACGAAGTGCATCTAGTTTTTGTTGTAACCCTCTCAACTCCATAGAAGTTGCTATGTGGGTGAAATTATGATGTCATGCCAAGTTACAACCTTTTCAAAGTTCATTTGTACTGCTATTCAAATTTATGGTCATTTAGCTCAAAATAAATCATTAAATGCATAAAAAATATCAAATGAAGTCAGAAAGGGTTGAAAATTGATGATGTGCCTTTGAATGGTGCATATTGAACACACAAAAATTATGGAGTTAAAATAAGTTATTAAAAATGAAATCCCGTTGTAATAGATGAGTTTTCGTCCGAAACCCTCATACTTCGAAAGAGATTGTCCAATTTGTACACAAAGTGCATCTAGTTTTTGTTGTAACCCTCTCAACTCCACAGAAGTTGCTATGCGGGTGAAATTATGATGTCATGCCAAGTTAAAAACTTTTCAGAGTTCATTTGTACTGCTTTTCAAATTTAGGCTCATTTAGCTCAAAATAAATCATTAAATGCATGAAAAATATCAAATGAAGTTAGAAAGGGTAGAAAATGGATGATGTGCCTTTGAATTGTGCATACTGAACACACAAAAAGTATGGAGTTAAAATAAGTTATTAAAAATGAGATCCCTTTGTAATAGATGAGTTTTCGTCCGGAACCATCATACTTCGAAAGAGATTGTCCAATTTGTACACAAAGTGCATCCAGTTTTTGCCGTAACCCTCACAGCTCTTTAGAAGTTCCTATGTGGGTGAAATTATGATGTCATGCCAAGTTACAACCTTTTCATAGTTCGTTTGGACTGCTATTCAAATTTAGGGTCATTTAGCTCAAAATAAATCATTAAATGCATAAAAAATATCAAATGAAGTCAGAAAGGGTTGAAAATTGATGATGTGCCTTTGAATGGTGCATATTGAACACACAAAAATTATGGAGTTAAAATAAGTTATTAAAAATGAAATCTCTTTGTAATAGATGAGTTTTCGTCCGGAACCCTCATACTTCGAAAGAGATTGTCCAATTTGTACACACAGTGCATCTAGTTTTTGCTGTAACCCTCTCAACTCCACAGAAGTTGCTATGCGGGTGAAATTATGATGTCATGCCAAGTTACAACCTTTTCAGAGTTCATTTGTACTGCTTTTCAAATTTAGGCTCATTTAGCTCAAAGTAAATCATTAAATGCATGAAAAATATCAAATAAGTTAGAAAGGGTAGAAAATTGATGATTTGCCTTTAAATTGTGCATATTGAACACAAAAAAAGTATGGAGTTAAAATAAGTTATTAAAAATGAGATCCCTTTGTAATAGATGAGTTTTCATCCGAACCCCTCATACTTCGAAGGAGATTGTCCAATTTGTACACAAAGTGCATCCAGTTTTTGCCGTAACCCTCTCAGCTCTTTAGAAGTTGCTATGTGGGTGAAATTATGATGTCATGCCAAGTTACAACCTTTTCAAAGTTCATTTGGATTGCTTTTCAAATTTAGGGTCATTTAGCTCAAAATAAATCATTAAATGCATAAAAAATATCAAATGAAGTCAGAAAGGATGAAATTTGATGATCTGCCTTTGAATGGTGCATCTTGAACACACAAAAATTATGGAGTTAAAATAAGTTATTAAAAATGAAATCCCGTTGTAATAGATGAGTTTTCGTCCGAAACCATCATACTTCGAAAGAGATTGTCCAATTTGTACACAAAGTGCATCTAGTTTTTGCTGTAACCCTATCAACTCCATAGAAGTTGCTATGTGTGTGAAATTATGATGTCATGCCAAGTTACAACCTTTTCAGATTTCATGTGGACCGCTTTTCAAATTTAGCTTCATTTAGCTGAAAATAAATCATTAAATGCGTGAAAAATATCAAATGAAGTCAGAAAGGGTTGAAAATTGATGATGTGCCTTTGAATGGTGCATGTTGAATAGACAAAAAGTATGGAGTTATAATAAGTTATTAAAAATGAAATCCCTTTGTAATAGATGAGTTTTCGTTCAAAACCCTCATACTTCGAAAGAGATTGTCCAATTTGTACACGAAGTGCATCTAGTTTTTGTTCTAACCCTCTCAACTCCATAGAAGTTGCTATGTGGGTGAAATTTAGATGTCATGCCAAGTTACAACCTTTTCAGAGTTCATTTGTACTGCTTTTAAAATTTAGGGTCATTTAGCTCAAAATAAATCATAAAATGCATGAAAAATATCAAATGAAGTCAGAAAGGGTTGAAAATTGATGATGTGCCTTTGAATTGTGCATATTGAACACACAAAAAGTATTGAGTAAAAATAAGTTATTAAAAATGAGATCCCTTTGTAATAGATGAGTTTTCGTCCGAAGCCCTCATACTTCGAAAGAGATTGTCCAGTTTGTACACAAAGTGCATTCAGCTTTTGCCGTAACCCTCTGAACTCTTTAGAAGTTGCTATGTGGGTGAAATTATGATGTAATGCCAACTTACAACCTTTTTAGATTTCATTTGTACTGCTTTTCAAATTTAGGCTCATTTAGCTCAAAATAAATCATTAAATGCATGAAAAATATCAAATGAAGTTAGAAAGGGTAGAAAATTGATGATGTGCCTTTGAATTGTGCATACTGAACACACAAAAAGTATGGACTTCAAATAAGTTATTAACAATGAGATCCCTTTGTAATAGATGAGTTTTCGTCCGGAACCCTCATACTTCGAAAGAGATTGTCCAATTTGTACACCAAGTGCATCCAGTTTTTGCCGTAACCCTCTCAGCTCTTTAGAAGTTGCTATGTGGGTGAAATTATGATGTCATGCCAAGTTACAACCTTTTCAGAGTTCATTTGTACTGCTATTCAAATTTAGGGTCATTTAGCTCAAAATAAATCATTAAATGCATAAAAAATATAAAATGAAGTCAGAAAGGGTTGAAAATTGATGGTGTGCCTTTGAATGGTGCATATTGAACACACAAAAATTATGGAGTTAAAATAAGTTATTCGAAATGAAATCCCGTTGTAATAGATGAGTTTTCGTCCGAAACCCTCATACTTCGAAAGAGATTGTCCAATTTGTACACAAAGTGCATCTAGTTTTTGCTGTAACCCTCTCAACTCCATAGAAGTTGCTATGCGGGTGAAATTATGATGTCATGCCAAGTTACAAACTTTTCAGAGTTCATTTGTACTGCTTTTCAAATTTAGGCTCATTTAGCTCAAAATAAATCATT
The DNA here is from genome assembly GCA_022496015.1 of Hordeum marinum. Taxonomy (NCBI): domain Eukaryota; kingdom Viridiplantae; phylum Streptophyta; class Magnoliopsida; order Poales; family Poaceae; genus Hordeum; species Hordeum marinum. The sequence goes on along the minus strand of CM039678.1, from coordinate 499,843,810 downwards.
AAATGCATGAAAAATATCAAATGAAGTTAGAAAGGGTAGAAAATTGATGATGTGCCTTTGAATTGTGCATACTGAACACACAAAAAGTATGGACTTCAAATAAGTTATTAACAATGAGATCCCTTTGTAATAGATGAGTTTTCGTCCGGAACCCTCATACTTCGAAAGAGATTGTCCAATTTGTACACAAAGTGCATCCAGTTTTTGCCGTAACCCTCTCAGCTCTTTAGAAGTTGCTATGTGGGTGAAATTATGATGTCATGCCAAGTTACAACCTTTTCAGAGTTCATTTGGACTGCTATTCAAATTTAGGGTCATTTAGCTCAAAAGAAATCATTAAATGCATAAAAAATATCAAATGAAGTCAGAAAGGGTTGAAAATTGATGATGTGCCTTTGAATGGTGCATATTAAACACACAAAAATTATGCAGTTAAAATAAGCTATTAAAAATGAAATCCCTTTGTAATAGATGAGTTTTCGTCCGAAACCCTCATACTTCGAAAGAGATTGTCCAATTTGTACACAAAGTGCATCTAGTTTTTGCTGTAACCCTCTCAACTCCACAGAAGTTGCTATGCGGGTGAAATTATGATGTCATGCCAAGTTACAACCTTTTCAGAGTTCATTTGTACTGCTTTTCAAATTTAGGCTCATTTAGCTCAAAATAAATCATTAAATGCATGAAAAATATCAAATGAAGTTAGAAAGGGTAGAAAATTGATGATGTGCCTTTGAATTGTGCATACTGAACACACAAAAAGTATGGAGTTAAAATAAGTTATTAAAAATGAGATCCCTTTGTAATAGATGAGTTTTCGTCCGGAACCATCATACTTCGAAAGAGATTGTCTAATTTGTACACAAAGTGCATCCAGTTTTTGCCGTAACCCTCACAGCTCTTGAGAAGTTGCTATGTGGGTGAAATTTAGAAGTCATGCCAAGTTACAACCTTTTCAGAGTTCATTTGTACTGCTTTTAAAATTTAGGGTCATTTAGCTCAAAATAAATCATTAAATGCATGAAAAATATCAAATGAAGTCAGAAAGGGTTGAAAATTGATGATGTGCCTTTGAATTGTGCATATTGAACACACAAAAAGTATGGAGTGAAAATAAGTTATAAAAATGAGATCCCTTTGTAATAGATGAGTTTTCGTCCAAAGCCCTCATACTTCGAAAGAGATTGTCCAGTTTGTACACAAAGTGCATCCAGTTTTTGCCGTAACCCTCTGAACTCTTTAGAAGTTGCTATGTGGGTGAAATTATGATGTCATGCCAAGTTACAACCTTTTCAGATTTCATTTGGACTGCTTTTCAAATTTAGCGTCATTTAGCTGAAAATAAATCATTAAATGCATAAAAAATATCAAATGGAGTCAGAAAGGTTGAAAATTGCTGATGTGCCTTTGAATGGTGCATATTGAACAGACAAAAAGTATGGAGTTAAAATTAGTTATTAAAAATGAAATCCCTTTGTAATAGATGAGTTTTCGTCCGGAACCCTCATACTTCGAAAGAGATTGTCCAATTTGTACACGAAGTGCATCTAGTTTTTGTTGTAACCCTCTCAACTCCATAGAAGTTGCTATGTGGGTGAAATTATGATGTCATGCCAAGTTACAACCTTTTCAGAGTTCATTTGTACTGCTATTCAAATTTAGGGTCATTTAGCTCAAAATAAATCATTAAATGCATAAAAAATATCAAATGAAGTGAGAAAGGGTTGAAAATTGATGATGTGCCTTTGAATGGTGCATACTGAACACACAAAAATTATGGAGTTAAAATAAGTTATTAAAAATGAAATCCCGTTGTAATAGATGAGTTTTTGTCCGAAACCCTCATACTTCGAAAGAGATTGTCGAATTTGTACACAAAGTGCATCTAGTTTTTGCTGTAACCCTCTCAACTCCATAGAAGTTGCTATGGAGGTGAAATTATGATGTCATGCCAAGTTACAAACTTTTCAGAGTTCATTGTACTGCTTTTCAAATTTAGGCTCATTTAGCTCAAAATAAATCATTAAATGCATGAAAAATATCAAATGAAGTTAGAAATGGTAGAAAATTGATGATGTGCCTTTGAATTGTGCATACTGAACACACAAAAAGTATGGAGTTAAAATAAGTTATTAAAAATGAGATCCCTTTTTAATAGATGAGTTTTCGTCCGGAATCCTCATACTTCGAAAGAGATTGTCCAATTTGTACACAAAGTGCATCCAGTTTTTTCCGTAACCCTCTCAGCTCTTTAGAAGTTGCTATGTGGGTGAAATTATGATGTCATGCCAAGTTACAACCTTTTCAGAGTTCATTTGGACTGCTATTCAAATTTAGGGTCATTTAGCTCAAAATAAATCATTAAATGCATAAAAAATATCAAATGAAGTCAGAAAGGGTTGAAAATTGATGATGTGGCTTTGAATGGTGCATATTGAAGACTCAAAAATTATGCAGTTAAAATAAGCTATTAAAAATGAAATCCCTTTGTAATAGATGAGTTTTCGTTCGAAACCCTCATACTTCGAAAGAGATGGTCCAATTTGTACACAAAGTGCATCTAGTTTTTGCTGTAACCCTCTAAACTCCACAGAAGTTGCTATGCGGGTGAAATTATGATGTCATGCCAAGCTACAACCTTTTCAGAGTTCTTTTGTACTGCTATTCAAATTTAGGGTCATTTAGCTCAAAATAAATCATTAAATGCATAAAAAATGTCAAATGAAGTCAGAAAGGGTTGAAAATTGATGATGTGCCTTTGAATGGTGCATATTGAACACACAAAAATTATGGAGTTAAAATAAGTTATTAAAAATGAAATCCCGTTGTAATAGATGAGTTTTCGTCCGAAACCCTCATACTTCGAAAGAGATTGTCGAATTTGTACACAAAGTGCATCTAGTTTTTGCTGTAACCCTCTCAACTCCATAGAAGTTGCTATGCAGGTGAAATTATGATGTCATGCCAAGTTACAAACTTTTCAGAGTTCATTTGTACTGCTTTTCAAATTTAGGCTCATTTAGCTCAAAATAAATCATTAAATGCATGAAAAATATCAAATGAAGTTAGAAATGGTAGAAAATTGATGATGTGCCTTTGAATTGTGCATACTGAACACACAAAAAGTATGGAGTTAAAATAAGTTATTAAAAATGAGATCCCTTTGTAATAGATGAGTTTTCGTCCGGAATCCTCATACTTCGAAAGAGATTGTCCAATTTGTACACAAAGTGCATCCAGTTTTTTCCGTAACCCTCTCAGCTCTTTAGAAGTTGCTATGTGGGTGAAATTATGATGTCATGCCAAGTTACAACCTTTTCAGAGTTCATTTGGACTGCTATTCAAATTTAGGGTCATTTAGCTCAAAATAAATCATTAAATGCATAAAAAATATCAAATGAAGTCAGAAAGGTTTGAAAATTGATGATGTGCCTTTGAATGGTGCATATTGAACACTCAAAAATTATGCAGTTAAAATAAGCTATTAAAAATGAAATCCCTTCGTAATAGATGAGTTTTCGTCCGAAACCCTCATACTTCGAAAGAGATTGTCCAATTTGTACACAAAGTGCATCTAGTTTTTGCTGTAACCCTCTAAACTCCACAGAAGTTGCTATGCGGGTGAAATTATGATGTCATGCCAAGTTACAACCTTTTCAGAGTTCATTTGTACTGCTTTTCAAATTTAGGCTCATTTAGCTCAAAATAAATCATTAAATGCATGAAAAATATCAAATGAAGTTAGAAAGGGTAGAAAATTGATGATGTGCCTCTGAATTGTGCATATTGAACACACAAAAAGTATGGAGTTAAAATAAGTTATTAAAAATGAGATCGCTTTGTAATAGATGAGTTTTCATCCGAACCCCTCATACTTCGAAAGAGATTGTCCAATTTGTAAACAAAGTGCATCCAGTTTTTGCCGTAACCCACTCAGCTCTTTAGAAGTTGCTATGTGGGTGAAATTATGATGTCATGCCAAGTTACAACCTTTTCATAGTTCATTGGGATTGCTTTACAAATTTAGGGTCATTTAGCTCAAAATAAATCATTAAATGCATAAAAAATATCAAATGAAGTCAGAAAGGTTGAAAATTGATGATCTGCCTTTGAATGGTGCATCTTGAACACACAAAAATTATGGAGTTAAAATAAGTTACTAAAAATGAAATCCCGTTGTAATAGATGAGTTTTCGTCCGAAACCCTCATACTTCTAAAGAGATTGTCCAATTTGTACACAGAGTGCATCTAGTTTTTGCTGTAACCCTCTCAACTCCATAGAAGTTGCTATGCGGGTGAAATTATGATGTCATGCCAAGTTACAACCTTTTCAAAGTTCATTTGTACTGCTATTCAAATTTATGGTCATGTAGCTCAAAATAAATCATTAAATGCATAAAAAATATCAAATGAAGTCAGAAAGGGTTGAAAATTGATGGTGTGCTTTTGAATGGTGCATATTGAACACACAAAAATTATGGAGTTAAAATAAGTTATTAGAAATGAAATCCCGTTGTAATAGATGAGTTTTCGTCCGAAACCCTCATACTTCGAAAGAGATTGTCCAATTTGTACACGAAGTGCATCTAGTTTTTGCTGTAGCCCTCTCAACTCCATAGAAGTTGCTATGCGGGTGAAATTATGATGTCATGCCAAGTTACAAACTTTTCAGAGTTCATTTGTACTGCTTTTCAAATTTAGGCTCATTTAGCTCAAAATAAATCATTAAATGCATGAAAAATATCAAATGAAGTTAGAAAGGGTAGAAAATTGATGATGTGCCTTTGAATTGTGCATACTGAACACACAAAAAGTATGGACTTAAAATAAGTTATTAAAAATGAGATCCCTTTGTAATAGATGAGTTTTCGTCCGGAACCCTCATACTTCGAAAGAGATTGTCCAATTTGTACACAAAGTGCATCCAGTTTTTGCCGTAACCCTCTCAGCTCTTGAGAAGTTGCTATGTGGGTGAAATTATGATGTCATGCCAAGATACAACCTTTTCAGAGTTCATTTGGACTGCTATTCAAATTTAGGGTCATTTAGCTCAAAAGAAATCATTAAATGCATAAAAAAATATCAAATGAAGTCAGAAAGGGTTGAAAATTGATGATGTGCCTTTGAATGGTGCATATTGAACACACAAAAATTATGCAGTTAAAATAAGCTATTAAAAATGAAATCCCTTTGTAATAGATGAGTTTTCGTCCGAAACCCTCACACTTCGAAAGAGATTGTCCAATTTGTACACAAAGTGCATCTAGTTTTTGCTGTAACCCTCTCAACTCCACAGAAGTTGCTATGCGGGTGAAATTATGATGTCATGCCAAGTTACAACCTTTTCAGAGTTCATTTGTACTGCTTTTCAAATTTAGGCTCATTTAGCTCAAAATAAATCATTAAATGCATGAAAAATATCAAATGAAGTTAGAAAGGGTAGAAAATTGATGATGTGCCTTTGAATTGTGCATACTTAACACACAAAAAGTATGGAGTTAAAATAAGTTATTAAAAATGAAATCCCTTTGTAATAGATCAGTTTTCGTCCGAAACCCTCATATTTCGAAAGAGATTGTCCAATTTGTACACGAAGTGCATCTACCTGTTGCTGTAACCCTCTCAACTCCATAGAAGTTGCTATGTGGGTGAAATTTAGAAGTCATGCCAAGTTACAACCTTTTCAGAGTTCATTTGTACTGCTTTCAAAATTTAGGGTCATTTAGCTCAAAATAAATCATTAAATGCATGAAAAATATCAAATTAAGTCAGAAAGGGTTGAAAATTGATGATGTGCCTTTGAATTGTGCATATTGAACTCACAAAAAGTATGGAGTGAAAATAAGTTATTAAAAATGAGATACCTTTGTAATAGATGAGTTTTCGTCCAAAGCCCTCATACTTCGAAAGAGATTGTCCAGTTTGTACACAAAGTGCATCCAGTTTTTGCCGTAACCCTCTGAACTCTTTAGAAGTTGCTATGTGGGTGAAATTATGATGTCATGCCAAGTTACAACCTTTTCAGATTTCATTTGGACTGCTTTTCAAATTTAGCGTCATTTAGCTGAAAATAAATCATTAAATGCATAAAAAATATCAAATGGAGTCAGAAAGGTTGAAAAGTGATGATGTGCCTTTGAATGGTGCATATTGAACAGACAAAAAGTATGGAGTTAAAATTAGTTATTAAAAATGAAATCCCTTTGTAATAGATGAGTTTTCGTTCAAACTCTCATACTTCGAAAGAGATTGTCCAATTTGTACACGAAGTGCATCTAGTTTTTGTGGTAACCCTCTCAACTCCATAGAAGTTGCTATGTGGGTGAAATTATGATGTCATGCCAGGTTACAACCTTTTCAGAGTTCAGTTGTACTGCTATTCAAATTTAGGGTCATTTAGCTCAAAATAAATCATTAAATGCATAAAAAATATCAAATGAAGTCAGAAAGGGTTGAAAATTGATGATGTGCCTTTGAATGGTGCATATTGAACACACAAAAATTATGGAGTTAAAATAAGTTATTAAAAATGAAATCCCGTTGTAATAGATGAGTTTTCGTCCGAAACCCTCATACTTCGAAAGAGATTGTCGAATTTGTACACAAAGTGCATCTAGTTTTTGCTGTAACCCTCTCAACTCCATAGAAGTTGCTATGCAGGTGAAATTATGATGTCATGCCAAGTTACAAACTTTTCAGAGTTCATTTGTACTGCTTTTCAAATTTAGGCTCATTTAGCTCAAAATAAATCATTAAATGCATGAAAAATATCAAATGAAGTTAGAAATGGTAGAAAATTGATGATGTGCCTTTGAATTGTGCATACTGAACACACAAAAAGTATGGAGTTAAAATAAGTTATTAAAAATGAGATCCCTTTCTAATAGATGATTTTTCGTCCGGAATCCTCATACTTCGAAAGAGATTGTCCAATTTGTACACAAAGTGCATCCAGTTTTTTCCGTAACCCTCTCAGCTCTTTAGAAGTTGCTATGTGGGTGAAATTATGATGTCATGCCAAGTTACAACCTTTTCAGAGTTCATTTGGACTGCTATTCAAATTTAGGGTCATTTAGCTCAAAATAAATCATTAAATGCATAAAAAATATCAAATGAAGTCAGAAAGGGTTGAAAATTGATGAAGTGCCTTTGATTGGTGCATATTGAACACTCAAAAATTATGCAGTTAAAATAAGCTATTAGAAATGAAATCCCTTTGTAATAGATGAGTTTTCGTCCGAAACCCTCATACTTCGAAAGAGATTGTCCAATTTGTACACAAAGTGCATCTAGTTTTTGCTGTAATCCTCTAAACTCCACAGAAGTTGCTATGCGGGTGAAATTATGATGTCATGCCAAGTTACAACCTTTTCAGAGTTCATTTGTACTGCTTTTCAAATTTAGGCTCATTTAGCTCAAAAGAAATCATTAAATGCATGAAAAATATCAAATGAAGTTAGAAAGGGTAGAAAATTGATGATGTGCCTCTGAATTGTGCATATTGAACACACAAAAAGTATGGAGTTAAAATAAGTTATTAAAAATGAGATCGCTTTGTAATAGATGAGTTTTCATCCGAACCCCTCATACTTCGAAAGAGATTGTCCAATTTGTACACAAAGTGCATCCAGTTTTTGCCGTAACCCTCTCAGCTCTTTAGAAGTTGCTATGTGGGTGAAATTATGATGTCATGCCAAGTTACAACCTTTTCAGAGTTCATTTGGATTGCTTTACAAATTTAGGGTCATTTAGCTCAAAATAAATCATTAAATGCATAAAAAATATCAAATGAAGTCAGAAAGGTTGAAAATTGATGATCTGCCTTTGAATGGTGCATCTTGAACACACAAAAATTATGGAGTTAAAATAAGTTATTAAAACTGAAATCCCTTTGTAATAGATGAGTTTTCGTCCGAAACCCTCATATTTCGAAAGAGTTTGTCCAATTTGTACACGAAGTGCATCCAGTTTTTTCCGTAACCTTCTCAACTCTTTAGAAGTTGCTATGTCGATGAAATTATGATGTCATGCCTAGTTACAACCTTTTCAGAGTTCATTTGTACTGCTTTTCAAACTCGAGATATGACATTTCAAATGGCATTTAATCAAATTGTCTAAGTTGTTCAGATATGCATGGAAATGCCATAAACAAGTTCTTTATATTTTTCTGATATTTTTTCATATATTATTTATTTCCATTGGAGTCATAGATTTTTTTCTATGATTTTCTAAAGTTTAGGGTTTTTTTAAAATAATAATTAATAACGAATTAAAAAACCTTTAATACCGGTGCGTGGCTTGGACCTGTACTAAAGGTCCTCCACATATAAATAGTGGAGGCCTCGTCCGCGTGCGAGCCACGCACCGGTAGAAGCTTATTTAGGCCGCTAGGCTGTCGGAATCCGCCATCGCTGCCGCCCCGAGCCCGCCGCCCCGACGCACGCGCGCTGCCTCGCCACCCGCCGCCCCGATGTTGCCCGCCACCCCGATGTTGCCCGCTACCCCGCCGGCCGCCCCGATGCAGCCCCCGCAGCCCCGGCAGCCCCCACCCAACTCCGGCTCCGGTGACTGCCCGACCGCCCCCACTTTTTTCCTGTTTTTAGTTAGTTAATTAGTTAGGTTCTTAGGTTAGTTTAGGTTAGTTTAGGTTACTTAGTTTGGTTCTTAGGTTAGTTTAGGTTAATTAGTTAGGTTCTTAGGTTAGTTTAGGAAAATTTTCTAGAGGCACTAATGAATACGAAATCTACTATAATATTTCCTTAAAACATGGGATGGGTGTTTACTCTCTTGTATACTACAAATTCTAATTTTGCTTACTAGCTCACTGTCAAGTGTAGTTAATGAGGTATATGCATGCCTGCTTAATTATATAAACTTCTGCGTAGAGACCACTATATCCTCCTAATTATTATCCTCGCGGATGGACTTGTTTGAGTGTACGACCACTAGATACACTAGAACAATAATAGGTGGACTTGTATTTTATGATAGAATGGTAATTTCAATCTTTATCGACCTTGCTTTCTTTCATTATTTCTTCAAAATTAATTATAATAAATCTTTCGTTCTTTTTCTTTGCCGCGTAGTGTTTGCAAAAAGATGATAGAAAAAACCATCACGGTCGTCAATGGAAACCAAAGCTGAAGTGGAAAAAGATGCAGGTAATTAGGTACTACTACTAGGTCTGTGCATCTCTTTAATTCTAGTTTCAATACCATTATCATGCTTGATTATTAATTATCTTATTGAATTTTATCCTTTTGCAAATTGAGAGAAGCAGCCAGACGGGACAAATTTATGTGGATACTTCCTCTACGAGAACATTCGCATCCAGACCGAAGGCCGTATACGTCGCAGAGCATCACGTGAAAGACAACTCCAGGTTTGGCAGATGATGTCGAAGCTCTCACCCGAGAAACGCTTTGTAGCACTTCAAGAGGAATTTGCGGCATTTCTTCTTCGACATGTCATTAATGTAAACGGAGAGCACTATTACTTACCGCCGCCTCAGTAATGCAAGCAAATCAGTAGTAAAAAACTGAGATTTCATCCGGAGCACTAGCTAGCTAGTCCCGGTCAGGTTTTGGGCCTTAAGTTATAAGTCCAGAATATATATGGATGTGTAATTCCATTTGTATATATACTGTGTATGATATATTGTATATAATATATATGTGTGTGTGTGTGTGCATCAACTTGTGTAATGTTGACAGTATGTAGCACCATAAAATAAATTTGAAATGAATGGAAAACACAATAAATAGAGAGGAAAACTAAAACCAAATTAAAATCAAAAACAAAAAAACATAACACTTAGTACCGGTTGGTATCACCAACCGGTACTGAAGGTCCTCCACCACCAGCCCACGCAGGCAGCCACGTGGTGGGCCTTTAGTACCGGTCCGTGGTCCAACCGGTACTAAAGGTCTGGACCTTTATTCCTAACCCTTTAGTACCGGTCGGGGAACCGGTACTAAAGGCCCATCCCAACCGGGACTACAGATCAACATTCTACTAGTGTATAGATGCGGTCGAGCACGGGCTCCACCCCAGTGCTCTCGGCGCGCGAAACTGTGCCCCGTGGCACGTTACCGGCCATCTTCGGCGAGCCTCCGTCGCGGATTTGGTCGCCACAGGCCCCGCTCCGGCGGCCGCTGACGTGGCCGGTCGATTAGGGCCTAACCCCCTGATTAACCAGCCCCAGCCGCTGATTAGTGGGCCATGGGGCGGGTCAAACCCTAGTCAGCACGGGGATTAACCCCGTGTCACTGATGTGTGGGCCCCGGCTGTCAGGTTTGACCTGGGCAGCCGCTGTTGACTCGCTGACGTCAGCCTTGCCCAATGCTGACGCAATAATTAATTTCTAAAATAAAAATAAATCAGAATATTCCAGAAATTAATATAAACTTCAAAAATTCATAGAAAATAATTTGTAATTCAGATTAAAATAATTTATATATGAAAATTTATCAAAAGAATGCAATGAATATAATGCTGGCATTTTCATGCATGTTAGATCAAGTTAAGTAGGCAAACTTGGACATTTTGTTCCAAACACAATAGGCCACTTCACATATGGAGTTGAATTTGAACCTCGGATCCAAACCATCTTCACTTACCATATTGATAGATGCATTAGTTCAAACTAGTAACATATTGTCATGCTATTATCATGCATCATTGTGAAGCATTTTCCTTTCTTAATTTGTACCTTGCTTGATCTTGTCGATAGACTTGCGAGACGTAGTTATCGCGACATCGAAGAACAACTGAGTTCTTCTGATAAACAGGAAAGCAACCCCCCTTGAGCATATCCGATACATCCCATCTCTCGCTCTTGCTCTCAATTCAATGCATTAGGACAACGTGTTCAACTGCTACTTGTGTTGCGATAAATGAATCCACTCCTTTGCATGACTTGTCATTGCCACAGTAAATAGCTAAACCAAGCAACCTAGCATACCTGGTAGATTCTTGAGCCATGTTTTGCTATAACCCTGTTATGCTTGCTATGCTTAGACTTGTGTCAGGTCTGATTCATCTAGGAGATGAACCGAAGTGAAATGAATGTGTCCTGATGATGAGAGTTAAGTGATGAACCTGTTTTGGTAAAGGTAGCAATGAGAGGCCATGTAGGAGTACATGGAGGGTTGTCTCATTGAAACCGCTCATAGGAGCTGAGTTCTGTATTTGTGTTCCAAGAATAGCTACTACTACACATTGAGCTCCGGTAACTCGAGCTCTCTCGGCCTATTAACCTACCCTATTCTCAGTCTAGGAGTCGTAGTAGTTCGAAACGTTGATAGGTGTGGCACGGCCTACGAAGTGGATGAACGGCCCAATCGGGACCGGCTTGGGGCCCTGCTCGCAACGTTTGAGGCCATGTTGGAAACCTCGGCCGGACTTCCATTATGGGTTCCAAATCAGATAGACGACTGCCTTGGATGTGAGTCATTAAAGGTTAACGTCTGTGGCCGACTCCCTCGCTGGGCTTCCGCTTGAAGGTTGTCGAGGTGCCTTGTTACGTGCACACGGCGATAAGTGGCGGGAGCATGTGTGACGAAGTACACCCCTACAGGGCAATTTATCTATTCGAATAGCCGCGTCCACGAATATGGACTAATTGGATACTTGCATTGTTCATAAACAACTTTAAGTGGAAACTCTAAAATGCATCAAACAAGTGTGAGTGCTATGGATGGCTTCTCGTAGGAAGATGAGAGAGGATCCATAGTGGTGTATTGAGATGGTGAACATGTGGACTCGTGTGTGCTCTCTCGTAGGGAGACGAGAGAGTAGTGATACGTTCTTTACTTTGTCGTAGGCTAGGAGAGCCAAAGGTCAAAGCTGGCATTGTGTAGTAAACCCCACAATCCCGTTCATTGATACATGATGCATATGTAGATAGTTCAGATGTAAGACTTGCTGAGTACCTTCATACTCACTATTTCTTATTTTCATTTTTGCAGTGATAGACGTTGAGTTCAGTTATGTTTCTTCTGACGTGGACATCGACGGATTAGCTTAGTAACCCAGACAGAGGTCTGGTTCCTATGGTAGGGTCATTGTAGCTTTTCAGGCTCTTCCAGCCGCTTTTGTAGATGTCTGTACTTAGACATATAACTTCCGCTTGTTGTTTGTATGCACTGAATGTTGGGTCTTGTGATCCCTTCTGTTTGTAACATTATACTATGTTGGCTCCTTGGAGCCTTCTAAATAAATGTTATGTTGTAGAGTTTTGTTGTGATGCCATGTTGTATCTACGCATATCGTGCATAGTGCATGTATGATTGAAATGCATTGGTATGCGTGGGATTCGACACCTAGTTGTGTGCCTTTAGTAGCCTTTTTTACAGGGAAATGCCTCTTTGTGCGTCCACCGAGCCTTGGTAGCTTGCTACTGCTCCGGTCACATTGATTGACCTACATGTATCCTTCTTTGCTGCTGTGTTTGTCCCTTCGGGGAAATGTCTCGCAGTGTAATGGAGTCCCTGTAGCCTGCTATGACTCGTCTACGTGCAGTGATGACATTTATGTCCCACAGCGTAATGGAGTCCTTGTAGCTTGCTATGACTCGTCTACACACGCTGATGACCGACAACTGCATTGCTGGGTTACGTATGCCTGTCCCTGTACGGTTGTGCCACTTGGGTCTATAACTAGTCATGTCGACCTGGGTTCTCTGATGTGTGAATGTTAGCGACACGTTCATATCTGTGAGCCAAAAGACGCAAACGGTCCCGGCCAATGCAAGGTGGCAGCCGTGGGTTACCGTGCGTGAGGCCGCAAAGTGGTGTGACGTGTTACATGCTGGATTCATATGTCTGATTGGGGTCCCGACATTGATCCAATTTTTTCTGATCTCATCTATATATATTCTTCTATATGTCATGTTGTCTGTCAAAGTATTGAAGAAATACACGGCTTCATCATTAGCCGGAAGTAACAGGCGTATGATGCTATGAAGCTCTTCAAAGTTGTATTGAAACGGAGTTCCAGATAGAATAATTTGCTTTTTGGTATGAATTTCAGCAAAAGCCTTCCAAATAGCGATATTCGGAAGGCTCTTGTTGAGCTTCGTACCAGAAAGCTAATTAATTATCCTATCCGGGACTCCATTCCAAAATTTTTTTGGAGAGCTTCATACCATTATGCGCCTGTTACTTCCGGTTAATGATGAAGCCATGGTTTTCTTGAATCCTTTGACACTAGACAACGTGACATATTGAAGGGTAGATGAGATCAGCAAAAATATGGAGCATTTTTTGCACATCTAGAATGGCGCCATTTTGGTAAATCCCTTAAAGGTTAAGAGAATCCTTTGTTTGACATTGATGAGAGAGGCGGTCCAGACGTCGGACATTCATGACAGAGGAGGTATGGTCTGGTCGCCGGACATGTCATGTGATAAGTAGTATTTTTTTTGTTCATAGAAAACTCCGATAACTCTTCAACATGAGGGGGGACGTTGATCAACCCCCTCTCACCCAACCAAACTCTAGAAGCGTTGAGGCCACCGCAAACCCTAGAAGCATTGCCTAGGCCACCCCAAGCCCTAGAAGCGTCGAGGCCACCCAAATTTACCAAGTTAAAAGAGTGTTGTCAAGGGCACCCCAAAGCCTAGAAGTGTTGTCGAGGCCACCCAAACTGTAGAAGCATCGAGGCGACTAATACGATTCCTTGTTGTGATTAGCTAGCTAGGTCTATGCTTGCCACTAATATATCCATCTCTCATGTTTGTATATTAATTGCCATGTTGTAATATTTGCAGCAACTATGGATCAAAGACACTTGGAACAAGAACAATTGTTGGGGGAAATAATCCTTGCCAGACATGATGTCTTGTCTTTTCTCAATGACATCGATGGTCTGGAAGGAGAGGATGACAGCTCCAGTGGTTGAACAATGGAGGAGGAAGGACATGATCATGATGGCTCTGGTGACCGAATGCCGAAGGAAGAAGGAGACCATGATGACGGCTCCGGTGACCGAATAGAGGAGGGAGCTATTGCAATGTCCGGCGAGGTATATATATTAATTAAGACCGTGCTGACTAGCTAATTGATGCATTAATTGTTTTGGTATGTACATATATTAACACTTCTTTCTTCTTTTATGGCCCTCCCAATCGAGCCAAACTTTGGTAACGAGACGAGGCCCGAAGAAAAGGTTGCACAAGGATGAAAGGTTCACGATCATAGCACTCGCGGACGATGGCGTACCTATTGAACCCAAGCGAACCAAGGATGCATTTTCTGCTCAGTGCGGAGCTATTGTTAGGGACAACATCCCGATCAGCATCAAGCAATGGAATAAGCCTAAGGACGATGACCCTGAAGTTCCTTATGTCATAGATAGACAGAAATATGATCTTTGGACCTAAGTTGAAGGAAAATTTCACCCTACCGCCAGAGGAGGATCCGAATAAGCCAGCTATAGAGCCACTGGTCAAGGCGTGTTCTCTTAAGAAGATGGCAGATCTATTAAGGAGGTGGAAGAATGAGTTGAAATCAAAGTTTGTTGACAAAGGGAAGACTCTAGAATTCACCGACCGATTTGAGAAGATAAGAGATTACCGGCCCGCATTTGTGGCCTATAAGACATCGGACAAGAGTTAGAGAATCTCAGAGACAAACAAGAACAACGCTACAAAGAAGCAGTATCACCATCACACGGGGTCAGGTGGCTACCTCAAAGCCCGACCGTTGTGGGACAAATCTGGGAATGACCTGATTGCTAAAGGGGTCGAACAAGAGACATTGAACTGGCCAAACCGTTCAAGGACTTGGTTCTTCGAGGTTGGGGGAACTTTGGAACAAATAGGGAAGTGCCGTTGGACAGACGGGCAACTTGCAATACCCGTCAAGAAGCTTCAGAAGTATATCACCGTAGCGTAGGAAGGTACGTTCATTCCCGATAGAGAGAAGGACAAGCTGACTGAGGCCCTTGGGAATCCTGAGCACCCTGGATGAACACGAGGCACACCAGGCTTCGTTCTGTGGGTGGTTGGGTTTCCCGGCGTAGGCGGTTACAGAAGCCGAAGGAGAAATAGGAAAGCAGAGCTGAGCGACATCCAAAAGCTCAATGCAAGACCACAAAAGCTAGAGGAACTTGAGAGCCAGTGAGCTGCCGGCCAACCATCAGCATTGCTTCCACAAAGCTCGTTCAACCCGAATTCATGGCTCCTAGCTACCCAGTGGATACTATCACGGAGGCTCAATGCTATTCTCCACAACGTCACCAGAAATTGGCTAGTTGATGTGAGATTTCTTGACTTGCGTTGGTTTTTCCCTTGAAGAGGAAAGGGTGATGCATCAAGGTAGCGGTAAGTATTTCCCTCAGTTTGAGAACCAAGGTATCAATCCAGTAGGAGTATCAAGATGGAGCAACAAGGAACCTGCACAAACACAGGCAAACTTGCACCCAACGCTATAAAGAGGTTGTCAATCTCTTCACGATTGTTTGCAAAGCGAGATATGATAGTGATAGTAGATGAATATAAATAAGTAAATAAAATTGCATAAAGGTATTTTTGGTGTTTTTATGTTTAGATCTGTATATATAATATGTAAAATAGACCCGGGGGCCATAGTGTTCACTAGAGGCTTCTCTCATGATAGCAAGTATTACGGTGGGTGAACAAATTACTGTTGAGCAATTGATAGAATAGCGCAAAGTCATGACGATATCTAAGGCAATGATAATACATATAGGCATCACATCTGAGACAAGTAGACTGATACTTTCTGCATCTACTACTATTACTCCACACATCGACCGCTATCCAACATGCATCTAGTGTATTAAGTTCATAAGAAACGGAGTAACGCTTTAAGCAGGATGACATGATGTAGAGGGATAGATTCATGCAATATGATACAAACCCCATCTTTTTACCCTTGATGTCCACAACACGATACATGCCTCGCTACCCCTTCTGTCACTGCGTGAGGACACCGCACGGTACGAACCCAAAACCAAGCACTTCTCCCATTGCAAGAACTATAGATCAAGTTGGCCAAACAAAACCCATAACTCGAAGAGACTTACAAGGATATGAAATCATGCATATAAGAATTCAGAATTGACTCAAATAATATTCATAGATAATCTGATCATAAATCCACAATTCATCAGATCTCAACAAACACACCGCAAAAGAAGATTACATCGAATAGATCACCATGAAGATCACGGAGAACTTTGTATTGAAGATCGGAGAGAGAGAAGAAGCCATCTTGCTACTAGCTATGGACCCGTAGGTCTGATGTGAACTACTCATGCATCATCGGAGAGGCAAGGATGTTGATGAAGATGGCCACCGGAGATGGATTCCCCTCCGGCAGGATGCCGGAACGGTCTCCCGATTGGTTTTTGGTGGTTCTAGAGGCTTGCGGCGGTGGAACTTGTGATCTAGGTTTATTTTTGAGGGGTTCCGTATTTATAAGGCCATCTGGAGTCGGGAACAAGTCAAGAGGTGGCACGAGGAGGTCACGAGTCCCCTAGCCGCAGCCAGGGGGCCCGTGCCTCCCAGGCTCGTGGCTCCCTTGGGCCGCCTCTCCGGTATCTTTTCTTTAGGTTTTTTTTCATATTTTTCGGAAAAAAATCACGGCAAAAGTTTTATTCCATTTGGACTCTGTTTGATATTCCTACCTGAAAAAGGTAAAAAACATGAAAAAAACAAGAACTGGCATTGGGCAACTGGATTAGTAAGTTAGTCCCAAAAATCATATAAAATGGCATATTCATGCATATAAAAAATCCAAAGTTGATAATATAATAGCATGGAACGATCAAAAATTATAGATATGTCGGAGACGTATCACTCAGCAATGCTAGCTTATGACGAAATGGTAGAACCTTGCTTTCAAGGCGGCTATCGGCTCTGTTGCACCTCCTCAACCAAAAAAAACTTTTCACCGCCTTCCGATTGTACATTGCTATCCTGTTGTGACGGTAGATGAAGTAATGGAGAGATTTGAGGAGCTGGAGCTTGACCACCCTACAGGTGAAGGGGAGAATCAACTGGTTGATGCTCTTAGGAGTACATGTCTATGGTGGAAGGAGTACATCAAGCTTGCAAACTGGACGCCTCCGCCTCCTCGTCATCCTTTGACGAGTCAGGGCACTCCGCCTCCTCCTCCTCCTCCTCCAGCGAGTGATCAGGGGACTCCTTCTCCTTCTCCTGCTCCTCCAGCGCGTGAGGGCACTCCTCCTCCTCCTTCGCATACTCCAGCGCGTCAGAGCAGTCTGCCTCCTCTGTCGCCTCGTCAGCAACGACGAAAGAGAAATGCTGCT
The DNA here is from genome assembly GCA_022496015.1 of Hordeum marinum. Lineage (NCBI taxonomy): Eukaryota > Viridiplantae > Streptophyta > Magnoliopsida > Poales > Poaceae > Hordeum > Hordeum marinum. The sequence goes on along the minus strand of CM039678.1, from coordinate 499,826,511 downwards.
GCTCCGGCGGCTAGCAGTACAAGAAGAGGCGTGTGGAAATTCAGATACGGTCCATCTCTCAAGGCTCCGGAAAAGTTACCATATGAGAGGTCCGAGAAGGAAAACGAGGACACCTGTCGTCCCAAGTGAGGAACCATTTTGCAAAGAAAACTCCACCTCCGAAGGAGAAGCCTTATACGATTAAAGTGAAGTGCACTATCGATGCCCTGAAGCGACCACCACCGCTCTGCCAGATTCTAACTATGTCCTCTGTCTTAAAAATACATATCAAGATGCGCGGCGGTCGGTATGTACTTCCAGTGATGCAAGGTTAGCAGAATGAAGAAGTGGAAAAAAATTCCCGAGTTCGGCGAAGAGGCGAACCAATCGTGCCCTCCGCTCAAGGTGTCTAGCGATATCACCGCTAATCATCCGGGGATAAAGCCCGGTACCAATCCTCCTGATTACATGAGCGATGATGTACTGTTTGAAAATTGGAGGTGAACGAATTCAAATACCAATACGGGCAGCCTCTCGCCAAACCTGATCATCCTCCTCTTACAACAATGCTGCAAAGATTCCACGAATGGTACATGAAAACCTGCAGCGAGTCTGGGAAGGATACTTTGACGCCGAGAATTAAAGAGGAGCATGACCTCGTTGGAATGAATCAGTTGTCTGTTCAATTTGATGAGTTATTTCAGTTATACAATAAAAAGGCCCTCGACCAAACACTCATGACTTGCTACTGTCTGTAAGTACTACTTCTGCAATTAAGTCTCTATATATAGCTCAGCTCTTTCATTGCATGTATATATAATTATCCTCACTATATTATGCAGATTGAAGATCGTCGAATGCAGAAAAGCACAAACTGTGACATTGGGTTCATCAACCTAGATATGATACACGAATGGACGGTTAACCACAGAGTCACTGAAACCAAGGACAACTTGCTACAATCATTGCTTAAAAATCAAAACAAAGATGGAATACTCTTTCCTTACAACTGCTAGTGAGTGTTACTGTCTTGTGCATATTCGGTTTCCCTTATTACTCGAGGCTATAGTAATCTAACTGATGAGTTATGCATGTGTGCGCAACTTCCACTTTATTCCGCTAGAGATTAAGCTTGAATGGGGAGTAGTAATCGTCTTAGACTCGAGACGAAAAGATCCCCTGGAATATGCGTACATGACTGAAATGCTCCAGAAGTAAGTTCACTCGATCATTATTGCATCATATCGGTAACTTTGTTCATTTCCTGATATCAAGTAATTATTTTCTTTGTCTGGTAGGGTTTGGGAAGAGTTCACCATAATTGTTCCAGCACTGCCGAGGGAGCTACGATTTACACACCCGAAAGTAAGTACTACTAGCTAGTTCCGCGCATGTCCCATTGATTCTAGTTTCATCAATACCACTTATCATGCTTGATTATCAGTTTGATTGAAATCTATTTCTCGTAAAGTGCTTGTGGCTGGAAGAAGGGTATGATTTTTGTGGATACTACGTTTGCGAGTTCATCTACAACGCGACGACGTCTAAGCGGGGCTATTCTGAAAAACAATATGAAGTGTGTAAGCAATAATATTCTCAATTTTATTTTATTACCATGATTTGTGTTGAATTTCACTCATATATATGTATTGACCCCCTTCTTCAAATTATATGTGGCAGATGCGGGATGAACTCCTACCACATGATCGCATAGGAGCAATTCAAGAGGAATTGGCGGGATGCTTTGTTGACCACATCATAAATAAAGACGGAGAATACCATGTGGAATTTGATATTAGATGTTATGGATTATAAGAGACCTTATATTATATATATGTAGCTAGTAGCTTCAGATAGATATACGGAAACTTGTTGTTCGACCAATCTCTCGAAGAAGGGAGGTCGATCACTTCTCTCTATATATGTTCATGACGCTCTTGTGTACTTAACGGTTCCTTCATTTGCTTACTACCTAGCGTGTCGAGTTCTCTCTATACTAGCTAGCGTCGACCAAGCACGGAGAAAGAGAAGACACTTCTCTCTATTATCTAGCTAACACAATATGAAACCCTAATTAACCCTCCAAAACCCCTACCCCACCTTTAAAAAAACAAAACCCTAGCTCCTGCCAAATGCTGACACGTGGATGCCTGTTGGTTCCGGTTGGTGTTACCAACCGGGACTAAAGGTCCTCCTGCCTGGGCTCCCCGTAGCAGCCACGTGAAGCCCCTTCTGTCCTGATTCGTAAGCGAACCAGGACTAAAGGTTTTGGGATTTAGTCTCGACCCTTTAGTACTGGTTCCAGAACCGGGGCTAATGGGCCTCTGGAACCGGGACAAATGAGCCGTTTTCTAGTTGTAACTCTGTGAACTGGTAGAAATGGGTCAAGTTGGGAAAGGAGTAAACTGATTACTACTGCTACTAAATTAGTGGGTCTTTGGGCAATGCCTGAAACATTGTAAATATGTTAAATTATTCATGGTGAAGTTGTTGTATAGTCTACCAACAGCCATGCTTTACAAGGCTTAAGGGACTATATAAAAGCCACACAATTGGAATTCAATGGTGCCTTTGAGTTATTATTTATGTTGTTTGGCTGGCTCATTTTGCGCTGAAGTCGTAGGACCATATGTGTGTTTTTTAAATTTTGCTATTGAATTTCACTTTTTTCTCTATCTATGTCAGTTCTCCTTTTGAGAGCAGAATTACTATAATTTGTGTATGAACTAAAGGATACAATAAGGATGCGGAAAATTGGTTGTGGGAAGGCAAGCATATAGGTTTCTTGGCAAAGCTAATTTGTTGTGTATTTATTGATGTACTAGAGATCCATTCATGTATTTTACTAATATGCATGGTTGAATAGTAGTAATTGTGATACATGAGACGTAATATAAGGTGGAGTGAAACATGGTGGACATGCCTTCATGTCGGCGTTGGCGGAGAAGATGTCAGTGGTGGTAGAGGACATGTTATAGAAGATGTTAATGGAAGCAACGCAGGACATGGTCAAATGGGGTTCCTCAACGCCCGCGAGAAACAAGCACAAATAGGCCCCCTCGACGCTAGCGAGAAGGAGGTTGATGGGTTCCCGTGGAGAAATGCGATGATGCGGCAATAGCATATTGAGGTCCATTTCTAGACGGAGAAGAATGGGTGAATGGTATATGTGTGATTCATTCATTCATTCATTCATCTGATCCCCCCCCACATCCCGTTCAAATCAAATTCATTTTCTTTTGCACTTACACATGGTTTGATCCTTCTGTATCCCATAGGTTGCCAAGCAATTGCATAATGCAATGAAGTTTCTGTTGTAGTATCTTGGAACATTTGTGTCAAGAGAACAAAATCGATACATGCATTGGAGCACCCAGGTTCCACACACCCCTATATGAAAAATAGCATTAAAAATAACAAGGAATTAAAAAAAACTGAAATTTTAGGATATGAAGCGTGAGTGCCCATTGCACACCCGTGTTCATTTTCATGGGGAATGGTTGTCCGTGGTATCCGCGGTGCAGGAATTACGACCAGACATGCATTACACCCAATTTTTCCTACACATACGTGTTTTTTTGTCTTTTTACTGACATTACCATAGGCATCCACTCCCCCCCCAAACTGATCGTGTGTGTGCAATGGGAACCCCGGTTTTATAAATTTTTAGATTTTTTTAAATTTACTAATATATTTTTAATGTTATATTCGTATAGGGGTGTGTGGCACACGAGAGCCATAAACCCTCTTCCGAACAAAATCCTCCATGTATTATCTTTAATTAATAGATAATAACAACGGGCATGCTTCATCTCTTAAGCATAAAAGGCATCAGGTGGTGTCTAGCATTTGTAATGTGATGCACAACAAAGAGTTATATGTTTTTCGACCACTTCTTTTATTTTGTGCATCCGACCTAATAATTCTATCTATGTATATGTTGTCGAATTACATTTTTTTAATCAACATATATTGCAAGTGAAGTGGATTTTAATGACTTCTAGCTATTACTAGTTACATGTTTTTTCATACATGTAAAATTGAACATACATTATGTTTACATATGCAATCTATAAATATTTTAAATATAGCCCGTAGGAACGCACGGGCATTTTACTAGTTGGCATTAGTTGTTGAAGATTTGAAGCATGTTTTTTGTGACTCTAGTCGAATAGCGATATGAAATAGAATTTATAGGCAACATATGTAGTAAAAACTAAAATGTAGTGCAAATCTGGAAATTTCCATCATGGGCCCTTGGATCGATACAAGATGACAGAGACAAAGAGAACTCCAACGGGTCGACCTAAATTCACATCATTTTATCCGTTTTATATTTGTTTGGATCGTCCGTCCATTTTTCCGTATCCATTTTTCTCGTTTGAGTCGAACCATGTGTCCAATGGGAACGGACATGTTTTTTTGACATGTCCGCACTGGCATTCAATCGAACACTTGGTGGGTGAGCTCCCGCGCTGCCACCCTGAGCTCTCGTGCGGCACTGTCCCATGGAGATCCACCGCCCCGCAGCTCACCCCGCCCTGGCACGCCCGGTTGCTCGGCAGTAGCTCCAAGGTGCCGCCCAGCTCCGAGCTCGCCCCGCCTCGCCTCGCCGTAGCTCCCAGCTCGACTTGTCGCAGCCCCAAGCGAAGGTGCCGAAACTGTTTTACTAAACCATGTTTCAACCGAACTACGTTTCACACCGTTAATCTCTAAACACGGTTCACAAGGATCCATACATGTTTGATTAAAATATACATGATGAAAGATGTTTGCATGTTAAACAATACATATCATAAAGTTTTAAATGGAATTGACATGCATGGTACGAATCCACATAAAAAAGGATATTTAATCGTACGGTATGAAGCATAGGTTCGACTGAACCATATGATCCTGAATCACGCCTCACCTGCTAGCTAGCTATCCACCGTGGGATGTGTGTGTCGTGCGTGCTAGCTTGCACTAGTAGAAAACAGGGCTTTGGTTCAGGCCTGGCTAGCCCATTAGTCTCGGTTCAGTCACGAACCGGGACTCATGGAGGCATATGTCCCGGTTCGTGCGCCCAGGGGGCCGGCCGGGCCTCGTGGGGCATTGGTCCCGGTTCGTTTGGACCCATTAGTCCCGGTTCCAGACACGAACCGGAAACAATGCGCCTCGCTCCTGGCCCACAACCATTGGTCCTGGTTCATAGCTAGAACCGGGACTAAAGGATGGCCTTTAGTCCCGGTTCCAGAAACGAACCGGGACCAACGAATTGGCTATATATACCCCTCACCCACGAGCCACTGCTCTATTTTTTCCTGGCCGGCGAGGAGAGGGCTTTGTGGTGCTCTAGCTCACCTCTTATGCACATGAGGTGTTCAGTGAAATGCCCGAGCCACACTACTTAAGCTTTCTCCTCTCCAAACTCAACCTCCAAGCTCCATTTTCCTCAAGATTTGTCCAGATTTAGCGGTCCGTCACGTCCCATCCCCGTCTTCACCGCCGTCGATCGCCCGCGCCGATCTCGTTGTCGGCACCACCGTGGTGAGCCTCTTGTTCTTATCTTCTTTATAAAAGAAAAAAATTCTTACTTGTATGATTAGATAGATAATTGTCTAATTTTCTTACTTGTATTATTGCTTGTTATTATATAGTGCGATGGTTTTGGTATCCGCCCCTGTCGGCCCTCGTCCTGTCTATGATTCGGATGTGGTATATATTATCTGTTATATCTATTTGTTTCATTTAATGTTTATGGTAATTATGCCGACACCAACTTGACATAGATGTCTTTATCTAGGAGGTATGTGAACCGGATATTACATACGACCCTCTTGTCGAGAGGTTAAATTTAGTTGAAGAAGAAAATGAGTATTTAAAAAAAATTAAAAAGAGTTGAAGAAGAGAAGAAAAGAGTTGAAGAAGAGAAGATGATATTGGAGTTGCATGTTGCGGATGTTGTAGATGGTCACAAGATCAAGATGGATGCAATGCGCTTGAAGATTAGAAAGATTAGAAAATATGCCATTCATAGCGAGGCTTGGTATCATTATGCCGTTGGATCAATTGTTACCTTGGTTGCGATTATGATCGTATTTGTTGTTGCATTGAAATGTTTTACATAGTTTCAATGTATGGTTTAATTAGATGCTCTGGAGAGCTATATGTTGTTCAATGAGAACTATGTATGTACTTTGGTTTTAATGTGATGATGAACTTTTATTAATTTGGTCACTTATCTATTCATGATGTTCTGTAATGGTTTTTGACACACTTAATGCAAGCAGATAACCGGCAATGGATGTACGGTGACAGACACACCTCCGAGTACATTGAGGGCATGCATGATTTTCTCGAAGTGGCTGAGGCAAACAACCAGAATGGTTTTATGTGTTGTCCATGCTCTATATGTGGGAATACGAAGTCTTACTCTGACAGGAAAACCATTCACGCCCACCTGCTTTATAAGGGATCATGCCACACTATAATGTTTGGACCAAGCACGGAGAAATATGGGTTACGATGGAATACGACGAAGAAGAAGAGTACGATGACAACTATGTGCCCCCTGAATACGGTGATGCTGCAACGGGGGAAGCTGAAGATCAAGAGGAACCAGACGATGTGCCCAATGATGATCTCTGCCGGGTCATTGTTGATGCAAGGAGACAGTGCGAAAGTGAAAAGGAGAAGCTGAAGTTCGATCGGATGTTAGAGGATCACAAAAAAGGTTTGTACCCCAATTGCGAAGATGGCAACACAAAGCTCGATACCATACTCGAATTGCTGCAGTGGAAGGCAAAGTATGGTATACCTGATAAGGGATTTGAGGATGTACTGAAAATATTTAAGAAGAGGCTTCCAAAGGATAACGAATTTCCCGACAGTACGTACGCATCAAAGAAGGTCGTATGCCCTCTAGGATTGGAGGTGCAGAAGATACATGCATGCCCTAATGACTGCATCTTCTACCGCGGTGCATACGAGGATTTGAACGCATGCCCGGTATGCGGTGCATTGCGGTATAAGATCAGACGAGATGACCCTGGTGATGTTGACGGCGAGCCCCCCAGGAAGAGGGTTCCTGCCAAAGTGATGTGATATGCTCCTATAAAACCAGGGTTGAAATGTCTGTTCAGGAACAAAGAGCATGCCAAGTTGATGCGATGGCACAATGAAGACCGTAAGAAAGACGGAAGTTGACAGCACCCGCTGATGGGTCGCAGTGGAGAAAAATCGAGAGAAAGTACCGGGCTGAGTTTGGAGATGACCCATGGAACGTATGGTTTGGTTTAAGCGCAGATGGCATTAATCCTTTCGGGGAGGAGAGGAGCAATCAAAACACCTGGCCCGTGACTCTATGTATGTATAACCTTCCTCCTTGGGTGTGCATGAAGCGGAAGTTCATTATGATGCCAGTTCTCATCGAAGGCCCTAAGCAACCCGGCAACGACATTGATGTGTACCTAAGGCCATTAGTTGAAGAACTTTTATAGCTGTGGAATGGAAACGGTGTACGTGTGTGGGATGAGCACAAACAGGAGGAATTTGACCTGCATGCGTTGCTGTTTGTAACCATCAATGATTGGCCTGCTCTTAGTAACCTTTCACGATAGACAAACAAGGGATACCACACATGCACACACTGTTTAGCTGACACCAAAAGTATATACCTGGACAAATGCAGGAAGAATGTGTACCTGGGGCATCGTCGATTTCTTCCGACCAACCATCAATGTCGTAAGAAAGGCAAGCATTTCAAAGGCGAGGCAGATCACCGGAAGAAGCCCGCCATGCGTACCGGTGATCACATACTTGCTATGGTCAATGATTTCCACGTAATATTTGGAAAGGATCCCGGCGGACTATCTGTACCGAATGACGACGAGGGACGCGCACCCATGTGGAAGAAGAAATCTATATTTTGGGACCTACCCTCCTGGAAACACCTAGATGTCCGCTCTTTAATCGACGTGATGCACGTGACGAAGAACCTTTGCGTGAACCTGCTAGGCTTCTTGGGTGTGTATGGAAGACAAAAGATACACCGGACGCACGGGAGGACCTGCAACGTTTGCACGACAAAGACGGCATGCCTCCAAAGCAGTATGAAGGTCCTGCCAGCTATGATCTTACCAAAGAAGAGAAGGAAATCTTCTTTGAATGCCTTCTCAGTATGAAGGTCCCGTCTGGCTTCTCGTCGAATATAAAGGGAATAATAAATATGGCCGAGAAAAGTTTCAGAACCTAAAGTCTCATGACTGTCACGTGATTATGACGCAACTACTTCCAGTTGCATTGAGGGGGCTTCTACCGGAAAACGTTCGATTAGCCATTGTTAAGCTATGTGCATTCCTCAATGCAATCTCTCAGAAGGTGATCGATCTAGAAATCCTACCAAGGCTAAGGAGTGATGTGGTGCAATGTCTTGTCAGTTTTGAGCTGGTGTTCCCACCATCCTTCTTCAATATCATGACGCACGTCCTAGTTCATCTAGTCGACGAGATTTTCATTCTGGGCCCCGTATTTCTACACAATATGTTCCCCTTTGAGAGGTTCATGGGAGTTCTAAAGAAATATGTCCGTAACCGCGCTAGGCCAGAAGGAAGCATCTCCATGGGCCATCAAACAGAGGATGTCATTGGGTTTTGTGTTGACTTCATTCCTGGCCTTAAGAAGATTGGTCTACCTGAATCGTGGTATGAGGGGAGACTGACTAGAAAAGGCATGATTGGAAGGGACTCATTAATATGTAGGGACAGACATTCTTGGTCTCAAGCACACTACACAGTTCTACAGAACTCTATCTTGGTGGCCCCGTATGTCGATGAACACAAGAACAGTCTGCGCTCCAAACACCCGGAGGAGTATGACGACTAGATTACACATGAACACATCAGGACTTTCGACGATTGGTTGGAAACACGTGTCAGAGGTGACAACACTGTTTCTGATGAGCTGTTCTCATTGTCCAGGGGACCATTTTCAACTGTATTGACTTACAAAGGATATGAGATAAATGGGAATACATTTTACACGATCGCCCAAGATCAAAAGAGCACCAACCAAAACAGCGGTGTCCGCTTCGATGCAGCAACCAAGAGGGGAAAGGACACATATTATGGTTACATAGTGGACATATGGGAACTTGACTACGGACATGATTTTAAGGTCCCTTTGTTTAAGTGCAAATGGGTCAATCTGTCAGGAGGCGGGGTACAGGTAGACCCATAGTACGGAATGACAACAGTGGATCTGAACAATCTTGGGTACATAGACGAACCATTCGTCCTAGCCAATGATGTGGCGCAGGTTTTCTATGTGAAGGACATGTCTACCAAACCGAGAAAAAGAAAAGATATGGAAGCGAATACATCATGCAATGAGCCAAAGCGCCACATAGTTCTTTCAGGAAAAAGAGACATCGTGGGATTGGAGGGCAAGACAGACATGTCTGGAGATTATGAAAAGTTTCATGAAATTCCTCCCTTCAAAGTCAAGGCTGATCCAAGCACCATGTTAAGCGATGAAAAATATCCATGGTTACGGAGCAATAAGCAAAGGACACAAGCAAAGAAAAAGTGAAGACTGATGAAGTAAGAAAGGGTTGAAATTTTAGTATGTGGCTCTGAATGGTGCATATTGAATGCACAAAAATTCTTGAGTTCAAATAAGTTTAGAAAAATGAAATGCCTTTGTAACAGACGAGTTTTCGTCCGAAACCCTTGTACTTCGAAAGAGATGGTCCAGTTTGTATGGTGGGTGAAATGATGATACCACGCCAACTTTGAACCTTTTCAGAGTTCATTTAAAGTGCTCATCAATTTCAGGGTCATTTAGCTCAAAAAAATCAGCAAGTGCATGAAAAATACCAATTGATCAAGTTAGAAAGGGCTGAAAATTGATGATGTGGCTTTGAATGGTGCATTTTGAACACACAAAAAGTATGGAGTTCAAATAAGTTCAAAAACTGAAATCCCTTTGTAACAGATGAGTTTTTGTCCGAAACCATGATACTTTGAAAGAGATTGTCCATTTTGTGCACGAAATGCATCCAATTTTTGTCGTAACCCTCTCAACTTTTTAGCACATGCTATGTGGGTGAAATGATGATACCATGCCAACTTTCAACCTTTTCTGAGCTCATTTGAAGTGCTTTTTAATTTCTTTCAAAACATCGTGGGAGTGGAGTTCAAAAAAGAATCAACTAAAAAGCATTTATAAACCTCTAGTATTTATAAAACTATAATTATATAAAAACAATTGAACTAAAATTATCAAAGTATTTTTTGTTCAAAACATTAATAGGAAAAGGAATATAATGATAAAACACACTGGAAATAAATAAAGCAAAAATAAATAAAGCAAACAACAAAACAAAACTAATGGAAATTATGCAACTAAAATTATCAAAGTATTGTTTGTTCAAAAAATTAATAGCAAAAAGAATATAATGATAAAACACACTAAGCCACCATAAAGTATTTTTTGTTAAGAAATTTAATATGCAAAAAAATAACATAAAAAAATGCCCATCTACTAAGCCACCATGGCTTGCATACGACTAGTAACCGAATATACATGGGCCAGGACACAGACCCACGGGGCAAGTAGGCCCAATAGGCAGAGACAATTAAGCGTGCACTGCCTACGATAGAGATGAGCTCGAGACATTCAGTTCAGCCGCGCTTATAAACCAGTATGTGCGCTCCTCGCTCGGCGAGGTGGGACTAAACTCCCACCGCACGAGGAACAGGGCTTTGGTCCCGGTTGGTGGCACCAACCGGGACCAATACCCACCTTTAGTCCCGGTTGGTTCCACCAACCGCCACCAAAGGTATGCTTCCCGCCCTTTGGGCTGACGAAAAGGGACCTTTGGTCCCAGTTGGTGGCACCAACCGGGACCAATACCTACCTTTAGTCCCGGTTGGTGCCACCAACCGGGACCAAAGGTCTCTGCTTCCCGCCCTTTGGGCTAACGAAAAGGCACCTTTGGTCCCGGTTGGTGGCACCAACCGGGACCAATACCCACCTTTAGTCCCGGTTGGTGCCACCAACCGGGACCAATGCTTCTTGTATATAAGAAAACACATAGAAAATTTCAGTTTTCATCCACCAGTTGCCCTGAGCCCGTCGTCCTCATCCCCGTTGCCGTGTCGTCGCGTCCCCAAGCCCGCCGTCCTCATCGTCAGCATCCCCGACGCCGCACCGAGTAGCACGACGCCTCCAGGCTACCAGACCGCACCCTCGCCGTCACCGACGCGCTCCCCTCCCCGAGCCCTCGCCCTCGCCGCGCGCCGTCCTCGTCGCTGGCCTCGAGCCCGCCGTCCTACTCGCTGACGCGCCCTCGCGCCCTCGCCCTTGCCCACGCCCTCGACCTCGCTGCGTGCCGTCCTCGTCGACGACCTCGAGCCTGCCGTCCTCGTCGCTCCCTTGCCCCCTGAGCCCGTCATCCTCGTCGCCGGCCTCTTCACCGATCAATCCATCGCCGCTCCCCCCCCCACAGTGAGGCCCCCTTCCAATGTCCCATGCTCCCCGTCGCCATAGCTCCATGGTCGCCGGCCGGCAGCACCGCGCGTGCTCTGTTTTTTTCATGTATATGTGTATTTTTTTGCGGGCATGTATATGTGTATATGTTTTTTTCATGTATATATATGTTCATGTATATGTGTGTATATGTTCAAGTTGGCATCGGCTCTATCATCAAGTTGGCGAAGCAAATCTTTTTTTGATATGTTCATGTGTGTATATGTTCATGTTGGCGAAGCAAGTCTTTTTTTGAAGTTGTTTTTTTGTTAAATGAAAATGTTGGCATCGGCTCTATCATCACGTTGGCATCGGCTCTATCTATCAACAAGGCCACAGGAGCACCCGGGCCCCCTATCATCACGTTGGCATCGGCTCCCCGAGAGATTTCCAACGGATCCGGAACGTATGTCATTGTCGATATACCCCCTCTCCGATAACTTCGACATGAGGGGGGGGGTCGATGTACCCCCTCCTTGATAACATTTTTTCTAAGTTACTAAGGTAAAATGTTCACCCCCATCTCGATATATGGGCGACCAACTCTCGAGGCCCATCACGTTTTCCATCCCTAGTCACGTCCTCTCCGATATACCCCCTCTCCGATAACTTTGACATGAGAGATTATCCGTCCGAATCCGAACCGGTTTCACCCCTAGTCACGTTTTCCATCAGACATCGGTTGCACGGGTGTCTGGCTCCGGGCGCCATCTTATATAGGTTTATTGTCGTGCCAAAAACTGGTGTCAACACATGCCCCCATGTTTTTCGGCAAAACATGTATGTTTGGCACACTAATATATCCATGCTATATCATGTTTGTATATTAAGTGTCATGTTGTAATTAATATTTTGCAGAAACTATGGACGATCGTCAAAGAAACTTAGAAGAAGAAGAGATGTTGGGGGAAATCATCCGCGAAGGACCGTTGTTGGTGGGTGACATCGTCCGGGAAGGAGGTTATGTCTTCGGGTTTCTGAAAGACACCGATGGTCTGGAAGAAGAGGGTGAAGCAGGCTCCGGTGATCGGACAGAGGTGGAAGGACATGCTTATGATGGCTCCTATGAGCGAACGGAGGAAGGAGACCGTGATGACGGCTCCGGTGAGCGAACGGAGGAAGGAGTTGTTGGAAAGTCCGGCAAGGTATATCTAATAATTAAGCCTGTGATGACTAGCTAATTGATGCATTAATTGTTTTGGTATGTGTACACATATTAACTCTCTTCTTTCTTCTTTTCTAGCTCTCCGTATCCGGATCGAGCCAAACTTCGGTAACGAGACGAGGCCCGAAGAAAAAGTTGCGCCCGGATGAAAGGTTCACGATCACCAGCATCAATAGAGATGGCCAACCGATTGAACCCAGCCGGACCAAGGATGCATTTTCTTCTCAGTGTGGGGTTCTTGTTAGGGACATGATCCTGATCACCATCCACCAATGGAATAAGCCGAAGGCCGGAGACCCTGAAGTGTCTTTCGTCACCGATAGACAGAAAGATGATCTTTGGACCGCGCTGAAGGCAAATTTCACCCTACCGGAAGAGGAGCATCCAGAAAAGCCAGTTATAGAGCAAAAGGTCAAGACTCATGCTCTTAAGAAGATGGCAGAGCTATTCAGGAGGTGGAAGAATGAGTTAAAAACAACGTTTGTCGACAAAAAGAAGACTCCAATATTCGAGGGCCGATTTGAGAAGATAAGAGAACAGTGGCCCGCATTTGTGGCCCACAAGACATCAGAGAAGAGTAAGAAGATGTCAGCGATAAAAAAACTAAATGCTGCAAAGAAGAAGCATCACCATTGCACGGGGTCAGGTGGCTACCACAAAGCCCGACCGTTGTGGGACAAGGCTGAAAAGGACCTTCTTGACAAAGGGATCGTACCAGCGACATTGAACTGGCCAGAGCGTGGAAGGAATTGGTTCTTCGGGGTTGGGGGAACCTTGGACCCTGAAACAGGGAAGTGTTGTTGGACGAACGAACAACTAGCAGTATCGATCACCAAGCTTCAGGAGTTAATCACCAAAACGGAGGTAGGGACGTTCGTTCCCGATAGAGAGAACGACGAGCTCACAATGGCCCTCGGGAATCCTGAGCACCCAGGACGAACACGAGGCACGACAGGCTCCGTTCCGTGGAAGCATGGGTTTCCCAACGCAGGCGGTTACAAAAGCAGGGAGAGGAAGAGGAAACAGGAGCAAAGCGAAATACAGAACCTGAATCCAAGAGTACAAGCGCTAGAGGAGAGGCATCAAGCTGACGAAGCTACCCTAGAAGCTACCCCGCCATCTCAGCGGAGAAGCAGCATGGCTTCCACCAAGCTCATTGTGCAACCTGATTTGACGGCTCCCAGGTACCCCGTGGATGAAATCATAGAGTCTCAAGATTGCCACCTTAAGAAGCAATTGATGATGCACCTGAAACCCACGGTGGCTATCGGCCATGTTGCACCTCCTCGACCCAACGAAACTTTTCATTGTCGTCCGATTCCACAAGGCTATGTTGTTCTCATGGTCGAAGAAATATTGGAGGGATATGAGGAGCTCGAACTTGACTACCCTACCGGCGAAGGGGAAACTCTCCTGGAGAATGCTCTGAGGACTTCATGTCTATGGCCGAAGGAATTCATCAAGCTTCCGAACTGGACGGCGCCTCTGCCTCCTCCTCCTCCGGCGAGTAAGGGCCCGCCTCCTCCTCCGCCTCCTCCTCCGGCGAGTAAGGGCCCGCCTCCTCCTCCGCCTCCTCCTTCGGCGAGTGATCAGGGCACGCCTCCTTCTCCACCTCCTCCTCCGGCGAGTGATCGGTGCACGCCTGCTCCTCCGCCTCCTTCTCCGCCAGCGTCGGCGCGTCCGAGCAGCCCATCTCCTCCTCTGCCTCGTCAGCAAGAGCAGAAGAGAGCCGCCGCCGCCGCTCCGGCTGCTCCGGCGCCTCTTAAGCAACAAAGGAAAATAGCAGCCGTCGCTTCGGCGTCTAGCACTACAACCAGTGGCGGGAGGTGATACCAATATGGTCCATCATCTCTCAAGCCTCTTGAGCCATTGCCATATGAGAGGAGCGATGAGGAAAACGCGAAGATCTCTAAAGGCGAAGTGGATGCCTTTTTTAAAAAGAAAAATCCACCTCCGGAGGAGAAGATAGATGAGATGAAATTGAAGCGCACTTTGGATGCCCTAAAGCGACCAGCACCGGCTCCGCTGGATGACAACCATGTCCGCGCTCTTAAAAATAAAGTGCAATAAGCGCGCCGGTCCGGAACCACTGCAACTGACAAAAGGAGAGAACAACAAATTGCAATAGGGAAAAAAATTCCCCAGCTCGGCGAACAGGCGAAACAATCGTGCCCCCCGTTGTAGATGTCTAGCGATATCGTTGTCGCAAATCTGCCGGTCGGGATGGTGCCCGGTACCAATCCTGCTGATTACCTACCCGACGATACATATTTTGATGCACTGGAGGTGGACGAACACAAATTCCAGCACGGGTATCCTCTCGTCAGACCTGATTAACAACTACCAACGATGATGCAAAAATTCCATCAGTGGTACATGGACACCTGCAAGAATTCTGGGTTGGATAATTTGATGATTATGGTTAAAGACAAGCACGACCTCGTTGGAATTGACGTGTTGTGTGTTCCATTTGAGGAGTTATTCCAGCTTTTCAATCAAAAGGCACTCGATAAAGTAATCGTCACTTGCTACTGTCCGTAAGTACTACTTCTTTAATTAAGTCTCTATATATAGCTCAGCTCTTTCATTGCATGTACATATAATTCACTATATCATGCAGATTGAAGATCGTCGAATGCAAGCAAAGAGAAATCTATAATATTGGGTTCATTAACCTAAATCTCTTTGATGAATGGGAGATGAAAAAGAATCCCAAACAAGCCGAGGCCAACTTGCTACAATCGTTGCTTCAACATCAAAACAAACAAAAAAATCTTTCCTTTATACTGTGCATATTCGGTTTTCCTTTATTTACTCGAGGTTATATTAATGTAATTGATGAGTTATGCATGTATGTGCAGCTTCCACTTTATTCTCGTAGAGATTATGCTTCAGGAGGGACTAGTAACCGTCTTAGACTCAAGACGAAAAGATCCCAACACGTATGCGATCATCACTGAAATGCTTAAGAAGTAAGTTCAATCGATCATAATCACACCATTTCGGCAACTTTGTTCATTTCCTGATATCAGGTAATAATTATTTTCTATGTCTCGCAGGGTTTGGATACCGTTCACCACAAAACCTCCGGGACTGCTGAAGGAGCTGAAATTTACATGCCCGATAGTAAGTACTACTAGCTAGTTCCGCGCATCTCCCATTATATTGATTCTAGCTAGTTTCATCAATACCATTTATATAATGCTTGATTATCAGTTTGATTGACCTCTATTTCTCGTAAAACAGTTGTGGCAGCAACCAGGGACTAATCTTTGTGGATACTACGTATGCGAGTTCATCTACAACGCGACGATCTCTAAGCAGGGCGGCTACTCTAAAAAAGATTTTGATGTGCGTAAGCAATAATATTCACAATTTCATTTTATTACCATCATTTGTGTTGAGTTTCATTCATATATATGTATTGACCCCCTTCTTCGAATTACCTTTGGGAGCTGCAGGAACAACTCCTACCACAAGACCGCATAATAGCTATTCAAGAGGAATTGGCGGGATTCTTTCTTGAACACGTCATCAGGAAAGAGGGAGAATACCATATGGAACTTGATTTCAGATGTTAGGGTATTGTAAGAGATCTGATATTGTATATATGTAGCCAGTAGCATCGGATAGATATACGAAAACTTGTTGTTCGAACAATCTCACTTCCCTTTGTATATGTTCATGACGATCTTCTGTACTTAATGGTTTAATTCCTTCATTTGCTTACTAGGTAGCATGTCGAGTCCTCTCTATACGTATAGTACATAGCGTCGACTAAGCAAGGAGATAAGAGAGGACACCTCTCTCTATTAGCTAGCTAACACAATATATTAAACCCCAAAATTAATCCTACAAAACCCCCATCCCCCCCACTAAAAAAACAAAACCCCAGCCCCGGAACTGCTGACGCGTGGATGCATTTTGGTCCCAGTTGGTGCTTCCAACCGGGACAAAAGACCCTCCTTCCCGGGCAAGCCGCAGAGGCCACGTGGAGCCCCATCTGTCCCGGTTAGTGGGCAAACCGGGACTAAAGGTTTTGGGCATTAGTAACGACCCTTAGGTCCCGGTTTCGAAACCGGGACAAATGGCCCTCTAGAACCGGGACAAATGGGCCTTTTTCTACTAGTGTAGCCAACGGTGAAGCTGCCTGCCGTGTGTGGGTATTCGTGTTGCTAGCCGCCGCCGACCGAGCTGTCCGTGGCGTATGGTGGCTACTGCAGCATCTCTGCTCGGGTCGAGGCGGGGCGAGCTCTGGCTAGCTAGCACGCACGACACACACAGCCAATGGTGGATAGGTAGCAGCACGGCACACAAGGGAGAACGATGGCTAGCCCACGACACGCCCGGCTTGGCTGACGACGACGACCGCGGTAAAGCCCGGCAAGGCGCTCGTGGCCGAGGCCGAAGAGGCCGGTGCTACGTCCGCATCGGCGGGCCCGGTGGCCCAGACGGTAAAGTGAGAAAAGGAGGAGAGAGAGGGTTGGTGGATGGGTGGGTTCCCCCCTTTTGTTT
Source organism: Hordeum marinum (assembly GCA_022496015.1). Lineage (NCBI taxonomy): Eukaryota > Viridiplantae > Streptophyta > Magnoliopsida > Poales > Poaceae > Hordeum > Hordeum marinum. Next base: position 499,809,341 of record CM039678.1, on the reverse strand, counting down.
GGATAAAAGATGGTTCATCACTCCTTGCAGCGGACAGAAATGGTCGAGGAGGACAAAAAGAAAACGTCTGTGTCCGCTTTCGATCTACAATTTGAAACGAAAATTAGTTGTGTGAACATAAAAGGAACACAAAATGGAAACTGGTCTCTGCGTTGGGCTGTGTTTTTTGTCCATGCGGACTCAAACGAACAAACACAAACGAATAGGATCACTACATTGGAGTTGCTCCAAAGATCGGACTAATAACCAACCACTTAACTCAACTTTTCACATAATCCCATCTCCCTCTTAGTAATTAGGTAACTCTCTCTCTCTCTCTCTCTCCCCCTCTCTCGTTCTCTCATCTTATTCTATCATGTTCCTATCCTGTTAACCCTCACCAAATCTGTCTATTCCTAACCCTAACCGTCGCCACCAAAGATGTCCTCCACACAGCCCCTCGCCCCCCTCTCCCCTATTTCGAGGCTGTGTCAATGACAAGTTGCGTGGCGACACGTTCGTTTTGTTTCCCTAGTGCCATTGACGAGTTGCTGGCGGTGATATGTTATTGTCACAAGTCTATGAGTTATAACACTGAGAATTAGTGTATGGTTAGACAAAGAGAGTATCGTAGTCATTTCATACCAGATGATAAACTTTGGGGTTTCTGAATCGTCATCTATAACACGGCGATCATAATGACAACTTTCATGTTATCGGAAAGTGTGATACGAGGCTATATAGCTTAATAGTGGAATTTGCACCTTTAACGATCGAGAGATATTCTTACGGCCCTCTCAGTGTGACCGCTTCCATCATCGTATGGTCGGACACATGTGACCAAGTCACTGGGATGACGAAATATGCCAACAAGAAAGAAGAACGAAAACGGTAATGAGGAGAGAAATATAATGAGCATGAGAATGACTCAAATGGATACCATAACGCATCTCTGGTTTTGTAAAGTATCGCGAAGCAAAGGGAATAGTGTATGAAAACCAAAGGTTCACTCGAATATCATTTGTGTATTCATAGGGGTCAATATGGATGTCCAAGGTTCCGTTACTGATCATTTAAAGAAAGGCAGTCTTGTTCATGGATATGTTTATCCGAACCTATAGGGTCACACACTTAATTATGACCTGCTGAGTTCTAGTGGATTCAGAAATACGAGAATATATTCTCGGAATAATTTAGGGAATGAAATAAATAGTTTCGACATAAATAGTTTCGAGAGAAACCAGAAGCTTTAGGGGTTACCAAAAGTGCTTCGGGAGATACCAAAAATAAAGAAAAGGCAGAAATAGCTTCCATGGACCTAACATAAATAATAGAGGGTTCTGATAAGTCTCCAATGTATCTACTTTTTCTCATTCTTTTTCCCTTGTTCTGGACTCTAATTTGCATGATTTGAATGGAACTAACCCGAGCTGACGCTGTTTTAGCAGAATTGCCATGGTGTCTTTTTGTGCAGAAATAAAAGTTCCCGGAATGGAACGAAACTTTCGAGAGATTTATTATGAAAAATATAAAAAATACTGGAGCCAGAAACCATCGGACAGGTGGCCCATGGTGTGCAACACCCACGAAGGCGCGCCGGCCCCCTCCTTGACGAAAATATGCCCTAGAGGCAATAATAAATTAGTTATTATCATATTTCCTTGTTAATGATAATCCTTTATTATCCATGCTATAATTGTATTGATCGGAGACTTAAATGCATGTGTGGATACATAGACAAAACCATGTCCCTAGTATGCCTCTAATGGACTAGCTCGTTGATCAAAGGATGGTTAAGGTTTCCTAGCCATGGACATGAGATGTCATTTGATAACGGGATCACATCATTAGGAGAATGATGTGATGGATAAGACCCAAATTACAAACATAGCATATGATCGTGTCAGTTTTATTGCTACTGTTTTCTGCATGTCAAGTATATGTTCCTATGACCATGAGATCATGCAACTCACGGATATCGGAGGAGTGCCTTGTGTGTAGCAAACGTCGCAACGTAACTGGGTGACTATAAAGGTTCTCTACAGGTATCTCCGATGGTGTCTGTTGAGTTGGCATGGATCGAGACTGGGATTTGTTACTCCGTGTGACGGAGAGGTATCTCGGGGCCCACTCGGTAATGCAACATCACAATAAGCCTTGCAAGCAATGTGACTAATTGTTAGTTGCGGTATCTTGTATTACGGAACGAGTAAAGAGACTTGCCGGTAACGAGGTTGAAATAGGTATGGAGATACCGACGATCGAATCTCGGGCAAGTAACATACCGAAGAACAAAGGGAACGTTATACGGGATTAACTGAATCCTTGACATAGAGGTTCGACCGATAAAGATCTTCGTACAATATGTAGGAACCAATGTGGACGTCCATGTCCCGCCATTGGTTATTGACCGTAGAGGTGTCTCGGTGATGTCTACATAGTTCTCGAACCCGCGGGGTCTGCACACTTAAGGTTCGGTGACGTTTCGGTAGGGTAGAGTTATGTATGGTGGTGACCGAAGTTTGTTCGGAGTCCCGGATGAGATCCCGGACGTCACGAGGAGCTCCGGAATGTTCCGGAGGTAAATATTCATATATAGGAAGTCCCAGTTTGGTTTCCGGAAAAGTTTCGGGCTCATTGGTAGTGTACCGGGAGTGTCGGTAGTGTACCGGGAGGCCTCCGGGAGGGGTATTTCGACCCCAAGAGGTCCATGGGATGTGGGTGAATAATAACCTGCCCTTATTGGGCTGGGAAAACAGCCACAAAGGCCCATGGCACAGGAGAGAAAGTCCTAAAGCAAAAAGTGGAAAATCAGCCAATAGGAGGCAATCCTACTCCAACTAGGATTGGAGGTGAAGTAGGATTGCTTCCCACCTCCTATTTCGGCCGACCCAAAGGCCTTGGCTGCCTCTCCTCTCCTCTCCTCCTATATATACTAGTGTATTGGGTGGTTTTTGGACAGAATTTCCGGCCACGTGCTACCAGTTACACCGGTGCATAGTTTCTCCTCTAGATCGGTTTTCTGCAGCGCTTAGGCGAAGCCCTGCCGGAATTGCTCCACCACCATCACTGGAGCGCCGTCACGCTGCCGGTGAACTCTCTCTCCTCTCCACCTCCTCTCGCTGGATCGAGACGGTGGAGATCGTCATCAAGCTGCACGTGTGCTGATCGCGGAGGTGCCGTCCGTTCGGCGCTAGATCGGAAGGACCGTGATCGAGATCGCGAGACGGTTCGTGATGTGATCACGGAACGGATCGTGATGAGTTAGCGGGACAGATCGTGATCAAGATCGTGAGACGGATCGTGATGAGTTCATGGACGGATCATGATGTGTTCGCGGGACGGTTCGTGATTGGATCGCGGGACGCTCGGCGATTTGGATCGCGAAGAAGTTCGACTACACCAACCGCGTTTCTTAACGCTTCCCGCTTAGCGATCTACAAGGGTACGTAGATCCACTCGCCCTCTCGTAGATGCTCATCACCATGGATAGGTTTGCGTGTGCGTAGGAAATTTTTTGTTTCCCATGCGACGTTCCCCAACAGTGGCATCATGAGCTAGGTTGATGGTTCGATGAGATCTTGAGTAGAACACAAAAGGTTTGTGGGCGTTGATGCTTAGATTGCTTACTCCCTTGGTCGGATTTTGGTTCAGCGGGATTGTGAGATGAAGCGGCCCGGACCAACATTACTCGTACGCTTACGAGAGACCGGTTCCCTCGATGCAACTTGTTGCTTAGATGGCTTGCAGGTGACAGTTTCTCTCACTTTAGTTGGATCGAATCCGACAAAGGCGGTCCTTGAGAAGGTTGAAAAGCAATCTATGTATCCCCGTTGTGGTTTATGCGTAGGTCAAAATCGTTCTTGCTAGATACCCGTAGCAGCCACGTAAAACATGCAACAACAATTAGGGGACGTCTAACTTGTTTTTGCAGGGTATGTTGTGATATGATATGGCCAATTACATGATGTGATATATGTGATGTATGAGATGATCATGTGATGTATAGATTATCACGACTTGCATGTCGATGAATACGGCAACCGACAGGAGCCATATGGTTGTCTTTAATTATTGTATGACCTGCGTGTCAATCATTAAGCACTGTGTAATGCTTGACTTTATCGCTAAACAGTAGCAATAGTAGTAGAAGCATGCAGGGAGTGACAACCCCGATGGCAACACGTTGATGGAGATCAAGATGATGGAGATCATGGTGTCATGCCGGTGACGATGGAGATCATGCCGGTGCTTTCTAGATGGAGATCAAAAGCACAAGTTCATGGCCTTATCATGTCACTTATGATTTGCATGTGATGTTAATCCTTTTTATGCACCTTGTTTTGCCTAGGACGACGGTAGAATTATAAGGTGATCCCTCACTTAATTTCAAGATGAATTGTGTTCTCCCTGAGTGTGCACCGTTGCGAAAGTTCGTCGTGTTGAGACACCACGTGATGATCGGGTGTGATAGACTCTACGTTCACATACAACGGGTGCAAGCCAGATTTGCACGTGCAGAACCCTCGGGTTAAACCTAACGAGCCTAGCATGTACAGACATGGCCTCGGAACACAAGAGACCGAAAGGTCGAACATGAGTCATATAGTAGATATGATCAACATAATGATGTTCACCATTGCAGCCACCTCAACTCACGTGATGATCGGACTTGAGTTGGTGAATTTGGATCATGTATCACTCGAATGATCGGAGGGATGTCAATTTGAATGGGAGTTTTTAAGTAATATGATTAATTGAACTCATTATCATGAACATAGTCAATAGTGTCTTTGCAAATTATGTTGTAGATTACTAGCTCACGCTGTAGCTCCCTTAGTTTTATATGTTCCTAGAGAAATAGAGTTGAAAGATGATGGTAGCAATATTGCGGACTGAGTCCGTGATCTGAGGATTGTCCTCATTGCTGCACAGAAAGGCTTATGTCCTTAATGCACCGCTCGGTGCGCCAACCCCTCTAGCGTTGTCTGTAGATGTTGTGAACATCTGATAGGCACATTCTGATGACTACTTGATAGTTTAGTGCGTCATGCATTACGGCTTAGAATTGAGGCTCCGAAACGTTTTGAATGTCACGGAACATATGAGATGTTCTAAGAGCTGAGATTGTGATCTTAGGCTCGTGCCCGTGTTGCGAGATATGAGATCTCCAACAAGATTCTTTGCCAGCAAGATGAAAGAGAATAGCTCAATCGTTGAGCATGTGCTCAGATTGTCTGGGTGCTACAATCGCTTGAATCGAGTGGAAGTTGATCTTCCATATAATTTAGTGATTGATGTAGTTCTCCAAGTCACTATCACTAAGCTACTAGAACTTGGTGATGAACTATAAATTGCCAGGGATAGAAATAATGATTCCTGAGCTGTTCACGATGTTTGACACCGCGAAAGTAGAAATCAAAAAGGAGCGTCAAGTGTTGAAGGTTAATCAAACCACTGGTTTCGAGAAGGGCAAAAGCAAGTAGGGAAACTTCATGGATAGCAAGTCAGTTGCTGCTCCAGTGAAGCAACCCAAAGTTGAACTCAAACCCGAGACTAAGTGCTTCTGTTTTGAGGTGAGTGGTCGCTGAAGCGGAACAACCCTAGATACTTGGTAGATAGGAAGGCTGGCTACGTCGACAGAAGTATATTTGATATACGTGTTATTGATGTGTACCTCGCTAGTGCTCCTAGTAGCACCTGGGTATTGGATACCGGTTCGGTTGCTAAATGTTAGTAACTCGAAATAAAAGCTACGGAATAAACGGAGAACTAGCTAAGGGTGAGGTAACGATGTGTGTTGGAAATGTTTCCAAGGTTGATGTGATCAACATCGCACGCTCTCTCTACCTTCAGGATTTGTGACGAACCTAAATAAATGTTATTTGGTGTTTTGCGTTGAGCATGAACATGATTAGATCATGTTTGTTGCAATACGGTTATTCATTTAAGTCAGAGAATAATAGTTATTCTGTTTACATGAATAATACCTTCAATGGTCATGCACCCAGTGAGAATGGTTTGTTGAAACCTTGATCGTAGTATTACACATGTTCATAACATTGATGTCAAAAGATACAAAGTTAATAATGATAGTACCACATACTTGTGGCACTGCCGCTAAATGTCATATTGGTATAAAGCGCATGTAGAAACTCCATGCTGATGGATATTTGGACTCATTCGATTTCGAATCGGTTGAGACATGCGAACCATGCCTCTTGGGCAAGATGACTAAAGGACCCCATTGGATGGAGCGGGCAAGTGATTCATTGGAAATGATACATGTTGATGTATGCAATCTAGTGAGTCTTGTAGCGTGCGGTGGATATCGTTATTTTTACCTTCACTGATGATTTGAGTAGATATAGTGTATATTTACTTAATGAAACACAAGTCTGAATCGTTTGAAAGGTTCAAGCAAATTCAGAGTGAAGTTTAAAGATCATCGTGACAAGAAGATAAAAATGACTGCGATATGATCGTGGAGGTGAATATCTGAGTCACGAGTTTGGCATACAACTTTAAACAATGTGAAAGTTGTTTCACAACTAAACGCCACCTGGAACACCATAGTGTGATGGTGTGTCCGAACATCATAGTTATGCTCTATTGGACATGGTGCGTGCTATGATGTCTCTTGTCGTTTTACTACTATAATTTTGGGGTTATGCATGAGAGACAACTACATTCACTTTAAATAGGGCACCATCTAAATCCGTTGAGATGACACCATGTGAATTATGGTTTGATAGAAACCTAAGCTGTCATTTCTTAATATTTGGGGCTGTGACACTTGTGTGGAAAATGTTTTCACCTAATGAGGTCGAACCCAAGGCAGACAAATGCATCTTCATAGAACACCCTAAGATCAGTTGGGTGAACCTTCAATATCAGATCCTAGTGCAAAGTGTTTGTTGCTTAAACGGATCCTTTCTCGAGGAAATATTTCTCTCGAAAGAATTGAGTGGGAGGAAGATAGAACTTGATGAGGTTGTAAAACCTTTGTTCAACCAGAGAGTAGCGCAGCGCAGAAAGATGTTTCTGTGAAGCCTACGTTAGTTGAAGAGGAAGTTAATGATGATGATCATGAAGCTTCAGGATCAAGTTACTATCGAACTTCCTAGCTCGACAAGGATGTGTACTTCTCCTAAGAGGTACGACAACCTTGTCTTCGAGGTTATGTTGTTGGACAACGATGAACCTACAAGCTGTGGAGAAGCGATGATGGGCCCGGATTCCAACAAATGGTTGGAGGCCATGAAATCCGAGATAGGATCCATGTATGAAAAAACAAGTATAGACTTTGGTAGACTTGCTCGTTGGACGGCAAGTCGTTGAGTACAAATGGATCTTTAAAATGAAGACAGACACTGATGGTAAATGTCACTATTTGTAAAGCTCGACTTGTTGCAAAGTTGTTTGTGACAAGTTCAAAGAGTTCACTGCGATGAGACTTTCTCACTCGTAGCGATGCTAAAGTCTGTTGGAATTATGTTAGCAGTTGCTGCGTTTTCAATTATGAAATCTGACAGATGGATGTCCAAACATCATTTCCTTAACGGTTTACTTGAGGAAAGGTTGTATGTGATACAACCAGAAGGTTTTGTTAGTCCTAATGATGCTAAAAGGTGTGCAAGCTTCGGTGATCCTTCCATGGACTGAAGAAAGCATCTCGGAGTTGGAATATACACTTTGATGAGGTGATCAAAGTTTTTGATGTTTATACAAAGTTTACGAGAAACTTGTATTTGCAATAAAGTGAGTGGGAGCACTATAGAATTTCTGATAAGCATATGTGGATGACATATTGTTGATCAGAACTAAATTAGAGTTTCTGGAAAGCATAAAAATTTGGAAAGTGTTTTTCAAAGGAAGACCTGGATGAAGCTACCTAATTGTTGAGCATCAAAATCTATGGAGATAGATCAAGATGCTCGATGAGACTTTCAATTAGTGCATACCTTGACAAGATTTTGAAAGAGTTCAAAACGGATCAGTCAGAGAAAGAGTTCTCGCCTGATTTGTAAGGTGTGAAAGTTGAGTGAGACTCAAAGCTCGACAACGGCAGAAGAATGAAAAAGGACGAACGTCGTCCCCTATGCCTTAGCCATAGGCTCTATATTATGCCATGCTGTGTACCGCACCTGTGTGTGCCTTGCCATGAGTCCGTCAGGGGGTACAAGAGTGAACCAGGAGTGGATCACTGGACAGCGGTCAAGATTATCCTCAGTAACTAAAAGACTGAGGAGATGTTTCTCGATTATGGAGGTGATAAAGAGTTCGTTGTAAGGAGTTACGTCGATACAAGCTTTCACACTAATCCGGATGACTAGTAGTAGCAATCTGGATACATATAGTGGAGCAGCCATTTGGAAGCAGTACCAAGTGGGCTGTGGTAGCAGTGTTTACGGTTCGACATAGAGATTTGCAAAGTACACACGGATCTGAATATCGCAGACCCGTTGACTATAAAAGACCTCTCTCACATGCAAAGCATGATCGAGCCCCAGAACTCATTGGGTGTTAGATTCATAACAATGCGAATCACATAGTGATGTGAACTAGATTATTGACTCTAGTGCAAGTGGGAGACTGATGGAAATATGCCCTAGAGGCAATAATAAATTAGTTATTATCATATTTCCTTGTTCATGATAATCGTTTATTATCCATGCTATAATTGTATTGATCGGAGACCTAAATGCATGTGTGGATGCATAGACAAAACCATGTCCCTAGTATGCCTCTAATGGACTAGCTCGTTGATCAAATGATGGTTAAGGTTTCCTAGACATGGACATGAGATGTCATTTGATAACGAGATCACATCATTAGGAGAATGATGTGATGGATAAGACCCAAATTACAAACATAGCATATGATCGTGTCAGTTTATTGCTACTGTTTTCTGCATGTCAAGTATATGTTCCTATGACCATGAGATCATGCAACTCACGGATATCGGAGGAGTGCCTTGTGTGTATCAAACGTCGCAACGTAACTGGGTGACTATAAAGGTGCTCTACAGGTATCTACGATGGTGCCTGTTGAGTTGGCATGGATCGAGACTGGGATTTGTTACTCCGTGTGACGGAGAGGTATCTCAGGGCCCACTCGGTAATACAACATCACAACAAGCCTTGCAAGCAATGTGGCTAAGTGTTAGTCATGGTATCTTGTATTACGGAACGAGTAAAGATACTTGCCGGTAACGAGGTTGAACTAGGTATGGAGATACCGACGATCGAATCTCGGGCAAGTAACATACCGAAGAACAAAGGGAACGTTATACGGGATTAATTGAATCCTTGACATAGAGGTTCGACCGATAAAGATCTTCGTAGAATATGTAGGGGCCTATGTGGACGTCCAGGTCCCACCATTGGTTATTGACCGTAGAGGTGTCTCGGTCATGTCTACATAGTTCTCGAACCCGCAGGGTCTGCACACTTAAGGTTCGGTGACGTTTCGGTAGTGTAGAGTTATGTATGGTGGTGACTGAAGTTTGTTCGGATTCCCAGATGAGATCCCAGACTTCACGAGGAGCTCCGGAATGGTCCGGAGGTATAGATTCATATATAGGAAGTCCCAGTTTGGTTTCCGGAAAAGTTTCGGGCTGATCGGTAGTGTACCGGGAGTGCCGGTGGTGTACCGGGAGTGCCGGGAGTGTACCGGGAGGCCTCCGGGAGGGGTATTTCGACCCCAAGAGGTCCATGGGTTGTGGAAGAATAATAACCAGCCCTTAGTGGGCTGGGAAAACAGCCTCAAAGGCCCATGGCGCAGGAGAGAAAGTCCTAAAGCAAAAAGTGGAAAATCAGCCAATAGGAGGCAATCCTACTCCAACTAGGATTGGAGGTGAAGTAGGATTGCTTCCCACCTCCTATTTCGGCCGACCCAAAGGCCTTGGCTGCCTCTCCTCTTCTCTCGTCCTATATATACTAGTGTATTGGGTGGTTTTTGGACAGAATTTCTGGCCACGTGCTACCCGTTACACCGGTGCATAGTTTCTCCTCTAGATCGGTTTTCTGCAGCGCTTAGGCGAAGCCCTGCCGGAATTGCTCCACCACCATCACCGGAGCGCCGTCACTCTGCCGGTGAACTCTCTCTCCTCTCCACCTCCTCTCGCTGGATCGAGACGGTGGAGATCGTCATCAAGCTGCACGTGTGCTGAACGCGGAGGTGCCGTCCGTTCGGTGCTAGATCGGAAGGACCATGATGGAGATCACGAGACGGTTCGTGATGTGATCACGGAACGGATCGTGATGAGTTCGCGGGACAGATCGTGATCAAGATCGTGAGACGGATCATGATGAGTTCACGGGACGGATCATGATGTGTTCGCGGGACGGTTCGTGATTGGATCGCGGGACGCTCGGCGATTTGGATCGCGAAGAAGTTTGACTACACCAACCGCGTTTCTTAACGCTTCCCGCTTAGCAATCTACAAGGGTACGTAGATCCACTCTCCCTCTCGTAGATGCTCATCACCATGGATAGGTTTGCGTGTGCGTAGGAAATTTTTTGTTTCCCATGCGACGTTCCCCAACACTCCTGGCACGACCTGGTGGGTGGTGGGCACCTCGGGGCCCCACTTGTCCTATTTCTGCCACTATAAATTCCTAAATTTGGAGAAAAAAATAGGAGAGAAAGAATTATCGCATTTCACGAGATGGAGCTGCCGCCACCTCCTCTTCTTCATCGAGAGGCCAGATCTGGAGTCCATTTGGGGCTCCGGAGTGGGAAATCTTCGATCTTCGTCAGCACCAACCATTCTCCATTGGCAATTCCATGATGCTCCCCACCGAAAGTGAGTAATTCCTTCTTAGGCTTAATGTTCGGTGAGGAGTTGGATGAGATTCATCATGTAATCAAGTTAGTTTTGTTAGGGCTTGATCCCTAGTATCCATTATGTTCTCAGGTTGATGTTGCTATGACTTTGCCATGCTTAATGCTTGTCACTAGGGCCCGAGTGCCATGATTCTATATCTGAGCCGTTTATGTCATCATCATTATATCTATGTTCTTGACCCAATCTTTCCTACTCAGATGCACCTATTACGTGTTATGATCCGTCAACCCCATAGTGACAATATTTGGGATACTTCACGGTGATCACCGTAGTTTGAGGAGTTCATGTGTTCACTAAGTGCTAATGCTTTGTTTCGGTTCTCTATTAAAAGGAGGCCCTAATATCCCTTAGTTTCCTTATGGACACTGCTGCCATGGGAGGGTAGGACAAAATATGTCATGCAAGTTCTTTTCCATAAGCACGTAGGTATATATACAGAATACATGCCTAGATTATATTGATGAACTGGACCTAGTTCAGTATCGCCCTAGGTTATGACTGTCAGATGATGAATATCATCCAACGAATAGTCCGATCCAGTGCCTACGAGCTTTCCACTTATTGTTCTTGCTAAGTTACTACTACTGCTGTTACTATTGCTCTTACTACAAAACTATCACTGCTATTGTTATAGCTACTATTTCTATTACTACTGCTATCAACCTATCATATTATTGTGCTACTAATCACTTTGTTGCAGATATTTATCTGCAAGTGTGGTTGAATTGACAACTCAACTGCTAATACTCCCAAATATTCTTTGGCCGCCCTTGTGTCGAATCTATAAATTTGGTTTGAATACTCTACCCTCGAAAACTGTTGCGATCCCCTATACTTGTGGTTATCAGGCTCTAATATTGTTTAAGATCCTTCTAGAATCCTCTATTCTTAAATAGTTGCAACCCACTACCTATTTTTCCTCTTCATGCAACTATGCCATATCATCAAGTCATGCATGTAGTTGTGCACTAATCTATTCATGCATGCAACCATGCCACCTCACCAACCATGCATGCATGTTAATTCGTCTCACTTATTTTTATACGGGCATACATGATCATGTTACACATTTTTATAGCATTGACCTACCTATATTTCTATGTTTTATATTTGGAGGGAGCAAACATATGTAGGTCATATGTTGCACATTCTCATAAAAAATGGCACCCCGTTTGACTTCAATCCAATCGATTTCGCTTTTAACACAACATTTTGTCACATGCTTCATATACTTTATTTCAAAATATATCCTGACAGCATTCTTAAATTTGGTTTTGTAATAGTTTTAGTTTTCTAGCATCTATTTATACATATGTTTTACCAAGGTTCCTGCAGCAACGCGCAGGACAACGTCTAGTTCATTTAGGGACTATGGGCTAAAGAAAACAACTAAATGCCACATCGTGGAGCTGCAATCTGTACAAAGGTCATGGTTTCAGTATTTTGTTCGAGAGATCATCGTGGACGGTTTGAGGGGTCATCATGAACAACTCGAGGGTCTTCAAGAACGAACTACACCAACTCTTCTTCCGCCGGAACTCGAAGTGGGTAATGATCAGATCTGAACCTATAATGCATCTTCACAGTGTTCCTGGGATCATGATCGTCGGGCAAAGTTTCTGTTTCTACGATGTTTCTCGACATATCTTCAGCCTTTCCCTACATATTTAGAATGACCCCTTCTTTTAGATTCAGTTGATCATCATATCCGTCATTCGTTAAGTAGAGGCTCACTGTATGTGTGTGCGTAGGTTTCCAAAGAACGAAATACTCAATACTATTTAGTGGTATTCAATTTGCCAATCTCTACATTCATAGTACATCATTGAGTTTTTCCTTCAACTAAGACTGCTTCTATTGTGGAGATTTTTCCCTTTATATCTTAGGTTAGTTCCAACCACTTTGCAGCCTCCCTTTTATTCTCTTATTCAACTATAGTTATTTATGTAGTCCTATCTCGCCAATGGTCTTCTTATTGTTGTGCGTAATTTAATGTGAAGCGATGCACTCATCCATGTCGGCACAGTCCGTGCCAGTACAATCGAAATGAAGGCCAACATCATGGATGGCTGGAACTGCGATTCGATTTGTCCAAGATACGACAGTGTTTGTAGTCATGGTTCTGGTAACTGACTTTGGTCTCCATGTGATATCTGTTTGTGAAGAGGGAAACATGAGTAATGTTCTTCTTAGTGATACTCTTGCCCTTTTGATGTGTACATTGCTAAACTGACTACTGAGCTCTCACAACTTTGATTCTTAGATTGCCGAATCACCCACATGAACCCTTGCTGTCACAGTTCATCAATTGCTGAATTTCCCATTATGTTGCTTGCACATGTGCCATATGGGGAGTGTCTATTGTGCTTTTTAACCCATCAACTAAGTAGGTATTATGCTATGAGTGGCTTGATTTTAGGCCACAACCACATCTGTCCTGATCTATGACTCTTCCTACGTTGAGGCATCTGATTTGCTAGGTCGGGTGACATGTCGCTCCACTAACCGTTGACTCGTCAAAGCTATAAACTTGTGATCTCTTAAACTTTTAAAAATTACTAGCAAAAGGGCCCTTGCATTGCAACACGAGAAAAAAATATGGTAATGTTCAATGGTCATGGTCACATTTTATTGCATTACCGACATACACTATCACCTTCAATATCGTGAAATCATGAAATTTTTCTTAAACTTGTGAACATATTTGAAATCAGGAACATTTATTAAATTCACTAACACTTTTTAAAAATTTCGAACATTTTCTAAAATCAAGAACATTTTAGGAATTCACGAACATTTATACTATTTGCAACACTTTAAAAAGAATTGTGAACATTTTTGCTAACAACTTGCTTGAATCCGTGAACATTTCTATAATGGACGAACATCATTTTGGAAATTGGTGGAATAATTTTTGAAATTCACAAATATTGTTATCATTTCATGAACAAGTTCTTGATTTAAAAAACACTTTTTAAAAGCATGATCACTTTTCAATCAAAGAACATTTTTTACGAATGACTAAACACTTTTTGAATTAGTAGGATATTTTTCCATTCATGAACATTTTTTAAATTATAAATATTGTTTTCAATTTCATTATTAGTTTTTAATACACGAACTTTATAAAAATCGTGAACTTTTTTTATTTCCCGAAAATTTGTTTTTAAAATTTCAAACATTTTTTCAATAAGCAAGTAGATTTTTATAAAACCATGAACATTTTTGGAAATCAACAAATATTTTATTTCAAAATTCCCAATTTTTAAATTTGTGGAACTTTCTTTAATTCCCAATTTATTTTAAGTGGAAAAAACCAAAACATAAAACATATATTAAAAATAACCTAACCGAACTTTTTACGCTGCACCTTCTCCCAAAGCGTAAAGCGCAGTACAGGAGGTGCCTGCTATATGGGATTCCCCTGCATGAAATATTTTTTTTATCACTTATAGATCATATTGGTGGATAATATTTTGTAACTTTGAAGACAATTTAATATATATATCGGAAGAAGCAATAGCCCCTTTATTATTATAGGTATAGATTGGCATGCTGGGTGCGCCGTAACGTCTTTTAGGCTGAAATTTTCGCAAACTGATCAGTCGAAATTGTTTACGTTACTGGGATTTTTTTAGAGTTTTGGGAAGTGTTCACGTTTCTTTGTTTTTTGCATTCATATTCCTGGAATTAGATTTTCTTTTGAAACTTTGAATATTTTAATGTTTTAGAGAGCTGAGCTAGACTTCCACCCGGTTGAAAAAGAGTCGCCCCTCTAGTCACTTGCTGAGGGGATGGGCACTCCGAAATTGATCAGACAAGGTGAATTAAAAGATATTAAGTTACTGAATTGTTTTCAGAGTTGTGCAAAGTGTTTACATTTTTTCCCATATTCTTGGATTAAAAGAAGAATTTATGAAACTTTGAATATTTTAACCATTTTATATAAAGCTGAGCTAGGCTTGATTCGGCTCAAGCCGAGTCACCCCTTTAGTCACTTAACACATGGAACTCACATGTCGCATTTCTCATTTAGTGATTAATCTTAATAGTTTGTACGTCTAGAGTCATCAGACGGTGTGTGAAGTTTGACTTCTTTTATAGAAAAGGAACGTGTGTGACTTTATAAATAAAGTCATCACGACGGGATTCAGAACAAAATTCAAAACCAGTCGCACCAAGTTTAAGATAAACGAGGTACAACAGCCAAGTACAGATTTACAAGATGAAGGCAAAGGACACGTAGTGCTGACAATAGAATCATATCATAACACCTATTTGTCGTTCACCACAAGGGACCTCTGGGGGACATGGCAATAGAAGAAACACATATCTTGGCCACCACCGGCCTTAGTGAGAGGGTGTCACTGCTGCACGAATGCAACCATTTTAAACTTGTGTGAGGAACATCTTGCTCAATCATAAACGTGCTAACCTTAAAAAAGGTAAATGAAGTAGATACCATGAATACCAGAAGCCATTGTACTATGAGATCTGCTACAAGCCTACAACGGGAAATTAACCATAAGCGAGGAACATGACTGTAGAATAAAGCAAGGGTGGGCCCATTTCAATTCATGGGTATTCAGTTGAAGACCCGTGAATTGGCAAAAAATATATACAGTCTAGAGCGTGTATATAAATGGAGAAAATCAAAATTGACAGAGACTAGCAGGCCATGCAAGCATTTCATCCAAAAATAGGAGCAACCCACGTCTAGATACTCTACCCCACCACTCACCTAGCCCAGTGTGGCCCAGATAAAAATATATGTTTTTGTGCGATAATTAATTATACATCCTTGCAAGAATAATAATCATGCATGCCCAAAACATAGGTTTCATGCTACTAATAAATTGTAGTCTTCAAAATTTTGAATACACATTCTTTAAATCCTAGGTTTGCCCCGCCCGCGACACAAACTCTCATAAGCTCTTCGTTTGTGTCGGGTCAGATATCATAAGGATGAGAAAGACCGAAGAGACCTTATTCATACATTCCATGGACGGCACAACCTCATCGATGTCGTCACGGGAACAACAACGAAGGGAAAGAAAACACGAAACGAGTGGCGGGTCCCCACTGTTCTTGCCACCGACGAGGCCGCCAGACCGTGGTGTGGGTCAGGTGGCCAAGGCCTTGGCGGCTAAGGTTGAAAAATGAGAGGAGAACAAGCATCATCATTGATAGACATATGTACTTTATTTATATTTTCTAAAAAGCTCATGGATACAAATTGGCAGTTTTATGTTGGTGGCCTACAACCCACGCACACACAAAAGGCTTTATCAGCCTTAATATTGCAGTAACCGCCGCCACTAAATGGGCCGGAATGGCACCACTCGTCACACATATTGGAGTTACGACATGGTAGTTTAGTAGGGATCTTCTTCCTTTTGCACTTCCCTTGAACTGTATCTATAGAAAGAAATAGAATAAAATAAGATATTATTTCATATAGCCAAAAGGATGAAGGAAAATATGGAAGATGTCATTTTTGGTTGCAGGATAATAACGAATTCAAGCTCTAGCGAGTTGTTCAAAAGTTCAAACCAATGAACATAGACCAACAATATATTTCAACAAATATCATTATACTAAATCTTCATATATTGAAGTTAGCAACATATCTGTTTTTCTTACCACGAGACATGAGGAGCGCCAACATAAAGATAGCGGACATAACAAGGACGATGCTGCGCTTGCAGGCCATGCTGAGTACTTTGGATGGATGTGCGTCCACATGTACATGTATTTATAGGACTAGAAAGATTGTTGATGAAGACTTCGTAAGTGACGTGTGATGATGATTTTCTAAGAGCATCATCAAAGGTGTACCATATTTTCATAAAATGTGTGATGGGGATTGGGTTTGCATTTTTGTCAATATTGTAGATTTCACACCTATTTCGTTCCCTCATACTAATTGCTTGCTTCATTTGATCTGCTCACAATGCATTTCAGTTCAGGAGCCAACTCTGGGAATTAGTTGCTGAGATTTAGAACAAGTTTTGATGATGTGTACCACAGCAAATAAATGCTTTATAATTATTCCAGCGATATTTAGCTCACAATGTTCATTCACATCCAAGATTGGCATTAGTTGCTAAAGATTTGAAGTGGGATTTTTGTGACCCTAGTTGAATGGTGCTATGATGTAGAAGCAATCTTGCCATGCATGAGGGCAGACATAGTGCAGGGTTTTTCTTGCCCGAGCGCTCCAGCAAGCCACTCATCACGGATGTTGGGCTTAAAGCTGCGATGGCCACGACATCCTGACAATCCAAGATTTGTTTTTTCTTGGTCAAGAACCGATTTTCGATTTTCTGTCTGACTCCCCTGGTTCTTGCATGATGTGGCCGAGGTCGTTGGCGTCCTTACCGGACGTAAGTGCCTTGAAAGTTTGCTAGAAAAGTGTCCTCCAGGTCGTCCCACTTACCGATCGAGTTTTCAGGCATGTTTTTAAGCCAGTGACAAACCGATCCTTTGAGCTTCATGGGCATGTATTTGATGGCTTGAAGATCGTCGCCCTAGGCCATGTGGATGTGAATGAGGGAATCGTCTATACATATGTTTGGGCCCATTGGTTCATCATACTAGTTGATGTTGATGTGTTTAAATCCTTCGGTGAACTGGTGTTGCATCACTTCGTCGGTGAAACACATGGGGTGAGCTGCTCCTCAGGCCCGTGTTGTCACATGTTGCACGTCTTCCATCGCCAACGTGCCATCATATGAATTATGACGTGTGATGGCATTTTTGTGACCAATCCTATTGTCCCGGCTCCTCAATTGACAGGAACTCTCTCAACCCGTAGATGCATCGAGATGGGGCAGCCTATTCTAATTTCTTTCGCATGTCGTATGGTTTCCGCGATGGGGGTCGATCCATATCATGACGACGAGGCACCTAGCGAGGGTTGGGATATCCTCATGTAGGCCTGTTGGCCTGTCTAGGCCCCTAGGACGCCTATCCTGGGGCCATTCATGCTTTGACAACGGGGTGTTGATGACTTATTTGTCTAACTTGAGGAGCAGGCTTTTTCGTGGATAATGCATGTTTCCCATGAATCTTCCTTTGAGTTCTTGCTGGGAGTTGAGGATCTCAGTCCACTTATTGATAAGTCTGTCCTGTTAGGCTAGAAGCTTTGAGCTTCATGCTCCTGGTTGTACTGAGCAGCCGCCGACGGAAGGCCTGCAACCGAGGATCATCTAATGATTCCTCGGGTATGTCGAATTCGTTAGGTTTGGTGCCTAAATCCTCCTTGGACTCTGTTTACTAGTCAGCGCCCTCGAGGTCCTCATCTCCCTCGTTGGCCACAATGTCCTCAATGGGGCCATCATCGGTATTATAGCCTTTTGGTCGTTGACTTTGCCTGGCGCATTGATGTTGTCGGTAGCATCAACATTATCGATAGCTTCATTGCTTGTGTCATCGTTTCTAGTGGCTGTATTACGACATCTTCGGTGCCGGCATTTGGGTGGATCCTATCCTTTCTCTTTTACTCTACATCCCTAGGGGTATCCACCACACAGACGTCATTGGTAGACGTGGCCGCCTAGTTCCAGGTGTAGATGGACGGCAGAGGTGACACTGTATATGACATATCGTTGATGTATGCTTGTGTGTCCATGGCATCCTTGGAGGAGTAGTCAAGCACGTAAGTTAAGTCCTCGATCATGGTGACTAAGTGGGTGGTGGACGGGGTAAAAATTTCTGCGTTGTCGGGTCTAACCATGGCCTGATCACAGGCCGAGGACCATCTGTCCGAGATCCTGAGATTCTGGGTTTGAACCAGCATCTTGTTGAAGGCAAGGAAGTCGAATCCACTAACCCATTGGCGGTAGGCAAGGCTGAGCTGGACTTGACCCGAGGCATTGCACTTAGACGCCTCAGAATCTTCATCGGATAGACTGGACGCCCGAAATGAAGGGGAAATGTCTGAATCTAAACTTGAAGCTAGATTCGTGGATGAGGTTATATCGAGGGCCTGACCCAAGATCAAATCCGGGGTATCGGCGATGATATCATGGACCCCGAGTACAGATTTGTCATCCGGCATGTGGAAGTAGGCTCGCCGGGTGCATCAATTATGATGTCAGCATGTCAAGATGGACGGCCGTGCTTGAGGGTAAATTCTCTTGACGGCCGATATGACTAGTCGCCTCGGCATGCACCGTTCTGCTGTCGAAGGTAAGAACCTAGATAGGGCGAAAGATGTCTCTGTAACCAATGTCATCACTGATCTGAAGGTTCACCATTGAGCTCATGCGATCACCAGACATGAGCTGCATGGACCACCAATATTGGTGTTAAAACCGGTAGATCATGGGTAGAGGGTCCGAAGCTTGGTGATAATAGGAAAAATAGTTACACAATGTTTTACCAAGGTTTGGGCCATCTCAAGGAGGCAAAACCCTACATCATTCTTACTATTTATTGATTGTGATGGGATACAAATACTAGTAGAAAACAGGGCATTGGTTCGGGCTGGGCCAGCCCATTAGTCCCGGTTCAGTCACGAACCGGGACCAATGGGGGTAAAGATCCCGGTTCGTGAGGCCAGGGGGCCGGCCGGGCCACGTGGGGCATTGGTCCCGGTTCGTCGGACCCCTTTGGTCGCAGTTCCAGACACGAACCGGGTCCAATGTGCCTCACTCCTGGCCCACACCCATTGGTCCCGGTTCGTGTCTGGAACCGGTACCAAAGGGGGTCCTTTATTCCCGGTTCCATCCACGAACCGGGACCAATGAGATGCCTATATATACCCCCTCATCGGCGAGCAGAGCACACCACACACTACTCTGTTTTTTTGGCTGGCGTGGGAAGAGCTTTGTGGTGCTCTAGCTCACCTCCTATGCACATGAGGTGTTTGATGAAATGCCCAAGCCAAACTTAAGCTTTCTCCTCTCGAAGCTCCTTCTCCAAACTCCATTTTCGTCTAGATTTGTCTAGGTTTGGCGGTCCGTCCTGTCCCGTCCCGGTCCTGAAACCGCCATCGATCGCCCGCGCATGGTGAGCCTCTTGATCTTATCTTCTTGCTAAAAGAAAATATACTTACTCGTATGATTTTCTTACTTTTATTATTTTTTGTTATCATATAGTGCCATGGTTATGGTATCTGCCCACGTCGGCCCTCGTCCAGTTTATGATTCAGATGTGGTATATTATCCTTTATATGACTATTTCACACATCTAATGTTTATGACAATTAATTATGGCACCAACTGGTTGTAGATGTTTTTATCTATAGGAAGTAGTTGAACCAGAAATTCCAACCGACTATGCAATTCTGCTCGACAAGTTAACTAAAGCTGGAAAAAAAATCGATCATTTGAGAGAAACATTGAAAAGAACTAAAGATGACAAGATGGGATTGGATTTGCATGTTGCCGATATCGTCGACGATCACAAGACCAAGATGGATGCAATGCGGTTGAAGTTTAGAAAGATTAAAAAATATGCCATTCATACTGAGGCTTGGTATCATTATGCCATTGGATTAATTGGTACCTTAGTAGCAGTTATGATTGCATTTGTTGTTGCATTTAATTTTTTTACATAGTTTCGGTATATGTTTTAATTAGATGCTCTAGAGACCTATATGTTGTTCAATAATGACAGCTATGTATGAACTGTACGTATTTATTTTGGTCATTATTGTACTTTGGCTCTAATGTGATCATGGAATTCTAATAATTTGGTCACTTCTGTATTCATGATATGTTGTAATGGTTTTTAATACACTTTATTATATAACGCACGCAGATGAACCGGAAATGGATGTATGGTGACCGACGCACCTCCGAGTATATTAAGGGCCTGCATAATTTTCTCGAAGCGGCTGTGGCAAACAAGTAGAATGATTTTATGCCTTGTGCATGTACTGTCTGTGAGAATACGAAGTCTTTCTCCAACTCTAAAACCCTTCACTTTCACCTTCTTCAGAAGGGTTTCATGCCACACTATAATGTTTGGATCAAGTACGGAGAAAGAGGGGTTATGATGGAAGACAACGAAGAAGAAGAGGATGACAACAACTACCCTCCCCCTGAATATGGTGATGCTGCAATGGGGGAAGCTGAAGATCAAGAGGAACCACACAATGTGCCAGATGATGATCTTCGCCCGGCCATTGTTGATGCACAGAGAGAATGTGAAAGTGAAAGGGAGAAGTTGAAGTTCGATCGCATGTTAGAGGATCACAAAAAAGGGTTGTACCCAAATTGCGAAGTTGACAACAAAAAGCTCGGTACCACACTGGAATTTCTGCAATGGAAGGCGAACAATGGTGTATCTGACAAGGGATTTAGTTCGCTACTGAAAATAATGAAGAATAAGCTTCCAAAGGATAACGAATTGCCCGACAGTACGTACGCAACAAAGAAGGTTCTATGCCCTCTAGGATTGGAGGTGCGGAAGATACATGCATTCCCTAATGACTGCATCCTCTACCGCGGTGAGTACGAGGAACGGAATGCATGCCCGATATGCGGTGCATTGCGGTATAAGATCAGAAGAGATGACCCTGGTGATGTTGAGGGCCAGCGCACCGGGAAGTGGGTTCTTGCCAAGGTTATGTGGTATGCTCCTATAATACCATGGTTGAAACGTCTGTTCAAAAATAAAAAGCATGCCAAGTTGATGCAATGGCACAAAAAAGACCGTAAGAAAGACGGGAAGTTGAGAGCACCCGCTAACGGGTCGCAGTGGAGAAAGATCGAGAGAACGTGGAGCGACTTTACAGGTGACCCGATGAACGTATGGTTTGGTTTAAGTGCAGATGGCGTAAATCCTTTTGGGGATCAGAGCAGCCAGCATAGCACATGGCCTGTAACTCTATGTATGTATAACCTTCCTCCTTGGTTGTGTATGAAGCGGAAGTTCATTATGACGCGAGTGCTCATCCAAGGCCCTAAGCAACCCGGCAATGACATTGATGTTTACCTAAGGCCATTAGTTGATGAACTTTTACAGCTATGAAATGGAAGAGGTGTACGTGTGTGGGATGAGAACGAACAGGAGGATTTTGACCTACATGCGTTGTTGTTTGTAACCATCAATGATTGGCCTGCTCTCAGTAACCTTTCAAGACAAACAAACAAGGGATACCACGCACGCACACACTGTTTAGATGACACCGACAGTATATATTTGGACAAATGCAGGAAGAATGTGTACCTAGGGCATCGTTGATTTCTTCCGACCAACCATCAATGTCGAAAGAAAGGAAAGCATTTCAAAGGTGAGGCAGATCACCGGAAGAAGCCCGCCCTCCGTACTGGTGATCACATACCTTATATGGTCAATCATTTACAAAAAATATTTGGAAAGGGTCCTGGCGAACTATCTGTTCCAAATGACGCTGACAAACGCGCACCCATGTGGAAGAAGAAATCTATATTTTGGGACCTACCCTATTGGAAAGACCTAGAGGTCCGCTCTCCAATCGACGTGATGCACGTGATGAAGAATCTTTGGGTGAACCTGCTAGGATTCTTGGGAGTGAATGGGAAGACAAAAGATACACCGGAGGCACGGGAGGAACAACAACGTGTGCATGAAAAAGACTGCATGCATCCAAAACAGTATGAAGGTCCTGCCAGCTACACTCTTACCAAAGAAGAGAAGGAAATATTATTTGAATGCCTGCTCAGTATGAAGGTCCCGTATGGTTTCTTGTCGAATATAAAGGGAATAATAAATAAGGCAGAGAAAAAGTTTCAGAACCTAAAGTCTCATGACTGCCATGTGATTATGACACAACTGCTGCCGGTTGCATTGAGGGGGCTTCTACCGGAAAATGTTCGATTAGCCATTGTGAAGCTATGTGCATTCCTCAATGCAATCTCTCAGAAGGTGATCGATCCAGAAATCCTGCCAAGGTTAAGAAGTGATTTGGTGCAATGTCTTGTTAGTTTCGAGCTGGTGTTCCCACCGTCCTTGTTAAATATCATGACGCACGTCCTAGTTCATCTAGTCGACGAGATTGCCATTCTGGGCCCTGTATTTCTACACAATATGTTCCTCTTTGAGAGGTTCATGGGAGTCTTAAAGAAATATGTTCGTAACTGCACTAGGCCAGAAGTAAGCATCTCCATGGGCCATCAAACAGAGGATGTCATTTGATTTTGTGTTGACTTCATTCCTGACCTTAAGAAGATTGGTCTCCCTCAATCGCGGTATGAGGGGAGACTGACTGGAAAAGGCATGCTAGGAGCGGACTCAATAATATGTAGGGACGGGCATTCTTGGTCTCAAGCACACTACACAGTTCTACAGAATTCCACCTTGGTTACCCCGTATGTCGATGAACACAAGAATATTCTGCGCTCCAAACACCCGGAGCAGTGTGACGACTGGATTACATATGAACACATCAGGATTTTCGGCAGTTGGTTGCAAATATGTCTCAGGAGTGACAACACTGTTTTTGATGAGCTATACTCGTTGGTTAGGGGACCATCTTCGACTGTATTGACTTACAAAGGGTACGAGATAAATGGGAATACATTTTATAGGACCGCCCAAGATGAAAAGAGCACCAACCAAAACAGCGGTGTCCGCTTTGATGCAGCAACCAAGAGGGGAAAGGACACATATTATGGTTACATAGTGGACATATGTGAACTTGACTATGGACATGATTTCAAAGTCCCTTTGTTTCAGTGCAAATGGGTCAATCTGTCAAGAGGCGGGGTACAGGAAGACCCATAGTACGGAATGACAACAGTGGATCTGAACAATCTTGGGTACACAGACGAACCATTCGTCGTAGCCAATGATGTGTTATAGATTTTCGATGTGAAGGACATGTATAACATACAGAGAAAAAGAAAAGATAAGGAAGTGAATACATCATACAATGAACCAAAATGCCACATAGTTCTTTCAGGAAAAAGATACATCGTGAGATTGGATGGCAAGACAGACATGTCTGAAGATTGTGAAAAGTTTCATGGAATTCCTCCCTTCAAAGTCAAGGCTGACCCAAGCACCCTGTTAAACAATGAAGATTATCCATAGTTATGGCGCAATAAGCAAAGGACACAAGCGAAGAAGAAGTGAAGACTTTCTCTCCACAACTATATCATTGCAATGACATGTGAAGAAATAAAATGCCTTTTGTAGCACATGAGTTTTCGTCCGAAACTGTGATACTTCGAAAGAGTTGAAATGATTATACCATGCCAACTTTCAACTTTTTTAGAGTTCATTTGAAGTGCTTTTCAATTTCAGGGTCATTTAGCTCCAAAAAATCAGTAAGTGCATGAAAAATACCAAATGAAGTCAGAAAGGGTTGAAAATTGATGATGTGGCTTTGAATGGTGCATTTTGAACACACAAAAAGTCTGGAGTTCAAATGAGTTCAAAAAAATGAAATCCCTTTGTAACAGATGTGTTTTCGTCCGAAACCGTGATACTTCGAAATAGATTGTCCATTTTGTACATGAAGTGCATCCAGTTTTTGTCGTAACGCACTCAACTTTTTAGCACATGTTATGTGGGTGAAATGATGATACCATGCCAACTGTCAACCTTTTCAGAGTTCGTTTGAAGTGCTTTTTAATTTCTTTCAAAACATTGTAGGAGTGGAGTTCAAAAAAGAATCAGCTAAAAAGCTTTTATAAACCTCTAGTATTTTTGAAACAATAATTATATAAAAATTATGCAACTAAAATTATCAAAGTATTTTTTTGTTCAAAACATTAATAGCAAAAAAAATATAATGATAAAACACACTCGAAATAAATAAAAGTAAAAAATAAATAAAGCAAGAAACAAAACAAAATAGTGGAAATTATGCAACTAAAATTATCAAAGTATTTATTTGTTAAAAAGAATGAACTAAAATAACAGAAGAAAAATAATGAAAAAAAACTAAAACAATAAATAAAGAAAAAAAAATACTGGAAAAAAATAGAAAAATGCCACCTTCTGGGCCACCATGACCTGAATACGACTAGAAACCCACCAACATTGTTGGTCTAGGATTCAGGCCCGCAATGGGCCCGGTAGGCCCATAGGCAAAGACAGATTAGGCCCGGAAGCATGGAGTTGAGAGGAGCTCGAGATGGTGTGCGCAACAGAGCTTATAAACCACTCTCGAGCTCTCTCGACTAGCGAGGTGGGACTAAAGATTTGGCCCCGGGCAGCACCACCCTTTGGTCCCGATTTGGTGGCACTAACCAGGACCAATAGCAACCTTTGGTCCCGGTTGGTGCCACCAACCGGGACCAATGCCCACCATTCGTCCTGGTTGGTGCCACAAACCGGGACCAAAGGTCTCTGCCTCCCACCCTTTGGTCTGCCGAAAAGAGACCTTTGGTCCCGGTTGGTGGCACCAACCGGGACTAAAGGTGGCATTGGTCCTGGTTTGTTCCACCAACCGGGACCAATGCTCTATGTATATAAGTGACAGTTTCGATTTTTTCAAATTTCATCTAGCACTTGCCCCCGACGACGCCGAGCACATCGACGCCGCTAGGCTGCCCGTTGCCCCTCGCCGCCGTCCTCGTCCCCGTCGCCTCCTCGAGCCGCCGTCCTCGTCGCCGGCCCCGTCACCTCCTTGAGCCGTCGTCCCCATCGCCTCCCCGTTGCCGGCCCCGTCCACGTCGCCTCCCCGTCGTCTCCGTCCTCGTCGCCTCCCTATAATCGCTGTCCCCGTGTCGCCTCCTCGTCACCGCCATCCCCCGTCGCCGCCGACCTCGTCCTCGTCGCCTCACCGTCGCCGCCGTCCTCGTCCTCATCACCGCCGTCCCCGTCGCCTCCCCGTCGCCGCCGTCCCCGTCGCTGGCATCCCCCGTCGCCTCCCCGTCGCCGTCGTCCCCACCGCCGCCACCACCGTCGCCGCCCCTAGTGAGCCCCCCCTGCTCGCCGTGTATATGTGTGTATATATGTTCATGTATATATATATATCATGTATATTTGTGTATATGTTCATGTATATGTGTGTATATGTTCATGTATATGTGTGTATATGTTTGTATATGTATATGTGTGTATATGTTCATGTATATGTTCATGTATATGTTTTTTTCATGTATATGTATATATGTTCATGTATATTTGCGTATATGTTGATGTAAAAAGTCTTCGTTGTTTTTCATATGTACGAAAATGTAGAGTGAAAACAAAAACAACTATCGAGGCCACCCTCCCGATAACTTCGACATGAGGGGGGCATCGTACATGCGTGAGTGAGAGAGGCGGTCCGCTTGCCCGGCCAACTATATATCGAGGCCACCCAAACCCTAGAATAAAGAGCATCATTGTCGATCTAACCCCTCCCCAATAACTTCGACATGAGAGGGGACGTCGGAGATGCATGACAGAGAGGTGGTCCACTCACCCGACCAACTATCGAGGCCACCCAAACCCTAGAAGAAATAGCGTCGTTGTTGATCGACCCCGTCCCTACCCGATAAACTCTCGAGGCCACCCTGGCCAAACCCTAGAAGTATTGTCGAGGCCACCCCAAACCCTAGAAGTGTTGTCGAGGCCACCCAAATTTACCAAGTTAAATGAAGAAAACTCTGGTAACATAGATTTATCAAGTTAATTGTCATGTTGTAATATTTGCAAGAACTATGGATCCAAGAGACGAAGAACAAGAATAGTTGTTGGGGGACATAATCCAGGGCGGACGTGATACCTTGTCGTATCTCAACGACACCGATGGTCTGGAAGGAGAGGATTATGACGGCTCCGGTGGTCGAACAATGGAGGAGGAAGGACATGATCATGATGGCTCCGGTGACCGAATGCTGGAGGAAGAAGGAGACCATGACGACGGCTCCGATGACCGATAGGAGGAGGGAGTTGTTACAAAGTCCGGCAAGGTATATAATTAATTAAGCTGTGCTGACTAGCTAATTGAAGTATTAATTGTTTTGGTATGTACATATATTAATTAACTCTTCTTTCTTCTTTTATAGCCCTCCAGATCGAGCCAAACTTCGGTAACGAGGCGAGGCCCGAAGAAGAGGTTGCACAAGGATGAAAAGTTCATGATCACAGCACTCGCGGACGACGGCCATCCGATTGACCAATAACACATTTTTTGCTTAGTGCGGAGCTATTGTTAGGGACAACATCCCGATCAGCATCAAGCAATGGAATAAGCCTAAGGACGGCGCCCCTGATGGTGATTATGTCACTGATAGACAGAAAGAAGATCTTTGGACCACGCTGAAGGCAAATTTCACCCTACCGTCAGAGGAGGATCCGAATAAGCCAGTTATAGAGCCACTAGTCAAGGCGTGTGCTCTTAAGAAGATGGCAGATCTATTCGGGAGGTGGAAGAATGAGTTGAAATCAAAGTTTGTCGATAAAGGGAAGACTCGAGCATTCGTCGGTCGATTTGAGAAGATAGGAGATCACTGGCCCGCATTTGTGGCCTACAAGACATCGGAGAAGAGTAAGAAAATGTCAGAGACAAACAAGAACAATGCTACAAAGAAGCAGTTTCACCATCACTCGGGGTCAGGTGGCTACCTTAAAGCCTGGCCATTGTGGGACAAAGTTGAGAATGACCTGATTGCTAAAGGGGTCGTACCTCAGGCATCAAACTGGCCAGACCGTTCAAGGACTTGGTTCTTTGGGGTTGGGGGAACTTTGGACCCTGAAACAGGAAAGTGCCGTTGGACGGACTTGAAACTAGCAATACCCGTGAACAACCTTCAGAACTATATCACCGCAGCGCAGCAAGGGACGTTCATTCCCAATGGAGAGAAGGATGAGTTGACTGAGGCCCTATGGAATGCTGATCTCCCTGAACGAACACGAGGCACACCAGGCTCCATTCCATGGAAGGTTGGGTTTCCCAACGCATGCGGTTACAGAAGCCGGGAGAGAAAGAGGAAAGCGGAGCTGAGCGAAATTCAGAAGCTTAATGCAAGACTACAAAAGCTAGAGGAAGCTGAGAGCGAGCGAGCTGTCAGCCAACCATCTCAGCGGCATGAAGCTACCCTAGAAGCTACCCCGCCATCTCATCGGAGAAGCAGCGTCGCTTCCACGGAGCCCGTTCAGCCTGACTTCACGTCTCCTAGCTACCCCGTGGATACTATCACGGAGGCTCAACATTGCGAGCTGATGACGAAATGCCGGAACCTCACTTTCAAGGCAGTTGTCGTCTCTGTTGCACCTCCTCAACCCAATGGAACTTTTCACTGCCGTCCGATTCCACATGGCTATGCTGTTGTGATGGCGGATGAAGTAATGCCGGAATTTGAGGAGCTCAAGCTTGACCACTGTACAGGTGAAGGAGAGAATACGCTGGTTCGTGCCCTGAGGAGTACATGTCTATGGCAGAAGGACTACATCAAGCTTCCAAACTGGACGCCTCCGCCTCCTCCTTCTCCTCAGGCGAATCAGGTCACTCCGGCTCCTCCTCCTCCTCCTCCTCCTCCTCCTCCGGCGAGTGATCAGGGCACACCGTCTCCTTCTCTAGCTCCTCCGGCACGTGGGGGCACTCCGCCTCCTCCTTCGCCTACTCCGGCACGTCAGAGCAGTACGCCTCCTCCTCAGCCTCATCGGCAACGGCGCAAGACAGACACCGCCGTTGCGGCTCCTCCGACGCCTAGTAAGCAACGACGGAAGGGAGCCGCCGCCGCTTCGGCGGCTAGCAGTACAAGCATAGGTAGCAGGGGATACAGATACGGACCATCTCTCAAGCCTCTAGAAAATTTACCATATGAGAGGACCGAGTCTGAAAACAAGAAGATATCTCAGGCCGAAGTGAGGGCCCATTTTGAAAAGAAAACTCCACCTCCAAAGGAGAAGATAGATCCGGTGAAAGCGATGCACACTATCGATGCCCTTAAGCGACCACCACCGCCTCTGCCGAATTCCAACTATGTTCGCACTCTTAAAAAGACATATCAAGATGCGCGGTGGTCGGGAAGTACTTCCAGTGATGCAAAGTTAGCAGAACGAAGAAGTGGGAAAAAATTCCCCAGCTCGGCGAACAGGCTAACCAATCGTGCCCACCGCTCAAGGTGTCTAGCGATATCGCCGATGATCATACGGGGATGGTGCCCGGTACCAATCCTAGTGATTACATGAGCGATGATGTACTGTTTCGAACTCAGCCGTTAGAGGTGGACGAATTCAAATTCCGGTACGGGCATCCTCTCATCAAACCCGATCCTCCTCCTCTATCAACGATGATGCGAAGATTCCATGAATGGTACATGCAAAGCTGCTGCGAGTCTAGGAAGGATTGTTTGGTCTGTCAGTTAAAGAGGAGCACGACCTCGTTGGAATTGAAATGGTGAATATTGATTTTGGGGAGATATGGTAGTTATACAATCAGAAGGCCATCGGCAAAATAACCGTGACTTGCTACTGTCTGTAAGTACTACTTCTGTAATTAAGTCTCTCTATGTACATAGCTCCATGACTAATATTCTCTAGAAGTAAGTTCAATCGATCATTATCGCATCGTATCGGCAACTTTGTTCATTTCCTGATATCAAGTAATTATTTTCTTTGTCTGGCAGGGTTTGGAAAGAGTTCACAACATTTATTCCGGCACTGCCGGGGGAGCTGCGATTTACACACCCGAAAGAAAGTACTACTAGCTAGTTGCGCGCATCTCCCATTGATTCTAGTTTCATCAATACCATTTATCATGCTTGATTATCATTTTGATTGAACTCTATTTCTCGTAAAGTGCTTGTGGCAGGAAAAAGGAAATAATTTATGTGGATACTACGTTTGCGAGTTCATCTACAACGCGGCGACCCCTAAGCGGGGCTACTCTAAAAAACAATTTGAAGTGCGTAAGCAATAATATTCACACTTTTATTTTATTACCATATATATGTATTTACCCCTTTCTTCAAATTAGATGTGGAATATGCGGGATGAACTCCTACCACATGATCGCATACGACCAATTCAAGAAGAATTGGCAGGATTCTTTCTTGACCATGTCATCAATAAAGCCGGAGAATACCATCTACAATTGGAGATTAGATGTTAGGGATTGTAAGAGATCTTATATTTTATATATGTAGCTAGTAGCCTCGGATATATACGAAAACTTATTATACGACCAATCTCTCGGAGAAAGAGAGGCCCATCACTTCTATCTCTATATGTTCATGACGATCTTCTGTACTTAATTGCTCCTTCATTTGCTTACTAGCTACCGTGTCGAGTTCTCTCTATAGTAGCTAGCATCGACCAAGCATGGAGAAAGAGAGGACACTTCTCTCTATCAATTAGCTAGCTATAACAATATAAAATGCCTAAATTAACCGTACAAAACCCCCTAAACCCCCCTCCATTTCAAAAAAAAAACAGGCAACTGCCAGATGCTGACGCGTGGACACCTTTTGGTCCCGGTTGGTGTTACCAACTGGGCCTAAAGGTCCTCCTGCCTGGGCTCCGAGCACCGGCCACGTGGAGCCCCTTCTATCCCAGTTCGTAAAAGAACCGGGACTAAAGGTTTTGGCTTTTAGTCCCGACACTTTAGTCTCGGTTCCGGAACCGAGACAAATGGGCCTTACGAACCGGGACAAATGGGCTTTTTTCTACTAGTGAAAGTAAAGATTGATCTACCTCGTGATCATGTGAAGTTGTTCTAAGTTCTAAACCTTGCGTCTGCGTCTACATTGCTAATCACATGGCTTATATAGATGTTGAGGCTTCTGATGGTTTAGAATGGTCGGTTGTGATTACACTGATCCTCCGAATGCGCTTCAAGTGTAGGCCTAGCCTCCAGGAGATATTCATCTTGATTACACCCTGAGAATGAGCCATCATGGCCCATTCACGAATCTTGGGTGAGTCCTGTGCTCGTACCATAGCTAGTGGGCCTATGTGGCAAGTACCCCCTAATCCAGGACTCCAACTTGGGAACTAATATGTTGGTACGAAAATTGTGATGTGGACTATATGGAGTATATGCGATGTACACTTAGGTTATATTTTCTATATGTCTCATTATTTTTTAATGAATTGATAGGTGTTACCACCAACCTCGAGGTTATGTCATCGCCACCTTTGTTGAATTTGACCAATGACAATGCTACCTTTAGGGTCGACTCACCTGCCGAGCACACTAGTGATCACTACATTGTCGCGCTCGTTAAGGCGAACATGCAGCTACTCACTGAGAACCATGCGGTCCATGAGTCCGTCCGGGACGAGCGAAAGGCCGAGGGCATTCGCAAGATCATGGTTCGCCTCCGAGTCGGGCAACCGACGTTTTTTGACAACTTGACCAAGAAAGAAGCGCCATCGCATGAGAGTGATGACTGGTAATGTTGAGCCCGCCGATCACTACTACTGACAACTCTGTGTCCTCCACTTTAGGGGGTGTGTCCACCTTCTCCGACTCCATGACAATCGTCTACACTGACTACGACTCTGATTAGACCTCCAATGTAGGCGTAATCTAGCTTGATGTTAATGTAGTAATGTAACTAGTTAGGTCGACTCGGAGTTGCACTACATTACGCTTTTGGGTATATGAATAATTAAAGCTTATGTTGATTATATTCCCTTTTGTTCTTTTAACCTTATGTTGCTACTCCTGCTTGTTGAAATATTGTCTCTCTTGTTAGATGAAGTTATATGTGGTAGTAGGGATGTTTCCAAGAGTGTATGATTTATGAAAGGTACGCAATGAACAAGTGTATGATTACAACAACAACTTCTATCAAAGTTTAAGATTAGAGATGAAGCATAGGATTATTGCTCCATGTTTGTTCTAAAAAATAAGAGCAAAGTAGGAAAAGGGGTAGCTCAGATCGGGTTGAGTGGACTGATGAACTTCATGATCTTTGTCCATTTTTCGTCATTGTGTTGTTGTTGTTATCGTGTGCAAGGTTAGTACATCTCGTCTAATGTTAGTTCTTTCCAAATTACGAGCCTAATTATGAGTACTAGAACAACACCATGCTCTGATGAAATGCTTCTACAATACTAGTAAAAATACTTACATCTAATCCAACAAAGTGTAGAACCACCTACTCCCACTAAGGACAGAAGCTATGATGAAGCATACCCCTACTCATTAGAATAACCCTTGAGCTCATGTACACGAAGATCATCATCGGCACCAAGAGGTTGTGTTAGCCAACTACTTTTGAACTCGATGTATCTTACTTACTAGCACAAATGCCCATGTGTTGTAACAAGAATTTTTTTTAACGTGTGTAAACTAAAATGTCCACCATGTCGACCCGATGACACACGTGCGGTGCTACCTCGGAGCGGCAAAAGAGGTGCATGCCAAGGTTTATTATAAGAAAAACTTTATCAAGTGCGCATTAGCCATGAGAGAACCCCTAATATCGGTGGTGACGTGTTAGAGCATATTTCCCCATGTGTGGTTTTGATAATTGATGAAAATCCCTATGGACTAATGGTTGCTGATGACCCACAAGTATAGGGGATCTATCGTAGTCGTTTCGATAAGTAAGAGGGTCGAACAAAACGTGGAGCAGAAGGAAATGCCAAGCGGGTTTAAGCAATGTATTCTTTGCAAGCACTAAAATTATCGGTAACGGATAGTTGTATGATAAGATAGTTCGTAATGGGTAACAAGTAACAAGTGTAACAAAGGTGAAGCAAGGTGGCCCAATCCTTTTTGTAGCGAAGAACAAGCCTGGACAAACTCTTATATAAAGCAAAGCACTCCCGAGGATACATGGGAATGACTATCAAGCTAGTTTTCATCATGCTCATATTATTCGCGTTCGTTATTTTGATAGTTTGATATCTGGGTAGACTAGTGCTTGGGTGTTGTCCTTAATTGGACAAGCCTCCCACTTATGATTAACCCCTCTCGCAAGCATCCATAACTATGAAAGAAGAATTAAGATAAATCTAACCATAGCATGAAACATATGGATCCAAATCAGCCTCTTACGAAGCAACTCATAAACTAGGGTTTAACCTTCTGTCACTCTAGAAATCCATATGATGTCTACTACACAACCTTCTTCTTGTAGACTCGTGTTGGGCCTCCAAGCACATAGTTTTGTAGGATAGTAGAAAATTTCTCTTAAGTGGATGACCTAAGGTTTATCAATCCTTGGGAGGCGTAGGATGAAGATGGTCTCTCGAAAACAACCCTGCAATCAAATAACAAAGAATCTCTTATGTCCCCAACACACCCAATACAATGGTAAATTGTATAGGTGCACGAAGAGATGGTGATACAAGTGTAATATGGATGGTAGATATAGGTTTTTGTAGTCTGAAAATATATAAACAGCAAGGTAACAAATAGTAAACAGCAAGCAAAACATTGTATAAATACTTGGAGACAAGGCCTAGGGTCCATACTTTCACTAGTGCAATTTCTCTTGACATTAATGACATAGTTGAATTATATGTAAATACCTCTCGTGTGACAAAGAGTTCACTCCAAAGTCACAAATAGCGGAGAAGTAACGAAAAAATTATTGTAAGATACGAAACCACCTCAAAGTTATCCTTTTTGATCAATCTTATGAGCTATCCCTATAAGTGTCACGAACAACCCGAGAGTTCGTACTAAAATAACACCTTAAGACAGACATCAACCAAAACCCTAATGTCACCTAGATACTCCAATGTCACCACAAGTACCCATAGGCTTGATTATACGATATGCATCACACAATTTCAAACTCGTCATGTTTAATCCAACACAAAGAACTTCAAAGTGTGCCCCAAATTTCTACCGGAGTTTCAAGACAAAAACGTGTGCCAACCCCTATGCATAGATTCTCAAGGTCACGGAACCCGTAAATTGATCACCAAAACATAGATCAAGTGGATCAATAGAACATCCCATTGTCACCACGGATATCCCATCGCAAGGCAGAAACCAAGTGTTCTCAAATCCTTAAAGACTCAATCCGATAATAAAACTTCAAAGGGAAAACTCAATTCATCACAACAAGATAGAGAGGAGAAACTCATATGATTCATCTATATCAATAAAGCTTGTGGTACATCAAGATCCTGCATCTCAAGAACACGAGAGAGAGCGATCAAACACATAGTTACTGGTATATACCCTCAGCCCCGAGGCTGAACTACTCCCTCCTCGTCATGGAGAGCGTCGGGATGATGAAGATGGCCTCCGGTGACTGTTTCCCACTCCGGTAGGGTGCCGGAACGGGCTCCCGATTGTTTTTCGTGGCTCTGGAGATTTGCGGTGGCGAAACTCCCGATCTAGGTTTCTTTTCGGAGGTTTCTATATTTATAGGAATTTTTTGCGTCGATCTCATGTCAAGGGGGGTCACGAGGCAGTGACAAGCCTACCAGGCCCTGCCGCGCCTGGCAGGCTTGTGACCTCCTCGTGGCTCTTCTGGCACAACTCCAATGCTTCGGGGGTCTCTTTTGGTCCAGAAAAAATCATACTAAATTTTCAACCAATTCCGAGAACTTTTATTTCTGCACAAAAAACAAAACCATGGTAGTTTTGCTGAAAACAGCGTTAGTCCGGGTTAGTTCTAATAAGATTATACCAAAAGCATATAGAATTATTGTAAACATGGCATGAATACTTCATAAATTATAGATACGTTGGAGACGTATCTCCATCATCTACTTATTACTTCCCAATGCCTTCCCCTAGGCCCAAACAATGGTGAAGTGTCATGTGGTCGACATTCACATAAACACCACTAGAAGAAAGACAACATACATCTCATCAAAGTATCGAGCGAATACCAAACTCACATGATTACTTATAACAAGACTTCTCACATGTCCTCAGGAACAAACATATCTATTCACAAAGCATATTCACGTTCATAACTAGAGAAATATTAATTATCATCAAGGATCTGAACATATGATCTTTCACCAAATAAACCAAATAAACCACCTTCTTGACATGACTGCAATGCTTCATAAGTAAGTTCAATCAATACCGGGACCATATCAGGAACTTTTGTTCATTTCCTGATATCAAGTAATCATTTTCCTTTCCTGGCAGGGTTTGGAAATAGTTCACCAGAAAGGTTTCCGGTCTAAACAAAGAGCTTCGATTTACACACCCCAAAGTAAGTAGTACTAGCTAGTTCCGCGCATCTCTAGCTAATTGATTCTAGTTTCATCGATACCATTATCAAGCTTGCTTATTTGTTTGATTGAACTCTATTCTCATAAAGTGCTTGTACCAGATACCCGAGACTATTTTATGTGAATACTACGTATGCGAGTTCATTCGCCACTTAACCTCTGAGCGGAGATACTTTGACAAACAATTTGAAGTACGTAACTAATATTCACAATTTTATTTTATATATTATCATCAATTTTGTTGAGTTTCATTCGTATATATGTATTGACCCCCTTATTTAAATTGATCTGGAAGATGCGGGATGAACTCCTACCACATGATTGCATACGAGCAATTCAAGAGGAATTGACGGGATTCTTTCTTGACCACATCATACCTAAAGACAGAGAATACCATGTTAAAATGCAAATGGATCTTAGGTAGATGATGTTAGGGATTGTAAGAAATGTTATATTGTACTTATATAGTAGCGTCGGATAGATATACGAAAACTTGTTGTTCGACCAAGCAGGGAGAAAGAGATGTCACTTCTGTCTATATATGTTCATGACCATCTTGTGTAATTAATGGTTTCCTTCATTTGCTTACTAGCTAGCGTCGAGTTCTCTCTATATGTATAGTAGGTAGTGTCGACCAAGCACAAAAAAAAAGAGGTCACTTCTCTAGCTAACACAATATGAAACCCCTA
This sequence comes from Hordeum marinum, assembly GCA_022496015.1. Classification (NCBI taxonomy): domain Eukaryota; kingdom Viridiplantae; phylum Streptophyta; class Magnoliopsida; order Poales; family Poaceae; genus Hordeum; species Hordeum marinum. Next base: position 499,773,785 of record CM039678.1, on the reverse strand, counting down.
AATTAACCCTACAAAACCACTAAACCCCCCTTCCAAAAAAAACTCAGCGCCTGTGAGCTGCTGACGCGTGGCTTTCTTTTGGTCCTGGTTGGTGTTACCAACCAGGACTAAAGGGCCTCCTCCTTGGGCACCCGCAGTGGCCACGTGGAGCCTCTTTGATCCCGGTTCGTAAGCAAACCAGGACTAAAGGTTTTGTGTATTAGTCCCGCTTGTTTTGTCCCAGTTTCAGAACCGGGATTAAAGGCCCTTTGAAACCGGAACTAGTATCCTGTTTTCTACTAGTGGCTGCCGCTGTCAGCCTGTGCGCACGAAGGGAGACGGAGGCCACAACGGTGACGTCCTACAAAATTTCATCCCTAACCTGATTGTGCTAAGCCTTTTTTCCAATACCTCAGGGCAAATATATTCTTAGGTCGATGGACATCATTTCTACCACACCTTACTCAAGGTGACATGGTAGAATGGGTATATTTTTTTTTCTTGATCTATACAAGTTTTTCCCTCGCCATTGATGAATTAATAGGTCACGCGCGGGAGATGAACATGTCCATCGAGGGGACGCGGCAAGATTATGAGCACGACATGCAACCTCATATGGGCATGTCCATTGAGATGAGAAACATGTTGTCTCCTGCTCCAATTTATAGGTCGTGTGTGTGGCCTCTTGTAAGGGGAGATGAACAAGTCTTGTGTGCCAGCGTCATAATTAGGGAAGACCACGAGATCGAGCACGACATGCAACCCTATGCGACCATGACCGGAGAGATGAGGAAAATTCCATCTCGCACTCCATTTTATAGATTACCTTGATGGGAGGCGGACAGGTCTTGCGAGGGAAGGCGATGAGATCATGAGCACTATATGGAGCCTTTTATGGCCATGTCCGTTGAGATGAGAAACATGCCATCTCGTACTCAATTTTACAGCTCAAATCACGGGATTGTCATGTGAAATTATCCAAAGGGGTAAACAGCACACACATGGGTACGCCCATAAATATTGAGGCAGTTTGGCCCAAATGAGAACCCACAAATTCAAAGGTACTACGACGAAACAATCTAGATGATCCCCACACACTCAAGATCAAATGGTGATCTAGCGCTGCGACAGGGAGTTCAATTAGCTCCATGTCTTTTCACGGGAGATCCGATATATGGAAGAGTCCCTTGGAATCATTGGCACACTCAATATCATACCACTATCTTTCTGGAGCTTGGCTCCATGATTAAAGATAAATTGGCTCATGACACTATATTTAGTCATTCGGTGTCGACTATATTTAATCATTCGGTGTCGACGAGGCCGGATATTTCATAGCGCATCTCTTGCAACATGTCTTTCGTAACCGACAAGGCCGGAAATGCTCATGAGTCCTCACCGATGAGGCTGGACACATTATCTCCTAGATTGATGAGGCTAGGAAACATCCCCTCTTTATGTGACCGACGAGCCGGAATCCTTTGTTCTTGACCAATGAGGCCGAACACATTACTGAGACTTCGCTATGAACCTGGTGCCGACGAGGCCGGACAACTTTGGGAACATTCATATCTACCACTTTTACTTATTGAATATTTTAGGTGCAACACGACGACCATGAGCTAGTGCAGCTTAATCAGACCTGTTCTGCAGTATTTACCAGCACATGTAATTAACCAGATTGTCTTACGAGGCCCCAGAACCAGAACACTCACACTCGCTTGATATTAGCCAGATGTACTTGTCCGTGGCGCGACATTTGTAATCATGTGGGAAACGTTTGTAATTATCATGAGAATTGTCCATGGCGCAACATTTTTAATCATGTGGGAAACTGCACTTTGTAATTATCATGAGAATTAATAAAACAGTATTTTCCTATGTAGTTGTCTCTTTATTTATTGGGGAATTGTATTTTCCAAACGTTTTCACCTTCGCATCAGATCCGAACGATGCCATAGTCGTTGGATTTCGATCTCACATCTCGAGCGGATTTTGAAAAGAGCTATTACCCAAATGATTTCTCCCTTTTTTTTTCTCTCGACCACCCCTGTCGGGCAAATTCTCCTGTTTCTCCGGCACCTCTCGACCAACTTCTCACGGTAAAAAGATGTTGGTAGATATTTATTGAGGAAGTGGGAGTCGAACCACACACCTCTTGGTAGATAACCACTTGTCCTAGACTAATTAAGTTTGTGTTAACGACAAGGCTAAGTATATTTGTACATGTATCTAACGGCAAGTAAATAATAAACTTTCTTCCTTTTCTTACACTGCTTCCTACCTTACCATTTCGGCATTCTTTTCAAAAAAAAATCTAGTCCGGTGAGTCGTCTACTATGCTAGTATGATTATGTAATCATCATCTAGCTGATACTTTAGGTACAAACACCATGGTAAATATTTGCTTGGTAAAAAAAGTTCTTTAATACATAGCTCAATGACTTCACTGTAAATAACATGGTAATATAGGCACAAGAGATAAGATAACATAGGCACATTCGACGAGATAATTTTGACATGTGAAAAAGAAGTTATTAAAAACATGCCTCTCGTAACTATCATGTAAAATAATATTGTAATACACACACCGCTTACTTGATAACTTAGGTACAAGCACCATGATAACTTGTACCTGAAATTTTTTGTTGAAAACATACCTGTGATGACTTCTATATAAATATCGTGATAATATACGCACAAAAGACCTGATAACTTAAATACAAACACCATGGTAACTTAGACCGAAGAAAAGAAGGTTGTTTAAAATGTGACACTTGTAAGTTTTGCATTAATATCAGGGTAGTATACGAACCGTGAACCTGATAACTTAGGTATAAACAGAACAGTAACTTTTACTCAGGGAGAAAAGTTGTTAAAGACATACCCGCGCTAACTTATGTGTTAATAGCATGACAATATATGCATCACCAGCCTGATAAGTTTTGACCTCAAAAACATATGTCGAAATATATTAATATGCTATCTAGTTTTGAAGGACTCGTCGCGATGGATTTTTTATGTGAAAATTACTTTTCACACCAGAATAACGTTTTTAGTTACAAAACATTTTGGCCTGAGGGAAAGTTGTTGAGAACATACCCTGGTATCTTTTGTGTAAACAACACGATAGGATACACATCGATTACCTGATAACTTACATACAAACACTATGGTAATTTTTTGACCCCAAGGAAAGTTGTTGAGAACATACCCTGATAACTTATGTGTAAATAGCATGGTAATACATGCACCGCATAACTAATAAGTTATTGAAAACGTACCACCATACTCATGTGTAAATATGATGATAATATACACACATCAGAGCTGATAATTTACTTTAGCTAGGCCTAGTAACAATTTGCAAAAGACGTCAGAACATATCAACATATAATCTAGTTTCATAGGTCTTGTCACGATGGATTTCTTTATGTGGAAACTATTTTGCGATCGGACTCGTTCTGAGTTATAGAACATTTTAAAGATTTGAAACAGGGAGAATCTAGGATGACAGCATTTCTTTGATCTAATGCCTGCAAGCATGTGCAAGTGAAGAGAAGGTTGGAGAAACTATTTTTATTCCACGGTAATTTATTTGTAAACTACATGATAAATTATGCACAAGTCACATAATAAATTGTGTAGCACACGCGTGGTAACTTTGTATCCAGAAAAAAACGTCGAAACATATCAATAAGGAATTTAGTTTCAAAGGTCTCATCATGACGAATCTTTATGTAAAAACAGTTTTTCAATCGTAGTGACGGTTTGTGCTACAAAACCTTTGGAATTTTAAATCTTGATGGAATCTTTGCTAACATATGCAATTTTGTCTCGCATGCATGCATGCACACTTAATTAAATCAATTCCATGCAATTAGTAGAGGGGAGTCGTCGTGGCGGGAAAAATTCCTCGACTTGCATGCGCACTACTCCGATGCATGTTCGTTGCATGCGCATCATTTCTGTACATGCTCGTTCGTATCTGTTCCTAAATACTGAATGATTGAAAGGTAGCTCTGTCCTTATTTATTTGTATATGGAGGTATACCGGCACTCCCGCATTCTATTGCCATTACGCATTAGGATATACCCCTACCCGGGGGAAGTTCTCTTTTTATGAAACAACTAGAATGGAAGAAGATAACCAATCAGAATTTGTCGGGCTTTTAATCATCACGATCTTACTCCCAAATTCCTAGAAGATAGATGAAGGAAAATAAAGAGATTAAACAACAGGCTAAAGGATTTTTCAAGCAATAGAAGCCCTTGGTCCGCTATTAGATCCTTATTTCCCTTCATATATATTGAAGAAATTTAGGAGTAGGATTACGAAGAACTCAAAGCATGACAGCAGGTCTACATCAAGCTTCTGTAATGAAGAGAGCCTCAACGGCCTGAAAGTCAACCCCAATAGTGCAGAAAAGCCTAGTGGTGGTGTTGCAAAAAAAACTTGGTGGTGTTGGCACACAATGCCATCAATATGAAGCCATTGTTACAAAATGATGGTTGTGTTGGAAGCCAACAGCACAACTAATATTCATCAGCAGTGACATGCCATGCTGACGCCATGCCGCTCATATGATTTTCACGTATAAAATAAAAGATGTACAACAATGCTTTTCCAACCAAATGACAACATAATTCAGTTTAACAACAATAAAATCTAGTTTGACAGTAGTAAATAGAGGCAAATGACAACATTTAAGTTCAACAAAGTACTAATTAACATAGACGTCATATATGTAACACATATTTAGCGGAAGTTTAACTACATCGTATGCTAGAATAATATAAGTAGGTGCCATGCCTGCCTACTAACAAGACTCTTCAGCGGTTGGAGTCAGGTGCCATGCCTGCCTACTAACAAGACTCTTCAGCGGTTGGAGTCAGGGTCATAGTCTGGAGTAAGTGAATCAAAGCTGCCAGCAGGTCTGTAGAACACCATGATCACCTCACGGTCATACTTGAGGTAGAACATGGCCCTATCCACAGCTTCCATCATGTAGGCATCTGCAAGGTCTCTCGAAACAGGGCACCCGAAATAGGTGTGTTCTGCCTCGTCGGTGACCAGACAAGTGTAGTTTTGGGCCATCTATGTCTCCATGAGGATGCCATTGGAATTTCATGGTTACATCAAGACAAACACGAAACCTCACTAGGAAGTCACACCTTGCCTCACAAGGGATAACCAGAGAAAATTAAAAGAATGCAATAATTAGAAAAGTTTGGGTGCAACCATATGAAACTCGGTCAAAACATTGAACTAAAAGATACCGTACTACCCAAGAAGTCACCGGAAAGATCTATGAAGAACTTCCTGCCCTCCTGACATTTCACTGCACCACAGGTCGCATGTCGGGGATCCATTTACTGCATTCGTGTGGACAAAATTAACATAGTTTAAACATTCTAGTAGTTAACAACGTTACAACCACATGCATAAAGTCCAACATAAAAATATATTTAGATTCATTAGATAGTTTACACATTCTAGCTAGTAATGAACCAGTTCTACAAATCATGCACATAGTTCAAACATAAAACATGCATAAAACGTAGTCGACTGCACATGCCACGCGGTGGCGATCTCATCGCAAATCAAACCGGGGGGGGGGGGGGGGGGTAGAGCTCAGCCAAGGTGGTCGACGTGGACTCGCACAGGGCGTGGATGCCGATTCTACGAGATCAAGTGGATCCATTACCGCTCACATAACTTCGAGGGGAAGACTAAAAACTAAGGAGAGAAAGCTAAGGCGAAGATTTTGGTGGAGAAAGAAGTGATATTATTTGAGTAACAAGGAGGCTGCCACCATTCTTATATAGGAAAAACTTAGTGACAGTGTGCAGAAATAAGCATGGCAACACTAGTCTAATTACCTACGGCATGCATAGAAGTCAAATGGCACCACTATATTAGTGGACATAACAACTGGTCTCACAAACTTGTAGCGTGTTACAAGAAAACACCACCACTAACACTATAAAGGTTATGTATCAAATATGCCAAGACAACCCCTAATTGGAAAAAGTAGTGGTGGCGTTGATTGAAACTCGCACGCCACCAATTAAAGTTGTGGCTAATCTTTTCTCTACTAATGCTTGCATGTCGAATAAGTGAGTCTTCTAGGTTATAGTTTAGGGGCCATGAAGTTATGTGTTTAGGTCCAAGGAATTTTTCGGCACAACTTTTATTCAGGTTGAAACAATATGTGCTGCCTACCCAATCTTTAGGATTGTTTGGTTCATATTCGCAGAATATCCAACGTGGTATATGTTACCATATCGGGTCTTTAGTTTGATTGTTCTTCAGATTTTTTGTTGATGTCGGTTGACAATCCACTCAAGTGTCACCTCGAGCAAACATGTGAGGAGTGGTTTGTGAACAAACATGAAGTTTGACTTTCTAAGATATGTACAAAATAAACTTAAACTCCGGTTGGGCAACGTGATATATGTAACCATGAGGAGTCTCTAGTTCAATTGTTTGCTAGATCTTTCATCGACGTTGATTAACATGCCAGTCTGATATCAGATGTAGCAAACATGTGATCTGGAGTGGTTTGTTAACCAACATCGACGAAAAAATCTTAGACATGTCAAGCTACATGTCCTTAATATCAATGGGTACGATGCTACAATTTTGAAAATATGGACAGAACAATCGGTTTTTATGAGCAGCATTATTTGATATAACGAACCAGAATGTTTCACTTCATGCTAGGTTTAATCCCTGTGTTAAATTTTTGTCCGATGGGGCTCCCTTCGTAAGAGATGTTCTCGGAGGAAGAATGCCAACTATTGTCGTAGGGGGTCGACCCACTCTGCCTACTCCTTTAAATATTTCTAACATAGGAGGTGGCCGGCGGGGTTCGATCATCATTGACAGTTTAAATACTAGTGTGGGAGTGCCCACTATACAACCACTTAGAGATGAGTGTTACTGAAATAGCCTATAGACCAAAGTCAACGCACATAGCGAACCACATAAATCGAGGCTTCTAGCTAGGTTAAGGGTTAGGGTTCAGGGGGCACAAAGTTAGGGGTTTCTAGGGGTGAAACATAAATTATTATTATTTTCTATTATGATTCAAATCAATGATATTGTAGGACTGCATGATTCCATCTCCATTGTGTTTTTACTTCATGTAAGGTTAGGTTTATGTGTTCACTAGCAGACGACAAATATTGGGACTTGGAGATGATGCTCTAGGTTTCCTATAGTGACAACCTCCGTCCGCGACCGCCTCACCTCAAAGTGTGGGAGTTTATGAGAGTGTATGAATTATGACAGACGTGCCATGATCCAGTGTACGGTTACAACACCAGATTCTATCAAGATTTAAGATTAGTGAGGAAGCAGAGGATGATTACTCCATGTTTGTACTCACAAAGAAGAGCAAAGTAGGCAAGGAGGCAGATCAGATCAGGTTTAGATGGCTGTCTTCATTGTTGTGTTATTGTTATCATGTGTAAGGTTAGTATATCTGGTCTAATGTTAGTTCTTTCCAAAGTACGATCGTAAATCATGAGTACTAGAGCAAGACCATTATCCGATGAAATGCTTTCCTCATACACAAATAAAAAAACTTACATGTGGTCCAACAAAGTATAGAGGCACTAGTGCAGAAAAACCTAGCTATGACATGACAAAAATGGCCTTGCTGATGTAGGCACCCAACGCTAGCAATATGACGCCACAGTTAAAATATAGTGGTGGCGTTGGAGACGACGCCTGCAGTATTTTGAGTACCTGCTGGCATTGGACGGCTTTACACGCCGACATTGTCATATTTAGCAAATAAAAAAAATACCAGCTTGACAAAAGATACTGGACATTTCAGTAATTCACAAAAGATACCATACCCCAAAAGGAAAGTATCAATTACGAGTATCGATCTTTTGCCCCTCTCTCTCGATCGACATTGCTATATACCTAGTTTTTTCTAAGGACCAACTTAAGCTCACGAAGCTTATTCTGATTCATCGTCCCCTCGTGGATGTAATGCACTTTCTCCGTCTTCAGTTGTCGCCTCTCGTCCTGCATGCATTCTATCTCCTTACTGATATCAGTTATCTCGGTGTTCAGCGTCACGATCTGATGTTCGAGACTATCAATATTAAGGAAGACAATATAATTGTCATCGATAAGTTTGTCTTTCTCCTTCCTCATGGAGTCGTTCAACTCTTGGAGGGCCTTCATGGTACTCTGACAACTCTTGGAGGGCCTTCATGGTACTTTGATGTGACGTGAGCACCTCTTGACTAAGCGCGTCCACATCACATGTTGGCTGCACAACGGGTGATGGCGAAGACGGACCAGATGGTACGTATGCGTGTTTGCAATGCTAATGCATGTTTTCTGTAACCATCTTGACTACCCGGTTGGTGCTCACTTTGCCTTTCTCTTTGGTAAAATCAGACCAATGCTTAGACAAGCCTACTCAGATGCTAGAGTCGGCCATGTTGTACCATCAAACAGAAAACACTTGAAAGTTGTACCATTAACTATGTAATGTTTTAGCTATAGACTGTATCATGCATTAACTATATTTATTTGAATGTTGTCAAGCTATACCATCAACTATGTATTGTTTTAGCTAAGTTGCCGCAGCTTGTGTTTACACACTACTCCTACTAGTAAGTTACACGTGCCTTGCATGTGAGAGTGAAGTGTGAGTAAGTATATCGACGTAAACGTACTACACTTTAAGCGGAAAACATATACATTTGAGTCACACACAAATGAATTTAATATGTAGGTTTAAATCTCATCGCCCATCCCATTCAAAATCAAATTATAACTGCATAGTATTTGATGACTATGTAGTATATACTACTCAAAACTCCTACGAAATATATAAGAATATTCATTACTCTTTGCATAAGAACATGTGTGAAATATGCTAGATTAGAGCACGTGGCAGAATCCAATGTGATGGAGAGAATATCCAATGTGATGAAGATAATATTTTAATTAAGTCTATAGTCTACTGTCTAATTTAGTCTATTGTCTAATTAAGGTTTTCCATAGTTTATTGTTACTAGTTTAGTTTATAATCTGTAGAAAAAATATAGCAAGTATTGAAATAAGGTTTTGGGAAAAGTTCTTTCCATACCTGGCCGGTGACGTCGACGGGACTTCCAAAGGCCTACCTTATGCTGAGTTCTAACTCGCCAAAGATTTTCCAAGTCCCCCCCTCGCCCCCCCCACACACACCCGGTACTCGACAGTAGTCGAAGACACATGCGGTCTTTCTATTCTCTAAAGGACCTCCAATTTCAAAACTCGTTAAAGGTTTGACCTCCAATATGCCACGCGTCAGCACCATGTGCCTTGAAATATCTACCAAGTTCAAAATTTGACAAAGAATTGATGAGTCCTTGCATAGAGAACTCGACAAAGAAAGTATACCACACGTCAATGCCGCACATGGCATTGGTCTGCCGAAGTTAAAAATCGGCAAATATGTGTGCCATGTGGCATCACCATTAAGGGTTTGTCACGTTTACCACGCAAGTTTTTTTGAGTTCTCCCGGACATGCACTCTGCAACTATTGTTTGCAATCATATCAAGTTCTCGATAATAAAATGTCAACAATATTCTTAATTGCCGACCCAACCCAGCGGAGTCCTCTTTACCAAGGGGGGAAATCGGCAAACACACTTACGAGTCGTTTTACTGCATTCCCGAGTTGCCAAGAAACTCAGCAACGCAGGCTATTCTAGTAGTGCACCTTGATTAGGCGGCGGAGATCGATGACCCCTGAAGGAACAACGAGGAGGTGAATCTCTCCTGTTCGGTAGCCACGTGTGCCCCTACCTTCTTTTCAAGGATTCCTTGGTGTTTCGGTCCTCATCCGTACTCCAGATGGCGGCGGAGCTCCACCACCTAGCGATGACCGTCCGACGAATTGTGTGGCATGTACAGCAGTAGTATCTCCAACCACATCACACCAATATTAAAAAAAAACAGTAAGACAGGAGAAACAATTACTGGGAGCAATTTAAAATTAACACGCGGGACATGAAGGGGTAATTCTCTTTTTCCATGGGGCATTTCCATTGTGTTGTGCATCAAGAGATGATTTAATTGCTTTTCAGAGATACGAAACCAATTTGCTACAAGTCGAGCAGGATCATTAAATGATTTAGTCCAAACATCAACCGGTAATCTTTGATTTACCCACAAAACCTCGGTAATTTACGGATCAACAGATGTTCATTCCAAGTGTATCATGGAAATTTATTGACTTCTATTAGCCTTTCATCGCACCTCTCAGGGATAACAAAACAACACCTGACAGTTACAACCCTTTTCGCGAAGCTTAAGATAATTGCATCTCTGGGCACAACATTGATAACTTTCCACTAACACGCCAGGGACGTGACTTTCTGTTCACAGTCTCATCAATAACAGGGCTTGGGATTGACATCGCTTGCACCAGTTCTTCATACTGGAAAAAATACAGATATAATAATAATAATAATAATAATTATTATTATTATTATTATTATAATAGTGATGATGATGATGATGATGATGATGATGATGATAAAAATATAATAATAACTACTCATAGTTTAGAAGGCATGCACGTGTATCTAGGTCGTCGATTTGATTTATATAAAATATATTGTTTAACATAAAAATTATATCATTAGAAAATAGAACATCTAAAGTTTCTAATGTGTTTTTTAGTTATATATGCTTCTCATTAAGTTGGTCAAATTGACAACCTAGATACACATGCCGGACTTATAAACTGAGACGGAGGAAGTATTATTATTTCTTATAAGCCTAGGAAAATTTGTGTTCTGTGTCACACAACACTAGTTTCGATTCATCATAAGACCAGGCTGGTAACATGCATCTATCTAGTTCATTACCTTCTTGTTTAGTCCAGGTAATATGCCAGTAAAGAAATCTATCTCATCCTCGAGACCAGATTTTTAAGAGCTTCGTTCAGCAGGAGATGCATTATTACCAACCTGCAAAGCTTCCACATTATTTTTCAGCTTCTCCGTATGTGACTTGCATAGTGAAATAGCATGTTCACAATACGGAATCCCATCTTCGGGCATGGACCCCAACTCCAAGGCAAAACATATGCGAAAGTATCTGAGGCCGAGTTAAGGAAATTAACAAAGCTAATATCCACAACATACAATCATTATCTAAAGTACTAAAGTCATATTTTCCTTGTACACATAAAATAGCATGTCTATTTACGCAAGTGAAGGAACCTCTGCAAGAGTTTGGGTCAACCCAATGTAATTGGAAACAAACATGTATAACATAATAAAAACGACACCTCTACCCACGTAATCTTCAGCTTAGCTGAACAAAATGTAGTCCCCCAAAACCAGTAAATACACGCAGAGAAAAAGGCATGGCCACACTTGGGTTGCAAATATGCTGCTTTATGCAGTTATACTACGATGATGCAAACAATTGACACGGTCATTTCCAAAAGAAGGATACATTTCAATCATTCGGGGATGATCAGGTTCAACTAGATTCTTCAGGATGGATAAAGCTTTGAAGTACAAACCAAGGAAGCTGTCTAAGTGACCTGTAAATAAATCAAATAGGGGGGCATGAATATAAATATCATCCAATAGTTAAGGGCAGGAATAACTAACAAAACATAGACCACCTTTATGTTCCAAATAGACATCAGCCTGAGCAAAAAGGATTTTAACTTTCTGCATAGTATTCTCTGGGCTCTTCTCAAGTATGGCTCTGGCAAGACTGAACAATTTCATGGCCGAAACCAAATCAGAATGAGCTTGATCGCCTGCCAAGTTAAAGTAATTATCATCATCCTTGCAATCACTGATTTCGTTCTCCTAATATTTATAAGTATTTACCATGGGGGTAAGAATGCACATTGAAAAGGACAATCAATTATACTCCCCCCATCGTTGATGTTAGGTGCATCTTTGGGGTATGGTAAGAAAGGCAGTGAATAGGCAGGATATTTCATACAGAAATACCCCTATTTAGTCTAGTGATTAGATACATACAGGTAACAAATTATTTATCCTTTAATGTATCTTGGCCCACAACACGATCAGAGGAAGCCTTCCGACAAATAATAGGACCTCGGTTTACTTTACTAACAGAATCAGCAATTCAAGGAATGGTCAAAATACTCCTAAAAGCTGGAATTTCTTTAAAAAAGAAGTACACCTTGAATTAAGGAACGCAGGGAGTAATACGGCTCGACAACTCATAAAATTAAAAACAAAGTCCACACAGCCAACAACAAAAAACACCAACAGAACAAAGCACATCTTTAGGAATGCCTAAATGATGCACCTTTAATAGCAAAAACCCATAATGACCGATTTAAATCTGTATACAGTGATCATAGAAGTGCACATCTCCATTTAAAGAAAATAGTTATGACTCTAAAGGAAATGGGACACTAATTTTTCAAATGATTAAATTGTCGGGAAACGTCGCATGGGAAACAAAAAAATTCCTACGCACACGCAAACCTATCCATGGTGATGACCATCTACGAGAGGGAGAGTGGATCTACGTACCCTTGTAGATCGCTAAGCGGGAAGCGTTAAGAAACGCGGTTGGTGTAGTCGAACTTCTTCGCGATCCAAATCGCCGAACGTCCCACGATCCAATCACGAACCGTCCCGCGAACACATCATGATCCGTCCCGCGAACTCATCACGATCCATCTCATGATCTTGATCATGATCTGTCCCGCGAACTCATCACGATCCGTTCCGTGATCACATCACGAACCGTCTCGCGATCTCGATCACGGTCCTTCCGATCTAGCGCCGAATGGACGGCACCTCCGTGTTCAGCACACGTGCAGTTTGATGACGATCTCCACCGTCTCGATCCAGCGAGAGAAGGTAGAGAGGAGAGAGAGTTCACCGGCAGCGTGACGGTGCTCCGGTGATGGTGGTGGAGCAATTCCGGAAGGGCTTCGCCTAAGCACTGCAGAAAACCGATCTAGAGGAGAAACTATGCACCCGTGTAACGCGTAGCACGTGGCCGGAAATTCTGTCCAAAAACCACCCAATCCACTAGTATATATAGGAGGAGAGGAGAGGAGAGGCATCCAAGGCCTTTGGGTCGGCCGAAATAGGAGGTGGGAAGCAATCCTACTTCACCTCCAATCCTAGTTGGAGTAGGATTGCCTCCTATTGGCTGATTTTTCCACTTTTTGCTTTAGGACTTTCTCTCCTGCGCCATGGGCTTTTGTGGCTATTTTCCCAGCCCACTAAGGGCTGGTTATTATTCTCCCACAGCCCATGGACCTCTTGGGGTCGAAATACCCCTTCCGGAGGCCTCCCGGTACACTACCGACACTCCCGGTATACTACCGATGAGCCCGAAACTTTTTCGGAAACCAAACTGGGACTTCCTATATATGAATCTTTACCTCCGGACCATTCCGGAGCTCCTCGTGACGTCCGGGGTCTCATCCGGGACTCCAAAAAAACTTCGGTCACCACCATACATAACTCTACACTACCGAAACGTCACCGAACCTTAAGTGTGCAGACCCTGCGGGTTCGAGAACTATGTAGACATGACCGAGACACCTCTACGATCAATAATCAATGGCGGGACCTGGACGTCCACATTGGTTCCTACATATTCTACGAAGATCTTTATCGGTCGAACCTCTATGTCAAGGATTCAGTTAATCTCGTATAACGTTCCCTTTGTTCTTCGGTATGTTACTTGCCCGAGATTCGATCGTCGGTATCTCCATACCTAGTTCAACCTCGTTACTGGCAAGTCTCTTTACTCGTTCCGTAATACAAGATACCATGACTAACACTTAGCCACATTGCTTGCAAGGCTTGTTGTGATGTTGTATTACCGAGTGGGCCCTGAGATACCTCTCCGTCACACGGAGTAACAAATCCCAGTCTCGATCCATGCCAACTCAACAGGCACCATCGTAGATACCTGTAGAGCACCTTTATAGTCACCCAGTTACGTTGCGACGTTTGATACACACAAGGCACTCCTCCAATATCCGTGAGTTGCATGATCTCATGGTCATAGGAACATATACTTGACATGCAGAAAACAGTAGCAATAAACTGACACGATCATATGCTATGTTTGTAGTTTGGGTCTTATCCATCACATCAGTGTCCTAATGATGTGATCCCGTTTTCAAATGACATCTCATGTACATGACTAGGAAACCTTAACCATCCTTTGATCAACGCGCTAGTCCATTAGAGGCATACTAGGGACATGGTTTTGTCTATGTATCCACACATGCATTTAAGTCTCCGATCAATACAATTATAGCATGGATAATAAACGATTATCATGAACAAGGAAATATGATAATAACTAATTTATTATTGCCTCTAGGGCATATTTCCAACAGTCTCCCACTTGCACTAGAGTCAATAATCTAGTTCATATCACCATGTGATTCGAATTGTTATGAATCTAACACCTAATGAGTTCTGGGGCTCGATCATGCTTTGCTTGTGAGAGAGGTCTTATAGTCAACGGGTCTGCGATATTCAGATCCATGTGTACTTTGCAAATCTCTATGTCAAACCGTAAACACTGCTACCACACTTCCCTCGGTACTATTCCAAATGGCTGCTCCACTATACGTATCCAGATTGCTACTACGACTCATCCGGATTAGTGTTAAAGCTTGTATCGACGTAACTCCTTACGACGAACTCTTTATCACCTCCATAATCGAGAAACATCTCCTCAGTCTCTTAGTTACTGAGGATAATCTTGACCGATGTCCAGTGATCCACTCCTGGTTCACTCTTGTACCCCCTGACGGACTCATGGCAAGGCACACACAGGTGCGGTACATAGCATGGCATAATATAGAGCCTATGGCTGAGGCATAGGGGACGACGTTCGTCCTTTCTCTTTCTTCTGCCATTGTCGAGCTTTGAGTCTCACTCAACTTTCACACCTTACAAATCAGGCGAGAACTCTTTCTCTGACTGATCCATTTTGAACTCTTTCAAAATCTTGTCAAGGTATGCACTCATTGAAAGTCTGATCAACTCATCCTTGATCTATCTCTATAGATCTTGATGCTCAACAATTAGGTAGTTTTATCCAGGTTTTACTTTGACAATCACTTTCCAAACAACTGTTTATGCTTTCCAGAAATTCTACATTATTTCTGATCAACAATATGTCATCCACATATACTTATCAGAAATTCTATAGTGCTCCCACTCACTTTATTGTAAATAAAAATTTCTCGTAAACTTTGTATAAACTCAAAAACTTTGATCAACTCATCAAAGCGTGTATTCCAACTCCGAGATGCTTGCTTCAGTCCATAGAAGGATCACTGAAGCTTGCTCACCTTTTAGCATCCTTAGGACTGACAAAACCTTCTGGTTGTATCACATACAACCTTTCCTCAAGTAAACCGTTAAGGAAACGATGTTTTGACATCCATCTGCCAGATTTCATAATTGAAAATGCAGCAACTACTAACATAATTCCAACAGACTTTTAGCATCGTACGAGTGAGAAAGCCTCATCGCAGTCAACTCCTTGAACTTGTCACAAACATCTTTGCAACAAGTCGAGCTTTACAAATGGTGATATTTACCATCAGTGTCTGTCTTCATTTTAAAGATCCATATGTACTCAACGACCTGCTGTCCAACGAGCAAGTCTACCAAAGTCTATACTTGGTTTTCATACATGGATCCTATCTCGGATTTCATGGCCTCCAACCATTTGTCAGAATCCAGGCCCATCATCGCTTATCCATAGCTCGTAGGTTCATCGTTGTCCAACAACATGACCTCCAAGACAGGGTTGCTGTATCGCTCACGAGCAGTACACATCCTTGTCGACCTACGAAGTTCGATAGTAACTTGATCCTGAAACTTCATGATCATCATCATTAACTTCCTCTTCAACTAACGTAGGCTTCATAGAAACATCTTTCTGCGTTGCGCTACTCTCTGGTTGAACAAAGGTTTAACAACCTCATCAAGTTCTATCTTCCTCCCACTCAATTCTTTCGAGAGAAACATTTCCTCGAGAAAGGATCGGTTTAAGCAACAAACACTTTGCACTTGGATCTGAGATAGAAGGTTCACCCAACTGATCTTAGGGTATTCTATGAAGATGCATTTGTCCGCCTTGGGTTCGACCTCATTAGGTGAAAACATTTTCCACACAAGTGTCGCAGCCCCAAACATTAAGAAATGACAGCTTAGGTTTCTATCAAACCTTAATTCACGCGGTGTTATCTCAACGGATTTAGATGGTGCCCTTTTTAAAGTGAATGTAGTTGTCTCTAATGCATAACCCCAAAATTATAGTAGTAAAACGGCAAGAGACATCATAGCACGCACCATGTCCAATAGAGCATAACTATGATGTTCGGACACACCATCACACTATGGTATTCCAGGTGGCGTTTAGTTGTGAAACAACTTTCACATTGTATTAAGTTGTATGCCAAACTCGTGACTCAGATATTCACCTCCATGATCATATCGCAGTCATTTTTATCTTCTTGTCATGATGATCTTTAAACTTCACTTTGAATTTGCTTGAACCTTTCAAACGATTCAGACTTGTGTTTCATTAAGTAAATATACACTATATCTACTCAAATCATTAGTGAAGGTAAGAAAATAACGATATCCACTTCACGCTACAAGACTCACTAGATTGCATACATCAACATGTATCATTTCCAATGAATCACTTGTCTGCTCCATCCAACGGGGTCCTTTAGTCATCTTGCCCAAGAGGCATGGTTCGCATGCCTCAACCGATTCGAAATCGAATGAGTCCAAATATCCATCATCATGGAGTTTCTTCATGCGCTTTATACCAATATGACATTTTGCGGCAGTGCCACAAGTATGTGGTACTATCATTATTTAACTTTGTATCTTTTGACATCAATGTTATGAACATGTGTATTACTACGATCAAGATTTCAACAAACCATTCTCACTGGGTGCATGACCATTGAAGGTATTATTCATGTAAACAGAATAACTATTATTCTCTGACTTAAATGAATAACCGTATTGCAACAAACATGATCTAATCATGTTCATGCTCAATGCAAAACACCAAATAACATTTATTTAGGTTCGTCACTAATCCTGAAGGTAGAGAGAGCGTGCGATGTTGATCACATCAACATTGGAAACATTTCCAACACACATCGTCACCTCATCCTTAGCTAGTTCTCCGTTTATTCCATAGCTTTTATTTCGAGTTACTAGCATTTAGCAACCGAACCGGTATCCAATACCCAGGTGCTACTAGGAGTACTAGCAAGGTACACATCAATAACTCGTATATCAAATATACTTCTGTTGATGTTGCCAGCCTTCTTATCTACCAAGTATCTAGGGTTGTTTCGCTTCAGCGACCTCTCAGCTCATAATAGAAGCACTTAGTCTCGGGTTTGAGTTCAACTTTGGGTTGCTTCACTGGAGCAGCAACTGACTTGCTATCCATGAAGTTTCCCTCCTTGCTCTTGCCCTTTTCGAAACTAGTGGTTTGATTAACCATCAACACTTGACGCTCCTTCTTGATTTCTACCTTCACGGTGTCAAACATCGCGAACAGCTCAGGGATCAATAATTCTATCCCTGGTGTATTATAGTTCATCACTAAGTTCTAGTAGCTTTAGTGACAGTGACTTGGAGAACTATATCAATCACTATCTTATCTGGAAGATCAACTCCCACTTGATTCAAGCGATTGTAGTACCCAGACAATCTGAGTACATGCTCAACGATTGAGCTATTCTCCTTCATCTTACAGGCAAAGAATCTTGTTGGAAATCTCATATCTCGCAACACAGGCACGAGCCTGAGATCACAATCTCTGCTCCTAGAACATCTCATATGTTCCGTGACATTCAAAATGTTTCGGAGCCTCAATTCTAAGCCATAATGCATGACGCACTAAACTATCAAGTAGTCATCGAAACGTGCCTGTCAGATGTTCACAACATCTATCGACGACGCTAGAGGGGGTGGCGCACCGAGCGGTGCATTAGGGACATAAGCCTTCTGTGCAGCAATGAGGACAATCCTCAGATCACGGACCCAGTCCGCAATATTGCTACAAACATGTTTCAACTCTATTTCTCTAGGAACATATAAAAATTTAAGGGAGCTACAACGCGAACTAGTAATCTACAACATAATTTGCAAAGACACTTTCACTATGTTCATGATAATGAGTTCAATTAATCATATTACTTAAGAACTCCCACTCAAATTGACATCCCTCCGATCATTTGAGTGATACATGATCCAAATTCACCAACTCAAGTCCGATCATCACGTGAGTTGAGGTGGCTGCAATGGTGAACATCATGATGTTGATCATATCCACTATACGACTCATGTTCGACCTTTCGGTCTCTCGTGTTCCGAGGCCATATCTGTACATGGTAGGCTCGTCAAGTTTAACCCGAGTGTTCTGCGCGTGCAAATCTGGCTTGCACCCGTTGTATGTGAACGTAGAGTCTATCACACCCGATCATCACGTGGTGTCTCAACACGACGAGCTTTCGCAACGGTGCACACTCGGGGAGAACACAGTTCATCTTGAAATTCAAGTGAGGGATCACCTTATAATGCTACCGCCGTACTAAGCAAAACAAGGTGCATAAAAGGATTAACATCTCATGCAATTCATAAGTGACATGATATGGCCATGAACTTGTGTTTAAGATCTCCATCTTCAAAACACCGGCATGATCTCCATCGTCACCGGCACAACACCATGAAATCCATCATCTTGATCTCCATCAATGTGTTGCCATTGGGGTTGTGGTGCCAGTCCTGCTTCTACTTCTATTGCTACCGCTTAGCGATAAAGTAAAGCATTACATAGCGCTTAATGATTGACACGCAGGTCATACAATAATTAAAGACAACCCTATGGCTCCTGCCAGTTGCCGTACTCAACGACATGCAAGTCGTGAAATTCTATACATCACATGATCATCTCATACATCACATATATCTCATCATTTAATTGGCCATATCACATCACAACATACCCTGCAAAAACAAGTTAGACGTCCTCCAATTGTTGTTGCATGTTTTACGTGGCTGCTACGGGTATCTAGCAAGAACGATTCTCACCTACCCATAAACCACAACGGTGATACATAGATTGCTTTTCAACCTTCTCAAGGACCGCCTTTGTCGGATCCGATCCAACTAAAGTGAGAGAAACTGTCACCCGCAAGCCATCTAAGCAACAAGTTGCATCGAGGGAACCGGTCTCTCCTAAGCGTACGAGTAATGTTGGTTCGGGCCGCTTCATCTCACAATCCCGCTGAACCAAAATCCGACCAAGGAAGGAAGCAATCTAAGCATCAACGCCCACAAACCTTTTGTGTTCTACTCGAGATCTCATCGAACCATCAACCTAGCTCATGATGCCACTGTTGGGGAACGTCGCATGGGAAACAAAAAAATTCCTACGCACACGCAAACCTATCCATGGTGATGAGCATCTACGAGAGGGAGAGTGGATCTACGTACCCTTGTAGATCGCTAAGCGGGAAGCGTTAAGAAACGCGGTTGGTGTAGTCGAACTTCTTCGCGATCCAAATCACCGAGCGTCCCGCGATCCAATCACGAACCGTTCCGCAAACACATCATGATCCGTCCCGCGAACTCATCACGATCCGTCTCATGATCTTGATCACGATCTGTCCTGTGAAATCATCACGATCCGTTCCGTGATCACATCACGAACCGTCTCGCGATCTCGATCACGGTCCTTCCGATCTAGCGCCGAATGGACGGCACCTCCGCGTTCAGCACACGTGCAGCTTGATGACGATCTCCACCGTCTCGATCCAGCGAGAGGAGGTAGAGAGGAGAGAGAGTTCACCGGCAGCGTGACGGCGCTCCGGTGATGTTGGTGGAGCAATTCCGGCAGGGCTTCGCCTAAGCGCTGCAGAAAACCGATCTAGAGGAGAAACTATGCATCGGTGTAACGGGTAGCACGTGGCCGGAAATTCTGTCCAAAAACCACCCAATCCACTAGTATATATAGGAGAGGAGAGGAGAGGCATCCAAGGCCTTTGGGTCGGCCGAAATAGGAGGTGGGAAGCAATCCTACTTCACCTCCAATCCTAGTTGGAGTAGGATTGCCTCCTATTGGCTGATTTTCCACTTTTTGCTTTAGGACTTTCTCTCCTGCGCCATGGGCTTTTGTGGCTACTTTCCCAGCCCACTAAGGGCTGGTTATTATTCTCCCACAGCCCATGGACCTCTTGGGGTCGAAATACCCGTCCCGGAGGCCTCCCGGTACACTACCGGCACTCCCGGTACACTACCGATGAGCCCGAAACTTTTCCGGAAACCAAACTGGGACTTCTTATATATGAATCTTTACCTCCGGACCATTCCGGAGCTCTTTGTGACGTCCGGGATCTCATCCGGGACTCCGAACAAACTTCGGTCACCACCATACATAACTCTACACTACCGAAACGTCACCGAACCTTAAGTGTGCAGACCCTGCGGGTTCGAGAACTATGTAGACATGACCAAGACACCTCTACGGTCAATAACCAATGGCGGGACCTGAACGTCCACATTGGTTCCTACATATTCTACGAAGATCTTTATCGGTCGAACCTCTATGTCAAGGATTCAGTTAATCCCGTATAACGTTCCCTTTGTTCTTCGGTATGTTACTTGCCGGAGATTCGATCGTCGGTGTCTCCATACCTAGTTCAACCTCGTTACTGGCAAGTCTCTTTACTCGTTCCGTAATACAAGATCCCGTGACTAACACTTAGCCACATTGCTTGCAAGGCTTGTTGTGATGTTGTATTACCGAGTGGGCCCTGAGATACCTCTCCGTCACACGGAGTAACAAATCCTAGTCTTGATCCATGCCAACTCTACAGACACCATCGGAGATACCTGTAGAGCACCTTTATAGTCACCCAGTTACATTGCGACGTTTGATACACACAAGGCACTCCTCCGATATCCGTGAGTTGCATGATCTCATGGTCATAGGAACATATACTTGACATGCAGAAAACAGTAGCAATAAACTGACACGGTCATATGCTATGTTTGTAGTTTGGGTCTTATCCATCACATCATTCTCCTAATGATGTGATCCCGTTGTCAAATGACATCTCATGTACATGGCTAGGAAACCTTAACCATCCTTTGATCAACGAGCTAGTCCATTAGAGGCATACTAGGGACATGGTTTTGTCTATGTATCCACACATGCATTTAAGTCTCCGATCAATACAATTATAGCATGGATAATAAACGATTATCATGAACAAGGAAATATGATAATAACTAATTTATTATTTCCTCTAGGGCATATTTCCAACATAAATAACGCCTGTAACACATAATGTGCAAAAGGATGAGCAAATCCCTGGCCTCCCTTACCATGATAGTTTCGTGGGATACCTTTAATGAGAAAAATATGATTGTTTCCGCAACAAAACATCAGCATGTAACGTGCTACCACGAATGTGAAACGAGGCCGGAAACCATAGGGGGTAAGCATGTCGAGAGAGCAGGTTTTTGTATGGTTTTGACCCATTCTTAGGGCTACTGGTCTACAAAACCTTTTTCTTGACTAATGAATGTGGCAACTATTTTGCCACTTTTCGAAGAAGAAACAACTTATATGTATTAAAGGTTAGCCCATGGAAGCTTATTGCAAAGAGGGGGGGGGGGGGGGGTAAACAAGTGCGTCATAGTTCTGTATCTCTTTGATATGGTATTTCTATTCCATGTGTACCAGTAAGAATGTGAAAGCCATATACCTAAATCTGTTAGGCAAACAGCTGGCATATTGCAATTGGCAGGATTTCAGAATATGGTCAACCCAAAAGCAAGGCTTTTATTAGGAATAAAAGCACATTTTCCACTCTAAAAAAACATTTTTCTGCTTCCTACGAGTCCACGGCATCATCTGTTATAATGAATAAGACCAAGTTGAACCGTCAAAAAATTAGGAAAGTAACATAAATCAAATAGTCAGCAATAAACACTGATTGTGAGAATTCCAGCGCCTACTCCGCAAAACAGTTCCAAGTCCACACGAGACTTACTTCACAAATATGCAGGAGTAGACTACTAAGTACAAGTTCATTGATGATACTCTTTACTAGGTTTTAATAAACAAAAAGGATGGTGTCATCACCGACTTAAATACATACGATAATTATGCTACTCAGTGTGTCTATATAAATGTGTAGGGAAAGGGTTAGTGAAATACCTTGTCTGGAATCACATTCCTCCGAAGTTGGAGCATCTTCATCCTTTCTACTAGATATCTTTTTGTTTTGGGTATAACCTTTGGTGGTTGTATTTTTAACAGGCTTTTCACTTGATTCAGTCCTGGGAACATTACATAAAGATACCGTCGCATCCTAAGCTTTGCGTAGCAAGGCATATCCATATTTGTAATATGTGCTTACACACTCTGGAGCAAATTGTCCATAACATGCAACCCTAGGTGACAACAGAAATGTAAATTGTTAGTGTATAATTAATAAGGTTATAACTCATGTTACAGTCATAACACAAGACACAAAAATGCAACGTAATCTTAGATAGACCATGACATGAAGAATTCGATATTTGATGCACTAACTAGACTACGTTGACATCCTTGCACTACTAATGCTTGTGCAGACTATAGTTCTGAAATGTATATAATAAACGTTACAGCTTTGAAACTCTTGCAGGTAGCAAGTACAAGCATATAGCAATAGGATTTCCAAAATATATTGGATAACATCTATCCCTAGTTGCACTTTGATTGATGTCCACTGTAATAAAATAGATCCCAGGTTCAAACTCCCAAGTAAGTCTACATAGTAATACTCCCTCTGTACCTCATTTCACGGCTCACACAATTTTCTTTAAAATGAAATATGATTAACAAAACGTGTGATATATTTCACAAATATGATATCATCAGATTTGTCCTCGAACAAAGTTTCCAATGGCATAAATTTTATGATATATATAGAAAATATTATTAATTAAAAATGTGATCAAAATTAAATCACATAAAACGAGGATGCCATGTAATTAAATGGGGACAGAGGTAGTACAGTTCTATTTGCACTCACTGATCTCTCAAACATTAACAAACATGATCTCTAGCTAGGGGTTACCATCAATCACAAGAGAAACATAAACAGCACGGTACACACAACCACATTACCGTACGGCATCAATAAGCTCATCTGCAAAGCGATGATTAAATGCTAAAATGAACTACTCCCTCCGTCTCATAATGTAAAATGTTTTTTGACACTACCATAGTAGTGTCAGTAGTGTCAGAATAACGTCTTACATGGAGGGGGTAATTAAGAGACATGGCGGTTTCGTCAAGAAATTAAACGAACTAAGACACATGGCATTAACAACAAATTAAAGAGGGTACTGAAATGATTGTAATTAAAAAACAACAGTGCAACTTGCAGTTCCATGGGATGTTTGGAACAAGAAGCCTAACATGATTTTGTGGGAATGGCCGAGGCAGTCGACGGCATCAACGAAATCCCCCTCCTTGAAGGCCTTGGACCCCTGGTACAACAAGTCATTCACCCGCTGGAGTGCTTTCTCCTCCTTCCCAACTCCCACACCAACTTGTTTCTGGAGCTTACAACTTGGAGTATAGAAGCTAATGACTGGAATCAAAGGTCCGGAAAGACAGTCCTCGCACACCTTCCTCACACGCTCCGAACGGAGCTCAATTGTGAAGACACCGGCAACCGTGCTCACGAAAATGTTGTTTGCTCCATCGGCGAAACCCACAGCATTTGGTGATTTTTGCAAAGATTCGATATCAGCAGCACCAATGGGGAGCAAATTGGCCAGGTCGATGACCCTGGTCTGTACCCATTGATTATCCTGCAGCTCCCACAGGTAGAGACGCGACTCGAAGGCCATGGCAGCTCCCAGCCCACCGTTCCCGACCGGCATGAGCATAATTCTTCTGTGGAACGACCACTCCGGCAACGGCGGTGATTGTAAGATTTTCAGGCGGTGATTGGCCATGTCATCCTCGAGGATAAACCCCAGCCGACTGTTCGCCAAGTACAGGTGGGAGCTCCCCACGAGCACCGCCGGATCCTCGACATCAAGGGAGAATTCCATGGTGGTCGGATCGCCCCAAGTGTCAGTCTGCGACGAGTACACGCAGGCCAACCTTTGGCTGTCCTCGTTTATGCCTGTGAAGAGGACACGGAAGGGACCTCCGTGGCAGGCGCGGTGGTCGCAGCCGTCAGCCGCGCAGAGCACGGCCGCGTTCACGAAGTGGACCTTGTGCTGAGAGGGCGCCGGCAAGCGCAGCTGGTATCCGGTGATTGGCTCCCACAGAAGGAGGTCCCAGGGTCCCTCCCCTGACGCGGAGATGAAGAGGGCCCGTCCGTGGCGGCAGTCGAGGATCCGCCAGAATCGGCGGTCGGGGACGGGGAGGGAGAAGGGCGTCGCGGTAGCCGGGACGAAGCGGGGGTAGCCCTTCGAATTGTCGGGGAAACCCAGCACTGGGGGCGCCCCATGGAGCTCGTGCAGCCGGCGGAGGATGGCAGGGCCGGAGGCGGCGTCGCTCCAGGGCTTGCAGACGAGTGAGGCCGGGAGGAGGCAGGACGGGTCGCCCGGAGGGAAGCGCACGCGGATCTCCTCGACAAGGTCGTCCGGGAACGCCGCCCGCTTGTCCAGGTGGAGTGGCGCCGCCATGCTCGCGGTGGTTAGGGCTAGATCTGGGTCTGCGTGTGTGGGCTTGAGGGAGGGAGGACTGATTAATCCGCTCGTTCGATGGGCTAAACCAGATCCGAACGAGGTTCCGCGTTTTCCCCGTGTTCCCAAGTGAGAACTGCTCTTCTTCTTTTTAGGGATGCCGTAATTGCGTGCTGTATTAATTGGGCAAAATTATACTCCACAGAAATAAGAATTGCTCTTCTTCTTTTTTAGGATAGTCAGAATTCCTTTTTAGCCCGACCTCACCAGCTGCTCCTGATGTTTTTTTTTTCCTTGGTCATCTGACGCCTCTCACTAGACATAACATATGGCAGTAGAGATCAGATCACAATGACGAACATCCAATAACAGAGGAGTTTTCACATTATAATTTAGCAATAGGTTGCCGCTCGAGCAGCGATGAGCCTCCCCTTTTCCATCGAGCATCTTTTTTTTGGTGGGTTCTTTCCATCGATCAGCGTCCCTGATGCACGAGACCCGCTAGACAGCGACACCGCCAATGCCAGCGCTGCCCAGCCGCCCGAAAGGACCAAGCGGCCCAACCAAAACATCTACGAGGCGGAGTGGGCTAACTGAGGCCCATGACCAGCACTACTTCAGGGGACGCGCAAGGCAAAGAGGGCATCCAGAGGATCAGGCATGACCCGGCGGCGGCTACCCTAGCTTTCCTGTTCTAGTTTCCTCCCCCACAAAAGCTATTTCCCCCCCCCCCCCCCCCCCAATTCATGTAATTCGATTGTAAGCTAGTACTTCAGAGAGTGATATAGATCAATTGCCCACTGTTACCCTAACATCTCGTATAAGAGACCAGGCCAAATTCCCTTCCCTACACTCTGGATCAGTTCATCGAGACCCGACGCATGCGTCCGGCCCGATCTCAATTGGCAGCCATGGATTCGTCAATCCAAGCCTTCTTGGATCGTCGCGATGTGACTCTAAAGTCCCACTCCAAGTCCATCGCCAAGATCTAGGCCTCGACGGCCAAAATCGACGATCTCCTCGCCTCGCACCCCGATCTAGAGCGGAGAGTCTCCAATTTGGGCAACACAGTCGCGGCACTCCAGCTCGCGCAGTCGGCACCAAGCAAGGAGGGCAAGGAGAATCAACCGCCTGCTCTCAACTTATCTCCACCAGGGATGTCTGGCGCCCACATCAGGCCTGGAACCGGCACGGTCGACACTTCCTAAGGGCCAGGTGGCCACGGAGTCTTCAACGTTCCTCGGGGGCCACCAACGGCATCATTCCAGACACCGTCGCCGCCGCCCCCAGCATCGGGTCAGTACAATTCCCTGGCAACCTCCCCCTCTGCTTTGTCCCCATTCGCGCATGCTAGCCAACTCCTCTCGGGCCTCGTCCAAACCCATCCATCCATCTCTTTTCCGTAGTTTATGAGTGACAATCCGAATCCGTGGAAGACCTTATGCGAGCAATACTTTCAGATGTTTGGAATTTTACCTTCCTTTTGGGTACCCATGGCAGCTCTTAATTTCTAGGGGTCGGCCTCTGTCTGGCTACAGTCCATTCAGAAATGCCTTGCTGGTTTCGATTGGGAATCGTTTTCATCCCATCTTTGTACCCGTTTTGGGCATGATCGGCACCAAACGCTGATCATGCAGTTTCATACTGCCCGCCAAACATCTATAGTAGCTCATTACATTGAACATTTTAAGCTGATTATCAACCATTTCGGGATTGTGGAGGATATCTGTGTTGTGGTGCTGGTTCAACGCCCCCCTGATTTTGATACAGCTTGCGCGTTGGTGCTACTTCAAGAGGAGGTGGTCGATGGCGCGTTTGGCACTCTGCCCAGGCCGCCCGACATCACACCACGTTCAGCCATTCCTCTGCCACCGCCCCCTCCACCGGTGCGTGCAGTACCGGCGGCACCGACGACGGATCTACAGGCCACAAACACGGCTCGTGCGGACATCTCCAAGCTCAAAACCCCGCGGGATTACCGACACGCCCGCGGCCTAAGCTTCAAGTCTGGCGAGAGGTGGGGCATGATCATGTGTGCCCCACTTTGGTGCAATTGCACGTTGTCGAGGAGCTGCTCGACATGTTCGACATCGACAACTTCATCAACACCCAAGTCAAGCAGGACGATCATGCGCACGATGTGGTCATGGCAATCACTCTCTCGGCTGTGGTGGGTGGGGTTTCTGCCAAGGCGTTTCAGCTGCGTTCTTGGATACAAGAGGGCAAGGTGCTGCTACTGGTCGATTCCGACAGTTCCAACCCGTTCGTTGACGCACGCATGCCGGCTCCCTCACTGGCGTACAACTGCTTCCCAAGCCTGGGCTTGTACGTGTCGCTGATGGTGGAGAAATGATCTGCTCTACTTTCGTCCCAAGTTGTGTGTTGTACTCTCAAGGGCATGAGTTCTTCACAGATTTGAAGGTTTTGGCTATGTGCACCTATCATGCTATATTGGGTATGGATTGGCTCGAGGAGCATAGTCCCATGGTGGTCGATTGGCGTGCTCGCTTCATCGAAATTCAAACTTCAGCAGGGCCTCTTCGTTTGGTTGGACACGATGCTGCGTCCACTTCTTGTGAGTCTATCAACAACATTCAGCTGCAAGGGTTGTGCAACAAAGGAGCTATCTCTCGTATCATTCACCTGAGTGTGCTGGCACCCATACCGAAGCAGTCGACACCAATTCCAGCTTGCATGCAGTCAGTTATTGATGAGTTCCCACACGTCTTTACAGAGCCAACAGAAATTCCACCTCGCCGAGCCTATGACCACAGAATTCCTCTCATTCCCGGGGCGCGGCCTGCCAATATCAGGCCACACCGCAACAAGCCGGATCACAAGACGGAAGCTGAAGCACAAGTGGAAGAGCTGCTGCGATCTGGAGAGATTCAGAGGAGCACAAGCCCATTCTCTTAACATGTCATCCTGGTCAAGAAAAAATATGGCACATGGCGCCTGTGCATCGACTACCGGCACCTCAATGCACTCACGATGGTCGCCAAATATCCCGTGCCTGTCATCGAAGAGCTCCTGGACGAACTCCACAGTGCAGCTTGATTTTCCAGACTGGACCTCCGCGCGGGTTATCATCAGATTCACCTAGCACCTGGGAAGAGTACAAAACGACATTCCAAACCCACCAGGGTCATTTAGAGTTCAAGGTGGTTTCCTTCGGACTTGCAGGAGCACCCGCTACCTTCGTGGGCGCCATGACAACAACCCTCAAGCTAGTCAACCGCGTTTGTGTGTTGTCTTTCTTTGACGATATACAGGTTTTCAGTGCATCACTGTCGAACCACGTCAGTCACCTGCGCCAGGTTTTGGAGCTGTTGCACAAAGACAGCTGGAAGGTTAATCTCAGCAAGTGCGCTTTTGGTCAACAACAGATTTCATTCCTGGGACACACCATTAGCGCCCAATGGGTCTCCACCGAGCCGTCCACGATTGCAGCAGTGATGGGCTGGACATCCCCGTCCGATGTGAAGGGTGTCTACGGTTTCTTGGGACTCGCAGGCTATTATCATAGATTTGTTCAGAATTTGGGGGTGATTGCTCGTCCCTTGTTCTACTTGCTCAAGAAAGGGGTTCCCTTCCTCTCGACATCAACCACAGAGACATCATTTCAGGTCTTTAAGCAGCTACTGGTTACTGCAGCGGTCTTGGCATTGCGAGATTTCAAAAAGCCCTTGACGATCGAGACAAATTCCAGTGACCGTGGTATTGGCACCATTCTCCAACAAAAAGGACACCCGATAGCCTTCATGAGCAAAGCTCTCAGTCCTCGTTACCAATGGTTGTCCACTTACAAGAAGGATTACCTAGACATCATCATGGTCGTGGACCAGTGGTACCCGTACCTCCAGCATGCAGAATTTGACATACTCACGGACCAAAAGAGTCCGATTTACTTAGAGGAGCAGCGCCTGACCACTCCCTGGCAGCAAAAGGCATTTATGAAGCTGCTGGGCTTGCGCTATCGTATCCGTTACAAGAAAGGGATTGAGAATGCGGGTGTTGATGCCTTATCAAGAGCTGAACCGGCAGAAACCTTGACCAGCATGGCTAGAAGATGTGGCTAACAACTACAACAAGAACCATCAAGCCTCTCATCTGTTGGAACAGTTAGCTCTCCGTGAAGACCCGAAAGGTAGATTCTCTCTGCAACAGGGTCTCATCCACTTCTGTGGCAGAATCTGGCTTGGAGGAAACACTCAAATCCAACAAAAAAATATCTCGGCCTTCCATGACAACCAAGTGGGGGACAGTCTCGCTTTCCAGCAACATACAAGCGAATCCGCTGGTTGTTTGCATGCGCCAAGATGAAGACACAAATTCTGCAATATGTGCGATGCTGTCAGTTATGTCAATAGGCCAAACCAGACCGTGCAGCATCTCCAGGGTTACTGCTGCCTCTGCCCATCCCAAACCAGCCCTGGGAGCTCATTTTTATGGACTTCATCGATGGCCTGCCATAGTCTAATAAGTTCAACTGCCTGCTAGTGATTATGGATAAGCGCACCAAATTCGCCTATTTCTTGCCGCTAGCCCATCCATGCAAAGCAGCATCCGTGGCCAAACTTTACATGCATCAGATATACATGGTGCATGGCCTCCCCAAAGCTATCGTCTCCGACAGAGATCGAGTCTTCACGAGTCACTTCTGGCAGGAATTCTCCGCGAGGCAGGGACCGAGCTTCGACTCAGCACAGCTAACCATCCGCAGACAGATGGGCAAACAGAGTTGTTAACCAGTGCATCGAGACATTCCTCCATTGCTTCAACCCAAGCATGCCCACGATGTTGGAGCTTCTGGATACCACTTTCACAGTTCCGGTACAACAATGCCCATCACTCAGCCATCGGGATGTCACCTTTCAAACCTCATCATTGGGGGATGATAGTTGCGAGTACCTGCTCTGTCCTAGCGCTCCAATTAATACTGGCTTGACGAGCGTGCCACGGTCCAGGCCCTCTTGCAGCAACAATTAAATAGAGCACAACAATTGATGAAGGAGCGGGCTGACAAGAAACGTTCATTTCGTACCTTCGCGGTGGGAGAGCAAATTTATCTCAAGCTCCAGTCGTACATTCAATCCTTGGTGGCACCGCGACCAAACCACAAGTTGGCCTACAAATTTTTTGGGCCTTACACAATCATCAACAAGATTAACGAGGTGGCATGCAAACTCCAGTTGCCTCCGCACGCCATGGTGCATCCCGTGTTTCATGTCTCGCTATTGCGTCGCGTCCTCCTTCCGGGTATGGCAGTCGAACTTCAACTTCCTCTATGTCCTGATGATCTCGCTGTCCCAGTCACAGTCCTGCAAACCCGCTGGCCCAAGAAGAATGGTGGAGTCCGAGAACAAGTAAAATTGAAGCGGTCCAATTTTGACCACCTCGGCACAATTTGCAAAGAAAAAGCAAGCCTAATGGCGTGGTTCCCGCATGCATGGGCTTGGGGGAAAGGCTCTTCGCAAGAAGAGGGGGATCCTAGCGCCCCTGACGCACGGGACCCACTAGACAGCGACATCGCCAACGCCAGTGTTGCCCAACGGTTTGAAAGGACCAAGCGGACCAACCAGAACATATACGGGCCGGAGTGGCCTAACTGAGGCCTATGACCAACACTACTTCAGGCGACGCGCAAGGCAGGGAGGGCATCCAGAGGATCAGGCATGACCCGACGTCCACTACCCTAGCTTTCTTGTTCTAGTTTCCTCCACCGCAAGAACTATTTTTCACCAATTCATGTAATTCGATTGTAAGCTACTACTTTGCAGAGTGATATAGATCGATTCCCCACTGTTATCCTAACAAAACATCTACATTCCCTCAATTGTCTCCACCATGCCCTCAATTGTCTCCACCATGCCCAGGCTATAGGCCATATCTCCATCATACACGCACATTGGAACATCGCATTTCGGATACTTTCAGGATTCAAATTACGGAAGGGCGCTGACAATTGTTGATCATGTGGCCATTAGCAAGTTCACGTTGGCTTCGAATTGCAAGTGTTGGGATGTTTGAGGGACCAAATTATACTCCACAACTTAGTTGTACTAGATTATCCCACATATTGTAGGCTTATAATCTTATTTCCATGCTGATGATCAGGGGCGAAGCTAGGAAAAAATAAACTCAGTGCACAACTTAAGCATCCAAACAACAGCTTGCAATAGAAAATGTACCAATTTACAAAAGTCTGCTAATATGGTATTCAAATTGAATTCAATCATCAAGTAAAAATAAGTAAATTAGAAATGAAATTTGTTAACCTAGTCATTCGCACTTGAGATCCCTACGGGAAAATCATACTTTGCCTTGTAGCTCAAGGTAAGCCGTGTGTAGAAACACTCATATTTGACTTACTGGATCATACGACGAGTGTAGAATGAAAAAACATGACAAATCCAGCCCTTACCCGTCTTACAGGTGGCGGGGATTCTTAGTGACAATTTCCCACACGCACAATATATCTCCATACCCCCCCCCCCCCGAATCGAGGAGCTCCCCCCCAGACCCTCTATCCGCCCCCAAATCAAGCCACCACAGCGAAGGCCCCAAGGACCTCTGCTTTCACTGACACTGAGAAGGCCTCGAGGTCCTCCCTCTGCCATCCCCTCCTCGATATCTTGCGCTCAGCTGTCGACCATCGCCTCATGACTCTCCCTCAATCGTTCCTCGGTAGTTGACGCCCTGCCCCTCTGCCCCGCCTATCGACACCTCGCCACCAACTCTCTCTCTCTCTCTCTTCCTCCCTCCTCCCTGTTGTGTTGCCTCGCCGGCTTAGGTAGGTATAGGTGCAAATTTTCATGCTGACAGTAAACTTAGCACGAACAACAAGAATGTGCAAAACCAGGGACATGGAGAATTTAGTATGTTGAACATTTTTATTATTGATCTATTCAGTTAAGAGATGATGTATAATAATTATGCCAGTCAAAATCGTTCGACTGAAAACATGTATCTTTTTAGTCCCTTGATGCTTATGTGTATGGATGTCAAATGGAAGTTTTGGTTCAAATCATCTAATTTTTGTTTCCCTTGATGGCAGCACTAGTAAGGTGTGTGATAGGTATTGATGATCTCCATGTACTAGATAGCCTAATAATTTTAGTCTACTACTGCATATTGGAAACATCCAGCATGCGAGCTTAGAGATTTTGGGTTGTTTCCTTTTAAGGCTTCAATTATTTTACTCGGAAGAATGAACAAATCTCTATTTGCTGTTTTTATGGTTTATTGTGTGTATATGTGCTTCTCTAGGCTAGATTGTTCTTGTCCTATATGTGCTTCCATTCCAACAGTTGTACTATTAGTCGCATGGCTCTCTCTGATATATGTACATGAAGGTACCTACCTTCTAATTCTTATACAACGATCTGAAGTTGTAGATACTTGAAGGTGTTAATTATGACTAAAAAATTGGCTAGCTTGTCCTATTTGGTGCTTTATTTAACCTCCAAGTCGTGTGTGTAGACCTGACCATGTGTTTGTTTGGGGGAAAACTTGTATGTATGAGCTTAATTAGCTCAACTGGCTACTGTTTAAGTTGAATAGATTGTGCTAGATACTCATTGTTGCTTCGCTAAGGCCTCCGGATATGACTATACATTGTTGCTTGCTAGGTTCAGTTGTCACCCATGCGTAATTGTTGGGCCAAACCATGATAAAACAACTTGCTTTGTTTTCCAAAAATTGCCCTACCAAACTAAGCCTCATTTTTCTCCACTTGCTCTATTTTGAAAAAAGAGGTCAAGGGTTCTCCTTTTATACAGAGTAAATACCACGGTTTTGATAATATTCTAGTAACAATACTAACGTTGTTTTAGGTACCCAAAGAACTTGCAGTAAATAAAATTTTAGGGTTGGGAGTCAGCAAAAATAGATCGGAAGAGCATTGAGAGAGTTGGGAGTGGCGGCTGCCATTTGAGAGAGAGAGAAGAAAAGGAGGTTAAGGTTTGGGTGGGGGAGGAGTGAGAGAGCCGTGAGATGAGATACTGTTTGACTTTTATACAATTCATTGGTTTCCGCTCATGTTGATAGGTTCTTGTGTATAGTTCATATGCTCCCGTTGTTTTCTAGTTAAATGGTTGTGCTTAATAAGGGTCCCTAGATTGTACTTGTGTGTGGTTTAGGTTAGGATTATCGTGGAATGGTGTCAAGTTGTCTTCTGGGTTAGGGGTTTAGGGGCCATAGGTGTGCATCCATATTCGATATGTGTGTCAAGTTTCATTCTCATGGTGCTCCTTTTGTAAGAGGTGTTCTTGGAGGACGGATACAGACGTTGTTTTAGGGGGGCGGTCCTTATCTTGCTCCCCATCTGAAAACTTGGTAAAGCGGGGGGAGAAGGAGAAGGACGGTCATCACCGACGGTCGAAATAATAAGGATAGATGAGAGATGTTCTAAGAGCAATGATACCATCTATATTGGCGTAGGTGGTCATTGCTCATTGACTCTTCATGTGTGACCTTGATAACACAAGAAGGGGAGGGATTAACAACCATCACCAACAGTCGAAATACCATGCCAGGATTGCCTCTCCATACATACCACCACTCAAGAGATGAGAGTCGCGCTCTCACTCCCTTCGTGTTGCTCCAGGATGAAAACTTGATCTGTGGGATCGTACAGTGGCGGCTTCCGTGGTCATGCCCTTCTTGGAGGCACCATTTTCGAGTCCCTGATCTGACATTAGCCATTTCGTTCTCCTTGGTGAATCGCACTTGTGGTGGTCTTCGTCATCTCAAAGCGGTTCTTCTTTGCTCATTTGTAGTGTGCTTACTAGTCGTTGGGGTGGTGTGTCGGTGCCCGGCACCTTGTCGAAGGGAGCATCACTGTGGATCGCACTTGTGGAGGTATCCATTAGCTCAAAGCGGTTCTTGCCTTAGGTGTGTGTGTGTTGAGTGGGGTGTGGGCGTGTGTTTGTATCGGTGCTCTCGTATGTTGCGATGTTGGTTGCTTTACAATATAAAGTGGTGGGAAACCCTGTCTCATCAAGAGATGAGAGTTGTTGAAGGGAGCGTCAATGGACTAAAAGTCCACCCACATTTTGAATAAGTGAGGCTTCTACTAAGGAGAGGGAGTGATCTGACTGGGTATTCATCATGTATTATTTTACGTTACAAAATCAAGTTTGATGCCGGGACCGGTGTCGCAGGGATCTCGTGCAGAAGGATGTCATTGTGTCACCTTCCCGTGGGCGGGTTTTGTAGCGTTTGACTCCGGGAGTCGCGTCGCTACACCGCCGAGATCACCTGTGATGGTGATGCGTTGTGGCTCGGCATGTTTAATACCCCCAGTTCACTATGCATGCGTACAACACATTGTCTTTCTGTATGGCTGGGACAGGCCGACCTCACCTTCCTCGAAGCTGCCAAGCATACAACGTTCTTTTGCCTCCTTACCGGATGTATTCCTAGAAAGAGGGGAAGGCACTCCACCTTGCCAAGATGGAGGAGGTGTCCATGGCTAACTAGACGGAGGATAATCCCCACCATATGATGGAAGAGCTTGATTTCTAGGCCAATAAGAAGGAGCACTTGAAAAAGGAGGATGCCAAGATGGATGCCATAATTTCTGCGTAGGTGAATAAGATTTTTGACGAGCTTAATGGGGAGGGCTAATATATCCACAAGTATGGGGCGGTGCTGGAGTCAGATACCCGCAATAATGATGAGGCAGGCCCCTCTGATGAGCCTCCATAGGTCATCAACTTCATCTACGAGGATGAGGACGTCTCAGATCCAGAACTCACCGAGTTCCTTAGGCATGAGGGTTCTGATAATATATTGTAGTACTATGTCTGTAGTGATAATATATTGTAGCACTTTTGTGTAAGTATCCCAATAGCAATCAGCCCTTCGTTCTTTGTCACTGTTCTAAAGAAGCTATTGTTGTCATTTGGAACAAAATAGGCTAAATTAGTAAAAGGATTGATTGTATAAGTGAGAATAATAACAACTTAGAAATAAATAAGATAAACAAAATAGACATAATAGAGAGATTAGGTGCGGTGAGACTTGGGATCATGGTTTACATTAAGTGTGCCAATATGATGGTAATACCAGTTAGCTTTTATCATGAGTCTAGTATTTCGATTGCTTGTTCAGTAGGCGGATCACCATAGAGTTGTCTATGTCCTCCACGCAAGATTACGACGGTAATACCAGTTACCTTTGTATCGTGAGTCTAGTATTTGGATTGCTTGTTCGGTAGGCGGCTCACCCTAGAGTTGTGGATCTCCTCCACGGGAAATTAGATTTCATTCTATAGTCATGGTTCGATGTTGCCATAACATGGTCGTCTCCACAATTAAGGTTCTTAAACTAGAACCGTGCATTTTTTGGTTTTTCACAGTTATCTTATATTGCCTTTGTTCCTCGCATATATCTCCACTTGTCATGTTGAAGGTCATGGATTCTGTAAGTATTATGTGTTATATGCATAGGTCTTTAGATCATGTTGCATGGGCCATTAATTTGGGCAACATGCATTGCGCTCACCACAGAATAATAACTTACTAAACAATCATAAGACTATAAACACGAATGACGACATATATAGTATGTGCACAAATAAACCTTAGTATTCACCTACATCTCCCATGCCTAGCGGGATTTACTCACACATCATAGAAAAATAACCAATCATCACAAAAACTAATCCCGTGAAAACCATATCAATAATACCTATGATGAATGATTAAACAAGTCTCAATTTGCATATACTTTGTTGCATTAACCACGAGTGCTTTAGTCGTATTACTCAACTCAAGATGATGTTTCATTGGAGCGTCTATTGGATTGCCATATTTCATGCCATGGATTTAAGGTACCTTCCTTGTGTATTCCTGCTAGCATATCGGGATCCGCTCCGTCTCTGGATGTACCTCGATCCCGAGGTAGTAAATCAATAGCCATAAATCATCTATCTTGTGAAGCTTCATCGTTTGTAACTTGAACTTTGCAATCACATCTTCGTATGATATAGTAATCACTACATCTTTGACATAGGTGTCAACTAGTAGATAATCCCTTTCTTAACCTCTCTTGTATATTACATACTTCAGTGGGGCCTTCTGAAATCCAAGAGAAATCAAAGTCCGGTCAAGTTTGATGTTCCATGCCCAAGGGTCTTGTTGTAACCCACACAAGACTTTGTGTAACTTCATTATCTTGTGTTCTTCATCCTCTTTGATGAGTCCCGGTGTTTGGTTCACATAAACGCCTCCTTCTAAATTGCCGCCAAAAAATGTGTATTCTGATCCATGTGATCACTAATAGAAAAATGACCTTTCGTCCCGAGCATTAGTCCCGGTCTGGTCACGAGCCGGTACTAAAGACGGTATTAGTCCCGGTTCATGCCGGCTCCAATGGCTAGGAGCAGGGAGACCATTAGTACCGGCTCGTGAGGGACCTTTAGTACCGGTTCGTGTCACGAGCCAGTACTAAAGGGGGTGTGGTAGGCTGTTGGTCAGACTTGGGCCCCGCTTGCACCTTTAGTACCAGCTGGTGACACCAACCGGTACTAAAGGGCAACCTTTAGTACCGGTTGGTGTCACCAGCCGGTACTAAACACTTCCTACATATACGATTCGTCTGCAACCGATCGAAAGGGCTCTCATTTCTCTGTTTTCTCCCCTATTCTTCTTCTTGCTCGAAGCTCATCCTCCATTTTGCCAAGGATTTGTCAACATTTAAAGGCACCCCATCTATCCAAGTGTTCATAAAGGTTAGCAACTTTGCTCCTTCATCTCTCACTGCTAGATTAGCTTGTGGTATGCTCAAAGATATGTGATATGTGATTTGTGGGATTTTATTTGATTTATATGCAATTTGAGCTCAAATTAACTTGTTAGGTTGCATATGTGTAGGTGTGGTTTATTTGGTGCCTTCCCATCCCCGGCCTTCCTAACCACCATCGATCATCCGCACCGTCTCGTCATGGCACCAGCCACCTTGGTGAGTCTCTTATTCTTCTTAAAATATTTTAAAAAAACTTACTTGTATGATTTAGATAGCTTCATGTACGATTTACTTACTTGTATTATTGTTAGTTATTCTATAGTGTCATGGTTATGGTATCCGCCCACGTCGGCCCTCGTCCAGTCTATGATTCAGATGTGGTATGTCATTATCTTTTATAACTATTTCACACATCATCTAATGTCTATGACAATTAATTATGCCACCAAATTGACGTAGATAATTTTATCTATAGGAAGTAGTTGAACCAGAAATTCCAACTGACTATGCAATTCTGCTCGAGAAATTAACACAAGCTGAAAAAGAAATTGATCATTTGAAAGAAAAATTGAAAAGAACTGAAGATGAGAAGATGGGATTGGAGTTGCATGTTGCCGATATTGTCGATGATCACAAGAACAAGATGGCTGGAATGCGCTTGAAGCTTAGAAAGATTAGAAAATATGCCATTGATATAGAGGCTTGGTATCATTATGCTGTTGGCTCAATTGTTACTTTAGTTGCGATTATGATCGCATTTGTTGTTGTATTTACATGTTTTAGATAGTTGGTGTTGTTTTATGAGATGTATGTATGAACTATAAGTATCCATTATTTGCAGTAATAACATTTGGTCACTGCTAGCTCTACTTTTGGTTGTAATGTGATGATGAAGTTGTATTAATTTGGTCACTTCGATGTTGTGTAGTGAACATGAGCCAACAATGGATGTACGATGACCGACTAAGTCCAGGGTCTCTTAATGGCCTGCATGATTCTATTCGTGTGGCTGAGGCAAACAAGCAGAATGGTTTCATGTGTTGTCCATGTCATGACAGTAAGAATGATAGGAATTACTCTACCTCAAAAACCCTTCACTACCACCTGCTGAAGTCCAGTTTCATGTCCGGCTATAGCTGTTGGACCAAGTACGGAGAAAGAGGGGTTATAATGGAAGACAATGAAGAAGAAGAGGATGATGAAAACTATCCTTTCGTTGATACAACAATGGGGGAAGCTGAAGAAGAGGCATCAGATGAGCCCGCTGATGATTTGGGTCGGGTCATTGCTGATGTAAAGAGAAACTGCGAAAATGATAAGGAGAGGTTAAAGTTGAAACGCATGTTAGAGGATCACAAGAAATTATTTTATCCAAATTGTGAAGATGACCAGAAAAAGCTAGGTACCATGCTGGAATTGCTGCAATGGAAGGCGGAGAATGGTGTATCTGACAAGGGATTTCAAGAATTGCTGATAATGATAAAGAAGATGCTTCCAAAGGATAATGAATTGCCTGAAAGTACGTACGAAGCAAAGAAGGTTGTCTGCCCTCTAGGATTAGAGCTGTAGAAGATACATGCATGCCCTAATGATTGCATCCTCTACCACGGTGAGGAGTATGAGAATTTCGATGCATGCCCGGTATGTGGTGCACTGCGCTATAAGATCCCCCACGATGACCCTGGTGATGTGGAGGACGAACGCCAAAGGAAGAGGGTTCCTGCCAAGGTGATGTGGTATGATCCTATAATACCATGGTTGAAATGTTTGTTCCAAAACAAAGAGCATGCCAAGTTGTTGCGATGGCACAAAGAAGAACGTAAGAAAGACGGGATGTTGAGAGCACCCGCTGACGCAACGAACTTATGGTTTGGTCTTAGTAAAGACGACATGAATCCTTTTGGGGAGCAGAGCTCCAGTCACAGCACCTGGCCCGTGACTCTATGTATCTACAACCTTCCTCCTTGGTTGTGCATGAAGTGGAAGTTCATTATGATGCCAGTGCTCATCCAAGGCCCTAAGCAACCCGACAACGACATTGATGTCTACCTAAGGCCACTAGTTGATGAACTTCTACAGTTATGGAAAAAACCAAGTGTACGTGTGTGGGATGCGCACACACAGAAGGAAATTGACCTACGAGCGTTGCTGTTTGTAACCATCAATGATTGGCCTGCTCTTAGTAACCTTTCAAGACATACAAACAAGGGATACAATGCATGCACGCACTGTTTAGATGATACTGAAAGTATATATTTGGATAAATGTAAGAAGAATGTGTACCTCGGACATCGTCGATTTCTACCAATCAAGCATATCTTAAGAAAGGCAGGCAACCATTTCAAAGGTGAGCCAGATAACCGGAAGAAGCCTGGCCTCCGTACTGGTGAATATATATTTGATATGGTCAAGGATTTACAGGTAATCTTTGGAAAGGGTCATGGCGGACAATCTGTTCTGAATGACGCCAACGGACACGCACCCATGTGGAAGAAGAAATCTATATTTTGGGAACTTGAATATTGTAAATCCCTAGAGGTCCGCAATGCAATCGATGTGATGCACGTGACGAAGAATCTCTGTGTGAACCTGCTAGGCTTCTTGGGCGTGTACGGAAATACAAAAGATACATCGGAGGCATGGGAGGACAAGCAAAGAATTAACGAAAAAGACGGCATGCCTCCAAAGCAGTATCAAGGTCCTGCCAGCTATGCTCTTATGAAAGAAGAGAAGGAAATCTTTTTTGAATGCCTACTCAGTATCAACGTCCCGTCTGGCTTCCAGTCGAATATAAAGGGAATAATAAATATGGTAGAGAAAAAATTTCAAAATCTAAAATCCCATGACTGCCACGTGATTATGACGCAATTACTTCCGGTTGCACTTAGGGGGCTTCTACTGGAAAATGTTCGATTAGACATTGTGAAGCTATGCACATTACTCAATGCAATTTCTCAGAAGGTAATCGATCCAGAAATCCTACCAAGGTTACAGAATGACCTGGCCGAGTGTCTTGTCAGTTTCGTGTTGGTGTTTCCTCCATCCTTCTTCAATATTATGACGCACGTTCTAGTTCACCTAGTCGAAGAGATTAACATTCTGGGTCCTGTATTTCTACACAACATGTTCCCCTTCGAGAGGTTCATGGGAGTCTTAAATAAATATGTTCATAACCGTGCTAGGCCAGAAGGAAGCATCGCCAAGGGATATGGAACAGAGGAGGTTATCGAGTTTTGTGTTGACTTTGTTCCTGACATTAAGCCGATTGGTCTTCCTGAATCGTGCCATGCATGAGGGGAGACTGGGTGGAAAAGGCACATTAGGAAAGAAAGAAGCAATAAATATGGACGGGCATTCTTACACTCAAGCACAGTACACAATTTTACAAAATTCCTCCTTGGTGACTCCATATATGGCGGAACACAAGGATCTTGTACGGTCCAAGAACCCGGAGCAGTCTGACTTCTGGATTGAATGTAAACATATGGAGACTTTTGCCGGTTGGTTGCAAACAAAGCTCATCAATGACAATGATGTTCTAGATAAACTGTACTGGTTGGACAAGACACCAAGTTCGACTGTAACGACTTTCAAAGGGTACGAGATAAATGGGAATACATTTTACACGATCGCCCAAGATAAAAAGAGCACCAACGAAAACAGTGGTGTCCACAAAGATGCAACTAACTTTGAAGACACATATTATGGTTACATAGAGGAGATATGAGAACTTGACTATGGACCTGATCTTAAGGTCCCTTTGTTTCGGTGCAAATGGGTCAAATATACTGGAGGCAGGGTACAGGTAGACCCACAGTACAGAATGAAAACAGTGTATCTCAACAATCTTGGATACACAGACGACTCATTCGTCCTAGCCAATGATGTGGCTCAGGTTTTCTATGTGAAGGACATGTCTAGCAAACCGAGGAGAAAAAAAGATAAGGAAGCGAATACATCATACGATGAGCCAAAGCGCCACGTAGTTCTTTCAGGCAAAAGAAACATTGTGGGAGCGGAGGACAAGACAGACATGTCAGAAGATTATGAAAAGTTTCATGAAATCCCTCCCTTTAGAGTGAAGACTGACCCAAGCATCCTGTTAAATGATGAAGATTATCCATGGTTACGGCGCAATCATAAGAAAGGGACAAACACGCAGAAAAAGTCTTACACCGCGAGATCCCACTCTGGGATGTGACCGGCTTCACCGTCATCACTTTCTATATATGTGAAGGATATGCATGCATTTCCTAGCATGGTATCTTTGTAACAGTTTGTACACGAAGTGCATCCAGATTGTACAGCTACTCAACTCTTTAGAAGTTGCTATGTGGGTGAAATTATGATGTCATGCAAAGTTACAACCTTTTTAGAGTTCATTTGTACTGCTTTTCAAATTCAGGGTCATTTAGCTCAAAATAAATCATTAAATGCATGAGAAATATCAAATGAAGTCAGAGAGGGTTCAAAATTGATGATGTGCCTTTGAATGGTGCATATTGAACACACAAAAAGTATGAAGTTAAAATAAGTTATTAAAAATGAAATCCCTTTCTAATAGATGAGTTTTCGTCCGAAACCCACATGCTTCGAAAGAGATTGTCCAATTTGTACACGAAGGGCATCCAGGTTTTGCCGTAACCCTCTCAACTCTTTATAAGTTGCTATGTGGGTGAAATTATGATGTCATGCCAAGTTATAACCTCTTCAGAGTTCATTTGTACTGCTTTTCCAATTTCAGGTCATTTATCTCAAAATAAATCATTAAATGCATGAGAAATATCAAATGAAGTCAGAAAGGGTTGAAAATTAATGATGTGACTTTGAATGATGCATATTGAACACACAAAAAGTATCGAGTTAAAATAATTTATTAAAAATGAAATCCCTTTGTAATAGATGAGTTTTCGTCCAAAACCCACATGCTTCGAAAGAGATTGTCCAATTTGTACACAAAATGCATCCAGTTTTTGCCGTAACCCTCTCAACTCTTTAGAAGTTGCTATGTGGGTGAAATTATGATGTCATTTTAAGTTACAACCTCTTCAGAGTTTATTTGTACTACTTTTCAAATTCAGGGTCATTTGTCTCAAAATAAATCATTAAATGCATGAGAAATATCAAATGAAGTCGAAAAGGGTTGAAAACAGATGATGTGCCTTCGAATGGTGCATATTGAACATACAAAAATTATGCAGTTAAAATAAGTTATTAAAAATGAAATCCCTTTGTAATAGATGAGTTTTCGTCCGAAACCCACATGCTTCGAAAGAGATTGTCCAATTTGTACACGAAGTGCATCCAGTTTTTGCCGTAACCCTCTCAACTCTTTAGAAATTGCTATGTGGGTGAAATTATGATGTCATGCCA
This sequence comes from Hordeum marinum, assembly GCA_022496015.1. Taxonomy (NCBI): domain Eukaryota; kingdom Viridiplantae; phylum Streptophyta; class Magnoliopsida; order Poales; family Poaceae; genus Hordeum; species Hordeum marinum. The sequence continues at coordinate 499,731,922 of CM039678.1, read as the reverse complement.
AGTTGCAACCTCTTCATAGTTCATTTGTACTGCTTTTCAAATTCAGGGTCATTTAGCTCAAAATAAATCATTAAATGCATGAGAAATATCAAATGAAGTCACAAACGGTTGAAAATTGATGATGTGCCTTTGAATGGTGCATATTGAACACAAAAAAATTATGGAGTTAAAATAAGTTATTAAAAATGAAATCCCTTTGTAATAGATGAGTTTTCGTCCGAAACCCACATGCTTCGAAAGAGATTGTCCAATTTGTACACGAAGGGCATCAAGTTTTTGCCGTAACCCTCTCAACTCTTTATAAGTTGCTATGTGGGTGAAATTATGATGTCATGCCAAGTTATAACCTCTTCAGAGTTCATTTGTACTGCTTTTCAAATTTCAGGTCATTTATCTCAAAATAAATCATTAAATGCATGAGAAATATCAAATGAAGTCAGAAAGGGTTGAAAAATAATGATATTACTTTGAATGGTGCATATTGAACACACAAAAAGTATCGAGTTAAAATAATTTATTAAAAATGAAATCTCTTTGTAATAGATGAGTTTTCTTCCAAAACCCACATGCTTCGAAAGAGATTGTCCAATTTGTACACAAAGTGCATCCATTTTTTGCCGTAACCCTCTCAACTCTTTAGAAGTTGCTATTAGGGTGAAATTAGATGTCATGCCAATTTACAACCTCTTCAGAGTTTATTTGTACTACTTTTCAAATTCCGGGGTCATTTATCTCAAAATAAATCATTAAATGCATGAGAAATATCGAATGAAGTCAGAAAGGGTTGAAAATTGATGATGTGCCTTCGAATGGTGCATATTGAACACACAAAAATTATGGAGTTAAAATAAGTTATTAAAAAAGAAATCCCTTTGTAATAGATGAGTTTTCGTCCGAAACCCACATGCTTCGAAAGAGATTGTCCAATTTGTACATGAAGTGCATCCAGTTTTTGCCGTAACCCTCTCAACTCTTTAGAAATTGCTATGTGGGTGAAATTATGATGTCATGCCAAGTTGCAACCTCTTCAGAGTTCATTTGTACTCCTTTTCAAATTCACGGTCATTTATCTCAAAGTAAATCATTAATGCATGAGAAATATCAAATGAAGTCAGAAAGGGTTGAAAATTGATGATGTGCCTTTGAATGGTGCATATTGAACACAAAAAAATTATGGAGTTAAAATAAGTTATTAAAAATGAAATCCCTTTATAATAGATGAGTTTTCGTATGAAACCCACATGCTTCGGAAGAGGTTGTTCAATTTGTACACGAAGTGCATCCAGTTTTTCTGTAACCCTCTCAACTCTTTAGAAGTTGCAATGTGGGTGAAATTATGGTGTCATGCAAAGTTACAACCTTTTCAGAGTTCATTTGTACTGTTTTTCAAATTCAGGGTCATTTAGCTCAGAATAAATCATTAAATGCATGAGAAATATCAAATGAAGTCAGAAAGGGTTGAAAATTAATGATGTGCCTTTGAATGGTGCATATTGAACACACAAAAATTATGGAGTTGAAATAATTTTTTAAAATGAATTCCCTTTCTAATATATGAATTTTCGTCCGAAACCCACATGCTTCGAAAGAGAGTGTCCAATTTGTACACGAAGGGCATCCAGTTTTTGCCGTAACCCTCTCAACTCTGTATAAGTTGCTATGTGGGTGAAATTATGATGTCATGCCAAGTTACAACCTCTTCAGAGGTCATTTGTACTGCTTTTCAAATTCAGGGTCATTTAGCTCAAAATAAATCATTAAATGCATGAGAAATATCAATTGAAGTCAGAAAGGGTTGAAAATTAATGATGTGACTTTAATGGTGCATATTGAACACACAAAAAGTATGGAGTTAAAATAATTTATTAAAAATGAAATCCCTTTGTAATAGATGAGTTTTCGTCCCAAACCCACATGCTTCCAAAGAGATTGTCCAATTTGTACACGAAGTGCATCCAGTTTTTGCCGTAACCCTCTCAACTCTTTAGAAGTTGCTATGTGGGTGAAATTATGATGTCATGCCAAGTTACAACCTTTTTAGATTTCATTTGTACTGCTTTTCAAATTCAGGGTCATTTAGTTCAAAATAAATCATTAAATGCATGAGAATTATCAAATAATTCAGGAAGGGTTGAAAATTGATGATATGCCTTTGAATGGTGCATATTGAACACACAAAAAGTATGTAGTTGAAATAAGTTATTAAAAATGAAATCCCTTTGTAATAGCTGAGTTTTCGTCCGAAACCCACATGCTTCGAAAGAGATTGTCCAATTTGTACACGAAGGTCATCCAGTTTTTGCCGTAACCCTCTCAACTCTTTATTAGTTAATATGTGGGTGAAATTATGATGTCATGCCAAGTTACAACCTCTTCAGAGTTCATTTGTGCTGATTTTCAAATTCAGGGTCATTTAGCTCAAAATAAATCATTAAATGCATGAGAAATATCAAATGAGGTCAGAAAGGGTTGAAAATTAATGATGTGACTTTGAATGGTGCATATTGAACACACAAAAAGTATCGAGTTAAAATAATTTATTAAAAATGAAATCCCTTTGTAATAGATGAGTTTTCGTCCAAAACCCACATGCTTCGAAAGAGATTGTCCAATTTGTACACGAAGTGCATCCAGTTTTTGCCGTAACCCTCTCAACTCTTTAGAAGTTGCTATGTGGGTGAAATTATGGTGTCATGCAAAGTTACAACCTTTTCAGCGTTCATTTGTACTGTTTTTAAAATTCAGGGTCATTTAGCTTAAAATAAATCATTAAATGCATGAGAATTATCAAATGAAGTCAGAAAGGGTTGAAAATTAATGATGTGCCTTTAAATGGTGCATATTGAACACACAAAAATTATGGAGTTGAAATAATTTATTAAAAATGAAATCCCTTTCTAATATATGAGTTTTCGTCCGAAACCCACATGCTTCTAAAGAGAGTGTCCAATTTGTACACGAAGGGCATCCAGTTTTTTCCGTAACCCTCTGAACTCTTTATAAGTTGCTATGTGGGTGAAATTATGATGTCATGCCAAGTTACAACCTCTTCAGAGTTCATTTGTACTGCTTTTCAAATTCAGGGTCATTTAGCTCAAAATAAATCATTAAATGCATGAGAAATATCAAATGAAGTCAGAAAGGGTTGAAAATTGATGATGTGCCTTTGAATGGTGCATATTGAACACAAAAAAATTATGGAGTTAAAATAAGTTATTAAAAATGAAATCCCTTTGTAATAGATGAGTTTTCGTCCGAAACCCGCATGCTTTGAAAGAGATTGTCCAATTTGTACACGAAGTGCATCCAGTTTTTGCCGTAACCCTCTCAACTCTTTAGAAGTTGCTATGTGGGTGAAATTATGATGTCATGCCAAGTTACAACCTTTTCAGATTTCATTTGTACTGCATTTCAAATTCAGGGTCATTTAGCTCAAAATAAATCATTAAATGCATGAAAATATCAAATGAAGTGAGGAAGGGTTGAAAATGGATGATATGCCTTTGAATGGTGCATATTGAATACACAAAAAGTATGGAGTTGAAATAAGTTATTAAAAATGAAATCCCTTTCTAATAGATGAGTTTTTGTCCGACACCCACATGCTTCGAAAGAGATTGTCCAATTTGTACACGAAGGTCATCCAGTTTTTGCCGTAACCCTCTCAACTCTTTAGAAATTGCTATGTGGGTGAAATTATGATGTCATGCCAAGTTGCAACCTCTTCAGAGTTCATTTGTACTGCTTTTCAAATTCAGGGTCATTTATCTGAAAATAAATCATTAAATGCATGAGAAATATCAAATGAAGTCAGAAAGGGTTGACAATTGATGATGTGCCTTTGAATGGTGCATATTGAACACACAAAAATTATGGAGTTAAAATAAGTTATTAAAAATGAAATCCCTTTGTAATAGATGAGTTTTCGTCCGAAACCCGCATGCTTTGAAAGAGATTGTCCAATTTGTACACGAAGTGCATCCAGTTTTTCCGTAACCCTCTCAACTCTTTATAAGTTGCAATGTGGGTGAAATTATGGTGTCATGCAAAGTGACAACCTTTTCAGAGTTCATTTGTACTGTTTTTCAAATTCAGGGTCATTTAGCTCAAAATAAATCATTAAATGCATGAGAAATATCAAATGAAGTCAGAAAGGGTTGAAAATTAATGATGTGCCTTAGAATGGTGAATATTGAACACACAAAAAATATGGAATTGAAATAATTTATTAAAAATGAAATCCCTTTCTAATATATGAGTTTACGTCCGAAACCCACATGCTTCGAAAGAGAGTGTCCAATTTCTACACGAAGGGCATCCAGTTTTTGCCGTAACCCTCTCAACTCTTTATAAGTTGCTATGTGGGTGAAATTATGATGTCATGCCAAGTTACAACCTCTTCAGAGTTCATTTGTACTGCTTTTCAAATTCAGGGTCATTTAGCTCAAAATAAATCATTAAATGCATGAGAAATATCAAATGAAGTCAGAAAGGGTTGAAAATTAATGATGTGACTTTAATGGTGCATATTGAACACACAAAAATTATGGAGTTAAAATAAGTTATTTAAAATGAAATCCCTTTGTAATAGATGAGTTTTCGTCCGAAACACACATGCTTCGAAACAGAGTGTCCAATTTGTACACGAAGGGCAACCAGTTTTTGCTGTAACCCTCTCAACTCTTTATAAGTTGCTATGTGGGTGAAATTATGATGTCATGCCAAGTTATAAAATCTTCGGAGTTTATTTGTTCTACTTTTCAAATTCAGGGGCATTTATGTCAAAATAAATCATTAAATGCATGAGAAATATCAAATGAAGTCAAAAAGGGTTGAAAATTGATGATGTGCTTTCGAATGGTGCATATTGAACACACAAAAAGTATGGTGTTGAAATAAGTTATTAAAAATGAAATCCCTTTGTAATAGATGAGTTTTCGTCCGAAACCCACATGCTTCGAAAGAGCTTGTCCAATTTGTACACGAAGGGCATCCAGTTTTTGCCGTAACCCTCTCAACTCTTTATAAGTTGCTATCTGGGTGAAATTATGATGTCATGCCAAGTTATAACCTCTTCAGAGTTCATTTGTACAGCTTTTCAAATTTCGGGTCGTTTATCTCAAAATAAATCATTAAATGCATGAGAAATATCAAATGAAGTCAGAAAGGGTTGAAAATTGATGATGCGCCTTTGAATGGTGCATATTGAACACAAAAAAATTATGGAGTTAAAATAAGTTATTAAAAATGAAATCCCTTTGTAATAGATGAGTTTTCGTCCGAAACCCACATGCTTCGAAAGAGATTGTCCAATTTGTACACGAAGTGCATCCAGTTTTTCCGTAACCCTCTCAACTCTTTAGAAGTTGCAATGTGGGTGAAATTATGGTGTCATGCAAAGTTACAACCTTTTCAGAGTTCATTTGTACTGTTTTTCAAATTCAGGGTCATTTAGCTCAAAATAAATCATTAAATGCATGAGAAATATCAAATGAAGTCAGAAAGGGTTGAAAATTAATGATGTGCCTTTGAATGGTGCATATTGAACACACAAAAATTATGGGGTTGAAATAATTCATTAAAAATGAAATCCCTTTCTAATATATGAGTTTTCGTCTGAAACCCGCATGCTTCGAAAGAGAGTGTCCAATTTGTACACGAAGGGCATCCAGTTTTTGCCGTAACCCTCTCAACTCTTTATAAGTTGCTATGTGGGTGAAATTATGATGTCATGCCAAGTTATAACATCTTCGGATTTTATTTGTTCTACTTTTCAAATTCAGGGGCATTTATGTCAAAATAAATCATTAAATGCATGAGAAATATCAAATGAAGTCCAAAAGTGTTGAAAATTGATGATGTGCTTTCGAATGGTGCATATTGAACACACAAAAAGTATGGTGTTGAAATAAGTTATTAAAAATGAAATCGCTTTGTAATAGATGAGTTTTCGTCCGAAACCCACATGCTTCGAAAGAGCTTGTCCAATTTGTACACGAAGGGCATCCAGTTTTTGCCGTAACCCTCTCAACTCTTTATAAGTTGCTATCTGGGTGAAATTATGATGTCATGCCAAGTTCTAACCTCTTCAGAGTTCATTTGTACTGCTTTTCAAATTTCGGGTCATTTATCTCAAAATAAATCATTAAATGCATGAGAAATATCAAATGAAGTCAGAGAGGGTTCAAAATTGATGATGTGCCTTTGAATGGTGCATATTGAACACAAAAAGATTATGGAGTTAAAATAAGTTATTAAAAATGAAATCCCTTTGTAATAGATGAGTTTTCGTCCGAAACCCACATGCTTCGAAAGAGATTGTCCAATTTGTACACGAAGTGCATCCAGTTTTTCCGTAACCCTCTCAACTCTTTAGAAGTGGCAATGTGGGTGAAATTATGGTGTTATGCAAAGTTACAACCTTTTGAGAGTTCATTTGTACTGTTTTTCAAATTCAGGGTCATTTAGCTCAAAATAAATCATTAAATGCATGAGAAATATCAAATGAAGTCAGAAAGGGTTGAAAATTAATGATGTGCCCTTGAATGGTGCATATTGAACACACAAAAATTATGGAGTTGAAATAATTTATTAAAAATGAAATCCCTTTCTAATATGTGAGTTTTCGTCCAAAACCCACATGCTTCGAAAGAGATTGTCCAATTTGTACACGAAGTGCATCCAGTTTTTGCCGTAACCCTCTCAACTCTTTAGAAGTTGCTATGTGGGTGAAATTATGATGTCATGCCAATTTACAACCTCTTCAGAGTTTATTTGTACTGGTTTTCAAATTCAGGGTCATTTATCTCAAAATAAATCATTAAATGCATGAGAAATATCAAATGAACTCAGAAAGGGTTGAAAATTGATGATGTGCCTTTGAATTGTGCATATTGAACACAAAAAAATTATGGAGTTAAAATAAGTTATTAAAAATGAAATCCCTTTGTAATAGATGAGTTTTCGTCCGAAACCCAAATGCTTCGAAAGAGATTGTCCAATTTGTACACGAAGTGCATCCAGTTTTTCCGTAACCCTCTCAACTCTTTAGAAGTTGCAATGTGGGTGAAATTATGGTGTCATGCAAAGTTACAACCTTTTCAGAGTTCATTTGTACTATTTTTCAAATTCAGGGTCATTTAGCTCAAAATAAATCTTTAAATGCATGAAAATATCAAATGAAGTCAGAAAGGGTTGAAAATAAATGATGTGCCTTTGAATGATGCATATTGAACACACAAAAATTATGGAGTTGAAATAATTTATTAAAAATGAAATCCCTTTCTAATATATGAGTTTTCGTGCGAAACCCACATGCTTCGAAAGAGAGTGTCCAATTTGTACACGAACGGCATCCAGTTTTTGCCGTAACCCTCTCAACTCTTTATAAGTTGCTATGTGGGTGAAATTATGATGTCATGCCAAGTTACAACCTCTTTAGAGTTCATTTGTACTACTTTTCAAATTCAGGATCATTTAGCTCAAAATAAATCATTAAATGCATGAGAAATATCAAATGAAGTCAGAAAGGGTTGAAAATTAATGATTTGACTTTAATGGTGCATATTGAACACACAAAAAGTATGGAGTTAAAATAATTTATTAAAAATGAAATCCCTTTGTAATAGATGAGTTTCCGTCCCAAACCCACATGCTTCGAAAGAGATTGTCCAATTTGTACACGAAGTGCATCCAGTTTTTGCCGTAACCCTCTCAACTCTTTAGAAGTTGCTATGTGGGTGAAATTATGATGTCATGCCAAGTTACAACCTTTTTAGATTTCGTTTGTACTGCTTTTCAAATTCAGGGTCATTTAGCTCAAAATAAATCATTAAATGCATGAAAATATCAAATGAAGTCAGGGAGGGTTGAAAATTGATGATATCCCTTTGTATGGTGCATATTGAACACACAAAAAGTATGGAGTTGAAATAAGTTATTAAAAATGAAATCCCTTTCTAATAGATGACTTTTCATCCGAAACCCACATGCTTCGAAAGAGATTGTCCAATTTGTACACGAAGGTCATCCAGTTTTTGCCGTAACCCTCTCAACTCGTGATTAGTTGCTATGTGGGTGAAATTATGATGTCATGCCAAGTTACAACCTCTTTAGAGTTCATTTGTACTGCTTTTCAAATTCAGGGTCATTTAGCTCAAAATAAATCATTAAATGCATGAGAAATATCAAATGAAGTCAGAAAGGGTTGAAAATTGATGATGTGCCTTCGAATGGTGCATATTGAACACACAACAAATATGGAGTTAAAATAAGTTATTAAAAATGAAATCCCTTTCTAATAGATGAGTTTCCGTCCGAAACCCACATGCTTCGAAAGAGATTGTCCAATTTGTACACGAAGTGCATCCAGTTTTTGCCATAACCCTCTCAACTCTTTAGAAATTGCTATCTGGGTGAAATTATGATGTCATGCCAAGTTACAACCTCTTCAGAGTTCATTTGTACTGCTTTTCAAATTCAGGGTCATTTATCTCAAAATAAATCATTAAATGCATGAGAAATATCAAATGAAGTCAGAAAGGGTTGAAAATTGATGATGTGCCTTTCAATGGTGCATATTGAACACACAAAAATTATGGAGTTAAAATAAGTTATTAAGAATGAAATCCCTTTCTAATAGATGAGTTTCCGTCCGAAACCCACATGCTTCGAAAAAGACTGTCCAATTTGTACACAAAGTGCATCAAGTTTTTGCCGTAACCCTCTCAACTCTTTAGAAATTGCTATGTGGGTGAAATTATGATGTCATGCCAAGTTACAACCTCTTCAGAGTTTATTTGTTCTCCTTTTCAAATTCAGGGTCATTTATCTCAAAATAAATCAATAAATGCATGACAAATATCAAATGAAGTCCGAAAGGGTTGAAAATTAATGATGTGACTTGGAAAGGTGCATGTTGAACACACAAAAAGAATGGAGGTAAAATAATTTATTAAAAATGAAATCCCTTTGTAATAGATGAGTTTTCGTCCAAAACCCACATGCTTCGAAAGAGGTTGTCCAATTTGTACACGAAGTGCATCCAGTTTTTGCCGTAACCCTCTCAACTCTTCAGAAATTGCTATGTGGGTGAAATTATGATGTCATGCCAAGTTACAACCTCTTCAGAGTTCATTTGTACTGCTTTTCAAATTCAGGGTCATTTATCTGAAAACAAATCATTAAATGCATGAGAAATATCAAATGAAGTCAGAAAGGGCTGAAAACTGATGATGTGCCTTTCAATGGTGCATATTGACCACACAAAAATTATGGAGTTAAAATAAGTTATTAAGAATGAAATCCCTTTTTAATAGATGAGTTTTCGTCCGAAACCCACATGCTTCGAAAGAGATTGTCCAATTTGTACACGAAGTGCATCCAGTTTTTCCGTAACCCTCTAAACTCTTTAGAAGTTGCAATGTGGGTGAAATTATGGTGTCATGCAAAGTTACAACCTTTTCAGAGTTCGTTTGTACTGTTTTTCAAATTCAGGGTCATTTATCTCGAAATAAATCACTAAATGCATGAGAAATATCAAATGAAGTCAGAAAGGGTTGAAAATTGATGATGTGCCTTTGAATGGTGAATATTGAACACACAAAAATTATGGAGTTAAAATAAGTTATTAAAAATGAAATCCCTTTGTAATAGATGAGTTTTCGTCCCAAACCCACATGCTTCGAAAGAGATTGTGCAATTTGTACACGAAGTGGATCCAGTTTTGGCGTAACCCTCTCAATTCTTTTGAAGTTGCTATGTGGGTGAAATTATGATGTCATGCCAAGTTACAACCTCTTCAGAGTTTATTTGTACTGCTTTTCAAATTCAGGGTCATTTATCTCAAAATAAATCAATAAATGCATGAGGAATATCAAATGAAGTCAGAAAGGGTTGAAAATTGATGATGTGCCTTCGAATGGTGCATATTGAACACACAGAAAATATGGAGTTAAAATAAGTTATTAAAAATGAAATCCCTTTCTAATAGATGAGTTTCCGTCCGAAACCCACACGCTTCGAAAGAGACTGTCCAATTTGTACACAAAGTGCATCAAGTTTTTGCCGTAACCCTCTCAACTCTTTAGAAATTGCTATGTGGGTGAAATTATGATGTCATGCCAAGTTACAACCTCTTCAGAGTTTATTTGTTCTCCTTTTCAAATTCAGGGTCATTTATCTCAAAATAAATCAATAAATGCATGACAAATATAAAATGAAGTCCGAAAGGGTTGAAAATTAATGATGTGACTTGGAAAGGTGCATGTTGAACACACAAAAAGTATGGAGGTAAAATAATTTATTAAAAATGAAATCCCTTTGTAATAGATGAGTTTTCGTCCAAAACCCACATGCTTCGAAAGAGATTGTCCAATTTGTACACGAAGTGCATCCAGTTTTTGCCGTAACCCTCTCAACTCTTTAGAAGATGCTATGTGGGTGAAATTATGATGTCATGCCAAGTTACAACCTCTTCAGAGTTTATTTGTTCTCCTTTTCAAATTCAGGGTCATTTATCTCAAAATAAATCAATAAATGCATGACAAATATCAAATGAAGTCCGAAAGGGTTGAAAATTGATAATGTGCCTTCGAATGGTGCATATTGAACAAACAAAAAATATGGAGTTAAAATAAGTTATTAAAAATGAAATCCCTTTCTAATAGATGAGTTTCCGTCCGAAACCCACATGCTTCGAAAGAGATTGTCCAATTTGTACACGAAGTGCATCCAGTTTTTGCCGTAACCCTCTCAACTCTTCAAAAATTGCTATGTGGGTGAAATTATGATGTCATGCCAAGTTACAACCTCTTCACAGTTCATTTGTACTGCTTTTCAAATTCAGGGTCATTTATCTAAAAATAAATCATTAAACTCATGAGAAATATCAAATGAAGTAAGAAAGGGCTGAAAATTGATGATGTGCCTTTCAATGGTGCATATTGAACACACAAAAATTATGGAGTTAAAATAAGTTATTAAGAATGAAATCCCTTTGTAATAGATGAGTTTTCGTCCCAAACCCACATGCTTCGAAAGAGATTGTCCAATTTGTACACGAAGTGCATCTAGTTTTTCCGTAACCCTCTCAACTCTTCAGAAGTTGCAATGTGGGTGAAATTATGGTGTCATGCAAAGTTACAACCTTTTCAGAGTTTGTTTGTACTGTTTTTCAAATTCAGGGTCATTTATCTCGAAATAAATCACTAAATGCATGAGAAATATCAAATGAAGTCAGAAAGGGTTGAAAATTGATGATGTGCCTTTGAATGGTGAATATTGAACACACAAAAATTATGGAGTTAAAATATGTTATTAAAAATGAAATCCCTTTGTAATATATGAGTTTTCGTCCCAAACCCACATGCTTCGAAAGAGATTGTGCAATTTGTACACGAAGTGCATCCAGTTTTGGCCGTAACCCTCTCAATTCTTTTGAAGTTGCTATGTGGGTGAAATTATGATGTCATGCCAAGTTACAACCTCTTCAGAGTTTATTTGTACTGCTTTTCAAATTCAGGGTCATTTATCTGAAAATAAATCAATAAATGCATGAGAAATATCAAATGAAGTCACAAAGGGTTGAAAATTGATGATGTGCCTTTCAATGGTGCATATTGAACACAAAAAAATTATGGATTTAAAATAAGTTATTAAGAATGAAATCCCTTTGCAATAGATGAGTTTTCGTCCGAAACCCACATGCTTCGAAAGAGATTGTCCAATTTGTACACGAAGTGCATCCTGTTTTTTCGTAACCCTCTCAACTCTTTAGAAGTTCCAATGTGGGTGAAATTATGGTGTCATGCAAAGTTACAACCTTTTCAGAGTTCGTTTGTACTGTTTTTCAAATTCAGGGTCATTTATCTCAAAATAAATCATTAAATGCATGAGAAATATCAAATGAAGTCAGAAAGGGTTGAAAATTGATGATGTGCCTTTGAATGGTGCATATTGAACACACAAAAATTATGGAGTTAAAATATGTTATTAAAAATGAAATCCCTTTGTAATAGATGAGTTTTCGTCCCAAACCCACATGCTTCGAAAGAGATTGTGCAATTTGTACACGAAGTGCATCCAGTTTTGGCCGTAACCCTCTCAACTCTTCAGAAATTGCTATGTGGGTGAAATTATGATGTCATGCCAAGTTACAACCTCTTCAGAGTTCATTTGTACTGCTTTTCAAATTCAGGGTCATTTATCTAGAAATAAATCATTAAATGCATGAGAAATATCAAATGAAGTCAGAAAGGGCTGAAAATTGATGATGTGCCTTTCAATGGTGCATATTGAACACACAAAAATTATGGAGTTAAAATAAGTTATTAAGAATGAAATCCCTTTGTAATAGATGAGTTTTCGTCCGAAACCCACATGCGTCGAAAGAGATTGTCCAATTTGTACACGAAGTGCATCCAGTTTTTGCCGTAACCCTCTCAACTCTTCAGAAATTGCTATGTGGGTGAAATTATGGTGTCATGCAAAGTTACAACCTTTTCAGAGTTCGTTTGTACTGCTTTTCAAATTCAGGGTCATTTATCTCAAAATAATTCATTAAATGCATGAGAAATACCAAATGAAGTCAGAAAGGGCTGAAAATTGATGATGTGCCTTTCAATGGTGCATATTGAACACACAAAAAGTATGGAGTTGAATTAATTTATTAAAAATGAAATCCCTTTCTAATAGATGAGTTTTCGTCCCGAACCCACATGCTTCGAAAGAGATTGTGCAATTTGTACACGAAGTGCATCCAGTTTTGGCCGTAACCCTCTCAACTCTTTTGAAGTTGCTATGTGGGTGAAATTATGATGTCATGCCAAGTTACAACCTCTTCAGAGTTCATTTGCACTGCTTTTCAAATTCAGGGTCATTTATCTCAAAATAAATCATTAAATGCAAGAGAAATATCAAATGAAGTCAGAAAGGGTTGAAAATTGATGATGTGCCTTTCAATGGTGCATATTGAACACAAAAAAATTATGGAGTTAAAATAAGTTATTAAGAATGAAATCCCTTTGTAATAGATTAGTTTTCGTCCGAAACCCACATGCTTCGAAAGAGATTGACCAATTTGTACACGAAGTGCATCCAGTTTTTCCGTAACCCTCTCAACTCTTTGGAAGTTGCAATGTGGGTGAAATTATGGTGTCATGCAAAGTTACAACCTTTTCAGAGTTCATTTGTACTGTTTTTTGAAATTAAGGGTCATTTAGCTCAAAATAAATCATTAAATGCATGAGAAATATAAAATGAAGTCAGAAAGGGTTAAAAATTGATGATGTGCCTTTGAATGGTGCATACTGAACACACAAAAAGTATGGAGTTGAATTAATTTATTAAAAATGAAATCCCTTTCTAATAGATGAGTTTTCGTCCCAAACCCACATGCTTCGAAAGAGATTGTGCAATTTGTACACGAAGTGCATCCAGTTTTGGCCGTAACCCTCTCAACTCTTTTGAAGTTGCTATGTGGGTGAAATTATGATGTCATGCCAAGTTACAACCTCTTCAGAGTTTATTTGTACTGCTTTTCAAATTCAGGGTCATTTAGCTCAAAATAAATCATTAAATGCATGAGAAATATCAAATGAAGTCAGAAAGGGTTGAAAATTGATGATGTGCCTTTGACAGGTGCATATTGAACACACACAAAATATGGAGTTAAAATAAGTTATTAAAAATGAAATCCCTTTCTAATAGATGAGTTTCCGTCCGAAACCCACATGCTTCGAAAGAGATTGTCCAATTTGTACACGAAGTGCATCAAGTTTTTGCCGTAACCCTCTCAACTCTTTAGGAATTGCTATGTGGGTGAAATTATGATGTCATGCCAAGTTACAACCTCTTCAGAGTTCATTTGTACTCCTTTTCAATTCAGGGTCATTTATCTAAAAATAAATCATTAAATGCATGAGAAATATCAAATGAAGTCAGAAAGGGCGGAAAATTGATGATGTGCCTTTCAATGGTGCATATTGAACACACAAAAATTATGGAGTTAAAATAAGTTATTAAGAATGAAATCCCTTTGTAATAGATGAGTTTTCGTCCGAAACCCACATGCTTCGAAAGAGATTGTCCAATTTGTACACGAAGTGCATCCAGTTTTTGCCGTAACCCTCTCAACTCTTCAGAAATTGCTATGTGGGTGAAATTATGGTGTCATGCAAAGTTACAACCTTTTCAGAGTTCGTTTGTACTGCTTTTCAAATTCAGGGTCATTTATCTCAAAATAATTCATTAAATGCATGAGAAATACCAAATGAAGTCAGAAAGGGCTGAAAATTGATGATGTGCCTTTCAATGGTGCATATTGAACACACAAAAAGTATGGAGTTGAATTAATTTATTAAAAATGAAATCCCTTTCTAATAGATGAGTTTTCGTCCCGAACCCACATGCTTCGAAAGAGATTGTGCAATTTGTACACGAAGTGCATCCAGTTTTGGCCGTAACCCTCTCAACTCTTTTGAAGTTGCTATGTGGGTGAAATTATGATGTCATGCCAAGTTACCACCTCTTTAGAGTTCATTTGCACTGCTTTTCAAATTCAGGGTCATTTATCTCAAAATAAATCATTAAATGCAAGAGAAATATCAAATGAAGTCAGAAAGGGCTGAAAATTGATGATGTGCCTTTCAATGGTGCATATTGAACACAAAAAAATTATGGAGTTAAAATAAGTTATTAAGAATGAAATCCCTTTGTAATAGATGAGTTTTCGTCCGAAACCCACATGCTTCGAAAGAGATTGTCCAATTTGTACACGAAGTGCATCCAGTTTTTCCGTAACCCTCTCAACTCTTTGGAAGTTGCAATGTGGGTGAAATTATGGTGTCATGCAAAGTTACAACCTTTTCAGAGTTCATTTGTACTGTTTTTTCAAATTAAGGGTCATTTAGCTCAAAATAAATCATTAAATGCATGAGAAATATAAAATGAAGTCAGAAAGGGTTAAAAATTGATGATGTGCCTTTGAATGGTGCATATTGAACACACAAAAAGTATGGAGTTGAATTAATTTATTAAAAATGAAATCCCTTTCTAATAGATGAGTTTTCGTCCCAAACCCACATGCTTCGAAAGAGATTGTGCAATTTGTACACGAAGTGCTTCCAGTTTTGGCCGTAACCCTCTCAACTCTTTTGAAGTTGCTATGTGGGTGAAATTATGATGTCATGCCAAGTTACAACCTCTTCTGAGTTTATTTGTACTGCTTTTCAAATTCAGGGTCATTTAGCTCAAAATAAATCATTAAATGCATGAGAAATATCAAATGAAGTCAGAAAGGGTTGAAAATTGATGATGTGCCTTTGACAGGTGCATATTGAACACACACAAAATATGGAGTTAAAATAAGTTATTAAAAATGAAATCCCTTTCTAATAGATGAGTTTCCGTCCGAAACCCACATGCTTCGAAAGAGATTGTCCAATTTGTACATGAAGTGCATCAAGTTTTTGCCGTAACCTCTCAACTCTTTAGGAATTTCTATGTGGGTGAAATTATGATGTCATGCCAAGTTACAACCTCTTCAGAGTTCATTTGTACTCCTTTTCAATTCAGGGTCATTTATCTCAAAATAAATCATTTAATGCATGAGAAATATCAAATGAAGTCAGAAAGGGCTGAAAATTGATGATGTGCCTTTCAATGGTGCATATTGAACACAAAAAAATTATGGAGTTAAAATAAGTTATTAAGAATGAAATCCCTTTGTAATAGATGAGTTTTCGTCCGAAACCCACATGCTTCGAAAGAGATTGACCAATTTGTACACCAAGTGCATCAAGTTTTTCCGTAACCCTCTCAACTCTTTGGAAGTTGCAATGGGGGTGAAATTATGGTGTCATGCAAAGTTACAACCTTTTCAGAGTTCATTTGTACTGTTTTTCAAATTCAGGGTTATTTATCTCAAAATAAATCATTAAATGCATGAGAAATATCAAATGAAGTCAGAAAAGGCTGAAAATTGATGATGTGCCTTTCAATCGTGCATATTGAACACAAAAAAATTATGGAGTTAAAATAAGTTATTAAGAATGAAATCCCTTTGTAATAGATGAGTATTCGTCCCAAACCCACATGCTTCGAAAGAGATTGTCCAATTTGAACACGAAGTGCATCCAGTTTTTCCGTAACCATCTCAACTCTTTGGAAGTTGCAATGTGGGTGTAATTATGGTGTCATGCAAAGTTACAACCTTTTCAGAGTTCATTTGTACTGTTTTTTCAAATTCAGGGTCATTTACCTCAAAATAAATCATTAAATGCATGAAAATATCAAATGAAGTCAGAAAGGGTTGAAAATTGATGATGTGCCTTTGAATGGTGCATATTGAACACACAAAAATTATGGAGTTGAAATAATTTATTGAAAATGAAATCCCTTTCTAATAGATGAGTTTTCGTCCCAAACCCACATGCTTCGAAAGAGAGTGTCCAATTTGTACACGAAGGCCATCCAGTTTTTGCCGTAACCCTCTCACTCTTTATAAGTTGCTATGTGGGTGAAATTATGATGTCATGCCAAGTTACAACCTCTTCAAAGTTCATTTGTACTGCTCTTCAAATTCCGGGTCATTTAGTTCAAAATAAATCATTAAATGCATGAGAAATATCAAATGAAGTCAGAAAGGGCTGAAAATTAATGATGTGACTTTGAATGGCGCATATTGAACACACAAAAAGTTTGGAGTTAAAATAATTTATTAAAAATGAAATTCCTTTGGAATAGATGAGTTTTCGTCCCAAACCCACATGCTTCGAAAGAGATTGTCCAATTTGTACACGAAGTGCATCCACTTTTTGTCGTAACCCTCTCAACTCTTTAGAAGTTGCTATGTGGGTGAAATTATGATGTCATGCCAAGTTACAACCTTTTTAGATTTCATTTGTACTGCTTTTCAAACTCAGGATCATTTAGCTCAAAATAAATCATTAAATGCATGAGAAATATCAAATGAAGTCAGGAAGGGTTGAAAATTGATGATGTGCCTTAGAATGGTGCATATTTAACACACAAAAATTATGGAGTTGAAATAAGTTATTAAAGATTAAATCCCTTTCTAATAGATGAGTTTTCGTCCGAAACACACATGGTTCGAAAGAGATTGTCCAATTTGAACACGAAGTGCATCAAGTTTTTGCCGTAACCCTCTCAACTCTTTAGAAATTGCTATGTGGGTGAAATTATGATGTCATGCCAAGTTACAACCTCTTCAGAGTTCATTTGTACTGCTTTTCAAATTCAGGGTTCATTTATCTCAAAATAAATCATTAAATGCATGAGAAATATCAAATGAAGTTAGAAAGGGCTGAAAATTGATGATGTGCCTTCGAATGGTGCATATTGAACACACAAAAATTATGGAGTTAAAATAAGTTATTTAAAATGAAATCCATTTGTAATAGATGAGTTTTCGTCCGAAACATACATGCTTCGAAAGAGATTGTCCAATTTGTACACGAAGTGCATCTAGTTTTTCCGTAACCCTCTGAACTCTTTGGAAGTTGCAATGTGGGTGAAATTATGGTGTCATGCAAAGTTACAACCTTTTAAAAGTTCAGTTATACTGTTTTTTCAAATTCAGCGTCATTTAGCTCAAAATAAATCACTAAATGCATGAGAAATATCAAATGAAGTCAGAAAGGGTTGAAAATTGATGATGTGCTTTTGAATGGTGCATATTGAACACACACAAAATATGGAGTTAAAATAAGTTATTAAAAATGAAATCCCTTTGTAATAGATGAGTTTCCGTCCGAAACCCACATGCTTCGAAAGAGATTGTGCAATTTGTACACGAAGTGCATCAAGTTTTTGCCGTAACCCTCTCAACTCTTTAGAAATTGCTATGTGGGTGAAATTATGATGTCATGCCAAGTTACAACCTCTTCAGAGTTCATTTGTACTGCTTTTCAAATTCAGGGTCATTTATCTCAAAATAAATCATTAAATGCATGAGAAATATCAAATGAAGTCGGAAAGGGCTGAAAATTGATGATGTGCCTTTCAATGGTGCATATTGAACACAAAAAAATTATGGAGTTAAAATAAGTTATTAAGAATGAAATCCATTTGTAATAGATGAGTATTCGTCCCAAACCCACCTGCTTCGAAAGAGATTGTCCAATTTGTACACGAAGTGCATCCAGTGTTTCCGTAACCCTCTCAACTCTTTGGAAGTTGCAATGTGGGTGAAATTATGGTGTCGTGCAAAGTTACAACCTTTTCAGAGTTCATTTGTACTGTTTTTTCAAATTCAGGGTCATTTAGCTCAAAATAAATCATTAAATGCATGAGAATAATCAAATGAAGTCAGAAAGGGTTGAAAATTGATGATGTGCCTTTGAATGGTGCATATTGAACACACAAAAATTATGGAGTTGAAATAATTTATTGAAAATGAAATCCCTTTCTAATAGATGAGTTTTCGTCCCAAACCCACATGCTTCGAAAGAGAGTGTCCAATTTGTACACGAAGGCCATCCAATTTTTGCCGTAACCCTCTCACTCTTTATAAGTTGCTATGTGGGTGAAATTATGATGTCATGCCAAGTTACAACCTCTTCAGAGTTCATTTGTACTGCTTTTCAAATTCAGGGTTCATTTATCTCAAAATAAATCATTAAATGCATGAGAAATATCAAATGAAGTTAGAAAGGGCTGAAAATTGATGATGTGCCTTCGAATGGTGCATATTGAACACACAAAAATTATGGAGTTAAAATAAGTTATTTAAAATGAAATCCATTTGTAATAGATGAGTTTTCGTCCGAAACATACATGCTTCGAAAGAGATTGTCCAATTTGTACACGAAGTGCATCTAGTTTTTCCGTAACCCTCTCAACTCTTTGGAAGTTGCAATGTGGGTGAAATTATGGTGTCATGCAAAGTTACAACCTTTTCAGAGTTCAGTTATACTGTTTTTTCAAATTCAGCGTCATTTAGCACAAAATAAATCATTAAATGCATGAGAAATATCAAATGAAGTCAGAAAGGGTTGAAAATTGATGATGTGCCTTGGAATGGTGCATATTGAACACACACAAAATATGGAGTTAAAATAAGTTATTAAAAATGAAATCCCTTTGTAATAGATGAGTTTCCGTCCGAAACCCACATGCTTCGAAAGAGATTGTGCAATTTGTACACGAAGTGCATCAAGTTTTTGCCGTAACCCTCTCAACTCTTTAGAAATTGCTATGTGGGTGAAATTATGATGTCATTCCAAGTTACAACCTCTTCAGAGTTCATTTGTTCTGCTTTTCAAATTCAGGGTCATTTATCTCAAAATAAATCATTAAATGCATGAGAAATATCAAATGAAGTCAGAAAGGGCTGAAAATTGATGATGTGCCTTTCAATGGTGCATATTGAACACAAAAAAATTATGGAGTTAAAATAAGTTATTAAGAATGAAATCCATTTGTAATAGATTAGTATTCGTCCCAAACCCACCTGCTTCGAAAGAGATTGTCCAATTTGTACACGAAGTGCATCCAGTGTTTCCGTAACCATCTCAACTCTTTGGAAGTTGCAATGTGGGTGAAATTATGGTGTCGTGCAAAGTTACAACCTTTTCAGAGTTCATTTGTACTGTTTTTTCAAATTCAGGGTCATTTAGCTCAAAATAAATCATTAAATGCATGAGAATAATCAAATGAAGTCAGAAAGGGTTGAAAATTGATGATGTGCCTTTGAATGGTGCATATTGAACACACAAAAATTATGGAGTTGAAATAATTTATTGAAAATGAAATCCCTTTCTAATAGATGAGTTTTCGTCCCAAACCCACATGCTTCGAAAGAGAGTGTCCAATTTGTACACGAAGGCCATCCAATTTTTGCCGTAACCCTCTCACTCTTTATAAGTTGCTATGTGGGTGAAATTATGATGTCATGCCAAGTTACAACCTCTTCAGAGTTCATTTGTACTGCTTTTCAAATTCAGGGTTCATTTATCTCAAAATAAATCATTAAATGCATGAGAAATATCAAATGAAGTTAGAAAGGGCTGAAAATTGATGATGTGCCTTCGAATGGTGCATATTGAACACACAAAAATTATGGAGTTAAAATAAGTTATTTAAAATGAAATCCATTTGTAATAGATGAGTTTTCGTCCGAAACATACATGCTTCGAAAGAGATTGTCCAATTTGTACACGAAGTGCATCTAGTTTTTCCGTAACCCTCTCAACTCTTTGGAAGTTGCAATGTGGGTGAAATTATGGTGTCATGCAAAGTTACAACCTTTTCAGAGTTCAGTTATACTGTTTTTTCAAATTCAGCGTCATTTAGCACAAAATAAATCATTAAATGCATGAGAAATATCAAATGAAGTCAGAAAGGGTTGAAAATTGATGATGTGCCTTGGAATGGTGCATATTGAACACACACAAAATATGGAGTTAAAATAAGTTATTAAAAATGAAATCCCTTTGTAATAGATGAGTTTCCGTCCGAAACCCACATGCTTCGAAAGAGATTGTGCAATTTGTACACGAAGTGCATCAAGTTTTTGCCGTAACCCTCTCAACTCTTTAGAAATTGCTATGTGGGTGAAATTATGATGTCATTCCAAGTTACAACCTCTTCAGAGTTCATTTGTTCTGCTTTTCAAATTCAGGGTCATTTATCTCAAAATAAATCATTAAATGCATGAGAAATATCAAATGAAGTCAGAAAGGGCTGAAAATTGATGATGTGCCTTTCAATGGTGCATATTGAACACAAAAAAATTATGGAGTTAAAATAAGTTATTAAGAATGAAATCCCTTTGTAATAGATGAGTTTTCGTCCGAAACCCACATGCTTCGAAAGAGATTGTCCAATTTGTACACCAAGTGCATCAAGTTTTTCCGTAACCCTCTCAACTCTTTGGAAGTTGCAATGTGGGTGAAATTATGGTGTCATGCAAAGTTACAACCTTTTCAGAGTTCATTTGTACTGTTTTTCCAATTCAGGGTTATTTATCTCAAAATAAATCATTAAATGCATGAGAATAATCAAATGAAGTCACAAAGGGTTGAAAATTGATGATGTGCCTTTGAATGGTGCATATTGAACACACAAAAATTATGGAGTTGAAATAATTTATTGAAAATGAAATCCCTTTCTAATAGATGAGTTTTCGTCCCAAACCCACATGCTTCGAAAGAGAGTGTCCAATTTGTACACTAAGGCCATCCAATTTTTGCCGTAACCCTCTCACTCTTTATAAGTTGATATGTGGGTGAAATTATGATGTCATGCCAAGTTACAACCTCTTCAGAGTTCATTTGTACTGCTTTTCAAATTCAGGGTTCATTTATCTCAAAATAAATCATTAAATGCATGAGAAATATCAAATGAAGTCAGAAAGGGCTGAAAATTGATGATGTGCCTTTCAATGGTGCATATTGAACACAAAAAAATTATGGAGTTAAAATAAGTTATTAAGAATGAAATCCCTTTGTAATAGATGAGTTTTCGTCCGAAACCCACATGCTTCGAAATAGATTGTCCAATTTGTACACCAAGTGCATCATGTTTTTCCGTAACCCTCTCAACTCTTTGGAAGTTGCAATGTGGGTGAAATTATGGTGTCATGCAAAGTTACAACCTTTTCAGAGTTCATTTGTACTGTTTTTTCAAATTCAGGGTCATTTAGCTCAAAATAAATCATTAAATGCATGAGAATAATCAAATGAAGTCAGAAAGGGTTGAAAATTGATGATGTGCCTTTGAATGGTGCATATTGAACAAACAAAAATTATGGAGTTGAAATAATTTATTGAAAATGAAATCCCTTTCTAATAGATGAGTTTTCGTCCCAAACCCACATGCTTCGAAAGAGAGTGTCCAATCTGTACACGAAGGCCATCCAATTTTTGCCGTAACCCTCTCACTCTTTATAAGTTGCTATGTGGGTGAAATTATGATGTCATGCCAAGTTACAACCTCTTCAGAGTTCATTTGTACTGCTTTTCAAATTCCGGGTCATTTAGTTCAAAATAAATCATTAAATGCATGAGAAATATCAAATGAAGTCGGAAAGGGTTGAAAATTAATGATGTGACTTTGAATGGCGCATATTGAACACACAAAAATTTTGGAGTTAAAATAATTTATTAAAAATGAAATTCCTTTGGAATAGATGAGTTTTCGTCCCAAACCCACATGCTTCGAAAGAGATTGTCCAATTTGTACACGAAGTGCGTCCACTTTTTGTCGTAACCCTCTCAACTCTTTAGAAGTTGCTATGTGGGTGAAATTATGATGTCATGCCAAGTTACAACCTTTTTAGATTTCATTTGTACTGCTTTTCAAACTCAGGGTCATTTAGCTCAAAATAAATCATTAAATGCATGAGAAATATCAAATGAAGTCAGGAAGGGTTGAAAATTGATCATGTGCCTTTGAATGGTGCATATTTAACACACAAAAATTATGGAGTTGAAATAAGTTATTAAAAATGAAATCCCTTTCTAATAGATGAGTTTTCGTCCGAAACACACATGGTTCGAAAGAGATTGTCCAATTTGAACATGAAGTGCATCAAGTTTTTGTCGTAACCCTCTCAACTCTTTCGAAATTGCTATGTGGGTGAAATTATGATGTCATGCCAAGTTACAACCTCTTCAGAGTTCATTTGTACTGCTTTTCAAATTCAGGGTTCATTTATCTCAAAATAAATCATTAAATGCATGAGAAATATCAAATGAAGTTAGAAAGGGCTGAAAATTGATGATGTGCCTTCGAATGGTGCATATTGAACACACAAAAATTATGGAGTTAAAATAAGTTATTTAAAATGAAATCCATTTGTAATAGATGAGTTTTCGTCCGAAACATACATGGTTCGAAAGAGATTGTCCAATTTGTACGCGAAGTGCATCTAGTTTTTCCGTAAACCTCTCAACTCTTTGGAAGTTGCAATGTGGGTGAAATTATGGTGTCATGCAAAGTTACAACCTTTTCAGAGTTCAGTTATACTGTTTTTTCAAATTCAGCGTCATTTAGCTCAAAATAAATCATTAAATGCATGAGAAATATCAAATGAAGTCAGAAAGGGTTGAAAATTGATGATGTGCCTTTGAATGGTGCATATTGAACACACACAAAATATGGAGTTAAAATAAGTTATTAAAAATGAAATCCCTTTGTAATAGATGAGTTTCCGTCCGAAACCCACATGCTTCGAAAGAGATTGTGCAATTTGTACACGAAGTGCATCAAGTTTTTGCCGTAACCCTCTCAACTCTTTAGAAATTGCTATGTGGGTGAAATTATGATGTCATGCCAAGTTACAACCTCTTCAGAGTTCATTTGTACTGCTTTTCAAATTCAGGGTCATTTATCTCAAAATAAATCATTAAATGCATGAGAAATATCAAATGAAATGAGAAAGGGCTGAAAATTGATGATGTGCCTTTCAATGGTGCATATTGAACACAAAAAAATTATGGAGTTAAAATAAGTTATTAAGAATGAAATCCCTTTGTAATAGATGAGTTTTCGTCCAAAACCCACATGCTTCGGAAGAGATTGTCCAATTTGTACACCAAGTGCATCCAGTTTTTCCGTAACCCTCTCAACTCTTTGGAAATTGCAATGTGGGTGAAATTATGGTGTCATGCAAAGTTACAACCTTTTCAGAGTTCATTTGTACTGCTTTTCAAATTCAGGGTCATTTATCTCAAAATAAATCATTAAATGCATGAGAAATATCAAATGAAGTCAGAAAGGGCTAAAAATTGATGATGTGCCTTTCAATGGTGCATATTGAACACAAAAAAATTATGGAGTTAAAATAAGTTATTAAGAATGAAATCCCTTTGTAATAGATGAGTATTCGTCCCAAACCCACATGCTTCGAAAGAGATTGTCCAATTTGTACACGAAGTGCATCCAGTTTTTCCGTAACCCTCTCAACTCTTTGGAAGTTGCAATGTGGGTGAAATTATGGTGTCATGCAAAGTTACAACCTTTTTAGAGTTCATTTGTACTGTTTTTTCAAATTCAGGGTCATTTAGCTCAAAATAAATCATTAAATGCATGAGAAATATCAAATGAAGTCAGAAGTGGTTGAAAATTGATGATGTGCCTTTGAATGGTGCATATTGAACACACAAAAATTATGGAGTTGAAATAATTTATTGAAAATGAAATCCCTTTCTAATAGATGAGTTTTCGTCCCAAACCCACATGCTTCGAAAGAGAGTGTCCAATCTGTACACGAAGGCCATCCAGTTTTTGCCGTAACCCTCTCACTCTTTATAAGTTGCTATGTGGGTGAAATTATGATGTCATGCCAAGTTACAACCTCTTCAAAGTTCATTTGTACTACTCTTCAAATTCCGGGTCATTTAGTTCAAAATAAATCATTAAATGCATGAGAAATATCAAATGAAGTCAGAAAGGGTTGAAAATTAATGATGTGACTTTGAATGGCGCATATTGAACACACAAAAATTTTGGTGTTAAAATAATTTATTAAAAATGAAATTCCTTGGGAATAGATGAGTTTTCGTCCCAAACCCACATGCTTCGAAAGAGATTGTCCAATTTGTACACGAAGTGCGTCCACTTTTTGTCGTAACCCTCTCAACTCTTTAGAATTTGCTATGTGGGTGAAATTATGATGTCATGCCAAGTTACAACCTTTTTAGATTTCATTTGTACTGCTTTTCAAACTCAGGGTCATTTAGCTCAAAATAAATCATTAAATGCATGAGAAATATCAAATGATGTCAGGAAGGGTTGAAAATTGATGATGTGCCTTTGAATGGTGCATATTTAACACACAAAAATTATGGAGTTGAAATAAGTTATTAAAAATGAAATCCCTTTCTAATAGATGAGTTTTCGTCCGAAACACACATGGTTCGAAAGAGATTGTCCAATTTGAACACGAAGTGCATCAAGTTTTTGCCGTAACCCTCTCAACTCTTTAGAAATTGCTATGTGGGTGAAATTATGATGTCATGCCAAGTTACAACCTCTTCAGAGTTCATTTGTACTGCTTTTCAAATTCAGGGTTCATTTATCTCAAAATAAATCATTAAATGCATGAGAAATATCAAATGAAGTTAGAAAGGGCCGAAAATTGATGATGTGCCTTCGAATGGTGCATATTGAACACACAAAAATTATGGAGTTAAAATAAGTTATTTAAAATGAAATCCATTTGTAATAGATGAGTTTTCGTCCGAAACATACATGCTTCGAAAGAGATTGTCCAATTTGTACACGAAGTGCATCTAGTTTTTCCGTAACCCTCTCAACTCTTTGGAAGTTGCAATGTGGGTGAAATTATGGTTTCATGCAAAGTTACAACCTTTTCAGAGTTCAGTTATACTGTTTTTTTCAAATTCAGCGTCATTTAGCTCAAAATAAATCATTAAATGCATGAGAAATATCAAATGAAGTCAGAAAGAGTTGAAAATTGATGATGTGCCTTTGAATGGTGCATATTGAACACACACAAAATATGGAGTTAAAATAAGTTATTAAAAATGAAATCCCTTTCTAATAGATGAGTTTCCGTCCGAAACCCAGATGCTTCGAAAGAGATTGTGCAATTTGTACACGAAGTGCATCAAGTTTTTGCCGTAACCCTCTCAACTCTTTAGAAATTGCTATGTGGGTGAAATTATGATGTCATGCCAAGTTACAACCTCTTCCGAGTTCGTTTGTACTGCTTTTCAAATTCAGGGTCATTTATCTCAAAATAAATCATTAAATGCATGAGAAATATCAAATGAAGTCAGAAAGGGCTGAAAATTGATGATGTGCCTTTCAATGGTGCATATTGAACACAAAAAAATTATGGAGTTAAAATAAGTTATTAAGAATGAAATCCCTTTGTAATAGATGAGTTTTCATCCGAAACCCACATGCTTCGAAAGAGATTGTCCAATTTGTACACCAAGTGCATCCAGTTTTTCCGTAACCCTCTCAACTCTTTGGAAATTGCAATGTGGGTGAAATTATGGTGTCATGCAAAGTTACAACCTTTTCAGAGTTCATTTGTACTGTTTTTCAAATTCAGGGTCATTTATCTCAAAATAAATCATTAAATGCATGAGAAATATCAAATGAAGTCAGAAAGGGCTGAAAATTGATGATGTGCCTTTCAATGGTGCATATTGAACACAAAAAAATTATGGAGTTAAAATAAGTTATTAAGAATGAAATCCCTTTGTAATAGATGAGTATTCGTCCCAAACCCACATGCTTCGAAAGAGATTGTCCAATTTGTACACGAAGTGCATCCAGTGTTTCCGTAACCCTCTCAACTCTTTGGAAGTTGCAATGTGGGTGAAATTATGGTGTCGTGCAAAGTTACAACCTTTTCAGAGTTCATTTGTACTGTTTTTTCAAATTCAGGGTCATTTAGCTCAAAATAAATCATTAAATGCATGAGAAATATCAAATGAAGTCAGAAAGGGTTGAAAATTGATGATGTGCCTTTGAATGGTGCATATTGAACACACAAAAATTATGGAGTTGAAATAATTTATTGAAAATGAAATCCCTTTCTAATAGATGAGTTTTCGTCCCAAACCCACATGCTTCGAAAGAGAGTGTCCAATTTGTACACGAAGGCCATCCAATTTTTGCCGTAACCCTCTCACTCTTTATAAGTTGCTATGTGGGTGAAATTATGATGTCATGCCAAGTTACGACCTCTTCAAAGTTCATTTGTACTGCTCTTCAAATTCCGGGTCATTTAGTTCAAAATAAATCATTAAATGCATGAGAAATATCAAATGAAGTCAGAAAGGGTTGAAAATTAATGATGTGACTTTGAATGGCGCATATTGAACACACAAAAAGTTTGGAGTTAAAATAATTTATTAAAAATGAAATCCCTTTGTAATAGATGAGTTTTCGTCCCAAACCCACATGCTTCGAAAGAGACTGTCCAATTTGTACACGAAGTGCATCCACTTTTTGTCGTAACCCTCTCAACTCTTTTGAAGTTGCTATGTGGGTGAAATTATGATGTCATGCCAAGTTACAACCTCTTCAGAGTTTATTTGTACTGCTTTTCAAATTCAGGGTCATTTATCTCAAAATAAATCAATAAATGCATGAGAAATATCAAATGAAGTCAGAAAGGGTTGAAAATTGATGATGTGCCTTCGAATGGTGCATATTGAACACACACAAAATATGGAGTTAAAATAAGTTATTAAAAATGAAATCCCTTTCCAATAGATGAGTTTCCGTGCGAAACCCACATGCTTCGAAAGAGATTGTCCAATTTGTACACGAAGTGCATCAAGTTTTTGTCGTAACCCTCTCAACTCTTTAGAAATTGCTATGTGGGTGAAAATATGATGTCATGCCAAGTTACAACCTCTTCAGAGTTCATTTATACTGCTTTTCAAATTCAGGGTCATTTATCTCAAAATAAATCATTAAATGCATGAGAAATATCAAATGAAGTCAGAAAGGGCTGAAAATTGATGATGTGCCTTTCAATGGTGCATATTGACCACAAAAAATTATGGAGTTAAAATATGTTATTAAGAATGAAATCCCTTTGTAATAGATGAGTTTTCGTCCGAAACCCACATGCTTCGAAAGAGATTGTCCAATTTGTACACGAAGTGCATCCAGTATTTCCGTAACCCTCTCAACTCTTTAGAAGTTGCAATGTGGGTGAAATTATGGTGTCATGCAAAGTTACAACCTTTTCAGAGTTCATTTGTACTGTTTTTCAAATTCAGGGTCATTTATCTCAAAATAAATCATTAAATGCATGAGAAATATCAAATGAAGTCAGAAAGGGCTGAAAATTGATGATGTGCCTTTCAATGGGGCATATTGAACACAAAAAAATTATGGAGTTAAAATAAG
The DNA here is from genome assembly GCA_022496015.1 of Hordeum marinum. Taxonomy (NCBI): domain Eukaryota; kingdom Viridiplantae; phylum Streptophyta; class Magnoliopsida; order Poales; family Poaceae; genus Hordeum; species Hordeum marinum. The sequence continues at coordinate 499,704,058 of CM039678.1, read as the reverse complement.
TTATTAAGAATGAAATCCCTTTGTAATAGATGAGTTTTCGTCCGAAACCCACAAGCTTTGAAAGAGATTGTCCAATTTGTACACGAAGTGCATACAGTTTTTCCGTAACCCTCTCAACTCTTTGGAAGTTGCAATGTGGGTGAAATTATGGTGTCATGCAAAGTTACAACCTTTTCAGAGTTCATTTGTACTGTTTTTCAAATTCAGGGTCACTTAGCTCAAAATAAATCATTAAATGCATGAGAAATATCAAATGAAGTCAGAAAGGGTTGAAAATTGATGATGTGCCTTTGAATGGTGCATATTGAACACACAAAAATTGTGGAGTTGAAATAATTTATTAAAAATGAAATCCCTTTCTAATAGATGAGTTTTCGTCCCAAACCCACATGCTTCGAAGGAGAGTGTCCAATTTGTACACGAAGGCCATCCAGTTTTTGCCGTAACCCTCTCACTCTTTATAAGTTGCTATGTGGGTGAAATTATGATGCATGCCAAGTTATAACCTCTTCAGAGTTCATTTGTACTGCTCTTCAAATTCCGGGTCATTTAGATCAAAATAAATCATTAAACGCATGAGAAATATCAAATGAAGTCAGAAAGGGTTGAAAATTAATGATGTGACTTTGAATGGTGAATATTGAACACACAAAAAGTTTGGAGTTAAAATAATTTATTAAAAATGAAATCCCTTTGTAATAGATGAGTTTTCGTCCCAAACCCACATGCTTCGAAAGAGATTGTCCAATTTGTACACGAAGTGCATGCACTTTTTGCCATAACCCTCTCAACTCTTTAAAAGTTGCTATGTGGGTGAAATTATGATGTCATGCCAAGTTACAACCTTTTTAGATTTCATTTGTACTACTTTTCAAACTCAGGGTCATTTAGCTCAAAATAAATCATTAAATGCATGAGAAATATCAAATGAAGTCAGGAAGGGTTGAAAATTGATGATGTGACTTTGAATGGTGCATATTGAACACACAAAAATTATGGAGTTGAAATAAGTTATTAAAAATGAAATCCCTTTCTAATAGATGAGTTTTCGTCCGACACACACATGGTTCGAAAGAGATTGTCCAATTTGTACAGAAGTGCATCAAGTTTTTGCCGTAACGTTCTCAACTCTTTAGAAATTGCAATGTGGTTGAAATTATGATGTCATGCCAAGTTACAACCTCTTCAGAGTTCATTTGTACTGCTTTTCAAATTCAGGGTCATCTAGCTCAAATTAAATCATTAAATGCATGAGAAATATCAAATGAAGTCAGAAAGGGTTGAAAATTAATGATGTGACTTTGAATGGTGCATATTAAACACACAAAAAGTATGGAGTTAAGATAATTTATTAAAAATGAAATCCCTTTGTAATAGATGAGTTTTCGTCCTAAACCCACATGCTTCGAAAGAGACTGTCCAATTTGTACACGAAGTGCATCCAGTTTTGGCCGTAACCCTCTCAACTCTTTTGAAGTTGCTATGTGGGTGAAATTATGATGTCATGCCAAGTTACAACCTCTTCAGAGTTTATTTGTACTGCTTTTCAAATTCAGGGTCATTTATCTCAAAATAAATCAATAAATGCATGAGAAATATCAAATGAAGTCAGAAAGGGTTGAAAATTGATGATGTGCCTTCGAATGGTGCATATTGAAAACACACAAATATGGAGTTAAAATAAGTTATTAAAAATGAAATCCCTTTCCAATAGATGAGTTTCCGTGCGAACCCACATGCTTCGAAAGAGATTGTCCAATTTGTACACGAAGTGCATCAAGTTTTTGTCGTAACCCTCTCAACTCTTTAGAAATTGCTATGTGGGTGAAATTATGATGTCATGCCAAGTTACAACCTCTCCAGAGTTCATTTGTACTGCTTTTCAAATTCAGGGTCATTTATCTCAAAATAAATCATTAAATGCATAAGAAATATCAAATGAAGTCAGAAAGGGCTGAAAATTGATGATGTGCCTTTCAATGGTGCATATTGACCACAAAAAAATTATGGAGTTAAAATAAGTTATTAAGAATGAAATCCCTTTGTAATAGATGAGTTTTCGTCCGAAACCCACATGCTTCGAAAGAGATTGTCCAATTTGTACACGAAGTGCATCCAGTATTTCCGTAACCCTCTCAACTCTTTAGAAGTTGCAATGTGGGTGAAATTATGGTGTCATGCAAAGTTACAACCTTTTCAGAGTTCATTTGTACTGTTTTTCAAATTCAGGGTCATTTATCTCAAAATAATTCATTAAATGCATGAGAAATATCAAATGAAGTCAGAAAGGGCTGAAAATTGATGATGTGCCTTTCAATGGGGCATATTGAACACAAAAAAATTATGGAGTTAAAATAAGTTATTAAGAATGAAATCCCTTTGTAATAGATGAGTTTTCGTCCGAAACCCACAAGCTTTGAAAGAGATTGTCCAATTTGTACACGAAGTGCATACAGTTTTTCCGTAACCCTCTCAACTCTTTGGAAGTTGCAATGTGGGTGAAATTATGGTGTCATGCAAAGTTACAACCTTTTCAGAGTTCATTTGTACTGTTTTTCAAATTCAGGGTCATTTAGCTCAAAATAAATCATTAAATGCATGAGAAACATCAAATGAAGTCAGAAAGGGTTGAAAATTGATGATGTGCCTTTGAATGGTGCATATTTAACACACAAAAATTATGGAGTTGAAATAAGTTATTAAAAATGAAATCCCTTTCTAATAGATGAGTTTTCGTCCGAAACACACATGGTTCGAAAGAGATTGTCCAATTTGAACATGAAGTGCATCAAGTTTTTGCCGTAACCCTCTCAACTCTTTAGAAATTGCTATGTGGGTGAAATTATGATGTCATGCCAAGTTACAACCTCTTCAGAGTTCATTTGTACTGCTCTTCAAATTCCGGGTCATTTAGATCAAAATAAATCATTAAACGCATGAGAAATATCAAATGAAGTCAGAAAGGGTTGAAAATTAATGATGTGACTTTGAATGGTGAATATTGAACACACAAAAAGTTTGGAGTTAAAATAATTTATTAAAAATGAAATCCCTTTGTAATAGATGAGTTTTCGTCCCAAACCCACATGCTTCGAAAGAGATTGTCCAATTTGTACACGAAGTGCATGCACTTTTTGCCATAACCCTCTCAACTCTTTAAAAGTTGCTATGTGGGTGAAATTATGATGTCATGCCAAGTTACAACCTTTTTAGATTTCATTTGTACTACTTTTCAAACTCAGGGTCATTTAGCTCAAAATAAATCATTAAATGCATGAGAAATATCAAATGAAGTCAGGAAGGGTTGAAAATGGATGATGTGACTTTGAATGGTGCATATTGAACACACAAAAATTATGGAGTTGAAATAAGTTATTAAAAATGAAATCCCTTTCTAATAGATGAGTTTTCGTCCGACACACAGATGGTTCGAAAGAGATTGTCCAATTTGTACACGAAGTGCATCAAGTTTTTGCCGTAACGTTCTCAACTCTTTAGAAATTGCAATGTGGGTGAAATTATGATGTCATGCCAAGTTACAACCTCTTCAGAGTTCATTTGTACTGCTTTTCAAATTCAGGGTCATCTAGCTCAAAATAAATCATTAAATGCATGAGAAATATCAAATGAAGTCAGAAAGGGTTGAAAATTAATGATGTGACTTTGAATGGTGCATATTGAACACACAAAAAGTATGGAGTTAAGATAATTTATTAAAAATGAAATCCCTTTGTAATAGATGAGTTTTCGTCCCAAACCCACATGCTTCGAAAGAGACTGTCCAATTTGTACACGAAGTGCATCCAGTTTTGGCCGAAACCCTCTCAACTCTTTTGAAGTTGCTATGTGGGTGAAATTATGATGTCATGCCAAGTTACAACCTCTTCAGAGTTTATTTGTACTGCTTTTCAAATTCAGGGTCATTTATCTCAAAATAAATCAATAAATGCATGAGAAATATCAAATGAAGTCAGAAAGGGTTGAAAATTGATGATGTGCCTTCGAATGGTGCATATTGAACACACACAAAATATGGAGTTAAAATAAGTTATTAAAAATGAAATCCCTTTCCAATAGATGAGTTTCCGTCCGAAACCCACATGCTTCGAAAGAGATTGTCCAATTTGTACACGAAGTGCATCAAGTTTTTGTCGTAACCCTCTCAACTCTTTAGAAGTTGCTATGTGGGTGAAATTATGATATCATGCCAAGTTACAACCTCTTCAGAGTTTATTTGTATTGCTTTTCAAATTCAGGGTCATTTATGTCAAAATAAATCATTAAATGCATGACAAATATCAAATGAAGTCAGAAAGGGTTGAAAATGAATGATGTGACTTTGAATGGTGCATATTGAACACACAAAAAGTTTGGAGTTAAAATAATTTATTAAAAATGAAATCCCTTTGTAATAGATGAGTTTTCGTCCCAAACCCACATGCTTCGAAAGAGATTGTCCAATTTGTACACGAAGTGCATCCAATTTTTGCCGTAACCCTTTCAACTCTTTAAAAGTTGCTATGTGGGTGAAATTATGATGTCATGCCAAGTTACAACCTTTTTAGATTTCATGTGTACTGCTTTTCAAACTCAGGGTCATTTAGCTCAAAATAAATCATTAAATGCATGAGAAATATCAAATGAAGTCAGGAAGGGTTGAAAATTGATGATGTGCCTTTGAATGGTGCATATTGAACACACAAAAATTATGGAGTTGAAATAAGTTATTAAAAATGAAATCCCTTTCTAATAGATGAGTTTTCGTCCGAAACACACATGGTTCGAAAGAGATTGTCCAATTTGTACACGAAGTGCATCAAGTTTTTGCCGTAACGTTCTCAACTCTTTAGAAATTGCTATGTGGGTGAAATTATGATGTCATGCGAAGTTACAACCTCTTCAGAGTTCATTTGTACTGCTTTTCAAATTCAGGGTCATTTAGCTCAAAATAAATCATTAAATGCATGAGAAATATCAAATGAAGTCAGAAAGGGTTGAAAATTAATGATGTGACTTTGAATGGTGCATATTGAACACACAAAAAGTATGGAGTTAAAATAATTTATTAAAAATGAAATCCCTTTGTAATAGATGAGTTTTCGTCCCAAACCCACATGCTTCGAAAGAGACTGTCCAATTTGTACACGAAGTGCATCCAGTTTTGGCCGTAACCCTCTCAACTCTTTTGAAGTTGCTATGTGGGTCAAATTATGATGTCATGCCAAGTTACAACCTCTTCAGAGTTTATTTGTACTGCTTTTCAAATTCAGGGTCATTTATCTCAAAATAAATCAATAAATGCATGAGAAATATCAAATGAAGTCAGAAAGGGTTGAAAATTGATGATGTGCCTTCGAATGGTGCATATTGAACACACACAAAATATGGAGTTAAAATAAGTTATTAAAAATGAAATCCCTTTCCAATAGATGAGTTTCCGTGCGAAACCCACATGCTTCGAAAGAGATTGTCCAATTTGTACACGTAGTGCATCAAGTTTTTGTCGTAACCCTCTCAACTCTTTAGAAATTGCTATGTGGGTGAAATTATGATGTCATGCCAAGTTACAACCTCTTCAGAGTTCATTTATACTGCTTTTCAAATTCAGGGTCATTTATCTCAAAATAAATCATTAAATGCATGAGAAATATCAAATGAAGTCAGAAAGGGCTGAAAATTGATGATGTGCCTTTCAATGGTGCATATTGACCACAAAAAAATTATGGAGTTAAAATAAGTTATTAAGAATGAAATCCCTTTGTAATAGATGAGTTTTCGTCCGAAACCCACATGCTTCGAAAGAGATTGTCCAATTTGTACACGAAGTGCATCCAGTATTTCCGTTACCCTCTCAACTCTTTAGAAGTTGCAATGTGGGTGAAATTATGGTGTCATGCAAAGTTACAACCTTTTCAGAGTTCATTTGTACTGTTTTTCAAATTCAGGGTCATTTATCTCAAAATAAATCATTAAATGCATGAGAAATATCAAATGAAGTCAGAAAGGGCTAAAAATTGATGATGTGCCTTTCAATGGGCCATATTGAACACAAAAAAATTCTGGAGTTAAAATAAGTTATTAAGAATGGAATCCCTTTGTAATAGATGAGTTTTCGTCCGAAACCCACAAGCTTTGAAAGAGATTGTCCAATTTGTACACGAAGTGCATCCAGTTTTTCCGTAACCCTCTCAACTCTTTGGAAGTTGCAATGTGGGTGAAATTATGGTGTCATGCAAAGTTACAACCTTTTCAGAGTTCATTTGTACTGTTTTTCAAATTCAGGGTCATTTAGCTCAAAATAAATCATTAAATGCATGAGAAATATCAAATGAAGTCAGAAAGGGTTGAAAATTGATGATGTGCCTTTGAATGGTGCATATTGAACACACAAAAATTATGGAGTTGAAATAATTTATTAAAAATGAAATCCCTTTCTAATAGATGAGTTTTCGTCCCAAACCCACATGCTTCGAAGGAGAGTGTCCAATTTGTACACGAAGGCCATCCAGTTTTTGCCGTAACCCTCTCACTCTTTATAAGTTGCTATGTGGGTGAAATTTTTCTATCATGCCAAGTTACAACCTCTTCAGAGTTCATTTGTACTGCTCTTCAAATTCTGGGTCATTTAGATCAAAATAAATCATTAAACGCATGAGAAATATCAAATGAAGTCAGAAAGGGTTGAAAATTAATGATGTGACTTTGAATGGTGAATATTGAACACACAAAAAGTTTGGAGTTAAAATAATTTATTAAAAATGAAATCCCTTTGTAATAGATGAGTTTTCGTCCCAAACCCACATGCTTCGAAAGAGATTGTCCAATTTGTACACGAAGTGCATGCACTTTTTGCCATAACCCTCTCAACTCTTTAAAAGTTGCTATGTGGGTGAAATTATGATGTCATGCCAAGTTACAACCTTTTTAGATTTCATTTGTACTACTTTTCAAACTCAGGGTCATTTAGCTCAAAATAAATCATTAAATGCATGAGAAATATCAAATGAAGTCAGGAAGGGTTGAAAATTGATGATGTGACTTTGAATGGTGCATATTGAACACACAAAAATAATGGAGTTAAAATAAGTTATTAAAAATGAAATCCCTTTCTAATAGATGAGTTTTCGTCCGACACACACATGGTTCGAAAGAGATTGTCCAATTTGTACACGAAGTGCATCAAGTTTTTGCCGTAACGTTCTCAACTCTTTAGAAATTGCAATGTGGGTGAAATTATGATGTCATGCCAAGTTACAACCTCTTCAGAGTTCATTTGTACTGCTTTTCAAATTCAGGGTCATCTAGCTCAAAATAAATCATTAAATGCATGAGAAATATCAAATGAAGTCAGAAAGGGTTGAAAATTAATGATGTGACTTTGAATGGTGCATATTGAACACACAAAAAGTATGGAGTTAAGATAATTTATTAAAAATGAAATCCCTTTGTAATAGATGAGTTTTCGTCCCAAACCCACATGCTTCGAAAGAGACTGTCCAATTTGTACACGAAGTGCATCCAGTTTTGGCCGTAACCCTCTCAACTCTTTTGAAGTTGTTATGTGGGTGAAATTATGATGTCATGCCAAGTTACAACCTCTTCAGAGTTTATTTGTACTGCTTTTCAAATTCAGTGTCATTTATCTCAAAATAAATCAATAAATGCATGAGAAATATCAAATGAAGTCAGAAAGGGTTGAAAATTGATGATGTGCCTTCGAATGGTGCATATTGAACACACACAAAATATGGAGTTAAAATAAGTTATTAAAAATGAAATCCCTTTCCAATAGATGAGTTTCCGTCCTAAACCCACATGCTTCGAAAGAGATTGTCCAATTTGTACACGAAGTGCATCAAGTTTTTGTCGTAACCCTCTCAACTCTTTAGAAATTGCTATGTGGGTGAAATTATGATGTCATGCCAAGTTACAACCTCTTCAGAGTTCATTTGTACTGCTTTTCAAATTCAGGGTCATTTATCTCAAAATAAATCATTAAATGCATGAGAAATATCAAATGAAGTCAGAAAGGGCTGAAAATTGATGATGTGCCTTTCAATGGTGCATATTGACCACAAAAAAATTATGGAGTTAAAATAAGTTATTAAGAATGAAATCCCTTTGTAATAGATGAGTTTTCGTCCGAAACCCACATGCTTCGAAAGAGATTGTCCAATTTGTACACGAAGTGCATCCAGTATTTCCGTAACCGTCTCAACTCTTTAGAAGTTGCAATGTGGGTGAAATTATGGTGTCATGCAAAGTTACAACCTTTTCAGAGTTCATTTGTACTGTTTTTCAAATTCAGGGTCATTTATCTCAAAATAATTCATTAAATGCATGAGAAATATCAAATGAAGTCAGAAAGGGCTGAAAATTGATGATGTGCCTTTCAATGGGGCATATTGAACACAAAAAAAATTATGGAGTTAAAATAAGTTATTAAGAATGAAATCCCTTTGTAATAGATGAGTTTTCGTCCGAAACCCACAAGCTTTGAAAGAGATTGTCCAATTTGTACACGAAGTGCATACAGTTTTTCCGTAACCCTCTCAACTCTTTGGAAGTTGCAATGTGGGTGAAATTATGGTGTCATGCAAAGTTACAACCTTTTCAGAGTTCATTTGTTTTGTTTTTCAAATTCAGGGTCATTTAGCTCAAAATAAATCATTAAATGCATGAGAAATATCAAATGAAGTTAGAAAGGGTTGAAAATTGATGATGTGCCTTTGAATGGTGCATATTGAACACACAAAAATTATGGAGTTGAAATAATTTATTAAAAATGAAATCCCTTTCTAATAGATGAGTTTTCGTCCCAAACCCACATGCTTCGAAGGAGAGTGTCCAATTTGTACACGAAGGCCATCCAGTTTTTGCCGTAACCCTCTCACTCTTTATAAGTTGCTATGTGGGTGAAATTATGATGTCATGCCAAGTTACAACCTCTTCAGAGTTCATTTGTACTGCTTTTCAAATTCAGGGTCATTTAGCTCAAAATAAATCATTAAATGCATGAGAAATAGAAAATGAAGTCTGAAAGGTTTGAAAATGAATGATCTGACTTTGAATGGTGCATATTGAACACACAAAAAGTATGGAGTTAAAATAATTTATTAAAAATGAAATCCCTTTGAGTTTTCGTCCGAAACCCACATGCTTCGAAAAAGATTGTCCAATTTGTACACGAAGTGCGTCGAGTTTTTCCGTAACCCTCTCAACTCTTTAGAAGTTTCTATGTGGGTGGAATTATGATGTCATGCCAAGTTACAACCTCTTCAGAGTTTATTTGTACCACTTTTCAAATTCAGGGTCATTTATCTCAAAACAAATCATTAAATGCATGACAAATATCAAATGAAGTCAGAAAGGGTTGAAAATTGATGATGTGCCTTCGAATGGTGCATATTGAAAACTCAAAAATTATGGAGTTAAAATAATTTCTTAAAAATGAAATCCCTTTGTAATAGATGAGTTTTCGTCCGAAACCCACATTCTTCGAAAGAGATTGTCCAATTTGTACACGAAGCGCATCCAGTTTTTGTCGTAACCCTCTCAACTCTTTAGAAGTTGCCATGTGAGTGAAATTATGATGTCATGCCAAGTTACAACCTCTTCAGAGTTCATTTGTTCTGCTTTTCAAATTTAGGGTCATTTATCTCAAAATAAATCATTAAATGCATGAGAAATATCGAATGAAGTCAGAAAGGGTTGAAAATAGATGATGTGCCTCTGAATGGCGCATATTGAACACACAAAAATTATGGAGTTAAAATAAGTTATTAAAAATGAAATCCCTTTGTAATAGATGAGTTTTCATCCGAAACCTACATGCTTCGAAAGAGATTGTCCAATTTGTACACGAAGCGCATCCAGTTTTTGCCGTAACCCTCTCAACTCTTTAGAAGTTGCTATGTGGGTGAAATTATGATGTCATGCCAAGTTACAACCTCTTCAGAGTTTATTTGTTCTGCTTTTCAAATTCAGGGTCATGTATCTCAAAAAAATCATTAAATGCATGAGAAATATCAAATGAAGTCAGAAAGGGCTGAAAATTGATGATGTGCCTTCCAATGGTGCATATTGAACACACAAAAATTATGGAGTTAAAATAAGTTATTAAAAATGAAATCCCTTTGTAATAGATGAGTTTTCGTCCCAAACCCACATGCTTCGAAAGAGATTGTCCAATTTTTACACGAAGTGCATCTAATTTTTGCCGTAAAACCCTCAACTCCTTAGAAATTGCTATGTGGGTGAAATTATGATGTCATGACAAGTTACAACCTCTTCAGAGTTCATTTGTATTGCTTTTCAAATTAAGGGTCATTTATCTCAAAATAAATCAGTAAATGCATGAGAAATATCAAATGAACTCAGAAAGGGTTGAAAATTGATGATGTGCCTTTGAATGGTGCATATTGAACACACACAAATTATGGAGTTAAAATAAGTTATTAAAAATGAAATTCCTTTGTAATAGATGAGTTTTCGTCCAAAACCCACATGCTTCGAAAGAGATTGTCCAATTTGTACACGAAGTGCATCCAGTTTTTCCGTAACCCTCTCAACTGTTTAGAAGTTGCAACATGGGTGAAATTATGGTGTCATGCAAAGTTACAACCTTTTCAGAGTTCATTTGTACTGGTTTTCAAATTCAGGGTCATTTAGCTCAAAATAAATAATTAAATGCATGAGAAATATCAAATGAAATCAGAAAGGGTTGAAAATTGATGATGTGCCTTTGAATGGTGCATATTGAACACACAAAAATTATGGAGTCGAAATAATTTTTGAAAAATGAAATCCCTTTCTAATAGATGATTTTTCGTCCCAAACCCACATGCTTCGAAAGAGAGTGTCCAATTTGTACACGAAGGGCATCCAGTTTTTGTGTAACCCTCTAAACTCTTTATAAGTTGCTATGTGGGTGAAATTATGATCTCATGCCATGTTACAACCTCTTCAGTGTTCATTTGTACTACTTTTCAAATTCAGGGTCATTTAGCTCAAAATAAATCATTAAATGCATGAGAAATATAAAATGAAGTCAGAAAGGGTTGAAAATGAATGATGTGACTTTGAATGGTGCATATTGAACACACAAAAAGTATGGAGTTAAAATAATTTATTAAAAATGAAATCCCTTTGTAATAGATGAGTTTTCGTCCGAAACCCACATGCTTCGAAAGAGATTGTCCAATTTGTACACGAAGCGCATCCAGTTTTTGTCGTAACCCTCTCAACTCTTTAGAAGTTGCTATGTGGGTGAAATTATGATGTCATGCCAAGTTACAACCTCTTCAGAGTTCATTTGTATTGCTTTTCAAATTTAGGGTCATTTATCTCAAAATAAATCATTAAATGCATGAGAAATATCGAATGAAGTCAGAAAGGGTTGAAAATAGATGATGTGCCTCTGAATGGCGCATATTGAACACACAAAAATTATGGAGTTAAAATAAGTTATTAAAAATGAAATCCCTTTGTAATAGATGAGTTTTCATCCGAAACCTACATGCTTCGAAAGAGATTGTCCAATTTGTACACGAAGCGCATCCAGTTTTTGCCGTAACCCTCTCAACTCTTTAGAAGTTGCTATGTGGGTGAAATTATGATGTCATGCCAAGTTACAACCTCTTCAGAGTTTATTTGTTCTGCTTTTCAAATTCAGGGTCATGTATCTCAAAAAAATCATTAAATGCATGAGAAATATCAAATGAAGTCAGAAAGGGCTGAAAATTGATGACGTGCCTTCCAATGGTGCATATTGAACACACAAAAATTATGGAGTTAAAATAAGTTATTAAAAATGAAATCCCTTTGTAATAGATGAGTTTTCGTCCCAAACCCACATGCTTCGAAAGAGATTGTCCAATTTTTACACGAAGTGCATCTAATTTTTGCCGTAAAACCCTCAACTCCTTAGAAATTGCTATGTGGGTGAAATTATGATGTCATGCCAAGTTACAACCTCTTCAGAGTTCATTTGTATTGCTTTTCAAATTAAGGGTCATTTATCTCAAAATAAATCAGTAAATGCATGAGAAATATCAAATGAACTCAGAAAGGGTTGAAAATTGATGATGTGCCTTTGAATGGTGCATATTGAACACACACAAATTATGGAGTTAAAATAAGTTATTAAAAATGAAATTCCTTTGTAATAGATGAGTTTTCGTCCCAAACCCACATGCTTCGAAAGAGATTGTCCAATTTGTACACGAAGTGCATCCAGTTTTTCCGTAACCCTCTCAACTGTTTAGAAGTTGCAACATGGGTGAAATTATGGTGTCATGCAAAGTTACAACCTTTTCAGAGTTCATTTGTACTGGTTTTCAAATTCAGGGTCATTTAGCTCAAAATAAATAATTAAATGCATGAGAAATATCAAATGAAATCAGAAAGGGTTGAAAATTGATGATGTGCCTTTGAATGGTGCATATTGAACACACAAAAATTATGGAGTCGAAATAATTTTTGAAAAATGAAATCCCTTTCTAATAGATGATTTTTCGTCCCAAACCCACATGCTTCGAAAGAGAGTGTCCAATTTGTACACGAAGGGCATCCAGTTTTTGCGTAACCCTCTAAACTCTTTATAAGTTGCTATGTGGGTGAAATTATGATCTCATGCCATGTTACAACCTCTTCAGTGTTCATTTGTACTACTTTTCAAATTCAGGGTCATTTAGCTCAAAATAAATCATTAAATGCATGAGAAATATAAAATGAAGTCAGAAAGGGTTGAAAATGAATGATGTGACTTTGAATGGTGCATATTGAACACACAAAAAGTATGGAGTTAAAATAATTTATTAAAAATGAAATCCCTTTGTAATAGATGAGTTTTCGTCCGAAACCCACATGCTTCGAAAAAGATTGTCCAATTTGTACACGAAGTGCATCAAGTTTTTCCGTAACCCTCTCAACTCTTTAGAAGTTGCTATGTGGGTGAAATTATGATGTCATGCCAAGTTACAACCTCTTCAGAGTTTATTTGTATTGCTTTTCAAATTCAGGGTCATTTAAGTCAAAATAAATCATTAAATGCATGACAAATATCAAATGAAGTCAGAAAGGGTTGAAAATTGATGATGTGCCTTTGAATGGTGCATATTGAACACACAAAAATTATGGAGTTGAAATAAATTATTAAAAATGAAATCCCTTTGTAATAGATGAGTTTTCGTCCGAAACCCACATGCTTCGAAAGAGATTGTCCAATTTGTACACGAAGTGCATCCAGTTTTTGCCGTAACCCTCTCAACTCTTTAGAAGTTGCTATGTGGGTGTAATTATGATGTCATGCCAAGTTGCAACCTCTTCAGAGTTTATTTGTTCTGCTTTTCAAATTCAGGGTTATTTATCTCAAAAAAAATCATTAAATGCATGAGAAATATCAAATGAAGTCAGAAAGGGTTAAAAATTGATGATGTGCCTTCGGATGGTGCATATTGAACACTCAAAAATTATGGAGTTGAAATAAGTTATTAAAAATGAAATCCCTTTGTAATAGATGAGTTTTCGTCCCAAACCCACATGCTTCGAAAGAGATTGTCCAATTTTTACATGAAGTGCATCTAGTTTTTGCCGTAAAACCCTCAACTCCTTAGAAATTGCTATGTGGGTGAAATTATGATGTCATGCCAAGTTACAACCTCTTCAGAGTTCATTTGTATTGCTTTTCAAATTAAGGGTCATTTATCTCAAAATAAATCATTAAATGCATGAGAAATATCAAATGAAGTCAGAAAGGGTTGAAAATTGATGATGTGCCTTTGAATGGTGCATATTGAACACACACAAATTATGGAGTTAAAATAAGTTATTAAAAATGAAATTCCTTTGTAATAGATGAGTTTTTGTCCCAAACCCACATGCTTCGAAAGAGATTGTCCAATTTGTACACGAAGTGCATCCAGTTTTTGCCGTAACCCTCTCAACTCTTTAGAAGTTGCTATGTGGGTGAAATTATGATGTCATGCCAAGTTACAACCTCTTCAGAGTTTATTTGTTCTGCTTTTCAAATTCAGGGTCATGTATCTCAAAAAAATCATTAAATGCATGAGAAATATCAAATGAAGTCAGAAAGGGCTGAAAAATTGATGATGTGCCTTCCAATGGTGCATATTGAACACACAAAAATTATGGAGTTAAAATAAGTTATTAAAAATGAAATCCCTTTGTAATAGATGAGTTTTCGTCCCAAACCCACATGCTTCGAAAGAGATTGTCCAATTTTTACACGAAGTGCATTTAGTTTTTGCCGTAAAACCCTCAACTCCTTAGAAATTGCTATGTGGGTGAAATTATGATGTCATGCCAAGTTACAACCTCTTCAGAGTTCATTTGTATTGCTTTTCAAATTAAGGGTCATTTATCTCAAAGTAAATCAGTAAATGCATGAGAAATGTCAAATGAAGTCAGAAAGGGTTGAAAATTGATGATGTGCCTTTGAATGGTGCATATTGAACACACACAAATTATGGAGTTAAAATAAGTTATTAAAAATGAAGTTCCTTTGTAATAGATGAGTTTTCGTCCCAAACCCACATGCTTCGAAAGAGATTGTCCAATTTGTACACGAGGTGCATCCAGTTTTTCCGTAACCCTCTCAACTGTTTAGAAGTTGCAACGTGGGTGAAATTATGGTGTCATGCAAAGTTACAACCTTTTCAGAGTTCATTTGTACTGGTTTTCAAATTCAGGGTCATTTAGCTCAAAATAAATAATTAAATGCATGAGAAATATCAAATGAAGTCAGAAAGGGTTGAAAATTGATGATGTGCCTTTGAATGGTGCATATTGAACACACAAAAATTATGGAGTTGAAATAATTTTTGAAAAATGAAATCCCTTTCTAATAGATGATTTTTCGTCCCAAACCCACATGCTTTGAAAGAGAGTGTCCAATTTGTACACGAAGGGCATCCAGTTTTTGCGTAACCCTCTAAACTCTTTATAAGTTGCTATGTGGGTGAAATTATGATGTCATGCCAAGTAACAACCTCTTCAGTGTTCATTTGTACTACTTTTCAAATTCAGGGTCATTTAGCTCAAAATAAATCATTAAATGCATGAGAAATATAAAATGAAGTCAGAAAGGGTTGAAAATGAATGATGTGACTTTGAATGGTGCATATTGAACACACAAAAAGTATGGAGTTAAAATAATTTATTAAAAATGAAATCCCTTTGTAATAGATGAGTTTTCGTCCGAAACCCACATGCTTCGAAAAAGATTGTCCAATTTGTACACGAAGTGCATCCAGTTTTTCCGTAACCCTCTCAACTCTTTAGAAGTTGCTATGTGGGTGAAATTATGATATCATGCCAAGTTACAACCTCTTCAGAGTTTATTTGTATTGCTTTTCAAATTCAGGGTCATTTATGTCAAAATAAATCATTAAATGCATGACAAATATCAAATGAAGTCAGAAAGGGTTGAAAATTGATGATGTGCCTTTGAATGGTGCATATTGAACACACAAAAATTATGGAGTTAAAATAAATTATTAAAAATGACATCCCTTTGTAATAGATGAGTTTTCGTCCGAAACCCACATGCTTCGAATGAGATTGTCCAATTTGTACACGAAGTGCATCCAGTTTTTGCCGTAACCCTCTCAACTCTTTAGAAGTTTCTATGTGGGTGTAATTATGATGTCATGCCAAGTTACAACCTCTTCAGAGTTTATTTGTTCTGCTTTTCAAATTCAGGGTCATTTATCTCAAAAAAAAATCATTAAATGCATGAGAAATATCAAATGAAGTCAGAAAGTGTTAAAAATTGATGATGTGCCTTCGGATGGTGCATATTGAACACTGAAAAATTATGGAGTTAAAATAAGTTATTAAAAATGAAATTCCTTTGTAATAGATGAGTTTTCGTCCCAAACCCACATGCTTCGAAAGAGATTGTCCAATTTGTACAAGAAGTGCATCCAGTTTTTTCGTAACTCTCTCAACTCTTTAGAAGTTGCTATGTGGGTGAAATTATGGTGTCATTCAAAGTTACAACCTTTTTAGAATTTATTTGTACTGTTTTTCAAATTCAGGGTCATTTAGCTCAAAATAAATCATTAAATGCATGAGAAATATCAAATGAAGTCAGGAAGGGTTTAAAATTGATGATATGCCATTGAATGGTGCATATTGAACACACAAAAAGTATGGAGTTGAAATAAGTTATTAAAAATGAAATCCCTTTCTAATAGATGAGTTTTAGTCCGAAACACACATGCTTCGAAAGATATTGTCCAATTTGTACACGAAGGGCATCTAGTTTTTGCCGTAACCCTCTCAACTCCTTATAAGTTGCTATGTGGGTAAAATTATGATGTCATGCCAAGTTACAACCTCTTCAGAGTTCATTTGTACTGCTTTTCAAATTCAGGGTCATTTAGCTCAAAATAAATCATTAAATGCATGAGAAATATCAAATGAAGTAAGAAAGGATTGAAAATTAATGATGTGACTTTGATTGGTGCATATTGAACACACAAAAAGTATGGAGTTAAAATAATTTACTAAAAATGAAATCCCTTTGTAATAGATGAGTTTTCGTCCCAAACCCACATGCTTCGAAAGAGATTGTCCAATTTGTAAACGAAGTGCATCCAGTTTTGTCCGTAACCCTCTGACCTCTTTAGAAGTTGCTATGTGGGTGAACTTATGATGCCATGCCAAGTTACAACCTTTTTAGAGTTCATTTGTACTGCTTTTCAAATTCGGGGTCATTTAGCTAAAAATAAATCATTAAATGCATGAGAAATATCAAATGAAGTCAGAAAGGGTTGAAAATGACTGATGTGACTTTGAATGGTGCATATTGCACACACAAAAAGTATGGAGTTAAAATCATTTGTTAAAAATGAAATCCCTTTGTAATAGATGAGTTTTCGTCCGAAACCCACATGCTTCGAAAAAGATTGTCCAATTTGTACACGAAGTGCATCTAGTTTTTCCGTAACCCTCTCAACTCTTTAGAAATTGCTATGTGGGTGAAATTATGATGTCATGCCAAGTTACAACCTCTTCAGAGTTTATTTGTACTGCTTTTCAAATTCAGGGTCATTTATCTCAAAACAAATCATTAAATGCATGACAAATATCAAATGAAGTCAGAAAGGGTTGAAAATTGATGATGTGCCTTCGAATGGTGCATATTGAACACACAAAAATTATGGAGTTAAAATAAATTATTAAAAATGAAATCCCTTTGTAATAGATGAGTTTTTCTTCGAAACGCACATGCTTCGAAAGAGATTGTCCAATTTGTACACGAAGCGCATCCAGTTTTTGCTTTATCCCTCTCAACTCTTTAGAAGTTGCTATGTGAGTGAAATTATGATGTCATGCCAAGTTACAACCTATTCAGAGTTCATTTGTACTGCTTCTCAAATTCAAGGTCATTTATCTCAAAATAAATCATTAAATGCATGAGAAATATCGAATGAAGTCAGAAAGGGTTGAAAATTGATGATGTGCCTTTGAATGGTGCATATTGAACACACAAAAATTATGGAGTTAAAATAAGTTATTAAAAATGAAATCTCTTTGTAATAGATGAGTTTTCGTCCGAAACCCACATGCTTCGAAAGAGATTGTCCAATTTGTACACGAAGTGCATCCAGTTTTTCCGTAACCCTCTCAACTCTTTAGAAGTTGCTATGTGGGTGAAATTATGGTGTCATACAAAGTTACAACCTCTTCAGAGTTTATTTGTTCTGATTTTCAAATTCAGGGTCATTTAGCTCAAAATAAATCATTAAATGCATGAGAAATATCAAAAGAAGACAGAAAGTGTTGAAAATTGATGATGTGCCTTTGAATGGTGCATACTAAAGACAAAAAAAATTATGGAGTTAAAATAAGTTATTAAAAATGAAATCTCTTTGTAATAGATGAGTTTTTGTTCGCAACGCACATGCTTCGAAAGAGATTGTCCAATTTGTACACGAAGTGCATCCATTTTTTGCCGTAACCCTCTCAACTCTTTAGAAGTTGCAGTTTTAGTTTTTCAAACATGCATGGAAACGCCAAAAACATATTCTTTATATTTTTCTGATATTTTTTCATATATTATTTATTTTCATTGGAGTCATAGTTTTTTTTCTACGATTTTTTAAAGTTTAGGGGTTTTTCTGAAAATAATAACTTTTAATGAATTAAAAAACTTTAGTACTGGTGCGAGCCACGCACCGGTTCTAAAGGTCCACCGGCCCCGTGCGTTTTATGGGAGGACCTTTAGTACCGGTGCATGGCTCGCACCGGTACTAAAGGTTCTTTAGTACCGGTGCAAGCCACGCACCGGTACTAAAGGGGTGCGTCGTATAAATAGGAACTTCCTCGTCCCGGGCCGAGCCACGCACCGGGAGAGCTCAAATTTGCGCCGCCAGGCTGCCGAAATTAGCCCCTGCGCCCTGGCCGCCGCCCTCGCTGCCGTCGCCGTCACACCATCACCGCTGCCCACGCCCCTCACCGTCGTCGCACCACCGCCGCGCACGCCCCTCGCCTCCCCTGACATCGCTCCCCTTCGCCGCCCCTGTCGCCGCCCGCTCACACCGGCCGCCGCTCCGCGGTCGAGCCCGTCGCCGACGCCACCTCCGGGTCAGGAGGCTAGGTGAGATCTCTCTAGCCCTCTCCCCTCTGTACATGCACACAACGATCGCCCCGATGATTGCCGAACTAGTGTAGATGCTAATTTTGCTAAGTGTAAAGATGGATGTATGATGATGATGATGAATATATGTTAACATTGTTTAGTTAGTATAGTTAGTTTAGTTAGTTTAGTTAGTTAGTTAGTTAGGTTCTTAGGTTATTAGGGTATGTGTTAGTTTAGGTTTAGATTATGTTTAATTTAGTTTAGGTTTAGTTTAGTTTTAGGTTTAATTTAGTTTGGATCCTAATGTGTGTGTGACTTTCGGTCCGTCGTTGCTCCTTGTGTGACTTTCATGTGTGTTCTTGATGGAGGAAGGAATCCCGACTGTTGTCGTGGGGGGCGCTTCGTCTTTCTTCTCTTCTTTGCGATATACTCGTCGATATATTGCGCAAGAAGAGAAGAGGGGAGGCGTCCATCACCGGTGGTCGAACTATTACTGTGAGAGAGTGTCCACCAACATATATACACCACCATATTAGTGTGAGAGAGAGCGCACCAACACACCATGAGATATGAGAGTAATTTAAGAAAAACATTGACAGACCGATAGTCACACACGCATTAGGATCCAAAGCGTGCCGTAATTCTTGATTTTGCTAGATGCTAAGTTTTATTTAATTTGTTTTCATAATTAAGTGTTTCTTCTCGACGTCGACGATGCCGATCCTGCATCCTCGTCGTCGAGTCGCCGGAGGAGGTCACTTGTTTGAGCCGAGGGGCCCTGTCAGGGACTGGGCTCCGCCGGGCTAGTACTGGGAGGTGCTGCCTTCCAGGCGGCGCAGCTTGGTGAGGAGTCAGCCCGTCGTCGACCCGGAGGTTCTGTGGTGTCGGTCGCATGGGCCACGAACGATTCAGAGGCTTGAGTCCCCCATGGAGGTGGTACAGTACCATTTCAGCAAGGAGAACGAGCACGTCCGTCGCTACATGGCAGCTTTGGAAGCCAGGTCCGACAATATCTTTGGCGGCACTTCCTCTGCGAGAACATTCGCATCCAGACTGAAGGTCGTATACGTCGCAGAGGAGCACGTGAAAGACAACTCCAGCTTTGGCAGAAGTTGTCGAAGCTCTCACCCGAGAAACGCTTCGTAGCACTTCAAGAGAAATTTACGGCATTTGTTCTTCAACATGTCATTGATGTAAACGGAGCGCACTATTACTTACCGCCGCCTCAATAATGCCGGGTTTCGAGCCTTAAGTTATAAGTCCAGAATATATATGAATGCGTAATTCCATTTGTATATATACTATGTATGAGATATTGTATATTATATTACGTACATATATATATATATATATATGCATCAACTTGTGTAATTAATGTTTACAGTATGTAGCACCGTAAAATAAATTTGAAATGAATGGAAAACACAATAAATAGAGAGGAAAACTAAAACCTAATTAAAAGCGAAAACAAAAAAACAGAACATTAGTACCGTTTGGTACCACCAACCGGTAATAAAGGTCCTCCACCACCAGCCCACGCAGGCAGCCACGTGGTGGGCCTTTAGTACCGGTCTATGGTCCAACCGGTAATAAAGGTCTGGACCTTTAGTCCCGACCCTTTAGTACAGGTTGGCGACCCTTTAGTACAGGTTGGGAAACCGGTACTAAAGGCCCATCCTGACCGGAACTACAGATCGACATTCTACTAGTGGATGTATACTCCATGATTCCTAAGCCGCAAGAGCAATGTGTAAGCTCACTGGTTCCATCCTTACAACAGGAACAAACACTTCTTCGAAGTCCACAACATCTTCTTGCACGTACTAGGCTCGCTTTGTGCTTCACACAACGTATGCCACCATTATTACCTAATCCTAGAAGACAGACTAGTCTAAAGTGGTGCATGATCATGTGCTAAATTCCAAATGACATAGTATTTGAATTGCTATCGCACTAATGAAGTTGCGCAGTTTTTGCTTATTCATACATAGTTGTGAAGTCAATTCTCTCGTGTAGTGTCCTGCTATGAGAAGACGTAATATACTTTGGCGTGGGAAATCCAAGCTTTCTTCATGTGTTTGTATTTTTTTCCCTTAAGGCCAATATATCAATAAGGATAAACTACTATTATATTTAGTGAAAACACATATGAAAGTTGTTGCAAAGAAGTAATGGAGGAATTGAACACTAGAGAGGAAACAGGAAATAAGAAATATCTAGGACTCCCACTCCATGTGGGAAAATCAAAAGTGGAGGTATCTACTTAATTTCCTAAAGGAGGGGATATGAAAAAAAATCAGGGTTGAAATCATAAATTTATCTATAGCAGGGAAACAAATCTCTATCAAAGAAGTGATGCAACCTATCCCAACCTATATGACGATCTGTTTTGATATAACAAGAATTATTTGTGAGGAAATCTATTCCTTGATAGGAAGATATTGGCCTGGAGTAATCAGGAGAAGGAGCACAAAATACATATTGTATAACTTGGACGAAATCGAGAAGGCTGAAAGTGCAGGAGGTGTAGGATTTAGTGATATATATGCTTTCAACATGGCAATGTTGGCAAGACAATGTCAAGCCAAGAGCAAATTCATTACTATGGAAACTATGGATAGCAAAATCCACAACCAATCATGTCCTTTAAATTGCACGTTTCTTTCTACCACATCGTTTTAAACAAAGTTTAACCATAGAACAAACATTTCTCTTTTCATTGTAAAGGGTATAGAGAATTGATCCAATATGGATGGAATCATGACTAATCATTCTTTTAGTTTTTTCTATAATTAAAACTCTCTATACATGGAGAAATATGGATAAAAGTGAGTAAGTATTTATCCGGGAAGCCTCCGCCAAGTTCCAATTTATTTAAAATTTTATTCTAATTCAACCATATGAAGGAAACATAGTTAGGAAAAGATGACTAAACAAGTTTTCTTAAAACTTATTTATTGGAGGCTATTGCATAATATTAATTCTCTATGTGTAAGGGTGCACAAGTAAAGATACTTTCCCAATATAATAATTTAATTCATGCAAAGGTGAGGCAAGGTATGTCTTATACATGGTGTGGCATCCCAAAAGGAATTGATTTGCTTAAAAATAATAATATGGAGAACTGGAAACGGGAAGAATGTACATGTGTGGAATGAACCATGGATCCCAAGAAATCACACTAGAAAATGGATTCCTCAAAAATGAAACAACATGGATGATCAACGTAAGTCGTTGACTTCATAAGAATCGATGAAGGTTGCTGGAATAAAGAGTTAATAGACAAATATTCTGGCCGTTGGATACAAAGACAACTCTGAATATTCCAATAAATCCTGACTATGATGACAGGCCGACATGGCATTATAATTCAAATGGATTATTCTTTATCCGGTCAGATTAGCATCTATATATTCAAGATACAATGCACATAAGTCTACAAGGAATATTAGGTTCCTTAGTGATGAATACAGAACATAGATTACAGTGGAAAAGGGTATGGAATATCAAACACTTCATTTGGCGGCTGGCTCACAACTCTCTGGCTTTGTGTAATAATTTACAAAGAAGAGGCATAGAAGATCAGGTGTGCCCTGTATGTTCAAGTATTCTAGAAGAAGGTGGTCATCTCTGTAAGAAAATTGTCAGGATATGGCAAGAATTGGGTCTTGGCGAAATAAGGAAAAAGCTGATGAGCAAGCAATTTCTATAGAAGAGATTGTTAATGAGATAATCTGTCTGAAGGATCGGACCAAAATGAACATTGTATGTTGTTATAATGGTGGTAAGAAACAAATAACCTCAGGGACATTTGTAAAACAAGAAGTATTGATGAAGGTTATTATGTCATTTTGAAACAAACTAATGAATGCATTCAAGCTTTTTTGAAGAGAAAGACACTGGGTAGTTCAACAGAAATAAACATAATGATCTTAATTGCTTCTCACGTCATAATGATTAATTAATCGCATAATGGGTAGCCCAGAACTACTGCCATACGATTACAACCATCAAACTGGGCCAGGCGGATGACTACTCCCTCTCTCGCCGCCAGCGGGGCACGTCGGGAGCAAAGCTTGTGTTGGGCTGGCAGCAGGGGGGTGGGAGCAGTCCTGCCTGCTTGTGGAGGAGTTGGAGGGTTACCATGGAATAGCGAACGAGATGTGTGGTCCAGTGGAGGTCTTCATCAGCCAGTGCTCAACTGTGGCTTCGGCGATCCAATGTGGTGACCTTCAATGGTGCCAATCCTGACTAGGTTACGGGAGAAGAGGGAGTTGATGCATGGTCCTGCACGTTGGTGAGGTCGACATCAAACTTGAACTTGTCGTGCAACAACATGGGTGATTTATTTTTCAAGTTTTCCTTAGGGATTCTTTGAGTTTGGTTTGGGCGGCGAGGCGACGGTGTTGTTCTACTGTAACAATAATGTTCTCCCCACTCTTTCCTTGTTCGGTTGGTGTGCTTATCGCCGACGGGGGCGTGCGGAGCTGTGTCTTTGTCGGGCCTTTCAGGATCTTATGTCTTTGTCAGGTCTTTCAGGATCCATTAGGGTTAGGTTTCAGTGGATCCATCCCAAATCAATTGTATTTTGTTGTCTTAGGAGTCTCTACATGCCCTTATCAGCAACAACTTCTCTGGGATAGTGCTTTGCTTCGCAGATTGCGGCTGCCGACGCTACATGGTCTGCATGTATGACTTACCGATCACTGCTTCTACAAGCTCTTGGGTTTTTCAAGTTTCCTCCGCCGATGTAGAGGCCAAGAGGCGGCATCGGGCTACTCTAACGACACTTCCGTGGATGAGGAGGAAGAAGACTTCGGCACCTCCAAATAATTGATTTTATTTCTCTGTATAGGTATATTTGTAAGGACATGTGACAATTAGTACATGGCCATAGGCCCATTCCCAAATAACAACATCAGTACTAACCCTAATATGGGTGGCACAGGAAAGCAGCCCAGTGGCCCAACCCTTCTGTATGAAAATAAAAGCCACATGAGCAATGTAGTTTTGAATCGCCATTTTGACGAGAGTGGCATAAGAGAACCTCTCGTTTTAAAAAAAAATCATCGAATTCAACCCTTCATAACAAATAGTCAAATAGTGACAAATAGTATAACGACGATTTAAACTGCCATTCCAACGAAGAATGGAAACACACAAAAAAGCTCACGTTTCTTACTCATACCATGTGGCTAGGGCGATGGGGGTGCGCTATATCACGGCCCTTGCTCAGAGGGGTGAGGCAGTAGCAACTCTTTGAAGATGAAATAAGGTTCATCCCATCGAGCCCATTTCTTAGTGGTGCTTCTAGCGTCGTCAGAGGGTGTGTGGAGGTTCGTCTCTGATGGATCTCACTGGATTCAGCCGTCATTTGTCTTCTGTGGATCCACATGGATCCTGTCTTCCTTCGACAATGTTCGTGTTAGTGTGCCTACAGTTTGGTTCCTTCCGATCTACCATCCTCTTGGCCAGTGATGGTTGTTGCTTCGGTGTGTTTGTCCTATACTGCCTTAGCACGATGTCTGACTATCTACTATAACAAGGTTTGTCCAGCTTCAATGATAGAGGGGTGATGATGGCGGCACCCCTACTACTCGCTCGAGTGCTTGTAGTCATCACTACGTGGCCTACGGTCCTGGATGTAATTTATACTGCTAGTGTTCTTTGTACTACTTGACAGTTGATAATAGATCGAATTTTTTTTGAAAAAGAAAACATTGCAGTGAGCGATTGGAACCTTCATTCAGAATGTTCAACAAAATATACCAAGCCCGCCCACGCATTTTAAAATTTCAACGACCCGCCTAGTCTTGGCCTTCTCAACCCATGTGTGCGTTTCTTACCCAAAAAAAGACCTAGCTTTAATTGCGAGGAGCCATGACCCACGATACAAGGATTGGTGTTTCTTTCCTCTTGGAGATTATATATGACGCCCCTCCCAAGCAATCCACCGTCTCCAGCCTCTTGCCAGTCATCCTTCTTCTCCCCCAGATTGCCTCCTCGTCTCCTCCGTGGTTGCTAGCGGCAGGCGGGGACAACAACAGATTGGCTAGTCCTCCCCACGACGATTCGACGCCGCTCCTGATTCTGAACCCGACCCCAGGTTTGTGCGACCAAATCCTCCCGTCTCGCTAGCCTCCGTTCATTTTCAACGGAAATGAGATGAGAGATTTGTTTGCTTACTGGCGGCCGACAGTTATAGGGGTTGTTGCTTCACTTGTTCGTTGGCCTGATCGGCTCCACGGGTTTGCGAGAGACTGCTCTGCTCTTTGGCCGATCTGAGTCACGGCCGTGTCGGGGATTCCGGAGTTGATGGTGTTGGGGATCCGGGGCGTGGGAATTCTCTGAGGAACAGCGATTTGGGATGTTTCAATGTTTGGGATTTGGGTGGTTTATGGAGCTTGCGTTCAACAGATGATATGGCCGGAAAAAGCTTCGTACGGGACAAGATACAAGAGGCGGCCGGAGAAGTGATCCCTTTTTTCGTGACATGAGTTTTTCTTTCACAATTGCATAACGCTGTGAGTGTGAGATCCCTTTTTTGTTTCACATGCGATATTAGCTATTTGCTTTTTGCAGCCATCATTTTTTTTCCCGGTAGTAATCATCTGGTCTACAATCCCTATCTAGCATCTTTATTTCTTGTCTCCGGCACCAATTGTTTCTGGCGCATAAGACCCATGTTTAAATTTTCAGTTTTGTTAAGTCTCAATCGACTGAGACTTCTTTACGTCTCAATCAATGCTATATTCCTTTGATCTTTCATGGAGATTCATAAAAAAAAGCCTTTTTATATGCTATATCATTTTACTGAGACTTGGTTAAGATTTAATCGATTAAGACCTAGCCAAACGCTTAGCTTTTATCACGAGTAGATAAACTCTTCCTAGACTTCTTGTCCATTGTTTTGTCAAAACTTACTTGACTTGCACATATTTTTCTCTCTGTTCTGACTTCATCCTACATCAAAACTTATGTAGATGGCCGCACCATCCATTGAAGTGCTCGACTATGGTTTTCCTCATATCTTAGAGGATTGCTTGCACCAGCTTGGCTTCAAGAGACTATTTACGTACTCCTTTCAGCAGGTCAAGATCGATGGTGACGTTGATGATGACGTAACTGGGTACTTGCTACGCTGACCATAGACGCCGGAGCCGTAGAATACGGCCAAACACCGGCCAGGACCCTTTTCTTTCAGGGCCCGAGGTTCCGACCTAGGAGAGAGCAGTACAATTGGTCGCTTGTGTGGCGATTATCCGTCTCCGGGACATGTTGCCCGAGATGGAGCAGAGAGTGACACGGTACATCCCACAGCAGACGGAAGCTGGGGCAGAGATTCAGGGCACCGGCCCTTTGTCGGACCATGCACTACGGTTACTTAATCTCCACGCCACTGCGGCCACCCAGCTCTTATCCCAGGTGGTAGAGGACTTGGAGGAGTCACGAGACAATTTCCACCTCCAGCGTCTCCGGTCTCGAAAGCAGGAGTGACTGTTATTGGAGAAGGACCAGAAGATCCTTGACTTGGAGTCGCAGCTAGCCGAACTGTGGCAAACAGTTCGCCGATTGGAGAGTCGCCCCATCAGAGTTTCCCGAGGAGGAGTTGATGCGAAGGGGGTCCACTTCTTCACTCACTCCAGTAAGTCTCGAAAACGCTCCCGAGGCTACATGCACCACTTCGAGAAGGTGATCCCTGATGTAAGAGAGGGATCTTCCCGACGACGATGTCTGTACAGAGCTACCCCACCACTTGTGATGACTCCGGACCCAACACTACAGGACTCCGACGCCGAGCAAGACCAATAGGTTGGCGACGACGAGCAAGACGGGCAGTTAGGCAACACCGATCAAAAGGAAGACCATGACATCTTGGTAGTCAATGGACACTTCAGAGCTCTTTAGGTAGTACGGTGTGAGTGCCCCCCTCCTCCCCACCACCACCACCCCATTTTTTTGTATATATAGCACAAAATGTATGCATAAAGTTTCATAAAAAACCTCATGTGGGTTTGCTCTATAAGCTATGTGTTGTTGAGCCTATAAACTACAAGATGCAGTATCGAAAGTAGTGGTTACATGATATTTGGATCTTAATTAATGGATTTTGTTTGGCTATAAAGGGATTTGAGTGACTTGTGTGTTCCTAGTCGCTTACATAGCCATCATAGTTTTGTTTTCCTTACATTGCTTGTGTTAGTGAATGCCTCTTTAGTTAAGCAGATGACACTCACCAGATAAGGGACTCAGGAAAGTTTGGTTGTAACGTCCATGCCTGTTCCACAGTTCCTCGTTGTATATGCAAGCGAAAGCCTCAAGTGATGAATAAATGTTTTGGTAAAACTTGGAACACAAGGAAAGAAATAAGAGGTAGAATACAAGAGGGGTTCGGTTTAGAGTAGAGAGGAAATGAGAGAGGGCTCCTAACACCTCGCATAAGCTATCCTTTAACACCCTTCCTTACTCACAACGGAGCCAGGTTGAGATTACGCTTAAAGAAACGAAAATCTATTTCTGAGCCCGTGCTCATCTGCACCCACGCTGAGTAAAAAAATCAAAATCATCTGCACCCACGCATGAAATTGTCTTAAACCCATTTTTTTGGATGTTTTTTAATTTTCTAGTATTTGTTTTGATTTTTTTACTGAACGGGTGCAAATGAGATTGGGCACCAAAACACCTCACTCCTTAGAAAAAATAAAACTCTTTGTCGGTAATGCTTTTGTGAAGGCATCTGCAATCTAATCTCACAAGTGAACAAATCTGATTTCTAGTTGTTTATTACCAACTCTTTCTCAAACAAAATGGAAATCTATCTCAATATGTTTTGTCCGTGCATGAAAAACCTGATTAGCAGTAAGGTATGTGGCACCAAGATTATCACACCATAAGCAAGGAGTTTGTCCATGAGTTACCCCAAGTTCCTTTAGCATGGACTGGACCCAATAATTTTTGCAGTAGCATTTGCTAGGACCTTGTATTCTGCTTCTGAATTAGACCAGGGCACTATAGACTGCTTCTTTGCACACCATGAGATTGGATTTGGTCCATAAAATATTGCGAAACCACATGTTGATCGCCTATCATCAAGACACTCTGCTCAATCAAAATCAGACAAAGCGCTAACAAGAGTGGATGATGACTGGCTGAATGGCAGACCAATGTTTGGACCATTTTTAGTATATCTCAGTAAACGCTTTGCAATCGTCTAGTGTTTTGTGGTAGGTACATGAAAAAACTGACATACTTCATTAATAGCAAATAAAATATCAGGCCTCATAAGAGTCAAGTATTGAAGTGCACCAACTATGTTTCTATATCTAGTACTATCATCTTGATTCAAGAGCTCCCCTTCTTTAAGAGACAACTTCTCATTGCTGGACAAAGGTGTTGGACATGGTTTACAATCCTGCATGCCAACTCTAGTTAGAAGATTAGATGCATATTTCTCTTGAAAGATATGAAGACCTTCCCTAGTTCTTTTGACTTCAATACCAAGGACAAAATTTCAAGTCTCCTAAATCCTTAAGAGCAAACTCGGAATTTAAGTCCTTTAGTAACACTGTCACTGCCTGATCAGAAGAGCTTGTAACAATGATGTCATCGACATATATAAGCACAATATGGAAGTATTCGCCTTATTATAAATAAATAATGATGTGTTGGACTTAGAGGGAGCAAAACCAAGTATGTGCAATTTGAGGATCTATTGAGAATACCATGCCCTAGGAGCTTGCTTTAGACCATAAAATTGCTTTGTCACGCATGAAAAGGAGCATTCTTGTCTTGGAAACGAGGTGGTTGTTTCATGTATATTTTCTCTTCCAGAACATCATGAAGAAGCGCATTATGCACATCTAGTTGTTGAAGATACCATCCCCTAGATATGGCAATAGACAAGACAATACGAATAGTTGCAGCCTTGACAACTGAACTAAAGGTATCCTCATAATCAATACCATAGCTTTGTGTAAAGCCTCTCGCGACAAGCCTGGCCTTATAATGATCAATAGTTCCATCAGACTTTATCTTAATTTTGTAGACCCACTTGCGATCAATGAGACTTTTACCATTATATTCTGTGGAGGCACCAAAAGTCAAGTTTTGTTTCTTTCAAGCGCAAAATATTCGACCTCCATAGCCTTTTTCCACTGTGCATCACCAGGTGCTTCCTCAAGACCAGTTGGTTCTCTTGTGGAACAAGCTAAGCCATATTTTGTAATATCCTTATAATTAACGGGTTGAATTACTCCCTTTAGTAACCGTGTACGAGTCGGTGGAAACGATGCAGCAAAAGCAGGCGGCACAGAAGATCCTGGTGCTTGTATTGCAGATCCTGGAACATGCGTCGAAGAAGGAGCAGCGTCTGGCGCAAGGGATCTCGGAACAGCTGCGTCTGACTGATGTTGTCGCTGCGGATCTTCTGCGGCTATCTCCTGGGGTGTTGGTGTGTCGAGCAGGGAAAACAATCCTGTCCCACAATCGTGCGTCAATAATTGTGCACCAGTCGAGGGGTGGTCCGGGTTGGACTGGACCGCATCATTGCTGGTTCGGCGCGTGTGGTTCGGCGCGTGTAAAAATGCGGTTCGCCCGCAAATCGTGAGCCACTGGAGGCGGGAAAGTCTAGCTCGTGGTCTGGGTTTTCACCAGTTTCACCATGATTTTCTTCTATTCCACCTGCGTCATTTGTGACATCATGCAGCTCATGTCCAAAATTAGTAGCATGGTTAGTCAATTAAGCATCATAATTATCACCCCAGTGATCAATACCGATTAAATTCGACGGAAGAAATAGAATCTGTTTGCGGAGGAGAGCGTATGCATTAGGATGAGGATGGCAAAGGGAAAGACGGTTTCATAAGAAAACATCACGAGAAACATAAAAATGGCCAGTGGGAACATCAAGGTACTTAACCCCTTTATGGTGTGGACTATATCCAAAAAAAACACGTTGTTTGAACGAAAAATGATCTTGCGATTGTTATAGGGATGAAGATTGGTCCAACATGCACACTCGAAAACTCGAAGAGATTCATAATCTAGTTTAGTATGAAGCAAGCGTTCTACTGAAGTTTCATTATTGATGAAACGACGAGGAAGCATGTTGATAAGATGAACCGCATTTAGGAATGCTTCATCCCAAAACTTAGGAGGCATGGAGGCACCGGCAAGAAGAGCTAATCCTACCTTAACAATGTGTCTATGTTTGTTTTCAACGGAACCATTCTGTTGGTGACACTAGTGTAGAACAGGCCTATAGTCGCGGGTCGTAAGGGCCTTTAGGACCGTTTCTCGAACCGGCACTAAAGGGTTGGGACTAAAGCCTACCCTCCTTTAGTGCCGGTTCAACACGTCCCGACACCAAAGGCCCTCCACGTGGCATCCGACGGCACCGTGGGCTGGGGGACCTTTAGTCCTGGTTGGTAACACCAACCGGGACTAAAAGTATTTAGTTTTTTTAGTTTTGTTTTATTTTTCCTTTTAATTCTTTAGGGGTTGACGAATTAATTATCGTTTAATTTTCCTTTTAATTTTTTTTTTCATTTAATTAATTTTCATTTCAAACATATATTACGCTACTACGTACATACTGTACACACGTTGTGCATGCACATATATATAAATATAAATAGAATTTCTCGTAGAACCGCGACCATATATATCATCGAATTGCTAGTACGACGACCATTCATATATATAATTTCTCCTCCAATTTGAGGATCATTACATATATATGCAGGCCCCGCAAAAATCCAACTAATTCCTGGAGATCATGTAATGATATTCTTCTTTGGGATCTATGACCTAGTCGAGTAGAAATTCAGCTAATTCTTCTTGAATTGCTCGTATCCGAACCACTCACATGAGCTGGCCCCGCATCTCCGTCGCCTACAAGATGGAGATCAAGATGAATATATTAGTTGTGTGTATATATATTAGCTACGTCATGATAAAAATATTATGGACAGTGTTATGGCAAAGTCGTACTCAAATATTTCTTTCGTTTCTGCTCCTTTCAGACATGATCATGCGAATGTTCGCACAAACGTAGTATCCGCATAAACTATTCCCCTACTCCTAGGCCATGCACTTTACGAGAATAAAATTCAATCAGGTAAAAATTAATCAAGCATGATAATGGTGTTGAAACTAGAATTAAAAAGATGCACGAACGTAGCTAGCTAACTAGTAGTACTTAATTACCTTGGGTCGCACCCATTTTAGTTGTTGTGGCGAGTGGCCTGGGACCTGTTTGATGAAGTTGACCCAAGACCTGCCTACCGACAAAGAAAATGAATAAATGAGTTATTAACTAGTTGATATCAGGAAATGAAGTAATTAAAAAGGCCGACATAGTTGGATAATGATTGAAATTACCTGTCAAGCAGCCCCCTCACGATTGCGTATTCGGATGGATCCTTTAATAGCAAGTCGAGTACTTCAACTTTTCCCTTGTCAACTTCAATGATTAACAAGATTCAGCGATAACTACATAACTCATCAACAACACTTATAAACATCTAGTAAGCAAAAAATAGAATTTGTGGTACAATATATATATATATATATATATATATATATATATATATATATATATATAGTAACACTCACCCGAAGTTGTAAGGAAGTAGTATTTCTGGTTGGGTGTTTAGATGGATCAAAAATTCTAGCATTTTTTTCTATGTGTCTTTTCTCAAATATGAAGTTTCTCATATCTTTTGATTAATCGTATTTGGGTCAATGAACCCAATGCCATAGCGTCTAGCTTGTTTCATTTCATACATCTTCATTCTGCACAATACCACAGAAACGAATATAGTGAGGATAATTCCAGGTAATGAACGAGAGCACAACTAGCTAGAGACTTAAATTATAAAAAGAAATCACTTACACAATAGCAACTGACTAAAGATTTGTCGAGTGCTTCTTGATTGAATACCTGAAACAACTCTGCATAATGAACCCACACATCGTTTTTATGGAAGTAATGCGTCTCTTGGACTCTCACCATGAGGGACTCTTCATTGGTATTTGCTGTTATTTGCATGTATCACGTATGCAAATCATACATTCTCATTGGTAGAAGCTTGACATCTTCAGGCTTGACCAGAGGTTTGCCGCAGGCATATTGATATTTTACTCCTGACTCTTTAAGCGGGGCATTTCCTCAAGGCCTAGGAGTTGTTCAGCACTGACACCGGCCTCTTTAGCCATCCTAATATGTTCTTCCGTTACTTCTGGCCGACCGGTGGTACTCATAGGTGTTTGTACAATGAGTAGGGGGGTCGATTGCACTGCCAGTTCTCCTAGCTGGGGGATAGTTTTCCCGCTTTTTTGCCAACTCCTTGGCTCGAGCTCGAGCTCGACTCCTTTTGTCCTGCAAGATATGACTTCTTGATAGACCGCACATAGTCGTTGTCCTTCTGAGCCGGTCGAGCCATATCAATTAAGTGTTGTGAGACATGCTCAGGTACTTTCTCCTTTGGCGGCTGGGGTGGTTTTGGTCCAAAATGAGCCTTCAAATTGGCATCCACTTCGCTGTCGAGTTCCTCGTCTGTCAGGTGGTAAGGTAACTTCAGAAGAGACTTGAGGCTTGGACCATATCTGAATTTCTTGCCAATTGTACCGCTAGTTTTCGTAGCTGTGGCCTCTCTCTTTCGTTGTTGCTTAGGCGACAGAGCACGCTGAGTCGACGGAGCGCGCTGACGCCGTGCCAGACTTGGAAGAGGAGTCGGGTGACGCGGTGCCGGACTTGGAGGAGGAGGAGTCGATGGCCTTGGAAAGACGATGCAATCCTTTTTCCATAAAATGATACAATGTATGACCCTCCCAGTGTTCTCTCCTCGTCACCTCCAAGAATGTGAAGTTGTAGCTCGTGATATGCTGACATCACTTCATCAACCCCGACACGAGCATAGCCAGCTGGAATGGGATTGCAATGGAAGGTTGCTTCTTGGGAATGTACTAAAGCATAGCCGTCCGCCACCTTCATGGATAAGTTCTTCACTTTTATATGTAGCTCACAGTTAGTCATGTCTTTGATATCATCCACAGGGTACCTAGCTAGCATTGCACCGTCATTGATATCGACCGGGGCGGAACCCACGCTGCTTCTCGGCATAGATGGGACGGTGGTATCCAATGCTGGATCCATCTGCTCATGATGTCACTGAGACGCCCTTTCCTGGTTGAGTGAGTCGATCTGCTCCTGCTGCTGCCTGACTCAGGATTCCAACTCCAGGTGCTTTGATTCGAGGCCTTCAAGGCAGAGTGCATCCTCCTTCTTCTTCCGCTCCTCCTGCATCTTCTTTCTCACACAGCGTCTGTAGTCGTCGTTCCAATGAGAAAACCCCTCAAACCACGGAACAACGCCTTTCCCTCATGTTCTTCCCGGGTGTCCAGGATTCTTCAAGGCGCGCGTAAGCTCGTCGTCCTCTCTATTGGGAGTGAACACCCCCGTTCGAGCTTCTTCTATTTTCATCAGAATTACATCTGTCACTTTTTTAAGAATGGCCTTCACCATAATAGCCCCTTTCTTTTGGTCCAACTTCCCCTCATGCACGTAAAACCATGTCCTGCACCTAGGGCGCCAGGTCACTGTAACTGGAGTGACTCCTGCACTAATCATATCTTTTTCGGATTGATCCCACTTAGGCAGGGCCGTCTGGTAGCCACCTGGCACCAGAGTATGGTGCCACTCCTTTTTTGTAGCATTAATCTTGTTCTTTCTCGACCGTTTCTTAGCTACTTCCGATTCCTTGAACTTCACGAAATCATCCCAGTGATCTTTTGCCTTCACCAGCGCTCCCTCAAATTTTGGAGTCGTCTTGTTTGCTTTGACGTACGCAGCCCATGCATTTTTCTTGAAGGTGTTCAATGCGATTGACATCTTTTTAATAGCATAGTTTCTGACTTTATTCAGATCTACATCTGTCAAGTTATCTGGTAGTGTGAAATGTGACATCAGCTCGGTCCAAACCACATCTTTTGCTCTTTCATCGACAAAAGAAACTCCTTGTCGATCTTCCTTTGCTGGCTTTTTCCATTCTTGTGTGGTGATCGGGATTTGATCCCTGACAATAACTCTGCATTGATTCTTGAACTTGGTCGCATTTTTCTTGACATGACGCACTGCGGGGAAGTTTAGTCCCACCTTGCTAGTCGAGGGGCGCCTCGACCAGTTTATAAGCCCCGGCGCGGGCACTGCATTGAGCTCCTCTCTAATGCAGGCCTTCTGGGCCTACCTGTGCTGCGATTCCCTATGGGCCTACTAGGCCTTGCAGGCCTGCATCATGGTCCAGGTTGGGTTTCAAGTCGTATGCAAGCCGTGGCGGCCCAATAGGCGGGATTTGTTTAATTTATTTTTCATTTTTTCATTTTTTGCTTTATTTATTTTCTTTTGTTTCTGAGTTGTTTTGTGCTTTATTGAGAGTTAATGTGTGAATCCTTTTGCGTTAGGTCAAAAAAATTATAAACATTCTGTTAGTGGCAGTAGTTTTCAAATTCAAATAGTTTAGATTTGAATTATTTGAAATTTGTGTGCATCACTAGTTTGTGAATAACTTTACTTTAAAAATAGTTTGTGAATAACTTTACTTTAATATTATCATGTTTTATCATTATATCCAATTTGGTAAATCTTAGGTTATTTAAAAAATAAAATGCCGTTGTAACAAGCGAGTTTTCGTTCGAAACCCTGATACTTCGAAAGAAATTGTCCATTTTGTACATGAAGTGCATCCAGTTTTTGCCGTAACCCTCTCAACTTTGTATAACATGCTATGTTGGTGAAATGATGATACCATGTCAACTTTCAACCTTTTCAGAGTTTATTTGAAGTGTTTTTCAATTTCAAGGTTTTTTGCTGAAAAAAATCAATAAGTGCATGAAAAATAGCAAATGAAGTCGGAAAGGGTTGAAAATTGATGATGTGGCTTTGAATGGTGCATTTGAACACATAAAAAGTATGGAGTTCAAATAAGTTAAAAAAATGAAATGCCTTTGTAAGAGGATAGTTTTCGTCTGAAACCTTGATACTTCGAAAGAGATTGTCCATTTTGTACGCGAAGTGCATCCAATTTTTGCCGTAACCCTCTCAACTTTTTAGCACATGCTGTGTGGGTGAACTGATGATACCATGCCAACTTTCAACCTTTTTAGAGTTCATTTGAAGTGCTTTTCAATTTTAGAGTCATCTTAGCTCAAAATAAATCATGGAATGCATGAAAAATAGCAAATGAAGTCAGAAAACGGTTGAAAAGTGTTGATGTGGCTTTGAATGGTGCATTTTGAACACACAAAAAGTATCGAGTTCTAATAAGTTCAAAAAATGAAATCCCTTTGTAACACAAGAGTTTTCGTTCGAAATCGTGATACTTTGAAAGAGATTGTCCATTTTGTACACGAAGTGCATCTAGTTTTTCCATAACCTTCTTAACTTTTTAGCATATGCTATGTGGGTGAAATGATGATACCATGCCTACTTTCAACCTTTTCAGAGTTCATTTGAAGTGCTTATCAATTTCAGGGTCATTTAGCTCAAAAAAAATCAGTAAATGTAAGAAAAATAGCAAATGAAGTCAGAAAGGGTTGAAAATTGACGACCTCCCTTTGAGTGGTGCATACTGAACACACAAAACACATAAGTACACTACTATTACAAAGATTCCCTTCGGTTTGTCCGAAGTGGGACTTTCTAGATATATAAGTCCGTAAACTAACTAGAGAAGTTGGTCACATCCCAGAGTGGGATCTTTGGATGCAAAACTTTTTCTTCGCGTATGTCCCTTTGCGTCGTAACCATGGACAATCTTCATCGTTTAACTTGATGCTCGGGTCAACATTCACTGTGAAGGGAGCAATTTCATGAAATTTTCATAATTTTCTGACATGTCTGTCTTGTCCTCTACTCCCACGATGTTTCTTTTCCCTCAAAAAACTATGTGGCGCTTTGGCTCATCGCATGATGTACTTGCTTCCTTATCTTTTATTTTTCTCGGCTTGGTAGACATGTCCTTCGCATAGAAAACCTATGCCACATCATTGGCTAGGATGAATGGTTCGTCTGGGTACCCAAGATTGTTGAGATCCACTGTTGTCATTCCGTACGGCGGGTCTTCAAATCATTTGCACCTAAACAAAGGGACCTTCAAATCAAGTCCATAGTCAAGTTCCCATATCTCCTCTACGGAACCATAGTATGTGTCATTTGGCCCATTGTTGTTTGCTACATCAAAGCGGACACCACTGTTTTGGTTGGCGCTCTTTTTATCTTGGGCGATCGTGTAAAATGTATTCCCATTTATCTCGTACCCTTTGAAAGTCAATATAGTCTAAGATGATAACTTAGACAGCAAGTACACGTCATCTTCAACAGTGTCGTCATGCATGAGACATGTCTACAACCAACCGGCGAAAGTCGCCGTTTGTTCATGTATAATCTAGTCGTCACACTTCTCCGGGTGTTTGGAGCGTAGAATATTCTTGTCTTGCTCGATATAAGGAGCCAACAAGGTGGAACTTTGTGGAACTGTATAGTGTGCTTCCGCCAAAGAATGCCCGTCCCGGCATATTAGTGATTTCTTTCCTAACGTGCCTTTTACACCCAGTCTGCCCTCATGCCGCGATTCAGGAACACCTATCGGCTTAATGCTAGGAATAAAGTCAACAAAAAACTCAATGACCTCCTCTGTGTCATGTCCCTTGGAGATGCTTCCTTCTTTCCTACCATGATTATGAACATATTTCTTTAAGACTCTCATGAACCTCTCAAAGGGGAACATATTGTGCAGAAATACAGGAGCCAGAATGGCAATCTCCTCGACTACGTGAACTAGGACATGCGTCATGATATTGAAGAAGGATGGTGGGAACACCAACTCGAAAATGACAAGACATTGCACCAAATCATTCTCTAACCTTGGTAGGATTTCTGGATCGATTACCTTCTGAGAGATTGCATTCAGGAATGCACATAGCTTCACAATGCCTAATCGAACGTTTTCTGGTAGAAGCCCCCTCAATGCAACCGGAAGCAGTTGCGTCATAATCACGTGGTAGTCATGAGGCGTTAGGTTCTGAAACTTTTTCTCTGCCATATTTATTATTCCCTTTATATTCAACGGGAATCCAGACGGGACCTTCATACTGAAAAGGCAGTCAAAGAAGATTTCCTTCTCTTCTTTGGTAAGAGCGTAGATGGCATGACTCTGAAACTGCTTTGGATCCATGCCTTGTTTTCCATGCATACGTTGCTTGTCCTTCCGTGCCTCTGGCGTATCTTTTGTCTTCCCATACACGCCCAAGAAGCCTAGCAGGTTCACGCAAAGATTCTTCGTCACGTGCATCAAATCGATTGCAGAGCGGACCTCGAGGTCTTTCCAATACGGTAGGTCCCAAAATATAGATTTTTCTTCCACGTGGGTGCGCGTTTGTCAGAGTCATTCGGAACAGATTGTGCACCAGGAACCTTGCCAAAGATTACTTTTAAATCCTTGACCATATCAAGTATTTCATCACCCGTACAGTGGCGAGGCTTCTTCCGGTGATCTGCCTCACCTTTGAAATGCTTGCCTTTCTTTCTTACGGGATGCCTGCTCTGAAGAAATCGATGATGCCCCAGATACACATTCTTCTTACATTTATCCAGATATATACTGTCGGTATCATCTAAACAGTGCGTGCATGCGTGGTATCCCTTGTTTGTCTGTCCTGAAAGGTTACTAAGGGAAGGACAATCATTGATGGTTACAAACAGCAACGCATGTAGGTCAAATTCCTCCTGATCTTTCACATCCCACGCACGAACACCTTTTCCGTTCCACAGTTGTAAAAGTTCTTCATCCAATTGCCTTAGGTACACATCAATGTTGTTGTCGGGTTGCTTGGGGCCTTGTATGAGCACAACTAGCATCATAATGAACTTCCTCTTCATGGACAACCAAGGAGGAAGGTTATAGATACATAGAGTCACATGCCATGTGTTATGATTGTTGTTCTGCTCCCCAAAAGGATTAATGCCATTTGCACTTAAACCAAACCATACGTTCCTTATATCCTTTGCAAAGTCCTTCCACTTTCTCTCCATTTTTCTCCACTATGACCCGTCAACGGGCACTCTCAACTTCTCGTCTTTCTTACGGTCTTCATTGTGCCATCGCATCAACTTGGCATGCTCTTTGTTTTGGAACAAACATTTCAACCGTGGTATTATAGGACCATACCACATCACCTTGGCAGGAATCTTCTTCCTGGGGCGCTCGCCCTCAACATCACCAGGGCCATCGTGGTCGATATTATAGCGCAATGCACAACATACCAGGCATGCATTGAAATCCTCGTACTCACCGTGATAGAGGATGCAGTCATTAGGGCATGCATGTATCTTCTCGACCTCTAATCCTAGAGAGCAGACATCCTTCTTTGCTTCGTACGTACTCTCTAGCAATTCGTTGTCCTTTGGTAGCTTCTTCTTTAACATTATCAGAAACTTTTGAAATGCCTTGTCAGGTACACCATTGTTTTCCTTCCATTGTAGCAATTCCAGTGTGGTATCCAACTTTTTATTGTCATTTTCACAATTTGGGTACAACCCCTTTTTGTGATCCTCCAACATGCGCTACAACTTCAGCTTCTCCTTTTCACTTGCGCAGTTTCTCTTTGCATCGGCAATGGCCCGACCAAGATCATCAGCGGGCTCATCTGATGCCTCTTCTTCAGCTCCTTCCCGCATTGTCGGCTCAGCTTCTTCCCTCGTTGTTGTGCCATCATATTCATGAAACCCATGGCCAGGATAGCTGTCGTCATCCTCTTCTTCTTCATTCTCTTCCATTAGGACCCCTCTTTCTCCGTGTTTGGTCCAACAGTTATAGCCGTACATGAAACCGGACTCAAACAGGTGGACGTGTATGGTTCTTGAGTTAGAGTAATTTCGATCATTCTTATAGCTAGCACATGGACAATACATAAAACCATCTGGCCGCTTGTTTGCCTCAGACGCAACCAGAAAAGTATGCACGCCATTAATGAACTGGGAAGAGCATCGGTCATCGTCCATCCATTACCGACTCATCTTCATTAGACAACACAGAAAAGAACAAATTAATACAAGTTTGTACATAAAGTTCAT
Organism: Hordeum marinum; assembly: GCA_022496015.1. Lineage (NCBI taxonomy): Eukaryota > Viridiplantae > Streptophyta > Magnoliopsida > Poales > Poaceae > Hordeum > Hordeum marinum. The sequence continues at coordinate 499,665,317 of CM039678.1, read as the reverse complement.
ACACACTTGTTCTCATAAAACAACATACAAACTCTCTAGCTAAAGAATTGAAATGCAACAACAAATGCGATCAACATCGCAACTAAGGTAACAATTGATCTAACATCATAGTGATACCAAGCCTCACTATCAATGGCATATCTTTTAAATTTTCTGATCTGCAAGCACATCGGCAACATACAACTCCAGTTTTATCTTCTCTTCTTCAACTCTTTTTAATTTTTCTTTCAAATACTCGTCTTCTTCTTCAACTAAATTTAACTTTTTGACAAAAATATCTATGTCGGTTGGAATCTCTGGTTCACATACCTCCTAGATAAAAATATCTATGTCAACTTGATTGGCATAATTGCCATGAACACGAAATGCAACAAAGAGTTATAAAAGAGAGTATATACCACATCGGCATCATAAATCGGACGAGGGCCGACGGGGACAGATTTCAAAATCATGCCACTATGTATAACAAACAACCATATAGGTAAGAAAACTATACAAGTAACTAACTAAATCTTACAAACATGATTTTTTTTATAAAAATGATAAGAACAAGAGGCTCACCAAGGTGGTGCCGGCGACGGGACGTTGCGGCCGATCAACGGTGGTTAGGACGGGGGCGGGAAAACACTAAGTAAACCACACCTACAAATGCAAAGTAAGAAGTTAATTTGAGCTCAAATTGCATAAATCAAATAAAGTACCACATACAAACTAAAACCCACAAATTACTATACTTATAGAGCATTCCAAGAGCTAATCTAGCAATGAGAGATGAAAGGACAAAGTTGCTAACCATTGTGAACACTTGGATGGATGGGATGCCTCCAAATCTTGACAAATTTTGGCAAAAATGGAGGATGATCTTGAGGAAGAGAGGAAGAACAGAGAGGAGAGGAACGGGGAAGAATAGAGGACTCTGCTCGGGCTGGCGCCGAAGGGTTTAAATATAGGGGGACCTTTAGTCCCGGTTGGTGGCTCCAATCGCGAATAAAGGTTAGCCTATAGTTGCGGTTGGAACCACCAACCGGGACTAAAGGTTTCTGTAGGGCCCCAGGCTGACGCCAGCCTGCCACCACACCTTTGGTGCCGGTTCGTGGCACGAACCGGGACTAAAGGTCCGTAACGAACCGGCACTAATGATCCCCGTCACGAACCGGCACTAATGATCACATTAGTGCCGGTTCAAAAGCCAACCGCGACTAATGAGGCGGACAAAAGGTCTGCTTTCTATTAGTGTGAGTTTGGGGACAAGAGACATGATAAGAAATACCTAAGTGTTGAAAGCAAGAATTATTGTGTTTTTCATATTCACCGGCCCAATCAGATTCGAGGACAACAAGTTTATGATCAAACTTTCATTCAAAAAGTGCTTGAAATTTTTGAAAACTTGAAATATATTGGACTGTTTCTAGAGGAGGTAAATCCATGTGTATTTTCTATACTCATCAATAAAACTGACATAATAAGTGTAATGACCAACAGGAGTGGGGCAGGACCCCACACATTAGAAAAGACAAGTTGCAATGGATGAATAGAAACACTAGTAGAAATAGAATATGGCAACTGATGGGACTTGGCCCTCTGACATGAATCACAAATTGTTTCACTACTACGATCATCAACAAACGTGAGCTGATTATTTCCAAGCGCTTGTTGAACTATAACAAAAGAAGGATGTCCTAAGCATGCATGCCATCTCTCCTATGAAAGTTTACTAACACCATATGCTTGTTAATTTGAGCTTCTAAAGGAAGGAATCAATGGATATAGCCCTCACACACATCTACCTTAATAGAGAATTCTTCTCATGACCTGGCCCGTGATAAAAAAGAAGAAATTATGGAACTCTATATAGGATTTATTGTCAATGACAATGCGATGAGCAGAAAGCTAATTTTGTTAAGCGCTTGGGATGTGCAAGTTTTTTTAGGTGTAGACTTGTATCTGGGGTTTCGATAATAGAATGACCAACATGACTAATCTACGTACCTGCTCCATTGGCAGTGTGGACTTGGCCCTGGCCATGATACATCTCGTGCGTGGTTACTTTATCTAGCTGACTAGTAATATGATCTGTAGCACCGCTTTCGACATACCAATTGGTGTCCACTCCATATGAAGTCTCTGTAGCTGCGGCAACTCATTTCTTTTGATAGTTGTTGTCCTCGGCATAGAGCCAATTGCAACCTCTGGCAATATGATTTGTTTTCTTGTAGATTTGACAGGGACCAAAATCATCAACGTCATACCCTCAAGATGAGTTCTACTTGCCAGATTGTCCTGCTCCTTGGCGGCCCCTTTTGTTGGTGTAGAAGGTCAAGCCATTTCCGGAGCAGTTGTTGCCATTGCCGCCACCACCACCTTGCTAGTGGTAGCCGCCACCACCTTGGTTGTAGCCATCTCCTTGCTGGTTATAGCCATCATACTCTGTTTTCTAATTGTAGCCGCCACTACCACCTCATGACCCACCAGAATAATTCCGAGCGGGGTCGTGGAAGTCTTTGGACAAGCCACATCCACCACGTGCAGCAGCGTTCGTAGGAAAGTTGAAGTTGTCGGCGTAGCCTTGAAAAAGCTCGATCGTTGGTCGAAGTTTGACAGTAGCGCAAAGTGATGATCGAGGGTGAGTGGCTCCGTGCGGACATCGAGAGTAGAGACAAGTGGCTGGTAGTCCTTGTCCGAACCAGAGAGGATATGAAAAAACAACTCTTCATTGGAGAGTGCACTGCAACGATCGCCAACTCATCTGTCAAAGATATCATGTGGGGAGAGGGATTGGTGGCACCCTGTCTCCCTCCCCAGATCGCCCCTGCACCATTTTTCATGGAGGCCGACTGCCCCGGGGGCGGTGCATGGGGCGGAAGCAGCGGGCTGCGACTAGGGTTGGATAGGTTAAGTTGATATTATGTTAGAAGAGAGAGATGGATTGGTTGAATTTCTATTGTATTTCTTGAGCCTTGTGGCATTATAGGAGTACATGGTCATGTTGGAGTACAAGATAAGATAGAAATAAATCCTAGTATCTATCTTATACTTTTGAATAATCCTAATACTCAACAATGTCGACCATCCTTGCTACTATGGTCGCAATGACAGTTGTGACAACCTCCGCCATCTATGGGAGTTGGGAGAAGAGGGAGGGCACTGGAGCGAGAAGTAGCCAGGTAGTAGGTGGCGTGGCAGGTGAACAATCAGAGCGCACATGTAGAGGTGCCAGTACTCTAGGCGTAGAACTCCCTGAGATTAGCACCGCCCTGGTGACATACATGCTCTTATCCAATAACAAAGAAGTACAATACGTCACCGTAGGCTAATAGCAATCATGGAGACGAGTCCAAATCTACAAGGCCGTCAATAATCTCACAAATTTAGAAGAAAACTAGACAGAAAATTGAAAAATGCACAACTAAAGAATGATGATCATCGTCAAACCAATGAGGATAGGCAACCAGCTCATCATAATAAGAGTCTCCAGCGGTCTGGTAGTTCGAAACCCACTACTGATAGGTAGCAACATCAACATCATCATCAAGCTTGGTAGTATTCTTATTAGCTTGGTCATAGTGTATTTCAGAAAATATTCATTGTGTATTCTAAAAATAGTCATCATGTTTCAAAAATGTGTGATGTGTACTTAAAAATAGTTCATCTTGTATTGAAAAATATTTTTCTTCTTGTACACAAAATGTTCATCGAGTTTTTAGAAAGATTCAAAATGCATAAAAAATGTTCTGGATGTATTTCGAAAATACCCATCCTGATTTTGAAGAAATATTCATTGTATGTTTTAAAATGCTCTCCAGGTATCTCTCAAGACATGTTCATCATGTATTTTAGAAAATTTTCGTTCAGTATTTTAAAATATGCTCATCATGTTTTCAAAAATCGTTCATCATGATTGTGAATTTCTTAAATATGCAAACACTTTTTATTTATATGGACTTTTTTAAAAAATTCCAAACACCTTTTGAAAATAAATGAAAACTAAAATAAACATGAAACATTTCTGAAAATTATTCGAACATTAAAAAAATACCCGAACCCCAATTTAAGTACATGATGAGCAACTTTTTAACACATGATGAACATATTGTAGAACAAGATGAATATTTTTGTGAAATACATGATGAATATTTTTAATACACTATGAATGCATAGTTAAAATATTAAAAGAAATTAATACAAGATATAAATTTCTAATCCGTGGATAATATTTTATTACGAAATGTTAACATTTTTTATTTTAAGATATACATTTTTTTAATCCCTGAAAAATTTGTAAAGAAATGAATGATGAACACAATTTCACACTCGGTGAACTTTTTTGAAAACGCTGTTGACATATTTTGGTCCTTGACGGACTTTTTTTATGAAACATAATGAACAGTTTGTAAACATTGAAAAATATTTTAAATACATGATCTAAATTTGGAAAATGAGTAAATAAAAATATTTCTTAAATACATATATGTTGGAACATTCCAAAATATATATAAATGTAGAAAATTAAAACTAAAAAGACTGCAAAATATTATATAGTGACTATATTTCACAACCAGTTTTTTCGGTTTGGCAAAAGCTTACTTGTTTAGAAAAACATAGACAAAAGTGTGGCTAAGCACTGTTTGTGGACTGGCACAATATCATCGATGTAGGCGAGTTGTGCTTGTACCTCGTTCTATTATACGTGTATTAAAAATAACATATTTTAGTTCCTCATCACTCGCCTGAAAAAGAAATATGGGTCGGTCGATTTCTGGGGGTAAGAAAACAGGAGGAGCGTGGAGCATTGAGGCTGGTTGTTCACCTGAGTAGCTAGGCCTTGATGTCTATCTTAGGGGTGCATATTGCTGGGAAGCTATGCCTCGATGTTTATATTAGGGGTGCACTAGATGCAAAGGTTGTCGAAGCCGGATTTAAAGGTCCGCAGGGTTTAGAGCATCTCTAGCCGTTCGGCCTCTCAGGACGTCAAAAAAGAGCCGCCTGGGGGCGAACCGGCGTTAGATTGGTCCCTGGGACGATCTAGTTCCCAGCAACGTCCCCAGGCGCCGTCCCCCAAGTCGCGGCAACTTCAAATCTGGTCATTCCCGCTCACAAATAAACGCCACAAGTCCGGCGATCATCGTCTCAGTTCGGGCGACAGAGTTCGGCGATCGGGTGAAATGTTCGGCATACAAAAAAAGAAATGGCGCGTGGGAAACGCATCACACGGCGGGCTCGGCCTCTTGTGTCGGCGGAGTCGGCATGCACGGGCTTGGCGGAGTCGGAGCTGCTTCTGTGCTGGGCGGCGTCGGCGCGGCTTCCGTGCTGCAGGGCGTCGTGGAGGCATCATCGCTTGGGCTTGGCAGCGGAGTCGGTGTGGGCGTGGGAGTTGGTGGCGCTGTCGACGACAACTGGTTCAGGATGAGGCCGCGCTCCGCCAGTACCACGTCCTCAGCTGCTCGTCGTTGCTCTGGAGCGTGTCCGCCTCGCCCATTAGGAAAGCCAGGTTGGTGTTCCTCTTCTTCGCGGCGACATTGGTCCGGAGTAGGTCAAGCTTGACGACGCTGTTCAACATCAACGCCGACCACCGCGCCTTGGTCTTCTCTTCACGTAGGGCGAACCGGGCATGTGCATCGGCGAGGCAATGCTCAATTGACTCCTGCACCCGCGGGGTTGCCAAGTCGGCGTGTTTCCCCTTTTGGCACCTTTGTTGCCTTCGGGGCGCCCGTCGCCTGTGCCCGGCGTCGCGCGTCCGGCTTGTAGGTCTCATTATCCTTGGCGAGGGTGCGTCGGACATCCGCCCACTTGTCGCACTTCTCGATCCGCTTGAAGACGTGAAGGTACTTGAAATCTTGGTCGTTGCTGTCCTGCCGAAACATGCCAAACATCCCCACCAACTGCGCCGAGGAACAACCAGTGAGCGGCGTGCCATACCTGATCCTTGATGCTGGTGCCGCTCTCCAGGCGAGCCGCGATCTCCTCGACAATCCCATGTCATTTGTTGCACGCCGATTGGATGAGCCCCCAATGGTTCGCCATTGCCTTCACCCCGCGCTGCATGTACACGCCTTTGAAGTAGGGGTTGACGAGCTTGCGCTCATCGAGCTCGGCCTTGATGCGGTCCAAATACGTCTCGATGCTCTGGTTCGTGCCGGTGATTGGATGGAGGCAAACAACTTTCCACGCTTTGGCGAGACACTCGTCCTCCTTGGACGCCCACTTGATGCGCGGCTCGCCGGTCCGGGCCGCCCCTTTCTTCTTCTTCTTCCGTTTCCTTGTCGGAGCAGGCACCGGCTCCTCCTCCTCCTCCTCCTCCTCCACCTCCTCCTCCTCCTCCTCCGGCTCCGGCTCCGGCTCCTCCTCGCCGTAGTTGATCTTGCCGTCCATGTCGTCATTGAGGTTGATTATGTCATCCTGGTTAGTAAACCCGAGGGGCACGGCGGCGGCGGCCGAGCAGGCCGTGATGATGTCGTCCATGTCGGCCTTGGTCGCGTCGGCGTCGCCGAGATGCGACGTGGAGGCTTGGGAGAAGGGCAGCGCGCCACGGCGGAGAGGCGGCGTCGGGGAGGATGTGTAGGCCGGCAGGGAGTAGGTGTACGGAGGGTATTGCATGCCGGCGAAGGCGGGCGAGGGCGTGCGCTGGGCCGGGTGACCATGGGGAAGGTGATGTTGGGGTTGAGCCCGCCATCCGCGTCACCGTCGGGGTAGCCCGACGACGGCGTGCGGCCCCAGGGTTGTGGCGACGATGAGAAGCCGGGCGGAGATCCGATGCTTTGCTGGCTCCAGGGCGCGTACTGGCCGTGGCCGCTGGGTGGATTCATCATCCACGCGCGAGCCGCCTCGGCTTGTTCACCAGAGCGCTCCGCCTGCTCCGCCGCCGCGAGCCGCGCCGCGCTGTCCCAGGCTTCTTGGCATTGGCCCTGTTCCGCCGGTCGGTGGTGACAGCCTCCCAGGGCTGAACTTTTGCCCTTTAGTCGGCGTTGGACATGCCCGGGGGCTTGGACGGAGCCACCATCGGCTTCCTCTGCTTCGGCTGGGCGACGGCGGCGGTCGCAGCCGTCGCGGCGCGGGGGGCCACGTACTTCTTCGGCGGCATGGCGGTCGGCTGGGAGGGGAGGAGGAGGAGATTGGCGGGAGGAATGGACAGAATGAGAGGGAAGCCGGGGGGAAGCGGGATGAAACGGCCCTCCTCTCGCCAACAGAGCGGCCTCACGCCCCTTTTCGCTTGTGCTGGCACCCCAGGCGCCCCCAACGCACCGGGTTCGGCTCGGATGTGTCGGCTGTTATTTCGGCCCAAACCGACGAAAAACGGACTCCTGGGGACGCGACTAGGCCGATTTTCGCTCGTCGGTGCTAAAAAATCGCCTGGGAGGGTCTCTTGGGGATGTGGCTGGAGATGCATTTAGAGATATGGTCGAGGGTGGCGACAAACACAACAATAAAGGAAGGTTGAGTGAAGGGCCGGATGACAAGGTTGACGCGGGAGCACCGACGACCGCAGGTGGTGGAAACAGGCGGCCCGGCCGGTGGCAGCAGACCGCAGGAAGGAAAAAGAAAGTGATTTGTTTTCCATGAAGAAAATAGTTAGAGGGAAAATACAAAATATAGCCGTTTGTGTTTTATCGAACGTTTAATATTGATCCAGGTAAAATCGACTGACCCAATATATGTTTTCACTCAACTTGTACCTGGCCAGTCCGAAAAAGGATAATAAACTCTTCGTCAAAGATATTCTCAAACTGAGTAGCACTGGAAGCATCGAAGCGCAGCATGTTCATATCATTTCGAAGGGAATTGCGTACAACATATTACTGTAGTACACACTAGGCTGCGCATGAGCACTACTAGAGCAGGGCAGTGCCAAACTAGCTAGTTGGAGGCGAGCTCCACCGTATGTGGCGTTTGGCGCAACACGATGGACCTGAGCACATTTCCGGCGACATGCCGGTTGGCGGCGTCGGTTAAGTGTATCCCGTCCCACGAGACGTGCTTGGACGGGTCGGCGCAGGTCGTCGCCCCGGGCATGCCGCAGAGGCTGGCGAAGGTGCGGTCGAAGTTGTAGGTGCCGCTCCCTCCGCAACACGCCGCCAGGGGCTTGTTCCCGAACCCGTACGTGCTGGGCTCGAAGACGAGGTGGGTGACGGGGTCCATCTGGTCCGCGTACAGGATGGATACGCCGGTGCCACGGTAGGCGCGTCGGAGGTCGAGGATCATGCCGATGAGCGCGTGGTTGTGCTTCCTGGCGAGGTCGTTGAGGCGCGTCAGGCAGCCGGTCGGTCGGCTGTATTCGGCGCCGGTGCCCTCGAAGAGGGCCAGCATCAGCGGCTGGCAACCCAGGGGTATCATGCTCCGAACAACCACCGTTTTCGCTCCTGCGTCGATCACCTCCTGCATGCCACGCAATGTCATGTCATTAGTACTAGGTGGCAAGGACGCAGTGCTGTTACCTTGCAGATCAGAATTCGACTCCTGTCCGCAGCGAATTTTCCGCGATCTCACCCAGGTGGGCTTTTTATATAAAAATATGTCTTTAATACTAGTGTTTATGGATCTCTTTTTATTTTTTAATTACTAGTCTTCTTTACATAGAGCAAGCACTGGTTTACTTACGGTGATAACTGAACGGATGGCGCCGACGATGTGCGGCACGAAGGTCCGGATCTCCGCATCGGTGAGCTTTCCGGTGATGAAGACGAGGTAGTCGTGCATTCCAATCTCTCCCATCATCACCAGCGACGTCGTCAGCAGCTTCCTCTGCTCTGTGAATTGGTTGCATACTCCATATTACATGGTGAAAGTAGGCCAGATCGAGCAGTTAGTCGATTTGCTACTTCTAGTACCAGTACCACAGTGCATGTGGTTTTACCTTCTCCTGAACCGGCTAGCCGTAGAACATTCCTGAACCACTCGGTCTGGTTTGCGAGCGAGACGGGCATAAACAGCGTAAACCCTTTGTTCTCGAAGAACTCTGGGCCAAGCGCCGTCGATCTGCCGTACGCAAAGTTGACGCCCTGCTGGAAGTCCGACATGGTCTCGCCGGCGAAATACGGCGTCGGGTGCGGCAACCCCAGCGCCTCAACTGAATCAGATAACGAGAACTAAAACTGGTTACTAATCAGCGAGACGTGATGTATATAGCCGATCGAGGTCATCCCATTACGTACCTACGAAGTCGAGGACGAGCCGGCCGTCGGACGCACGGCCGGTGGGGACGCCGAAGAAGGTCTCGCCGTACGGCGGCGTGCTGCCGGTGGCGCCGCCTGTAAGCGCGAACTCGTTCCCGGTGTCGGCGAGCGAGTCGCCAAAGCTGAAAACGGCGGTGTAACGCGGTTCGGCGGCGCTGGAGAAGGCGGGGAGAAGCGCCAGCGCCACGAGGAAGAGGCGTGAAGGTAGGGGCGCCATCATCTCCATCGAAGAGTGGTGCGGTGGCATGTCCGACTTTGCAATACTGTTAACCGTGAGAGCTGCCTGGTTTGTATAGCAGCATCGCCGTGAGAGCTGCCTGGTTTGTATAGCAGCATCGCGCAAGTAACGGAGAGCAATTTTAAATTAGCACCAGACACACAAGCGGGGCAATTTCTGTCTCCGAGATCCAGATCCAATCTTAAGAAGCGAGCTTTTACGATTTAATTACTCCAAGTTGCTGCAACACGATATAAGATAATCACAGAATCAATGAGTTTGTATCACGTGCATCAGTAATCTTTGTGTGTGTGCTTTTTTGAAGATAATCTTCGCGCTTCCTTGCGTAAATACAATTATTTGAATTTTTACCTACGGGTAATTAGTATCTGTTGTACTCCACCATGATCAATTGATCATGAACGCTTTTGTCGCCCTTCTTCTCCTTAATATATGAAATGACGGCAGTTTGCCGCTTCTTTCAAAAAAATTATTTAAATTTTAGTAGATAGTGAAAGGTTCGTATCACAAGTTTAAGATAATAACCAAGTTCACTTTTTTTAGGGTCATAACCAAGTTAGCTTTGAATCATTTTGTTGAGTGGCGGGTCAGATTTTCAAACTTGGACACTTTAATTTCGAACCAAGTGCAACAAAAGATTGCAGTGTTTGTAAAAGAAAAACTATTTTTTTCTTGCAAAAAGGTCTATTTTTAGTCACTCGACTAATCGTGAAGTGCATGTTTCGTCTTTTAATTTTAAAATAGGATAACTTGCACCTTCAACATTTTAAACCAGACAAGAGTTTCGTTCATCGATCCAGCCGACGTGGTTTCAATGCTCACGCACTCTGGTTTTCACCGATCTTGGACCACGTGGCAATAATCTATCTCCTACTCTGTGTACTGTGAAAAGTATGCATATCGAAATTTTAGGACAAATTATAGACTGAAGTAAAAAATGCATTCAAAAGGTCCAAGCCATCATCCACTATCAGAATCGCCCCCTACGCCGATGGCCGGTAGCCGTCGGCATAGGGCTATGTCGACGGCCACCGTCGGCATAGAACCGTCGGGATCGCATGCGTCGGCGTACCTAGGTAGTTTCGTTGGCATAGGTCCTTATGCCGACGTCCGACCATATGCCCGTCGGCGTAGATAGGCCGTCGGCATCCTTTTTCACGTGACGGCAGTGACAGCGCCGTCGGAGTACGTCAACCAACCGGACGCATCCACGTGGCAGGTCTACGCCGACGGTGTAACCGTCGGCATAGCCTTGCCACGTGGCAGCTCCTGGTGCTCCTGGAGGCAGGGCTACGCCGACGGTTACACCGTCGGCATAGGTCAAGAGCTACGCCGACGGTGTAACCATTGGCATAGCCTTTCCACGTGGCAGCTGCTGGTTCGTCCTGGGGGTAGGCTACGCCGACGGCATAACCGTAGGCATACTTACGAACCAAAACCAAAAAAAAATACTAGACAAACAAGCTAGCAATTTACAAATATAACTATAAAGGCATGATTCAACAACCATGAATTTGCAAACACAGACCATAAAATATTTTATATACACAATATTTCCATTCTAAGAAGCCACTGCAGCATCAGAGGAGAAGGAGAAGGGGCAGTGCCGATGGTGGAGGAGATGAGGAAGCGATGACGGAGGTGTCATGCAGTCAGTATAACGAACCGAAGATCCTACACATAAGGATGAATATGTAATCTATACACTGCATCTACCAAAAGGAAATCACCAAAATTGTACAACAAATACTTGTAGTGGGAGGCAAACAAACATTTTCATTGTAAATGATCTAATGTTCGCACTGGATAGCTGATACAATAGGATTTCCTAATGCAATGAATTACACATATCGATGAACTACTAGAACGTACAGGAGTAGCTTCATGCCAACACTGCTAGCTAGCTAGCTAGCTTGCCTCCTTCTCATTCATCAAAAAAAATAAAAACTGATAATTTGCTGCAATCCTGACAGGGTTTGATTTTGACTTTCGTCGGACGGGGTTTGACCGATGGACATTTTCACCTGGGTGTGATAGCCCAGCCCCTAAGTACACTTCGGATCAAGGTTTGGGCACAACCCACCGCAAGAATCCCGCCGTTACTACCCGACGTGGCCATTCCCCCTCCATGCGACGGCGGCGGCGATGTCGGTGAGGGGGGTGACACCACGAAGCCCCGTGATGGGTGCTTGCACCCGCCACCGCACTTCCGGACGTGTAGGAGGGCCCAGCAAAAGACCTGGAGACATAGCTACCCCAAACTACACCCGTCCCATCTAACCCTGGAATCGTTGACCGGGCGGTCTACGCCTTTGACTTTCGCCGGACGGAGTTTGACCGATGGACACTTTCACCTGGGTGTGATAGCCCAGCACATAGGTACACATCGGATCAAGGTCCGGGCACAACCCACCACAAGATTCCCTCTATTACTGCCCGACGTTTTCGTTCCCCCCTCCGTGCGATGGTGGCGGCAACGTCGGTGAGGGGGGTCACACCACTGAGCCCCGTGCTGGGTGCTTGCACCCGCCATCGCACTTCCTCATGTGTAGGAGGGCCCAGCGAAAGACCTGCCGGCATAGCTACCCCCCAAAGTACACCCGTCCCGTCTAACCCTGCGAGAGTTGACCGGGCATAGCTATGCCTTTGACTTTCGCCGGATGGGGTTTGGCCGATGGACATTTTCACCTGGGTGTGATAGCCAAGCACATAGGTACACTTCGGATCAAGGTCCGGGCACAACCCACCACAAGATTCCCTTTGTTACTGCCCGGCATGGTTGTCCCCCCCTCCGTGCAACGGCGTCGGTGACGTCGGTGAGGGGGGACACACCATGGAGCCCCGTGTCGGGTGCTCGCACCCGCCACCGCACTTCCGGACGTGTAGGAGGGCATGGCGAAATGACTGGCGACATAGCTACCCACCTCCCAAACTACACCCGTCCTGTCTAATCCTGTGAGAGTTGACCAGGCGGTCTACGCCTTTGACTTTCGCCGGACGGGGTTTGACCGATGGACATCTTCACCTGGGTGTGATAGCCCAGCCCCTACGTACACTTCAGATCAAGGTCCGGGCACAGCCCACCGCAAGATTCCCTCTGTTACTGCCCGACGTGGTCGTTCCCCCCTCCGTGCAACGGCGACTGATGTCTACTACGCAACCTTCTCCTTGTAGACGTTGTTGGGCCTCCAAGTGCAAAGGTTTGTAGGACAGTAGAAGTTTTCCCTTAAGTGGGTGACCTAAGGTTTATCAATCCGCGGAAGGTGTAGGATGAAGATGGTATCTCTCAAGCAACCCTGCAATCAAATAACAAAGAGTCTCTTGTGTCCCCAACACACCCAATACAATGGTAAGTTGTATACGTGCACTAGTTCGGTGAAGAGATGGTGATACAAGTGCAATATGGATGATAGATATAGGTTTTTGTAATCTGAAAATATAAAAACAGCAAGGTAATTAATAGTAAAAGTGAGCACGAACGGTATTGCAATGCGTGGAAACAAGGCCTAGGGTTCATACTTTCACTAGTGAAGTTCTCTCAACAATGATAACATAATTGGATCATATAACTAGCCCTCAATGTGCAACAATGAATCAGTCCAAAGCCACTAATAGCGGAGAACAAACGAAGAGATTATTGTCGGGTACGAAACCTCCACAAAGTTATTCTTTCTGATCGATCAATTCAAGAGTCTGTAGTAAAATAACACGAAGCTATTCTTTCCGTTCAATCTATCCTAGAGTTCGTACTAGAATAACACCTTAAGACACATATCAACCAAGACCCTAATGTCACCTAGATACACCATTGTCACCTCAAGTGTCCCTGGGTATGATTATACAACGTGCATCACACAATCTCAAAAGCATCTATTCAACCAACACATAGAACTTTAAAGAGTGCCCCAAAGTTTCTACCGGAGAGTCAACCCTGTGCCAACCCCTGTGCGTAGGTTTCGAGGTCATGAAACCCGCAAGTTGATCACCAAAACATACATCAAGTGCTCACATGAATATCCCATTGTCACCACAAATAGACACGTGCAAGACATACATCAAGTGTTCTTAAAGATTCAATCCGATAAGATAACTCCAAAGGGGAAACTCAATTCATTACAAGAAGGGAGAGGGGGAAGAACATCATAAGATCCAACTATAGTAGCAAAGCCTGCGGTACATGGAGATCAAGACATCTCAAGAACATGAGAGAGAGGGTGGACTACTCCCTCCTCGTCATGGAGATCGCCGGGATGATGAAGATGGCCACCGGAGATGGGTTGCTGCTCCGACAGGGTGCCGAAACGGGCTCCCGATTGGTTTTGGGTGGATACAGAGGCTTGCGGTGGCAGAACTCCCGAACTAGGTTTAGTTCTGATGGTTTCTGTATTTATAAAACCATATGGCGTCGAGAACAAGTCGAGAGGGGCCACAAGGAGGTCACGAGCCTCCCAGGCGTGGCCAGGGGGTGGCCGCACCTCCCAGGCTCATGGCTTCCTCGGGACTCCTCTCCGGTATCTTTTTCTTCTGGTATTTTTGACATTTTCCATAAAAAATCACAGCGAAAGTTTTATTCCGTTTGGACTCCGTTCGATATTCCTATATGAAAAAGGTCAAAAACACGGAAAAAACAGGAACTAGCACTGGGCTCTAGGTCAATAGGTTAGTCCCAAAAATAATATAAAATAGCATATAAATGCATATAAAACATCCAAAGTTGATAACATAATAGCATGGAACAATCAAAAATTATAGATACGTTGGAGACGTATCAAGCATCCCCAAGCTTAACTCCTACTCGTCCTCGAGTAGGGAAGTGATAAAAACAGAATTTTTGATGTGGAATGCTACCTAACATATTTGTTCGTTGTAACTTCTTTATTTCGGCATGAATGTTCAGATCCATAAGATTCAAAACAATAGTTTAATATTGACATGAAAACAATAATACTTCAAGTATGATAGCAAAGTAATCATGAACTTTTGAAATATCAAGGCCAAAGAAAGTTATCCCTACAAAATCATATAGTCTGGCTATGCTCCATCATCCCCACACAACGAATTTAAATCATGCACAACCTCGCTATTGGCCAAGTAATTGTTTTCGCACTCTTACTTTCTCAAACTTTTTTCAACTCTCACGCAATACATGAGCGTGAGCCATGGATATAGCACTATAGGTGTAATAGAGTGTGGTGGAAGTTGTGAGGCAAAAAGGAGGAGATGGTCACATCGACTCGGCGTATCAATGGGCTATGGAGATACCCATCAAATAGATATCAATGTGAATGAGTAGGGATTGCCATGAAACGGATGCACTAGAGCTATACGTGTATGAAAGCTCACAAGTGAAAACTAGTGGGTGTGCACCCAACTTGCTTGCTCACGAAAACCTAGGGCAATTTGAGGAAGCCCATCATTGGAATATATAAGCCAAGTTACATAATGAAAATTCCCACTAGCATATGAAAGTGACAAAACAAGAGACTCTCTATCATGAAGAACATGGTGCTATTTTCAAGCACAAGTGTGGAAAAAGATAGTAGCATTGTACCTTCTCTCTTTTTCTCTCATTTTTTATTTGGGCTCTTTGTCCTCTTTTTTTATTTGGGCTCTTCAGCCTCCTTTTATTTATTTATTTTTATTTGGGCTCTTTGGCCTTTTTTTTTATTTCCTCACATGGGACAATGCTCTAATAATGATGATCATCACACTTTTATTTACTTACAACTCGATACTTAGAACAATAATGACTCTATATGAATGAAAGTGATGACGCATGTCATGAGATGGCACGGTGAAGTTGCATGCCAATATATCTGGGAATGGCCATGAAAATGCCGTAATAGGTAGGTATGGTGGCTGTTTTGAGGAAGGTATATGGTGGGTTTGTGCACCGACGAAAGTTGTGCGGCACTAGAGAGGTTAGCAATGGCGGAAGGGTAAAAGTGCATCTAGACCATGGACTCACATTAGTCATTTAGGAACTCATATACTTATTGCGAAAGTTTTATTAGGAATCGAAGCAAAGTGCTAAACGCATACTCCTAGGGGAAGGGTTGGTAGGAGTTAACTATCGCGCAATCCCGACCGCCACACAAAGGATGACAATCTATAAATCAATCATGCTCCGACTTCCTAACATAGAGGTTCACCATACGTGCATGCCACAGGAATCACTAACCTTAACACAAATATTTCTAGATTCACAACACCCTACTAGCATAACTCTAGTATTAACATATCCATATCTCAAAACTAATCATGAGGAATCAAACTTCTCTTACTAATCAATGCAATTGAATATGAAAGTTTTTATTATATCCTCTCTGGATGCCTATCATATTTAGGACTAATTTCTTAACACACGCCAATTACCAAGTTACTTAGGGAGAGCACTCTCAAAATAATATAACTGAAGATCAAGAGTTTTTATTTCTACAAAATATGACACCGCCGTGCTGTACAAAGATTTAAGTGAAGCACTAGAGCAAAATTATCTAGCTCAAAAGATATAAGTGAAGCACATGGGGGCAAAATTACCAAGCTCAAAAGATATAAGTGAAGCACATGTGAGCTAAATTGCCTAACTCAAAAGATATAAGTGAAGATCAATGAGTAGTTGAATAATTATTTGGCTATGTAAAGACTCTCCCATCTAATAATTTCAGATCTTAAGTACCTTATTCAAACAAAATAAATTAACACTCCAAGGATAGCACGAATCATGTGAAGAAGCAAAAACTTAGGTTGAACCGGTACTAACCGATAATTGTTGAAGAAGAAAGGTGGGATACCAACCGGGGCATCCCCAAGATTAGACGCTTGAGACTTCTTGAAATATGGATTGGGGTGCCTTGGGAATCCCCAAGCTTGAGCTTTTGTCTCTCCTTAATTCCTCTCATATGACGGTTTCCGAAATCTTAAAAACTTCATCCACACAAAACTCAACAAAAACTCGTGAGATAGATTAGTATAAATCAATGCAAAACTTTATCATACTCTACTGTAGAAATTTACTAAAATTATTATTTCACATT
The DNA here is from genome assembly GCA_022496015.1 of Hordeum marinum. NCBI lineage: Eukaryota > Viridiplantae > Streptophyta > Magnoliopsida > Poales > Poaceae > Hordeum > Hordeum marinum. The sequence goes on along the minus strand of CM039678.1, from coordinate 499,648,875 downwards.
GCATACTAAATGCCTCTGCATATTTAAAATTCCCATCATCAAATGGAATCGCTAAACATGCAAACATATGCAAACAATGCAAACATAACAGCAATCTGCCTAAACAGAACAGTTGGTGAAGAATGTAGCAAGATCTATACTTAATTAACTCCAAAGAATCTGAAATAATTCCACTCTGTATGAAATTTATAAGATCATACTGTGTCCAAATTTCAAGTTATTCTGACATACATAAAATTCTAGGGAATTTTTGCACTGCAAGCAAACTTTCTGTTTTGGAACAGCAACTCCTATACTTGCAAATTAAGCATGGTAAAGGCTATCCTTGACATTTTTATTGAACTAAATGATGCAAAACATTAAAATTAATATAAATAAAAGCAAGTAAGTACTATTAAAATAAAATGATGCTCCAATCAAAACACATATCATGTGGTGAATAAAAATATAGCCCCAAGTAAATTTACCGATGGATTGAAGACAAAAGAGGGAGTGCCTTCCCGGGGCAACCCCAAGCTTAGGCTCTTTGGTGTCCTTGAATATGGATTGGGATGCCTTGGGCATCCCCAAGCTTAGGCTCTTTCCACTCTTTTCTCCTTTGTCCATCCGAACTTTACCCAAAACTTGAAAACTTCACAACACAAAACTTAACGAAACTTCGTGAGATGGGTTAGTATAATAAAGACAAATCATTCATTTTGGTACTGTCAAGACAAGATTCATAAATGTTCCCACAAAATTCCTACTGTATCTTATCATTTCCACAATTTATATCACTTAATATAATCTATGGAAACACTAAAACAAGCAAACTATGCATTGAAAACAGAATCTGTCAAGAACAGAACAGTCTGTAATGATCTGAATGATAACCATACTTATGCACCTCCAAAAATTATGAACAATTATGAAAATTAAGTAAATTTTTATATAAATCATCATAAAAAATAATAAACTCAAAATATCTCTATGTATAAAAATGAAAAATAATTTCGTGAGCACAAAGTTTCTGTCTTTTTCAGCCTTATCAAACAACTATCACCCAAACTAATCATAAAGGATTTACTTGGCACTTTATTGAAATAAAATCTATAAAACATGCTTAATACATTATACTAATCATGTGAACACACATAAACATTAAGGATACATATTGGGTTGTCTCCCAACATGCACTTTTCTTTAATGCCTTTCAAGCTAGGCATGATGATTTCAATGATGCTCACATAAAAGATAAGGATTGAAACATAATGGAAGCATAATGAAGCATATGACCAGCACATTTAAGTCTAACCCACTTCCTATGCATAGGGATTTTGTGAACAAACAACTTATTGGAGCAAGAATCATCTAGCATAGGAGGGCAAAACAAGCATAGCTTCAAAAAATTCAACACATAGAGAGGAAACTTGACATTATTGCAATATGTAGAAGCATATGATCCTCTCTGATTATAATTTTCAGTAGCATCATGAATGAATTCAAAAATATAAACAGAAAATAAATCATTATTTGGATTATGACAAGCATAGAATTTTTTTCACTCTCCTCATAAGCAGTTTTCTTCTCATTCAAAATAGTGGGAGCAAACTCAACAAAATAACTATCATGACATACTTGATTGACATAACCACTTTGAATATTAAAATCATCATGAAAAGTTTCATGGTTACCATTACTCTTTATAGAATATGTGTCATCACAATAATCATCATAGATAGGAGGCATGTCATAATCATAATAGTTTTGCTCATCAAAACTTGGGGGGCTAAAAATATCATGCTCATCAAACATAGCATCCCCAAGTTTGTGGATTTCCATATCATTAGCATCATGGGTATTCAACTAATTCATACTAACAATATTACTATCATGGTCATCATTAAAATATTTAGTGCCAAACATTTTAATAACTTCTTCTAACACTTGAGCACAATTTTCCTTTCCATCATTTTCACGAAAGACATTAAAAAGATGAAGCATATGAGGTATCCTTAATTCCATTTTTTGTATTTTTATTTTAATAGACTAAACTAGTGATAAAACAAGAAACTAAAATATTTGATTGCAAGATCTAAAGATATACCTTCAAGTGCTAACTTCCCCGGAAACGGCGCCAGCAAAGAGCTTGATGTCTACTACGCAACCTTCTCCTTATAGACGTTGTTGGGCCTCCAAGTGCAGAGGTTTGTAGGACAGTAGTAGTTTTCCCTTAAGTGGGTGACCTAAGGTTTATCAATCCGCGGGACATGTACAATGAAGATGGTATCTCTCAAGCAACCCTGCAACCAAATAACAAAGAGTCTCTTGTGCCCCAACACGCCCAATACAATGGTAAGTTGTATAGGTGAACTAGTTCGGTGAAGAGATGGTGATACAAGTGCAATATGGATGATAGATATAGGTTTTTGTAATCTGAAAATATAAAAACACCAAGGTAATTAATAGTAAAAGTGAGCACGAACGGTATTGCAATGCGTGGAAATAAGGCCTAGGGTTCATACTTTCACTAGTGAAGTTCTCTCAACAATGATAACATAATTGGATCATATAACTATCCCTCAATGTGCAACAATGAGTCACTGTAAAGTCACTAATAGTGGAGAACAAACGAAGAGATTATTGTCGGGTACGAAACCTCCACAAAGTTATTCTTTCTGATCGATCTATTCAAGAGTCTGTAGTAAAATAACACGAAGCTATTCTTTCCGTTCAATCTATCCTAGAGTTCCTACTAGAATAACACCTTAAGACACATATCAACCAAGACCCTAATGTCACCTAGATACTCCATTGTCACCTCAAGTATCCATGGGTATGATTATAATACATGCATCACACAATCTCAAAAGCATCTATTCAACCAACACCTAGAACTTTAAAGAGTGCCCCGAAGTTTTTACCGGAGAGTCAATAGTGTGCCAACCCCTATGCATAGGTTCCCGAGGTCACGAAACCCCCAAGTTGATCACAAAAACATACATCAAGTGCTCACATGAATATCCCATTGTCACCACAGATAGACACGTGCAAGACATACATCAAGTGTTCTTAAAGATTCAATTCGATAAGATAACTCCAAAGGGGAAACTCAACTCATTACAAGAAGGGAGAGGGGGAATAACATCATAAGATCCAACTATAGTAGCAAAGCCCGCGGTACATGGAGATCAAGACATGTCAAGAACACGAGAGAGAGAGAGAGACAGAGATCAAACACATAGCTACTGGTAGATACCCTCAACCCCGAGGGTGGACTACTCCTCGTCATGGAGATCGCCGGGATGATGAAGATGGCCACCGAAGATGGGTTGCCGCTCCGGCAGGGTGCCGAAACGGGCTCCCAATTGGTTTTTGGTGGCTACAGAGGCTTGTGGCGGCGGAACTCCCGATCTAGGTTTAGTTCTGATGGTTTCTGCATTTATAAGACCGTATGGCGTCAAAAACAACACGGGAGGGGCCATGAGGAGGTCACGAGCCTCCTAGGCGCGGCCAGGGGGGTGGCCGCGCCTCCCAGGCTCGTGGCTTCCTCGGGACTCCTCTCCGGTATCTTTTTCTTCTGGTATTTTTGATAATTTCCATAAAAAATCACGGTGAAAGTTTTATTCCGTTTGGACTCCGTTTGATACTCCTATGTGAAAAAGGTCAAAATCACGGAAAAAACAGGAACTGGCACTGGGCTCTAGGTCAATAGGTTAGTCCCAAAAATAATATAAAATAGCATATAAATATATATAAAACAGCCAATGTTGATAACATAATAGCATGGAACAATAAAAAATTATAGATTCGTTGGAGACGTATCAGCGGCGGCGATGTCGACGAGGGGGGTGACCCCACGAAGCCCCGTGTCGGGTGCTTGCAGCCGCCACCGCACTTCCGAACGTGTAGGAGGGCCCAGCAAAAGACCTGGCGGCATAGCTACCCCCCCCCCAAACTACACCCATCCCGTCTAACCCTAGAACTGTTGATCAGGCGGTCTATGCCTTTGACTTTTTTCGGACAGAGTTTGACCGATGGACATTTTCACCTGGGTACAGTTCGGATCAAGGTCCAGGCACAACCCACCACAAGATTCCCTCTGTTATTGCCCGATGTGGTCATTCCCCCCTCCGTGCGACGGCGGCGAAGACGTCGGTGAGGGGGGTCACACCACGGAGCCCGTGCTTGCACCCGCCACCGCACTTCCGGACATGTAGGAGGGCCCCGAGAAAGACCTGGCGGCATAGCTACCCCCTAACCCTGCGAGAGTTGACGGGGCGGTAAACTGGGCCCAAGAGACACGCGTGGTGTATCTATGGGTGAAAAATGAACGTAGCTATACCGACTGCTATGCCGTCGGCATAGATCAATTTAATTATTTATTTTTATAAAAAACGGAAAAAAGTTTTAAAACATGGACGTAGATATGACGACGGTTATGCCGTCGGCATACCTCCCTGCCATGTCATTGATCCACGGCATCGTGGGCCCAGGGCTATGCCGACGACATAACCGTCGGCATAGCACCGGGCCCACGGTGTCGTGGATCAATGATGTGGCGCAGAGAGGTATGCCGACGGCCGACGGTAGGGACGTCGGCATATGTTTTACGGCGTTAACCGGTTGTTAAAAACGTGGCGGTTGGGCCCGCATGGTTATGCTACGCCGACGGCCACCGTCGGCACAGACGGAGCTATGCCGACGGCCTAGCTACACCGACGGCCACCGTCGGCATAGACAGAGATATGCCGGCGGCTTGAATACGCCGACGGTTGGCTATAGGCCGTCGGCATACTACTGTCGATGCCGACGATGGCCGTCGGCATAGACGAGGCCGTCGGCATCAGCATAGATTCTGGTAGTGATCTCTCTCCTCTTTAATTACCCAACCCCCAATGAGCTAAGTGCATGTAGAAATTAAGAAGACTATATGTAGAATGTTATTAGTCTTGATTACTGTATGATGAGAGAAAAGCATTTTTTCCTACTTTAAAGTGCATTGGAAAGATAAAAATACATTCTTTTGTGGACAAATTTTAAAGCCAAATGTACATTTTTCACCGGACGGAGGGAGTACTCATCATCTCCCTTCCTCCTTATCATCAAATCTATGGTTCTCATTTTATCAAACTAAACTAGTACTCCCTCCATCTCAAAATAAGTGTGAGAAATTTCGTACTTGATTAGTATAAATTTTGTACTAGCTCAACAATACTTATTTTGGGACATAGGGAATATAAGATATCAACACTGACTGAAACCAAATTTACATTAACAAGCCATACACAAGGGAGGTTTTTTTTATTTCCAAGATCTAGATCCAACATCAAGAAGCAAGTTGTCGCTATTTAATTACAACTTTTTGGATAGACGAAACCAAGTTGCCGCAAATCAATCAGATAAATCACATGATAATTAAAGAGTTTTTTTACAATCAATACCATGATATACTTATAATAGTGAATTGCAAACGGTAGAGACACATGAGCTGACTACAACAATTACTAAATAAAAAAATTGAGTTCTTTAAACTCTTTCTTATTTCATGACACAATCTTATCCAGTCCAGCTAATATACTAGTGGAACCAGACCATGATGTCCCCACGTCGCCCCCTTTAGGACGGCTCAGGTGGAAATCCTAGATCGCGCCGCCAGGCGCCTCCATCCCCATCCCCCCTTTGTCGCCACCGGAGGAAGCTGCCGGGCAAAGCCCTGGGCGGCTGATGGTGACGGCGGAGGATCTCTTCCCTCCCGGGTCGGATCGGGTGAGGAGGGTCACCCCATGGTGTCGGGGCGCTTCTTCCCGATCTGCATTGTGGCGGTGCAGTCCATGTCCAAGGCGGATCTACGCCGACGATCTAGTGGTTTTTGCTACTGACTCATTTGGATCATAGACGGTGAAGGGCATGGGGGATCTATCTCGGCGGATCTCGCGGTTTGGCGAGGTGGGGTGGGAGCCCTCCTCCCAGGCTCTAGTGGTGGCACACTCAGGCAGTGGCCGGTGCGCCTGGGTTCCTACCGGTGTAGTGCTGTCCTGGATGGTCACCGGATCTAGGTGGCTAGATCTGGGGCTTTGAATGCGGTTGGCACAGTGCACAAGTTGTCAGGTGGATTTCTATGGGACGGATTTGGGTGAAAACCTGGTCTTTGGTCTGTGGCTAGAGGCGGTGATGAAAGCGCCCTTATCCTCGTTTTTCAAAGGACGTGGATGTCGCCTAGAGGGGGGTGAATAGGCGCTTTAAAATAATTACGGTTTAGGCTTGAACAAATGCGGAATAAAACTATCGTTTAACTAGTCAAGCACAAAACCTAAAACAACTAGGTTCAGCTATGTGCACCAACAACTTATGCTAAGCAAAATATACAACTAGGTGATAGCAAGATATATAACAAGAAACAATATGGCTATCACAAAGTAAAGTGCATAAGTAAAGGGGCTCGGGTAAGAGATAACCGAGACACGCGGAGACGAAGATGTATCCCGAAGTTTACCCCCTTGCGGATGCTAATCTCCATTTGGAGCGGTGTGGAGGCACAATGCTCCCCAAGAAGCCACTAGGGCCATCGTAATCTCCTCACGCCCTCACACAATGCAAGATGTCGTGATTCCACTAAGGGACCCTTGAGGGTGGTCACTGAACCCGTACAAACAAGGTTGGGGCAATCTCCAGAACTTGATTGGAGGCTCCCAACGACACCGCGAAGCTTCACCACAATGGATCGTGGCTCCGAGTTGACCTCAAATGCTCGGGAAAATCTCCATAACCTAATTGGAGACCCTGATGCTTGCCCGGAGCTTTGAACCACAATGATTGAGCTCTGAGGCACCACCAACCATCTAGGGTGCCAAGGCACCCAACAAGAACAAGCTCTAGGTTGCTCAAACACCCAAGAGTAATAAGTTTCTCAACTTCTCACTTGCACATATCACCATGGAGAACTCAAACCTATGCACCAAATGTAATGGCAAGGGCACACGGAGTGCCCAAGTCCTTCTCTCCCAAATCCCACCAAAGAAACTAATGCTAGGGAGGTAAATGAGAGGAAGAAGAAAGAAGAACACGAAGAACTCCAAGGTCTAGATCCAAGGGGTTTCCCTCACTTAGAGGAGAAAGTGATTGGTGGAAATGTGGATCTAGATCTCCTCTCTCTTTTCCCTAAATAACTAGCAAGAATAATTGGAAGGATTGAGAGTTAGCAAGCTCCAATAAGGTCAGCAATGGGTGAGAACACGAGCACAAATGATAAGGTCCATTGGAGAAGAAGACCCCCTTTTATAGGTGGGGAAAAATCCAACCATTATCCTCACAGCCCGCATAGAGCGGTACTACCGCTCCAAGGTGCGGTACTACCGCTAGGGTGGTAGTAACCCTTTGAAAAACAACACCGAGGAGGCAAAAGGCTAGTAGAATCCCTAGAGCAGTACTACTCCTCGTCCTCACGGTACTACCACTATGGATAGCGGTACTACCGCTAAGGGTAGCGGTACTACTGCTTGCGAGCGGTACTAAAAATTACATCCGTGCCTACCACGAGTGGAATTAACACGAGATTTTGGTTCGTAGTGGTAGTACCGCTCTTGGAGCCACGGTAGTACCGCTCCGGAGCGGTAGTAAAAAATTACATCTGCTCTAGCCGCGGTAGTACGGCTGTAGCCTTTTAAGAACATCAAAACTACCACAACTTTTGCAAACGGACTCCAAATTCAATGAAACAAAGTTTATTGGAAAGCTAATGACATGGGCTAACACGATATTGATTGAAATATAAATAAGAAGCAAATTACAAAAGGCCCATAAGAAAATGGTGAGAACCCTTCCTCGAATAAGACCGGTAAAACTTCCAACACCGAAAACGCAATAGACGAAGCATATGAAATCCGTTTTCGATGTACTAGAGCTTGTCACGAGGATAACCACAAGCTCAAAAACCCACATAGAGAAAATCCAAGAAAGAATCAAGAAAGATGATGATGCCAAGAATGCAATGGTTTGAGATCTCAAGGAACAATACGATCAAGCTACTCACTTGAGAGCCCCCTTGATAGTATGGCAATCGATCCTATAACCTGGTCTCTCAACTATCACCATGAGACCGGTAAAATAGAAAACCCTATCAAGGTCAAAACTTAGCCTTGTGCATAGTCCACTTGAGCTAGATGATGATGATCTTGACTTCCTCAAGATGGACCACCTTTCTTGATTGTGTCGGCTTGATGAAGACTAGATGATTGCTCCCCCATACTCCACTATAGGTGAGCCACTCTTCAGCACATCTTCACAATTCCATTGTCACCACAATGAACGGTGAGCCTCAAGCATGATCTCTCCGTGATGCTTCACTTGATCTTGCACATCGCAACCTTGATGACGATCTCGACTTGGTGTCATCTTCCATGGGATGTATGGGATCTGCCTATTGATGCAAGCCCATGGAAATATACCTAACCCCACAAAGAACTCTCATGTAGACTATGGGTTAGTACACAAAGCATAATGGACAATGCTTACCACACCGTGGGATCAATTGATCCCTCTAGGTACATCTTGTACGCTTTGTGTGTTAATCAACTTGTTTCACTTTTCGAATTAGTGTTGATCAACCTTGTATATTAGCTTCTCTCTTCATAAAGATGATATCTTGAAGGTAAACATGAATGCTTACACAATCTTCTTCTTCAAGACATGATTGCAATAAGCTCAACTCCCACATGACCAATCTTTGTATACACCTTCAATACCACCTTGGTCACCATATAAACTCCTTGAAACCAATAGATGGACTCCAAGAAGTACCTACGGACAAATCCTTAGAATATAACTCAAGGCAACTATTAGTCCATAGGGGTGTCAACAATTACCAAAACCACACATGGAGAAATGTGCTCTTACAATATCCCCCATTTTGGTAATTGATGACAACCACTTTCAAGAGAGTTTATATAAGGAAATAAGCACAACCAAGCACACACAAATGCATGCATGGATGTGAGATGCAAATGCTTAAGAAACAAAAGCAAAACTCTCAAAGCATTCCAAACTAAACTCTCTAAACTTCTCCCCCATTGGCATCGATTGCCAAAATGGATAAAAAGTTTAGAAATCCGATATAATAGGTGTTCCTCCAAAAGGTTTGTATATCTCAAAATACGTGTGAAAAGAAATACACATATCTAATGATAAGTAGTTGGAGGAAGACAAACTATATTGAGAACCCATGAAGAAAAGATATTATGATATGGGCAAAAGAGTGTTTATAAAGAAACTAGAGGAGCTCCCCACGATTTGTGCACAAATAATAATTTTTGTATTTGAATACAAGTGCACAAAATAGGATCATGACTCCCCCAAAATCAATATAAACACACCACAAGGGCAAGCAAGTAGATAAGACAAAGAGCATAGTATTTGCAGTAAACATATGGTTGATCAACATTTAAAATAGGCAATCTTAAGAATAGGCTCAACCAAAATGATATGTGTGAGTCATGGAAAAGCACTTGAGAAGACTAGTATAAGGATGAGCATAAAGCATCAACATAGTCTTGATGAAATGAGACGCAAAGTGCAAACCATATCCTTCCCACACACAAACCACTAGCAAAAGGGTTCAGAAGCTTACTAATAGGAAAATTAAAAACCAAAGCTTGTGATGAACCCTAGTGAAGATAGAAAAAATGGTAGCCTTGTCAAGAGGAGGGATACCAATCGAAATGGTAAAACCCTCGTGAATACAAGCATGAAGAAAATAATCTTCCCCACCAAAAAGTGCATCAAGATGCTAGGATATAAGATCCACACTCAAGATTTTTTTTCACGAAACCACCAAGTAAATGAAAAGGAAATGCAATTGTGGACATGCAAGAAAAGAGGATATGAACTAGAGATGTAACTTCTCTCATATGTATAAGATTCTAGGTAGAGGGAAATCATGATGATATATCCACAAAGAATAATGTACACACGAAATAGTTACAAGAAGGAACAAAAAAGATATCCACAAGGAAGTCATAACTATACCAATAAGATCTTTGCTTGAAAGCATAGCACATAGCCTAATATTTTCTTATTGTACATAAATGAACTCCCAATACATGAACATCAAAGACATCACAAGTAGCAATATGACATCATCGTTGAGACTCTTTGAGAAAGGAAACAAGTACCAGAAGAATGACTCAAGAAATTCATGCCATGATGCAACCTACAAACAGTTGAATGCAAGAACTTCATGCATGAAGTAGATACTTGTTACCGAGACAACACTGGATTGATGTAGTACACAATGGTTCTTCGATCATCCTAGCAAGGCTCCAATAAGCACATGGTGTCAACACCTTCCTTGTAAGTGAGCCGAGTGTCCAATGTATCTCCAATTGTTCCTAGAACAACACCACAAACAAAGTGGTATTTTGTCCTATATATTGTTGGTACCCAAACTTATTGGGACCAAAAAGTTAGTGTACCAACAATATATAGGACAAAACTCCACATAAATATGTGCATATAGATATGAAATTGAATTTTATGCACACTTTAGCCAATTTATGTCATAGTGGAGTTTCTCCTATATATTGGGTCAAGGATACAAAACATGCCAATGAAAGTACATGTAGTAAATATGCATGCTCAAGGCTTTCAAGAATCAAATCAACACACCGTTGTTAAGATATCGAGAGAAAAGGAATCAAGTGAAAATAAGATACCAAGCGAAAAAATATCATTTGACGGATACTAACTAAAATATATATCAAGGAATGACCATTGACACATGCCAAATAGAAGGAAATAAGATACCAATTGAAGGAAAACAAGAGGTATCAAGTTCCCAAAAGAGAGCTAGGTTACACAAACCACACCCTCCACAAATTTTCATTCTGGCACAATGTACCATAGAGAAAAGGCTTGCCTCCCACCAACACACACTTGATGAGGATCCAAATATTTTATGATAAACACATAAAGAGAGTGTTCTAAAGAAAATAGGAGGGCTCCCCCAAGAGATGTGCATTATATAGAATTTGCATTTGGATACAACATGCACTTGATGGGATCATCACTTTCCCTATATCTATAGAAACACTAGACATGCTCAAAAAGATCCACAAGACACAAGGAAGACAAACGATAAACAAAGTACAATGTAAAGATGATTAGCAATTTCTACCACATAAAAGGATGCCAAATGTCAAAGGACAATTTCCTATTGGTAGATTGCAAAGAAATCCAACATCATATTTACACGTAAATCATAAGCAAATGACACTTGTAGAGCTAACATGCCATCTAAGAACAAGATAAATTATAATATCAAATCTAAGTGGCAAAATCTCAAATGTACACATTCTCTGGGCTTGTAATATGCACATAGCATATTACTCCCCCATAATGTGGTAACCCAACGATAATAACATGTAGCAAATGAAGTACAACAAGAGATGATTAATGGACCTTTTAGAATTTGAATTTCCCATAATGTGGTAACATACCACATAGAAGCTAGATAATCTTGTAATATCAATACTAAGTGGTATTCCTCATGTACACACATTTTTAGGATTGTGAAGTGCCCAAGGCACATCACTCCCCCAAAATGGGATAATCTATTAATCTCTCAAGAGAGCCAACTAAGATAAGACAAGATGCAAAAAGACTCAACACAAGAATCACACATACATGATGTGCAACCAATCATACACACTTGATTTCTCAATATAAACAAATAGGAAGCACAACATATACAAACGCATGCAAGGTACAAAACCACAACATGCAAATGGGCAACTAACTAACAATGTATTCAATTTAAGTACATGTTATCGCAAGGAGTAACATTGGATATAAGATAGAAACTTGATAATACACATGACTTGGCTTGAGATAATATGAATGATGAAGATCACTTAATTCTTCATGGTGCATCCAAGTCACCAATGCCCTCCATCAATGCCTATTGATTAAGTTTGAGCTTGTTGGTCCCTAACCAAGTTGGGTCCTAAGAGGTTAGTCACAATAAACTTTGCTACCCAAATGGTTCTTTTCTTGACACCACTTTGAGTACCAACACATTTGGCAAACACATTGCCAAGCTTATGCTTCCCAAGAGAATAGATATCATTAATAATGAATGTGTTGGATAAGTTACCTTTTGTGCAACAAGAAGCAAAGTGACCCATCTCACGACATATGTAGCAACACTTACCCTTTGCTTTCTTCTCAATTGATTTCTCAACTTGAAGAGCGGTGACTTGGGTCTTCTTGGGAAGATGCCTTTCTTCAACTTGTGGTTGAGCATGAGATTGAACTTGTGGCCGCTTCCCTTGTTGCGTGTTACTTTGGGGCTTCTTATTTAATGGGAAATATCTAACATGGTGCCCTTCAATTTTGCACTTGAAGAAAATAATCTTGGTCAAATTCTTGACTTGTTCTTGGCCCTTCTTCTTGTAGTTCGTGGACATCTTCTTCTTCTTCTTGGAGTTGAATCCAAGTCCACCTTTATCATTTGGGAGTTTTTGCACACTCAAGATATTGTTGAGTGTGGACTTCCCTTCATGACTCTTTTCCAAGTCTTTCTTCAAAGAAGTGACTTGGGCCTTGAGCTCATTGATTTCCTCTACATGGTTAGAATCAACACAAGTGCTATAGGAAGTATAAGCTTAATCATTAGAGCAACAAGGCAAGTAAAGTAATTCATCACAAGATGTACCAACATTATGAGTAGATGAACTACAAGGTCTAGCACATGGCAATAAAGCATTTCTACTAGATGTACTGCTAATTTCCACATGAGGCTCACTAGATGTTACCTTAGTAGTACTAGCCTCATGAGCTATCTTTAGCACATTATGAGATACTAGAAGATCGTCATGAGAGCTAGAAAGCTTTTCATCACTTTCTTCCAATTTCCCATAATTGCTAGATAGCAACTCAAGTTGAGCCCTCAGCTCAACATTCTCCTTTAATATGGATGCTTCATACGAAATAGAGTTAGTAGCACAAGCATCATCATTAACAACAAGAGGAGAAGTCAACTTGGCAAGCTCTTTAGCATATGAAACTTTAAGTTGGGCATGAGACTCGGTGAGTTCAATCAGAGAACTCTTAACGACCCTTGAGCCATTTTCGAGGTGCTCAAAGTCCTCAAGGAGTTTAGCATGTGCAACTTCAAGCTTATCATTTTTAGTTCTAAAATAATTAGCCACCTTGAGAGCTCTTTCATGGGATTCCTTTAATCTAGATAATTCTAGAGCAAAGGTCTCCTCAAGAGATTCCTTGGTGGTTTGTTCATTTTCAAGATCTTGAGATAGCTCCGCAATCTCATTAGCATAATCACATTCATGACCTTCCATTTTCTCAATGGTGGCCTCATGCTCCTCGAGATGAGCTTCCAACTGCTCAATATATTTCTTGCCCTCAATGGCAATAGACATGATTTCCATGATGTTGGAACGAGCAATATTATTCTTATGAAGAGCTTAAAAAACCATTTCTCCCTTAAGTTTTAAGAAAGCAATATTATCACTATCTTCATCATTATCATCAACATCATCATCGTGAGATATATTGGGATTCAAAGTAGGAGATACCTTTGAAGACTTATCCATAAGGCAAAAGTGAGAAACAATAGATGATGATGTAGGATCCCTTGAATCACCATTCAAGACCACATCTTGTTCCATGGAGTGTTGGGTATCCTCTACATTGTTAGCATTGCAATAAGATAGGGAATAACAATTATCAACAATAAGCCCACTATCGATATTACAATGATCATCACTACTTACCATATAATTACCTTGTGGCAATCCACATGTAGGTGAAGTAGATGAAGTTGAGAAGACAACACGACTGGAGATGGAGGGATAAAAATCATCCCTACAAATCTTGGACTCACCAAATTTATCTTGAAGCTTTGTCCACAACTCATGAGCATCCCGGAATGGCACGAGTTCAAATATAATTACATTGCTCAAAGCATCAAAAAGCACATTAGAAGCTTGAGCATTGAGATAAGAGTTTTTCTCATCCTCTAAATATATGTGTTGAGAATCCTTTGGAGGAGAAAAACCCATATCTACAATTCGCTCTAAATTTGGGTCCATGACCCTAAAGAGATTAAGCATGAGAATTGCCCAAACATAAAATTTTGTGCCATTGAAACTAAGAGTGTCAGAGAATCCTAATGCCCTAGTCGACATCCTTACTCTCTAGGTGGTTATACCTAATAATGAGAGACCTAGCTCTGATACCAATTGAAAGGACGTGGATGTCGCCTAGAGCGGGGTGAATAGGCGCTTTGAAATAATTACGGTTTAGGCTTGAACAAATGCGGAATAAAACTATCGTTTAATTAGTCAAGCACAAAACCTAAAACAACTAGTCTCACCTATGTGCACCAACAACTTATGCTAAGCAAGATATACAACTAGGTGATAGCAAGATATATAACAAGAAACAATATAGCTATCACAAAGTAAAGTGCATAAGTAAAGGGGCTCGGGTAAGAGATAACCGAGACACGCGGAGACGAAGATGTATCCCAAAGTTTACACCCGTGCGGATGCTAATCTCCATTCGGAGCGGTGTGGAGGCACAATGCTCCCAACAAGCCACTAGAGCCGCCATAATCTCGTCACGCCCTCGCACAATGCAAGATGCCGTGATTCCACAAAGGGACCCTTGAGGGTGGTCACCGAACCCGTACAAACAAGGTTGGGGAAATCACCACAACTTGATTGGAGGCTCCCAACGACACCGCGAAGCTTTACCACAATGGATTGTGGCTCCGAGGTGTCCTCAAATGCTTGGGGCAATCTCCACAACCTAATTGGAGACCCCGATGCTTGCCCGGAGCTTTGCACCACAATGATTGAGCTCCAAGGCACCACCAACCATCTAGGGCGCTAAGGCACCCAAGAGGGACAAGCTCTAGGGTTCTCAAACACCCAAGAGTAATAAGCTTCTCAATTCTCACTTCCACGTATCACCGTGGAGAACTCAAAACTATGCACCGAATGCGATGGCAAGGTCACACGGAGTGCCCAAGTCCTTCTCTCCCAAATCCTACCAAAGCAACTAATGCTAGCGTGGGAAATGAGAGGAAAAACAAACAAGAACACGAAGAACTCCAAGATCTAGATCCAAGGGGTTCCCCTCACTTAGAGGAGAAAGTGATTGGTGGAAATGTGGATCTAGATCTCCTCTCTATTTTCCCTCAAGAACGAGCAAGAATCATGTAACATCCCAAAATTTCATTTTGGAATGTTATGAAATATAGCTATGCATCATCATCACATTGTTTGAATGAATGGAATAGTTGAAGTGCTTCCTTTGATATTCTGAAAGGCCACCTTCATTTTTTTCATTTCTTTGTTTCACCTATTTGAAAACCTCTGGAAAAGTTCAAACAAAAGAGGGGAGTAACATGACACTCCACGCCAGGGGCATCTTGGTGAAATATTTGAACAATAAAACCAGGAGGGCATTTGAAAAATATTTGCAAAAGGGTTTAAAATCAAATAGTCAATTTTTTGAAAATAATTATTTTTAAAAGTATTCAATGTGACAAAGGAAAAATGTTCATTAAATAGCATTAATTATCATGATCATTTTGATATATATATATATTGCCTATGTTTGAAAATGTTTTGAATGCTTTAAATGTGTTTTAAACGCTCTGGAAATAGAAAAGGAAACGAATTTAAACCGAAACGGGCCGGCCCACAGCCTTTAAGACCCAAAATAACTCCGGGTCGGCCACCGACACGCTAACCGCGCCTCCCACCCTCACTGACGCGTGGGACCCACCGTCCGACCGCGGCGTCACCGCGCTCATCCCCTTCGCCGCGCCTCCTCCCTCGCCGGAGATCCCTCCACCGTGGATCATGCCCCTCGTGCCCTCCCCGGCCACCGCACTGCCCCTATAAGTATCCCCGACCCTCCGATCTCCATTCCCCACCCGAAACCCCCCCTCCCTCGTCGGAACGCTGCCCCGCACCTCGCTGGAGATCGGCCACCCAACCGGATCTCCCCGAGCTCGTGCCCCTCACCACACTCACCCCCGACCCCCTTCGACGCCACCAATCGACGTCGGAGCTTCGTCGCCACCGTTTAAAGCCTTCAGACGCCGCCCCGACCACCGCACCGTCGCCCATGACCACCACCGACCTCCGGCCGCCGACGACCTCGCCGGAGACCTCGACCCCTCCCCTGTAACCGCCGCCTCCACTCTTAGCCGTCGGATCTGCAATCAACGCATGAGATTAGATCACTTAAAAATCCCAAACCGGTACGCACTAAGACTCGGCCATCTGCTCGTTAGCACTCAGACGCATGCCCTCTCGGCCAATCACAGCTTGCCACGTAGCCCCTGTCCGATCGTTAGCATTTTTTCTGTTTCAGAAAACAGAATGTTTCCTGTATTTCTTTTTATCTTGGGATGGTACAGAAACACCAGAGATTCGACCTTTTAGGTCGGGTCGCTACAGAAATGGCATGAGAGCACACGCTGACCGTAGGACGTAACCCCTAGGATTGGAAAAGCCTTAGGATCAATTTTTCTCTCTTGTCTTTAAAATCCTTATTCTCTCATCTGCTCACTTCTGACTTCTCTCCAATTTTGTTTCAACTCTTTCTAGATGGCCACCTTTGCCCCAGTTCGCTTCACGGAGTTTTGCCAGCCTGATGCTACCATGCCTTTTGGCAAGGAGCTGATACGGATCGTCAAGGACTTAAGGATTGCTCTGCCAACCATCACCGGGAATGCGATCATGTCTTACCCTCAAGACGATCGTTACAGGATCGAAGTGCATATTCCCGGAAGGACTTTTGGTTATCGCACAGAGCCTCTCGACTTCAAGCTTGTGGCACCCAGCTGGATTCTTGGGAGGAGCATGGCGATACACCATGCCCTCGGACGTATTCAGGTGGAATACCGAGGTGGTCCCATTTCACCAGGAGTCAGCATGGTTTGTCGCAGGGATGTCAATGGAAATATCATAACCACCCCCACTGAAGACTCCAACATTTCCTATATCCAGACCTTGGAGACTCACATCAGGACTCTGGAGCTTCAGATACGTGCTGACACGAAGACGACCAAGAAACTGATGAACCGCGAGCTCGACCTCGAGGCTGACCTACGGGAAGCCAAGTACGAGCATGAGCATGAAGCGAAGGATCTCTTGAAGAGGATCGGGAAGCTGAACACCCGCATTTCAACTCTGGAGGAACAGCTAGATATGGGAGAAAACCTTCACCCAGAAGGATATGAGGCTCCTTTGATCAGCAACGATGATGACTATGAGGAGAGCACCACCTGAGAACCCACGACCATGTACTTTTGAGGAGAACCTTAGTCATGCCCCCATGTATCTTTAATTTTCAACATTAAAGCGTAGGACGATGCTTAGCTTGAATTGAGATTTGTATCTCGATGTTTGAACCTTGAGTTGAATAAATGAATGAGTGTTTGGTGTGATATGTTTGTTGCATTGCATATGGGTAGTGAATTTTCTTCTACGCCCTTGTTCTATTCTAATTCTCATCCCTTTGAAAACAGTAAGATGCCTCCTCGATGTGAACCCGAATTCATCTTTCCTCTGGAATTCCCTCAACTCCTCCAGCAGCAGAATGCACTGATGCAACTGTTGATCCAGAATCAGACCAACAATCAGAACCACAATCGGAACAACACCCACCACAACAACCCTCCACCTCAGGGTGACAACCTCACCCGTTTTCTGAGGTTGAGACCACCAACTTTCTCTAGCAGCACTGAGCCCATTGTGGCCGATGATTGGCTCCACAAGATGGAGAGAGAACTCATCATTGCTGGATGCACTGATGCTGAAAAGGTGCGCTTTGCCGCACATCAACTTGAGGGACCTGCAGCTGCATGGTGGGAGAATTACTCCACCACATACCCCATTGCGGATGTGACTTGGGAGCAGTTCAAGTTAGCGTTCTGCACCGCTCATGTCTCAGCTGGAGCCATGAGTCTGAAGAAGCGTGAGTTTCGCAACTTACGCTAGGGAAGTCATTCCGTGGCCCAGTATCTGGATGAATTCAGCATGTTGGCACGTTATGCACCAGGAGACGTGGCCAACGATGCAGCCAAACAAGGGAAATTCTTGGAAGGACTCAATGACGAGTTGAGCGTACGACTGATGGTAGCTACCTTCAACAACTACCAGGAATTGGTAGACAAGGCCCTCATCTTGGAGGGGAAGCAGCAGCAAATCGAGAACCGCAAGAGGAAGTATGCACAGGGGAAGTCTCACTCGGGAGCTCATCAGAAGACCCGCTACTCCCCATACTCCGTGAACACCGGCTCAGGAACCGGAAAGTACGGAGGGCACACTCAAGCCATGCACAACCATGGAGGCCACAACCATGGAAGCCATAGCCATGGAAGCAATGGGAATAATCGTCCCAGCAATGGCAACTCCAAGAATGGGAATGGAAACGGGAATGGCAACCAGCACCGTCTCGCCCCGGTTCAGAAGGATCTGAACTATGTCACCTGCTTCAACTGCCAGAAGACCAGGTACTATGCCAATGATTGCCCTCAGAACAAGACGGGAAATGGAAATGGCAACAACAACGGCAACACAGCAGCCAAGAAGCCCAACCCTTTTCCCGGGCTCAAGTGAACCACCTAGATGTGGAGGAAGTCTATGACCAGCCAGAGACTGTGGTTGGTAAGTTCCTTTTGAACTCCCATTCAGTTATGGTACTTCTAGATTCTGGTGCAACTCATTCATTCATATCAAGGGTAGTTGTGGAAAAGTAGGGTTTGCCCACCAAAACCATTAGTCTGCCCATTAAGGTTAGTTCCCCAGGAGGCATGATGTTGGAAGGTATAGGATGCCACGCATTGAAACTCAACATAGGAAAACACGTTTTTCCCACATACCTCATCGTCTTAGAATCCCAAGGATTGGATATAATCCTAGGCATGGATTGGATGACCAAGTATGAAGGAAACCTGGATTGCCCCAGCAAGTCTATCTTGCTCACCACCCCAGAGAACAAGAGGATTAAGTATGTATCCCGACGCACACGGATGAGTGCTCGGTTAAATGCTCTCACAGGAGTTGTTCAAGAGGAAGTACAAGTGGTACAAGACTTTCCAGATGAATTTCCGGAAGAATTACCAGGCATGCGACCAGATAGAGAAATTGAGTTCCTGATAGAGTTACTGCCAGGAACAGCCCTAATTTCCAAGAGACCCTATAGGATGCTCGCAAATGATTTAGTGGAAATCAAGAAGAAGATTAAGGAGTTGTTGGACAAGGGGTATATTCGCCCAAGTTCTTCACCTTGGGGAGCCCCAGTTCTTTTGTTGGAGAAGAAGGATAAAACCTTGAGGATGGTAGTCGATTATCGAGCATTGAACGTGGTCACTATCAAGAACAAGTACCCGTGCCGATGATTAATGACTTTTTTGATCCACTGGTGGGAGCCAATGTGTTCTCCAAGATCGATCTTCGATCAAGGTATCAACAGTTGAAAATTCGTGAACAGGATATAGCCAAAATAGCTTTCACCACAAGGTATGGCTTGTATGAGTATACCATCATGTCATTTGGTTTGACAAATGCACCTGCCTATTTCATGAGTTTGATGAACAAAGTATTCATGGAATACCTGGACAAGTTTGTCGTGGTATTCATCGATGATATTTTGATATTCTCCAAGAACGAAGAAGAACACAAGGAACACTTGCGTTTAATTCTTGAGAAGCTTAGAGAACATCAGTTATATGCTAAGTTTAACAAATGTGAATTTTGGCTGACGGCAGTCGGATTCCTTGGACACATTATTTCTGGAGATGGAATAGCTGTGGACCCCGCTAAGGTTGAAGCAGTCACCGAGTGGAAATCACCCACCTCAGTTAAGGAGATCCGTAGTTTCCTCAGATTTGTCGGATATTACCGGAGGTTCATTGAGAATTTCTCAAAGATTGCCAAGCCCATGAAGGTGTTGTTAAAGAAAGAGTCTAAGTATATTTGGATTGAGGAATGTGAGACCAGTTTCCAGGAGTTGAAGAAACGTTTGGTCACAGCCCCAGTGTTGATCTTGCCAAACATTCGGAAGGATTTCCAGGTTTATTGTGATGCATCACGTCAAGGACTCGGAGGAACTCATGCAGGAGGGAAAAGTTGTAGCTTATGCATCTAGACAACTACGACCTCATGAGTTGAACTATGCCACCCATGATCTGGAGTTAGTAGCCGTAGTGCATGCACTCAAGACTTTGAGACATTTCCTCGTCGGGAACAGTTGTGATGTTTACACCGATCACAAGAGCCTGAAGTATATCTTCATGCAGAAGGAATTGAACCTCACACAGAGGAGATGGCTAGAGTTAATCAAGGACTATGACATGAGATTACACTACCATCCAGGAAAGGCAAATGTTGTAGCAGATGCCTTGAGCCAGAAGAGTTATGTGGACACACTCATAGCGGGAGGATTACCCCAGGAGTTAGTCGAAGATCTCAGAGAACTCCGGCTAGAGATAGTTCCAAGAGGATTTGTTGCCCCACTAGAAATCCAGTCTACCTTGACCGAAAGAATTCGGGAAGCCCAGAAGTTGGACAAGGAGATAATTGAGATAAAACAGAGAATGAAGGGTGAAAAGGCTAAAGGTTTTCGTGAGGATGAACAAGGAACACTATGGTTCGAGAACCGAATCTATGTGCCTAATGACCCAGAGCTCCGGAAGTTGATACTTCAGGAAGCCCACGATTCACCTTACTCGATACACCCAGGCAACAGCAAGATGTATCTGGATTTGAAGGAAAGTTACTAGTGGACAGGGATGAAGAAGGATATTGCCGAACATGTTGTTGTATGCGATGTTTTCCAGCGAGTAAAGGCAGAACATTAGAAACCAGCAGGGTTACTCCAACCTTTGTCTATACCCGAATGGAAATGGGATAAGCTTGGTATGGACTTCATCACAGGTTTACCCAGGACCCGTTCCAGTTATGATTCCATCTGGGTAGTGGTCGATCACTTGACCAAGGTAGCTCATTTCATCCCAGTAAAGACCACCTATACCAGTGCTAAGTTAGCTAAGATATATATGACCAGGATCGTGTGTCTGCATGGAGTTCCGAGGAGTATCGTCTCAGATAGAGGAACCCAATTTACCTCAAAGTTTTGGCATCAGCTACATGAAACTTTGGGAACGAGGTTGGAATTCAGTACAACTTTTCATCCGCAGACTGATGGACAGACTGAAAGAGTCAACCAGATTCTGGAGGACATGTTAAGAGCTTGTGCGCTAGACTATGGGTCCAGTTGGGATGACAACTTACCCTACGCAGAGTTCTCGTACAACAACAGTTTTCAGACCAGTCTGAAGATGGCCCCTTTCGAAGCTTTATACAGAAGGAGGTGTAGAACACCATTGATGTGGGATGGTGTTGGAGACCGAAAACTTTTTGGTCCCGACCTTATCCGAGATTCTGAAGAGAAGGTCAAGTTGATTCGTGACAGACTCAAGATAGCTCAATCCCGGCAGAAGAGCTACGCTGACAACAAACGCAAGGAAGTGACTTATGAAGTAGGAGACCGGGCATACCTTCATGTGTCCCCACTACAAGGAATCAAGAGGTTTGGTGTTAAAGGAAAGTTAGCACCCAGATTCATAGGCCCCTACAAAATTCTTGAACATAGAGGCGAAGTTGCCTATAAGATGGAATTGCCGGAAGGATTGTCCAGAGTTCATGATGTTTTTCATGTTTCCCAGTTGAAGAAATGCCACCCTAAGATGGCTGATACCCCTTTGAGAGATACAGTGCCCCTAGAGGCCATATAGCTTGACAGTGACCTGACCTACGAGGAGAAGCCTGTCAGAATCCTCGAGACTGCCAATAGAGTTACCCGCAGCAAGATCATCAAGTTCGGTAAGGTTCTGTGGAGTCACCACACCGAGGAAGAATCCACCTGGAAAGTGAGGAAGATCTTCGTAGAGACCACTCGCACCTATTTTCTAGCCAACCCAAATCTCGAGGGCGAGATTCATCTTAAGGTGGGTAGGTTTGTAACATCCCAAAATTCCATTTTGGAATGTTATGAAATATAGCTATGCATCATCATCACATTGTTTGAATGAATGGAATAGTTGAAGTGCATCCTTTGATATTCTGAAAAGGCCACTTTCATTTTTTTCATTTCTTTGTTTCACCGATTTGAAAACCTCTGGAAAAGTTCAAAGAAAAGAGGGGAGTAACATGACACTCCACACCAGGGGCATCTTGGTGAAATATTTGAACAATAAAACCAGAGGGCATTTGAAAAATATTTGCAAAAGGGTTGAAAATCAAATAGTCAATTTTCTAAAAATAATTATTTTTTAAAGTATTCAATATGACAGAGGAAAAATGTTCATTCAATAGCATTAATTCTCCTGATCATTTTGATATATATATTGTGCCTATGTTTGAAAATGTTTTGAATGCTTTAAATGTGTTTTAAACGCTCAAGAAATAGAAAAGGAAATGAATTTAAACCGAAACGGGCCGGCCCACAGCCTTTAAGACACGAAATAACTCCGGGTCGGCCACCGACGCGCTAACCGCGCCTTCCTCCCTCACTGACGCATGGGACCCACTGTTCGACCACAGCGTCACCGCGCTCATCCCCTTCCCCGCGCCTCCTCCCTCGCCGGAGATCCCTCCGCCGTGGATCACGCCCCTCGTGCCCTCCCTGGCCACCGCACCGGCCCTATAAGCAGCCCTGACCCTCCGCTCTCCATTCCCCACCCGAAACCCCCTCCTCCCTCGTCGGAATGCTGCCCCACAACTCGCCGGAGTTTGGCCACCCAACCGGATCTCCTCGAGCTCGTACCCCTAGCCACACTCACCCCCGACCCCCTCCGACGCCACCAATCGACGCCGGAGCTTTGCCACCGCCGTTTGAAGCCTTCAGACCCCGCCCCGACCACCGGACCATCGCCCACGACCACCACCGACCTCCGGCCGCCGACGACCTTGCCGGAGACCTCGACCCCTCCTCTGTAACCCGCCGCCTCCACTCTAACCCATCGGATCTGCAGTCAACACACGAGATTAGATCACTTAAAAAGCCCGAACCGGTACGCACTAAGACTCGGCCGTCCGCTCGTTAGCACACACACGCACGCCCTCTCGGCCAATCATAGCATGCCACGTAGCCCCTGTCCGATCATTAGCAAAAAATTTCTTTTTCTTTTCTGTTTTAGAAAACAGAATGTTTCATGTTTTAGAAAACAGAATGTTTTCTGTTTTTGTTTTTATCATATCTTTTTTAATAATTGGTGTTTTTAATTGATTCTTTTTGCACTAGGTCACAAATTTGTTTTAGTTTATGTCTGTATGCTTAGATTTCAAATTTCTAATTTAAAATTGGAATCTAACCAAATTTTCTTAAATTGCTAAAATCTGTATAACATGAGTTTAAAAATTTATTTTTGAGTGAATCTTTTTGCCTCTGATTTGTATTAGTTAGAACTATCATCCTAGATAGTTTGAGAATTTTTAGGATAAATTTGATTAGGGTTTTTGACAAAAACAGAATCTGTTTAGTTCTTAATATAGTTTAGTTATTTTAATTTTAATTTAATTTGAATCTGAATTAGTTTAACTTTTGTTAGTAGTTTTCATTAGGTTATGTTATTCCAAAAATTTAGGTGACATAACTTGCTAATAATAAAAATGATTGTTTAGTTTTATACAACTATAGTTGTAGGAAATCTTTGTTTCTTTTTCATTAGGTATAATTTTATAAAACAATCTAGTTGCACTTCTACAAAACTATTTAAAAGATTAAATTATGTTTTATAATAAATAGTTTTAGTAATTCTTTTCTGTTAAGTAATATGATGATAATAATATTAATGGTAATAATAAAGTTGTTTTGTTTCCTACTCTAATGTTATAGGAAATTCCAATTATCTTCATTTAGTAGTGTTTCATAAATTATAAAATTTTAGTAGTATTTCTTCACACAAAGGTTTTAGTGAATTTAATTCTGTTTACTAAAATAATTTTTTTACTATTTATTTTCTACTAACTATGGATTGGTTAACTAAAATAGTTGTTTGTCCTCAAGTAGTAGTAAATTTGACACTAAAAAATTGTGAGTCAAATTTTGTTTGATTTCTTTCTCTTGGTTGTTACTATTGAATGGTTTTAGTATTGTTTGTTAAACCTTGCTACATTGTGTGAATTGTATTGTGTTATGGTTATGGTGTGCTCTTGTTCTGTTCGTTAGATCATTCGGAGTGCGAAGCTTGTTATCTAGAATCACTCGAGTACGGGGACCGTGAGCAAGGCAAGTCACTTTGATCATGTCCAACCATGTTTTTAATGCATTAGTTCTACCATCTCCCCAATTGCATGCAAAGTAGGTAATTTGGAAACTTGGTTACTTGATATAGTATGATGTGGTAGGCAGCCCTCAACCCTTGACACTTGGCCCCGGGAACGTTGATTTCTTTTGCTATGCTATTGGTAGATGGGGTTGGTTGTGAGATTCATGAGAGTTGTGAGGTAATAATTTCAAGACCTGCAAGATGATCAAGACTTTAAGACTCCGAGTTTTCAACATACCTCTGGGTGGATTATGGTTGAACGGTGCCCTGGGGAATCCAGTGGTCAGCCTAGGTGTTGCTGGGGAAGTGCTAGTATTCACGCGGAAAGGTCCACCCAGGCACAAAGAGATGGATGGATGCTTCAAGACCCAAGGCTTACCTACACAGCCACAAGTCATTATGGGCTCTGGCTTGGTTGGATACTGTGGCAACCCTGAACTATCAGTGCTACGAGATGTAGAAGAACGGTAGGACAGGATGGGCACCGGTGTAGTCTCAGGGAAACCCTTTAGAAGACCATGTTTTGGTCATCCGTTTCTCAAACACCCTGAAGTGCGAGAAGTCCAACAGAGGCGATCAAATCTTGTGGGGAACGTGTGCAAAAACTCTGCAGAGTACCCAAACCTAATCGATTAGCTGTGTCCACAATCATGGACAATTTGAGCCAAAGGAAATGAACTATCTGGATTTCTCAACACCAAGTACAATATTGATGAGGGTTAATAATAACTTGGGTATGAGAATTGGTTGGCGGAACCATCTCATTAATCAACCAATATTGTAGTAATAACTTTTTGCTTTGCCCCCTCTTGTTGTAGGAAAAATTGGCTTTACGCAAAACTTACCACCACTGCCATACTTGCATATAGAATAGATGATTACCTTCTCCCTCTCTCTTCGGTGACTTTGCCAGCATATTCAATATGCTGACCTACACGGCTGCAACGCATCATGTTGCAGAGTACTTTTCTGACAAGGAGTGAGGATTATGCTCTACGCTCGGTGAGATGCCCTTGGAGTAGGATGGACTCAACTACCTCGATGCTTCTGCAAGACTTTGATTTAGTTCATCTCATGAGTTGGCTTTTCAGCCACTTTATTGTAATTCCTGTTGTAATAAAGGACTCGATATGAGATTTCGATTAATAAATGCTGTGTGATTTCCCTTTGATATATACATTGATGTACCGTGTGTGTACCAGCATGATCCTGGGATGGTACGGAAACACCGGAGATTCGACCTTTCAGGTCGGGTCGCTACAAATCATCGGAGGGATTGAGAGTTAGCAAGCTCGAAGAAGGTCAACAATGTCGGAAGAACACGAGCTCAAAGGATAAGGTCCATTGCAGAAGATGACCCCCTTTTATAGGTGGGGAAAAATCCAACCGTTATCCTCATAGGCCGCACAGAGCAATACTGCCGCTCCAAGGTGCGGTAGTACCCCTTTGAAAAACAACACCGAGGAGGAAAAAGGCTAGTAGAACCACCAGAGCGGTACTACCCTCGTCCTCATGGTACTACCACTATGGATAGTGGTACTACCGCTAAGGGTAGCGGTACTACTGCTTGGGAGTGGTAAAAAAATTACATTCATTCCTACCACGGCTGGACTTAACATGAGATTTTGGTCCGGAGCGGTAGTACCGTTCTTGGAGCAGCGGTAGTACCGCTTCGGAGCGGTAGTATCGTTGCAGCCTTTTAAGAACACCAAAACTGCCACAACTTTTGCAAACGGACTCCGAATTCAACGAAAAAAAGTTTGTTGGAAATATAACAGCATGGGCTAACACAATATTGATTGAAATATCAGTAATAAGAAAATGAGAAAATACCCATAAGAAAATGGTGAGAATCCTTCCTCGAATAAGACTGGTAAAACTTCCAACACCGAAAACGCAATAGATGAAGCATTTGAAATCCATTTTCGATGTACTAGAGCTTGTCACGAGGATAACCACAAGCTCAAGAACCCACATAGAGAAAATCCAAGCGAGAACCAAGAAAGATGATGAGGCCAAGAATGCTATGGTTTGTGCTCTCAACGAATGATACGATCAAGCTACTCACTTGAGAGCCCCCTTGATAGTACGACAATCTATCCTATAACCCGGTCTCTCAACTACCACCATGAGACTGGTAAATATAAAACCCTATCAAGGTCAAACCTTAGCCTTGCGCATAGTCCATTTGAGCTAAATGATGACTATCTTGACTTCCTCAAGATGGACCACCTTTCTTGATTGCGTCGGCTTGATGAAGACTAGATGATTGCTCCCCCATACTCCACTATGGGTGAGCCACTCTTCAGCACATCTTCACAAGTCCATTGTCACCACAATGAACGGCAATCCTCAAGCATGATCTCTCTTTGATGCTTCACTTGATCTTGCACATCGCAACAATCATGACGATCTCCACTTGATGTCATCTTCCGTGGGATGTATGGGATCTGCCTCTTGATGCAAGCCCATGGAAATATACCTAACCCCACAAAGAACTCTCACGTATACCATGGGTTAGTACACAAAGCGTAATGGACAATGCTTAACACACCATGGGATCACTTGATCCCTCTAGGTACATCTTGTACGCTTTTTGTGTTGATCAACTGGTTTCACCTTTTGACTTAGTATTGATCAACCTTGGATCTTAGCTTCTCTCTTCATAAAGATGATGTCTTGAAGGTAAACATGAATGCTTACACAATCTTCTTATTCAAGACATGATTGCAATAAGCTCAACTCCCACATGACCAATCTTTGTATACACCTTCAATACCACCTTGCTCACCATATAAATTCCTTGAAACCAACAGATGGACTCCAAGAAGTACCTACAGACAAATCCTTAGAATATAACTCAAGGCAACCATTAGTCCATAGGGGTGTTATCAATTACCAAAACCACACATGGAGAAATGTGCTCTTACAGTTTCCTTCATGAAGGAAACATCGAGGTGAAGCTCCCAATTCCACCCAATACCGTCTGGGGAAACCCTAGATCAGTAGATCGTAGGATGCCGACACTCTAGTGTCATTTCCCCCTTGGGGGTGCCATTCTTGGAGGTGTACTCGGGCTCGAGGGACTGGTGGATGGATTCTTTGGCGGAGCGGTGCTTCATCCTATATATTCATGCCATTGGATCTCGGTGGCATGGAGCAGTGGGGGCTTGGCATCCGATATGTAGCTATGGACTTGTGCAGGAGGATGACGTTGTCTAGCGTCGTGGTGGCGTCGATGGCAGAGAGGCCTGGCAAGGTGGATGCGTCGGTAGCTGCGAGGATGGGTCGATGGAATATGGAGGTGACGGCCCTTGCAGCGTGCACATATGGTGCCCCAATGGGAGTGCGGTGGACCGGTGTGTCACCCAGTCACGGCGTTGTGGCTTGGATGGGGCATCCGACTTTAGGGCATGTTCTGATCTCATTCATCTTCACAAAACTTCACAAAACCTGCATCCCTAGCAAGCTTCTTGCTTCACCTGGCGATTCTCAAACGTTCGGCGTCGAGCGTAGCTTCTCCCAGTGCTTGCAGCCCAGCTAGGAGCTTGCTAGGCCAGTTTGCACCACTTGGAGGCAGCCCGGCTTGGGCTATCGATCGAGAGGAGGAGGCCCGTACTGATTCGATCGAGGGAGCGAGGAGAGCGATATGTTCAAGAGCGTACTGGTTCGATCTGAAGGCACTTGGCGGTGGCAGCTCCATGTCAATAAGGGGAACTTCTCCTTTTCCAATCGGTGGACCTAGGTCGACCGAGCTTCACGTTTTTGCGTTGCAATTTAGCTCAGCTCCTAGAAGTTAGCTTCTTCGATCAAAAGCGTTCGGGCTGGCTTCTCTCTGAAATTTTGTGAAGTTAGGAGTTAGATGAGATCAGAACAGACCCTTACATGTTATGCTTTGGTGCGATGTCTGTTTTGTATTTGGCCCGGACATTCGGCACCATTTCATCAAGGGAATAGGAGTAGCGACATGTGTTGCCTAGATGGTGGCTTCTAGCTTGCATCGTCCAGATGCAGAGGCCGGGGGGACATCCTCCTTTTCGGAAAAAAATGACACAATCTTATATTTTTTCTCAAGGCATCCGCAGGAAAATAACAAAGGTAACAAACCATGGACCTGTACATACTGATGAGGGTTCTTTCATAGTTTTAATTTGAGACGCGATGCCAATGCTGTGAGGCATGCACGCAACCATTAAATAAACAAGGATCAGCGAGAGCACCAACACCGGTATTTCACTGATAAAAAACCGAACAACCTGGTTGACGTCGCTCTGAGCTAAGAGTACTAATCACCATCGGCAAAGACGTAGCAGTCGGGACATATATAGCGAAGTCATCTATGATACCAACATACTCCCTCTCTTTTGGTTTATAGGGATTATTTCAAAATTTAAGATTTTCCATTTTATAAGTCTCAATTTGATCGTTCCCTATCACATGTTCAGGTTTTAAGGTGCATTAAATCATTGCATGCAAGGACTAAGAGAAAAATGGTCAATGCATGTGAAAGTTTTCTGTTGTTTATTGGTCACATGTGCATGCTTCAACTTAGGCATTGGTAAACATATTTTCTTGAGAAAACGAGCCTATTAATTGAGTACCTTTTGCAAACTAGAAAACCTATTCCACCACTCAAAATCTATATTGGTTGATACGACTTTTAAATTGAAGTCTATAAACCAGATGCGAGGTAGTATGATATTAGGGCATCTTCAACAACAATATGTAAATTTTCTCCCGCATCCATCCATGGAAGGGGAGACCAGTCCATGAACACGGATGTGTGGGGTGAGATCCAACTGTTCCCGCATACGTTTCCGCCCGCATTTGAACAAACCATATGAAATTCGTGCAAACAGGGAGATATTCATCAAAGTTCGGATAGGAAATAGCACAAATCATTCATATATAGCATGCAAACTAAGTCTAGTATTACGAGGTTTTAAATAAATCAGATGTTCAACAAGTTTTTAATCAAAAGATCATGTCTTTTGATACAAACTGCCCCTTCAGCTTCATCCAATAATGT
The DNA here is from genome assembly GCA_022496015.1 of Hordeum marinum. Classification (NCBI taxonomy): domain Eukaryota; kingdom Viridiplantae; phylum Streptophyta; class Magnoliopsida; order Poales; family Poaceae; genus Hordeum; species Hordeum marinum. The sequence goes on along the minus strand of CM039678.1, from coordinate 499,619,497 downwards.
GTGCACATAAATGGTCATCCCTCTTTCCTATGATATGGCACAGCAACACGTGCGGGCTACATATAAATGTATAACCCAACATTGAGTGAATGAATCAATTAACAAGTTGAGAAAGTGGAAGCACAAAAAATACGAGCCCCTTATCCGCCGCGTGCAATGGCCACCTTTCCTCGAGCTGACAACCCACGTTACAAAATGTGATGACGCTGCTTTGATCATGTGGCAGTGATACGACAACGACTTCTTGCGTGGTTGAATGATGTACATCTCATAGGGAGCAATGTCCATTCACACGTAAACCGTTTCGTACACTTGCCACAAGAAGGGACCCCTCTGGTCAATCCTACAAAATCCACATACGCGGCCAACCACGCAGCGCTCAAGAACTCATCTTTAATGGTCGAGTACCTCACCATCCTTCGAAGTCCAAAAATGACATGGCATTTGACCAAACACCTATTGACCGTGGTGACCGCCATGGAGGTCGTCAAGAGGGCCAGAGTGTACCTGGCTACAAATGGCTCCAGGGTGAAACCTGTTGTCGTAGATGGCGAGCGGGCGCCACTAGAGAAAACGACCCATTTGTCCCAGTTCCAGGGCCCCATTAGCCCCGATTCTGGAACCGGGACTAAAAGGTCGGGACTAAAGCCCCAAACATTTAGTCCCGATTCGCTTACGAACCGGGACAGAAGGGGCTCCACATGGCATCTGCGGTGAGCCCAGGCAGGAGGACCTTTAGTCCCGGTTGGTAACACCAACCGGGACCAAAAGGATTCCATGCGCCAACATCTAGCAGGAGTTGGTTTTTTTTGAAAGGGAGGGTTTTGGGGGTTTTGGATGGTTAATTTAGGGGTTTCATATTGTGTTAGGTAGCTAATAGAGAGAAGTGACATCTCTTTCTCCGTGCTTGGTCGACGCTGCTAGCTACTATACATATAGAGAGAACTCGACGCTAGCTAATAAGCAAGTGAAGGAAACCATTAATTACACAAGATCTAACAACTCATCATCGTCATCTTAATCTTACAAAGTTAAAGTCTGATAAAACAAAAAAATGGCATAGTCCTCCCTCATAGGACCTACTCCTCCCTCCTAGGTAAAATGACATAAAAAGAATAACACCTATGTCTCCATGATGAAGCAAAGAGATCCAACGGTCTCCAACTTGTGGCTTGCGATCCTTCTTTATTTGTTCCCATGCTTCAATTTGGAGCCTTCTTGGTGGTTTGCGCTCAGTCGAGTATGCAAAAGATAACTCTGGATGGAAGGGGATTTTTATTGTCATATTACCTTCGGGTTGCATCAACGGTGGCATAACTTCGTATGGCAATTTCTGTTGAAAAACATAATAGTAGCCTAGTTAGCAATGTAATCAATACCATTTACGCAACAGTACTAGTGTACTTAATTAGAAACTCTTACCAAGATATTTCGGCGAAGTCATCCGTCCTCAACTTATGCACTAGTGTCCTGTACAATGTATAATTTGGGCCAGTTGTCAAATTATACGAGAAGATGTCCCTACCGGCTATGACACCAATAACAAAGTAGATAAGATCATCCTTCTCCTCCGAAGTTAGATATGATCCATAAGTGTAGTGTTTCATGACGATTATGTTCTGTATTTCACTCAAAGAAATAAAATAAGTTGTAAATTAAAAATTAACAAATTTAGTATGGACGAATAATAAATATTTTTATATATAGACTTCAAATTACTTGACAAATATGCATGGTTGACAAACTCACATGGAGGTAAAACAGGAAGCATATCAACATCCACCCAAATGTCGATGTTTCCTTCAATATGATCTTCAGGACGAAAATCGAAGGTTATTTCCATGTCCTCCTGAAATCCATATGCCTTGCAAAGAGCTTCCCAATTTGGGAACCATAATTTTGTGTTATTAGGTGCATTCATTACTTTCACAAGAAATGTGTGACCATGTTGAGTCCTTAGGTTGGCTCTCCTCATCTCGAAACTCTCGTGCTCTTCGAAACCGAGCCTCTCCAAAAAATACCGTCTTGCATTATAGGGGACGAACTAGTCAAATTGTATAAAACAGAAATTACGTGTTGAAGGAAAGAAACAGAAGTCATGCTTAATTACGAAAAAATAGTTGTCATCGTTGCGTACCGTAGAAATATCAAAGTCCTCGTAAAGCTTCATGGTGAAGAACCTGCCGTCTCGCAGCCCAGACTGGTCACAAAGACCCTTATCTTCACCGAAAAATTCTCACGCTTGGATCCTATCGTCGTCTGATGACGACGACATTTCCTGTGTTCCTAATTCAAGAATTGCGGCACACTTTGGATCCTAATGCGTGTGACTTTCGGTCTGTCATGGCTTTTCTTAAATAACTCTCATATCCCATGGTGTGTTAGTACGGTGGTGTATATATGTTGGTGAGCACTCTCTCACAATAATAGTTCGCTCCTGGTGTTGGACGCCCCTCCTCTTCTCTTCTTGGGCATTATACTGACGAGTATATCGCAAAGAAGGGAAGAAAGAAGAGGTGCCCCCATGACAACATTCGGGATTCCTCCATCAAGAACACACATGAAAGTAGGCCTGGGCATTCGGTTTAACCGAACCGATCGGTTCGGTTCTTCGGGTTTTGGAAAATTTGGTCTTTTTAAACTGCCAACCGATCGGTTCCTAGACAATTAGGTAACCGATTTATTTGGTAGCCGAACTTTTGGTTCGGTTATCGGGTTTAACCGAGCACAACCCAAGTCCTTGGCCAGGAACTAGTTAAAAATAGTTAATATACCATGCATGCACATATCCGCACATGCAACGGTGCGAGTTCAAATGACAACGATGGCTACATGCTAGCTTTATTGTTTTTCCCATGCATCCTTTCTCGATAGCAAGTCGATGTGGTACTAAAACATGCATGCACAATGCCACGAGTTGCAGAACTAGTATCATGGGCTAATTGATAGAATGATTTTGGACAGTACTAAACGTTTGGGCAATAGAAAAAGATTGACAAGTGAAAAAAGGCCTAAAGAGGCCGAGAGCTACACTGGGACGACTTGCACAGCTGGGTTTGGGCAGCGAGAATACGGAAGAGTGAATGGTGCTCTATAAATTCGGGTTTTCAGGTTAATTATGTGTAACAGCCGAATTTACCTAGCTAGTTTCAGTTCTACAGTTTTCAAGACCGAAATAGGAACCGGTTTTTTGGGTTTCGGTCTATTCGGCGTCGGTCCCGGTTCTTTTGGTTTGGTACATCGGTCCTCGGTTAATATGCCCACCCCTACATGAAAGTCACACAAGCAGCAACGACAGACCGAAATCACACACGCATTATATCGATAAAATATCACTAATACGTTTATAATGAATTCGAATATAATATCACAAATACATCATTTCGAATAATCCAGTTATTAATGCATCAACATATTAACTAATACATCTCAAATATTATCATATAAGATTACTAATACAGATTGAATACTATTGAATAATCTAAGTCACTAGCGGCTCCTGAGTCGCGGGTGGTGGACACCAAAAGATAAAGAACCATCACGGGATCATAACTCGGGTGAGATCCCTGAAGAATCTGCCAGGTATTGTTGAACCTGTTGTCGAACGCCGCCATGTAACGACGGACGTGCTCGTCCTCCTCCCTGACATGGTGACGTACCACCTCCGTGGGGGCCCGCTCCCTCTGCACCGAAAGTGGCCCACGTGACCACCACCAAAGAAGCTCTGGGGCGATGACGAGACCCGGATTCCACACCAAGCTTCGAGCGCCGGAAGGTAGCACCTCCCAGTGCCAGCCCGGTGGAGCCCAGTCCCGGACATGGCGCCCATCAAGCAGGCTCTCGCGGACCACTCGATGACGAGGATGTGGGCTGGGCATCGTCGATGTCGAGACAAATTCCTATGAGAACATTTTTTTATCGTTTAATCTCTAAATTTTCCAAAACCCAAGATTTTTTTTAATCTAACATACACATACTAATTTTTCCTAGGACTCCTAATAATTAACTAAAACATAAAACAACTAAAACATAAAAAGCATCATAAACAAAGTCAACTAATCTCCTAGGACTCCTAATTAACTAATTTTTTCTAGGACTCCTAATTTTCGTAGGACAACTAATTGGTATGCATACATCTACATATATATATATATATATATATATATATATATATATATATTCATCTACATATATATACATCTACATATACGAACAAAAAAAACTAAGAAAAAAATTAAAGTTGGTCGTGGGCGCGGGGTCGGCGAGGGCTCGGGGAGGAGGGAGAGCGTGCGGGCTCAGGGGCGGCGACGACAACGGTAACGGCAGGGCTGGGGCACTGCCAGGGCTCGGGAGGAGCGACAGCGCGGGGGTTCACGGGCAGCGGCGGTGACGGCGACGGCGACGGCGGGGCAGGGGCGCGGCAACGGCGAGGCAGGGCCGTGGCGACGACATCGGTGTAGCCTGGCGGATAGGATGAGGAGAGAGCGAAGAAACTGAGACAAAACACAAGTGTTGGCTTATATAGCCAGGCTATTGGTCCCGGTTGGTGGCACAAACCGGGAGCAATGCCCCCCCTTTAGTCCTAGTTGGTGGCACCAACTAGGACCAAAGATCAGTTTTCGGTAGCCCAAAGGATGGGAAACAAGGACCTTTGGTACCGCTTGGTGCCACCGACCGGGACCAAAGGACAGTTTTCGGCACCCCCAAGGGCGGGAAACTTGGACCTTTGGTCCCGGTTGGTGGCACCAACCGGGACGAAAGGGGCATTGGTCCCGGTTTGTGCCACAAACTGGGACCAAAGGGTGGTGCTGCCCAGGGCCAAATGTTTAGACCCACCTTGCTAGACGAGGGAGCTCGGGACAGGTTTATAAGCACTGTTGCACACATCCTATCAAGCTCCTCTCAACTGCAGACTTTCGGGCCTAAACTGTCAGTGCCTATGGGCCTACTAGGCCTTGTGCGGGCCTGAATCCTGGCCCAACAAACTGGTTGGGTTTCTAGTCGTATTCATGCCATAGTGGCCTACACTACTGGAATTCAGTTATTTGCCATCTGCTAGCTCTTTGCCGTCTACTGGCAGACGGCAAAGAGGTTGTTTGCCGTCAGCTTTGGTAAAGCAGACGGCAAAGATCTGGCTGATGGCAAAGAAACTATTTGCCATCAGCCAGCTCTTTGCCGTCCGCTAGCGGACGGCAAAGAGGTGGGGTGGGCCCAATGAAGGCCAATTAACTGCAACGGCCCACCCCTCCTCTTTGCTGTCTGCTAGCAGACAGCAAAGAAAATGCCTCCTAACGGCCCTACGGGCCCACCCCCGCTCTCTCCACTCTATCTCTCCCCTCCGGAACCCCGCCGCCGCCCCCGACCCGCCCCGACCTGCTCTGTCTCTCCACCTGCCGCCGCTCCCGACCCGCCCTGTCTCGCCGCCGTCGCACCCGCCGGACGCCGACGCCGCCCACTGCCCCCGCCCCGTGCCCCGCCCTATGCCCGCGCCATCGCGCCTAGGCCAGCCCCTCGCCGCCCCGTGGGCGGCCACAGGCCCGCCCCGTGCCGCCGGGCCAGCCCCGTCGCTGCCCCCTTGCGGCCAGCACCCTCTTCCCCCTCTTTATGGTGAAGCTCCCCCCCTCCTATTCCTTTTATTTTTTTTATTTTTTTGGTTAGGTTTTAGATATTTAGAACATTTCGGAGTTGTTTAGATGCTTACGATGATGTTTAGGTTTTTAGATATTTAGACATTTTACGGTAAAAGAACCTAAGAAGAAAGAAAAGAAGAAAAGGAAAAGGGAAAAAAGGAGAAAAAAAGAAAAAGGAAAAGACGAAAAAAAAAACAGAAGAAGAAGGAAGAAGAAGAAGAGAGGCAGGAAAATAAAAAGAGAAGATGCAGGAGGAGAAAGAAAAAAATAAGAAGAAGAAGAAGAGAAGACAGAAAGAAAGAGAGAGGAGGAGTTATGGAGCATGGAGAGGAGGAGAAGAAGAGGAGAAGGAAAGGAAGAAGAAAAGAAGAGGAGGAGGAGAAGAAAAGAAGAAGAAGAAGAAGAAGAAGAAGAAGAAGAAGAAGAAGAAGAAGAAGAAAGAGGAGAGGAGGAGAAGAAGAAGAGGAGGAAAAGGGAAAAAGGAAGAAGAAGAAGAAGATCCCGACACCCTGACACCCTGACCCCGACCGACACCGCGACCCCGACATCCCGATCCCGACACGCCACCCCGACCCCGACACCCCTGACACCACGACACCACGACACCCAGACACGACACCCCCGACACCCCGACACCCCGACCGCGACCCGACACCCCGACCCCGACATGACAAAGAAGACACCACGACAACCAGACACGACACCCCCGACATCCCGAGACCCCGACACAGCACTCGACCCCGACATGACACCCCCTACACCCTGACCCCGACATGACACCCCCTACACCCTGACCCCAACCCGACACCCCGACACGGCACCCCCGACCACGACACAGCACCCCGACCCCGACACGACACCCTCGACACCCTGACCCCGACACGACACCGACCCCGACCCCGACACCCCGACACGACACCCCGACACGGCACACCGACCCCGACACCCCGACACCCCGACACAGCACCCCGACCCCGACACCCCGACATGGCATCCCCGACCACGACACGACATCTCGACCCCGACCCGACACCACGACACGACACCCCCGACCCCCGACCCCTCTTCGGCCTCCTATTGACCGAAAGGGTGCTCTTCGGCCTTCCAGAGGCCGACGGGGTCATATATGTGCGAATTATGAGTTAGGTCATATAATTTCTGATTTTTTATGAAAAATATCATATATATATTTGTGTTGATCGGGTGGATTTAAATGTGCAGTTGTTTCGTCGCTACGAGGGTTTGGTGTTCGACGACCTCCCCGTGCGTTCGACGAGCTCCGCCCCTGCGTTCGTGGGCGAGCACAAATGACATCTCCTCCTCCCCCTTCATTTTCTCTGTTCCGGTCTTCATGCCGATGAAACTTGCTAGCTGTAGGTAGATTGAATCATTAGTATGCGTGAACACTATGCGTCTCCCGTTCGAAAGGGTTACATCTATAAATATGCATACATTTGCATATTTATAACGGTGATTCTTTCGAATTGTCCAACGTTATCCATGGACAGCCCGAGTATGTGTAGATTGGGTTCGTTTTCCTATATGCTCTGCTCCAGATCCGATGCAGAATTTCGTAAGTCCCTCCCTGTTGTTCTCCGGGTACACATCCTCTCTGCTTATTGCCGAGACGTGTATCAGGAGAACAGCGGGGAGGTGCTGCCAAAATTTTGCATCGGATCCGGAGCAGAGCATGGGAAAACGAAGTCAATCTACACATACTCGGATGGGATTAGGACCTATCTTTACCTATTAGCATGTAGGTTGCATGGACGTAATAGAACTGACAAACTCCATTAACTGATGGATATGGTTTCCTTAATTATGTATATATTTATTGTCTGTCCAGTAGGAAGTCAATATGAGTGATCGTGCGTGGATGTACACCAGTTACACTAATCAGAAAGTTTGGACCGGCGAATGGTTAACAAAAACCAAAGAGTTTGTTAGAGCCACATTTGCTAATGGCCAGAGATTAAGCTGGTGCCCCTGTGTCCGGTGCGACAACTTTAAAAAGAGGGAAGAGCTTGAAATGAGTAAACACCTGCAGAAGTTTGGTTTTACGCCTGGTTACACGGTCTGGACATTTCATGGTGAGTCTGCCCAACGTGCCAGACCCGAGGTGGTTCGTCGTCGCACCGACGAGCATGGTACCGGGATGGAAGACATGTTGCAAGACTTTGATGATCCTCGGGACTCGGACGAGGAGATGGACGAATCTGCAAAGGCCTTCACTAAAATGTTGGAGTCCTCAAAATGTCCTCTCCACAAGCACACCGAGCTTTATCAGCTGGATGCCATCTCACAAATCATGGCTTTGAAGGCTCAGTTCAACTTGGGTAGAGAATGCTACGACGCGATGATGACAGTATTCGGATGATTTCTACCCAAAGGCCATGTGCTACCTGCAAACGTGTACCAGTCAGACAAAATCCTCCGTGCTCTTAAGATGCCCTATGAGAAGATACATGCCTGTGAGAAAGGATGTGTCTTATTTAGGCACCAGTATGAGGACTTGAACTATTGTCCCATTTGCGAGTCATCCAGGTATGTTGTGGTAGACAATGGTATCGGTGAGAAGACGCAGACCAAAATACCCGTTAATGTTCTTTGGTATTTGCCAATCATACCAAGACTTCAACGTCTTTTCATGGTCAAAGAGACGGCCAGACAGATGACATGGCACAAAACGGGCAAAAGAACCGAACGTGATGTAGATGGGAATGTGATGACGGTGCACACATCGGATGGTGAAGCGTGGAAGCGCTTCGATGCATTACATAAGGAAAAAACGGCAGATCCAAGGCATCCTCGAGACGCCATCAGCACGGATGGGTTCAGTGTGTATGGTCAGACGGCAACCCAATACAGTTGTTGGCCCGTGTTTTTCATTCCACTCAATCTCCCCGCGGACAGATTATGCAAAGAAAGAACATTTTCCTGACATTGATAATTCCAGGGCCCAACTATCCGGGGAAGAATATGAATGTGTACATGCACCCGCGAAAGGACGAATTGCAAGAAGCTTGGGATAATGGGTTCAAGACATACGACGCCTTTAGCAAACAGAACTTCATAATGCGTGCCTGGTACATGTACTCGACGCATGACTTGCCGGCGTATGCGCTATTCGTTGGCTGGTGTGTGCATGGAAGGTTCCCGTGCCCCACATGCAAGGGAGCTCTTGAGTTTCGTTGGCTGACAGCAAGGCACAAGTATAGTTGCTTCGACTTGCATAGACCGTTCTGGATCCTCACCATAAGTTCAGGAAAGACAAGAAGAACTTCATGAAAGGTACAGTTGTCAAACACTCTACACCACCTGCGTTGACCGGCCAAAAAATCCTAGATCAGTTAAACGCTCTCGAGCCAGATCCAGCGCGTCCAAGGTATTTCAAGGGGTATAATAAGGAACACGCCTGGACTCACAAGACATGCTTATGGGATCTGCCTTACTTCAAAGACCTCCTTTGCCCACACAGCATCGACGTGATGCACACCGAAAAGAACATCGCCGAAGCCATTTTTGGCACATTGTTCGGCATAGAGGGGAAGTCAAAGGATAATCCTAAGGCTAGAGTCGATCAAGAGGAGCTATGTGATAGACCGTTACAAAACATGCAAGATCCGACAGGAAAGCGGAACTGGACGAAGCCAAAGGCATGGTTCAATCTTGGAAGGCCAGCTATGAGGGAAATTATTCTGTGGGTGAAAATGCAGTTGATGTTCCCCGATGGGTATGCAACAAATCTAAAGAGGGGAGCGAGTCTTGAAAAATTGAAAATAATTGGTCTAAAAAGTCATGATTGGCACATATGGATTGAGCGGATAATGCCGGTGATGTTGCGTGGCTTCATCCCTGAGGATGAATGGCTGGTACTGGCAGAGCTGAGCTATTTCTTCCGTGTTCTTTGTGCGAAAGAACTATCGCCTGGCCTCCTCGAAGAAATGGAACAGTTCGCGCCGGAGTTGATCTACAAGTTAGAGAAAATCTTTCCGCCGAGCATGTTTAATCCAATGCAGCATTCGATTTTGCATCTCCCGCCCGAAGCAAGATTGGGAGGGCCCATGCAAAATCGTTGGTGCTTCTCAACTGAGAGAATGCAGAAGACGCTTCGAGCAAAATGTAAAACAAACGTAGAATTGAAGCATCGATGGCCGAGGCATTCATCAGTGAGGAGGCGACAAACTTTGTGACAGCACACTACGAAGCCAAAAATCGTCATTTGCATAATCCGAAGCCTCGGTACAATGCCGACGACCCTAAAAAGGGTCGATCCAACCTCAGCCTATTCAAAGGGGATCTCGCACCAGCCAGTGGTTCCAAACCAGTACCGTTGGGTGTCGAAGAATGGCGGACCATTTCGCTGTATCTCTTCAACAACCTAACAGAAGTGCGGCCGTACATCGAGTAAGATCTCCGTACATTGTTTCGCAATTTCTAATTCCGTTGAACTGCTCTTATTCCGGGATATTTGATGCAGTCGATACGTCGCCATATTCTCGTATGGAGCGGTGATACAAAAGGATTCCGTCGAAGAGTATGAGCTTCTGGCAAAGCAAGGAGGCGCCTGTCCCGGTTTCATCTCTTGGTTCAAACAAACGGTAATTTCCATTAGACCATTTCATTTCTTTGGCTGATTTGCAACTAATGCGACAATCCTTTCGTATTAAACTTGTAGGCTAATTCAGAGATTATGGATGCCGAATTGAGACAAATAGCTAATGGTTTTGACTATAAGGTCCGTTCATTTGACAAATACGACATCAACGGGTATCGCTTTCGTACCTATGGCAAAGAGCTATGTATGGCCGACCGAAAGTCTACAAATTGTTGTGTCTCTGCTATCGGCGAAGGAGGTATCGAGTATTATGGAAGAGTTGAAGCAATTTATGAACTTCAATTCTATGGTGAAAACCCACCAAACGTCGTAGTCTTCAGATGTTATTGGTTCCAGCCGAAGGATACTAGAAGGACTCATGAACATATAGGTCTAGTCGAAATCAAACAAAGCACCCATTTGGATGTTCCCGATGTCTATATTACGGCTCAACAGGCAAGCCAAGTTTTCTATCTACCGTGGGCCTGTCAAAGTGATTTAAATTTTAGTGGTTGGGATGTCGTTTATGAAGTGCCGCCACATGTTAGAGCACCTCCCCCCAATGAAGAGGATTATGACCAAGACACATATGACGAAGGAGAATTCTTCCAAGAAACACGTCTTTCCAAAAAACGTTTCAAGAATCGCTCAACTGTACCCCTGAACATTGAAGTAGACAGCGATAGTGAATCCGACTTCACCCCTGAGCCGGAACAAGAGCCGGAACAAGAAGAAGTTACTGTTGCAGATGACCTTTCAGTGCTTGAACAATTACGTAAAGGAGGCCTTCCACATGTTGATGCATTTATTAATGATGATGATGATCTCATCACTGATAGTGATGATGATGATGCATTTAATGATCCCGGAGCATATATAGACGATTCAGAGTAATATTAGTAATGTCAGGTATTCAATTTTTCATTATGTTCATGATGATGATACTCTTAAATTATATACATAGTATTCATGTCAGTTATTCAAATTTTTTATGTTATACTAATTTCGTTTACTTTTTGTCATTGCAGGTGTTGACAGGATGGTGGGCAAGGGTCCAGAGCGCTCCGAGTCTCGTGCGAGCGCTCCTGGGAGGGGTGCTTCCATTATTCCAACGCAGCCCCTCTGGAGAGCGCTGCTAGACAGTATGCAGTCAGCACCGGCAGGTGCTTCTTCTTTGGCCGGCAGAGGTCGAGGGAGGACGAAGAAGGCTGCTAGAGGTGGACGTGGCAGCGGGAGAGGTAGGAAGGCTGCTACGCCTTCCTCGCCGCCACCCCCAGCTGATTCACCCGACCACAGGACCGCTCCGTCTGACGTGGACCCGTCTCGGACTACGGTCCATGAGCCTCCGGTCGTCGATTCTTCGGCCCACCAGACTCGGGTCGCGGATCCTTCGCCCCACCAGACTGGGGTCGCCGATCCTTCGCGTCACCAGACTCGGGGCGCCTCTCCTTCGCCCCACGTGAGTCCGGTCCCAGAGTCTTCGTCCCAGAAGACTCCGGTCCCGGAGTCTTCTTCGCACGAGGCTCCGGATGCTAGTGGCCCTACTGATGATAGCGAGGACACCTTCTCTGATGATAGCTACAGCGAGGGCGAGCTGGTTGACAAGGGCAAGAAGGTCTACCAGCGTGGCGGTACAAAGCTCCCGCCCGTGCCGACGACCCCCGACCAGAGGTGGTTGATACATCCTAATGGGTTGAATTAAGTGAATTTACTCTTTTTTAACCTTTTGCCTTCATGTTTCTTCAAATTAATATCTAATGCATTGGCCTTGACATACTGCAGCGGTTGGGTACACCCCCGTGGTGTCCGCAGGCCCAACCAGGTCCTTGGTGTGCTTTGCCGGCAGCACTTCCCTGGGTTGGTCACGTTGCCCGGTGAGGGTCAGGTTCCACAGCTAGCACTTAGTTGGGAGCTGTACGAAGCTACCCCGGCCCCGCCAGGGGAGATGGTCGCCAGTGTCGAGTGCGAGACGGTGGCTGACATTGTGTTCCATCGGTTCTGGGTAATTTCTCCTTTACAGAATTAAAGATCAACACTACATAGTGATTTTACTAATCAACGTTGTCTTGTTTGACTGGAGACCTTCTACAGGATTTCAGATGGAGAGCAGGAGGCTACGATTTCGGTTGTCGAAGCCAAGTGCAAGCGCCTACTTAAGAACTTACGGCACGAGGCTCGGGTGCAGGCCGTTCGAGACTACTACGCCTCGAAGCGCATTAGGAGGGCGAAGAAGAAGTGTCGCGGCAAGTTTCTGACTAAGGAGAAGTACATGCTGGTAATTACCTATTCTTAAGGCCTTGAACTTAGTTCTCTTGATTTGATTCGTAGGCGTAGCGCTGAAATTTCTCTTGACTAACTTAGGTGCCCCCGAGATGGTGTGCGGATAGGATGGACTATTGGGAGGTGTTGGTGGATGAGTGGTGCTCTCCCAAATGGCTAGTCGAACACCAAAGGGCCAAGGATAAGCGTGCCCAAATGGTTGGTGTGCCACACCATCAAGGGAGCTCCAACCTGTTTGAGTACGGGGTTCACTAGGTATGTGGTTTGCTTCATGATTCATGCAATTTCATTCTACATGATAGCATTTTTCCTTGGATAGCTCAATAATGCTTACTTAGTTAAAAAATTGCATAACTACCTTTGATAGCTCAATAATGACCTAAAATAATCATAGCTTGTTAATTTATGACATAATTAGCTCTAAAATGACGTAATAACCTAAGATAGCTCTATAAAATGCCTAAATATGCTTTAGTTAGCTAAAAAGGCATAACTACCTTGGATAGCTCAATACTGACATAATTAGCATAGTTTGGTCAAAATTGGCATAATAATCTTGGTTACCTCTAAAATGACCTAAACTTAGCTTTTTTCCCTCAAAAATGACATAATAACCTTACTTAGCTCCAAAATGACCTTATTTACATAGCAGTTTCATTCTTCATGCTAGCTTAAGCCCTTGACTAATATTTTGTTCCTCTCTCTCAGTCGCACCACAATAAGAAGCCCGTGCCAGGTCTGTTCGACCTCTATGGCATGGCCCATAGTGCCCCATACAAGAAGGCCAAGGCATTCTCGGAGTCTGACCTAGATCATCCAGAGACCTTCACCAACATCTCCTCCCGCAACAAGCTCGTGAGGTACAGAGACGAGGGGAAGTCAAGGAAAGGGGAGGAATTTAACCCGAGCCACGATCCTTTTGATACAGAGCTGGTTATGATATCTGGTGGTGGGAGGTCCCATGGCTCGATTGCCATTGTTGATGGACTGATATGTTGTCCTAAGACTCTCACGCAGATCAAGAAGCGCCAGAGTAGCTCTGATCTTGAGATAATGCCTCGTGCATGGCCATCGGAACTCGCCATGGCGGTTAGTTATACGGACTCGGATACCTTTCTTATCCATTACATTGTGTGTGCGTCCATTGATGATTACAATGCTAACGAGGAGTGGTGTGTTGCAGGCTGCTCTTGAGAAAGAGAGAGCAAACACGCAGACGCTTTTGGAGGCGGAAAGAAGGCAGGCGGAGGAGAGGGAGAGGGAGCTGGAGGAGAGGACGGCTAGGCTGTTGGAGGAGGAGAGGACGGCTAGGCTGTTGGAGGAGGAGAGGAACCGGAACGATGCTCAAAACCGGGCCCTATATGACATCTTGGTGGTACGTTTCTCCTGCATATTAGCGAAATCATGCACATAATGTTTGTTCCATTACTAAGTAATATGACTAACTCGTGAGAACCAAATGTGTAGAGCATGTGCCAGAAAAGCGGCCAGACCCCTCCGCCGATGCCCCAGATTGCTCCGGTGAACACGGTGAGTTTGATTTGAATGGTCGTTAGTACTATTCACATTTATGTTGCATCATGCTAACGAGACATTGGAAATGATCTTTGGTGTAGAATGCTTCCCGACAAGCATCAACCGATGCTTCTCAGTCTGCCCTTGGTGGAACCCCGACCGGCCCTTCACCTCAGTCTGGCACTAGCGCAGCCCCGACCGGTCCTTCACCTCTGTGATAACGATATTTTTCTTCTTATTTAGCCTATTTAGTCCATTTATGACATAATTTAGCCTATTTAGTCCACAAATGACATAATAAAATGAAAAAAATCAAGGAATAGGAAGAAAAGAAGGAATAGGAAGAGAAGAAGAAGAAGAAGAAGAAGAAAAGAAGAAGAAGAAGAACATTTCTTCTTCTTTTCTTCTTCTTCTTCTTCTTCTTCTTCTTTTCCTCCTCTTATTTAGCCTATTTAGTCCATTTATGACATAATTTAGCCTATTTAGTCCACAAATGACATAATAAGATGAAGAAAATCACGGAATAGGAAGAAAAGAAGGAATAGGAAGAGAAGAAGAAGAAGAAGAAGAAGAAGAATAAGAAAAGAAGAAGAAGAAGAACATTTATTCTTCTTTTCTTATTCTTCTTCTTTTCTTCTTCTTCTTCTTCTTCTTCTTTTCCTCCTCTTACTTAGCCTATTTAGCCCATTTATGACATAATTTAGCCTATTTAGTCCATTTATGACATAATTTAGCCTATTTAGTCCACAAATGACATAATAAGATGAAGAAAATCAAGGAATAGGAAGAAAATAAGGAATAGGAAGAGAAGAAGAAGAAGAAGAAGAAGAAGAAAAGAAGAAGAAGAAGAATATTTATTCTTCTTTTCTTATTCTTCTTTTCTTCTTCTTCTTCTTCTTCTTCTTCTTCTTCTTCTTCTTCTTTTCCTCCTCTTACTTAGCCTATTTAGCCCATTTATGACATAATTTAGCCTATTTAGTCCATTTATGACATAATTTAGCCTATTTAGTCCACAAATGACATAATAAGATGAAGAAAATCAAGGAATAGGAAGAAAAGAAGGAATAGGTGTTGGGGAACGTCGCATGGGAAACAAAAAATTTCCTATGCACACGCAAACCTATCCATGGTGATGAGCATCTATGAGAGGGAGAGTGGATCTACATACCCTTGTAGATCGCTAAGCGGGAAGCGTTAAGAAACGCGGTTGGTGTAGTCGAACATCTTCGCGATCCAAATCGCCGAGCGTCCCGCGATCTCATCACGATCCCTCCCGCGATCCCATCACGATCCGTCCCGCGATCTCATCACGATCCGTCTCACAATCTTGATCACGATCTGTCCCATGAACTCATCATGATCCGTTCCGCGATCTCATCACGAACCGTCTCGCGATCTCAATCACGGTCCTTCCGATCTAGCGCCGAATGGACGGCACCTTCGCGTTCAGCACACGTGCAGCTTGATGACGATCTCCACCGTCTTGATCCAGCAAGAGGAGGTGGAGAGGAGAGAGAGTTCACCGGCAGCGTGACAGCGCTCCGGTGATGGTGGTGGAGTGATTCCGGCAGGGCTTCGCCTAAGCGCTGCGAAAAACCGATCTAGAGGAGAAACTGTGCACCGGTGAAACGGGTAGCACGTGGCCGGAAATTCTGTCCAAAAACCACCCAATCCACTAGTATATATAGGAGGAGAGGAGAGGAGAGGCAGCCAAGGCCTTTGGGTCAGCCGAAATAGGAGGTGGGAGCAATCCTACTTCACCTCCAATCCTAGTTGGAGTAGGATTGCCTCCTATTGGCTGATTTTCCACTTTTTGCTTTAGGACTTTCTCTCCTGCGCCATGGGCCTTTTTGGCTGTTTTCCCAGCCCACTAAGGGCTGGTTATTATTCTCCCACAGCCCATGGACCTCTTGGGGTCGAAATACCCCTCCCGGAGGTCCCCCGGTACACTACCGGCACTCCCGGTACACTACCGATACTCCCGGTACACTACCGATGAGCCCGAAACTTTTCCGGCGACCAAACCGGGACATCCTATATATGAATCTTTACCTCCGGACCATTCCGAAGCTCCTCGTGACATCCGGGATCTCATCCGGGACTCCGAACAACCTTCGGTCACCACCATACATAACTCTACGCTACCGAAACGTCACCGAACCTTAAGTGTGCAGACCCTGCGGGTTCGAGAACTATGTAGACATGACCGAGACACCTCTACGGTCAATAACCAATGGCGGGACCTGGACGTCCACATTGGTTCCTACATATTCTACGAAGATCTTTATCGGTCGAACCTCTATGTCAAGGATTCAGTTAATCCCGTATAACGTTCCCTTTGTTCTTCGGTATGTTACTTGCCCGAGATTCGATCGTCGATATCTCCATACCTAGTTCAACCTCGTTACTGGCAGGTCTCTTTACTCGTTCCGTAATACAAGATCCCGTGACTAACACTTAGCCACATTGCTTGCAAGGCTTGTTGTGATGTTGTATTACCGAGTGGGCCCTGAGATACCTCTCCGTCACACCGAGTAACAAATCCCAGTCTCGATCCATGCCAACTTAACAGACACCATCGGAGATACCTGTAGAGCACATTTATAGTCACCCAGTTACGTTGCGACGTTTGATACACACAAGGCACTCCTCCGATATCCGTGAGTTTCATGATCTCATGGTCATAGGAACATATACTTGACATGCAGAAAACAGTAGCAATAAACTGACACGATCATATGCTATGTTTGTAGTTTGGGTCCTATCCATCACATCATTCTCCTAATGATGTGATCCTGTTATCAAACGACATCTCATGTCCATGGCTAGGAAACCTTAACCATCTTTTGATCAATGAGCTAGTCTACTAGAGGCATACTAGGGACATGGTGTTGTCTATGTATCCACACATGTATCTGAGTTTCTGATCAATACAATTATAGCATGGATAATAAACGATTATCATGAACAAGGAAATATGATAATAACTAATTTATTATTGCCTCTAGGGCATATTTCCAACAGTCTCCCACTTGCACTAGAGTCAATAATCTAGTTCACATCACCATGTGATTCGCATTGTTATGAATCTAACACCCAATGAGTTCTGGGGCTCGATCATGCTTTGCATGTGAGAGAGGTCTTATAGTCAACGGGTCTGCGATATTCGGATCCGTGTGTACTTTGCAAATCTCTATGTCAAACCGTAAACACTGCTACCACACTCCACTTGATACTATTTCCAAATGGCTGCTCCACTATACGTATCCAGATTGCTACTACGAGTCATCCGGATTAGTGTTAAAAGCTTGTATCGACGTAACTCCTTACGACGAATTCTTTATCACCTCCATAATCGAGAAACATCTCCTCGGTCTCTTAGTTACAGAGGATAATCTTGACTGCTGTCCAGTGATCCACTCCTGGTTCACTCTTGTACCCCCTGACGGACTCATGGCAAGGCACACACAGGTGCGGTACACAGCATGGCATAATATAGAGCCTATGGCTAAGGCATAGGGGACGACGTTCGTCCTTTCTCTTTCTTCTGCCGTTGTCGAGCTTTGAGTCTCACTCAACTTTCACACTTTATAAATTAGGCGAGAACTCTTTCTCTGACTGATCCATTTGAACTCTTTCAAAATCTTGTCAAGGTATGCACTCATTGAAAGTCTCATTGAGCATCTTGATCTATCTCCATGGATTTTGATGCTCAACAATTAGGTAGCTTCATCCATGTCTTCCTTTGAAAAACACTTTCCAAATGACCGTTTTATGCTTTCCAGAAACTCTACATTATTTCTGATCAACAATATGTCCTCCACATATACTTATCAGAAATTCTATAGTGCTCCCACTCACTTTATTGCAAATACAAGTTTCTCGTAAACTTTGTACAAACATCAAAAACTTTGATCACCTCATCAAAGTGTATATTCCAACTCCGAGATGCTTGCTTCAGTCCATGGAAGGATCACCGAAGCTTGCACACCTTTTAGCATCCTTAGGACTGACAAAACCTTCTGGTTGTATCACATACAACCTTTCCTCAAGTAAACCGTTAAGGAAATGATGTTTTGACATCCATCTGTCAGATTTCATAATTGAAAACGCAGCAACTGCTAACATAATTCCAACAGACTTTAGCATCGCTACGAGTGAGAAAGTCTCATTGTAGTCAACTCCTTGAACTTGTCACAAACATCTTTGCAACAAGTCGAGCTTTACAAATAGTGACATTCACCATCAGTGTGTGTCTTCATTTTAAAGATGCATTTGTACTCAACGACCTGCCGACCAACGAGCAAGTCTACCAAAGTCTATACTTGGTTTTTCATACATGGATCCTATCTCGGATTTCATGGCCTCCAACCATTTGTTGGAATCCGGGCCCATCATCGCTTCTCCATAGCTCGTAGGTTCATCGCTGTCCAACAACATGACCTCGAAGACAGGGTTGTCGTACCGCTTAGGAGCAGTACACATCCTTGTCGACCCACGAAGTTCGATAGTAACTTGATCCTGAAGCTTCATGATCATCATCATTAACTTCCTCTTCAACTAACGTAGGCTTCACAGAAACATCTTTCTGCGCTGCGCTACTCTCTAGTTGAACAAAGGTTTAACAGCCTCATCAAGTTCTATCTTCCTCCCACTCAATTCTTTCGAGAGAAACCTTTCCTCGAGAAAGGATCCGTTTTAGTAACAAACACTTTGCACTTGGATCTGAGATAGAATGTTCACCCAACTGATCTTTAGGGTATTCTATGAAGATGCATTTGTCCGCCTTGGGTTCGACCTCATTAGGTGAAAACATTTTTCACACAAGTGCCGCAGCCCCAAGTATTAAGAAATGACAGCTTAGGTTTCTATCAAACCGTAATTCATATGGTGTCATCTCAACGGATTTAGATGGTGCCCTATTTAAAGTGAATGTAGTTGTCTCTAATGCATAACCCCAAGATTATAGTAGTAAAACGACAAGAGACATCATAGCATGCACCATGCCCAATAGAGCATAACTATGATGTTCGGACACACCATCACACTATGGTGTGTTCCAGGTGGCGTTTAGTTGTGAAACAACTTTCACATTGTCTTAAGTTGTATGCCAAACTCGTGACTTAGATATTCACCTCCACGATCATATCGCAGTCATTTTATCTTCTTGTCACGATGATCTTTAAACTTCACTCTGAATTTGCTTGAAACCTTTCAAACGATTCAGACTTGTATTTCATTAAGTAAATATACACTATATCTACTCAAATCATCAGTGAAGGTAAGAAAATAACGATATCCACTGCACGCTACAAGACTCACTAGATTGCATACATCAACATGTATCATTTTCAATGAATCACTTGCCCGCTCCATCCAACGGGGTCCTTTAGTCATCTTGCCCAAGAGGCATGGTTCGCATGTCTCAACCGATTCGAAATCGAATGAGTCCAAATATCCATCAGCATGGAGTTTCTACATGCGCTTTATAACAATATGACATTTAGCGGCAGTGCCACAAGTATGTGGTACTATCATTATTAACTTTGTATCTTTTGACATCAATGTTATGAACATGTGTAATACTACGATCAAGATTTCAACAAACCATTCTCACTGGGTGCATGACCATTGAAGGTATTATTCATGTAAACAGAATAACCATTATTCTCTAACTTAATGAATAACCGTATTGCAATAAACATGATCTAATGATGTTCATGCTCAAAGCAAAATACCAAATAACATTTATTTAGGTTCATCACTAATCCTGAAGGTAGAGAGAGCGTGCGATGTTGATCACATCAACCTTGGAAACACTTCCAACACATATCGTCACCTCACCCTTAGCTAGTCCTCTATTTATTCCGTAGCTTTTATTTCGAGTTACTAACATTTAGCAACCGAACCGGTATCCAATACCCAGGTGCTACTAAGAGTACTAGCAAGGTACACATTAGTAACTCGTATATCAAATATACTTCTATCAATGTTGCCAGCCTTCTTATCTACCAAGTATCTAGGGTTGTTCCACTTCAGCGACCTCTCACCTCATAATAGAAGCACTTAGTCTCGGGTTTGAGTTCAACTTTGGGTTGCTTCACTGGAGCAACAACTGACTTGCTATCCATGAAGTTTCCCTCCTTGCTCTTGCCCTTTTCGAACTAGTGGTTTGATTAACCATCAACACTTGACGCTCCTTCTTGATTTCTACCTTCGCGGTGTCAAACATTGCGAACAGCTCAGGGATCAATACTTCTATCCCTGGTGTATTATAGTTCATCACTAAGTTCTAGTAGCTTTAGTGACAGTGACTTGGAGAACTATATCAATCACTATCTTATCTGGAAGATCAACTCCCACTTGATTCAAGCGATTGTAGTACCCAGACAATCTGAGTACATGCTCAACGATTTGAGCTATTCTCCTTCATCTTACAGGCAAAGAATCTTGTTGGAGATCTCATATCTCGCAACACAAGGCACGAGCCTGAGATCACAATCTCTGCCCCTAGAACATCTCATATGTTCCGTGACGTTCAAAATGTTTCAGAGCCTCAATTCTAAGCCGTAATGCATTGACGCACTAAACTATCAAGTAGTCATCGAAACGTGCCTGTCAGATGTTCACAACATCTATAGACGACGCTAGAGGGGTGGCGCACCGAGCGGTACATTAAGGACATAAGCCTTCTGTGCAGCAATGAGGACAATCCTCAGATCACGGACCCAGTCCGCAATATTGCTACCAACATCTTTCAACTCTATTTCTCTAGGAACATATACAATTTAAGGGAGCTACAGCGCGAGCTAGTTAATCTACAACATAATTTGCAAAGACACTTTTACTATGTTCATGATAATGAGTTCAATTAATCATATTACTTAAGAACTACCACTCAAATTGACATCTCCCTCCGCATTCGAGTGATACATGATCCAAATTCACCAACTCAAGTCCGATCATCACGTGAGTTGAGGTGGCTGCAATGGTGAACATCATTATGTTGATCATATCTACTATATGACTCATGTTCGACTTTCGGTCTCTCGTGTTCCAGGCCATGTCTGTACATGCTAGGCTAGTCAAGTTTAACCCGAGTGTTCTGCGCTGCAAATCTGGCTTGCACCCGTTGTATGTGAACGTAGAGTCTATAACACCCGATCATCACGTGTGTTTCTCAACACGACAACTTTCGCAACGGGCACACTCGGGGAGAACACAGTTCATCTTGAAATTCAAGTGAGGGATCACCTTATATCCTATCGCCGTACTAAGCAAAACAGGTGCATAAAAGGATTAACATCTCATGCAATTCATAAGTGACATGATATGGCCATGAACTTGTGTTTAAGATCTCCATCTTCGAAACACCGACATGATCTCTCATCGTCACCGGCCAACACATGATCTCCATCATCTTGATCTCCATC